>CM059604.1:127235640-128472068 GCA_030412105.1 Cyclura pinguis | reverse complement strand
CCAGTAGGTTTCCATGGCTAAGCGAGAATTGGAACCCTGGTCTTCAGACTCATAGTCCAATGCTCCAGCCATTACAGCATGCTAGTTCTCTGTTTACTGCTTCATTCTGCACTGTGGGTGATTGCAGGCAACATACCCTACAAACAAAGAACCCCCTTTGGCTTAGTACCTATCCTGCCCACAATGAGGCCAGCCCCAATTAAATACATTGATAGGCCTATGAGACAGTGATGTACTGGTTTAACTAATAAAGACTCGAGCCATTTCTGCACTAGACGCCATTAGCACATTGTAGCATGACAATCCCGGCATTGCCCTTCGCATGATACTGTTGGGTTAGGAACACTTTTTTCTGCACCCTTCTGCCTTAAGTGGATGAGTAGCGGTATTGCGGCTGATGTTCCTTCTGCATTACAGTGTCCTTGGCCGCTCCCTTGCCTTACCATCACTCCACCCTACCGCCCCTGATTTGGGTGTTTTTCTCCCCCTTTGAAGCTGTACTAGCCCAGCAATATAGTAATGGCCAGTACATTATTGCATTTTCACATTATAATGTTCAAAAATGTATTTAAAAAAAATAAAAAGTTTTAACTCAAAGGAGAACTTTAAAATAAACACAGAGAGATGATAGATTTTGAAGTTACCACGTCATGGGAGTTGCGGAGGGTGAGACAGCCTGGGCACGCCCACCAGTCTGCCCACTGCTAGATCCACAATAACAGGAAGTGCTATAGTGCTATTATGGTTCCGCACTAAGACAGCTGATGGGATTGAAGTGCTAATGGGGGCTCTTAATGGATTTTTTTCTGGAAATAGAATACAACGTTTTGGTGATACTTGGAGGTGGGATAGCAGGTGGATAGCGTCAGATGTGCAGTAGCCCATCTCCTGGACCAGAAACAACCTGCTACTGTTGCAGTATAGCGACATTGTGCGGAAATGGCCTATGTTGCACCAGGAATAGTGGCAACTGATGGCTTCCATCTCAGTAGGGTAGTGAACGTTCTCTGGGTTTTAATCTAGAATTTGGAGGTGCACTCCATGATCCTTATTCTATTTTGGGCTAGAAACTGGAATAGATTCCTCATCTCACTGGCATGGAAGTCAAAAACCACTGCTTATCAAGAGAAGGAGCAAGTTTAAGGGAAAAGACTCTCATCTATGTCTTGTCCAGTGAACCTGTCAATTCTCTTCCACTTGCACCAGTTCTGGCTCCACTCCATCACTGTGGCCAGGAGACGGGTGTTTTCCACAGCAAAGCTTGACAACTGTGCACATCCATGTTGTTCAAGCAATAATTAGTGCATTGCTTTCAGCTGTGTAACAAGACAAGTTTTGGTTTTGGAAACACATTTGATCTAGGCCATTTCCGCACTAGCCTGTTATAGAGCTATTTATCCCACTTTTAACATCCTATGGAATCCTGGGGTTTCATGTTGAAAATGTAGGCCAATCTGTTAAATTAAAATCGGGCCTATGGTTGGAAGGTGTGATTATTCATTTTGTTTGGAAACTAATTAGACTTTTGCCTTAATAATTATATCTTTCTTGGCCAAAGCAGTGGGAGATGATGAATCTTGTGTTTTTATATTAGCTGCTATAGCAGCCCACTGAGTTGATACAAAAGTTAGTAGAGGTGTGATCTGAAAAACTCCACACACTGTGACCATATGTAATGTAATTGCCAAGCTAAATATAGGAATTCAGGTACCAAAAGAAGAACTCCATCAGGCTTCTTGAAAACATGTCTGGTGGGAAATTTAGTGCATAATTTTTCTTCCCAGCTGTATACAAGAGATCATTAGTTTAGATCCCTTGTCCCTCTTATTAGAAATTAAAGTGCGGGATCTCTCTCCCTCTCCCCCTCTGAGGTGATACAGGTACAGCAGTGTAATGAGGTAGATGCCGAGGGTGTACTTACAGCATTGCAGCTGGTCATTGTAAAAAACTGTATGGCATTAAGAACTCATGTTTGAATTTTCTTGTTTTCTTTTCCCCCCTCCACCTCCTTTCTGTGTTGTTTCTTTCTTGATTTCAGGCTTAAGGAGAGGAACTGCCCTTTTCTTGCTGATCTGTAAGTCACTCCGGGAGCTTTCCAGCTGAAGATTAGGGTATAAATATGTTAAGATTTTTAAATAAATAAATAATAAAGGAGGTACACAGTAGAGTTTCACATATCCTGTATGTCACAACATAAGCTACAGTTCTGTAAAGCTATTAAATCTTTAGCAAATTTTCTTTAGTATAATTTACTAGCTGGTTAGTAATTTTAAAGATAAAACAAGTGTCTTGAGACACCTAAAAACAGTCCCCTGCTATGACGTAGATTTCATGAAATCTCAGGCTATATCAGAGTTGGAAACATTGCTTTTTGAAGCATTACAAGCCTCATAATTGCTAAATAGCATTGAGCATGTTTGTTGTTGGTGGTAGTGGTATGTGCTATGCAGTGTTGTTATGATGTTCCTAAATTAATCCTAAAGCAACCCTACCATGATTTTTTCTTAGATTTATTCAGAGTATGAACACACTTAACTTTATTAAGGTTAAGCAGTGACACCTGGATAGTAAGAAAAGGGTTCTTCTTTATTTCATTTGTGCAAATGGGGAATGGCTATGCCTATTCAACCAAGACAAGCTACTCCAAAGAAACAGATGCACGCAGGCAGCTATATACCCTGCTAAGTATGATCACAGAAGCAAAAAAGGCTAGTTAATTGGCTAATCCAAATAAATACTTATAGGAACTATGTCATGAATACATTATTATGTCAACATTCCAGCATTGCGCATGTCCATATAGGTGGTCACGAATTATAATACCAGATCCCACTATGAGGGTGTATAAGTTAATATTCTAAAGGCCCGTCCCTGAACTGCCAACCCCAGGATTCCATAGAATCTTCACAGCCAGCCAATCATATGAGGTCTTCCCATCTCACACAGCCAATCGTATGAGGTCTTGGCCTGCCTGACGCAGACAAACAGACAAACTCATAGATAAATTCATAGTTCCTCAATTATAGAGGAAAAAATCCAGGCCAGAGTTGAATATCCACAGCTTCCACCTGTTTAGATCTGTCAGGGACAGCCCCAGTTAATCCTCTGTCATCTCACTTTTTCAGCTGCTTTTAAAATGTCCCCGTTTCTATCTCCTCCTCTTACTTTTCCCCTTTGTCCTCAGCTTATTTCAGTTGCTGCAAATGGAGTTCAGACTGCAAAAGTAGTTTGCACTGAATTGAGTCAGCAAGGCAGAGAGGAGAGGAAAGGCAGAGTCTTGCCCTTCCCAGTAGGCTCAGGTGAAAGCAAACTGCTGCAGGTCCTCCTACCTCATGTGTTCTTCTTCATTAATAATTTTTGCCATAGGTTGTTATGGGTTTTTCAGACTTTGAGGCCATGTTCTATTAGTATTTTCTCCTGACGTTTCACCTGCATCTGTGGCTGGCATCTTCAGAGGATCTGGTGGCATAGAAGTGACACAGAGTATATATACTTGTTAGTCCCGACGTGGGGGGAAGAAATTTGCATATGTTACAGTCGGCCTAATAGAACATGGCCGCAAAGCCCGAAAAACCCACAACAGCCCATGGACTCCGGATGGGAAAGCCTTCGACTTTGCATCAGTTGTCACTATCTTGACCATGGTCTGATAAAACTGGGCCACACATGTCCTGGTTTTCATCTGTGAAATGTCGAAGGCTATGAATATCAGTTTAGGAAAACTTGTCTTGCCTGATATGAAGCGGGAGTGAAAAGAGAACCAAATGTGCAAGAGGTGTCAGACAGCTTTCTTCCATTAACACGATCAAATAGGCTGAAATCTCCTGAGTCATTCTTATTGAGTCACAGGCTCTTGAGTTATGAATAACACGATTGAATTTAAAACCTCGAGGGAAATGGAGCATTACATGGGAAGTGAACTCCACTAGGCTGAACCCCCTTTAAAAATTCTCTTTAAATTCTACTGGATTGGTGCTACGTCAAATAATTATTTGGATCAGGTAATAGTAGCTTCCCTTCTCTCCCCCTCTGCCTCTCTTTTCTCTCTTTTTGCTTGTTTGAGGTAGCTGGAGTTGATTACTTAGTATTTTCTGAGGTTCCCATTCTCTTCTGCTTTCTAGGCCTGGCATAAAAGACAGTGTGCTGGAAAGGCCTTTACCTCTTGCTTCATTGGGTAACAAAAGCACCTAATAATCTGATGAATATCCACCTTCAGTTTAAGCTTCATTTATTTATTTTTCTTGATTTCATTAAAATATACTTATATCCCACCCTATGTCAAAATGCTATTGGACATACTTTTGCATACGTGCTCTCCAACTGTCCTGATTTGGCAAGGATGTCCTTGATATTCGTCTTCTACACTGATAACTTTTGCCATCTTAACCATGCTTACTTGGCTACAAGTCTTGGGCCGTTTCCGCACTAGACTGTTATAGCACTATGATTCCACTTTCAACATCCTGTGGAATCCTGGAGTTTGCATTTTAGGGAGGGGCCCACCAGCCCACCGGCCCCTCCCTAAAATGCAAACTCCAGGATTCCATAGGATGTTGAAAGTGGAATCATAGCGCTATAACAGTCTAGTGCGGAAATGGCCCTAATTTCATCTGTGAAATGCTATGAAAACACCTATTGTATAAAATCAAAGTTTAAGAACATTTGTTTTCATTTTTGAACCAATTCACATAGATGGCTCCCCCGTTCCTGAGTTGGTTCCTTTCTCCACAGTCACAGTATCCTATGTGATCTGTGAGAAAGTTGGTATAAATTTGTTGCTGAAAAGCAAATACTGGGTGACAACCAGCACAGCCTTCATGGACTCCAGAACTAGGTTTGCTTTATATCCAGCCAACACTTATTCACTGTTCACATTCTAGTTATAATTTGTGACTGTGCTGACAGCGTTTTGGAACTCTGATTTGCTTCGGTAAAGTTCCTTATGCTGAGTTCCTCTTCTTGGATTTCTTTTCCTCTGCATCTTTCCCTGATGTGAAATAAATAAAAAAATGATCAATCACAGCATTTCTTTTTCTTGTACAATGATGCTGCAAGGGAGTAGAGAACAATAGGCATCTTTAGTGAGCACTTCAGGGTGCCTTATCAATGTCATGCCAAACTATATCCAAGCCTAAAATTTTATCAGACCTTGGATAAGTTACCTTCTTTGAACTACAACTCTCAGACTCCCATGGCCATTATCTATGTTAGATGTGCAGTTCTGGAAATTCTAGTTCTAAAAATGCAACTTTTCTAGGGCTTGCTTAGCACCACCCCAACCATGGGCAAAAAGCTCTGTGTGTGTGTGTGTGTGTGTGTGTGTGTGTGTGTGTGTGTGTGTGTTTAAGAATGGTTGCCTTTTTTCAGCATTGGAGCCACTCTGCTGGTGATCTGCGGTAAAGATGAAACACACAGCTGACAAAATGATATCTAAGGAGCTACAACAAGCTTTTGCCTATAATGGAAGCAGTCTAATATTACACTGTGAACCAAAAAATAAGGCATTTGGCAAACAGGCAATGGAATAAAATAAGAGCGTTGAGAGCAAGGGGTTCATAGGTGGTGTCTAAGTTTTAAAGGAGGGTGGTGGTGAGGATAACAGCAATCCAAATCTTAAATCATTAGGATACCTTTTTCTTTTCTTTTTTTATGTCTCCATTAAATACTATTATCTTTGATATTTGCATGCCACTACATCAGCAGTTGTATTACTTGAAACAAGAATTATATGCAGCTCTTAGCTTATTTAATGATTTCTTTGTGGCTTTGGCTTGCTGTGGTTCCGACTTAGAAAATACTCGGCATTCCTGGAGGTGGATGCTTGTGGATTCTTTTTTTAAATCCATAGCAGAGATGTAGTGGGTATTCTCTGAGATACACGCATCACTTCTTATAGCTAGCATATCGAAATTCAATGTGGGAAATCAAGTATGTTTCCTAATAACTTTGGTTTAAAAAAACAGACATAACATGACTCTACTGTGATCAACTCTTCTCACATTTCTCAGAGTTCTTTACAGCAGCTGTGGGAGGCTCTGATTTTGATTAGAGCAATTTTGCTGGAGGAAGGCAGCATTTACTCCCCTTTTCTCTATACCATTCTTTACTTTAAAACCCCTTCTCAATCAGCTGTTAGGGCAGCAGAGGAAACAAGACAGATACCATACAGTGGATCATTGCTTGGTACTTTTTAGAGAAGAAGACCATGGTCAGCCATTCTCCCTGGCTAGTGAGTATTTCCATTACCAGTTAGAGTCACGCTATGGAAAAGGTAGTTAAACACTATTCTTCACTTGGGATGAAAAGGTGATGTTTTCATTAGCAAAGAGAGATTAGTAACTGTGGACACACCAAGTTCTTCAAGCTCTCTTACCATTCCCTTATGAAAACCATTGTGTGGGACCTTGGAGGTCAACTTGTAGACTTGGGTAATGTTTTGTAATAGGCTAGGATCCAAAGAAGGGATATAGCATTTGCAGCTGGAGTTCTGCTTTTTTGCTTTTGCTATAGAATGTACTGCTGCCAAAGACAGAAAGCACTATGCAGTATAAAAGTGGCTTGTTTATTCGAAGGTGAGAAACACTGTGGGGAGAAAAATAGTGAACAAATAGCTGGCCCTCTCTGCGGTGACTTTATACTGCAGTTTTTCCAGGATTTGGGACAAAGTGACAAACCAATATGAAAAATAAGATAAATATACTGTATAGGTAAAAATATCCCTTGAGTTTTTGAGCTAGAACTAGGAACCTGGGAAAAACTGGAAGGGCATCTGTTTCTTTCCTGGCACATTAGTGTAAGGTTCCTTTTAAGAGATGATGAATGATACTTAGAAAAATGAACTAATAATTCATGCTTAACCATTGGAATATTATCTCAGTCTGAAAATTGTTATCAGACATGATAGAAGACCATTGAAGGACAAATGGTTCAGAACATTGAAAATGGAAGGCTTCTTAATTAGAGACTTATTTATAGCTAGGCATGAGAACATATTGCTTTTTACTAAGCTCCAAGGTAGGATTCCATACTCTGATTACAATTTATTGCTGAGATACGAATAATAAAGAAAAATATTGTATAAAGCTTGATTAGGATTGTTCCTATGAACTCTCTCACAGTTTCGTTGAATTCACAATGAGGAGCAACTTTGCCTTGGCTTGGGATACGAGAACAATGCGCCTACTGGCTGTGTCCCCCTTCTGGCCCTCTGCTGTTTTTGTAAGAAAGGTCCCCTATGTACACACAGCTCCTTGATGCTTTTGTAACAGTTTCCAGAATGGTAGCCATGATAGTCTGTGGCAACAAAAACAACCAAAAGATCTGTGCAAATGTATAATGGCATAAGCTTTTATGGATCAGAGTACCTTAATCGGAGAGATAAAGCATCTCTCTACCTCTACTATATGTAATGCAGAGCAGCACTTCATGCATCTGATGAAGTGAACTGCAATCCACCAAACCTTAAGCTGCCACAAACTTGTTTAGCCCTTAAGATGCCACAGGAATCTTTGTTGTTCTTATTTTTGAGCACCTTGGACAATTGGAGATCCAGAAAAATGTGCAAAGCTACAAATCCAGGGCCTCTTTCTCATTAACATGAAATGCATGCTTCCCCCGGAAGCATGACCAGCAAACACATTGGCCTCAGGGTGCATAACAGATAATCAAAATCCTATAGCCTTCTCATGCATTCACTAGATTTAAGGAGGATGGTAAATGTAAGAGAGATGTCTAATGATGCCCACTGCTTCATTACTTGATTTACCATTTATTGTAGTCTTTGCATTTTCACTCTGATAACTGTATTGTAAAAAGATTGATGTGTCTTTTTTTTTGCTTTCAGCTTTCTAAGTGCTAAATGAACAACAGTTATGTCCATATGTTCTGATCTATCTCCTAGTTGAGAGAGTGAGTTGTAAGCTCACTGGGGCAAAGTGACTTAGAATACCTCATGTGCATATGAAAGGCATAGGAAAATGCTTTCTATCATTAATTTTTGTAGCCTAGGATTGTCTGCATTGACTGATAGCAATTTGCTAGACAGAAGGCTTTCCATGCCTTGATTAGAGAAACCAGGGACTGAACCTGGAACTTTCATAAAAAGTATGTCTCTTGCCACCACAGCCTTCTTTCTCTCCACAATTGGTAGGGACAGCTGAAAATATACATATCCAGTCCACACCAACTGGTATGGTCCATACAAACAATCCATGCAGACTTGCATGTGCACTAAGACAAAGGCTGATGGGGAAGGAAGAGAAAAGGATCCCTTCTGAGCTAGGAAGGGCTGATGGGTCCCATGTCAGTGGGGTGGTACAAATGCTCTGGGTTTTAGTCTAAAATAAAAGTCATGATGCATTTATCATCCACTGTTATGGAAGTCACCAGCTGCCATCTAATGAGCTCTCTTGGTTCTCCCTCTTTCATGAACACCTGTTTAGGATCATGGATCATACCCAAAATCTGTGTACTCCAGCCCTATACAAGGATAGGAAAACTAATCTTAGCTGTCATCTCCAACTGTTTAAGCAGCTGGGTTTTTTTTTGCTACCCTGAATATGGTACCACTTTAAAAAAATTAATATTTTTACTGGTCATGGAAAAGATCTTGGGTTCTTCAGTGATTTTTATTTTGGAGCTCTTGGTTTCTATTTGATTTAAGTTCTGCTTGGAGTGCTGTCTTTGTGTGCAGAGGAGGAAAAGGCAGTCTCAGCTTTACTAATATTTAACATATTTGAAAAGAGTTCACGTGGATCAGACATAACTCTTTATGAGATACAGCCCCCAACTTGTACATGCTGCCAGTAAATGCATTCCTCAAGCAAGAACCCTTCTGTTTAGTGCTAGACAAACATTTAATTAAACTGAAAGAGAATGATGAGTTGGTAGGATGTGTAATATTTTATTAAGTGTAAAATTATTAGGAGAAAATCAGATCTATTCAGTAAACTAGTTTTCTGGACCTTTGGGTGCCCTGGACACGATTAATCTTTTCTTTGATAAGCTCCAAGTACAACTTTTATTATGTGGATACTTGCTAGGTTGTAAAGTGGCATTCAGCAATAGTTTTCTACTCTGTTGAAGAATCCTGGTATTCTTTGGAACTTTACTGAAGTCCTTCAGTTATAAAGTCTATAATATCAGGCAAGCTTCCCTTGAAAAGTGGGATGACCTTTAGTTACCAACTGCCTTTGAAATGTGTAGGCCAGAAGTGGGGTGTGTTTAAGATCATGTCCTTAAGTCAGTGAGGTCCAATGGGCATGGCCAGTATATCCTCTCCCCCTTTTCAGCCTCTGGGACTTAACATCCAGAATATCTTTTAGGCGAAAGACTGATACCATTTCCGCACTACACTGTTATAGTGATATTATTCCACTTTCAACATCCTGTGGAATCCTGGGGTTTGCAGTTTAGGCAGGGGCATTTAGAATTAACAGCCAGAGATCTCTTTGGCCTCAGTAAACTACAAACCCCAGGATTTCACAGGATGTTGAAAGTGGAATAATAGCATTATAACAGAGTAGTGCGGAAATGGCCTGAGAACCATTACAGTGTGCTATGATTTTATGGTAGAAGACTGAATGGAATGCAGAATGGGTTCCACTTTCCCCACAACACTCTTGTCAAGAAGTCCACAAATGTTGTTAACTTTCCAGGTGGTGCAGTGGTTAAATGTCAATACTGCAGCCACGACATTGTGAGTTTGATCCTGCAGGGCTCCAGGTTGACTCAGCCTTCCATCCTTTGATAGGTTGGTAAAATGAATACTCAGCTTGTTGGGGGCAATTGGCTAAATACATTGTAAACCACCTAGGGGGTGCTTTGTACTGATAAGCCGTATAGAAATGTAACTGCTATTGCTATTGCTATTGCTTGGCCTACTCTCTGGACAACTCTGTCTCTAGCATTAAAGGAAATAAGATCTGTATCATGCATTCATTTTAAGATTGGCTGAAAAATGGAACAAATGCAACTCCATTCATTTTACGTTTCCTCCAGTGTACGACAAATATGCACAGACATATAAAAATGCAAACATTTCTTTTTTACTTTTTTTAATCTGCTTTGGCTGCTGAAATTTGCTAGAAGACAAGCCATAGAAATTAAATCCAGCAGGAAGTTTTTTAGATGTCACCAATTTTAATCACATTTACAGTGGGAACCCTTAGCTGAATCTCCTTGAAATTTGACACATGTCATGCTCTGAGTTGTACCATATCCATAAATTTGGCAGGTGTCATGCTGTGAGTTGTAGAATAGCTATAACTTTGCCAGGTATCATGCTCTGAATTATATAATGCTGTTTGGATGGAAAACACTAGTTACATGAATCTCCTTTAAAAATAATGAAAGACCAAAAACAAAAGACAAAACTGAAGACGGTGAAGGGACAAATGTGGCTTCCTTAGAATATGAAAAGCTACCCCTCCGCCCCACACACTTTTGCCAGTTATGTCATAGGACAGAAAAGCATTATGTTTCTATAGGCATTTTCCAGTATATACTGTTTAATTTTAACAAATTTTAATGCATTTGTTCTTGCCTTTACTTAGGGAGATGCCAAAATGTAGCCCCTTATTGTTTTTAGAAATGCAGGAAACTTAGAGTTGCACACATTCTGCCCATGGGGAAATTTTCAAAGGCATGGCAATGACAGCATGACCCTTTTGTTCTATATTTCCCTGAGACTTTTTTTTTTTTTGATATGCTGACTCAAGTGAAAATAAAGCAGCATGTCCTGTACCCAATTTAATTTAAAGGTAGTAGATTGTAGGATGTTGCCTGAGGACAGACATAGAATGTCCTTCTCTGACAGCAGTAGCCCCGGCAGCTCAATTTTTTTGTATGTGTGAAAGAAAGAGCACAAAGAAGAGAATGGTGTGCATCCTACGGAACTGTGCACATCTGTAAGTCACAGCCTAGAGCATAACGAACAACATACACCCAGGAATCCTCTTTAAAATTTATGTTAGGGCTGGATATTCTCCAACTTTGAGTTTGTCCTCAAATCTAGAGGTGAACGTGTAATCTTGTAAAATTTATTTTACTTCTTGGTAACAACAGCTTCTTCCCTCTACAGTCTGTCCTCCTTCTTTATCTAAAAATCCCTACCATTTAAATCTAATTTATTCTGCTTGACCTATATGATTTTGTTGCATAGATGCACCCACATAAGACACAACATCATGATACCATTGATCAATTGATGAGGCTCACCACACCAATCATTCAAAGTGGCGGAAAAGGGATAATGAGCATTGATGACATTGTGAACAAAACTGGACAAGGGAAATGGTGCAGACAGAAACAGCAGGGAAGTGACAGGAATGTTCTTACAGTGGCTGCATTTTGATGTTTGGCCATGGTTTCATGGAGACATTACATGGTGATTTTTTGGGGGGGGGGGTGGTCTCCCTCCTCCTTGTCTTCTATTCCTGGTTTCGTTTAAGATAGGACTTTATAGATCATCACCAGCTCTTTGAATTCTGCCCAGAAATGGAAAGGCAGCCAGTGAAGCTGTAGCAACAAGGGAGCTGTGTGCTCCATGTAGTTGTATGCAGTCATATAGAGGCTTATCTGGCTTATCTGACAGGTTAGGGACTGGAACACTGTCAGAAAATGGAATTGGTTGAAAAGTGGAACCCGTGCACTGTACAGTAGGGAGCATGTCATGAAGGACTTACAGAGGCTCACCTAGGACTGACCATGCATCTGCTGCTTGCCAAGTCTAGCAGCTTAATGCCTCCCCCACTGCCAGCTCGCTTTGCAAGCAGCATGCACACAAACAAGCCTCTGTAGGCAAGAAGAACTGGTGGAAGAGCAGAACTTGGAACTTGTCATTAATAGGGAAACATCAAAAGAGCAATGCACCAGATAACAGGGTGTCAAAAGCTGGGGGCTTCCTGTAGAGGGATAGTTAGGAAGGATTGTTTCAGTAGGACTCCTGATAAACTGCTGGGTGCATACTGGAAAGCAACATTTCCTCCCTAAAAGAGCAGATGAGAATTCTTTCCATCAAAACTTTCCATTTAATCTGCCTGATCTCCACTAACCAAGGAAGGCAGTGGTGGAACAAAGTGCAGCCCTATGACTGCATGTTTCTCCCACAAGACTGTTTCTGCAGGGCACTCTTTTTTCTGTTTGGAAAACCAGGTTCCTCTTGTAGCAGCCTCCAGGAATGGAACATCACATTTTAAATAGGGTGCTCTTGAACTGTTTAATATTAAATAAATGAACAAATAACCATTTTCCAAACAAGAGGTAGATATCTAGCTAGTTCAGTTGGAGTGGGTAGGCATTTTTGAGAGTCAGTGTGGTCCCAAGGGCAGAAGACTGATCTCTGGATCTACTGTAGTTGTCCATCCTTAGTAGGACAAACTCTGCTAGCAGAAGGCCAAATGTACAGAACTAGTCATGCAACATGCCACTTCCTTAAGGAAAGCTATAGTTACCTCTAAGCCCATATCACAGCCTGCTTATCTTTCAGTCTCATTTCAGACCAGATTTTGATACAGAGACTGTGGAGCTGGTCCAAGCTCTCTTCCCACTTAAGGTGAGAAGCAAAGCAGTGCCCATCCCATCATGCCTTGTTCATCCTCTCTGTGCTTCTCTGCAAGTGCATGGGGCTAATTGTGTTGGTCTTTCCCAAACAACACCATCTCCTTGTAGGGTTCTGAATCCATGTGAGTTGCCTCTTTTTGCACCCCTTCCACGATTGCTGCATCAACTCTCCTCTGTTTTGTTACTTCATGCTGGAAAGGGAGGTGCCATGCTGCTCAAGCAGGAGGAAACCTATCTCCAAGCAAGAAGAGAGAGAAGAGGGCAGCAGTGGTGGCAATATCCCTACATCCCTTGTCTGTAAAGGAAAAGAAGGAGAGGAGGGGAAAAGAAGGTGACCGTGCTAGCTCTTGTTGACCACATAGTGATGGTAACACCACTGCCTAATCTCTTGGGATGCATAATGGCTGCATAAGTAAAACTGGATTGGGTTCATATATCTTTAAGGCTGTGTAGAAGAGGAAATTTCACCTGGTGTTGCTTTTTGTTGCATGACAAGCCACAGCTGCTGACATTTCCTCTTCTACACAACTGTTAAAAAACTACAGAAGCTGTCTCACTCTCATAGCCAGCTGTTTCAATAATTCATGGCTGTGAGGGATCTGCAGAACCCAGGCATCAAGAAAATTTGAGCTGGGAAAGACTTGATGCAAAGGTTCCATTCATGTCTTTAAAGCAGGTTCCAAAGAGAAATCAGAGAGGAGTAATGAAGGACTCCTGGTGAACTTTATGGCGTTCTGCCTAGTTCCTGATGCTTGAGGAGACACTTGGGCTATTTCTGCACTAGACTGTTACAGTGCTATTATTCCACTTTCAACATCCTATGGAATCCTGGGGTTTGCAGTTTAGGGAGGGGGCTTTGAGGCCCCAGGTTTCCATAGGAAGTTGAAAGTGGAATAATAGCACTGTAACAGTGTAGTGTGGAAGTGGCCTCAGATTTGCTTGTTGTTAACACTGAAGATTTAAGTTTTTAGCAATTAGATATTAAGACCTGGGAAAATTCTGTGCAATAGAGATAAAGGGTGGAAACTGTGGATAAATTTGAAAAGCTTAGAATAATCTTACTATCCTCTCCCATGGTTGATAACTAGGAAGTAAGCTGCTTAAATTACATTACTATGCACAGGTGCAGTTAGCATGAGACCTACGGAAGTGAATTCTGTTAATTGATACTAGGGCTTTGCTCTGAGGAATGGGATTTTTGGAACCACCCATTACGGCATCCAGTGTTTGTACACAAATGCTTGTATCTCAAAATCTGCCTGCTACTAGGCATTCAGCTGAGGCAGTCTGCTTTTTAGTAGCTATGTTGTGTGAAGCAATCACACAGTTTTGTTAGTTGCTAGTTTTGAAGACTAGCAATAGTAGGTTGAAACTATTGGCCTGATCTACCTTGAAAGAACAGTTTAACAGTGGCCATCCAACTTAAAGATGGGCAGATGAAATCAGGGAAAAAATCCGGAGGAATTGCTAAACTGACCTAAGCCATTGCTATAAATGGAAAGAGTACTGAAAAATAGGTTTCTTCAGTGTTGGGAAGCTCTGTTAAGGAGAATCCAAGATAGGCAAGAACCTTCCCATTTTGACACTTGTTTTGCATGAAAACTATCTGTGTGTATTTGCACAGAAAGCTGCATTTTCTGTGTAAAATGCAAGTTTCCTGCACAGAAAACAGGATTTCGTGTGCAGAAATGTTGCTCCTTGTGCTGAAAGTGTGAGTTTCTGCACAAAAAAATGGTTTTCTATGCAGAAATACATTTCTGTATAGAAAATACTAGTTTTTGTGCAAGAAACTTGTGCATTTCTTGTTGTTGTTACAGAATAAGCCCCAAACTACAGTCTGCAAAAATTATGCTGTTTTCAATCAGTTTCTCACAGTAAGAAGTGGCAAAATTATTCACTCTTGCCTATGAGACTGAAACTTATGAAGATTTACATCCCTGTCTGTCTGTCCAAATGTTTCAAGAAGCTAACCAAAACAAGATAGTAAAGTTGTTACTCCATGCTGGCTTGGTAGTATCAGTCTATTTTCTACTAATAACTCAGCATCCTTCAATGACAGACCTACCATAAATGAAAACATAACTTAGCCCCTGGGAAGATGGATTCTTGCATAATTATCTCATGATAGTGATTAGATTCTAATCAGTTTCTGAGCACGTACTCCTGTGTGTGCCCGCTTCGAAGTAAAGTCTACTAACTGTGATAAATAAATTACTTTCAAGCTAATGTGCATAGGTCTGTAGTCTAAAACTCTTGATCATACAAGCTATCATAACGTTCGGTGGTAATGAGTGGCCTATTCTATTTTAATTGTCAGGGTTTGGTGAAGCGCACTGACTATGTGACAGAGAACATCTAGCATTCCTGCCCTAAAGCAATGAAGCAACATGTTAACTTGGATAGCCTTTGTTCAAGAACAACAATCAACAATACAACAGGACAGCTTGGGTTTACTGTACAGATGAACAACACATGGATAACAAGAGCAAGCTGCTTAATTTATATTGCTGTGTGCAGTTGCAGTTAGCATGAGGCATGCTGGTCTGTGTCCAAATGGATCATGGTGGAAATCTTATACATTTAAGAAAGTAAATGTGCTGTTGTTTCAACACAGGCCTGCATTGTTGTGTTTACTACAAACTTATGAGCTAATGAGGAGTTTTGTAAAGAGGTACTTTGCCTAGAATTTTGTTGTTACCACCATAACATAGTGCACTTTTTGCAGCAATGCGTAGTGGCATCTCCATCAGCGGAAAAACCTGCTGCCATCTCTGGAGCACCTGGGGAATTGGCAGGAGAGCGTTCTCTCCTGCCTTTCTCTGCCATCCTCTTGCATTCATTATTGTGCAGGAATCCATTTTGTTCCCATCACCACTGTTGCCACACCATCACTGCCATCTATGCTGATGTAGCTATGTTGGCCAACAGGATCACAGCTTTTGTTTTTTCAAGTTGTTAATTATATCCCATCAATTTCCAAGTGTGATCTTTCTTGCTCTGTATTTTGTCTATCTTAATAAAGCCAAGGGGAATGAGGGCTCATATGTCCACTCAGATAGGCAGAGCACACATTAGCTAAATTTTCAATAGTCAAAACTTCGCATGAAATTGTTACTACTGTAACATGTGTCCTCTGCTTAGTTTGGCCAAGGAGCAAGCCATTCAAAAATCCTACAGTTTTTCCTAGATCTATAGATGAGCAATCAGCTTATTAATGTACCGGGTTCTGAACCTCTGGACGCTTTCCCTTGTGAACTTGCATTGATACTGAATAACAGAGGGAACCAAATTCAGTCTTGCAGCACTCTATAGGATGAATCCCAAAGGGTGTAGTAGGAACACTCAACTTCTGCCAAACCTTTTGAGGTAAGAAGAAAGCTACTACAAAGGTGGTTAGTACAATCTATAGGATCCTGTTGAAGACAAGTTGTGTATTTGAAGTTTGCAGTAGATCTTTTCAGACACAGACTCTCTGCTGTTTTACAGATAAAAACTGGGATGAGTTTGGCTAAGCAATCTCAGAGTGTGGTCAAAATGACAAAAGTTATCAAGAACACACAAGCCAGGAGAGGTTGCAGTTTACTTCTGCCTGAGCCTGCAGGGAAGGGCAGGATTCCACCCTGCCTTCGCTTCCACTTGCTGATTTAATTGAGTGCAAACTGATAGTTCACAAACTTTAAAGCCCACAAGCAGAGCAGCATCTCATCAAAGTATGTTGCGTAGGTCTTTGTGTGGAAATGCTCCATTTAAATTGGCCTGAAGGACACACACAATATGAATTTGAAAGCACTCAGGCTATTTCTGCACTACACTTTTATAGTGCTATTATTCCACTTTCAACATCCTATGGAATCCTGACATTTGCAGTTTAGGGAGGGGGCATTTAGAATTCTCAGCCAGAGAGCTCTTTGGCCTCAGTAAACTACAAACCCCAGAATTTTTAACAGTGTAACAGTGTAGTGTGGAAATGGTCTCAGCCTTCTAGATATGAATTAAAAACATTTCTTTTTGTCATCTGACTGAAACAATGTTCTGTTTTTCTGGAAAAAAATAATTACCTCCACTTGTTGATAGGAACAGTGGGCCCCCAAATCTGCTAGGGTTTGCTTCCAGGACTGCTCCCTCATGGATACCAAAATTCATGGATGCTCAAGTCCAATTATATCCAGTGCTGTGGCAAAATGGCAAAATCAAAGTTTGTTCTTCGGATTTTTTAAAAAATATTTTCAAGCCATGGTTGGTTGAATCTGTGAATACAGAATTTGAGGATATGGAGGGCTAGCTATATTTAACACATTTTGCTTCCCTGTAGTAGGCAGTTCAGTTTACTCCTAGGATTCCCTATTAACTGCTGAGTTGAGTGCAAACTACTTTTGCACTTTTCAGCCACTGAAGTAAGCCAAGAACAAAGGGGAAAAATGGGAGGAGGAGAGGAAAAACTGGAGCATTTTAAAAGCAGCTGAAAAAGCAGGATGACAGCGGATCAACTAGAACTGTCTCTGCCAGATTGCTACAGTTGGAAGCTATGCTATAGATGAGGATTTCCTTCTTGTCTTCTTTATTTTATATGTTTTACCCAACCATATGACCTCTTGGAGAACACAGTGCACTTTACAGAGTAACAGTTAGAACAGTAACATTCATTATTAAGAACAATGTTTTACAAAATGCATTTTAAACCCTGCCCAGTACATATTTCAAAATATGTTGTGTCAGTCTTCTATTTAGAGAAAGTGTTTTTTAGAAGGTTTTTTAGAAGGTTTCTGAGGACACACAATAATTTCTGCTGAATATCTTAGTAGACAGTGATAACAAACCTTTCTCAAATCCACCTGAGCTGTAGACGAAAAGCTTTAGTGCAAAATGCCTAAATACTAGGAATTGCACAGAGTTTGGCAAATTCCAGCTTATATTATGCATGGGATTTGTCAAAAATGCTAAAGCTATGTAGGCTTTTGCATAAAACATATTTCTGTAACATGCCTGCTTGGCCCAGATTTGTCTGAGAGGATACATTATGCTTTCTTTAATCTGAACTGTGTAATGATTTTTGACATTATTAAACACTCATGTGGAAGAATGGCATGCCTCCTAACTACTATTCTTAGAATGTTATCAAAACTGCTGTTCCGTAGTGGAGTTTATCTTTCAACTGTATCTTTTCTTTGGTACTTTGTTTGACTTAGGCTACAACCCTGATTTGAGATCCATGGGACTTAATCCTTAGTAGGTATGGGTAGCTCCCTTATTTCGCATCAAGCCATTGGTCCATATGGCTCACAATTGTCTTTACTGATACACCAAGTTTCCTTGGGGTTTCAGAAAGAGGGTTTACCAGCTGCACCTAGAGGGGCCAGAGATCCAACGTTGGACCTTTGATAAGCAGAGCAGATTCTATACTGTTGAGCTATGGCCCTATCCTTCCTGTATGTGTTGTTTTCCATGCTAAATTCTTACACCCATTTGTCTGAGATCATGTTCCATTTAATCAGTAGGACTTATTTCTGGATAGGTGTGTCTTGGATTGGGCTGTTAGGAACATATGGCTTGTATGTATTAAGTTTTTAAGTGTTAGCACTGAAGTGCTGAGAGCGTATGATGTACTGAAATAACTAGCACAGAAATTCATGACGTTCAGTGTGTTCTGGGTTCTAGAAGAATATGTATATTGAACTTTGTGTTTCAGAAAAAGAATGTGGAACTGTGAGCCTGACAGTGGATATCAGTCACTGTGCTCTGTTAGTGTCAAACGTCCTGTATTGTACTTTCTTGAACTACAGCCATCCTTCTACCTCATCTCCAAGTAGAGTGTCCCTAGGAACAACAGTATGCCACTCTACAGCATAATTTCCTTGGACATTCAAACAGTGCAACAATTAGGCTGTTGATGTGTCCAATTCCTTTTAAACTGTACAAGGAAAAATCTTATTCAGATTCATTTCTGAAATGGTTGTAAAAATGTTTACTGTCCATTTTCAAAAATCAAAACTGATATCTATGGTGATACTAAAGTTAGCTTTTCCCCTTTCCTGGATATTACAAAAAAGAAAGCATTGATCCATGTTTCTGGTAATTCTTCTAAACAACATTTCATTCATTGTACTTTGCCATGGCTTTACTGGTACTTTGACAAAAGCTTGCAATAAATTAATGTCAACCTGTCCAAACCAGGAGACTCACTTTCTTTTAATGCTGTTGTATCTTTTTATCAGCTGTGGGTCCTCTGAGCTTCATAGATTAATCTCACCATTTCTTTTCTACTGAGCTTTTTTTTTTTTTTAACAAAAAATAAATTTGATTCTATTGGGTTATCTGTTTTTCTTTCCCAACTGCTTTAGGCAGGAGAATAAATTTTACTATAGCAATTCATTGATTGATTTAGTCTTCATATGCACACCTAGCAGCTGAAGATACTTACTTCCCTTTTCCCCATTTTCCCATGGTCCACTGATGTGTGTCTTTTGTACTCACAGTATTACAAACGATGCAAATACTGTAATGAGCTGCTCATGGGCTTGAGAAGCAGTTGTACCAAGATCTGCTCTTGCACAGCCCTCAATACTTTAAATTAAATGATGGACGGGGGAGGTAGAGGAGAGGGCAGCCCTGCACATCTGGGAGGGTAGTGTTTGAACTGCATATATAATTTCTTAGAATCACGCAGAATAAACCATATGGTTTGCATGTACTACAGGCTTACATGTTTCCATACATCTTTCTGCTCTCCTTCATGCACCACAGGACACATTAAAAAGTTTCCACTTTCAATTTGAAGCTAACTAGAGTTTGTTGTTACATGGATACAGGAAAACTCTGGTTAGTTTAAACTCTAAGTAGGTGAAATAACTGATTGGTTTACCATTCTAGCCCATTCATTAATTAGAGTTTAAACTAAGCAGAGTGCCTGTGTTTGGATGTGACAGTGAGCTTTAGACAGTTTGGAACTGAAAACAAACAAAATCCTCCTCCAGTATATGCCAGAGTTAGAGGGAAATAGCAAACAAGCCTGGTGCTCAGTCTGCTCCTATAGCTACTGCTAAATCAGGGTTTAGTGTTACGTTCAGACCAGCCCAAAAGATTAAAGTAGTACAGTTGGCCCACCGTATAGAGATTCTGCATCCACAAATTCAACCAACCATGTCTTAAAAATATTTTAAAAAATTGCAAAAAGCAAAATGTTGAGTTGTTCCCCATTTTATGTAAGGGATGCCATTTTACTACATCATTGTATATCATGGGACTTGAGCATCCATGGATTTTGATATCCACAGGAAACCCTGGAACCAAGCCCACTCTACCAGTTTTCATCATATCTTACTGCTGGAATTATTTAAAAAAAAAAAAAGGAGGGAGGAGGAGAAGGAAACAATAATTACTATATCTCTTTACAGCATAGAGCTACATATTTTTCCTCTCCCCTGCCTCAAAAATACATAAATAAATCTCAAAACGGTATTATTTCACTTTTGCTGAAAAATACTGTTCCTTCTAAAGCACTTAAGATGGGCATCATCATTACCATTACAGTGGCCCCTCTGTATATGCAGGAGTTCCATTCCAGGAAACCTCATGGTGTTTTTTTTTTAAACACACATGGTAAGAATTGGATGGTGTTCAGCATTCTGCATATACATTTTAAAAAATCTTGTCTTCTGACCAAGACACCGTGCTGTTTCTTGGAAAAATAAATAGCCTCCTGCTTGGTTCTTCGAGGTTCACCTATTGATAGATATTTAACGCATATTGCTTGCCTGTAGTAGGAATCTAAATTTCCTCCTAGGATTCTCCAACCTGATCAAAGGTCCAACAACTGTGAAGTAATAGTGCCCCAGCTTGAGGCCCATTAACATTCATCACAAACCAAGCCTGCAAAATGAAATAAACACAGGTTGGAGGTTAAAGGACAGCAGATAAGGAACATGTTATTTGACTCTGAACAGGTGTATTTATTAAAGTAACCCCCTTGTTGTAACTTCTGCCAAGAAGGTGAAACTGGCTTCACAGAATTGGCTAAGGGTAGGGTTGGGGAATTGCTGTCTTCCTGGCAATTTGCCATCTTGAAATAACCACTAAGCATGTACAATAGTAAAATAGAGGTAGGGTTTTTAGGGAGGTTGTAGATGGGGACCTTCTGTTTCATGCATGAACTCCTATAATGTAGATAGTTGTGTGTAATCTGTGGCTAAGCTGAATGAAAAATCCCGTACTGCAGTTAGAACTACACAGCCTGCCTTGTTGTCTCTGCTGAACTGCTGAAGGCGGTTAAACATGGGAAAGTGAGGGTTATTTGTATTAATTTTCCCCTTTTGTTCTTTCCAGTTTAATGTCTTGTCAAGAGATTGGACAGCCCACCCAGCACTCTAATTGTTCTAGGGTAGCTTTTAACATTTTAACATTATTGCAGGCTAACCAGCCGCAACTTCATTTAGAATGAGGCAAATGTGATTCATGTGGATCCAGAAGTCAAGAGTAAGGGTCTGTTCTTCCTTTTCTCACATACTTCAAGTGACATTAAATTTAAGTCATTCAAATATGTAGGAAAAAAATCATATGTGTAAAGTTACAGAAGGTCTTGTGCGTACAAAGAGATAATACCCAACAGTACTTAACATGGATATGCTCTTCTAAAGAAAAGAAGAAAATAAATCTGAAATATGAGGAGCCCTGCCCAATGGACACTGCTCCAATGTTTGTGCATGTATCAGAGCTGTTTCCTATTGTTATTATTTTAGTGATCTGCAGAACACTGTAGAGTGAAAAATAAAAGCAGAGAGATATGTCCATAATATCTTGCAGTCTAATACGCATGGTGCAAAAGCAAAGGGGGAAAAATAATAAGCAAATCCATAGTTCACTTACGTTCACAGCAAAACGGCAAGGTGGAATTAACAACTTGAGGTGTTTTCAAGGACTGCAGAATTCATAGTTCAGGTACATTCACACGAAAGTGGCAGTGGAATTATAAGTTGTGTAGCATTGAGGAAACTCAATGGCATCTAGTTGCTGGTAACTGCAACTGAAAGGGCTTTGCTGTCATGTTCTCTTCTAGCTGTCAGTAGAAATAAAAATGAATGATTTAGGGATGTACATTTTTGACTCTTTTGCCCTTGCATGCAAGGATGAATAATTTCATTAGTTTCCTCCTCACTGCAGGAGAAAATGAACATTTCTGCATAGTTTTCATCCAATATATTCACACATCCTAAAGTGTCCAAAAAATTGGGGTGGTGTTGGCACAAAAATCATGTTTTTGTACATACTTCCCACCAAAAAAGAAAAACAAAAAAAAATGTGTGTTTTGAAGAAATTGGTTGTTGTTGTGTGTGTGTGTCTGTGAGAGAGAGAAAACCTGAGTTTTTTTCATGAAAAATATGATTTTTATCCCACTGCCAAAAGGTGTATTTCTGTGCGTCCAACATTCAGGATGTGGGAATACTGGGTGAAAACTGCCCAAAATTCTAACCTCTGTATTATAATTTTCAGCTGGATTTCCCAAGTATTGAGGAATGACAGATGTTCTTTCCATCTCTAGTTTCATCCCACTCAAGTCAATGGAAATATCTCTTTTTCCAAAGCTGCCAGGAGGGAAAATACTCCACAGATGCCCTGAAAATTGACTTCCGTGTCTTCCTGTGGGTGGGGTAGGGTTTGAGAAGGGCGGAGTTTCTTATAGTGGTTGGGGAAGTCATGATGCTGTTATATTGTTAGAGGGAAGCTGGTCTCAGTCTGGCCACTGCTTGAATGAGAGATTGCAGAGGAGCACTGTATATTGGCCCTTCAAATATTTCAGACTATAAGTCCACAATTCCAACTGGACAGGTGATGAGGGTCTTATGGAGTTTGCAGGATGAAAGGTCTGGAAGGCCAGTGTTTCCCAACCTTGATGTAAGCCATTTTCTGCTCCCCAAAGGAAGGGTGAGGTGGAGATGTAGTAGGACTGCTAAAAGCTCGATTTAGAATCTCAGGTGTAGGGCTTTTTAAAAATGTACATCCAGCTTCAAGCTATCTGTTCTGTTGTACATATTTCTATTCTCTCTTGTAGTCCAGATAATGCCCCATTATTATTTTCATTAGGCAACTCACTTTCACAAGTGCAGTAGTAGAACAAGTTTGGAATCCTCATTGTCTCCTTCCAGAAATCCATATCTGGCTGTTTTGATGGGAGTTCTAGCTGTGCATGCATGGTGTATTAAAGCTTGTGATTACTATAGAGTGACTTAAATTATTATTTGATGGCTTTACAACAGAAACATGCAAGCTTTTATTGCTTAAATTGTGTGAAATTTAATGGTGCTAATTGAGTTTCATGACCACTATTTCCAGTAAGCAGGCCTTGGAAGGTTACTTTTAAGAAGAAGCTATAGTTATAATTCCAAGACCCGAAATGAAACTAGTTACTTTTATAGTTGTACTGAAAAAAAATCTTAAGTTTTATTTTCGTGTTTCCCAGAAATAATTCAAATATAAACCTTTTTGTCATTTTTCATAAAATCTGAATGCTGCAAACTGCTGGTACAAAACACACTCTCCTTCCATCCATTACCTCTTGTCACAGAGCATAAGCCAGCATGTGAACTATTGGATATTCTCCCTCCACCATTTAGGAAGACCATACCTGTTAGCTATAATAGTAAATTTCTATTATGTTATAACCATAGTGTCTCTATGTTATATCTTTGTCAGCAGAAAAGGAATTATTTACAAATACTTATTTATAAATACTTACTCCTTAATTCTGATTAAAAGCAACTGTTGTTAAGAATTCCTGTACCTTCTGCCTCCCAACCAAGGATATTTAAAATAAATTATCTTCTTGCATCAATTTAATGAGATACAATTGAGTGTCATTTCATTCAGTGATACTGAATGACAATTTGAATTTGGATCCCACCTTGAAAAGAGTATGAGAAATGTTTAGAAACTCATTATTAATATGAGAGAAGGCATTTAATGAAATGTAATTTTTCTTCTGTGCCCTAGGTGTGTGGGCGTGGATCCATTTATATTAAACCCAGATCATATTACAGCTGGAGGTAATGAAAAACTCGCATCATCTTCAGGCACAACACGTACAGAAGCCTATCAATAAATAAGTAACTTTAAAAAAGCAATTTTGCTCTTCTTTTCCATTTGGGTTTTGAACTTTACAATTTAGTCTTGCTTTTGTAGTTTAAAGTAAACTTATGGGTATGTTGGGAGGAGAAAAGATCAATGGTTTCTGTTGCCCATTTTTTTCATTAGTTCTCAATACAATACAGATCTTTATTGCAGTCATAGAGCAGCATAAAGAGGATGGGGTACAGTCAATAAATCAATCAATAGTCAATAAAAGATATAGACTATTACACACACACACACACACACACACACACACACATTATATAGCAATAGGAAGCATTGAGGATAATATGTGAAACACCATATCCATCAATTTATAGAACACTCCAATATAGCAACCTAGGCCCTTTCCGCACGAGATAGTTAAAATGGGCCAAGGCGTCCTGGCACGAAGGTGGTCCGCACCTTGGATTGGACTAGGTGCGGACTATGTAACTTAGTGCCGCACCTTAGTCTGATCCAAACTACCCCGAAGTGGTGCTTCAGTGCGGTAAGTAAAGAACGGAAAAATCAGGTCTTTACATTTTCTGGAACGCGCCATTGCGTTCCTACTTACCTGTGCAGATGTGCAGGCTTGCACCAATGCGAGTCTGCAATCAGCGGAGGGGTGGGCTGTGGGTATGGCAAGCGTCAGTGGTTGGCCCACTCCCACGAAGCCACCGGAAGCCACCATTTTCAGCCGGAGCAGTGCAGATCTACAGACCTTGCACTGCTCCAGTTTGCCATGCACTAATGGAAGAGCCCTGAGGAAGAGCTCAAGGGAAAGTCTGTGTTACTTCGGACCCAAGAAGAGCCGGTAAATAACGGCACGGAGCGATTCACTCGCCTCGTGCGGAAAGGGCACTAGATGTTCATTATGTCTAGTTTGTGGCACAGTTCACTACCCAATGAATTTTCAGCACTGCTGTCCATTGTTCTCTCACCCATATTCCTCTGCATGTATTACATCATTAGAGGAAACCCCACTGTTGCCTCCCTATTTCTGCAGGGATGGGCATGGGCAGGACCTTAGGCCATCTCTGTGGTGACATCTTGGCACCTTACTGTTCCTCAAGGGAGACAGATGTCCCAACTAACCTCCTCAACAAGGAAAGACTTTTTCTTGTTAGGAACACCACTAGGGTTGCCAGATTAAAAACTGGAGAAGTGTTCTGTACTTTTAGTGCTTGTGCTGGTGTTGCTTGTCACTGATGAAATTCCCTCTCATTGTTATTGTGTTGTTTTATGCTTTCAAGTCATTTCTGACCTATGGAGAACCCTCAAGAGAACCTGTCATGGGGTTTTCTGAGGCTGAGTGTGTGATGTGCCCAAGGTCATCCAGTGAGCTTCCATGGCTGAGTGGGGAATTGAACCAGGATCTCCAGTGTTGTAGTGCAGTGCTCAAACCACTACACTGTGCTGGCTCTCTACACAACCATTAAAAAAGGTACCGGAGTCCTCTCCGGCATCATAAAACACCACTGTACCATCACCAAGTCCAAAGTGTTGTGAAATCCTCATGTGGTTATGTCCAGGTCTGTGCATGCTTTTAAATATTTTGCATACTGTGAGCGCAGACTGCTGTTGTCCTTTTCTAATCACTCTACCTAGGATCAAATTGAAGACTTTCTGGTAAGAAAGGAAGCTTGTTGATGGATTTCATGGGATTTCCTCTCTATCCACCTTTGATCATGAACGGGTACTCTCCTCTCTTAGTCCTCTGTGCCACTTGATACTCTGCTGTAGAGGATTTCTGACCACCGTTATTCATCTATTTATCTATTTGTTCATCTATTAATTATCTTGTCTTTCTTCCATATGGGATCCAAGGAGCAATTCCAGAGCAGATATTGAGGGTACCCATTGGCCATGTATATGAAACAATAATCCATTTCCTCCCAGATTTGCTGCTGGACTTCTTCCATCAATGCAAGGACCCATTTGGATCCTAGACTGTTTTTCCCTCCAATTTTCCCCAGGTATTTTAATACAGGATTTCTCTGTATGTCAGACAATAAATGTTAATATAATGTTGTGTTTATTCATCAGTTTTAAATGCCAGCACATTTGTAACTTTATATGTCTTAGTAAGTCCAAACAAGCCTAAGACCAAATTTTGAACACTGTTCACTTAGGTAGTCTTTCATTTGCAGCTTTCTCTTCTTCTTGCAACATTTTTGGATGTTTTATCTTACTGCGTTAAGAAGGTGGGATGGACCATTGCTTCTCTCACTGCCTATCCAGAACAGTGTTATTAAGAAAATGGCAGCCAGTAATTTTGACACAGAAAAGAACATTTCATCCCCTTTTATAGTACACAGACAGGGCAAAGAACCAGATTTAAACCCAACAGTCTTTTAAATAGAGGATGGTCTCTTGGAGTGGCTTGCCCTCTGACACCAAAAAAGAGGATGGTCTTCTCTCAAAGAAGACTCATATCCATCTTATAAAAGACTTGTCTTTCTCTTAGGAGTTTTGAGTTGCAAAAGCAGAGTGCAACAAACAGGAAGGAAGGGAAGACTGCTGTGGCGCTAGTAACTCTTGAATTATGTTGCCTGCTATCTCACTAGCCTGCTGTGTTGCTTAAGTTCTTCCTAGTAAGGGCACATGTAGCAAAAGCTCCTCCTATTGTGTTGCCATATGTTGGCAGGGTCACCTTTTGCTGGCTTATCTGGATGTCTAGGCTGTTAAATTCCCCGACAGGAAGGCGAGTATTTGTGCTCCTCGCTCCAAAAAAAAAGAAAAAAAGAATCAGTTTATAATGCTCTTAATCCCTTCATTTGCCTTTTGATGAAATTAGGGACAGGAACATTAGCAACACATAACCCTGTAGAAATGACTGCATTGAGGAATATCTTCTTATCAGCATTTCATTGCAGATTACTTTAAATGTTCCTGTAATAACATCTCTTCGGATTCCCATATGCCTTGAAGCAGATTTGTACTTGAAAAAAAAAAGAAGAAGAATAGGATTAAAGCAGTCCCCTAAGTTTAGGAGCTCGGCATGGCAGTGTCTGAAAGCTGCATCATTCTATTTCATGACTCTTCTTAAGGCTGGATGTCTGGCAAAAGGACAACTTCTTTCCTAACGTAAATCCAGCTGAAGTCCGCTACCCGGTGCTTTCTGTGGAGGGTACCCCTCCATTTGGATGCCACATTCATTTATTGGCAATTTTATGCTGAGCTTTGAACTGTGCAGCTATTGGAAGGAACACTAAAAGCAAAGGAGTGCCTTTTACTTTCAAGAACATATCTAGCACTCTGCTGTTTTTTTTTCCCCAAGTGAATCTCGATTGTAAGACATACTTGTACCAATATTGGATATATATATATTGGAACTGAAGGCATTGGGGATGAACAGGACAAAACTGTCCAGAGCTGGCAGAATTAAAAAAATTTGGAGGGTAAGTGAAACAATAATGCATTTTTCTTTTGCAGGAAATAAGTAATAAACAAATGGGGAAGATTACCACTAGAAATCAAGAAAAAGTAGTTTTCATTTTAATGTATATCAGTTGCTATATGCAAATTTAATTTCCCTTTAAAAACCCCCCGAATGGAGAAATGTTTGTTTAGTGCACTAGATCTTTTTTTCTGTATTTGCATTTTAACAGGTAGAAGGCTTTATAGAGAAGTGATTTATCTCAATATTTGGGCAACTGTTTTTTTTTTTCCTTTTTAAATGTATCAGCTAGTTAGAAGGTAATTTAAGATTGCAAAATACTTTGTTCTTTTAAAAAAAGAAAAAATCCCAAATAACTAAAAATTCTCTGATCTTCTTTCTCATCAAACGCTAGAAAATAAAAAATATGTTGGCTATTTGTGCTTTTGCTCGCACTGGCTAGAATATAATTGAAGAGGAGGAAGAAAAGTCTAAAAGATGCATACTACTGTCAAAATATAATGATAATCTTAGATTATCAAGTAACCCAGGAGGCTTATGTTAGTCATGATCCCTCAATAGGTCTGTTGGACTAAAAATATGAATGTATTAATTCTAGCAACCCTATTGTTGTTTTGGTTCTGTATTAATGAAAGAAGAACACTGGCCATTCCTGTGACTGAAGTAAATTTTAAGCAGTGCACGCATGCAACAAGTGAAAGGGTGGAATCTTCTTGTACTTTTTGGTTATTTATGTCTTTTTAATCTGAACGTAGGAAGTGGGGCATCAGTAGAGTT
Organism: Cyclura pinguis; assembly: GCA_030412105.1. NCBI lineage: Eukaryota > Metazoa > Chordata > Lepidosauria > Squamata > Iguanidae > Cyclura > Cyclura pinguis. The sequence continues at coordinate 128,444,230 of CM059604.1, read as the reverse complement.
TAGTACCAAAAAGCAACAGCTGTATATGTTCTGATATCAATGAGTCATTGATTCTTCCACACATAATGGGACCCGGTTACCTCTCTGCTCCAAGCTTAAAGTTTGAGAAATGACTTGTCCAGTAAAATACATTTGGGTTGGAGTGCCTGCCATGGTTTGAAACAGAGGAGATGATTAAAGAATTCTCAGGCTAAACAGGGTTTGAACTCGGTTTAGTATCTGGCTGCAAACCTTTGAGCTGCTGGTCATGGCATGGCTCAACCGGCTATGATTTAAAAATATGCTGTTCTGAATTGTGTTAGTGTTGTCTAGGTATACAACATGTTTGAAGCTCCAGGATTTGAGGTAACAGGATTGGTAAAGACTTTGGGCTAAGACCCGTGAAAGCTAGGCTGATACATACTGGAACACATGTTTTGATATTATTACACTGGCCGGATCATTACTATAAATTGTCAATATTTGGTAAGATATATTTGATAAATATAGTATATTCCCCTTATAGCCTTGCATTCTTATTTTAAATGGAAATATTTCATATGATGTCAGTTAGTGACAGGAAATGCAGTTGCTTTCTTTGACTTGATAGCTCGTTGCAATTTTCAAATATAAAATTCCAAACATGGTCTTTAAGTGAGAGTGCTTTTTTGTTGTTGTTGCTGCTTGTTGTTAGAAATAACTCATATGTCTGGAAGAAATGTTGTTTTAATAGTCATTCAACATTTTGGTTCCAAAAAACAAAAGGTAGTTCACACAGAAATTAAGGTGTATCAGTTTTCCATAAATCGATACTATATCATGGCAAGTGATATGGGATAATTACTGCTTCCAAAGAACCTCTTGTAGATGAGCCTAGGGAACAATTACATTTTCAGATTTTCTTCTGGCATAGAGTTGGAAATGTTTTATTTCTGTCTAACTTTACTATAGTATTCTACAACTGAATGGCTTACCTTCTTGGTGCTGCATGCCAAAAAAAGAGAAAAGAAACTCTTTTATAACAAAAGGGAATAGTGAATAGTTAACAGTGCTTGATTTAATGTTTCCAACCCGCAAATGTTTTTTTTTTTTAAGGTTTTGTCCTCTATTCATTGTCCTTGTTATATGGCACATTCAGTCTAAATTGGTTAACTTCTGGAGACTGGAGAAAAGTTTGGTCATATTTCACTTTTTCCTCTGTGAAGGTAAAAGGAGAATGTTAAGAGCTAGGTTTTGGATAAAAAGCATTGTCATTACATCACTGAATGTAATACTGTAGAACTGGGTGTTACAGGTTCATTATGACAGCTTGAATGTCTGTATAATATGCATGCTAGTTTATTCGGGTCGTAAAACTTTGAGCCTTCACTCACTTTGGAATCATTCTGTGAGGTATAGACTAAATCTAGATAATATGTTTTTATTTCAAATACAACACATTCTCATTCAATCTAATAAGCTCTCAAAGTAGCTTACATAAAACTGAACAAACTGATGTAGCGCCCTTCCTTTTCCATAGAATTATTCATTCAAGATAATCTTTAAAGGTTGAATTTTCTTAAGAGAAAAAAGAATCATTTGTGCTTTGTTGTATATTTGCGGTATCTTTTGCTTTACAAATGTATGAGTTGAGCAAGTAATCTGGGATTGCTGAGGCAAGAACACAGGTAGTTTTAATCCCTACAAAATATTTTTTAAAAAACTGTATGTTATCCTTTTACTAGCAAAATCTAAATACCAGCCACTCAGCCCTTTCTGTTCATGTTCTGTAGGAGGATTGGGAAACGTGTCCAGATGTTTTGGGCTACAGCTCCCATTATCCCTCACCACTGGCTGTGCTGGCTAAGGCATAGCTGGAGTCCAACAACCTCTGCAGTACCAGATATTGTCCACCTATTCTACTGCGTTAACTAGATTCCAAGGCAGAGATGGGCAGCCTGCTATCCTGGAGATCTTGTAACTCTTATAACCTCTGATGATTGTCCATGTTGGTTGGACTGATGGGACTTGTAGTCTAGTTAATGTGAAGGGCATCAGGATTACTATAATGGACTCTGCGTGAGGCTGCCTTTGGAGAATGCTCAGATTCTTCAACTGATCCAAACAGCTGCAGCCAGATTGTAAACTGGGGATGGCTAGAGAAAGCGTGTAATTCCCTTGTTCTGTTCTGTTTCTGGACACAGGTCAGAGTGCTGGCTATGACCGTAAGGCCCTAAACAACTTAAGTCCAGGTTATCTGAAAGACCCTGTCTCCTTATATGAGCCTGCCCATGTTTTGAGATCTTCTGGGGAAACTCTTTTCCCTCTGTCACCTACCTTTCACATAAATCTGGTGGGAACATGGGAGAAGGCCTTCTTGTGGCCACTCCCAGGCTCTGGAATGCCCTTCCTAGAGAGGTTAGACTGGTGATCTCCTTATTTATTGCCAAGTGAGGACCTTTTTGTTTCAGTAGAACTTTGAGGACTGATTGTTCTTGGGGAAAAGGCTTTTATAATGTGTCATGTTGCCTCTAAATGTCATTTTTGTGTTTTAATGTTTATACTTTTAATCCTATTTATAGTTTAATTATATTTTATGTGATATAAATTTTGATCTGTATTCATTTCACTTTTTCAAGGGACCTTCAGTCCCAGGTCTGGGAAAAGGGTGAGACATAAGTAAATAAGTAAATGAAGAAATAATTTTCCATTCACGGCTAAATGCCATAAAACTTAAGGAAAGTTCTCATATGATAAGGGGACTAGACACAGGCCCTTTCCACACCTTACTTTTGTCTGGTGCCAAGGCGCGGGAATCACATGAGCAACCTCTTGCAAGAGGCTCTCGTGTCCCTGCTGCTTCGGCTCTGCAGGAGTTGCCTGCTGGCTGGCAGGCAACATGAAGGCTCTGCCTTTTTCTTCCACAGTGCAACTGGGTATTTTCCCAGGCTGCACTGGGGGAGGAAGCGCGACGGCCGCGGCTCCAGAGCTCCGCAGGCAAGGTAAATGTGCGTGGGGCCCCAGAGTGATGCGCAATCACGCACCATTTTCGGCCACAAGCCGAAAATGAAATAGTGTGCGATCGGTGCCTGCTGGCCTTGGCAGTGTCGCGCAAGTGTGAGGACGTTGTCTGAAACGTTCCTTGCAGTTGCATGACGCTCCAGAGGCCCTTTTGCATGGCAAATGCCATGTGAAAAGAGCCACAGTCAGACTGACGTTAATAGAAGTACTAACCGTGTGAACTCATTCTATATTAGTTTCAGACTTTCCCAGATACCTCTTTCAGTCCAGGTAAGGACATCTCAGAATGTATGACCTTCTGGAACAAGAAGAAAAAGAATAAATCAAATGCACTTTAGGAAGTGCATTGAAATGCAAATTTGAGTGTCTTTGCATGAATACCATTCATTCCTTGTTTACAGTGGAATGTATAGCATTCCCTCATATGTGCATATTTATTTTCATTCCTGCATAATTTACAGCCTCTGGTTTTCTTTTCAGAGTCCAAACTAGTGTTAGCACTTTTCTAGGCAATTCGTTCCATTGCTGAACTGCTCTTACTGTCAAGAAGTGTTCTGCTACTTCTCGTTTAATATGAGTTGTTTGGACACGTGAACAAATTGTTGGCTGCCGTTTTGTCTGCTTCAGTGCCAATTAAGAATCATGCTAACTATATAATGTGGTGACCCACAAATTATCCACGTCTAACCCACTCAGATTGATTCAAACCTGCTGTCATTTCCTCTATATTAAGAGTAACAATCAACCCAAAGCCTTAAATAATCATTTCTTTTGCCATCATTGCCTGACCTAGCCATAAAGGACCTACCTTATGGCCATTTCCACACTAGACTGTTACAGTGCTATTATTCCACTTTCAACATCCTATGGAATCTTGGGGCTTGCAGTTTAGGGAGGAGCCTCAAAGGCCCCTCCCTAAGCTGCAAACTCCAGGATTCCATAGGATGTTGAAAGTGGAATAATCACGCTATAAGAGTGTAGTGTGGAAATGGCCTATAAGTCAAAGATGTGTACTTTCCTCATGTTTGCTCTAAGTCTTCCTAGAAGCATGGCTGAGTCTCTCCCATGCTCCTTTTGTTATGATGACCAATGAATATCTACTTGTAATCACCTAAATGTAGTGGGTAGACAGAGAGCTGTTTTGAACATTTTTTTTGAGTTCTCTATTGCAAAGCACATAGGGCAATAGTTTGGAGTTCTTTAAAGGGTTTGGGATTGTTTTTAATAACAGGCTTTGTTAGGTATTATTAGCCATTAAATGCACAGTCATTGAAACCTACTGCAGTTATTTTGAAAGCGTAGTGTAATTATTATGTATTCTACCAAAAGTCTTTGTGTAGGAAATGTTTCATGTACATTTTTGCATTATGCAGTGGAATGCACATTGTGGTCAATCATATAGAGAAGTCTTTCAGCACTACTTTTAACAGATTATTTTACTTAATAGACCAAAATACCTGGTTGTGCTTACAAATAGACGTAATAGGTGATTCTTGCCCACAGTGATCATTTTTCAAAATAAATCTGTGTGCTGTACAGTACAGTTCCTGTCAATTAATTTGGAATGAAACAATGATTCGAGTTCTAGGAAATATCATTTTTGAGCATCTAATGAAAAGGAACTGACAAGAATAAACACTAGACAGGTAGATCATCTCAGGTTTCTGATTTGCTCATTAGTAAGCTTAAAGCTGAATGCTTTAAAAAGAAAAAAAAATTGAATGATTCATTTTCCTAATTCCTGATTTAAGAACCTTTAGAAAATATTGATCTAATTATAATGAAGCAATACGCATCTGGCTGTGTAAAACTGTTTTTTGCAGATGATCTTACTTTTCAGCACTTACAATGGCATAGGACTGATTTTTCTCTCATTAACACTGTATTAGAATGGAAAATGGTTCAACCTTTAGCTTAAAGACAGTTCAGTATAAATGAGGAACCATAGATTTAGAATCATGGCATTGGACTTTTTGACATGTTGCTTTGTAGTATAGAATCGGTTATAACACTGTATGCTCTGATTCATGATATTTGTGAAAACATGTTCAAGGTAGCAATTATGTATTTGCTACATTAAATCAGTGGTGTATCTAGGCTCAACAGTGCCTAGGACAAGTGTGGAAGTTGCACCCCTAGATGCTGCCACCCCCCCTTCACTGGGCCCAGAAGGACCCCAGCAGGAGTGGGGGCAGGGGGAGTAGGGTGGGGGTGGGTGGACTGCTGCTGCTGCTGCCCCCACACACCCCCCCAACATATAAGGGACACTGGCGGGAATGGCAGCAGAGGGACAGCAGCGGGCCAGACCTGGGTGGGAGGGGGCATTGGCTTTTTTGCATCCCCTGGGATTGGCGCCCAGGGCACATATCCCAGTTGCCCCACCCTAGATATGCTTCTGCTTTAAATACACTTAAATAAACCTTGGAGGCCAGAATTCTTTTGATATCTTGCATTGGAAAGCCCTTTCACAATGTTTGGCGCCTATTAATCAAGCAAAGCCCCATATATGAATTCCCAAGGGCCCAAAAGAGTAGGAGAGAATATGTAAACAGTCCCCTTGTTGGCTTGATGTTCTGACAGTACATTGGTTTACAACTTCCAGCGTTCTAGGTTGGCTGGATAGGATAGGATTTGTTCTCCAGCGCGTGAGAAGCATACCAGATTATGGATGGATGGCCTTTAAGCTGGACTTCTCATGCCACAACACACATAAGCATGGATGTTAAGCACAGAGAAAAGATCTCCCATGCCCTGCACTCCCTTTCAGTCACACAGTCCATGAACTCAGCTGCTGCCACGTGCTGTAATGAAGACTTGAGGTTAATGCCATGCATTATTTATAGCATTTTAAATAATATTTGTGAGTGATTGAGATTTGCTTCGAAGACATCAACTGTTTCTTATGCAGTCCAACTTGTGGTTACCTATAAATTCTTTATAAGCTGAAATACCGTTTCAGTTAAAAAAAATAAAATCCCCAAGAAATAGATTTGGGGCTTTGTTTCTCGCTGAGTTGTATTTCTTTTTGTTACTCAACCAGCTAAAAGGAAGCAGACTGAAGAATTTAGTTCTGGAAAATACGTACTGTGTTACTACACCCAAATGGATAGGTGGTTTTGTATAGTGGCTTTCATTAACAGGCTGAAGGTAGCTTTAGGAATCTGCATGATAGTTCTATAACAAATGGTCAGCAGAAGCCATCTTGAATTCTAAATTGCCTTGGGAATGTCCATCCTGCAATTATTTTGCAAATTAGGCTAAAGCACTGTCTACACTGCCACAAGTCAACAGTATACTTTTTGAAGTGTGGAAACAATCCTTTCAACCTATACTGCATTGCTTTGGCGTGAAATGAGCATGGTGTTGATCCCTGTGCAACCTCTTCCCTTCAAACAGTTGTGATTGCTTGTGCATAAAGTGGGCTAGATCTAGATTTACTTATGCTTAGGGCAGATCCACTGAAATGAATGGGATTTAGATTATTCAAGTCCCGCCAATTTCGTGGCTTCTTAGTAATTGTGAATAAGGCCTTTCCACACCACACTGTTGTAGTGCTATTATTCCACTTTCAACATTCTGTGGAATTCTGGGGTTTGTAGTTTACTGAGGCCAAAGGGCTTTCTGGCTGAGAATTCTAAATACCCCTCCCTAAACTGCAAACCCCAGGATTCCATAGGATGTTGAAAGTGGAATAATAGCACTACAACAGTGTAGTGCGGAAAGGCCCCAGGTCTAGGTCCAGAGCGAGATGTTACCACCCATCCTGCAAAGTAGTTTCACTGACTGCTTTCTCCCCAGTCCATCTACATGCCTGCAGCACAGATTGATTCAATGTATGGCATTATATTTGAGTTTTAATGACAGAGCTGTCCGGCAGTGGAATCTGCTGCCTCGGAGTGTGGTGGAGTCTCCTTCTTTGGAGGTTTTTAAGCAGAGTCTGGATGGCCATCTGACGGGAGTGCTTTGAGGGTGTTCCTGCATGGCAGGGGGTTGGACTGGATGGCCCGTGTGGTCTCTTCCAACTCTATGATTTTATGATTCTCATCCAATGTGATTTTACCTAGCTTTGTTTATCATGGCAGAATTGGTTGAGCTGGACAGTTGCCTCTGAGGATTAGGCTTGCCAAATGAATGTGTTAAGAGAGTTTAGAGCAACAACCTTTACTATTTCAGTTTTTTTTTTAAAGGTCATAGCTATCTCTCTCTCTCTCTCTCTCTCTCTCTTTTTTCTTTCCTCTTTTCTGGACAGTTGTGAAAAGAAGGTGCAGCATAGAAATAATTCCGCTTAAGAAATTTGCAAAATTTTAGAATGATGGGAACAAGTAGAAAACCTTCAGACTTATGGAAGGAAGCTAGCTGCTTCTCTTTATCCTCCCTGATGATGTTGTGGGGAGATTTTTGCACGGGGGAATGTATCTGCAAATGAACACCTGTACAAAATGGCATATTTCATAAAGGTATCCTTGGGCAAGAAACCTACAGTTTCAGAAGGACAATTGCATGAGTTAGTGAGCTATGGTCAATGATAAAGAAATTTAAGGCATTTTTATTTTCCGTTCATATGGCAGCAAAGTCATGGGAGTTCAGGTAGGTGGCAGATATGACACATATAGCTGTGTAGGTAGAAAGACTTACATATTCAGTGTTTCTTAAGCAAGCACCCAATGCTATCCTCTTCCAGTTTCTACAGACTCCACACAAATCCTTTCACCATTCCTCTTCCTGGGTAAAGAAGCTAATAAGCTGTGTTAACGGTATGTTACATCAGCACCCCCGCTCCAAAACACTGAGAAAGCTGTCCACTGTGATTAAAATCCAGAGATGTCTTTCCAAAAAACTGCAGACTATCCTCTCCCTATCGTGTTGTTTCTTTCTCTGGAGAGGTGGTAGAGAGATATGTAATTGTTTTTCAGAAATATTATTTTGACTCTTTGGCCCTCCAAATATGAATTATTGATAAAACATTGCAAGCATTCAGATTAAGATACAATCTGCTTTGTTGGGTGCCGTGCTTTGTTTTAGTAATCTCCCAAATCCCTCTGAATAGGCTTGATTCGATTTTGGCTTCAGTCAAATCTGAAGCACGCCGTTGTTGTCATTGTTGTTGTGTGCCTTCAAGTTGTTAACAACTTATGACAACCCTAGGGTGAAACTTTCACAGGGTTTTCTGGGGCTGAGAGTGTGTGATGTGCCCAAGGTCACCCAGTGGATTTCCATGCATGAGCAGGGAATTGAACCCTGGCCTGCAGAGTCATGGTCCAGTTTTAAGCCACTATACCACACCAGCTGTCTGAAGCACACCCTTACTCTCACTTAACTACAGTATGGATTCTGTGATTTGTAGATTAAGCCCTAAGTGGCACTGTAATGAAATGCATCAGAGTGGGTTCAGGGCCTTCATGTTTCTTGCCAGAGGAAGGCCATTTCCGCACTAGCCTGTTATAGTGTTATGATTCCACTTTTAACACCCTATGGAATCCTGGGGTTTACAGTTTTGGGAGGGGCCACTCGGCTAGTGCGGAAACGGCCGAAGACAATACATTTTTTGTTTGGATTCCTGACTTCACTGTGGTAGTTTGAAACTCTCTGGCCATTTCAGCATGGTGTTGCAGTCCCGTTATGGGGACAGAATGGCAGCAGTTTGCAGATTGTGCTTTCACATGACATCACTGCAGTCCCATTGCCATCCCGTCCCCATGCATTGTGATTGTGGGGTATTTGCTTAACGGATTAAATCCATTAAGCACCCAATATTGTGTGCCGCTCCTGTACTTACCTGCCATCCAGAAGGGCCGGAAGTGCGATGGAGATGCTTTCTTTCCCAACGCAGCATGGGAAAGAGCCTGGCCGCGCTGTGGAAGGCAGATGTGTGTCGCTTGCACTTCTTCCACGGGGAGCTTGTCGGGTGTGGAGGGGAACGTTCTTGTTGCACTCCCTTCCCAGCAGAGGTGCTCACAGGATTGTAATGGGACGATGCGGGAGAGCATCATCGTGTGGAAATGGTGTCTGTCTTGGGTTCGCAGGACCAAAGTAGACATGATCGTTCCAGGTCACATATAAAGCCGGCTTTATGAGGTTTTTTTAAATCACAAGGGAACATGTGAGAAGGAAGAGCAAATCCCACCTTATCTCCACTTCTTTTGTTGTTGTGTGTTGTTCTAATCTGCCTCAGTCCCTGCACTCCACTTTGGTACCGAGGGAAAAAAGAAGATGTAAGGAAAGAATGAAACAGAGGAAGAAAAACAGGTGATCTGAACCAATGATAGAAGGAAAGCAGCCATGATTTTTTTTTAAAAAAAAGGTTCCCATTTGCAGAACTTGGAAAAGTTACTTTTTTTTTTTTACTATCCCTACCAATACCAATACCAATAACTGCATAGTATTTTCCCCCATGTCTTTCCTATCTTCTTGTGATGTAGAGCACTGGAGGAGCACAGAAGAAAGCAAACAATGTGAGATGTTGCTCCCTGTTCTGTTTGCCTCCTTTTGTGTAAAGACTAGAAATCCTGACTCTGTGTGAACACCAATTCCACTCTATTTTGTGGTTTGGCACAGATCCACAATAAACGAATCTAGCTATTTTTTAAAGAAAGAGGAGATGCCGATAAATGGACTGTCCCAGTTGTTATTATAGTGGAAGAACTCCTGTACTTGAAGTGGGAGTGATAGAACTACGTTAAAGAGGCAGCCATGTTCTGGCTATATGGACTTTGAAGAAAGTACCTCTTCCAAGACACCTGAACTCCCCATGGACTGCAAACACTTCACTGAATAGTGTGAACCCTTTTGAACTAACCACTTCCATAGTGTGAGGGAGTGTTTGAAGTATGAACTTCAGTTCAGACACTGGAAGCCTTAGCAAAGGGTAACCCTTTATTACTTTGGAGGATTTTTGTCTAATGGTGTTCTTATTTCTAGTGCACTCAACTGCCCCTCTTGAGTTGTGTGTGTATGCATACGTGTATCTGTATTTTAAGTTTCTATTCAATTTTTGTGATATTGATGGCTGCCCCTTTCTAAATTGCTCAACAGAACAGAGAATTCACAGATAAGCACCTTCCTTGCTATAATAAATGGAGAAGAGAATGAGTATTCTAGGGAACCATGGGAAAATACTTCTATGTCCATGGCTAGAATATAGCTAGCAACAAAATGGGGAATAAGACTGAGCACAAGCTTTTTTTACATATGCAGGACAGAACGTCCCATACATACCTGCAGACTTCTGAAATTAGCCAGATGTGGTGTAGTGGTTTGAGCGTTGAACTAAGACTCTGGGAGACCAGGGTAGGAATCCCCTCTCAGCCATGGAAGCACTCTGGGTGACCTTGGGCAAGTCACATTCTCTCAGCCTCAGAGGAAGGCAGTTGCAAACCCCTTGAACAAATTTTGCCAAGAGGACCCAATGATAGATTCACCTTCAGATTGTCATAAGTTGGAAACAACAAGAACAACTTCTGAAACAATGTGAGATAAGTTCTGCATACTGAAAACTGTGGCATAAGTTATATTTAATTACAGTTATCTTTACTTGGTATGCATTGTTAAAACACCAACTGATGGATAGTTCTATACAGTTGTCCCTCCATATCTGCGAATTCTCTATCCACTGATTAAACCAACCACAACTTGAAAATATTACCCCTCCCAAAAAATTCAAAAAAGCAAAATTTAATTTTGCTACACCTGGAGCGTGTGCAATTTCTACTTTAGATGTTTGTGCAAAGTATTGATCCAGATGGCTCTCAGTTCAAGCTTTAGGAGTGTTATTTCGAATGTGTTCATATTATTCCAATTCTAGACATGCGAAGGGCTTGGAATTATACTGTTACCACTGTGTAAGCTGCAGTATTAATATGTGTCTAGATTCTTTATGTATGGATCCTTGGAGTTAGGAGAAGAATGGTGGTTTTTTTCCCCCTTATGTAAGACCTTCTTTCCTGTCTTCTAGATCTTAAGGGACCATCACGCTTGAAGACAGAATGTTGACTGTGTGGCAAAGTGGGGCTGCTTCTATAACCAACCCTGGAAATGGCGGAGCTAGAAAATTGTTTTCTCCCTGCCCCCTCTGCTTTTTCAGACTTCTTTTTTTAATCCTAGTGCTCATGTGAAATTGAAATTGTTTATTTTCAATCATGGAGTAGGGCTGTGAACAAACTGTTTAGATAGCAGAAGGACTTGTGAGTGCTGTTGCTGTAGGCTAGGTAATGGATATGTAGCATAGCAAAAGCGTCCCAGGGGAACTCTGTGCTGGAATTGAGTTTCCCAGCAGACAGAATGAGAACAAGCAAGGGCAAACGAGGCTGAGGCAGGAGTGGCTATTGTTGTGGAAGAGGTGAGAGTGAGTGGATGAACAAGAATGTCTCAAGTGAGAGAATATTCGCTGTTGGAGGCCATAGTGCTCATTGAGTAACATGCCATAGCTAGTACTAGTTGGTGAATTATGCACCAATATATTTAAAATGTAACATTTCCAAACATGACAGTAGACAGCCAGACAGCCTCCATTAGGTATAAGACAAGGGCAACTGAATAAATAACAAGCATTCAAAAGCAATTTCCATTGCTTTTACAGCAGGCAAGCTGTGTCCTACCTCCAGGAGGATGACAATTCTCACAAAGGATTGTTGGCCATGTCTGAATACCTATTCTGGAATATCGGTCATAACTTTATGGTGCCAAGTGAGAATTATTACCTGGTTGCCTTTTAATGCTGTCTTGTAGGCAGTCATGTCTTCATGGACGTGATGGAGAGATACTGGCAAACCTCTAAGTAATGATGGAGGGGCAGATAGCATAAAGGCTTTCTGGTATTCAGTAGAAACATCCATGTTGCTGAGGTTGTTGCAGTGGAAATCCTGAAGAAGTGGCGGTGGTGTTTTTTGTGAAGCCCTGCAAATGTCTGATGGTTTTAACAAAAGATAACAGCCCAGTGGACATATTTAATCATTCAAGGTTTATAGTATTCTGTTCAGAGTTATCTGTCTGCCAGTAGCCTGATTTGAATTAATACATGTCTTGAAAAGGAAGGCAGTGTGAAAAGAAGAGAGCTTTTTTAATTAAAAAGTGAATGGGTGTAAAATCAGATGGCATATGTGTAAAAGCATTCTGTGGCGTCAGCAGCTGCTCTTTTTCATTAAAATGCTCACAGACGTGCAACATTCACATGCAGTTTCCGTTATGATTTTAAAATTATAATGGGTTCCTCTCAGCAAAATTGGTCCTTAGAAATAAAACTACAACAGACTATGGGCACACCTCCTCCAGGAACACATTCCACACCACTACAGTTAAAATGAGTTTGTTGATGTGATCAAGGATACTTATATGACCCTAAATCAAGCTTAGCAATCATAGAGTTGGAAGGGACCACAAGAGCCATCTAGTCCAACCCCCTGCCCGTCATGAATATGCAGCTGAATCATACCTGAGAGCCACCCAACTTCTGTTTAAAGAGCTCCAAAGACAGAGGCCAGTTCTGCCCTACACTGTTATAGTGCTATTATTCCACTTTCAACCTCCTGTGGAATTCTGGGGTTTGTAGTTTATGGAGGCCCAAGAGCTCTCTGGCTGAGAATTCTCAATGCCCCTCCCTATATTGCAAGCCCCAGGATTCCAAGGATGTTGAAAGTGGAATAACAGCACTGTAACAGTGTGGTGTGGAAATGGCCACAAAGTCCTCAACCCTCTGAGGCAATCTGTTGCACTGTCAAACAGCTCTTTGCAATCACTCTGTGCAGAACCTAGTGTAGACTGTGGCAACTACCCCCCCCGTCCTCCCACACATGGTGGCGATGGTGATGGTGCTGCTGTTGCCATGCTGCGGTTGTACTGGAGATAAGAGTGCATGAGGATAACTCTCCTTCTTCCCCAGCCAACTCAAGATCCCAATAGTCCAACAAAGAGTACGTTTGGGGTTGGGTCTTAGGAAGATGCTGCATGGTGCCACCTTCCCTGTGCAGCTGGGCTGTTTGATGGGCTGTCAGCTGGAGGCACAGATATGCTTTGAAAAAAAAAAGTGTGATCTGTGCCCCCAGTGCTTCTTAAGAGGGTCCCAGGAACCCAATTGGGTTGGGAGGGATATCTCTGTGCATCCACTTCCCTGCCACAATCACAGTCCAACGGCAGTGGGGAAAATTGTAGTCCATGCTATCTTTTTAAGCTGTATTGCACCCCACCCCTCTGCATAGTTGATTGATGGGAAGGAATTTGAAGTGGTGACTGAAGATTCCTTTTTTTAAAGCTTCATCTATTTGAATGAGACATTTTAGTCACCCAATGTCATATTTTGTTCCACAATTCCCATACAGCTAGATTTAGGAGATAGATATTGTACAGCATTGTCACTTGAAGTAAAGACAGTACAAGTAAATATAGTACTGTGGCTGAGCTTCAGTCACTTGCCGTGCGTGGTGATGTTGCTGCCTTTAACAGCCAAAAATCTGCTGGGGGGAAAAAAATAAAAACAAAAACAAGCACTTTTCTCTTTGCCCCTGGGATACTACCCCCCCGCCAATTACTGCAACATGTTGGGATGAAATGAAATTAGAAATTAAAATAATGTCCCATGCCGTGTTTTTAGCAAGTCAACATGACAAGAAATGTAAGTGATATATTTTGGTTGTTGGTAGGTTATATTTCTTGTCATTTATTTGTTGGGGGAAGATTCATTGTTATTCTCAGTGAGTACAGGATTTTTTAAAGAATGTCTGAAGGTAACACTTCTGTTAACTCTAATCCTCAGGACACTGGAATTTCCATGGAGTGAGAAAATACACCAGAACGTTTTTAGTGCAAGTTTCTTTTAAAAAAATTCTGTTAGATGGAAGAGTTTTTATTAAAAGGAAAGATACAGATGCTTTCTGTTCCTTCTTCTAACTTCTTTAACTCACGTGATGTCTAGTCATTCCCATGTCAGGAGGGGGGCAGTGAACATGCTCTGAGTTTTAGTATACGCTTTATTAAATAGTTATCCAAAGTTCTGGACCTATCCAAGGACCTTGAATAGCTTTTTTGGAATTCAGACTAAACCCGAGAGCAGATACACTGCTTAGCCCCTCCCCATCCCAGTAAAAAAAGCTGTTTGGAAACATTTTCAACTTCTTTCTCCCACAAATATCAAAAACACTTGACTCACCACATCAGATATTCTTTTGGTCCTCTTGAGGGCTGCAGAGCTACAGACCAAAAGTAGGAATCTGTTCCTCCCTACATTCTTCCAGCCTTGCTATTAATGTGGGTGCTCTGCCCACCCCAGGCATGGTTGATTAAACAGACATCATCGTACAGACTGAGTCTGTCCCCTGGATTCTGAAATGGAACCCATCTTGTCACAAGCCATGCTGAAGTTCAAATTCCCTCATTAGTAGTACCTCATTTTGAAGGAGAAAGGTCTGTTAAATGTGGTTAAGGACTAAGGCCCTTTCTGCATGGGGGGGGAACACCCGAAAACCGGCTTTGTTTTCCGGCCGGCCAAGTCCGTCGCCACGAGGAGCAGCGCGAGCTCAGCGCTCCGCACTCCTCCGGCGTCCCAAATGGCGGCTTCCGGTTGGTGGAGGCTCTCCACCAACCGGAGAAGCTCTCCAGCCGGAAGACCGCCCCCGGCGGATCTGCAGGCACGCACTTGCGCGCACCTGCAAATCTGCTCCGGAGCCAGGCGACGGAGCGGCACGGGGTTGCGCGCTCCATGGTTTTTAAAAACCTCTAAAAAGAGGTTTTTAAAAAACACGCCGAGCAACCAGTTCCGGTCGCTCCGGAGTGGACTGAGGTATGGAACTACAAAAAGTAGTCCGCCCCAGTCCACTCTACGGTGCAGAAGACCTCCGTTGGGGGTCACTCTGCACCGTTTAAATAGCCCGGTGCGGAAAAGGCCTAAGTATTGCAGCATGTTTGAAGTGCATTATCTTGGTCGCTGCACTGTGAAGTGGTTTGCTTCATAGTTGATCCAAGCCTGTTACCAGGGAGTGGGTCATATTTAAAATTTGTTGTTGTTGCTTAAAAAAAAATAAAAAAAATTGTTGTTGTTGCTGTAGTTGCTGTGTGCCTTTTTAAGTCATTTATGGCAACCCCAAGGCGACTTTCATGGGACTTTCCTGGCAAGATTTGTTCAGAGAGATTTTGCCTTTGCTTCCCTTTGCCAAAGTTCACCCAGTATTCATGGATTACCAGGGATTCAAACCCAGGTCTCCAGAGGTGTAGCCCAATGCTCATACCTCTACACTGTGCTGGTTCTCACACTTAAAATTTAGCCTGACCATTTTTTTGCGTTCTCTGTGATGATACATGGGAATTTTATATAACTTTTGCACACATTTAAAAGTCAACACACAGGATTTGCAAAATCCTTAAGCTGTCATCAATTCCTTCTCTGTCTTTTAACTCAGTGGAGACAGGCTAGGCAGATTTAGTTCACAGGCTGTACTTTTATCAGTGATGCAAAGCAAATAAGTAAGATTAGGCAAGAAGGCAAGTTTTAGAGATAAGTCTATGACAAAAGCTGCCCAGTAATGTAGTATATTGGAAATAACTTCAGAAGCTGCTCTGTTGGAAAGCTGTGCATAGTGTACTTTCTGTGACATTTTAATGGTTGTTGTTCTTGTGTGCCTTCAACTCATTTCTGACTTATGGTGACCCTAAGGTGAACCTATCATGGGGTTTTCTGGGGCTGAGAAGATCCAAGAAGATCCACCCAAGATCACCCAATGGGTTGCCATGGCCAAGCAGGGAATTGAACCCTGGTCTCCAGTCCAACATTCAAACCTACACCATGCTGGGTCTCATTTGTACATCATATAAAAATAAATTAAATGTAATTAGACCTTGAAGGTGTTTGAATTTGGGGTGGATCAAAAATAATAGAATATTTGGATGGTTGGATGGATGGATGGAGAGACTGTTATGATTTAAAAAAAATAATAATAATGTAGCTTTCTCCCATCTGATGCCTGCCATGGCTTTTGGACTATAACTCCTATCATATCCAGCCACCACGGCCATTGTCTAAACTATAGCTGCAGGCGGTTAGAATTACAGTCCAACATATATGGAGGAGTGTATTTTTTAGGAAGAGGCACATGAGAATGATAAAATTTTCTGTGTTTGCATGCCATATTAATAGATGGAAATTTGTATCTCTTTCTTGCATTGTTTTTTTTAAAAGGTAACATACTCTAAAACCACACAAACTAATGTAGAAAGGTGAGATATGTGATACAATTGGTGTGTAATTTTTAACCCACTAGAAGTTAGAGGAATGAATTTGTTTTTCTTTTCCATTTATGATCCTCTGGGATCTGGTGGAATCATTCCTGCAGAGTGTTTCTTTGTTTGGAGCAAGATGGAATAGTGATTAAGCATTATTCCGATTAATTTGTGAGATAAATTTAGCCTCTGCTCGTTACCATGTCAAAGACTGTGCTTGGCATTTGATTGAAATGGAATGACTTGATTGAGTCAACAGTTTAACTTTTTGCAATAATTAGCCAAGTACAATTTTGAGTGAAAAATTTGTCCAGGAATAATTATTATATTCTGAATTCTGACTATAGTAACCAAGTTCCATAGAGACCGCTCCATTAGCAAAAACAAAGCACAGCAATAAAAACAGCAAGGAGTCTTGTGGCGTCATAACTCTGCCATATATATTATGGTATAACCAAAGATTGCTGGAAATTGTTACCTAAAGCAAGTTAGGGCGAGGGGGCATACCATGAGTTATATTAAGATCTGTATTTGCATCAGTGCAAATAGTCGTTCCTGCTATGCACACTGAAGCTTTCTATACCATCCTGTTTTGCATAATTCTTGTCCATGTGTTGCTGTAAATCCTGCAGAGAGTATCTGCCCAGTGTGCTGGAGGTCCCTCTCTTATTCTTTTCACATCAAAGGAATGCAGGTGCAGTGTAACCTTTACCATTTGACTGATGGAAAGTAGAACGCATGTGGTCAAAAGAAATCTGAGTTGTAGCACATTTAATGAGGAGGAACACACAAGCTAGGAGCGGCTGCAGCAGTGTGCTTGTGCCTAAGTCTATAGGGAAGGGCAAGATTTGTTCCCCTTCTGCCCTTCCTCATTCAAATTAATTAAGTACAAACTACTTTTTCACTTTGAACTCTCTTAAGCTGAGGACAAAAGTGGGAAAGTGGGAGGAGGGGTGAGAAACGGGGGTATTTTAAAAGCCACTGAAAAGCAGGGACAACAGAGGATTAATTGGGACTGCCCTTGCCACATCAGGACAGTTGGGTATCATGTAGTATTCTCACTGTCCACTGATTGTGTTTCATTCTTTCCATGTGGCCAGCCCATTGCCTCTATGACTGTACACATAATTTTGATGGTGTCTTTGATGCTGCTTATTGCAGGAAGACAGGGGCCTTTAAAGCAAAGCAAGTCCAATCTCTATTCCAATACTGTGATGCTCCATTCTTAAATTAATAACTTGTTTGAGCTTTGATAGTTTCTTGGCGGTAGTAAAGGGTCCACAAAACAAATGCATTACAAACTCTATCTTACACTTATTGAATGGTTTACATTTGTTTCAGGTTTTACACAAGGTACAGCAAGCTACATTGAAAGTCAGAGCCGTTCAACAATGGAATATGCTGCTTTGGAGTGTGGTGGAGTCTCCTTCTTTGGAGTTTTTAAGCAGAGACTGGATGGCTGTTTGCTGGGGGTGCTTTTAGTGTTTTTTCCTGCATGGCAGGGGGTTGGACTCAATGGCCATTGTGGTCTCTTCCAACTCTATGTTTCTCTGATTCTGTGATTCTGTGAAATAGGGATGCTTACAAATGTTTAGTCAGCTAATTGGCAGAAACACAGGTTAGCTCTCATACAGCCTTCTTTCAGTTCTTTCAGAACAGCAGGACAAGGGGGAGAGCAAGAGACAAATCATAAGAATGCAGTTACCATCTTCTCCCTTGGTTCGGGTGTTGAAATGCATTTCCCTGCGCGGTACTGCATTCTGTCAAGACTCTCTCCCACCATACCTGATGTCGTTTCGATTCAAACAGCTGTATGCCAATTACTGTCAGCACAAATCGAGCAGGCTTGCCAATTACTTTCAGAGTCATCCAGGGAAAGCAACTTCTATC
This sequence comes from Cyclura pinguis, assembly GCA_030412105.1. NCBI lineage: Eukaryota > Metazoa > Chordata > Lepidosauria > Squamata > Iguanidae > Cyclura > Cyclura pinguis. The sequence goes on along the minus strand of CM059604.1, from coordinate 128,426,161 downwards.
CTTTGTAGTAACTGAAATGTTATGTTCATATTATATACAATTATTCTGCTAATTTATCAGGTGTTTTTTTTTCTCCAGGACAAGTTAAGTGCACTTTATGCCTTCTTAGTAATACTGTTCTTAATGCGTGGAATTCTGAATTATTCATGAACTGCTTTTTTGGTGTTTCAGGGGTTCTTTATATAGATTTTGTTTGCTAATGCACTTGATAGACTGCTTGTGCACTAAAGCATTTATACAGGTGATGCCAGCAGTAATATAAATGCTAAATTATACATTCTGGAGTTGTACATTAGGAGGAAGGATATTATTCATCCTTCTGGATTCCCATTTGCAAATCCATGCACAGTATCATACTGCAAAAGCATCAATCAACTCATTGGCTGCACTCTTACCTCTCATACAGTTGAGCTGGGTGTGACAATACAAGCTGGCCATTTTTGCAATCATTTCAACATTGCAACAAAAGACAGCTTGGGACATGAGATTGTCAACAAAACTGGCAATTGCAAAGGCTAATTCAGGAGACTAAATTGTTAGGTTGAGAATATTGGCTGAGTGGATCCATTACAATATTTACACTTGAATCAAGGAGAAGTTTATTGCATATAATTTATATGAAATAAGAGAAACTCCACTCTTGTGAAATGCTGGAATTCTGCATTGTGAAAGGGTGATGCATTCCTTCATACCTGTTTATGTTCAACCTCCCTCTTCTCTTTTCAGGTACTCTCTCTGTCTCACTCACAGCCACTCCACTGAGGTTGCAAAATGATGGATCAGCTTGGTTCATTCGTCTGAGATTTGCAGGGAAAAGCTAGACAGATATCTGTCAGGAGGTTCAAGTAAAGTGAGTCCATTTATGAGGCAGGAAGGACTAATGTCTTTGTACATCCTCCTAGGCATTTTTCAAGAAAAAAAATTGATAATTTGAAGGTATCAATCTACAATTTGATGGTGTCTTTCAACACAAATGAAACTGGGAGTGAGGGCCATTCAGTCCAGATATTTTACTCCCCCTGTTTTACATTTTCTCATCCTCTTTCATGTGCTTGCACATGCATATTCTTTATTTTTGGAGTTATCAAGTAATAGCTTCTGTATGGAAACAGACACCCAAAGATAAAAGATTGCAGCTGCATCCTTCCTTTAGGCTACAATTCCCCTACCCTTTCTACAGAATGACTCTGCTTTTAACAGCTGCATGAGAGAATACTCTTAGTAGGTTAAGCTTCCCAGAGTGGACTTGAAATGATGGGAACTATCACTATTAAAAAAAAAAAAATCTGCCTATCATGAAGTATCAAAAGCCCACAGGTGGTGCAAGGGGGTTAAAATGCAGCAACCACGGTTTTCTCTTTTCTCCCCCCAAACACAGTTAGTTTTTGATAAGGAGAATTTAGGAATGGATTCACTTGCAAGTCTTTGTGTGACAGGACACTGGCTGGTGAATTTGCATTTGTGAATTAGTTATGTTGTCTCCATTTTAGGAGGGATTGGAATCTGAAGTTTCCATGCAAGCCAAGTTCTAGGGCCTTTAGAACATATTCCAGTTTTCACTGGAGTCACCAGGCATTTCCCTTGCCGCTGCTTTCTGTCCATGAACATTTCCGCACGACACTCTTATAGTGCGATGATTCCACTTTCAACCTCCTATGGAATCCAGCCGGCCCCTCCCGGAACTGCAAACCCCAGGATTCCATAGGAGGTTGAAAATGGAATCATCGCACTATAAGAGCATCGTGCAGAAATGGCCATAGAGATTCAAACACTTGCTAGTCTTGTTCTTGTGTGTGAGAATGAGAGGCCACATTTTTTTTCCTGTCCTGCTGTATGGAATGTTGTTTTCCATTGGTCTTGAGAGAGTTTTCACATTTGAGAATGATGGTTTGCTCCAGTTGAGTTGAGTAAACTGCACAAAATACATAGTTGAACCGTGGTGGTTACTGCCTTGTTGTAAGGAGTTTTAAAAATCCAGATGTTACAAATGGGTTGTTTGCATCTTTTTGAGCAATCAGTCAGTTTTCTGTGCTCACTGTATGGTTGCGCTTTGCTTCACAAAAGGAAAAGACACTGATTTTGTGCAGAGACATTTTGTGCAAAAGGCACAGATCTTGAAAAGGGAAAGAAACCCTCATCCTGTTTCTGAAGTGGAGGTAAGAACTGTCTCACCAAACTCTCAACTACTCAAGAAAAAGCAGTTTTTTAAGATTTCTTCACATGCATACTGTGTCAGTACATGGATATTTCGAAGCATTCACACACACATTTCTTATTTCCATCTTATTTCCTGTAACACCAGCATTTCCTACAGCATTTATAAACTATTGTGCTTCCCAATCATTTTATTCCATCCCAAACATCACACTTTTCTTTCTAGATTTTAATCTCCAGCATTTCTAGTTAAAGCAATCTTAAATTGCAGTTATGAGCCTTCAGAAGACATGTATTTGTGAGTCACTGCTTGTCTGGAAAGAAAGTAATAGTCCAGTGCAAGGGTGGGCTACTTTTGCAAGTCTATGGATCAATTTTTCTGACCCTGGGGTCCTCTGGAGCTGCCCTTTTTCAGAATCTGGAGGCTCAGGTTTCCGTGGTGGCCCGGAATGCATCTGCACAGTTAAAGATAGTGCACCAACTGTACCCGTTCCTGGAGAAGTCAGATCTGATCACAGTAACGCATTCCTTGGTTACATCCCATTTGGGATACTGTAATGCATGTGGTGTGGGGCTGCCTTTGAAAAGTGCTGATAAATTTCAGTAGATCCAAAGAGCTGGAGCCAAGTTGTTAACTGGGACTTGCTACTAGAAGCACAGAACTCCCTTGTTGCAATAGCTCCATTGACTGCTGGTCTCTTTCTGGGCACAATTCAAAATGCTGGTGATAACCTATAAAGCCCTACATTGCTTGGATCCAGGCTATTTGAAGGAGAGTATCACCCTCCCTTTATTAGATCCAGTGTGGTGTAGTGGTTTGACCATTGGACTATGACCCTGGAGACCAGGGTTTGATTCTCCACTCAGTCATGGAAGCCCACTAGGTCCACTTGGGTACATTGGCACACTCTCAGTCCCAAAAAACCCTGTGATAACTTCGCCTTAGAGTTGCCTTGAATTGGAAACTACTTGAAAGCACGCAACAACAATAACAACAATCTCCCATAATGAGCCCATTGGCACTGTAAGATCATCTCAAGAGGCCTTTTTCTCTGTTCCTCCATCTTCCCAGCTCATTTGGTGGGAATAAGGGAGACAGCCTTTTCAGTTTCCAGACTCTAGAACTCACTCCCTAGGGAAGCCACAATGGCCCCTTCCTTGCTGTCCTTCTGTCGGCAAAATAAGACATTTTTATGGAAACTGACTAGGGAGGGCATTAAATGCTGCGAGGTGCTGTTTTTAACGTTTGTATATCGTGTTTTAATGAATTTTATTTTTTTTAATGTTTAATATTTTTAATTCTATCAATTGTTCAAAAATATGTTAGGCTTTTATTGAATCTTTTGTACAGGTTAATATGCATTGTTTTTAGACATGTTTTTAGCTACCTTGAGTCTCATTATTGAGAGAAAGGTGAGATATGAATGATTAAGATGGTATTGTTAACAAGGCAACCAAGATGATCAAAGGTTTGGAAACCAGTCTTTATGAGGAATGACTTTGGGAGATGGGTAGAGAAGACTGAGAGGTGATACGATAGCGATCTTTAAATATCTAAAGAAATGTAAAAGATGGAGTTAGCTTCTTTTCTGCTGCACCAGAGACTAGTATGAGAAATTGTTGCTTCAAATTAGAAGAAAATAAAGTCCAGATAAACATTTGGATGAACCTTTTTATTGTTAAGAGCTGTTCTACAGTGGAACAGATTGCCTTAGAGGATGGATTCTCCATCTTTTGAGGTCTTTAAATAGAGGTTGGATGGGCATCTTGGAGAGCTTCCTTTCTTGTGTATTCAGTAGATGGCCCTTGCAGTCTCTTCCAGTTCTAAGATTCTGTGACTGTCTGATTCTAGAGCGCATGCACATCAGTCTGGCGTCTTTATGGTCCTCATCCTGTAATGTAATGTCCTCTACTATGAGTGGTCTTCCCTAAGTTTGCACAAGAGATCACAGTATGTCATATATACTTTTTTTTAATTCTTCCCGTTTTCCTTTGGATCCATGCCAGTTTGTTCAATGAACATTAAGAACTGACACACTATCTATTCTTCATTCATGCTTGGAGATTGGCTTTTTTTTTCTCCAACAGCAAATTTTAAACAGAATGATATTTTCATATCTACGCCATTACTTGACAGTTTTCCCTGAAGAGAATTGTTAAGTTCAATACGTGCTAGGCATCTGATTGGCATTAAATAATTTTAGCACCTTGTAGCTCATTCACCACCCCACCCCCATATTTTGCATATTGCATGGCACAGCCCATTTTCTGTTTCTGGCTTTTCCCTCCCTGTGTTCCCACCAAGAAATGTCCACAAGTGTTGTTATTCCAATGTGATCACATTCATAAGGGCTTTGAAGTTCCTGCTCCAATGATCAAAGAAAGCACAGAAATTCTGGTGTCTCATCCTGGTGAGAGTAACTCTATGGCTGAATCTGTAAGAGGCCAGCCAGGTTGTGGAGCAGATATCCTGAGTATCTCCTCTCAGAAGACAAAATAGAGAAGCGGTTAGCAAATGGCCAGAACCAGGTCCTTCAAAAATCCTGGCCAGTTTATGTTACCTGTTCCCAAAACTAGCCGGGTCTAATTGATCCTTTATCCAAAGCCAGTCCTCCACAGTGTTGTCCCTCTCCAGTATTGCATACATTGGTCAAATTAAGCAGCAAACTGGAAAAGGCTCTTTAAAACAAGCAGGAAATACTTCTCAATACTTTTGGTTTGCTGCTGAATTTTAGTAGCACCAAAATTTGCTGCCAAAATTCAGGAGCAGGGTTTGGGAAACCCATGAAAGTGGCTTTGGGAGTCATGCTGCTGACAGGCTGTGTGATGCTGTCCACCCTTGCCTTATGTATTTCTTAAGCGTGACAGCCTTTCACAGCCCTTTTTCTAGAAAGTAATGGTCCTTAGGGAGGCACGTCTATGGCTGTAAGCCTGGCACTCTCTCTCTTTTCTTGCTGTACATGCTATCCATCGTAATGAGTCCCTCTGATATGTTAAAATCCCTGGGGGGGCAAAGATTGTTAGAATGGGCAACTGAGTAACTGAGCTTACACAGTGAGAACTAGATGAGGTTATGAAAGGCACAAACATGGAGATCATAGAGTTACAGACTGCCATCTAGTCCAATCCCCTGTCAGTACAGAAATCCACAGTTAGAGCGTCCCAAGAGATGGCCATCCAATCTCTGCTTAAAAACTTTCAATACCATTTTACAGTCTGATAACAGGATTCTTGAATTCTGGTGCCCAGAACTAGAGACGTTCTTTTTTTCACACTTGTAGCTCAGGTTAAGAGCAAAACTCGTTAGCTCAGTCTGGCTTTAAGACAATATACCCAACCCCGTGCTCCCTTGTTTGTACCCAGAGTGTATCCTGGATGTTTACCCAGGACAGTCAGTTAGTTACAAGATATTTAAAAGCTCCAAAGATAAATGAATCCTTCAGTTGCTCTTGGATCTCATGCCAGTCTCGTTCCAGAAAAGATGGTGGTTTCTAAATGGGATCTGGCTTGGTACCACAGTCTATGACATGCTTGCGTCTGAGGTTCTGGGATCTGATCAGTCCTCCTTACTGGACTCATGCTCCATCTCAGGGCCAGATCTGTACTTTCTGTGAGTGTGATTGACCCATCTTGCTCCCAATCAATACCCAAATCATCACTTACAAGCTGTGTCATAAAATATGCCATTTAAAGAAAGCACATCCCATTTAAAGAAAGTTTTAGTACAATTCTTTAAATGTGTTTAGTGAGTTAACATGGATTCTACAAACTACTCTGGCTTCAGGATTACTTTCAATATATTGTTGGAATTTTCCTAACACAACCTGGTATATTCTCTTTGGACACATTCTTAACTTCATAAATTCTTCAAAGGTTGGCTTGTCCAAGAAGAGCAAATGTTGATCAGTCAGTCATGAGAACTAGGCCTCGGTCCAATTGTTTGCCCAACTAGAGGAGTCCCATTGAATCAATGGGAAGCTGGCAATTGAACACTTATGTAAATTTCATTGCATCAGTGGGTCTACTTTAGTTGGGTCCTAACAGTTGGACTAAAACCTTAGTCTCTCACAAAGGTAGTCTTACAGTCTACAGAAGGCCATTAAGAATATTAAAGGACCATGGATCTAAAAATTATCCTCCTTCTAGGTATGGTCTGACTTCATTGTTATAAAACTGGAGGGATTGCATTTTTCCGTATTCATTACTGAGCTGGTTTATCAGAGATTCATCATATCTTTAAAAGCCTATTGATTATACAGTGTTTCTATTATCCAATAAGGACTTTTGTTTCTGAATCCATCTTTAGTTTATGCATTAGCCCAAATCAATTTTTAAAAAATGAAATCTTTTGCTAGTGTTTTGCATTTTAAAATACTTGTCTGTGAATAAGTAGCTCTGGTGCTTAGTAAGAATTAATTAGAGTTTAGGTTTAGCAAATGATATCTGACAATTAATTTCTGCCATGATATACTCAGAGGTAAGTTTATTTATTAAAACATTGCTATCCCACCTGGTGTCCAGTGATCTCAGAGCAAGTTCCAGACAATAAAAGCAACTTTAGAACAATTATAAAGCAATTTTAGCCTTTTATAGTAGTTCAGCGTAATTGGGGCAAAATTAAACAAAACTTGCAGTTCGTTGGGCCAGACTCAGGCATGGATCTCTTGTTTTATTTCTTCATTTATGCTATGTTTCTCCATAACCCCATTTGTCCACTTGTGTTTCAGAACAGACAGTTGAGGTAGGAGCAATAGTTCCAAGCTCAGATATAATGAGAAGCAGGGGTTTCAACTATTCAGTGCTTGTGTGACAACAGCCACCTGTGGCTTCTCATTGTGCCTGATCAAGGCCATTTCCACACTAGACTGTTATAGTGTTATTATTCCACTTTCAACATCCTATGGCCTTGAGGCCCCTCTCTAAACTACAAACTCCAGGATTCCATAGGATGTTGAAAGTAGAATAATAACACTGTAACAGTCTAGTGTGGAAATGGCCCAAGAATATTTAGTTTTTCAGGAATGGGTTCAGACACAACAACAAGAGAGAGTCAACAAACCACCATCTGGATTACTGTTGCGTGTGAACCTGGATGGTCTTTATTTCTGCATAAAGGGATAGAAGAAAGAGTCTTGCCTTGTATTAAACTATATTAACTACTGAACATTTGAGGTGCCTCCTTTTGAAGACAGTGGTAGCCTTTTTGAAAACAGGCGTGGTGACCCTGCTCTGAGTCTTAGCCTGAACGTTAATGGACCTTGGATGGCTCCCTTGGATGGCTGTCGTAAAATATTTTGCTTAAGAACCAGAGCAGATTAACCACTCCACTGACATGGAAGCTGTAAGTTGCTGCTGTTCAGAGGTTAGTCTAACGTTTGCAGGGTAATGCGGGGGAGCAAAAATAATGCTTGTGGGTCACATGGGTTTTTTGCACCCCCTAACCCTTAAAGCTCCTGTGCCCACTCAAAATATTTCTGCACAAGCAGACATACATAAACGCACAGACACACACAAACACACACACAACATTTCTAGCCCCCCCCCCCAAACACTTGAATGGTCTGTTCATACTTCTGGATGCCTCTGGGAGCAGCCAATCAATTTGAGAAAACCCTCCCAAAATGACCTGGATGAACTCAGAAGCTGCAATTTTGTATTTGAGATCTGCTATTTAAGATTTCAAAATTAATAAAAATTGGTTGCCTCTGCAGTTTTCCAGAACAGCCTAAATGCTCTACAACACAAGGTACCATCTCATCTTGACATCTATGTGTTATCAGACCCAGTTAGCACTTTGATGGGCGGCTATCACAGAAGGTGAGGTGTTGTGGGTTCAGTTTCAGAGGAAGGCAGTAGCAAGTAGCAATTGAGTATTTCTTGCCTAAGAAAACTGTATGGAATTGATGGGGCTGTCATAGCTGAACAGGTGACTTAAAGGCTCTCTTGCTCTCTTCCCCTCTCTGTCACACGCCCCGGTCTAATTTAGTCCAGTCTACCTCCTTGACATGATTCTAGTTCCTGCAGTTTCTAGATGAAATTTCACTAGTCCTTGTTTGTATTGCTCAACCCTGGAGAAAGATCAGCTACTCTTTCACAAGTTGAAATGACAATGTGATAACATTAAATGGGAAGGGTATGGTGCTTTCTTTCTTTCTTTCTTTCTTTCTTTCTTTCTTTCTTTCTTTCTTTCTTTCTTTCTTTTCTAAAGAACAGATGAACTAAATTCTGTAGGGGACAGCATCTACAAGAAGTTGGCTTTTTAAAAAGCCGTACAATTGAAGCAGGGAAGTATCATAAAGACACACACACACACAAACATACTCAAACTTACACAGTTTGTAACTTCTTTTGGTGGAGAGGCTTGATAAGAAGCAACATACTGCAAATTTTAACAATATATTGAAATGGAAAACTAGGTTTATTGAAATCTGCAATGAGCCCTGGTTTGTACCAATCCATAAGAGGAGTTTGTCACTGGTAACAGAATTTGAATTAAATTTTGCTAGATTTCCTGCATATGTCAAAAAATAAGTAATTGCCAATTACTTTGCTTGGAAGAGCTGCTAAGATACAATCATTTCACTTAGAAAAGGATAAAGGCAGCAGAACCAGAAGGAACCAGGGGAGGATCTCTGTCACAGAGAGACAGAGAGTGTAAAAAAAACCAACAACCCCAGGTGCTGAGAAACAGAGAGAGGACTGAAGCGAAGGCTAATATTTGCATAAGCTTGGGATGTAGATGCTGGAATTGAGACGTCAGCCAAGAACTGCCGCAGAGACATACGCAAAGAGACAACCAATCGGTAGGCAAACTTCACACATGGACAGTGAAAGAAATTAATTGAAACAACACACTGTTCAGTTTGTTTGGGATGACTGTGCAGGATGTGCAAAAACTCTCTATTTTTCCATGCATTTTCTACCTTCCAGAACATCTGCAAAGATGGATCTAAATTTTTACTACCTATATTTGTTGTACTATCAATCATTATGTATAATGTCCTTGATTTGCAAACTACAATTTAGATCTGAACAGTTGGCTTAACAGTGCCGCCATCTGAATGTTCCCAAAGCCTCTCCCCACATTTGCAGGTGTGACCTTTGCGAATTTGATTATTCACAAGGTGTCGGCGTGCCTCCTCCCCATTCTCCTCATCCCATTCCCTTGCCTTTTGCCCAAGTGTGGAGAAGGAAGGGAGCATGCCTGGGCAAAAGGCAAGAGAATGGGAGAGGAAGAATGGGAGAAGCGTATCTGCACCTTCTCCACATGCAGGGACTCCACCCTCCTGTTCATTTGCCTTTTGCCTGAGCATGGAGAAGGAAGGCACATGTGCCAAGGCAAAAGGTAAGGGGAAGGGAATGAGAGCTAGGGGGGAGTTTGTTTGTTTTTACTTTTGTGAGGGTTCTGCACCCCGAAGCCTCATGAAAGTCAAAGGCGTTACTGTAAACGAATATAGACCAAACTCACTGTGGGCCACTATACATGAATACAGACGCAACTCTTTGTAGTCCATCACATATTCAGCTGGATGGGTTGCATGAGATATTGTGAAACTGATCTGCCACTTGGGTGGAGGGAGTCAGGGTCTGATCAAACTGAAACTGTTTTGGAACAGTTACCTGCAAAGCCAAATATGAGGCTCAACTCTTAACAAAGTAAACGGGCTAATTCCACTTTTAGGTACTCCAGTGCATTGGTTGCTATCATGATCCCATGGATTTCAACTGAATCTTCCTCATGTTCCAAAAGAACTGTAGTGGATTTGAGAAGATGCTGTTTTCAGGGCTGCAGAAAACATTTTCAATTTGCAGAATAATGGTAGTTTTCTTCCTGGTCAGGTACGTCACTATATATCTCCTTGTCCTTAAAACAGTTCTCTGAGATGGTGTTTTCATATATTTTTCAAACAGAAAAGTATTCATTGCAGCTTGCAGAGCTAATTTCTTTTAGTAACCTTTGGAAGCCAGCAGTATCTGTAACATGTGAAACAACCCCCGGAGGCCATTACAAAATTAACAGGATGACAGAGTAGGGGGTTGAACATGACTCTTTAATATTTCTACCCATTGTACTTGGAAAGTTTGATGTGATACATTGCTGAAGGTCATATGCTAGTGATACAGGCCCAGACCTATCCTTGGGGGAAAAGGACAGCTGTTAACTTGACTGGTCTGATAAGTCAGCCAGATAGTTTCTTACCTATGCGTAACTATGCTAGAGAAGAGGACTGGAAAGAGAAGTTCTAGTCTGGCAGCATTGTCTGGTGCCTGAGATAATCCAGGCTAAACTAACTGCATAAACCTATTTTGGTTGTGGAAGCATTGTTGTTGTGTGCCTTCAGGTCATTCCCAATTTATGGTGACCCGAAGGAGAACCTATCACAGGGTCTTCCAGGGCTGAGCATGTGTGACTAAGCCAGGGCGTCCAGTAGAAGATTGGGTAATCAAACCTTGGTCTCCCGGGTTGTAGTCCAATGCTTAAACTATTATACCATGCTACATTCTGTCTAATTGTCCAGTGCTTTAGTAATGTCCCTCCAGGATTGAGGGAGAGATCTTTTACACCATCTGCTACCTGATCCTTTTTAGTTCATATAAATCTCGGACTTACAGGTACTCTGATTTTCCTGCAGTGTCTGTTGGCTTCTCTTAATTCAATGTTAAAAACAAGTCTCAAAAACATAACTAATTTTCATGGCCAATCTGCCTTTCTATTACTTTAAGGAGATGCTGTTCATTCTTTATAGGTTCTTCCCTGAAAGGCTCCCCCAGTGCTTTTTAAAGATAATGCATCTGTCTCTCTGTATTTCTCATTTTAGGCTTTCTTTGACACGTTGCAATTAGTATAGGCACAGAGAGCTGCAAAGATTTAAGCAGCTCTTAAAGGGCAAAAAATTGGCAAATTAACCTCTTCTTGGAGCGGCTTGATTTAAAAGCTGTACTACATCTTAATACTAAGAGGTCAGCATCTCAGTATCACCAGAGGACATATAATATCTCACAAGATGAGGTCAACAGTTATCTTCTGAACTTATCCACCACAAAAAGACTGTTTTCTTAGTTGTGCACAGGCTGCCTTTTCTGTAGAGAATTCAGGTATGATTTCCCACTTACTGCTGTTGTTTCATTAAATCTCATTTTGCATTAGTAGAAGACCAAAAATGGTTGATGTAGTCTTGTTTGAGTTAGTCTTGCTTGCAGTCATTTCACCATGCCCCATAAAAGTCAATAGAAAGGTGAAATTTATTATCTCAGACTGCAAGCTGCCACTAATTTAGTCAATTTCATTTCTAACAGAAGCCACAATGCTTTTTTTGAATGGGCTGGAAAAGAGAAGGGCATATTATTTGAGGACAAATGGATTTTCTTAAGGAGAAAAGAAAAATGAGGCCACTCTTATTGGGAAGAGGATAATTTTTATATAATGCAGATACAATACGCATATGCTAATAATTTTAAACAGGGCATAGACTAAGTATGCATCCATGGTTCATATTAACTTGTATATAAAACTGACTCTACAAAAATTAATTAAAACAGTAAACTAAGTTAAAATTCATACATGCAAAACAAAACACTGTAACTTGCAAAACTATTTAAAGTCAGGCAGCATCAATTTTACAAAGATGTATTCCAAATCTTCCAGATTACATGTAAGGCCATATGAATATTTCTTCAGCAAAATGTGTTGGGCTAATATAAGGAATAAGCCCTTCTTGTATATCCATCCTGAGAATTAGTTACTCCTTCACATCAGGGTTTATTGGTTGTTTCCAGTCTATTTTATTTGTTTCCATACTAGGGACAACTTTTTTAAGAATAGTGGAGCAGCTAGGAAGATTGGGAATGAAATTCCCACTAAGCCAGAAAGTTCACTGGACATGATCTTGAGCTATGCTTAAAGGTACCTCACCGGATCATTGTGAAGACAAAACTGTGGTGGGGGTATATACTATGTTAAGCTTCCTGGAGTGATGGCAAAATATGTACAAAAATATAAGTTGTGATCATTGCATAGCTTCTTATGTTTCATGAGAGGTCGTTAGTAAAGTTTGGTCACAAAATAAATACTGATGATAATAGTGATGATGAAAGAGGAGAAAGACAAGAATATAGATATTACTTGAGAGGATTGTAATACACTACCCCAAACGAATATGAAAAACTATTACTGAGAACAGGAAGTGTTCGGTCTTTACTTTGTAAATAGAGAACAAAATTGAAGTAGAGTAATGATAGCAAGAAGACAACTTAATGCTGCTTTTCATACATGTTAGGAAGAGAAACTACATTCTGATGCACTTCGAATGCAGTCATCTCCCATCCTGTTAGTGAGTTAGAAGAAGTCCAGCTTATGCCATCATAACACACTTCTTTGCTCATTGCAGAGGTCACTGTTCTGTTCTGACCTCACAATGACCCAAATCCCCCAAATTCAGTGTGGCAGCCACCCCAAGGTGGGCATTCCCAGCTCTTTTCCTTTAGCTGGAATCGGAGCAATAACATCATTCTCAGGGACCTCCCAGGAAATCATATAATCAAAGAACTGCAAAGACCATGTAATCCAAGCCCCTGCAGTGCTAGAATACATAAGTAAAGCACTTCTGAAAGACACTCATCCAACCTCTGTTTAAGGACCTCTAAAGACTATGGCCCTTTCTACACCCTACCTGATCCCAGCAGCATCCTGTGGAGAGGAGTGTGACAGGAGTGCTTCTCTCCACACCAGCTGGCTCTGTGAATGGAGGAAGCATGATGGCACCGCCTCCTGCTTCTGCAGCACATCTAGGTACTGTCTTAGGCTGCTTTGGAGCAGGAAGTGCAACCATTGCGCTTCCAGGACCTCCACACACCAAATAAGTGCAGGTGGGGAGGGGCTACACAATTGCCAGTCATTGATGGGGAAAACCCATCAATGATTTGTGGCACGATTGTGCCACCAAGGACATTTGAAGGACGGGACCCAGATAACATCATGCAGAACTGTTGTCTGGCTCTCGTCCTTCTCCCGTCCCCAGTGTGGGATGATGACATCCTGCGGAAAGGGCCAAAGATTCCACCACCCTTACAAAGCAATCTATTCCACTGTCAAACAGCTCTTAGAGTAAAAAGATCCTTCTTAATGATTAGGTGGAATCTCTTTTCTGGTAATTTGAATCCATTGCTTTGTGCTCTAGTTTCTGGAGCAGCAGAAAACAAGCTGACTCCATCTTCTATGTGACATACCTTCAGATATGTTAGCTCTCAGTCTTCTCTTCTCCAGGCAAAATGTATCCAGCTCCCTAAGTTGTTCCTCATAAAGCTTGGTTTCCACACTTTTGATCATGTTGGTCTCTGTTCTCTGGACCCATTCCAGCTTGTCAATATCCTTCTTGAACGTTGGTGCCCAGAACTGGATATAGTATTCCAGATGAGTTCTGACCAAAGCAGAATAGCAGTATAGCGTTGCACTGTCATGTTTTGGTTGCAGCATCTTCACGCTGTGCAGTCATGTTTGGTTTGTGTTCTACTAAGACTTCCAATCCTTTTCACAGTTACTGCTTTCTTGCCAGGTGTCCCCCATCCTATATCTGCACATTTCATTTTCTCTACCTTACATTTCTCCCTGTTGAAATTCATTTTGTTAGTTTTGGCCCAGTTCTCCAATCTGTCAAGGTCATTTTGATAATTCTGATTCTGTTCTCTGGAGTATATTAGCTACCTCCATCCCCCAGTTTAGTGTCGTCTGTAAAACTGATAAGCATGCCTTCTATTCCATCATCTAAGTCATTTCTAAAAATATTAAATAACGTCACATCCGGGACAGAACTCTGAAGCATCCCACTAGTCATCCTGGGAGATTCCTGAGGATCCTAGAAATCCGGGGAGATCCCTGGAGATGCTTGTTGCTGTGTGTCCAACTAAAGGAAAGTTAGGCCATTTCCACCCTACACTGTCATAGTGCTATTATTCCACTTTCAACACCCTATGGAATTCTGGGGTTTGTAGTTTACTGAGGCCAAAGAGCTCTCTGGCTGAGAATTCTAAATGCCCCTCCCTAAAAACTACAAACCCCAGAATTCCACAGAAAGTTGAAAGTGGAGTAATAGCACTATAACAGTGTAGGGCAGAAATGGCCTTTGAATTTGTGGGGAGAAGGACTCTTTTACATTTCTTGACTTGCACAGGAGTGTGAAATGCAAATTTGAGGAAGACAAAATATAGCCCACCCACCCTGCAGAAAATTTATGTTCCTTGGATGATGATGATGATGATGTTGATGATGATGATGACGACGACGACGGTTGCTATTATTAACCTTGTTGTTGTTGTTGTTGTTGTTGTTATGCCATCTGTCACTGGCACATGTGTCAAACTGCAATATTGATCTTGTCATTTTGGGAAATGGTATCATATTCATGTTTATAATTAACTTTTTTTAGAGCACTGTGCTCATGTCTTCAGTTTTAAGAAAGAGCCTAAACAGATGCCTGTATCCTGTTGCTGTCATCCAGAATCTCTGTCAATTATCTTTAGATGATTAAGATATGTTTTTAAACAATTAAGAAAAAATGTGTATACAAACATATTTATCATGGCATCTATCAGTTATTCCAGAATGTCCATTTTTTGTCTTGCAGTCTTGCATACTTGAGAGCCCTATTTGGAACTACAGCATGCAATTTGTCATCTTGTCCTTGAAAGCTGTGTGATGCCATACTGAATATAGAAGCCTGCCTCCTAGGAGTAGATTCATGCCTCCTTCCTTGCTTATTCATTTGCTTTTTTGTTTCTTTTAATGATTTTACCTATGCCCAAAAGACAGGTTCCCCTGGGGCTTCTTGCAATGTTCGAAAATACAATTAAAATATGACAAACCGATTAAAGCAAAGCAAAACAGAAAAATCAGACAGCATTGGAATCTAAAAATGGCATAACGACCTTCAGCAGAAATAGAAGAGAATGAAATTAAAAGGCCTGAGAAAGTTTTTTTAAAAAATATATATATTAAAAAGTTCTTCCTTAGCTTTCACTGAAATTATAAGAAATTGGGCAGTGTGCAAGCTTCTTTGAAGAGGACATTCCAAAAATCAAGGTGCCAACACTTGAAAGGTATTATTCTCCAGCAGTTAGCAGCTATGGGTCAAACCATGGGGAAACTAGAGGAGGGTTTTTGTTGATGCTGTTAGAGCTGAAGTGAACCACAGGTAGCTCACAGGCTGTATGTGAGCCTCCAGCTACTTTGCATCCCAGAGGAACATAAATATATATCAGAAAATGAGAATTTCCAGTCTTGAAAGCTCTCAGGAGTGTCGATTCTCCTCCACAGCAAGGTGTTCTGACTTGCTTTAGTGAAAAATAGGAGGACAAAAAGTGAACATCCAGTGTATTGTTTTTTACCAGCTATTTGAAAAAAAAAAGTCAAAATTTGCACAGCTGTCAGTAGGTCACAGGCAATTCCAATTTTAGCCCCCAAATTTACCGAGCCCTGCCTTAGAATGTGGATAGGCACATTGGAAAGATAAGGAGTCTTTCAGATCTGCTTTCCCTTAGTCAAGATGATTTTAGGGTAACAAAAAAGCTTGCTTTGCACTGGGCTTCTGCCATGCAGCACAATTAATATGCATGATCATAGGAAAAAGACATCTGCATTGGATATCTGGAAGAGGTTCTCCACTGTTGTGGGTTATGTCAGCCGAAGAGATGTGCAACCTAAAGCTTTTTTGAGTTCAGTTCCTAATGACCTGGCTTGTCTCTGCCCTTGCTGTTTCTGACAACTGAGCAGAGAGCCAGCTTTGCTTGGCCCCGTGTTTGTTGTCAAGTTTGATTGGGAAATCCTTTTCAAAGCAGTTTCCTTCCAGAAGCACATTCAGACAAGAAATTTAAGGACAGCCATCAGGAGATGACCAAATGTTGAGGCCTAGTAGGCCATATTTAAGCAGTCCATTCCACTTTTTAACAGCTCTTACCATCAAAAACTTCTTCTTAATTTTTAAGTGCAATCTCTTTTCTTATAATTTGAGTCTGTTGGTTCTCATTCTGGAGCAACAGAAAACAAGCTCGCTCTGTCTTCCACATGACATCCTTTCAGATATTTAAAGAAAGCTGTCATGTTACCTCTCAGGCCATTTCTGCACTAGACTGTTAACATGCTATTATTCCACTTTCAACATTCTATGGAATCCTGGGGTTTGCAGTTTAGGGAGTGGTCTCAAAGGCCACTATTGAAAGTGGAATAATAGCACGTTAACAGTCTAGTACGGAAATGGCCTCAGTCTTCTCTTAACCAAGCTAAGCATATCCACTTCCTCTACCTATTCTTCATAGGGCATGATTTTCTGACCTTTTAGCATCTCAGTTGCCCTCATTTGGACACATGAATGTACTGGGCAGCATATAAATAGTATAATGACAAAAATAATATAATGACAAAATTCTACACGTAGATGTGAAGTCTAAATAAACATAGACATGAGGACAAGAAAGGAATTGAGAGCAAGGGAGGGCAAAGGATGAAGACAGATATTAGGTATGAACTGTGGTCAAGGCACACAAAGTAAGTGGGAAGTGAATTTCTGTTTTTTTTTCTGTTTTAAGTAGAACATAGAAAGTTTAGCTAGGGAAAATTTTTGGCTGAGAAGTCCTTGGAATCTAAAGCATGGTTTTCAAGTTGGTGTTTGTGGGCTGTCTACTTTAGTGGATGGTCCCATTTAGCATAATCAGAATAGTTTCTTAAGAAACAGGTGGAAAAGTCAAACCTTTTTTTTTTAATTTTCCCAATATATTTTTATGTTTGATCTTTAAAATGCTGCCACTTGTTCCAAACTCTTGGGATTGGTTTGAACAGAAGCAAAGAACGAAGACATAAACTTCCACTGACATTTTGATGGAACTATTTTAGTTCTAGTTCAGTATAGTTTATTTGTTTCAGCTGCAAGCCATAAGGATAAAGGGATAATTATGCAGTGAAAGTCACAACAATATCAAAACCAATTTTAGATAAAATTGACAACAGAACAAAACTCCAGCAGAAGAAATGTAAAGCCACCAGCTAATGGCATGTCCTGTACTAAATAAAAATGAATGTCAATAGTATTTGAGTCATTGTGTTGTTCCATTTTGCAGCAACCAGAGCAAAGGTAATGACCATTTAAAGAATCTTTGTATTAATTTTAGCAAATAGAATTATTCTTTTAGTTATCAGAATCAGTTGAGTTCGTTATTTAAGCCCATTTTTAAGGCCCTTCTGGTTGTGGTGCCAACTCTCTGGAGTACCAACACAGGGCAGAAGATTGGCCTAAATCCTGGCTTTTCCAAATAGCTTTTCGTCTGGACTGAATTGTACAGCTTTATTCCTGGGTGGAGGTTGGCAAAGCTATGTGTTTTGGACTATAAATCCCAGAATGGCCCAGCTATGGAGGGCAGCTAAAGCAATCGGGTTTCCAAAGTTTTTTTCCCCCCCTTAAGTTTGGACATTATTTTCTGTTCCAAATGGCTGCTAGGGATAATATTGTTGCTGTTAATATGCTGGATTTCTCAGTTCTTCTTCTTTTGCTGCTGTGTTTTGATTGATGTTATTTTTTTGTAATGAAACACTGTTAGCTACTTTGTGTTGTTTCACAAGATTAGCTAGGATGTACAGTAATAGGCAGATAGATATTACACAATGTGTGAAACTGAATGCATTCATTATCTTTCCCAATGCAGACAATGGCATCCAAGGGCCTTTCCACACTACACTATTATAGTGCTATTATTCCTCTTTCAACATCAGATGGAATCCTGGGGTTTGCTGTTTAAGGAGGGGCCTTTAGAATTCTCAGCCAGAGAGCTCTTGGGCCACAATAAACTACAAACCCCAGAATTCCACAGAATGTTGAAAGTGGAATAATAGCACTATAACAGTGTAGTGCGGAACAGCCCCAAATTAAAAGACATTTTATAATCTGTCCCACTGAACACTGCAGACATTGTTTGCAGAGAACTCTGGATATCCGTTAAACAAATTTCCAGTTCTTGATAAAAACTATACAATTGAATAAATACTGATGCTTCTGTAATGTTACCTATTGAGAGTAAATCATGCTTAACTAGGATGTATCTCTGCGTGGTTTTGTTTTGCAGCTTATTCTTAGCTGTAAAACTAATTTCTTGCGGGGGGGGGGACGTATGTCTGGATCTTTCAGATGATTTCCAAGGGTGATGTCAGGCATAGTGAATGGGGCTGGGGTTTCATTGATCTAACGCAATACTCTCTTAATTTTTTTTTCTGTTTATTTTGTGGCAGCATGCTAAATTGTGATTCCCTCTTTCTCTTGTTGGCAGAATGCCTCTATTCATACAACATCCCTGCAAATACCTGTATTCAAATATATGTGTTCCATGGGATATTGTTTGAACTGGAATTGTTAGGAAGGAGAAGAGTCTCTGGGGATGGATAGGAATAAAGGAGTAATTGAAACTTTCAGTTTTGCTGAAATTACTTGTCTGAAAATCTAAAAAGAAACACTTTAAAATACCTAAAACCATCTAAACCTAAAAATTGAAATCCTAAGGCCATTTCTGCACTACACTGTTCTAGTGCTATTATTCCACTTTCAACATCCTGTGGAATTCTGGGATATGTAGTTTACTGAGGCCAAAGAGCCCTCTGGCTGAGAATTCTAAGTACCCCTCCCTAAACTACAAACCCCAGGATTGCACATTATTATTATTCCCTGTCCTTTCCTGGAATTTGATTCCAATCCCCTATGGTTTTTCCAGGCATTGCAGTCAAATCTGAGGTCTTAGGATCTTCTCATTCTTGCAAAGTGACTTTGTTCTGAGTTAGTATTTCGCAACTGAAAATGAATATTCTGAAGGATGATGGGAATTGGAGTCCAACATGTGGAGGTCTTTACTTTGCCTGCTCCTAGTCAATCAATCAATAATTTTATTATGGTCGTAGACCAGCATGAGAAGAAATAACAGATTTTGGCTTAAAATGCATAAAATATGAAATGCGTACAACAGAGTAGCATAAAACACAATGCAATAAATACAATAAATACTTAAAATTCACATGTGGTAATTGTGCACCTATAAAAATTTTGACTCATTTGAAGCACTGCAAACTAAATTCCTTAGAAGCATATTCGCCACTCACTGCTGTATCCCTAATGCAGTTTTGCACCTAGAGGTGGGCCTGACCTGTATTGAGGCTTGTGCTTGGATTCTTAAGATCAATTACTGGCTAAAACTTATTTTTGGCCCAGCTGGGCTGGCCTCTCTAACACTATTCCTAGTCAGTGTTGCCAAGATTGAAAGATGCCTAACTGGCATGTATTTAGAAGTTGGTCCTTAATCAAAGCTTAGATGGTGTTCTCTCAGAGGATTGGACTAGATTGTCTGTGGATACATTCCAGTTCTATATTTCTATTTACGTGTTGATACATATCTGAGAGCCTTCCTGATATTCCCCACCCATTTCCTCCATGGCCATTTCTGCACCAGACTGTTATAGTGCTATTATTCCACTTTCAACATCCTATGGAATCCTGGGATTTGCAGTTTAGGGAGGGGCCTTTGCAGGTTAGGGAGGGGCCCTCCCTAAACTGCAAACCCCAGGATTCCACAGGATGTTGAAAGTGGAATAATAGCACTATAACAGTCCAGTGCAGAAGTGACCCTTGTATGATTGAGGCAGCCAAGATAAAATTTGAGATTTAAAAATCAGAATGGAATGACTGCTAGATTTCTTAAGCTGTTCCTAAGTCTATTGCTCCTGAGCTGTTCAGTTTTTGTTCAAAAACTTGAAGGCATAGTAGGTCATAAGTATTATGTTTTAATAGTTTCTCAGTTGTTGTCATAAAGCATCTTTTTGAAAAGGCATTTATACAAAACAGCCAGTGATGGTGATAAAAATAATCCTTTATGATTCCATTCATCATCCCTGATGGGCTTTGAAAATTGATTTCACAGCAGACACTGTGAACACGGTAGTATTGGTTTTGCTTGCCTCTTTTTTTTTTTTTTAAATCTTCTCTGGCTGAAGGATTTTTCTTTGTCATAATGCAGTATTGGTGGAAACATGAGGTCTAGTAAATGGATTTCCAAATACTGTATTTGGTTGATGACAGAACAGGATAGATTTTAAATCATTTATAAGGATACAAATACGGTTTTGTCAATTCTCCTACCCTTTATTAGCCGTATCGTTACCTCCCATGCTTTAAAGCAACAGATGGCTCTTAAAGTTCTTTGCAATGGATAATGGGCTGTGTGTGTGTTTGTGACTGTATGTAATTTCTTACCATGAACTGTAACATTGTGTGAAAGTGAGTGTGTCGCCCCTTTGGAAGACGGATGCAATTCATTCTGACTCAAAGTAAAGAAAAACATGCTGTTACATTGTCTATGAAGTGTAGACTACGGAATTCAGCCTCAACACAAGATTATTCAGAGATATGTCTGACAGACCTCTTAATTCGGACTTGGAGGTCTGGATATCTTAGGCCAAGGGAAGACAAAGGCCATTTCTGCACTATACTCTTATAGCGCGATTATTCCACTTTCAATATCCTATGGAATCCTGGAGCTTGCAGTTTAGGGAGGGGCCATTTCCTTAAAGTGGAATAATCACACTATAAGATTGTAGTGTGGAAATGGCCACAGAAAGGAAGAGTATGGAGGCAAGATTGCGCTTAAGAAATAATACACACTTATGTCCATTTATCCTTGTTAAAAAAGATCTTGAACTGCAAATGCATTTTGGAAGGGTTGACTTTTTGAGTAGGTAGGTGGCATCTGAGAAAAGCATCCTAGTCCATTTTTAACAAAAAAAAAAAATGTTGTAGGTCCTTCACTTTGAATGTTTGTAAAATCATGTCTCATTTATTTCTCCCCTGGAAAATGTATGAAAGAATTTGAAGAATCCAAATGTCCTTGCAGACTGATAATCCCCATATTGGCATGGCAGAGAGGCATGCTTTGGCTGCCTTTTTGCCCACTAAATAAGCCCTGGGTATGGATAATTTCTTTTCAAGTAGTATAGCAGCTGCTGTTGCAGTAATACAAACCAGTAATAAATCTGGGAGCAGCAGAGAATAGCATGAAGCAAATCAATATAATCTGAGGATAGAAATCTTTTGTACGGGAATAGAACTGGTACAGCAAAAATTACAGACAATAAAATACATGGTTTAACTTGGACAGCTCCCTGTAATAAAAGGGATTATAGACAATGGGGGATCTAGTGGCTTTTAAAAGCACACATTGGAGGGGACAGAGAATGGTGTCCAAAGAAGACTTCATTTCTATCAAGTGTAAATTGAATTGCAAGATGGAAGCAGAAGGAAGATTCTATTTTGGGAAAAAGAAAATCCTTCCTTTTCAGATCTGCTTACTAATAAGTGCTTTCAGAAGCTCTCAGAAGAATTGCCTGGTCCTAAAGGCACAACCTTCCACCCGATCTTGGAAGGTAAGCGAGGCCAGCCCTGGTTAGTGCTTGGATGGGAGACCAGTGAATTTCAGGTGCTGTAGGCTATATTTTAGAGGCAGGAACTGGCTAAACCACCTCTGACTATTCCTTCCTCAAGAAAACACTGTGAAATTCATGGGGTTACTATAAATTGACCAGTAAGTTGAAGGCACGTACACCCACAGACATATCTACAAAAATTGGTTGCAAAATAATGATTAGACAGCATTTCTTGCTTACTATTGAATCATTCACACCTATTAGTGCAGTCAGCCTGGTGCCTAGTATGGAATGGGAGAAAAAGGACAGCATATGTTGTTCAGATTGTAAGAATTATTCAATGCACTTGCATGTCATTTGAATAAAAAGACATTCTGACTCCATGTCAGAGTTGGGAAATTTACTTTTTTTCAATTTCTGCTCCCAGAATCTCTCACTAGTATGATTATTGGCCTTATTGGCTGGGGGATTCAAGGTACTGTAACCTAGAAAAGTGACTTTTCCAAGCTCTGCTTCTCTCAACATACACCAGAAAGAAAAGGAGAGAGGAGGCTTCCAAACAGTATAATTTGGTGACCAAAGACCAAGACTGGAGTCCTATATTTGAATTGCAATGATGAAAGTCAGACTTTCACAACTCACTTTTATGGTTGTTGCACAGAATTCCAACTATGCCACAGCAAAGTACCCCCCACTACAAAATTCACCTTGTAAAGAGCACAGCCCCCCTACCATGGCCATTTCTGCAGGGAGATGAGTGAGGAAAAGCTCGGCTGCTTGCATTTTTTTTGGCTGGATGTGCTGCAAGGACATCCTCTGCAAGGACCTCCCAAGGACCTCTGGAGGTGCCTGTCACAGCACATTCAGCTATGGGAAAATAATTAGACATGTCCTCTCTCTGACAATACAGAAATGAGCATGTGTCCTGCGCTGGCAGCCAGCCAAGGCTTACAGCTGTCTAATCAGAGCCTGTTATCAGCAGCAATGAGCAAAGTTTGTATTAGTTTGCTGTCAAATTACCAGTCATCATTTTGCAAACCGAATTCACAGTAAATCCAGGTGACAGTCCCATGGTGAAGTCCATGCACAAGGCAAAGGTCAAGGTTTCTAGGAACATGAGCAAGGAGCCCAAACGTATTATGCTTCCACCAATGCTTCCTGCAATAGGAAAGGTTGACTGCAACCAATTCTTCCCATTCTGTCCCTCTTTATATAGAGCTAGCGTGTTATACCCAGTGTTGTCCAGGATTTTATTTTCTCATAGGTAACACTTGTTTTAAATAACCTTAGGAATTACCTTACCTTACCTTAAGAGTTAGATGCAGTTCAACACAGATTTGAGATCCTGTGTCTCTAATTCCCCAAACTGTGTTCTTCAGTACCTGTAACTTTTGCCCATATTCCCCAATCCAGTCTGTGTTCAGAGTTGTTAACATACAGAGGTTGGGTTTGTGAGGGCACTTGCTGCTAAGCTTCGTCTCCATAGCAACCAGCCTATTCAGAGCTCTATGGCTAAGAATTCTAAAGGCCCCTCCCTGAACTGCCATCCCCAGGATTCCATAGAATCTTCACAGCCAACCAATCATATGAGGTCCTCTCGCCTCACGCAGCCAATCATATGAGGTCTTTGCCTTCCTGATGCAGACAAACAGACAAGATCACTCACAAACTTTGACTTTTATATAGTAGATGAGAGCCTTCCCCAGCTGTTGGCCTAATTAATGAGGCCTTACTATAAAAACAGTCTGAGATGCTGGGGACCTCCCTTCTGCCCCTGTGCTGTCTCTCATAAATATTGTCCCTCTCATGTCCCGGTGTTGTGTCGGTTGGGAAAGGTCCTGCCTGCATCCTGGGATGGAGGAATGACACCATGTTGGTGGAGCTGTGCTGCTTTTACAAGGTGAGTTTTTGGTGTAGCATCAAAAGACGTAGCTGCAAAGGTTACTTAAAAGATCACTTAAAAGAAAGGTTACCTAAACGATTACTTAATGTTGTTTCAAGGAATGCTTCCAGTCAAGACAATATCATCTCAGAAAAGCATTCTTCTCTGCTTGCTGAGATCTTCTCCAAGCTTCCTGCTGTTGTATTTAGTGCCATCTTGCCATTCCTTTTTAAAATTGAGAGAGTGACCTGGGCTTTTGTCCTGGGTGAATGAAGAACTGCTGTGCCCATAGCTAGCATGCCTTGTGTGCCGCCTTGCTCTGAAATATGTGTTCACGGTTAGGAAAGTAATAAAGTGCACACAATACCCTCTGTTTTGTACACTGACAAATAAAATGAATGTTGGGAAGTGGAAAAGTCTGTAACTGAAAAATGTCAAATACACGTTTGTTTGTATTAGGAAGATATTGCTTCTGTAATCATTTCAGTCTGAATACTAAAGGAACTTTGATAAAGCCGTGGGAGAGGAAGTTGCCAAGGGCTACATAATGGATTGTACCTTCCCTAGAGCCAATGGAATGATGTCACGTGAAGCCAGAAGTGGAGGAGAAGGTACACTGAGAAAGAGACGTCAAGTTGGGTGAAACGGAGTCATTTTTATTCACTCTGTCATCCACGCTAATCCTGTTTTGGGTTAAGCAGTGGTCGGTACAATTCCTTATGTGATTTGCAAGTGTCAGGTGTGCTGCTTCACCATGCTTGACACTTGGAAACTCTGCCAGGATGTACCTCAGAGACCTATTGGTGGCTGACCAGGCATGAGGGCGGAGGGGGGAGGATGGCTGATGTAGCTGAAAGATCTGGTGGGTCCCATCTCTTAAGCATTAGCAGGAAAACTGAAGGTCACATCTGCATGTCTAAAATGCATTTTTCTCTAGGCAATGGAGAAATGTTAAAAGGTTTTTTGATTATACCCGCATCAGCTAGTTAAGCAATTAGGCCTTTCGAAGTTGACAAGCCACCAGGTCCAGATGAGTTACATCTCAGAAATGATGAGCTGGAAGATGAAAGTGAAACTGAATTCTGTTGGCGGAGATTCTTAATCACTCTCCCAAATACAAAGAGGTCCAGAAGCACTGGGAGGAGGAAAATGAGCTGCGGTAGAAACAAGAGATTTTTTTTTTAGGAGAGAGCGCAAGAGAGAAGATCTAGTAAATTGTAGATCTTGTGTGCCTGGCTAATCCACTATAAGCAAAGAGTTCAGAAATAATTGACTGTGATAAATGAAAGCCATGATCATTTCATGGGAAAGATTACTAGCAAAGCAGAGTTACTTTAATTCTCTTTTGATGGATTTCTGCGGAACAATCTTAAGCATGATGGATGTGCTTACCTTTGCAAAACGAAATCCTATAAACCCCAATGAACATAATTTATTTTATGTTTATATTTATTTTGCTTGAGGTTCACCTTGTTCACAGTGCTTCCTCCTTCTCAAGGTTTTGCTCTCATGCTCACATTCCCACCTCTGTTCCAATGAATGGCACTCCAGGTAGCTATAACGTTATTCCAAATGCAGATGAATAATTTATAATTTAAGAAATGGACACTATGAAAGCTCTTTTATTAGAAGCCAATTTTCATTTATTTATTTTGTTAAAATAAATAGAGAAAAAATTCATAAATACGAGAGAGAGATGGCTGAAAAAGTGAGATTGCAGAGGATTAATCCCTGCCAAATTGGGACGGTTGGAAGGTATGCCTCCAGTGCTAAAAATAGTGGCACAAGAAATATGAAAAGTTGCAAATAGGATAGCACCATTGAAATCATCTAGATAAAAGGATCTGCTTTGTCAGGTTAAGAAACTAGCTCTGGTAAAGGGCACCTTGAATATTGACAGAGTACTGTTGCATCATAATGGCACATATGCCCTTCTGTTTTCCCCAGCATTATTTGCATTATAAAGAGTAAGCAAATACTATAGCTCTTAGGATAGATTGTCAAGGTTTCTTCTGAATAGCTATCAGCATAATGAAATGTGCTAATTTAGTGTTTTATATATAGTAAAAAAAAAAATGAAAATACTGTAGTGACTGCTGCTGTAGATGCTGTCCCTGCAAAAAGAGCAACCACTTTCCAAGGCTCTTGGGTAGTCAGAAAGAGAAGAAAAGCATGTAGAACATGTACTTGCATGTAAGTCGGTGGCCCTTGGGAACACATCTCACCATCTTCTCCATCTTTGCTTGCCCTGCAAGGTAAGTTCTTGGGCTGTGGGGAAGGGGTTGTGGACGCTTTCTGACTGTCTCTGAGTCTTTGTTAGCGTTTGCACTGAATATGTGCCAATTGCCAGGGCCTCTGGAATGCTTGCAAAAGCTTGACCTCCGAAGGGTATGCACTGGCTGCTTTGCTTGTCTGTTTCAGTGACTCATGCAGCTGGTTATATAACAAAGAATCCACCAAAGGTAAAAACAGGATGGTGGTATGACCGTGACTCAAGGCTCAGTTGGAGCATACAGATGTTGTAGACGGTATAATAAATGGCAGCTGAGAACTCAGTGCTTGATAAGAGATTGTGCCTTGCTTGTAGTATTGCCTGTGCATCAGCCATTACTGAAATAGCATAACAGTTAGGACCAGAGCTTGGGAAGCTTGGCATTTTTGCTGTGCAACTCCTGAAGTCCTCTGGTTTGCACTGCCTGTGGCTGTGCTGGGACAATGGGAATTGTAGTTTCAAAAAAGGTAACATTTCCAATCTCATAATAAGATGGACTCGGTCAAAAGGAGCAATTAGTCTCCTAGCAATTTGTTCTTTAGTAGCTGTCCCCATTCCCACACAAAAACACTCTCCCGTGTCTTTCCATTGCAATCCTGGCAGTGCCTTTGCCGGGAAGGGAGTGCAACAGGAATTTTCTCCTCCACACTTGGCTGGCTACAGTGCAGAAGGGAACATGAGGGACATGCTCCTTCCTTCTGCACTGCAGCCAGCCTTTTTCCCATGTTGCAGTGGGGAAAGTAGCGTGTCATTTGCAGGTAAAGCATGGCAGGTAAATACGGGAGCATCACATGATTATGGGCACTTAACAGATTTAATCCGTTAAGTGAATATCCCATGATGGTGACACATGGGGATGGGATGGCAGTGGGACTGCAACCTGCGGACTGCTCCCATCCCATCTCCATAGCGGGACTATGACACCATGAGGAAATGGCCAGTGTATTCTTTATTTGTTTAAATGCCTCTATGCAGTGTAACAGATTCATTGGCATGGTCTGAGTTTAGGTAGTTTTATTCCCATATCTGGAAGGTTTATACATACATAGAATATGGCACTGCTGCCACTAGCTGCATTTAGTGTACGTGTGGGTGGGTGGGAGGCAACAAAAGAAACAAAAATGCACCTTTAAATTTTATTACACTATGCTTATTGAAAAACAAGCTTAACATTGTTTTGGCAAGAGGGCTCCTTCCTTGAACTGCAGAGAAATGTGTTTCAATTTATTAAACTACATTGAATCATGTTTCGTGTTGTTTCTTCCCTGTCAGTCTCCTGCTAACTGGAGGAGCGAGGCTTCAAAATATTTCTCTTGTCTGGTTTTAAAATTGAAAGGTGGATTTAAAAAAACAAAAACAAAACACTGGAAATGTGATTTCTGGGCAATTGCAGCTGCAAAGCAAAATGACACAAAAGGAACTGCAAGGTGCATCACAGCATGTAAATTCAGGGGTGTGGCTATGGGGGAGGAGGGGAAAATGAAATCATTGCCTACAATATATGAATTCTGACCTCCCGATGAAATTTTTCTTCAGTCTTCGAATCTCTAACACTGCAGAGAGTGTGACTTTCAAAATCGTTTGCACCCAGAACTCTTCTGTTTGCTTTACTTTTAAAAGAGGGCACTAATAGACTGAACTTAATAATTTGAGGTGTTTGCCCCTCCTCACCCAAAGAGGTAAAGCTCTTCCATGTTAGTTTTAGTTTTAGCTGTACAGCACCCAAAAGTTTTTCCAGATGTAACAATACAGAGACTTTTTGAGAAATTCTGTTTCTCTGCCTAAGAAAGGGGCAGTTAGCCTTGCACTGGACACAGTTTGCCTGCATCTCAATGGAAGTTACTGTGCTGCTAATGGATTCGAATTCTTCTTCCCTGTGTTTTACTGTAATTTGTCCCTGGCCCTCACATGGCCTAGAAGGGGAATGGCCTCTGCCAAGATGAAAATCCCTCCAGACCATCTCAACTGACAACAGAAGTAGTATCTGAGACAAAGGCCATTTCTGCACTAGCCTGTTATAGCGCGATGATTCCACTTTCAACATCCTCTGGAATCCTGGGGTTTGCAGTTTCGAGAGGGGCCGAGGGGCCCCTCCCGAAACGGTAAACCCCAGGATTCCAGAGGATGTTGAAAGTGGAATCATCACGCTGTAACAGGCTAGTGTGGAAATGGCCAAAATGTAGGTCTGTGACTCCAACATCATCACTTTTCTTCTCCTGTATGATTTTTTGACATGTTTGCCTGATGAAGAAGCCAGTGAGCTTTGACAGCTTGCATAATGTATTTTTGTGCATTTTAGCTGGCCCAACAAAGGTATCACTGTTTTCTGGATTTTGTTGTATTTTGCAACATGGCTGTACCTGAATATGTACTCTATTTACTTTGTTTGCATTCTCTTGATAACTTTGCCTATTCCCTTTCTTCAGATGCCTAAACTGTATTTCTAAATGCCAACTGAGTATTTAAGTTCCTACAGTGCTGGAAATCAGAGGACTGAAGGAGAATTTCTTTAAAGGGGGCGGGATTCTTACTGGGGGACAATGCCTTTCAAGCCTGAACGCTCCCTAAAAGCCAAGATGGCTAAACTGAGGCTGTCAGACTTTGGCCATATCATGAGAAGACATGACTCACTAGAAAAGACAATAGTGTTTAGTAAGGTGGAAGGCAGTCAGAAAAGAGGAAGACCACATTACAGATGGATAGACTCAAGGAAGATACATCCCTGAACCTGCAAGACCTGAGCTGAGTGGTTGGTGATAAAGTGACTTAGTGGTCTCTCATCCATATGATCTCCATAAGTCAAGGTTGAGTTGACTGCAGTTAACGCAGTATCTTCATTTTGTGTCCAACGTAGCTACACCCCCTACTTCGCCATGAAGCTCTATTAGGTCAGCAGCAGTTGAAAAATCTAGAGGTTTCAAATTCTAACCCTGGCAGCTCCTGAGATCCAGCCAGCTTCACCACTTGGGAGGTGGATAGGAATGTAAAGGGTGGTGGCTCACAGAATTTAATTAAAGGACCGGAACACTACATCCCCTTCTCTCCACCTCTGTTTGCAAAATTTGATGGGTCTTGAGGTAGTATATAATCATAACAGTAGGAGTAGAAGCTACTGGAAACGATAAAGACTTACGTAGTGAAAACTGGCATTTAAAGGTAGTGCCTTTCCAAGCATTAAAACAGCTGGCAGCACCGTTATAAGACTCATATACTTAGTTTTTTGTCCTGTCCCTCTTCTGCTGGTTGACATTCTGTCATGTTTGAATAGCATTCATCAGCTGTATAGCATTATGTTAAATTACTGCATCCCTTAAGGTACATTACAGTTCACTGCATTACAGTTTGGTGCAAAGCGTGGTGTTCTTTGTACTTCATGTTTCTTTCCTTTTTGATAATTTTTCCGGAAAGAACAATTCTAAAAGGAGGTGGTGTTGATTAGAGGGGAAAAAAAGGAAGGATTGGCTTTTGAATTAGATCCTAAACCTCCAGGCTTAGATCAGTAAATTCCACATTGACTTTAGGGATTCCACTGAAGAGGAAAACTAAGGCCAATGCAAACATCTGGCACAATTGCAAAGTGCCTGATCTGTAGCAGAAAAATATCAATCAAGGAAAGAAAAGAAAATCACTCCTGTAAGCAGTTGCTATTTCAGCCCTTTTGATTGTAAAGTACCTTGCAATATCTGGTCTTGTTTACGCAATCTCATATCTGCTATCTCCTATGTAATTTCCCTTGTTAAAACCCAGAAGTAGTTTCCCTGGGCTTGTGAGCTGCCTGTGCAAGGCTAGAAATTAATAAGGACTATGATTCTTTACTGGCAGACAAGTAGCCTAGAAGCCTCCCTTCTGCTTTCAGATTAGACACACAGTTTATAGGTTGTATCTAAGCCAGAGCAGGAGAAACATTTGATTAGTGTTAGAATGAAATTAGAGGACTACATTTGGGTTGTAATCCAGTCTTGCAAGTCCACCAGGAATATTATGCACTGTGTTGGAGGAATAATATCATTGACAGTAGTCTCAAACTCGCATAAATCCTTTTTCTTTTTCTGCATTGAGCCTGAGGGATGCTATCCAGTGATTCTTAATTGACTGGAGCAGAAAAAGGTTCAATAAATGAGATTTAGAAGACTGAATTTCTTAAGTGGAAGAAAGTTTCAATTTTCATGTAGGCTAAAGCAGCTGTTTATTTAGGAAGGTGTGTAATAACCAGCAGATGTATTACTTTCCAGTGGTTTATTGAATGGGAT
The DNA here is from genome assembly GCA_030412105.1 of Cyclura pinguis. Lineage (NCBI taxonomy): Eukaryota > Metazoa > Chordata > Lepidosauria > Squamata > Iguanidae > Cyclura > Cyclura pinguis. Next base: position 128,396,165 of record CM059604.1, on the reverse strand, counting down.
AAAAGCCCTTTATGGACCCTACCTTTTCGCAAAGTTGTCCGGTGGGGATCCTGCCAGCAGCTTTGCCAGGAAGGGAGCACAAAGGGGGCTCTCCCCTCTGTGCCAACTGGCTCCCTGTGGAAGGGAGCATGATGGCCATGCCTTTTCCTTCCACAGTGCAGCCAGGTAGTTTCCCAGGCTGTGCTGGGGCAGGAAGCGTAGCCATCACATTTCTGCAGCTTCTGCAGAACAGGTAAGTCCGGGTGGTGGCGCGAACACATGTGATTGACAGGGAAAACCCATCAATGATTTAATCCATGATTACGCCACCTGGGGACAGGAAAAGGATGAGACCATAATGATGTCATGCAGAAGCATCATCATGGTCCTGCCCTTCTCCCGTCCTCATTGTACAACGGGAAGGTGCTGTGGCAAGGGCCAAAGTTTCACTGTGCAGCATCAAATGCAACTGGAAGAAGAGTAGGTAGCCTTGGTTTATGGGGAATCCACCTCCCACCAGCTGGTGGGCTTTGGATCCCTGTAAGTTTGTTACTTGCCCTATAAGTGGGAGTGGGAGGATGTGTGTGTCTAGCCCTCCTTCACCACCATCACTTTCCTCACATGGGATATGAAGAGGACCTCCAACTTCATTTGGAAGCATTTCCGCATGGAGCAAGATATCCAATTTTCTTGGTTTCTTGCTGAGATGGAGAGTAATTTTGAGGGCACCATGTGGTGTCACCCACAGTGGGGCTAAATTGTATTGTCATTTAGTACCTGCTTTTAACTGTTTTTACATTGTTATAAATTGTTATAAATTGCTTAACTTATATGGGTCATAACTTATATAGGACTTGTGCCCTGTGTGAATGTTTTCTAGAAGGTAGGATAGAAGTGTGTTAAGAAATAAGATAAGGTTTCACATGACTATTAGACTGACAGAAGATCAGTTTGCATTTCACCACTAGCTAATGGGATACAAGAGATTCAGATCTGCACTAATTCAAAGTTAAGAGCAAATGCTACCGTAGATACATTTGTGCCTGTCTTCTGATAGTCAGAAATAGATTTGTGTTTTTCTGTGTCTTCTAACGGCTTGATTCATCCCATCTAGAATAGATTCATTCAGTGAATTGTTGAATGGTGAGTCAGCATGTCGATATTAGATTCAATAGGTCTACTCTGCACAGGACTAAAAGAGAATTTAGGCAAGAATCTTTATCATAGACCATTTCTGACCTACACTGTTATAGTGCCATTATTGTACTTTCAACTTCCCGTGGAATTCTGGGGTTTGTAGTTTACTGAGGCCAAAGAGCTCTCTCGCTTAGAATTCTAAATGCCCCTCCCTAAACTGCAAACCCCAGGATACCATAGGACGTTGAAAGCGGAATAGTAGTGCTATAACAGTGTAGTGCAGAAATGGCCATGGAATCAGAGAAGTGGAGCTGACTGAAATTTGACTGAAGCCAGTGTCTCTTTCCCCAACTGAATAATTTACCCATTGTTAATAACTGTTTCTGGTAGTATCCCTCATCATCTAAATGTTACTGATAGAGTAATCAATCCACAGATTACCATATATTATCCAGAACACATTTTGGCTGTACTCAATCCAGACCAGGATTTCTCAGCCAGGGTTCCCAAGAGCTGTAGAGTTCTGCGTGAGGCCATTAGGGGTCCCACAAGAGATCGTTACTGGGGGGAAAAAACCCCTGCTTTTTTAGTTGTAAATATAATCATTTTTATACAGTGGTTCCCTGAGACCTGAAAATTATTTCAGGAGTTCTTCCAGAGTACCTTTTTTTCCCCCACTGCACCTTTTATTTTCCCACTGCACAAAATAGTTCCGCCTGCACTTTAGAATAATATGACTTCTGCGTGTGCTGTTTCAGGTTCTTCAGTAGTTCTGGCCTTTGCCCTTCCACTCAGCTTTACAACCTGAACATGAAGTGGCAAAATGGTGACAGTGGGGAATTCGACCCTAGTTTTTGCTGTTGTTTTAAATCTTGCAAATGTCTCTCCAAAGCACTGTGTAAATGCAGCAGGTGTTCACAGGTAGCTGCTTTTCTGCAGCGCCTAGGACAAGGGTCATCACCTTGGTGCTGTGTAGTAATTGTGACCTTGACACAGTGGCAGTGGGACTCTGACACCTCATCCTACGAGCTGGTGTGCCATTCTAGAAGCTGTCATGCCACAGTACATTAGGGGACTGCGATGTAAGAATAATGTGAAAATTATTCAGTGAGAGAAAATGATTTAAGGAAATGTCACTTGGATGACATGCAAACACATGCAGAAAACTCAAACATCATGCTAGTCTGCAAATTAAATTTCCCCCATCTAGGGATTCTGAGACTGCCACCCTTAGAGAGCACGTGAGGCTATTTCACACCACTGCATCGAATGTCGTGTGATCCTATTGCTCTCACTCCCTTTACCCATCTTCACTTAGATGTTATTTTATAAAATGTGAGGGAGGTAAAAAGGTCTGCCATGATGTGCCATTTAGAGAAGTGCTCATTAGTCCGCCCTGGAGTGTCTTGGAAGAATGATCAGGCTGTAACTTTAACTTTGCTGTCCTTGTTATACAGCAGATGACGGAAAGACTTCACTTTCTGCCCATCGCCTTCCAGCTTAATGGGGAGCATTCTGCAGCAGCTGCCATGGCCAGAGTTAGACAGTGATTCTCAATGTAAGATTGTACCGAGACAACATGCATCTTGGTAAAAAACCATTGAGAGGCTGCTGCAGCATCTCTGACTCACTTAGATGAGAACAAATAAACTGGTAATGACCTTCTGCCAATCACAAAATTGGGAATAAAGTCTGATGCTCCCAAGGTTTGGCCCGCTTCTGCCTTTAAGGAGGACAATCCAACTGATACCAAGACGTAGCTGAAACTATGGCCATTTCCGCACAGGGCGAGGGAATCACCCCGTGACGCTACTCACTGGACTTTTGGGCTCCCTGGTCCGGTCCACGCTGCTCCAGAACAGTGCGTGGGTGCCGCTCCGCACTGCTCTGGGGACGAAAATGGCAGTTTCCAGCTGGTCGAGGCTCTCGACCAACCGCTGGAGCTCGTCAGCCTAAAGCCCGCCCCCGGCAGATTGCAGGCTTGCACCAATGCGAGCCTGCAAATCTGCACAAGGGAGCAGGCTCGCACTGGCGCGCTCCGTGCTTTTGAAAAAGCTCAAGAAACAGGTTTTTCAAAAGCACGCTGGGCGACCACTTGGGGTCGTTCCGGAGCGGGCTGGGGTGCGGATCTACGTTAAGTAGGTCTGACCCAGTCCGCCCCCAGGTGCAGACGTCCTCCCTGGAGGACGCTCTGCACCGTTTTAAAAACCCCGTGTGGAAATGGCCAATATGTTAAGTGACTTCTTAATGTGTGCTAATTAGTGTTTTAAACATACTAGCATATTTACCTGGCGTTGCCCAGAATTGTATTTTCTCGTAGGTAGCACTTGTTAGAAATACCTTAGGAATTACCTTACCTTACCTTTGGAATTAGATGCGGTTGAAATACACAGATTTGAGATCCCCTGTCTCTAATTCCCCAAACTGTCTTGTCCAGTACGTGTAACTTTTCCCCATATTCCTCAATCCAATTTGTATTCAGAGTTATTAACATACAGAGCTTGGGTTCCTAGGGAATACGCTGGCCACCTTCGTGCTGCTAGGCCTCGTCTCTATAGCAACTGGCCTGAGGCCTCTGGTTCAGAATTCTAAAGGCTCCTCCCTGAACTGCGAACCCCAGGATTCCATAGAATCTTCACAGCCAGCCAATCATATGAGGTCTTCTCGCCTCACACAGCCAATCACATGAGGTCTTCACCTGCCTGACACAGACAAACTTACAAACTTTGACTTTTATATAATAGATATGTCTACACGACCTCTAGATTGCCCTACTGATTTATATTGCCCAATAGCAGAGCTCAGAAATGTTTCCTTGTGGACTACAGATCCCAGAATCCCCAGCCACTTGGCCGGGAAATATGGGAGCTGTTTAAAAAATTCCTAAGCTTTCTCTAGTAGAAATATTACTTTTATTTGGCCTAGGTGCTTGTTAGTAGGAGCCTTGAGAGTTACTTGTTGTTGGATGACGAGTTTTGCTGAGACTTAGGAGAGTCGTATTTCCAGAAACAGGTACACAACAAAAAATGTACTTTAAGCAGCTCAGCCCTCTTTTATTAGCATGTATAAAGTGTCTGCTGTCCAATTCACATGCACATAAATTGTTTGATTGTACAATGCCATCCCTTCCCCATTGATGGTATGAACTGCATGTATCAGCTCTTGGTTTCTTAGAGTGGGGAGAATGAGAAAAAACAAAATTGGGGGAGACTCACTGCGAAAAAAGAGAGTAGCAATGGTTTTATCAGCTGCCGTTTTCCTTACATAAGGTCACACTTCAGTTGTTCCATCCTTGCTCTGTTTACCTATTTATTGACCACACATTTGACAGTCAACATCTGTAGTACTTAGGGTTTCAGATCTTCGGGCCTGCCCCTCAGTCCCTTAGCTTGGACAGGCCCTCCAAGAGGGAGGAATCTCAGGGCGAGGATGCTGCCTTGAAAATTGTATGTACGGTATTCTCCTTTGTTGGATTTGGATTTTGTTCCTTCAGTTTGAGTGACTTAGTTTGAGCAACTGTACCTGATGCTTAATTTATTATGCTTAATGATGTAGCCAGGGACTGTGTCGTGTGACATCATGAGGGGCTGCTCCTGGGTCTCAGTTTTGGGCCTGGCAATTTCAGAGCCTGGGACTGGTAATATCTTGGCCAGCCTAACAAGTACTATTTGGCTGGTGTTTTGGTTTCCACCTGTGGGGATAGGAAAATAAAAACTTCCACTTTTATTTAACTCACAGACTCTTTCTATGTGGTTTCTTTCCACTCAGAATCCAATCCTAAACGTGTTTTCTGAAATAGAGAACAGGAACTTCCCGGCTATGAGCAGCACATGCCCAAGATCCATACCTGCATCTTCTAAACCAATTTTTAAAATAGTTTTTTAAAATCGTACTTAAAATTATACTTCATTTACTTAAAAAAAAACTCCCTCACAACTTCTAAGGTCAGTGGGAGGACCATTTGCCATATTCCACCATGTATTATAAATAAACTATATATATAAAAGGGAGGCTTTTCTTGGAACAATCACAGTGGCCTAAGATAATCCCCTACAATAAGCCTACCAAATGTGACTGAATTGCCCTTCTTGGGGGAAAGACTCTGGGGGTCTTTTTCAGCAACAATTTTTGGAAAAAAAAGTAGGGGTTGGATTTGGGGGGACAGCACATAGCCTCCAAGGTGTGTACAAGTAGCCTGTGAGTTGTATTTTGCCCACCCCTCTTCTAGGCAGTCAGAACTTTTGAATACAGTGGGGTCTGCTGCAAAGTTGTTTTGCAAGTGAACATGACTTTTTCTCTTAGGCCGTTTCTGCACCACACTGCTATAGTGCTATTATTCCACTTTTACCATCCTGTGGAATTCTGGGCTTTGTACTTTACTAAGGCCAAAGAGCTCTCAGGCTGAGAATTCTAAATCCCTAAACTGCAAACCCCAAGCTTCCATAGGATGTTGAAAGTGGAATAATAGCACTATAATGGTGTAGTGCGGAAATGGCCTTAGAGGATCGTGGATGTGACATAAGACATGCAGAGATCCATTTTTAAAAAAGAGCAACTCTGAATCATAAACAGATTAAGTTTGTCATCCTGGCAAGTTAGACGTTTGCATGTTTAAACATTTTCCCTTCCTTTTCATTTACAAGAAATCTTTCCAAGAAGATGATTACTCCATAGCAATAGATGAGTTAATGGACCTTTTGCCAATCTGTGTTGTTTAGAGATCTAAGGCAAACTGAAATGTGCTTATGTAAGTTATTTTCTCATGACATTTACAGTAAGAACCGTACAGCATCTTATACACAGATAATTTTACTCAGTCTATAAATTTCTATTATTATGGATAAATCAAAATTTGCCTGTCCTGTTTCTTAGCATAACTGGAAACTAAATACTCAGTGTTGCCGGTTGTGTAAAAGTAATAGAATTTTTGATCTAAATAATATGGTGGGATGCTCCTCTGTTATATACTTTCCTTTTATTGGTAAATGTTTATCTTCCGTATGGTATGGAATTTGAGAGTGACAATTTTATTCCCTGAAGTAGGACACATGGGGAGATATTTTTCCCATTTCACTTGACATTTTGAATATGCTTACAATACTAATACATTATCCCTAGGTGTCAGTATGGTGTTATTTGTCCAACTAGTGGTACAAACCACCAATGTAACAGATGAGATGTACACCAGAGGTAGTATAGTATAGTGGATTGAGCATTGGACTATGACTCTGGAGAACAGAGTTCAAATCTTCACTTAGCCTTGGAAACTCACTGGGTGGCCTGGAGCAAGTCACACACTCTTAGCTTCAGAGGAAGACAAAGGCAAATGCTCTCTGAACAAATCTTGCCAAGAAAATCCTGTGATAGATTCACCTTAGGATAGTCATAAGTTGGAAATACTTGAAGACATACCCCAACAATAACCAAGGTGTGCAGTGCTAAGCAGCCCTCCAGGCCCTAAGAACACTTATGAAAAAGCTCCCAGGAATTCGTTTTCTTTGGTATAAAGAGGGAAATGCTTCAGTTTAATGTAAGCAAGCTTATTGAACTTATTTATCATATGATAGCAGGAGAAAAAAAATTAAAAATCAGAGGGGTGCCTTCCTTCTGCAGAACTGCTGCTTTGATAGTATCACTGAAGCAGCGTGTGATATGGTCAAACCATGACATTACTTACACAGCATCAAAGTCTTTGTTCTGGGGGTAGCTACCATGCTGTGTCAGTAGTATAACTGGATCTTTATTCCACTCCAAATTAATGAATATGAAAAGATCAATATGAGTCTCTCGGTTAATCGGGGATGGGGTGAGAATAAATCTACTTGTAAGGAAGCTAACACCAATCTACAATTCTAAAAACAGCAGTAGTTGAACATCTTCATTAAAACCATTGAATACCACTGGCTGTTACATTTTCAAAGGGAGGACAGCTGTTGCTTCTTGGCCCCGAGAACACTTGGTACAATCAAAAACTTGGTTTGCACCTAGCATGACCTGATTTAACTTTGTACTTCCTGTACTCTATCTCATGTTCAGTACAAACTTTGGACCATGGAGTTCTATGATGACCAAAAATATATATATTTTTTGTCTTGCTCAATCTCCCCCCTCCCTTTTTTTTTTTCCTGTTTGGAGAACATGTAGCCCAAAGAAGAGTTCTAGGGAACTTGAAAATTTCCCTACGATTTTTTGATCCTTTAATCAACACAATTACTGTATTCTACCATTGTTCCCTGGGGATTTTGTTTTTTAAAAAAATCTCGTAATGGGTCAGCATCGGTACCTGGAACTTGTGTAAGTGGCACTGAGGAAAGGCGCCTGAGACTTTCTTGAGGATCAGTAACAAGCAAGAGCTAGACCTGGGTGGTTCTACAGCTGTCAAGGTCATACCAGCTGGAACAGACACAGGAAGCTGGAGGAAAGCTGCCAGCTTGGCGTTAGCCAGCGGCATCAGAAATACTGCATGCCAAATGAATGTGACAGTTCCTGTTTAATTGTATTTGTGAATGTAACTCTGAAACACAGCTTGAAAATAACACATTGCAAGTAACAATGTTGCCTGTAGGAAGTTATTTTGCCGGTGGTGGGGTAATGGCGGCCAGCAGTATTTTTTTAAAGCTGAATAACAATAGAGCTGAAATTTTTGCCGTTTCCACACTAGACTGTTATAGTGCGATTATTCCACTTTCAACCTCCCATGCAATCCTGAGGTTTGCAGTTTATGGAGGGGCCTCCTACAAATCCCAGGATTCCATAGGAGGTTGAAAGTGGAATAATAGTACTATAATAATCTAGTGCAGAAATGACCTGAGCGATGTCAAATTTTGTCATAGCATTTTTTTCCATTTAAGCTGAGAAGTGGAGGAGTTGGGTAGCAGCACAGCGATTGATGTACGCACACATTTCAAAGTAGAAAACAGAGGAACTTTCCAACACCGCCTTGTTCAAAGTAAAAAATCAATCCACAAGATAACTCAACAAGGTATATAACGTGAGTTTCATTTGGCAACATGAGCTACATTTTCCCCCTCATATTCATAAGAATGAATTTTGCATTGTAACAACAGAACAAATTTCTTACCAAAAAACTTTTCCAAGATCTGCATTGGAATGTGGTTGTGTAAGTTGGCCTAAATCCTGCCATTAGTCCCAATTAAGCAAAGACCCATTAGATCAATCAGAACTTGATGTATCAAAACTTATGTGACATCCATTGAGTCAATGGCTTGGCTATAATTTGGACAGGCATTTAAGTTCTGGCCAGCATTTAAGATAGGATGGGCAACTGCGGAGGTCCTGGACACAATTATCTGACTCTGGGCCGTTTGGAGGGCTGTACAGACTACCAAAAATGCCTGTAAAAGCTGTTTAACAATGGAATGGACTGCCTTGGAGGTTTCTAAACAGAGCCGGATGGGCAGCTTTCAGGAGTGCTTTAGACCACTTCCGCACTAGATTGTTATAGCGCTATCATTCCACTTTCAACATCCTATGGAATCCTGGGGTTTGCAGTTTTGGGAGGGGCTGGCCGGCCCCTCCCAAAACTGCAAACCCCAGGATTCGATAGGATGTTGAAAGTGGAATAATAGCGCTATAACAATCTAGTGCGGAAATGGCCTTAGTTGTGTCTTCCTGCATGGCAGGGGCTTGGATTCTATTGATTCTATGATTCTGAGAGGCCAGGAAGGATGAGATGGGTTTGATATTGGGAAGAAAACTGTGAGGGAAAAGTATTTGTGAGGGATTCTTCCTCTAATAAGTAGAATTAGTAAATTGGATCCAGATTTAGTCTTATTGGTCATGTTGAAATCAATGAGACTTCAGTTCCTCGTGGCTAACATTTAAGCCCATTGGTTCTTGTTGCTCTACTCTTCATCGTATCTAAATTTGGTTCCAAGCTTCTATGATTCGTTAAAACAGTCGAACTTGTTAGGAGTCCAGTTAACGAAAATCATTGAAGTCTAATTTTTGTGTGAGTACATGCTGTTAACAAACATAATGGAGTATTAATGAGAATGTTTATTAATGCATCACTTAATTGGTGCCAATTTCTTGCCAGGATTCTTTGCAAAACACTGGATTTGCATGTTGCCTTGCTAATGTGGTGGTAGAAGCAAGAAATAAAAAGAGCTTTGGAGTGAGATAAAGGAACAGCAAGAAATAAGTCAGGAGAATGGGGAAATCAGTCAAGATTTCAGCAAGGCTTTGCAAAAGAAGTGGATGAGGATGAAAGAGGACCTGTAGGGACAGAGTTGGAAAAGGCTGTTTTGGTCATTAAATAGAAATGCATAAAAGAAGACAAGAGGTTAGGAACTGAAGACGCAAACTAACATATTATCAGATTGACTCTCTGGATCGGAGAAGGTTTGATTCCTTTCCAGGCCCGTAATGGCGGCCCATGGCAAATCATAAGCAGGTGGAATAATGAGTGCATTAATGCAAGATCTGTCTCATTAACACATTTTATGAAGTTTGGTTGCATTGTGTTTTAGTGGAAAGAAAGGTTGTTAAAAATAGCAATACCTGTGAAATAATGAACCTGACTTGGTAAGCCTGGATAAATGTTTATTAGATGTCTGCTCCACCATCCTGAGTAAGATTTATGGGCTGGCAACCTGAGCAGGAGGCAGTAACTAGGCAATCTCTATAAATACTCACTGCCCTTCTCAGGCGTGAAGATGTGTGTTCACCAAGCTTAAAACACTAAGTATTCTGGGCTTCCTGTTGACACCAGTGGGCCAGTTCAGGTAATACCTTTTCTGAGTAAGGCATTAGTTCTGAAGTGGTGGGGGGAGGACATTGGAAACACTTAGAATTGGGGAGTGAAGACTTCCTTAGAAGGACAGACTGACTTCCTTCCAATTAAAGAATTAATGTCAGCTACTACAGGATTTTCCTTGACCCATCTTGGGGTTAATTGGTGTGACTGCTTCTTCATTTGTTCTGTTGTTCCAACTTGATTATTTGAATAATTATGTGTGTGTGTGAGAGAGAGAGAGAGAGAGACTTTCTTGCCTGTAGTTTTGGAAAGAATTGCCAGCAGCCTGAGATGGCCTTCTTCTAATGTTGTTGTTCCGGTGTTGGAAAAATGTTGGAAAAGTTTACCATTTTGTATATCATCCCCTTGAATCTCCCAGCCAAAATGGCCGGATCCTTGCAGGTTACTTGCAAAAAACAAACAAAAATGTATTATTTTTGTGTGTGCATGCCAGGTCAACAAAACCACAAATGGTACATGCAAGGTCAACAAAACCACAGATGTGTATATGCAACACATCTGTGGTTCAGATAATTGATGCTAACTTGGTGAACCTTGAAATACATGTATGGGTATGCCGTGTGTACTGAATTCAAAATGTTGAGGAATCATTACAGTCTTTCATTATTTCCTTCAGAAATAAAAAGAAACCAATGGGTGTACAATTGTGTTACTGTACAATAACTGCTATAAATAAAATGGAAAGCTAAAACGGTGGGAAACGAACAGAGAATCAGAGAATCATAGAGTTGGAAGAAACTACAAGATCCACCCAATCCAACCCCCTGCCATGCAGGAACACACACCCAAAGCACCCCCAGCAAATGGCCATCCAGCCTCGGTTTAAAAACCTCCAAAGAAGGTGACTCCACCACCCTCCGAGGCAGTGTGGTGGAGCCTCTTTCTTTGGAGATTTTTATTTATTTTATTTTATTTTATTTTAATTATTTTATTTTATAGACTGGGTATTCCACTGTTGAACAGCTCTTACCCTCAAGGAGTGCATCCTAAAGTTTAGGCAGAATCTCTTTTCCTGTACTTTGAAGCCATTGCTCTGAGTCCTAGGCTCTACAGCAGCAGAAAACAGGTTTGCTCCATCGTCCATAGGACCTCCTTTCAAATATTTAAACAGGACAGTCATGTTACCTCTTCATCTTCTCTTCATGGTAATTTTAGCCTGCCTTCGGCCTTCACCATGATGCAGAAGCCGTTTTAATCCTGGAATGATTGTTAACGATAGGACCTAACCTATTAGAGGATCCTCCCTCTTACAATATAATGCATTTTGTGGAGGTGTAACACTCAAATCACAAAGCTAGTTAAAGGGTGACTTTTTGTTTCAAAGGATATCTGTGGGTTTATTCAGTTTTGCAAATAAATCTGCTCAAGCAGCTAGCCATAGAAACTGTTTCTGGTGAGCCTATCCAAACATACTTCCGTTAGCAGTTAGCAGCATATAGATAGCCATTTAAAAAAGAAAGAAAGAATCTGCTTTCTTCCAGCTGACATAACTTCCCCTGCCTAGCTGCCCAGAAGCGATATGTTCTTGAACTGGAAGAGATTGCTAAATCAGAATGATGGTGTCTGTGACAGTGGGCAAACCAGTGGAGTGAACCACATTTATGGGGAGAGCACTGTACAGCGTATTAACTTTAGAATGACCGCTTTCCTACAGAATCACCACATTCTTGCATTTCAGCACAGTATGATATGTGGCATTTCTGCTTAAACTAACGTAATTATTTCTAGCTTTGCACTTATGAATATAAATGAGCATGGACACATTTTATGCAAATCTGTACCAGATTAATTTGTTTTATTTATATATTTCTTCACTACATTTCTCAACTTTTTGCCAAAAGAAGGGCACAGAAGTAAAATTCAAATAAAAGCAAAAACAGCCAAGTGATAGGACTGATTATAAAAGCACAATTGAAAATAGATCAATAAGAAGAAGCAACATTCTCCTTTAATTTTAACTGACTGATAGCTTCCTCACCAGTGGAATAGTGAATCTATTTTGGGTTTCAGACCAGAGCTTAAGGGAGCCATCCAAGGTGCTGAACTTTACCACCCGTTAAAGTTAGCACTAAAGCCCACAGTAGATTCACTACCCCACTGACATGGGAATCATCAGCAATCACTGTCTAAACATAGATGCCAGAGGCCAGTTTTCATTGTGTTGACCAAAAGCAGAAGGAAAATCTAAATCTACTGGTTAATCTCTAGTGATATGCAACAAACCAGCAAGGATTTCTGCCTCCCAGATGTTTAACAACAGTAATCTCAAAATGACTCCTTTCTAAGGTTGCCCTGTAATGAAAAGACAAATAATTTCTATAATTTGTCCCTGCTGTGGGAGAAAACAAAGATATCTGTGCATATTTTCCCAGTATCAATATGTTGTGAAGTATTCAGGGAGTTAGTCAGCACAGAAATACGTATGGTTTTTCTATGAAAAAACATCTGGGAAGAAAACATATTTTGCAAACCAGAAAATATACTGCTTTCTAAACAGAAAATGGGTAGTTTGTATAGGAAGCCATATGCATTTCTGTGCAGAGTAATTTTTCAGAACACTTTACAAAGTGTGAATACTGAAAGAAAACCTCACAGAAATCTCTCTCCTGCTTTATTCTTCACAACAAGGTTTCTTTTTCTCAGCTGGGAAATGAAAGAAGCAGACAGTCTTTCTGTCCCTTCTCCAGTTCCATCCTAAAGAAAGCAAACCTAAATGAAAAATGCTCAAGGTGTCCCAAGAATAGTTGTCGTTGTTGTTTTTCAATTTGCTTCCTATACTTAAAAACAAATTTCTGCATATAATTATTTAATTCTAAGATGGGCTTAGATGCAAATTTAATCTAATGACATGTACACCTATTATGTTCACGGATCATTTAAGTCCCTTAGATTTTAATGAGTCCACTTTAACTATGACTGAGCCTACATCCAACACACTGTGTCTGGTGCATGGACTTAACAGTCTGTAGGCTGGGCAGATATAATTGGCAACTTATAGGCTGCAGGCACTTCGAAGCTGATCCAATGTGTCCTAAAAACTAAACAAAAAATTGAAGCCAAAAGGTGCACAAAAATGGGTTTTGATACTGGCATAAAGTTTCCAGTTTTTAAACAAATTAGAACTTTGTACCAGTATTAGCACTCATTTCCAATACCTTTGAGCGTTGCTTTCATCAAGGGAAACGACATATTTAAGAGCATGAAAAAAGCACAGTGAAAAATATAACTAACAATTAAATATAAAATATTTCTATTTTCCCTGTGTGGGCAATAACTTGAAATGTTACAATTAGTTTTACAAGATAAGACCAACATACAAACTCATGTGAAAAATATCAACCCTGTGTAAACTAAAATAAAAAGAATATTGCCACCTTTTAAAAAAAAAGTGTCTTTACTAGCTGTAACACCAAAACAGGATGAGAATTTTCAAAAACACCAATAAAAAAATGACCACTTACTGTCCTGTACAAAATTTATTCAGACATCTCAATGCCATCTTCCATTGAGTTCAGTGAGAACTAACATAATCTGACAAGTACTAATACATGTGTTCAGGTTGATAGAGAAATGCACATTTCTAAGTAAAGTATGTCCAAATTGTTCAGAGACTGTGCACGCTATGACACAGCACTAAAACAGATTGACTTTCTTCTCTGCTTGCCTCAATGTGGTAAATTCTTTCATATAAGGTAAAAGAGGGCACTTGCTTAGTGTCAAAATTGCTAAATTCTTCAGTTATTGTTGAATTTGTTTCCTTCACTGGTACTATGTCTACCAAACTGACAGCAATGCAGATCAGATATTCTTTTAGTCTCTTGCATGTATGCTTTTCTCCAACTTTAATCATTCCCCATATGTAGCATATCTCGATTTCAGTAAGGCCTTTGACAAAGTTCCCCATGACATCCTTGCAAAGAAGCTAGTAAAATGTGGGCTGGACAGAGCTACTGTCAGGTGGATCTGTAACTGGTTGACCGACCGAACCCAAAGGGTGATCACGAATGGCTGCTTTTCATCCTGGAGAGAAGTGACTAGCGGGGTGCCACAGGGTTCTGTCCTGGGCCCAGTGCTGTTCAGTATCTCCATCAATGACTTGGATGAAGGAATAGAGGGCATGCTCATCAAATTTGCAGATGACACCAAATTGGGAGGGGTTGCTAATACGCCAGAGGACAGGATCAAAATTCAAAATGACCTGGACAGATTGGAGAGGTGGGCCAAGGCTAACAAAATGAAATTCAACAGAGAGAAGTGTAAGGTCCTACACTTAGGTAGAAAAAATGGAATGCAGAAATATAGGATGGGGGACACGTGGCTGGATGGCAGTATGTGTGAAAGGGATCTAGGAGTCTTAATAGACCACAAGCTGAACATGAGTCAGCAGTGTGATGCGGCAGCCAAGAAAGCCAATGCAATTCTCGGCTGCATCAATAGGAGTATGGTGTCTAGATCGAGGGAGGTACTGGCACCACTCTACTCTGCTTTGGTTAGACCTCATCTTGAATCCTGTGTCCAGTTCTGGGCACCCCAATTCAAGAAGGACATGGTCAAGCTGGAGCAGGTCCAGAGGAGGGCGACCAAAATGGTGAAGGGCCTGGAAGCCATGCCCTATGAGGATAGACTTAGAGAGCTGGGTATGTTCAGTCTGCAGAAGAGAAGGTTAAGAGGGGACATGATAGCTATGTTTAAATATTTGAAGGGATGCCATGTAGAGGAGGGAGAGGGCTTGTTTTCTGCCGCTCCAGAGACCAGGACAAGGAGCAATGGATTCAAGCTACAGGAAAGGAGATTCCACCTGAACCTCAGGAAGAACTTCCTGACATTCAGGGCTGTCCGGCAGTGGAATATGCTGCCTCGGAGTGTAGTGGAGTCTCCTTCCTTGGAGGTTTTTAAGCAGAGGCTGGATGGCCATCTGTCGGGAGTGCTTTGAGGGTATTCCTGCATGGCAGGGGGTTGGACTGGATGGCCCCTGTGGTCTCTTCCAACTCTACATTTCTATGATTCTATGTTTCTGTGATTCCTCTTCTGGGCACCTTAAACTCTTATCACAAAAGCAGAGCTTGAAAAATCACTTTTAATTTTTTACAAAAACCATTAGTTATAGTCATGACACCAGGCTTCCCATAACTAATTAGTTTTTGGGATAGGCCTACTAAATCTTTGGATCCTTGAACCCTCGGCAAGGATTTGAGATTCATGGATCCAAATTGCCGTGCCAAAATAGGCGAACTGAATCTTTCAAATCCACCAGCCAAAAAATGCAGATCCTGGGCTCCCCGCTCTTCTCCTGCCCGCCACCGACGGGATCCTGCCCAGAATCCTGAAACTTTTCCTGACAGTGAAAACTAGTATTTAATTTGTTTTTCATTAAACAAAGATGGCAAATTCTGCTTCAAAAACACTTTTCAGTAGAGGTGCTTTCTTTCCCTTGCTTCCTAAACCCTTTTTTAAAAAAGGATTTGAAAGATTCAAGATTTGTGAGATTTGTGAATTCCCAAAACCTTCCAGGGATTCGGATCTGGAAAATTCTGGATTTGTCCTGTCTCTATTAGTTATCATTGTAATTACTTTTAAAAAATGTAACTTCTTTAGTGTCATGTTTCCTCAACAGTAGCAACAATAATTTAATTGCTCTTTGAAAAAAAATGAATGCTACTAGCTCTTCTCCTGTGATAAATGCACTCTTCTTCTGTCTATCTTGTTGTACCCTTAGCACTCAAAACTGAGCAAGGAGACCTATTCACACTAAACAATTATAGCAAGATATTCCACTTTAACTGCTAAAGCACCATCCTATGGAATCCTGGGATTTGTAGTTTATGAAGCACCAGAACTCTTTGTCTGAGAATTGTACGTGGCCCTCCTAAACTCCATAGTCCAGGATTGCATCAAATGGAACCAGGACAGTTAAAGTAGATTCATTGTGCTATAACTGTCTGGTGTGAAATTGTCACAGATCATAGAATGAGGCAGTACTTGAATCATTCAATGTTCTTCTTCCGCTATGTACTATGTCCACTAAACTGTTACAGTTATATCACAGAAAGATTGAAGTCATCCTTTGGTAAAATGCAATTTTGATGTAACTTAGACCATAGTTGCTGGGGAAGGAGATTGCTTAAATAGTAATTAATTGCCAGCAACTAATTACTGGTTACTTCCATCCTTTGCACAAAATGTATTAGTACCACTCCTCGGAGAGCTGACTAAAATCAGTCAGTGCATCTTAGAATGATCTCTGTATTGTAGTTATCAAAGGGCCTGGATAACCCACACTCCAAATGGAAGGCTGCTGTTTACTCTGCAGCCAAAGAATTGGCTCATTAGTTCAGACTATGTTAAGTCTAGCTTAAGGCAACAAACTATCAAAGCCACCTCATAGTTTCTTTTGGTAGGATGTTATTCTTAACCATCTTGGAACCATCCCCATCCCAAACCCCTGGCTTTTGTTGTGTTAGATTCCAACATGAAGCGTTATTGAGCTTATGGAGGGGAAACCCTTTTCGCGTGGCATTTTCCATGCGCAAGAGGGGCTGGAGCATCGTGCGATCGTGACGAGTGATCTGCGCGATGCACTCACAATCACGCGATGCTCCAGGGGCCGGCAGGTGCCGATCGCACATCTTTTCATTTTCGGCTAGAAGCCGAAAATGGTCTGTGATCGCGCATTGCTCCCTGGCCCTGCGCGCACTTACCTGGCGTGCAGAGCCTCCAGAGCCGCGCCAGTCGTGCTTCCTGCCCCAGCGCAGCCTGGGAAAGTCCCAGGCTGCACTGCAGAAGGAAGAGGCAGGGCTCTCGCGTGAGCAGGCAGCTCGTGTGGAGCCAAAGGTCCCCGGACGTGAAAACCTCTTGCCGGAGGCTGCTCTCACAATCTCCACACCCCAGCGCCAGAAGAAGGTAAGGTGAGGAAAGGGCCCGTATTGAAAAGTGGATGCCTCAGTGCAACTGTGAGAGCGGAAAATGGGGTGAGGTAATCTCTTTCTTTGACAGCACCAGGAACTTATTCATTTATTACAGTGTCTCAATTCCCCACCGATCCCTTGTTTCGACATGTATTAATTATACAAGATGTATAGCTGTGTTTGGCACAGGTGGAACACTAGGCTGTGAAGTGGCAGCAGATGTTGGAATTGCTGGGCGAAGGACAGAAGCTAACATAACAGGTGAAAAAAATATCTTGTTCATCCGTCATCATTCACTTAAGGTATATACACACAGCACATTGCTGACCTTGTCCAGATGGTTGTGAATGAGGCCATGGAGGCAAGACAGAAAAGTCAAAACCCAACAGCTTGATAAGGGATGCAAGTGGCACAGACCACCATTCTCTTGCTAGTGACCTATCACTTTCTGCCACGTGTGGCAAAATAAACTGGCATGTAAGCCTACCAAATTCAGTGTCAAACGCTTTCCAGAAATAAAAAGGCAAGCTATACAACCAGCAGCATTGTATGATGGATCACACATTGGATATTATTGGTTGATGTTTCCATTGTGGTTCTAAAAGATATGTGATATGCCAAACCAGAAGTTGTTATTCACAGGAGTGCAGATATTTGAAAATACTGACCTTGCAGTGCAGATTACGCGACTCACAATATGTCTGTGCCTTTTTTTTAAAAAAAAGTGAGCTCCGCCAACTCTGAAAATGGTCTTCCGTTCATAAATTAAAATCAAGAATATGATGGATTTAAGTGCCTGTTTAGTGCTTACTCAGTCGGCATTCTACTAGCCAAGTGCTCAAAAAAGACAGCTGCTGTGCTGCCGCATGTTCATTGTATGCTGAAATTGACTCAGTACTTTTAAAAGGAGGTTGGAGTAATGTACTTGAAGGAACAACACAGAATAATAATACCTTGGCTCCTACTTTGTCCAGACTGGAGCAATCAGTTTGAACTTCTCAGTTATGCACCAAGAGCAGGGATTGCATCATGAACTCCAACAAGTAAATTTGCAAATTGTATTATCTGGCTATTATGGGGAGAGGGAAGCCTCTGTCTGACTGTCAGCAAAAACTAAAACTCCATGCTACATAAAGTGCATTGAAAATAAAGTGCAGATGAAAATTTTTCCAAGACAGCATGTTGGTCAGTGGCTGATAACAGTTTACACCAACCAAACAGTGCAGTTCACATGAGGCACATTAGGCTATTGAAAGCTGGCACTGAGTCTGGAGCAAGATGCATGATCAAGTCCCCCTCTTAAATTTAGCAATAAACGTTATAGCCACTTCTTGGTCAGTTGAGATACCTACATTTATTTGTGGTAGATGCATTTTTCATTTTTTTTTTCACTATCCCGGCCCCCAAGAAGCCTGGGCCCCAGGGATCTCTGCTTCACCCTTCTCTTCTGATGAACTCATGTTTTAAAGTTCTTATGATCCATTTCAGCAAATGGGATGTATTCATGAAGGTTAGGGCCATTGATGGCTCAGAGTCAGGAAGACTATAAATTACCTCCGGTATCAGTGGCAGCATTCCTCTCTATATCAGTTGCTGGTGCACATGAGATGAACAGCATAGCTGCACTCATGTTCAGCATGTAGTCTTCCCATAGGCAACTGGTTGGCCACTGTGTGAAAGTAGTGCTGGGTTAGACAGGCCTATGGTTCTATCCTGCATGGCTCTAATTTTCTCAGAACACACCATCCACTCACAGCATAGTCTTAGCTATCCAATTTCCACACCGAATAGCACCAACCTAATGGAGATTTGTACCCCTTCAGGGAACCTGCATTATCACTTAGCTGGTAGAGAACTCCCAAGGTTGCTGTTGCTTTTGCATGATGGGTAATACTGCTGTTACTGCCTCATCCCCTGGTGCTACTTTTCCTTTACCACACTTTCCAAGTGGCACTGAAAGGATACGTATATGCCATGGACAAAAATGGCAACTATGAGGAATGGCTTAGGGAGTCAGATATGTTTAGCCTGGAGAAGAGAAGATTAAGAGGTGACATGATAACCATGTTTAAATATTTGAAGGAATGTCAAATGGAGGATGGAGCAAGTCTGTTTTCTGCTGCTCCAGAGACAAGGACACGGAGCAATGGCTTCAAACGTCAGGAAAAGAGATTCCATCTAAAGATTAGGAAGAACTTCCTGATGGTAAGAGCAGTTTGACAGTGCAACACGCTGCCTCGGAGTGTGGTGAAGTCTCCTTCTTTGGATGTTTTTAAACAGAGGCTGGATGACTGTCAAGAGTGCTTTGATGGTATATTCCTGCAGGGCCGGGGATTGGACTTGATGACTCTCGTGGTCTCTTCCAGCTCCATTCTGTAATTCTATGCAATCACTAAGACTCGCCTCAGAACATTTGGAGAAAAAAAACTTTTTTCCAGCTATTTGCATTTGCCACTCACAATCCAATTTACTAAGGAAGAATTCACCACTCTTAGTAATTACAACTACTGCATTCAAGCTCAAACTGTACATGACACATACAGGAGAGGGTTAAGCTGCCCTTTTCCATTCCACAGTTTCTGCTTTCATTCACAGCTTCAAAGTTCTCTGCCCCATATGTGTGTGTGTGTGTGTGTGTGTGTGTGTGTGTATACATACATGGAAAGAGAGAGGGATGGACTCACACAGTTGACATCACATCGTAAGACTGAACTTCTGGTGTTCTTTGGTTGGTTTGTGAGCACAATAATTCAATGGGAATATTTTGATTCATCTGCTCATAAATTCCAAGGATTTCACTAGGCATAAGTTGCAGTGACTTATGGCTAGTTCTGAATCCTACTGCTGAAACTTGGCTAAAAGTAGCACTCTGGTAGATATTCTTATCTACCACTTATCTGAAGCCACTTTCCTTAATAACAGTGAAGAAAATATTTTCAGTGATGCTTACAGGTTGCTAATGCCTGTAAGCACCAAACACTGTGAGACAAAATTCTGAATTTATTAATCCAGCATATACTTAGATGGAGAGCGTTTCTTTGCTATATTTAACACTTTAGGTAGGAGTTGTTAGTTTCTTGTTTCTGTCCTGATGGATCTGTGAGATTCATGCTGTGCACTTAGTGACCCCTAAAGAAACAATAGTGTGCTCTAGTCCCAGCCAGTCCACATGCCACAAGAATCTGCCAAATGTTCACCACCTACGAAATTCCCAGGGAAAGGTGGCACAGCTGGGTGTGCACAAGTAGTGAGCACTCTCCCTCTCTCTCTCACATGCGTACTCATGAACACACACACACACACACACACACACACACTGTAAAAGCCTCTGCATGGTTTCTTTCAAAGGAGCCACAACACAGCTACGTATTCCATGTGATTAAGCCTAAGTGAGTGAGCATAATAGAAGGACACTTTATCAGAGGTGCCTGCTCAGCGTTTGTCCCTATTGATTCTTTATTGCAAATGCCGGGAGTTTAAATTGGCTTGCTGAGCTCCACTCTGTGCACATTCTCTTACAAGGCTGGCTGGAGCATGCGCAATTCTAGCTCTCAGCTGGCAGTGGAGGTGGAAGTGCTGGAGGGGGGGAAGAGAGGAGTACCACATCGCGGTCTTTGAGCTCTGAGCTGCCAGTTCCTGGTTGCCAAGCAGTTATTGTTTCTGTGACGATTGCGGAGGCTGTTGCTAATTGAAGAAGCCCTCTCTCAGCATCCTCCTTTCTGTTCTTCCACTCTCCTCATTTAAATTTTAGAGTCAGAAAGAGAGAGAACAAGAGTAAGAGAGAGAGAAAAAAAACAGAAGGGATGAAGGGTGGGCTATATTTTGGTAGCATAGAATTGTAATTGGGAAGAGGGATGTGGAAAAGAAGCTGCTCTCTCAGCTGGTGATTTAAGTGATGGACTAGCTACTCATCCGTTATTCCTTTAGCTTTGGTGCCTCGAAACACAGTTGAACGCTCTCTCACTCCCTCTCTCTCGCATGCACGGACACACAGTCAAACACATAGCCAGACGTGTGAAATCCTGTTTTGCCACTGCAGTGGGCACAAGTAGGTGAACATGACTACAGCTAAGGACCCAAGTGCTTCAGGGAAATCAGTCCAACAACAGGAACAGGTAATGCTGTTGACTTTCTTTTGTAGAGGACAGGTATACCATTGTCTGCCTTGTGTGTCTGTCAGTTTGCTTGCTGGCTTTTCTTTCCTTTCTGACAGTGTGCGGCTAATGTTTCCAAATGAGTCACCAAGTTAGTGCTGCTACCTTGGAGCTGTAGTTCATTATAAATACATGTGAGCATAAATTTCCTGTTTCTAGTGTGTTGATATTCCAATTCTAGTCCTGTTATTGTCATATATAGAATTGGACGATATTGTTTTCTGGGTGGTGTGTGTTTGTGTGTGAGAGAGTACGTGTTTTGAATATAACCAGGTGGGAAGGGGAGGGAGGCGGGGAAGGTCACTTCTCATTGGAATAATTCCATGGGGCATTTAAAACTTGCTTACAAGGGATGACCATCCTAATGACTTTATGCTTCTTTCCAGTTGTGCCTAAAATGTCAGAAGCAGGGTTCAGCTGTTTGCCTTGTACCAGTGAAATTACACGCTAGCATCGTTGCTTTGCTCTCTCTTTCTGTCTCTTAACAAATTATGAGCAGTAGCGCAGTAATTTTAGGCTCTGGATTTCAACAGTCTTGTGGATGTTCGCTCCTTCTTTGACGACAGCATGCATGATTGCATCTACTTCAAGGTACACTAAGGTAACCTTGTTGTGTTTGAGGACCTTCCTCTTCATTCTGCTGAGCAGGTCCTCAGATATCTGCCCCAAAGTTTCACCCTGATAGCACTACTGATTGTGAGCAGCTTTAGAGGTACACTGTTCCATTCAGAGACAAATTGAGTTAAGCTTTTGTTATGGGGAAATCACTGCAAATTACTGTGTACAACCTTGTTTGGTGTTTCTCATCATACACTTAGCAGGTTTGCCACTTCTCTAGTGCGCACTCCACCCACCTCTGGCCTTGCTCCCCAAAAGATGCAGAAACCCTGACACACAGACGTGTAGCAAATGAAGCTTTTTCTGACCATTAACCTCTGTGTCTAGTTTCATCTTCTTAATATCTGTATGCCAGTTATTTTTTTTTGCCCTAAATACACAGGTGCACCACCAGGAAAAGGACAGGGGAAAAAACATATCAACCCCCTTTAGAATCACCTCTGCACCTTTTACATAAGAATAATTGATTGATTTTCTGGCCCAGTTTATAAAAGGAGTGCTTCTCATTTGGACTTTTCTCTGTAATGGAAGCAACATTCCCTGCTGCTAAAGCAATAGCTGTTTCATTGGGCCTGAGTAATAGGCACAGATCAGAAGAGGTGATATGTAGGGAAGACTGGCTAAGGCATCTGAGATCCAGCTAAAGGCTGGGGGGGGGAAAAAGTCAGAGGTGTTCCTGTACAGCAGAACATAATTTTCTCTCTCCTCACCCAGCACGCCTTGCTCCATCTCATTCTCTGTACTCACATTTGTCAGAGTCTCAACTGAGAAGTAAATGATTAATATATATTCTTCAGGTTTCACTTCTTTGGCTTCATTCAGACATAATGCTAAACCATAGTTTGGCATTAAGATAAGGAACCCTGGCTTGCCTCCCTCTATTGTCATGCATTACCCCATCCTCCCTTCTCTTTCTCCTCCAGTACATCCATGAGAAGGCGATCAGAAGGTTCTGCTTCCATTTCTGCTTAACCGCAGAGTCAGATGTTGTCCGAATGCTAAACTGTGTTTATAGTAACCAATGTTATGTTGGAACAAGAGAGCTTTGTAAACTGGAGTTTCCTTTTGGCGTGTTTCACCTAACTGTACTTTAGGTAAAATACAAATCAGGTTAACTACGCTTTGTCTGGAATCATACGACACAGAAAGTTGTGATTAATCTAAACCAAAAGAGAATATTTCTAAAGTATTCTTTGTGGGTCTGTTGGAGGAGCGAGGAACATGCAAGCCCAGGGTTCACTGATTATCCTCTCCCAATGGCAGACCGTGGTTTGTTGTGAACATCAAAAGAAGCCCATTCTCACTTAAAGTAATTGTAACGCGGCCACTTTAGTCATTGGCTGGGGCAGCGCAGGAGACTAATTAAAACAGATCTCCCAAGCTGCAAATTAATTCTTAAAATAGGTTTCCTCCGGCTCAGTGTGCTGAGAGTTGCATCCCTCTTCTCCCCCAGTCCCATTCTCTTTGCATGTATGTATGTTTAAAGAGAGGTGGGAAGGGCAGATGGCTAATTCTTCCCTGGATGCAGTGCCATCAGAAATAGCATAAAAGGCTATGTCTGTCCAGGGTGACACCTTGTTAAAGGGGGAAAAAGCTTGATCAGCTTTTCTGCCTAAGTGGGAAGTAACTCCTTCCCACCCCTTGTCCCCAGCATATACTCTTTTAATTTGCAGGGCTCTCTCTCTCTCTCTCTCTCTCTCTCTCTCTCTCTCTCTCTCTCTCTTTAGATGGCTCCTCTCCTCTCTTTTCAAAGATTTATGAATTATGGCTCAGGCATGATGTTTTCTATAGCTAAAGTATGTCTCTAAAGCTGTGTCCTTAAAATGAATAATCTTGTGGCCAGCAGGCTTGGGTTTCTGGATCTTTGCAACATTCCTGTTGCCTTCTGCTGGTTAATGGTCTTCCTTTCTGCTGGAAGTGTTGGGAATAAGCTGCTCCCCAAAATCACTCATCACACATTTGCATCATCAATCAGCCTGACCCATGCTCCCTTCATACAGTTAGATTTAGCTTCCTTTCTGTTCTAGTTGCTGAAGAGTGCTGTGTCAGTGTAAATCTTCCATCTGCTATGAAGACACAGCAGTTCCCACTTTTCCTGTTCCTTTGCAGCAAACCAAATGGATGTGCCTCCTTGTAAGAGTGTTGATTCTCAAGATAGGTGAAAGAAACTCTTTATGTAAGTTATTGCTCTTACATAAGGAAATCTCTCTCCCTCTCTCTCTCTCTCTCTCTCTCTCTCTCTCTCTAAATTGAGGGTGGTTCTGGCAGGTCTGTGCTTCAACACAGAGGCAGCAATCCTACGCATGCTTGCTTG
The DNA here is from genome assembly GCA_030412105.1 of Cyclura pinguis. Classification (NCBI taxonomy): domain Eukaryota; kingdom Metazoa; phylum Chordata; class Lepidosauria; order Squamata; family Iguanidae; genus Cyclura; species Cyclura pinguis. Next base: position 128,372,279 of record CM059604.1, on the reverse strand, counting down.
GGGAGTTAAGTGTTGTTGAAATAGGTGAGCTCTACTTCCCAAGGACAGATAAGATTAGACTGTAGGAGGGAAGTATTGTTGAGATTTCTAAATGAGAAAATGCTTCATAATTGGAGAGGCAATTCTGCCCACATGTTCAGAATAACAGTGTTGAAAACTAAGATTGTTTCAGCTATAACATTTGATATAGTCGTATGAGGCATGTATGAATACATATTAAACATCAGTTTCAGGACCAGTTGAGAGCTCTGTTTTTGAACCTCTCCGTACACATACATCTAAAGAAAATAAAAGTATTCTTTAAAAACAGACAAACACATTATTTTGGATGGCACTGCAATAGGAGATAATTTAAAAAAAAACTGTAGAGAATCTGATGGCTAACTTTGAATATATCATGTAGTTTGTAGAGATTTCCCAACTTTGGACTGGCTTGTGAGGTTTGTATCTGTTTGTTGTATTAGAATTACGGGTCTTCATCCAATATTTGATCCCAACTAGAGTAGGCCATAAAAATAAGAAGTTGGTAGACTAGCGTTTGTATAAGTGCCATGGAGTTGATCATCTCTGGGTGGAAACATGGGCTGGATTTAGGTCATGGCATTCTTTCTTTTTTATTTAAATTACCCCCACCCCCCCAAAAAATTACCCTCCATGTAATAGAAGGCAAAAGTGCTTCTTTAATTGGAGATTTTGCTCTTTAGCAGCAGCTGTTACTGTCACAAAATATAGTGAAGATTGTCTTCTTGCCTTCCTTGTGATGACATTGCTGTGAGACTGAGGCGTTCCAGTTAGCTAAAGTATAGTTATTCTTTCTGTGATACTAAGGAAAGAAAACCCTAACATTTTCCCAGTTTTTTTTACCTTAAAATTTTTGATCTGTCTTAGTACCAAGAAGAAAAGTTTGCACACTGAAATATGATGACATGATGCTTCAGATTCAGTTGACTCTGATTACTAGGAAATTCAACATGTTTGTTAGTTTAAACATTAGTCAGTCTGCAGAGTTGTTGGCGGGGTTGTATTTAATTTGGACAGGATATTAAGAGCTCTACTAATCCTATGTTTGGTTAGAACAGCCTTCTCTAAGACCGGTGTCATCAAAATGAAATCAAATGGGACTACACTTGTGTAGAGGATCTAAAAAGTTACATTGTACAACATGCGTAGCAGATAGGATTGCATAAAGGGTCAGGGATATTGAATTGGGAGCATTCTTCTTCAATAAGGAGAGTTGGGGAGGATGCATTTTCCACTCTAGGCGTCAGAAATTAATCATTTATGTGGTGTATGAACTGGCATAGCCCCCTGTCCGAAAACCAAAAACTAAATGCAACAGGTTATTGATGTACACCTACAGGACTGCATAGTCTCTTCTGTGGCGAGTCTTGACAGTCCACAACTTGTCGTCAGTCCAGGTTAAAACTTGTATTGTCTCTTCCTCCTGCAATCTTTGATTCACAAGCTACTCAGGATATTCATTTGGTTTTATATTTGAATAAAACTGCTTTCTCTTACTGAAAAAAAATACTATTCGAAGTAGCTAACATTTACTTAGACTTACTCAAACATCATCACAGCCAGCTGATTTTGCTTGTTTGCACATAGCACTGAGTTAGGGGAGAGGAATGCCTTAGGCCTATGAATCTAATCTGGTTTCTGTTCCCAAATTTGCCCTCCAAGAGATTCCAGTGGGGCACCCTCCACCTGCCAGTTGGAAAGGTGAATGGAGCAGGGAGGAAATCCAGTTGGGGGAGACAGCTGGAAAGTAACCTGTGTGTTCAGTGAAGCACAGAACTCTCCACTTCTGTTTGGAGGAACTGGATTTCTTCTCTAATTGCTCACTCTTCTTGTTGTTAACACAGGGCTGCATTCTTGTACCACTTGCTTTCGCAGTCAGGACAGCAAACAGGACAGGGATGGAATTTCTATGCAGAGAGAGACATCGATAGTGTGCCTCCCTCTCTGTGAAGAAATTGGCTCAATTTCTCACACCATTCTCCTATCTGGTTGAGAAGGTTGTAAAAACATAGTAGAATATCTGTGATTCACCTGATCCGATCTCTGATAAGAGAGAATACAGGGATTTCCTGTCTAGTCACCTTCTGGGCCACTGGTGCCAGAGCACAGTCTGACCAAAACTATTCCTTGTCCCGGAACTAAGGCATTGTTTAACACCATGTGAATGAACAGCATGAGTGCTGGTCTTATGTACATCCCACTCCTCTCTTCTCCTTTTACTATCTGAATGTGGCTAGTATTGATTATGATTTGAGGAAACAAGCCAGTTTCAGACAATGGTTAATAATCTTGATCTGTTCTCCGTAAGTGTTTTCTTGCATTAACTACGAGTGCTGACACTGGTTAAGACATTTGTAACCATAGTTAGTTGAAAATGGAAGGCCAAGGTTCTGATCTTTTGACAGCAATGCTGGAAGAGGAGTGAAGAGGAACTCATGAGCCCAAATTTCATGCATGAAACATTAAACTGTGATTTAACGTTATGTACAAACTGGATGAATGAGATTAAAACACGCATGTACTCATATTTCCTTCTGCAAAAAAGGAAAATGGTTGTTTGCTTTATTCTGTTGGCCTCCATTTAACTGGCCATTTTAGTTCTGGTTAAAAACCCAGAGGGTTGGAAGGGTATGGCCCATCTTTCTCTCCTTCATTTTTGTAGAGGCTGCCAAATTTCAACTTCTGTCCTTCTTAATAAAGGGCTTTTATTCCCTTTGTGGTTGTAGAAGAAAGCCAGGGGACACAACAGAGCTGTGATCTTAAATCCTCAAAGCCAGTAGAACTCACAGTATGACTAGCAGCAGGTGTCTACATCTAACTTGTTTGTTCATTCCCTGGAAAAAAACGCAGACTGCTTTTCCAATATCATTATTACACATAATTTAGGATAGTAATGTTGAACATGGGGAGGTTGTATTTTGGGATGGACTTGACACACAAACACACTGCCATGCATGTGATTTGCACTACATTATATGCAGATGTTCTACATGAGCAGAAGAATTGGGTGGGTTAAAAATGTTAGCAGACGTGCAGTCCAAAATGTACAGTGCATGTCAAAAACTTATGACTCACCTGTGCCCAGTTCATTGTACTACATCAAGAACTTTATCAGGGGCTTTTGCTGAATCATTTGGCCTAGGCCAGACCAGTTTAGAAGCAGTTGGTAAGCTCAGTCACCCATGGAAATTGTGAAGTCAGCATCTCTCCTCTTGGCGACATGGGGCTCCTATTGAACATCGAGTTAAGAAATTTTCCTGTCCCAGAGGTAAATCCCTGCTTGTGAATACTGAGCTTCTTTGCCAAGCCCACATTCTGCTTTTGAATCTCTTCTAATGTAGTTATGGAACAGCAAAATGAATGTCCTTCTGGAGATGTTGACATTCAGGAAGCAGGAAAGGACAGGGAAGTAAAAGCAGGACTGAACAATGGCCATAATGGACCAATGACATATCATGAAAAGCGTAGCCTTTTTATTTTTTAGAAAAGCGCCCTTTAGTGTAAGAAAAAGCCATGGTCTTGTGAAGTTCCCCCTCTCATCACTTCAGATTCCATGGACTCCTGTTGGCACCATGCCAGTGGTTTCAGTGTTCTGGGAGTTGCATAGTTTTTGGCAAGAGAGTAGTTAGACAAAATTCCTGAGCTTCCTCTTTCTCCAGTGGCTTATTTCCTTCACAGCTGCTGGACCTAGAGACTTTTTTCCCCTCTCCTGGGCCTTTGGGTTCACTTGTGAGTATGTATGTGCCTTCAAGTTGCCTGCCAGCTTATGGCAACCCTATCAATTTCGTAGGGTTTTCTTATCTGTATGAAATACTTTGCCAGTTCCTTCCTCTGAAATATAGCCTACAGCACTTAGTGTTTGTTTGGGGGAGTGGGTCTCCCATCCAGGTATGAAGCAGAGCTTGGCTTCCAATATCAGATGAGATCTGGTCCATTTACCCCTTGGAATCACTTTCTCGGCTGTAATACCCACAGGATTCTGGCCCATGCCTACACTCTTGGTAGACCCAAAGACTCCTCTGGGACTAATTCTTGAGGAACATAATGCCAGGCACCAAGCCTGACAATAGGAGTCTTCAAACTCTCAGGAGCAAACTCTCAGCTACTTTCTTTCCTTTCTTAAAAAGGTTTTTATTGGAATTTTTGTTTTATGACACAGCGAAAAACAAGTTGTCAAACTCAGCCCACACACATGCCTCCCAGGCTTTGTCCTCCCACACCCTTCCTGATGCTCTCACTTACAAAAACCTAGCTACAGTTAATGGTAGGACAGAAATAATTCATAAGTGTTTACACATGTAGAAAGCCAAGACATCAGTGTAACAGGTGCTTTCACACAGATTTGGCAGGGAAGGTTACCTTAAAAGCAGAGCATTTGCAGTGCTCACCTGTGTTAGAGCAGCCCTCAAACAGTTCCACAGAAGTGGTCTATATACATTTTTGGACTCCTTTTTGTTTATGGAGCATTAATTTTCTCCTTTGGGGCAGGCTCTGCTGGGTCCTCAGTCCAGCTTTCTGTCTGCCGATTTCTGTATCAGGAAGAAGAGGTGCTTGGCTAGAAGGGCTGCTTATAAAATCTGCAGGCAATGCCCCTTCTCAATGATTCGTTCTGGTGGCAGGTGACCTAACAGCATGTCATGCATGGAAAAGTTGACACTGTGGCCATTTCCACCCAAGACTGTTATAGTGCTATTATTCCACTTTCAGCATCCTATGGAATCCTGGAATTACTGAGGCCAAAGAGCTCTCTGGCTGAGAATTCTAAATGCCACTCCCTAAACTGCAAACACCAGGATTTCACAGGATGTTGAACGTGAAATAATAGCACTGTAATAGTCTACTGCAGAAATGGCCTGTGTCTACTACAGAGTTGGAATCTCTGCCTTTTAGACCTTTGCTCAGCCTGACTCAAAGTTGCTTCCTTTTCCAAAGCTGCCCTATTTTTTTGGCAGGGAAATTCCATTTGAGATAGGAGTATCTCCAGGCTGCACCTTGTAGATCTGTTTGGAACTGTCCATGGTGCTCATTCACTGGCCTGAACTCTTCCTCTTTTCTGTTTCTCCCTGCAGTTGGAGCACTGCTGACTCATTTCAGTACAAACACTGAGAGGAAGAAATATATTCAGTCTCCTAGCTGTCCCTCATTGATTTTGACTTTGCAATATGAGTCTGTCCTTTTTCTCTTCCAGTAGAGTCCCACATGGGCCCAGTGGAGAAGTAAAATCCAACAAGTTTTATTCCATTTGTGTTATCTAACTCATTTCTCAGAATATTAAGTTCATGCAGCAAGGTCCCAGAAAAGCTGCTAGGAAATGTTACATTGCTAAATTCTCTAGTAATCACTTCCAAGTTACTGAGCTGCTAACAAGTATGTCTGTATTTTCTAGAAAATAGTTTTTTTTTTATCTAGCTGCAGTTTTTATAAATAGAAGAGACAGGATTCCATCTTACACCAGAATTATGTTAATTAAAAGGTATGCAGAGATGAATTACCTTGGAACCATACAGAAACTGAGTGTATACACTACTTCCTGAGTGTGCCATGTCATGATCACCTAGACTGCCTAGGCCCTTGATCATCAAGGAGGCAGGTAATAGGAGATGAGAAACTGCAATTCAGGGATACCTCACTTAACAAAGGCCATTTCCATACTACACCCTTATAGTGCTATTATTCCACTTTCAGCATCCTCTGGAATCCTGGGGATTGCAGTTTAGGGAGGGGCATTAAGAATCCTCAGCCAGAGAGCTCTTTGGCCTCAGTAAACTACAAACCCCAGAATTCCACAAGATGTTGAAAGTGGAATAACAGCACTATAACAGTGTGGTGCGGAAAGGCCCAAAGTCTCTGGCAAAAAAGCTCCTTTTTACCAATCTCTTTTTTGGCCTGCCCGTACCTTTTTCTTCTTGTCCTCTGTCTAGCTTGACACACTTGGGAGAATGTGCAAGGAGGATTGGCTAAACATAGCAGTATGTCTGCAGTAAACAATGCAATAAAGCTTGATCTGAGAAACAGAGGGATTCTACTCTAGCCAATCTAGCTATTACTGCGTCTGACTGCCTCCAAGAGGCAAAGTCAACAGCAGCTGCCTCCTGCATCCCTCACTGAGCGTGGGTGAAGGGACAAGCAGATGAGCCTGCCTCACCAGCTATCCCCAGCATAGATCTATAAGCTTGGCCACCAAAACAAAATTGTAAGAAAAGTGGAGGCTGGCGAAAGAAAAGAAAACATCTCTGGATGCTTTGTGGAAGAGGCTTCAAACCTAGAAAGTTTGAAATGTTTTTGTTCACTTTTGCAAGGCTTATTTGACCTGCTTGTTTCATTCTCACATGCATATTGTTAGAGGGGTTTTTTTTTAGAGGGGGGAGGAGTTTGTCGAAATACATTGAACTGCTCTTCTTTTTTTGTGATGTAGGAACTGAGCCCTATTGTATCCATGTTATTTCTGTCTCTGGTACCAAATTTCTGTTAATGAAGTAATGCCCAGGAACGCATCTACTTCATTAACTGAGGCATACCTGTATGTCTGTCCAGGGGACAAGGTTAGGGATGTACCAGTGGATGTGCCAGTGAAAGGCCATGTCTCTTGAGGTCTTTTACTGAGAACTGCCATTACCTGCAAAAGAATTTCCTCCTCTAAGGATTGTTCTGCTCTCATGGCCAGCTGTGCCCTGCCTGTGACTTTTGTTCCTCTTATCACCCTGGGCTGCTCAAAGCCTGTCTGCTTCCTTAGGACTCTACACTTTCTCACTCACTTCCCATTCTATTGTGAGCTTCTTAGGGGCAGGAACCTGCCTTTTGTTTATGATCCATTGTGTACTGATGCCCTCTATAAATAATGAACAAGCAATTGGAATCCTAGCATTGAGTCTTGGTACATTTGCTGCTGAGGCTGGGCCGTAAGATCCTTGTTTCCATTGTATTGTGTGAGGAAAGTGAATATGCAGTTAGCAGTTGATTTATTGTTGATACAGTTCTGCAGAGATACCATAATAAATGCAGCGTTGACTGTTTGTGAATGCATGCTGTGCTTGTTATACACAGCCCATAGCCTAGCTTTAATTTAGTGTAATCGGGAACGGTTGCCTCATCTTTTATAGTGAGACGTTTCCAGTAGTAAGACTTAATTAGCATATATTCCATTACGTGGTTTGATTTGGATATACTGACTGTTCAAGTTTGGACCTTGCCATTTTGATTAGCTATTATTCAGAAAATGTGTGCATGCATTATTTGGAGGAAAGGAGATTGTGTGTGTGTGTGTGTGTGTGTGTGTGTGTGTGTGTTTAAGAATCATCATCATCATCATAAGCCATCTTCAGTTTATTAATAAAGTAGGGTGGGTGGTCAGTCTGGCCACTATGCCAGAGCTATGCTTACTGGAACCAATAGATTCAGGTCATGTTTTTGAGTGAGCTCCCAACTTCTGTCTGAGTAGAAGGACTCATCTGTTGCTCTCCTCGTCACCATGCAATTGCCTACTCTCTTCTCCAGTTTTTACTTTAGAGCAGGGGTGGGAATCACTTTCTAGATTTTCTTGGATTGCAGCTCCCAACAGTTTACGTCACTAGCTAGGACTGCTGCAAATTGCAGTCCAAAAGCATCTGGAGGGTTGCATGATTCCCATCCCTGCTCTAGGGTGTCCAGCAGTCTTCCAAGGGTGATTTTAAAGTTGTGCAGGAGGAAGCTGCAAGGGGCAGAACAGTCTATCCTGCCCTCAGTTTTCATTCCACTGGCAGATAAGGTCCATTTAAAAAATATTAAAATATTATTGAGTGGCTTCAGTTACAGGCAGCATTCAGTAATGCATAGAGCAGACAATGGAAACTTTGTAGCATTACATACAGCACAGTCTTGTTCAGGTTTGCACAGGAGCCATTCCCATTTAATTCCATGGGAATTACTCCCAATTTTGCAATCCCATAGATAGGATTGCAGCTTTAGCAGCCTTTTGCATATCCTATTGCATCAATAAGTAGAACGGGAGTGTAATTACTCCCTTTTGGGGAAGAGATTTGCTTTTCTTCTTGTCAAGATGTTATTTGTCTATTGCCTCATATCCCTTGGATTCACATTGCAATCCTCATTAAAAATGGGGAAGGAATGTCCCTTCTTTTCCCCCCCACTATAGTGTGGTTAATGAAAAGTTCAGTGTGCTATCATTTCTTAGAGTGATGATCTTCTGAAAGTAAAGGCTTAGAGATTAATCTCTATGAAGTTTAATCACTACAAGATTCAGGAGAATTACAGCTGATTCTTCTCTGTGGTCTTTTCCTCTTAAGGTGTAATGCAATGTTTTACATGGTTCATAACAATGCTAGCCTTTACTGTCAATTCTTTTTAAAGCTAGAAGTTTCTTATTTTAAAAATCTCCAAATACATACTGAAAGTATTTGGGTGAAAGTAAATTTACAAGCCAGCGAAATCCAAGGAGAAATTGATTGAAATATTCTCTGAAAGTACTTAGCACATAAGGCTTGTCCATTAGTGAAATGTTTATTGATCAGTGAACCTTTCTGACTTTCATTGCAGGGAAGGTCGAATATTTCTTAGTTTGCCATTGTTGTTTTAAATACCCGGCTGCCTCTCAGAAGCACCAGCTCATTAAAAGGCACAGTACTCATTTAACAATCTTACATTGGATAGATGTTTAAAAGTAGCAAAATAATTAGGTAGTTGTCAGCATTCTGGTGGTGCTTGTTTTATGAAGTCATAAATCAAATACCAGATAAAGGTTTTTGCAGGAGGTAAATATCAAGAATTAACAGTGTGGGTTGCTGTCTTGTTAGGGGCATCACAAATATTTCAGCTTCCTTCCATTGAGAGGAGACGTGAGGTTGTGGCTCCACCTTTATTCCATCTCTTTGGCCACAGAAACACCTGAGGTTTTCATCCTGTGTTCTTAGAAACTCACATCATAGTCCTGTGCATGGTTCCACAGAAGTAAGTCCCATTGTATTCAGTGTAGCTTACTCCCAGATAAGTAATGTGGTCTTAACAACAGCAATATTATTGCAGTTTCAAAATGATATTGATGTTTTAACAATAAGATTAATAATAATGGCAGAGAAGCTTCCTGGAGAGACATTTTGCTCAGTGTACGTCAGCCAACATCCTGTTTAAGGGCAGTGGAAGATGAAATTCTAACACTCTGTTTATATAGAAGCCCAGGAGGCTGAAGTTTGTCCACCAAGCAATAGTGTAATGGAGCATTCGGAGTGCACACCTCCTGGCCAAGTAATGACCGTTTGGGTTGAGGGGAGATCCATGTTCAGCGCCAGCTGGCAGCAGTTACCCTGGGGAAAACGATAGCACAACAAGGTGTAGGATACCTCTTTTTGCAATGCCAAAAAAGTACTTACACAAACATATGACACCAAGAGGATTCAAGCCATTGACTGTAAGCAGCGTTGATAAGCCTTGAATATAGATTAGTACTCACATTAGACTAGTGGGAATAAAAAGATTAAATAAAGAGAAATAAAGAGATTTCCTATCCCAAGAGTGAATTCAGATACCTAAGAATTTGTTTCATTCATTATGGTTCATTATGTTAGCAGGAAAGATCTACTACTCTAGAAATCAAAGGCTTTAGGTGAATGCATGGTATTTTTAAAAAAATGTTATTATGCCATGTCAGAATGACCAAATACAGAGAGTCACTTATGCAAGTGAGGGGGAAAAAAAAGATGTAAGAGAGGTTTAGGTTTTACAGCATCCCAGTAGGACAAACCTACAGACAAGTTAACCGTAAATGCTTTCATTTTACTATTGACAGTTGCATGATTATTCAGAATGCTGTCTGTCTTCATAAAGGATGAAAATTTAGTGTCATCTCCAGACAGAGCTAAGTAGTTGTTAAACAGATTTCATCTGATAGTCACTTTCTGTCCTTGCCAGTGTGGTTCAAGTAGGGCCAGGCAGTGTGAAGTGACTGGAGCAAGTGAAAGAGTGACAGCTGGAAAGCACAAAATAATCCCAAATTGATGGGCTACCACCCGTTTTGGCATTATTCAAAATAATGTCATTCATTCCAGTAGTCCAGAGCTCTAGTTTCCCCATTTGAATTCCTTTCTCAAATAATTATAGGGAATCACGTCAAAGCCTAGCTGAAAAAGTGGATAGAGGGTATGCTTGGAAATATCTTACGAAGACTGAAGATGTGTCCTCAACCTGTACCTGGGATATACTCAGCACTTTTTCTGCAGGGCTAATCCCCACACTGGAACAGAAATAGTCTATAGGAGCCTTCCTTAACCCGGTACTATCTGTCCATATTGGATTATAAGCCCTATCACTGTCAAGGTCCACGTTTATAGATGATTATGGATGTTGACAACAGGCTCATTTGGAGACTTCCAGGCTGAGGAAAACTGACCTACAGGATCTAGAGGCAGCAAGTTAAACTAAACTAAGGGAGAAGGGATATTTAGTTAGAGCTTGCAGTAATGGGTGCATTAGAAGTACTTCAACTGAACAGGCTTATGCTTATAAGAATCTAGTGCAGGCTTTTACTCTGAGGCATGAATTGCTACATCTGACCTGAATAACTCAGAGAAATGAAATAGGCTGGTTATCATTCCTGCCTCTTGAAGTTTCTTAAAACAGGGATGCCATTTGGGACCCACTGAAGTAAGTATCCAGATATTTGGCTGAAGTTTTTAATGCATATGCATCATATATTCATAGCTGGTTGTTCTTCTGCATTACTACCAGCATACTAATCCTATTTTAAAATAATACCTAATCTCTGTCTCCTTCTCTTTTTCATTCTTTCTCTCTCCCATTTTTATTTTCATTTATCTATATCTATATCTATATCTATATCTATATCTATCTATATCTATCATATGTTAAGGGAGGAACAGTTGTATCAGAATGCACTCACCAGCTGGCACTCTGATGGTCTTCATCATAGCTGAAGCCTTGTTCTCTCAAAATATGTGTACGATGGGAAAAGATAGCATATGATGATATGAGGTGGTGGTTCAATTAAAGCATTCAGAGATTTAATATTATAATTTCCCGTAGGTGAAGAGCACAGGTGTTTTAGTGGGAGAACGATTGTAGGCTATACTCCTTTATTCCCAGAAATTTCTTCCAATAAGGTTCATGGGTAGAATTCAGATTTGACTGTGCTTAGCTAGGACAGACCTGTTGAACTCAATGGTACAAGTCAAATCCCGCCAATCGGACGGAGTATCCTCCAAATATGACCAGGTCTGGATCAGAATCTCACAAATGTTATCATGACTTATGCAAACAGTTATTTCTACCTTCAGGGAACCACACAAAAGACTTAAAAAGCAAGTATTTAGGTTTGTTAGATAAATGGGGAACATTTACAAAATCTGATTAGGGATGCAAATTTTTGTAGGTCAACCCACATTTAGTGCCCTTTGAAGAAACAAAGCACAAAGCTAAAAATTATTCTCATTCTCCTAACTTAACAGTACTGGATCTATAAAATGAGAACTATTAGGGAATTCATGTAACATTGGGGCTTAGTTGTGGTTTGCCTTACATATTCAGAGGGAATCTGTTCTCTCTGAGAGTGTTGTCACTGTAAAGAAATCTTAAACATAGCAAAGTTAGTAAGTTTCAACTTCAGCTTAATCATTGGGCAATTATCTGTTACCCTAACAAACACATATACATATGAGACCTTTCTCAAAGTATCCCAAAGTGACACAGCAGTATCCCTAAATCCTTAAGCCCCCAAAAATCTGGAAATGGTTTGCAAGAACTGCAATCATCTCTTGAGTAACCTCTTACCTTACACCTTATGTAAAAGCACCCCACCATGGCCAGGGTTGGAGAAAAGTTACTGGGCATAATGGATCACAGGCAGTGACCCACTAAAAATATTGTCATCTGTGGCTGCAACATATCACTTTGAGGCTGCAATATATCACTTTGTTTAATAATGCAGAGAAGAACAATGTGTGTGCATAGGGCAATGCTGAACACAAGCTGCTAACAGATAAAGCTAACAGCTGGTTGGGTTGCACACCAGAGGGTTAGGTTGCTCTTCCATTTCTAGCTCAGACAAACTGGAACTGTAAATATTTCATACACAAGAGAGACATGGGCAGAGCGTTCCAGTTTATGAACTGCAAAGTGGCATGCCTGCCACACTGATTCCTGAATGTCACAGGATTGCTGCAAGCAGACTTGCCTGCTTCTTTCACATTAGATTTGCTGTACTTTCTGGTTTTAAATCAGAATGATTTGCTTGCTTATAAGACTTGAGCGAAGAAAAAGAATTCATGTTTTCCAAATTTGCTATCAAATCTACTAGGGGTTCCTTCTCACCTCCCCCGCCTCCCTGGTCCTAATGAACTTTAGCAACCTTTCTGCTTGTTTATTAAAAATAAATAAATAAAGAGAGAGAGAGAGAGAGAGAGAGAGAGAGAGGGAGAGTACTAAGATTGCTAGGGACCTAAGGAGTGTGACTGTAAGCAAAATTGCCTTGTTCCTATTACTGCTGTGTACTGTTTTTATTGAAATGGCTGACTGCTAAATCAACAATAGACTAAATCTATAGTTCATTCTTTTGATTGCTCTGAGGGTTTTCATGAAAATTCTGAATAACCTAACAAGGATTAGTACATTGATTCATGCCATCAGAGAACTGAATTGGATTTGTTAGGTTTTGGTGTTCATTTTTAAAAGTTGTCACTAACTTGGCCATTCCGACTGTTTAACGATCCAACTCTCTTGGCAGTCAGTCTTACGTGTCTTTGAATATTCAGAGATAAATGTTTGATATAAGAAGGAAGATGGAAGTTCATGGAATATTGTTAGCAATTTGTTAGGATTTTCCCATATACAATAAATTTACAGGCTGTGTAGATTTGGTGCTTGTGGAAATATCTATGCAAGATATAAGATACTTTGCTCCAGCCTTTTTTTTTTTTTAAAGCTAAACTCTTTTTAAAAAAAAATTAGTAAGGCGCTTTGGTCATATGACAGGAAAGGGCAGGATATAAGTGGAATGAAGGAATGAATGACAGCTAGATCTGTCTCCTCCTGCAAACACACCACACATACACACCACACACAAACCAGTTGTTGTTGTTTGTGACTGTATTAGATGCTTCAGGTAACAGAAAATAAACTAAAACAATAGACTCAAGGTAGGTGTTGTATAACTTCGATATAGAGATATCTCCATACAAGGATACAAACATTTCCATCAAATAATACAAAGTTATTATGAACTATCTCTATATACAGTGTTTTTAGTAACATCTAGCTGCATAAAACAATACAATACAATACATCAAAGAGCCAATTCAGGTCAAGATGGCAGTGGTGGGCAGTAGCAGCAGATGCTGACTCCATCAGAAGGACCTGCCTGCTCAACAAAAGGGGGTTGCTGCTGTGTCTGGTGGGGAGGAGATAGGCAGGTCTAGTAAGTTCCAATTTCAGTTCAATCGTTGAGCAATTAAGGTGTTGTTTGAATGACAGAGAGGAGTACAGCAAGTGGGAAGTAGGGAAGATGAAGAGGTTGGATCAGAGCAAGGAACAGGGAGGAAGACAGAAATGGAGACAGGACAGAGAGAGTCTAGGGAATTATACGCCCCAGAGGAAGCAGGGTGAGACAGCAGGCTGTTCCTTCATTGCTCCAGTTCTTTCCGTAGGACAGTTTGGTCAGGAGACAGCCCCACTGGAGGGCAGTCACTGGAAATCTGTGTATCGGAGGAATCACAGCTTGTTTTAAGAAGAAAACTGATTCTTTAGCACTGAGCTAGAGTGACACGGGAGATTCTGCCTAGTGGAAGTGAATGGGAGAAAACACTACAAAGTGGCATGGAAGGTACTTGCTTGACATGTCAATCTGGCCATAGCTTCGACCCTGTCTTCCACGTACAAGTGGGGTGCCTTCAAGTTTCATGTGGCTTGCAAGGAAAAGATGGTATCTGGCCTTCAGGAAGTCTTTCAGTAGATGCACCTCTAGGCAAACAAATTCTAGTTCAAAAGGGGAAACAAAATACCTGTCTGAGAACCAAGCTAAGCTTTCTATTTGGTAGATGATGAGAGTAAATAAAGCACCTATATTGGATGGATAATTGTATGTATTTCCTGCCACTTTCAGCTCTCTGTAAAACTGCAGCCTGTGTCCAGTGTCAGAGATCTGGGTACCATAGAACTCTTCATTGTAGTGTAACCTTTTTAAACAGGTATTGCCCAGCAAACCAAGCCATGCTAGCTTATAGAATAGAAGCAAAAAGTCTTGCGTATAGATGTAAATCTTTGACTGTATGATCATCCCATTTGAGGATGAGCAATTTCCACAGTTTTCTCCCCACCGCAGAAGAAAATAGATATTTCTGTGCAGTTTTTCCCTTACATTTGTACAAGTCTTTTGAGAAGAAATTGTGTGTAAAAATACATACTTGCTGAGATCCTGCATGAGGATATGTAGTTACAGTAATAGAGGTCCGTTGTCATAGCTGCACCTCCCAATGTTACCCCCTTCCCCCCAAAAAAGCCCTACCTGTTCAGCAAGGCAGCCCTGCCAACTTTCCAAGGCACTGGAGAGCAAGACAGTATGTGATAATACATCCAATCCTCCTCTTGGCAGCAAAGGGCTTTGTAGCAGGCAGCTGTGATAGGTGTCATGAGCCAGGCTGAGCATGCTGCCGACTCAGATGGGGACTCTGAGTTAGACTGGGAACCCCAGCCAGGGGTGGACCCCTGGGAGGCAGAAGGGGCTCCTGCAGGGACAAGGGAGGGGCCTCCCAGCGACCCCACAGCGGTCACCGAGCCAGTACCTCCAGCAGATGAGACCAGTGCTTCGGGCTCGACAGAAGCTGCTGTTCCTGGCTCCAGCCTGGAGTTTGCTGCAGACCCTCCCCCCACGTTCCTCCAGAGGCGGCTGGAGAAGGAGGCAGGGCGCAGATCGAAGCGGTTGCAAGAGAAGCGTCTGAAGTCTGAGGGCCTCCAGCTGTGAGCTGGGCCAATGGACGTTTGACCAGCCCCAGCTGGGCTAAAGACTATGTACTTAAGACAGACGCTGGGAGGAGTTGGGCACGGGGCAACAACCGTCTTCCATCCGGGAAATCTGCATTCTGTGCTTTTCTGTTCCAGGCCAACCCTAGCTGTTGAGTTTGCTGCCTCTGTTCGTTTTGGGTGATGTAACCTCTTGTTTACTTTATCACTTTATTACTAAAAGCCATAAAACTCGGCTCCTGCCTCCGTTTTCTGCTTAAGCCGCTGCCTGACATTGACAATAGGACTCTGCAGGAGCCCTGCTCTGCAACACCCCAAAAACCCTTTCCTTCGGGAATATTTACTGCTGAAAAGGTGGGTTTTGAGGGGCACTTGTAATCATTGTGATGGTGCAATGTGACTCCCAAAATTTATGACCTAAGTTGGTCTTTTGACATCATAAATACTGAACAGGATGCCAGCCAAGGCTTCCAGAAGCACGTGTGGGTATTCTGTGCAAAAATTGTGTTTTTATGCTATTTACACACAACTCCCCCGTTTCTGCACAAGAGAACCATATGGGTTTCTGGAAAGAGTGTTTGTGTGTGTGTGCATGTGTATGTGTGTTCAAAAACAGTTTCCAGAAGCATGCATGATTCTTTTGTGCAGAAGCTGTGTGTTTAAATAGTATATGTTTGTTTTTAAAAAGGTATAGATCTGCACAGAATTATTTCCCAGTTCACTTTAGGATATGCAAATGTCAGGCGAAAATTGCACAACATTCTCCGTGCCATATTGTTCTTACCTCCTCCCCAGGTTTCTTGAATGTCAAAAAAAAAAAAATGCTGTCCTGGGAACGAACACTGGTGCATTTCCTTTCTATACCATACTTTTGTGGTACTTTAAAGATGCATCTGATGAAGTGAGCAGCAGTCCATGAAAGCTTTTACCAAATGAAACCTGCCAATCTTTCAGTTGTCCAATACTCTTTGTTCCTTTTATTGCAACAGATTAACACAGCATCTGCCATCCAGAAATCAATAAGGAAGTGTGGTTTTCCTGAAAGCCAGGGGTCCTTTTTTTTGTGTTGATCGTATATTTACGCTTAAGTTCACATTATAATTCCCCATAAGCTAAAGGAGAATACCTATAAAAACTAGCAAAAGCACGCTTAGCCGTCTGGAGTTTGGGTCAAGCTGACCAATTACCTTCAAAATCTGCTCGGAGCAGTAACAAATAGCTGTGGGAATTGTTGAAGTAACAGATGGGAGAAGGTTGCAGACAGAATCTTGATTCGAAAACAATAAATTATAATGGCCAAATTGAACTTCTGCCTCATTTCCAGGGCTGGAGAGCTAGAAGCATGGCACATTTCAGCTGGTCTGCTACCTCTTATTGACAGGCAAGAACAATCCAAATGGGGGAGAAACACTAATTAATCATTGCTTCTCCTTAACCTTTTCTGTGGACTTATTGGGTTGACATTTGAATTCCTCTGCACAATGTTAATTTGCATAGACTATATGTAATAAGAAAAAGGTTCAGTCCAGTAGCTAGGCTGGGGTAGCCTGGAGTTCTAAAGATAGCACTTAGAGCTACCCGTCTGAATGACCTTGAGATCAAAGAGATCACCTTGACATTTTCTCACTTGTCACTAAAAAGCAACTTTGAACCCCTTTCTCATTGTTTGTCTCTTTTGGGATTGAAAGTGGAAGAAAGAGTGAATACAAGTTCTAGCTGTACTGGCTTGAGTAGTCTAGGGTCCCAAAAAGTAACTTTTCCAAGCTTTGGTGATAACTATTATAAGGTATATAATCACATTATGGATTGATTTAACTCTTATAGAGTAATGTATTCCATACTGGCAGCAACCTAGGTGTCTGGCCCACATGGATTCATGGAAGTGTTTAAAAATGTAATGGAAGAAATATGTTGACTAACCAGAAATATAGAATTAGAAAAATAAAATATATTAATTTTTCACTTCTTTTGATTTCTAATGTGAAATTGTAATGACCCTAGGACATCTGATGTGTTTTAGCAGCATGTCCAATTTATATGGGCCCAGAGCTTGGGTACAGGTGGTCTCTTGTGCATCTGAGCATCAGCATCTGCACAGGGGAGCCTCGCCTTGTGTTGTGCTTTCCTTTGGAGACTTTCCCTCGGATGCTGATCTGAGAGAGTCAAAATTCCTATACTGCAGTTGTTCCCACAAAATATGTCCTGAAGCACTGAATATTCAGCACAAGACTGAGCATCAGCACAGCATCACCAACTCTTTTCATTTTAGCATGGTAGAAAGGGTGATGGAGTGTGTCCTTTGCATGCAGTAGGTCCCAGGTTCAAGTACTGGTATCTTTAGTAGGGCAGGGAAAACTAAAATCTTGAAGAGACACCGCAGATCAGTGCCAACAATATTCTAAGTGGACCAGTGGCTGGCTCGGTATACAACACCTTCCTTTGTTCACCAGCAGTCATGGCTGCTGATGCTCTTACACGGTCTCCTATTTAGAACCAACCCTTTTATAGAGAGAGATTGGCTGTCCAGTCAGTATCAGCATTCCTTCAATCTAGGGCCAGTTCTTTACATGTTTTGCACTGATTTTTCTGCTTGTACCAGAAGAGATTATCCTAATTTTGGGGTTTTTTCCCCCCTTATTTAAGGCTATAAAATTCAGAGTAACTACATTGTATCTGCCATACTGAAGGTTGCTGTTTGCTATGCTTCTGGAAATAATAATCTGATCAGATTGCCTACCCTTCAAAGTCATGCCATCCTTTTGATGGTAGCTTTTCTTACTTTTCCCTGGCACAGCATGCAAACTGTAGAATTTCAGCTTCTCTCAGAGAATTAGCAATTCTGTCTCTCTTAGACTAATAGCATTGGCAGAGCATTGGTCCGGTATATTAATAAAGTACGCTGTTTTGAATGAAATTGCTTCTCTCTCTGAGGACCAGGTTATATGTCTTTTGGTTGCATGTTTACCTGCTAGGTAATTATGAAGCTTTAGTACCACATGAACTGGCAAAATGTACATGCATTAATTTTCAAATCATAGCATGTGGAAAGATGAGAAATTCTGGCATGGGGGAAAAGAGTGAGCACTCAGTAA
This sequence comes from Cyclura pinguis, assembly GCA_030412105.1. Lineage (NCBI taxonomy): Eukaryota > Metazoa > Chordata > Lepidosauria > Squamata > Iguanidae > Cyclura > Cyclura pinguis. Next base: position 128,354,208 of record CM059604.1, on the reverse strand, counting down.
CAACAATAGGAGGAATGATGATGATGACGATGACAACGATGACGACGACGACGTGGTAGTAGTAGTAGAAGTAGTGACACTATGTGGAACATACCACATTATTCCATCATGTCTCAGTGATTCTTAAATTCTTGGATAGAATCCAGATCCTGATTGTCAAAAACCCCAGTTAGGAACTCTTGGTAGACTATGAAACCGAGAGATAGGCCAAGACTTGAATATTCCTGAAATCTTATTCCCTTTGACTGCAAAGTGGCATTCATTATATTCCTATATCCAGATAGTTAGAGAGGACTTCTGAGGTTCTCTTGCTCTTGCTGCAACTTTTGGAAGAGAATAGGAATGGAGATCAGAGTGAAGGAACCTGTCTTAACACGCTGAAATACAAAGACTGCATAGTTCAACGTTGCATGTTTATTCTCTTAAGTGAGGATAACTCAGTTAAGACGTATGCATGCTGGGATTGTATACACTAAAGAACTGTGACAGTGGTTGCTCATATGGAATGGCCATATGCTGATTTCTATTTGACTGTGCCAGACGTGCATGTATGTCCAGGACAATCCACCCTAAAAACATAAGAAGAGTCCTACTGGATTAAACCAGAGCCCTTCCTAGTCCAGCATTCTGTTCACACAGAGGCCAGCCAGGTGCCTCTGGGAAACCAACAGGCAACAGTTGAGCCTAACAGCTCTTTCCCACCAGCTGGTTCTCCAGCAACTGGGACTGAGAGGCATATCGTGCTCAATACTGGAAGGTAATACATTCCAGTAAGCACAGGGAGATGTGAGAAGCAGAGCTATTCTACCAGCCCTGCTGGAGGCTAGCTTTGTCACGTCAACTAAGCAAAGTCAACTCTGACTCTATCATAGTGTTTTCTTGGTGAGATTTATTCAGGGGAGATTTGCCATTGGGAGAGTGTGACTTGCCCAAGACCACCCAGTGGGTTTCCAGGTCTGAGTTGGAATTCATACCCTGATTTCTCAGAATCCTAGATTGACACTCAAAACGCTACACCATAGTGCTATCTGGTAGCTACTCCTCTTCCTCCTACTCCTTTTTCTTCTTCCTAAAGGTACCAAAGTAACAATTCCTCTCCAAATGAGAAGCCCAAGGAGACAACCAGTTCATTTAACGTTAAGCTACATATCAAGCTCTTCAATTGCTAATTTATTTTTACCTATTCCTTTTAGCAACGCAGTACTTACATAATGGCCATTCTCCTTCTACACTTCTACAGACTGATTATGATTATTATTAGTTCTTAGGTTTCATATATCTTTTTTACCTCTCCTTCTCACTTGGAACTCTTGAATAACTGATAATTAGATCGTAGTAAGAGTTGATGTAATCAGGAATGGTTGATTGAAAGGTCAGAGCAATGAAAGTCTAGAATTTTATGTAACAATCTCTGTAATGATATCATTCAAAAAAGAAAAGAAAGGAGCGAACTATTAATTATAATGAATTTGCTATGATTCCTATTGCCCAAGGTGCTTTTATCGGCTCAGGTTTGTTTGTAGCAGGAGGAAGTGGAATTAAGTCCTGACTGCCACATCTTTCTCACCACGTTTGCATTGGCAACTGGAGAAGGAAAGGGAGAAAAAAACATGAAAGAAACTTATTATAATGTAGTTCTCATTCTGGCTCCATTTCTCCCATAAAGCATTACCTCACCATGTTGGAATCAAGCCCCATCTGGAAGCAAAATTCTCAGCCTAGAATACTGCAATGGCAAAAGAAGGCCGACAAAACTGGGCAGTTTCAAACAGCCTGTTTCTTCAGTATGTTACTTTCCTCATCGCTTCTGTACCTGTGGCCTTCCCCACTCCAGGACCATCACCTACCTACCTGGCATATTTACACCAGTTGTCATGTTCCAACCAGATTGCAGCCCTAATAATATCTCTGGGGAAGGATGGAAGGAAAGTATATTAATCTTTTAAAAACAGCTTAATGAGAACGGTCTAGGAAAACTACTTTAGAAAGTGTAATAATAATAACTTCAGACTTTCCCTCAGAATAATATCTATAACTCATTACTTTTTTTTAAGTGCCTTTCCAAGCTCTGTTCTGCCATTATAAGAGGTGCTCTTTCTGGAAAATGCCTTTGATGCATGGGTAGATAGAGGAAAAATAAGTGAAGAAGGCAAATGTTAACACAGATAGAGGCTGGAATTCTGTTAGGAACACTGTCCCTCATGCACGTGGATCCCTTTGTTCAGGCACTGTGGGGGTTGGTATTTCCTTTCTCCCTCCACAGTACCTAGAGCCCCTCCTTGAAGCCCTCCTATAAAGCCCCTAAAGCCACCCCACACAGTCATTCTGTGTAGTTAGCATCACAGAAGTATCTGACTACATTGCTGTAGCTAGGTGCCAGTGAAAACATCAGCACTGATATCCAAGGGATCTTCCAGGGGGTCTCAGTGTTGCCGTGATCATTTTGCATCCAGCTATGGGGGCATAGCTAGATGCTTCTCTGATCCTACCTGCTTGCTGCAAAGCAGGAAATGTCCTTACGGGATGGCTTCAGGAGCTTCACAGTAAGTTGGAGGGAGGGTATATGGCTCAGCATATCATAGATCCACACGCAGATATTTACAAAGTGCTGAAGGAATGCTGGATTGAAGATGGAGTCTGTCCCACTTCTTTCCTTTCATAAGATAGTAGCCATCAGGGGGTGCCTGACATCATGCTTCAGCTACGAGTGGGTTTGAACAGTGCCTGGGTAATGGATGGCAGCATGGAGGTGAACATGCAGTTATCCATTCTCCAGAACCTGCCAGCTGGACTGTAGTTGCAATCTTCTTGCCATTTTTAGACCCATTCCCAAACAGGCTTCAGTATAAGCCAGAGTTGGGGAAAAGGTACTTTTATTTAAACCAATTCAGTTTTTGGACTACAACTCCCAGAATTCCCCCAACCAGTGTGAATTATAAAATCATAGAATAATAAATTTAGAAGAGACCACAAGGGCCATCCAGTCCAACTCTCTGCTATGCAGGAATACACCATCAAAGTATTCCTGACAGATGGCCATCCAGCCTCTGCTTAAAAAAAAACTCCAAAGAAGGAGACCGTACTACACTCCATGGCAGTGTATTCCACTGTTGAATTCCTCTTACCATCAGGAAATTATTCATAATATTTAGATATAATCTCTTTCAGCATGACATGCTGGCAAAGTATTTTCTCTCCAAACAGCTAACCTTGGGGCCAGATCATTCTGAAGACTCAGTTTAGACCTAAATGCATTTGCTAGAACCAGCTACAATAGACCACTGAAGCAAGGGGATCCCCACAATTTTTTATTTTATTTTAGTGTTTCACTTATATCCTGCCTTTCTCCTGCAACAGGATGACTGATCAGTCAGTGGTTCTACTCTGTTGGAACTAGCAATTGGATGTTGGCCTTAATTGTATGAACAAAGAATGGTTGACATTTAATGCAAGGGAGAAAGAGAGGGAGAGAAAGAGAGATTTTAACCAGTAATTACACGTCAAGGTTCATCAAATGAGTGGATTATTTAAAATGCATCCACCAGAGAAAGGAATACTGCTGAATTCACTCACCCTAGCTATTAGTAACATGTGTACCTTTAGTGCTATTGATTTCTTTACTCGTCTTGGTTTTTCCCCATTTTACTTTTACATATATACATTTATTTTGGTCAATGAGCAGCATAACAAACAAGCAAACAAAAAGGAGCAAAATAGAATGATAAAAACCTAATGAGATGCATTAAGAAGAATAAATCACCAAATAGAAAATTTAAAAGAACATTAAATGTAAAATATTTAAATATTGAATATAAAATATTTGAACTGCAATGGTTTGATAAAAAAGCAACATAGTATGATAATCTCTTTGATACTAAGATAACATGCCGACAAGCTATAGCTGCCACCGTTTTACTTTTATAAATGATCAAAGGTCATTTCTTCCTTCATAGAATCATGCAGATAGGTTCAGGATATTCTACCTTTCCAGCCTTGAATCAGTTGCTGATTATTCCTCCCCACTCATAACCCTGTTCTATTTTTAATCAATATATCTGCATTACCAGTCTGGCTTAATGGTAACCAGACTCTACTTTTGATTCAATGCTGTTGAAAAGGTGAAAGAACAGAAATGGTGATATTCATTTTGGAGGAAAGTGGAATAATAGCACTATAACAGTGTAGTACGGAAATGGCCCCAGTCTCATACTGTGGGACCTTGCTTGAGCATCCCACCTCCAATTACATCAGAGCAGGGGCGACATATCTGCTCTTGATTTTACCATGTTCTTCTAATGGCTGCTCCAAGCTGAATAGAAGGGGTCAGGCTCAGTGCTGATAGACTTCCTTTTCAGCCTGGAGCGGCTGTGGGGTAAGCAGTAGAAAAATATTGCTGAGTCCACTGTCTGCCCCTGGTCCCAACTCTGGGGAAAAAGGGTGTGGATAGGATCTCCTATCCAGTTTGATTCTGAAGGTCCAACTCTTGAACTCCTGTTACTCGTCTTGCTCTTTCACCCTCAAGATCCCTCCCTCAACTTGGTTCTCAAGCTCAAGACGACCTCTATACAGGACAAGCATTAGTCTGTGAAAGGGTTAGAGAGGTGCAGGATGAAATCGAGTGATGGCAGTCAGAAAGGGAGTGAAAGCCAGTTAGGAAGGGAAAAATTGAGAAGGTCTGAGTATGGTTTGGTGAGCTGCAAGTGTGGAAAGAGTTCAGAAGTTTGTGTTTAACTCAAGTGTTGTATAATACATTTTTACTAGCTTCATTTTCTACAACTGTAACTATTTTAATTGGAAGGACAATTGGTCACGCTTTACCACTGTGAACACTCTGCTCAACACAACTACTTGTCTAGTATAGCAGTCTCCTTGAGTCATGAATACCAGATCCAGGGATCTTGGAGATAAAAGGGCAAAGTGAGTGACAGGAGCTGAAGAGTTGGAATTTCAAGGCAAGGCTGTATAGGGAATACATGATAGTGAATATGACCAAATACAGTACAATACAATGTGATATCTATATGTACACAAACCTTCATCTAACTAATTGAATGTCAAAATATTATTTATGTGTGACTTCTTGTACATCTCATCCATGCTCTTGTGCCTTAAAATGTGCATCTTTGTCCATATCCCACATAAAAGAATGGACAACATGGACATTCTGATGTAGATTTGAGCTATCTCTGGCTCATCTTTGCAGTTCCTGAGCCAGTAAATGACATGTCCTTAGTGATAGGATCTCATTATTTAGATTGGACTATTTCTGTATGAATAACTACTCAGTGGAACAGGAAGGGTTCCCACAGAATTTAAGCAGAGTGTCTCTCTCACTGCAGTGAATAGCACCCTAATAGCTTTTCGCGTTTCACATAATTACTCTGGCTTGAGTCCTCTGACTAGAGAATGTTGTTATTTAATTGATTGTCTGTTTGTATTTTTATTGTGAGACTTCCAAAATTTTAAAATATTAAATGTATTAAATATTTAATATTAGAATGAATTAAATATTTAATTAATTAGCATTTACAATTATTTTACAATATTAAAGATTTTTAAAACAATCTGTACTTATCTGTTGTACGTGTTATACAAAAATAAATAATTATACATGATGGTAGCATCCAGTTTATGCACTACTCCAGTTTAAATATGCTGGCATGGTTGATGGCAAACACATGCTGAATGACTATGAAGGGCATAAGGCTTTAGAGAAGAAAGCTACACAGAGCTATCAGATTATGTCTGCCTTCCTTCACCACTGCTTCACACTCCTGGGAAATGTGCAACTGCTAGGATGGTGTACCAGCACGATTCCAGGCACCATCTTTGCCTAATGTTCACCCAGGATTGTGATTTCTGGTGCTTCAAACGTTATAGGCCATTCATAAAATCATAGAATCATAGAGTTGGAAGAGACCATGGGGCCATCAAGTCTTACTTCCTGCTATGCAGGAACACACGTCAAAGTACTCCCAACAGATGGCCATCCAGCCTCTGCTTAAAAACCTCCAAAGAAAGAGACTCCACCACACTCTGAGGCAGCATATTCCACTGCTGGACAGCTCTGACTATCAGGAAGTTCTTCCTGAGGTTCAAGTGGGATCTCCTTTCCTGCAGCTTGAATCCATTGCTCCTTGTCCTGGTCTCTGGAGCGGCAGAGAACAAGCCCGCTCCCTCCTCATCATGACATCCCTTCAGATATTTAAACATGGCATTCCTTCCTCTTCTCAGCACCAGGACTGTGAAGTTGGAGTCATGGACTTGGAGTTGGAGTAGAAGCCATTTTGGGTGGAGTCGGAGTCACTAGAAATGGATCGTCTCTGACTCCAGCTTCAAAATAATAACTTATAATATTTCCTAGGCATTTAGAAACATTTTATTGTTCAGAAGTTTTAATCAAATACTTTTAATGTTCCATCAGTCTAAGTAGTCTGATGATTCATAGGGTGGTGATGAAATGCCTTGTGCTACCATTTTACTACAGCAAACTTGTTATTACTAATTAACATACATTTGCCATTTGTGAAAGAGTCAAGAGTAAGGCCCTTTTCACATGTGGGGGGGAAATGGGCAAAAACATGCTAAAACGGAGCTTACCCGCAGCCGGGTAAGTCCGTCGCCACGCGGAGCAGCGCGAGCTCGCTGCTCCACAGTCCTCTGGCGACCCAGATGGCTCTCCACCAACCGGAGAAGCTCGCCAGCCGGAAGCCCACCCCCGGCAGATCTGCAGGCACGCACTTGCGCGCGCCTGCAAATCCACTTTGGAGCTGGGTGACGGAGCGGCACGGGGCTGCGCGCTCCGTGCTTTTTAAAAACCTCGAAAAAGAGGTTTTTAAAAAACACGCAGCCCGGCTAGTTCCGGCCGCTTCTGAGTGGATTCTGGTGTGGAACTACGAAAAGTAGTCCACGCCAGTCCACTCTACGGTGTAGAAGACCTCAGTGACAGGTCGCTCTGCACCGTTTCAGAAGCCCGGTATGGAAATGGCCTAAGACAGTAGAAAAATAGAGGCGTCAGAGCTGAAGACTTGGTGTGCAGCTCCACACACTAGCTTAACACTTGGCCCTTTCTCCTGGGTCCTTTTGGTCTATAGCTCCAGAATATTCTTTAGATGATTTGCCAAGGGTTTCATTTCTGGGCTGCCAAAAAGACCTTCCCACCTACCATTTGTGTTTTCCAGGATCTGGGTGGTCAACAGGGGAGAGGAGTTTCTGTCACAGATGTTGCCTTGGGTAGCCTCACTCTGTTGGCTTCGGGGTGGTCACTTTGCCAGAATGATGGATGAAAATAGCGAGTGTAAAGTGCCAAGACTGAGCACAGTCTTGCCTCTTCTTGTGCTGAGCATCCGTTTGAAAAAAAAAAAAAAGTAGAAAAAGAAAAGCCTCCCTTCCCTCCCTATAGTATTTCCAAATGGTGAGCATCCTTTTCATCTCCAGAGGAGGGTGCTCTGCTTGCTCTGCTGTTACCATGGCGGCTTCCAATTCATCCTTCCCACCATCCAGATCTCCTGCCTTCATCTTCCCACCATCCAGATCTTCTCCTACCTTATCCCTGTGGGGTTTCCTCTGGGTCAGGGCTCTGTTTCGTTTTCTTCCAGCATCAGTCACAGTATTCTCCTGGATGATCAATTACAAGATTATGACAACGCTGGGATGTCTTCCATGTCATCCCTTTGCTAAAAACAAGAGAGGTCTTGATAACATTAAATTAAAATGGATATGATACAACTTCGCTAGGGGAAGGGAGGGAGGGACGTTCCCACAAGCAGCAGATCCTTTCTGCTGTGACAGAAAGGAGAAAAAGTAACTCAAAATACCTCTGTCTCCTTGCCCCTGATTATCTGGGAAAGGTGTACGGGCCACACAGCAATGAGCAAGACACAAGCCCCTGTACACAATGGGGCATCACTGGCACTGCAGAATCTCCCCGCTGAGCTGGCACGTTTCCTCTCAGAAACAAGAAGCAATGAGAAGCATTTGTGCAGCAGAGCAGTGGGAAGGAAGAAAAGAAAAAAAGTGGAGGGAGAGGAAAGGTACTGGCAGAACAAGGCTTTTAGGCACAATGAGTAATCAGCCTGGAGAGACTGATACTACAGGAGGTCTTATTAGACAAATACAAAAATCTCCTCACAAAAAAATGGAACCACTTTTATAGGATGACTCATGAAAAGAAATCCTTTGTGCTAGTAGCTGCACAAGGTTAGAGTTCCTTTTTCAAAAAAGTAAAATAAAATAAATGTTCTCACTTTGGTCTGGAAATCATTGAAACTGTAACTAAGATTTTTTTTTGTTTTCTCCATTGTAAAGGATTCTGTTATAAATGGGAAGAGGATGAAAGGCAAAATGTATTCAGCCAAGAGTTTGTGGCGCCGCTCTTTCATTGATACATTGCTGTCTGGGCACAAGGTTTTCTTGTTGTCTTTCTCCATTCACAGACAGCAAATAACCCCCACGCATTAAGAATTTTTTTTAAAAAATCTTATAATGTGCGAGTTATGGAAGGCTTTTTTCCCCCTGGCTATCTGAGTTCTCCACTGAGAATTTTCCAATTATTTGTACAGTGTAGAAATGCACCCATCACCATAGGTGTGCTTGTGCATATAAAGTTAAGTGCATTCTTCCCACAAAAAGCACAGAGCTGGGAAGCACATTGTGGAATGAAAGTGAAATAAATCTAATAGTTTGTTTGCTGAGAGGTATTTCCTGATTCATGATTCCAGTGCCCATCCATCATGGAAGAGATTTGTTTTTCCCCAAATGGGGCCACATGCTGTTTTACCTGAGGACTGAAAAATGACAGGGGGCAACTCCCCCCTCCCCATATATTTCATTCATCAAGGCCCTCTTTTTATCTCTTTCTCTGTCTGTGTCTCCCTCCTCCTCCCTGTCTCTTGTCTCAACCAATGAAATGCGTGGAAAAATATTGGATATTTGAAAACCAACAGCAAGAATCAAGAGCTTTGCTGGGATATATCTATTGATATTGATATTGACATCGAGAGACAGATCAATATAGGTATAGATCTAGATATAGATGTAGATATAGATATGGAGAGAGCCAGCGAGGTGTAATGGTTTGTAGCTTCCTTAGTTCTGTAGATGTTCCAAGGACATGCAACATAAATGGACAGATATGCTGTTATGTAACAGTTCACTTCCTAGATTCTGGGTGTTGTTGGGTTCCATCCGAAAGCCACTCATTCTGTAAACACAGGCTATTCCTGCACTACAGTTTTCATAGTGTTATGATTCTACTTTCAAGATCCTGTGGAATTCTGGGGTTTGTAGTTTACTGAGGCCAAGGAGCTCTCTGGATGAGAATTCTAAATGCCCCTCCCTACGCTGCAAACCCCAGGACTCCATAGGATGTTGAAAGTGGAATAATAGCACTATAACAGTGTCGTGTGGAAATGGCCACAGAAAAACTATTCAGGTGGAAAATCTCAGGAATCTTCGTTGAAGCTACTCTCCACTTTAGTCTGAACTTTAAACGAGTTGAACCCTATTATCAAATTTGGTCCAGCACCTTGTACAGCTCCTTTAAAAGCTGAGACTAAACGACGAATCAAAGTTACCTCCCCACTAATGTGGCATCCACTAGCCACTATTGCTCATACATCTCCATGCTAGGAATTTGCTTCTGTTTGACATGAGATATATATATATGCTGTATATTTCAAGTAATTACTTTCTTCTTGACAATAATGTCAGTAGGTTTAAGGTAAGCATTGTCATGCAGCAGCTTCCTGATAAATTATTTTCTCATCTTGCTGGGAAACAAGAAATCCTTTCCAAATTCCTGAGTCAAGGAAATATAAAGCTTTCTGTGAACTGTCAATTTTGTGGAATAGTGTGGCGGTAATCATTTTTTAAAATATGTTATGTGGCTTCCTAAGCTGTTGGCAGCTGAACTTTGAAGTGCGTTGAATTGGTATTACTACTTCATTATCTGTAGCCCTGTTCATGTAACATGAAAGGTATAGGAGGAGAGGAGAAGGAAGGTTGCAACCATCCCGTTTAGAAGGTCCAAACGTTGCCTCCACAAATACAACTGTAGATATTGATGGGAGCATTATCCTACTTGTGCAGTGCTAACATAGGAACAGCTATATTTGCACAGCCTCAGTCTATCCAGTGTTCTAAGATTTGGCATTTGCAGTCACCAAGTGCTACTGATACAGATGCCTACTTCACTGAAACTGAATGAATGGCACAGTGCTTGTGGAATGCCTTCTGTGATGACTCATAGAATGGCTTGTGCAAAGCAGAGTCAAACTGTTGGATTGCATACTTACATTCCATCCAGTAGTAGAAGCTGTAAGCTACCAGAAAGACACTATAGAATCATAGACGTGGAAGGGAACCCAAGGATTAGCTAATTCAATCCCCTGCTAGTGTGGGAATCCACAACTAAAACATTCCTGAGCTGAATGGGTTGCATCCAATGCTGCTAAAGCATCTCTGACCTGAATGGTCAGGGATGCTTTAACAGCATTGGATACAACCCATAGGCTCCATTCAGGCCTTATGTTGAATAGATTGGAGCTGGAAACAGGGGCAGCAGGCATGACTCCATACCTTCAATGCATTCTGCATGTGCACACTGTTGCACGTTACCAGACTCCTAGGAGACTGGCTTTCAGGGAGCATAGTAGGTGAGCACTGAGATTTGAAACTGTGTTTCCATACCTAAACCCAGCATTGTAACCAATGCACCATGCCAGCTACCTGAAACCATAAGTGTGGATGTGTTCTGGATACAACGCACCCAAGGAGTTGTTAGTCCATGGGCTCCTTTCTTTGGATTTCACTCACAGTAAATAATGTTTTAATGGAGGGTGGGACTACTTTCCAATTACCTTAGTGTGAGTTGATTAAATTGCTAAATCACTATCAGTATGTGTGGAAGAATGTGGCTTGTTGGACTCAAGAAACTGAGAAACAGATTATTTCTTTTCTCCTTTTTGAAACACCAGATGTAATTATCTTGGGACTGCTGTGAGTCCCCACCTGTAGGCAACACGTTAAATGCTCATTACTGCCTCTCTAACTCTCCCTAGCTCTCCTCGTCAAATAATTTCCCAGAAGACAATGTTCATGATAACCAATAATAGCTGATTCACATGTTTGAGTAAGCCAGTTGAGTAAATTTAATTTTGTTTAAAACAGCCACTTTAACTTTTGTGGAACAAGATTTCAGTTTTGTAGCCTGGAATACATTTCATTGAATGAGTTGTCGTGCTCTACTGACATGTATTCATGTCTACATGGCAGCAGAGTCTATGAACAACTGAGCCAAATGGCCATGAAATGCAAATATTAGTAGAACTTCTGTCCAATTGTTATGTTAAGATTTGAGACATATACACAATATGAACAGAGAACTCCATTCATTGCATTGTGCATTAACTAAAGTTGTTATAAAATATTAGCCCTGCAGTATTACCATCTTTCTGTAATGGGAAAAATTGTCCTGATCCTGAGTGAGTCCAAATTCTATAGAGAAAAAAACACCAGGGATGGGCAGTTGTGGGGGATTAGATGATCTTGGAGGGCCTCAATACCCTAAAGGCACCAGATCCCATCTGGTCTTGGAAACTAAAAAGGGTCAGCCCAGGTTAGTACTGGGATGGGAGACTACCAATGAATACCAGGTGCTGTAGGCTATATTGCAGAGGAAGGAACTGACAAAACCACCTATGAGCATTCCTGGCTTAAGAAAATCCTATGAAATACATGGGATCGCCTTAAGTTGACAAGTGACTTGAAAGAACATATACACACACACGAGAAGGGGGACATTGGGAGCCTGCCCCACTTCCATTATCCCTGAAAAAAATCTGCACCAAACACAAAATGTACCGATTTTAGGCCCAAGAGAGGACTTTTTTTAAAAAAACAGGAGGTGATTGAGGATTTATTTCCTAAAATGGCTGTTGGACTTTATTCACTTCCAGGTGGCATTGGGAACCTCAGCCTCTCCTGAGCCCCAAGATGTGCCAAAGTGCCCCCACCCAATGCTGGAGGTCATTCTGGGGTGAATAATTAGTGAATGTTGGGGAGTGATGGGCTGCATTTTCCCCACCTGTGAATTACATTCTAGTTCACCATTTTCTCTGTGGGTTCTCTCTTATGCATGAACTTCCTTGGCTTTGCAATGAAATCATTCAGGACCATTCATTTACAGAGTGATATCATATCTTGGTAGCACATACCTGAATTCTTCATTACGGCAATGGAACAGAATGGGCTAAATTCAAGTTTAGAATAGACCAATTGAAATGAATGGATGCTGGTAGTCATCACCTGCTTTAATGAGTCTAATCTAGCGACAACGCTGGATTTTTCCCAATGGCTTTTTCCCAGGATAAGAAAGTCTTCTGCTTTCACCATTAGCTCTACATGGTCATCAGAATAAAACTGTTTTTTGTTGGTGAAACAAAATGGTTCCTAGCTTAGCTATAAGTCCTAGAGCTCCTCCTTGTGATTTGGCCTCCATCTGATCAACTGGCCACTAACAAGCCCTTTCCACATGTTACTGGTGTGTAAAATTAGGAATGAGAGTATACTGTTCCCTGCTGAACCTGCCTCTTGACATCCAAGTGTTTACAAAGAGTTTTTCGACAGCTGCTCATGTGTAGGTAGTTGTTGGGTTCCATGTCAGTGGCAGAAGGTGCTGGACCTAATCACCAAAGGAAGTTTGGCACCTTTGATAGCTCCTTTAAAGGTCACATGGAAATCTAGGAAACCTCACTGACGTGGGAGCCAGCAGCTTGTGCATAGGGACCCTGGATGAAACTTGAAAAGGATGGGGGCCTCCCCTTGCTCACCCCTTTTCCTTTGTGCATATTAAGTACAGGGATATTTAGGAGGTAGGCGGCAGTGAGGGAAGCAACAGAATTCTCATCCAGAGAGCTCTTTGGCCTTAGTAAACTACAAACCCCAGAATTTCACAGGAGGTTGAAAGTGGAATAATAACACTGTAACAATGTAGTGCGGAAATGGCCTGAGAATGGTTAGTTTTAAAAAGTTGAGCATATACCCCAGTGTCTTTAAGTCTCTTTACAAGGTACAAAACCAAAATCCTTTAATTGTGGTATTACTTCAGTAAACCTTCCTAATCTGCTTGCAAACATGATGCTGATTAGAAGTATTCATTTACTTAGTAAACTTGCTCCTTGCTCTTTCTCCAAAGACTTTTGAGCAGCTGGTGCATAATTCCCAGATCGTATCCAAGGCAGGATACATGTGGCTATCTGGGATGGGTTTAAAGAGTAGAATGCAATCATATACTTGTTCTCTGTATCCTTCCTGTGTATTAATATTGTTGTGTGATGATGTTTTGTGGTGTTGCTCCCCAGAGCAGCCTTGCTGCTGTCATTCCTGTTTCACAGATGAAACGGGTAATTGGACAAGGCTGAGCTGAAGCCATGGCTTTTGTTATTTGAACGCCAGCATTTCATCTCCAAGGTCACAACTATACAGATTGAGAGGGCTAGATCTAAACTGGATTTCTCTGATAAGTATAAAAAAGTTTTTTTTTTTAATTTAATGGGTACTCATGCACATATACAGGCATGCCTCATTTAGCGAAGTCTCTTATACTGTAACTCCTTTATACAAAGTGTTTTTATGCCTAGTAGCCAGACCTTTTCCTCCTCATCACATGTCTAACTGGAAGTTTTTTAAGCAGCATTGGCATGGGGAATGGTGAAGAAAGGCTGAAGGAGTGCAGACATCTGGTGTGAGGTTGCAGGACTGCATCTGTGGTAAACAAAGCTTGAGCTGGGAAAGATCAGGGTTCTACTCTAGCTACCATAGCTGTGTAAACTTGCCTCTAAAAGGCAAGCTGAACAGCAGCTACCTCCAGGATCCCATACGGAATATGTGTGAACAGCAAAACAGAGAGTAAAGACCAGCACAAATAATCCTGCCTCATCAGCCACTTCCTGCAGCAAAAACCATAGATCTATAATTTTGATGAGTGTTGCCGCCAGTGGGGTAGAGACGGAGGGTGAGGGGGGACGGTGCACCCTGGGCGGCACTTTTGGGAGGGGCGATGCCACCCCTTGCCTGCCTCCCGCGTGCCATAACCCTGCCCACACATGCCATACCCCTGCCCATGTGCACCAGCTCCTCCCCTGCATGCCATAGCCTCAGAGGCCCCCTCCCTAAGCTGCAAACCCCAGGATTCCATAGGATGTTGAAAGTGTAAAAATAGCACTCTAACAGTCTAGTGCAGAAATGGCTGTAGCGTAAGGATATATCCCTATTCTTTCCATGTTATTTCTGCCTCTGGTACCAGATTTTAGGTAAAAGAAGTAATATCTGGGAACACATTTGCTTTGTCAACTGGGCTATACCTCTGTGTGTGTTTTGTGTGTTTGTGATGGCTAGCGTATTGTCATATGGCAGACCTCACATGTGGACACTAGCAGAATTTTCACTATTGAAACCCTTTGTGCCTGACCACAACACAAGCACAACATGAACCAAAATTTATCTTAGGCCATTTCTGCACTAGACTGTTACAGTGCTATTATTCCACTTTCAACATCCTATGGAATCCTGGGGTTTGCAGCCGGCTGGCCCCTCCCTAAACTGCAAACCCCAGGATTCCATAGGATGTTGAAAGTGGAATAGTAGCACTGTAACAGTCTAGTGCGGGAATTGACTTAGATGGCTGCTAATTACATTTAATATCTAATTAGTTAGAAAACTGAATTTATTCATAGTGATTACTAGCACCACTACAACTAATTATTATTATTATTGTTATTGTTATTACTATTTTCTGTGGTTATAAAACACCTCATCAACCACTGCTGGCTAATATGATGCTAGCGCTGCTTTGTGGAAGTTTCATTTCTCCTTTATTCAAAAGCTGCTGAAGGGCAAAATTAGACTAATGAATGTTTGTTGGTTATTACAGTCAGGAAACAGCAGACAGACATTCTGTAGATTCCCAACATTATGATATTGTCAAGGAAGCATAATATTTCCCAACCTATTAGCATAGAAATAGCTTTGTTTCCGATTACTTGAAATAGTTTTTCTTGCTTCCTGTTTGTCATTCAGCTGTCAGAAGGAAGGCAACAAGCCTTCAGAGCAAATTGACCCCTATGGAAAGGTCTGACAAATAGGTCTTAAAATATGCACATAATAAAAGCCTCTGAACTCACATATTTCAGTAGTGCAGTAAATTTTTTTCTTAAGGCAGGAAACAATAAAAAAAAAAGGAAAAATAAAGAAAAAGGAAAGGCCCAATTGACTATATTCTTTCTCTCTTTTATTTTAAAAGAAAGGAAAAATTGCATATGTATAGTTGTATGCAGCTGTGCATGGAAAGCCGATTCCACTCTTCAGACCAAGTATGTGCTTTTAGATGAGGAAAAAAAAGATTGGCCCTCACATTCCCAATCCTTCTGGCCCTGGCCACAGGAACTAATCGGACTTCATTTTATTCTGCGGCTCCGGAGACTAGGACAAAGAGCAATGGATTCAAGCTGCAGGAAAGGAGATTCCACTTGAACCTCAGGAAGAACTTCCTGACGGTCAGAGCTGTCCGGCAGTGGAATATGCTGCCTCGGAGTGTGGTAGAGTCTCCTTCTTTGGAAGTTTTTAAGCAGAGGCTGGATGGCCCCTGTGGTCTCTTCCAACTCTGTGACTCAATGATTCATTTGTTAGTTCATACTTCACACCAAGTGATACAACTTCAGTCCTACCATGTTGTCTGTCTGTTGGCACACTACTCTAGTATTTCTTGCAAAGAAAGATGAGAGGACTGGAGGGAAGGCTGCCAAACTATTCCTCCATTTCCTGCCTTCCTCCATTTCTGGTCCTCAAAACCTAGGTACTCTGGCAAGGCTGGCTTGTGAAGCTCCTTTGCCATAGGACTGAAAATTTTCCAAGCTTGCAAAATAGAAGTTTTTCCAAGCCAGACTTTCAAGGGCGCCAAGGCTTTGTGGGAACTCCGTCTCTGCCCCACTCCTGAGGAAGATAGGCACTGGAGAAACAGGGAGCCTTGCTGAGTTAATGGTTTTAACTCAAGAGACAGGATAGTGTAGTGGTTTTAAGCCATTTCCACACGACACTTGTTATAGTGCTATTATTCCACTTTCAACATCCCGTGCAATTGTGGGGTTTGTAGTTTACTGAGGCCAAAGAGCTCTCTGGCTGAGAATTCTAAATGCCTCTCCCTAAACTGCAAACCCCAGGAATCCATGGGATGTTGCAAGTGGAATAATAGCACTATAACAGTGTAGGGCAGAAATGGCCTCAATGTTGGACAAGGACTCCGGGAGACCAGCAATCAAAGCCCTGCTCAGCCATGAAAACCCATTGGGTGACCCTGGGCAAGTCACACTCTCTCAGATTCAGGGGAAGGCAAGGGCAAAAGCCTCTCTGAACAAATCTTGCCAAGAAAATCCGGTGATAGATTCACCCTAGAGTCTCTTGGAAACAACTTGAAGGCACCCAGCAACAACCCAACAATGAATGGTTTTATTAGCTGCGTTTGATGTTAATGTTAGCTGTTATTGTTGTTGTTATCATCATCATCTATTTATATATAGCTGTCACTGTGCAGGATGTTTTAGGGGGGAAAAAAGCAAGAAAAAAACATTTCCCTAGCTGCAAGCTTACAATCTAAAGACATGAGACACAAGGAAAAGGGATGGCAGTGGAAGAGTTGTTAGCTGCCTAGGAAAACACATTATAAAGTAATATTAAATAACCAATCAATAAATAAAATAAATAATAAACAGTAAATCATAAATAAAAATTTATAGCATCAATATAATTAAATAACTGATAAATCAGCCATCCATATGTGGCTTACTCGGGTTGTCTCATTAGGACAAGAAGAAACTCTTGCATGATTTGTATGCCCTTCCAGCAAGGATAGTTCATGCCAAGAACTGCGAGGAATGGATGCCTATCTCCACGTTGGGAGGTGGGAGAGAGATTTTATAGCATTTCTGTCATTGCATTTAGTGCAGCAGTCAGGTGTGCTCACAATGGTTTTGCTAGCCTGTAAACTGGCCTTTGGTTCGTGCTGCTTTTCTGTCTCTAGGGTTCTACATGCTGAGCCGTAATGACAGCAAGCCTGTTCTCCCAGAGCAAAATTCTTGCTGGGAACAACTGAATGTTTAGATGCTGAGATCAGAACAAACCTTATACCTTCTTTTAAAAATATGAAAGAAAAAGAAACAGAGAGACAAAAGCCTGGAAACAATTTCTCCAAAACAGTAGGGTGAAATCTCAAAACGTTTGAAATGCCTCTGTGTCACAACAGGGTTGTGGAAAGAATTATGTATCTTGAACACATTCGCTGCTACAAGCTGAGATATGTACTTCTCAGTTAGATCACCTTTCCTTAACCTGGTGCTCTCCGATGTGTTGGATTATATCTCCTAGTAGCCATCAGCCAGTTATGGAAGGAAAATCATTTAGGGGAGTCCTTTTTTTATGGTTTATTTATTCATTACATTTATATGCCACCTTCCCTCTAATGATTTCAGGGGTCTGTACATCACTTATCTCCTCCTCGCTTTATCCTCATAATAACCTTGTAAGATAGATCAGGCTGCCCCCCCTCCAAAAAAAATCACATGAATGTAATGGCTCAAGGGTATGTATATGTCTTCAAGTTGCCTGTCAACTTATGGTGACCCCACGAATTTCATTGAATTTTCTTAGGGAAGGAATACTCAGAGAAGGCTTTGTCAGTTCTCTCTTCTGAAATATAGCCTACAACACCTGAGATTTGTTGGTGGTCTCTCATCTAAGTATTAACCAGGGCTGACCCTGCTTAGCTTCCAAGATCAGACACTATCTGGTGCCTTTAGGGTATGGGATAGGGTTCCTACATCACAGAGCCAGGAGACTCCTTTACAGTCCTAAAGTACAGTATGGAGGAAAAATCACAAGATGAGAAAGTTGCCTTGAAAATATGTGTGTATGTGTATGTCTCTCTCTTTGGTTGTAGATATAGATCCACATACATATACATGTGATAGATTGGTGTTTTATTTATTTTTTTAGTTTGACATATTTACAGATATATACCACACATTCCGTCAAGAGCAAAGCATTATACATAGTTGTATCAATAAAATAATAAGAAGAAAGAAGAAATATTTCAAAAATAAAGCGTATATAACTGATCACTTGTTTCATCAATTTCTTTTCTTCTCAGATATTTACCTGAATCATACTTCTTTCACACAAACTTTCCCCCAAGTGAAGGGTAATTAACATAGTCTATAAACCATATTGCCTTTCATTTAGTCCGACATAACTCTTGTAACTGTGTATTTTGTCTCTTAACTCAAAAGTCAATATTAACCATCTTGATATCACCTCAAACATTACTGAAATGTAGTATAACATTATCTCAATCTTTGAGAATTTTTTCAAATTTATTCCTTCTCAATACAGACATAAAACTATCCATCTGTATCATGTCACAGAATCATAGAATCATAGAGTTGGAGGAGACCCCAGGGGCCATCGAGTCCAACACCCTGCTATGCAGGAACACCCATCAAAGCATTCCCAACAGATGGCCATCCAGCCTCTGCTTAAAAACCTCCAAAGAAGGTGACTCCACCACACTCCGAGGCAGCATATTCCACTGCCGGACAGCTCTGACCATCAGGAAGTTCTTCCTGAGGTTCAAGTGGAATCCCCTTTCCTGCAGCTTGAATCCATTGCTCCTTGTCCTAGTCTCTGGAGCAGCAGAAAACAAGCCCCCTCCCTCCTTGGCATGATAAAAATATTTAAACACGGCTATCATGTCCCCTCTTAACCTTCTCTTCTGCAGACTAAACATACCCAGCTCCCTAAGCTGTTCCTCATAGGGCATGGCTTCCAGACCCTTCACCCTTTTGGTCACTCTCCTTTGGACACGTTCTAGCTTGTCGATATCCTTCTTGAACTGAGGTGTCCAGAAATGGACACAGTATTCCAAATGAGGCCTAACCAATGCAAAATAGAGTGGTACCATTACCTCCCTCAATCTAGACACTATACTTCTATTGATGCAACCAAGAATTGCATTGGCTTTCTTGGATACCTCATCATACTGCTGACTTGTGTTCAGCTTGTGGCCTACCAAGACTCCTAGATCCCTTTCACATGTACTGCTATCCAGCCACGGGTCCCCCATCCTATATTTGTGCATTCCATTTTTTCTGCCTGAGTGTAGGATCTTACATTTCTCTCTGTTGAAATTCATTTTGTTAGCTTTGGCCCAGCTCTCCAATCTGTCAAGGTCATTTTGAAATTTGATCCTGTCCTCTGGGATATTAGCAACGCCTTCCAATTTGGTGTCATCTGCAAATTTGATCAGCATGCCCTCCACTCCTTCATCCAAGTCACTGATGAAGATGTTGAATAGCACTGGGCCCAGGACAGAACAATGTGGCACCCCACTAGTCACTTCTCTCCAGGATGAAAAGCAGCCATTAATGAGTACTCTTTGGGTCAACCCAACCAATTACAACCAATTACAAATCCACCTAACAGTAACCCCATCCAGTCCGCATTTTACTAGCTTCTTTGCAAAAATGTCAAAGGCCTTACTGAAGTCAAGATATGTTACGTCTACAGCATTCCCTTCATCTATCAAGCTTTTGTAACCCTATCATAAAAAGATAAGATTAGTCTGGCGTGACTTATTTCTGAGAAATCCACGTTGACTTTTAGTGATTACTGCATGCCATGTTGACCTTTAGTGATTAGTCAAACAGTTTCATCTCCCAGTCTGTTATTGAGGGCAGGGTTTTCTGTTTCCACATTTGGGCTATTACTGTTCTAGCAGCAGCTGTCATGTAAAACAACAACTTTCCAGCCTTTTTCTCCAAATCATCTTTCATCATATATAACAAATACAGTTCAGGAGTTGTTTCAAATTGGAAACTCAGAATTCTTTCTATTTGGGAATGTATAGCATTCCAAAATTTCTTCATTTTTTTTCATGAACCACCATTGATGGTGAAAAGTACCAATTTCCTGTTCATGTTTCCAACACATATTTGAACAATTTTCTTGCATTTTTATAGCTTTTCAGGGGGATTGGTGTTTTTATTTTAATGAATCCTATGCATACCAGTGGCTGGTACCTATTGTATCTTGCTCAGTGATATCACCCAGAGATACCCCTTGTAATACAAGCAGATTTGCTTCCTGTGACATCAGAAGGAGTCATCTTCAGGTCTCAGATGTTGACACTGAAATCTTGGGGCCTGAGATAATCCTGACTGGGCAACCCTATTCCAAATTCTAGTTCAGCACTAGCCACTAGAGCATATTGGTCGATCCTCAAAAGCATCCCTTTGCTGTACACATTAGATTCACACACCCTAAAATTTCAGGCCCTCCTTCTGTTTCCATACATATTAACAGATTTAAATGGGAAATAATATTATCATGATTGACATCTCTCTTTTTTTTAACTTTAAAAATATCCAATACCATTTCCAAACAGTGTTAAAATAGTAAATACATGAAAGTTTCTTGCTGTAGCTGTCAAAACAGGGTCATGGATATTAAAGGGAAGATAAATGGTTCTGAATCCAAGTGTATTATATTTCACATGATTCACTTCATTCCTTATCACTTATTGGTTGTATTTTCTCTTGGTATGTTTGTATATGCACACTTATGCCATTTGCTCTACTGGGGTTATTTCTGATAAATGGAAAAATTGGATCATATTTTTTTTTTATGATCTGTAGGCTGAAATTAAGTGATGAAAATAGTTTATTCAGTACATTTCCAAAGTGATCTGAAAAGGAAGAACTGGAAGACTGAAAATGCATGAAAGCATATGAAAACATGATTGTATTGTAGTCCCAACTAGACCCAAGACACATTAAATCAATATGTTTTACATACACATTGATTCATCTTTCAACAATTGATTCGATGAGCCTGCTTTAGGTGGGCTGCCTGTAGAATTCAGACCTGAGAGAAATGCTTCAGAAAAGCTCACTGAAATAAAATGACTTTCAGTGACTACTTAAAAGAGAGCATCTAAACTTGCAGGAGCCATTTCCTTAGCTTCCTCCTTTGTTTCCTGTCCCTCCATTCTGTTCTATATTCACTTTCTGGCTGGAAGCAAGGAGGCAGGATTGCATATTTTTTTATCCCATCTGCCTGAGTCAATGAGAAGGAATAATCCCCTCATCTCACGATGTTTTAAGAGCAGCCCCTTTATCTAGGATCTGTCTTTTAACTTCCAAACAGGAGAATATGTGGTGGGTATGGGTGTGGGTGTTTGAATGATAAGCTGTGTGGGCACCTGTCTTTGGTATTTAATGCATAATGCTTAATGCCATCATTGGGGCAGTTCATAGATCTTGATAGAAAATGCAGAAATTGCTGTTTTCTGCATGGAGAAATCACATGAGGTTTTTTTGCCCCCCAAAAGTGAAAATATTCTTCAAAAACTGTGCAGTTTTTAATGACTTCCCTGCAGAGAAGAGAAAAATGGTGAAGTTACTCAGCAGTAAAATTTGCATCCTTAATTGTGCTCCCTTGCCTCTGTGCAGAGTTAGATTATATGAGGAATCATGTTCAGCTGACATGTTTTCTGGATCCTATTCTAGAGATGAAGGATGGGAATTGTGCAGCCCTCTAGATGATGTTGGACTACAACTCCCATCATTCTCCACACTTGGCTGTGCTGGCTAGGACTGCTGGAAGACATTTGGAGGGCTGCACCATTCTTACTCCTCTTGAAGATCAAGGGGATATAGATGTAGATTATGTTAATATTAAAGGGGTGTGTAGAAGGACAGATTTTGCCCTACCTGTGACAGCTTGATTGACCGTCTGGCGCTATGTGCTTGGATGACTGACAGGCTGGCAATATTAGCAGCATCGTGCCAACGTGCCCCCCCAGCAATATAATAATGGTAATAACAATAATCGGACACTCTGCAACTGCAGTGTGTAATTAAGCTGAAATAGCCTTTCATTTCCCGCGATAAGAGTAATGGCAATAATGTATTTTTTTCCCCATCTCATTAGGAAAAAATGAATTCAAAAGAGAGGCTGTCATCTCCATTGATGTGGCAATTAGAAATCTGCCAAACATTTGAAAACTGCAATTAATGCCCGACTATCTGCTGTGGTTATTCTTATTTAGTATCACATAAATATGTCCCACTGAGATATGTGTGTGTGTGTGCGCACGCGCGCATGTGCGCGCATGCTATACCGGAAAGTCTATACAATGGCAATTGTGTCTACTGAAATCAGGCTTGCTTAAATTTTAAAAAATTATTTAATTGGATTTTTAAAAGATAAATACAAAGAAAAGGAGGAAGAAAAAGGAAAGAAGATAAAGGAAGAAAAAAGGGAGAAGAGATTGTGTGGGAAGCTAATTGTGTACAAAAGAATACATTTCCTGGAGCTGATACCTGTAAAATACAGCTCCGTATGTAGCTATAGCTGCAAGAACTTCTGACCATTGAAGGATGGGTGGTGAATGTTTTCTTTTTCTGACCTCGGAATATAATTCTTTTAGCTACAGCAGAGCTTTCCAGACTTTTCAAACATGTATCATTTCGCAACACAGTGGCCCTTTCCGCACGTGGGGTGTGAATTGGGCAGAAATGGGACTCACCGGATTTTTCCTGCGACCGGGTGAGTCTGTCGCGAAGAGCAGCAGCGCAAGTTCGCCGCTCCGCAGTTCTCCAACCGGAGAAGCTCGCCAGCCGAAAGTCTGCCCCCAGAAGATCTGCAGGCACGC
Source organism: Cyclura pinguis (assembly GCA_030412105.1). Lineage (NCBI taxonomy): Eukaryota > Metazoa > Chordata > Lepidosauria > Squamata > Iguanidae > Cyclura > Cyclura pinguis. The sequence goes on along the minus strand of CM059604.1, from coordinate 128,331,446 downwards.
ACTTGCGCGCGCCTGCAAATCTGCTCCAGAGCGTGGCGACGGAGCTAGATGGGGTTGCCCGCTCCGTGCTTTTTAAAAACCTCAAAAAAGAGGTTTTTAAAAAGCACGCTGCGCGACCAGTTCCGGTCACGCAGAACTGGACTGAGGTGTGGAACTACAAAAAGTAGTCCACACCAGTCCACTCTATGGTGCAGAAGACCTCCGTCGGAGGTCGCTCTGCACCATTTTAAGTACCCGGTGCGGAAATGGACAGTAATTCAGTTTTACTAGTAAACCAGAGGTTAAACTAACCCCTTATAAGAGATATGGACAGATACATAAATTTAATACCAAAATGTATGGAGACAAACCTACAGCTAGTGCAGACTAAGCAGCTTTTCGTCAAGTGGCCGTGTGTAACTTTCATATTTATTTCTGCTGTTTCAACCGGATTACGCATATTGCGAATGCGCAGTACCTGTATGATCTCTGGACTTCAGCGTGCATACACAGATATAATGTAAGGGGAATATACTAGTGTACCATACTAATCGGCACCTTTGTGATGTAAAAATGCATGCAAGTTGGTATTGCTTATTTCACATAGACTCAGGGGTTCTTTGTTAGGTTCATGCAACACACCTACACACTGTAGCCAATATACCAGTGGCAGAGCTTGGAGTGGGCGAGGGGCGGGCAGAGGGGGGCACGGAGGCATGGCTACAGTGTGTGGGGGCAGGGCTACAGCACATGGCGGCATGGCTCTGATGGACAGGGTGGGGATCCGATGGACGGAAGGGGGCTACAATGCATGGGGGTGGTGCTAGGGCACATAGGGGAGGGCAAGCAAGGAGCCACTGCACCCCCAAAAAATTGCCGCCAGGGGCACATCACCTCTGTCCCCCCCTCCCCATCCCTACGTGGCTGCAACACACATGTTGCAACACACAGTTTGGACAGCTCTGCTCTAGAGGCTATGGCAGTGGCAGTTGAGGAAGACAGAGGGGCTTTCATAAGCTGCTGGGCCCAGGCATGATGAAGCTATGCCTGCCTGTGTGATAGATGATGGCTCTGACATCGATGAGCAACTGATTATGCCAGAAACAGAGCCAGTGATTGACCAAACCAGCTTGCAAACTCCCCATCAGATGAGAGATAAGCAGAGGCAGAGTTGCTCCAGCCAGCTCCAGAGGAAGAAGGAACCAGCAGTGAGTTAGAAGAATTACACTCACCTGTGTCCCCTAGCCCCCAATCACAGAGGAGACTGAAACAAACAGCTCAGAGGGAAGCTGCTTTGGCTAGATTAAGGACACAGAACAATGAAGAGTAACATCTGTTTTCAGTGGCTATTTAAGTCTGTCAGTGTGGCTTGCTGTTTGCTAGTAGCAAATTACTACGTAAGCCCTCACGACCCTTGTGTTCTGGTTCCCTGGACGGACCTTCGGCTTTCTGGACCTTTTGGATTTGACCCTGACTTGTCTCAGTGTTTCCACTTGTTGTTTGTATTGGGCACTCCCTGCTGCCTCCCTTCCCCTGTTGGCAGAGAGGCACAGGCAGAGAGTTGGACTCTGACAGCTTGTTCTTCTCTCCCTCTAGATGCCAGAGCAGCGGCAGTTGGGAAAGAGGGAGGGCCTTTCATTAGCTTTGAGCCAGGCACTTTGGGCCTCACTCTGGTTAATAGTCTGGATGGCCCAATTATCTCCATCAGTGTGGTTATGTCCCAGTCGTCTAATGTGGATGTTGCTATTACTTTGTCAGCTTGCAAGCCATCCACAGTTCCAATCCTTGGTGGTATTTGGATGTTTACAGCTAAACAAGATTTACTTAGCTGTTGTTTTCTGAGTCCAGTGATCAAAAAACAAGCAATTTTTGAGATGGCTGGGAAAATTTTGCTTGCACAAAAGCAGTTCACTACTGTACAAGGTAAGTAGGCGGACGGCTGTACAATCAGAGCATCTAAGTATGAATAATTTAGCTATTCTTCATGTGAACATTTGTTTAAAGATCTAAGTACATTTACAAGAGTGCACCAATTTTTCTTCATGCCGTTTTATGCTGGCTGCTAAGAGTGAGGAACTGTTATGTGTCTCAAATGGAGCTACTGCTCTACTGGAGATAAGCTTACAGTTTAGTCGAATGGACTGGTGTTTTTAGAGGCATTAACATTTATCTGCAGCAAATAAGCTCAGTATTCATGTTGTTCTTATGGCACCTCGAAGAATCAGCTGGTAATGGGCAATTAGTTAGATGCATTAAGCTTTGTGGTGAAGGGTGGACTGGCATTGCATGTCAGCAGATGGCTCTTGATGCTAATGTGTGACTGGCTGTTTAACAGTAAAGGAAATGCTGGGATGGATTATTTTGTATGGCTGTTTATATAGTGGCGGGGGGGAGGCAGAGCATAGAATGACTGATTAGGCATACTAGGAAAAATATTTTGAACTAATGTCCAGCATTGCAATAAATTAATTTTAATCACACTGCTATTTGCAAAGCAATTTCAGAAGGAAAACAGTACTTGGGTTTTATGAAGGCATTTGGTTGCTTATTTATTTGTAATTAGAGTGCTTATTTTTATTTGTAATTTTATATCGACATGGAGCAGTGAGGAGTAACTGAATTAGTCAGAAAGATGGAAGTTTGTGCTTGGAAGGCAGGACATAATGGCACCAACCAATGCCATGCCCTGCCCTAAAACAGAAGGGTGAGAAAAGTTTTGGGGGACTTTTTCCATATCAATGAATATTCCACATGTGCCACCATTTGTTTGAAGAAAATACTGAGAAGTGTTTATATATGTTTGTTTATTTAAAAAGCATGTATAGCTACTATTTTTGAAGAAAATACTTTCAAGGAGGCAACATACAAAAATAACAATAAAATTACAGGGCGTCATAGTAGTGCTTTTGAGATTTCCAAGCAAAACAAAGTCAAATGCAAAAAAGGGAGTGACAACACTTTAAAATGCAAGTCATCCAAAAGAAAATGTTTTACTGGCATGCCCAGTAAAAGCCCACTCATTCGAAGTCATCTCAAAGTAATCTGATTGCCAAAACAGAGAAAGCCAACCATGTATCTTGGAAGAAATTTCACAGAGCAGAGGCTCAGTGTTCCTGTGCCTGCTAATCCAACCAGCGTTAAAGGCAGACCAGTTGTCAGAGGCCATTTCTGCACCAGAGTGTTATAGTGCTATTATTCCACTTTCAACATCCTATGGAATCCTGGGGTTTGAAGTTTAGGGAGGGGCCTCAAAGGCTCCTCCCTAAACTGCAAACCCCAGGATTCCATAGGATGTTGAAAGTGGAATACTAGTACTATAACACTCTGGTGCAGAAATGGTCTCAGTTTCTCTCTCCCCACTTACCCCCTTTGTCCTCAGCTTACTTCAGCTCCTGCAAACTGAGTTCAACTCCGGTGAGCTGGGGAGAGAAGGTGTGAGGAGGAGGATTTTCTCCGTTCCCAGTAGCCTCAGGCAAAAGCAAACATCTGCAGCTTCTTGTAGCTTATGTATTCTTCCTTTTTAAGAACTTTTGCCAGCTTGACCACACTCTGAAGTTGCTTGACCACCTGGGTCCTTGTGTTCATCTGTGACATGTAGGTGCATATGCTACATGGCTCACCTAAGATTGTTGCCTGTGGCCTAAAACGGATTTAGAGAAACTGGAGTTGAAGGCTGTTGTACCGTATTTTCCTGATTGAGCTAGGATCAAAGTTCAAAGCTTGGTTAGGTTCTCCAAATCTGAACAGCACAGTCAGCAGAGATATTTTGCTGTATGATGTCAAACAGCCAATCTATTTCCTAGATACAGACCAGATTAAAATACATGTGTGAGGGTCCAGGGCATGGGCAGCAAGGGCCATCCAATAGAGGCACCAGGGCTGGGCCTAGGGAGAGGCACTAGGTCAGGAAGCCAAGGGTCAGGGCAGAACAAGAGTCCAAGGCAGCAATCCTCCAGGTAGCAAGAGTCCAGGAAACAGGTAGAAGGTCAGGGCTCAGCAAGGGTTCCAGGCAGTAAAAGCATACTGGGTAACAAGAGTCCACAGGGCCAGATACAAGGGGCAGGTCCAGAAAATAAGCCAAGGTCCGGGGTCAGCAGAATCAGGACCACTAACGAGTCAGAAGAAACTACAGACAGCATTAAAGACCATATTGCTGTGGCAAAAGCTGAAAAGTAACCCCAGCCTTTACATAGCTGGCTGCTGGCTGCTCCAGCTGTGCTGCATCTGAGCAGCCAGCTGGGTCTGAAGTACTGGGTAGGATTCTGCAAAGAACAAGTTCAAGGCCAGGTTCCTTGCAGGCAGAATCCTGTAAGGACTTAGTCATGGACCCAAACCCTTACAACATGATACTAAAAGCCAGCCACAATATTTTGGCACATCCCTTATGCAATTCTCCCCAGCCCAGATGTTTAAAAAAATGCAAAAAAATACATCAAATAGTTGGGAATTTGTTGACACTCAGACCCTGCCGTTGAAGCAGCCATGTTGCTCTGCCTAATGACAAAGCTGGCCCTGAGGCTTGGTTTCATGTCAATTCCTTAGCTCTTTGTGGGGGCTATCTTGTTTGAATTATTTTTGAGCAAGAGAGAGGCAAGAAATAGCTTTTTGTTCTTTCTTGAAGCTGGGAAATTCTTGAACTGTGTGCATTCATCCTGCCTTTCCTTCTAGTGAACAAGCTATGCAAGGATTTTTTGTGTTGTTTTGGAAACCTGTTTGGCCAGACTTGAGAGTAGAATAAAGAAACATGTTATACCCAAAGGGGACTCAGCTCTGAAATTACCATTGTCTGTATCTCACCCCAAATTGTTCAGACTGCCAGATACAAATTATTGAAGAGAACAAAGCATCAGAATCAAATGCAAAAACCTCACATATTGTAACAGTCCTTAAGAACTTTAAACTTCAAAAAAAATGGCAGTGAATAGAATAAGAACAGACCTTCACAATATTAGAATACATTCTCATGAGGAAGCTTAAAAACTCAAAAATAAATCCTTCCAAAATCCTAATACTGTTCATGGTTTATGTTTCCATAATTCTGTCTAATGCCATTCTAAATTCTGTTGTTTGTATTACCATGACTTTCCATAAACAGTAGGTGAAAGTGAATTTTTTGTCAGCAATAAAAGCATCAGATATTTTAGGTTTATGATAGTGCAAGTACTTCCGATAGTTCTTTTCTTTTGCAAAATTTTGCTCAGTGGTTATTGTTGTGTGCCTTCAGGTCACTTTCAGTTTATGACAGCCCTAAGACAAACCCATCACAGGGTTTCCTGGGCCAGATTTGTTCAGAGGTGGTTTGCCATTGCCATCTTCTGAGGCTGAGAGAGTGTGGCTTGCTCAAGGTCATCTAGTAGGTTTCCATGGCTGAGTGGGGACTCAAACCTTGGTCTCCCAGTGTCCTAGTACAACCTTCAAACCACTATATAATGCTGGCTCTCAGTAAAACAACGGCATTGTATGCAGAACAGCCCCAGGTTTAATTTCTAGCATTTCCTGTTAGGGCTACATGAACGTTTCTTGTCTGAAACCCTGACCATTTCCGCACAAGACTGTTACAGCACAATTATTCCACTTTCAATCTCCTATGGAATCCTGGGGTTTGCAGTTTTGGGAGGAGCCGCCTGGCCCCTTCCGAAACTGCAAGCCCCAGGATTCCATAGGAAGTTGAAAGTGGAATCATAGCGCTGTAACAGTCTTGTGCGGAAATGACCCCTGACAACTGCTTCTAGTTGGTGTGAACGAAACTGGGTTAGATGGGCTGGTGAATTGATTAATTATAAAGCAGCTACCTAATTGCCTTAAAACAGAAACAAATTGTGTAAAATACTTCAATTTAGAATGAACCTTTATTATTTCCATATGGCAGCTAAGCAGGGACAACTATGGTTAATATTTGGATGTGAGACCACCACGGATACCAAATGCTGTAGACTATGGCTGTTTCCACATGGTGTCACCATCCCATCATGGGGACGGGATGGCAGCGGTCTGCGAGTGGTGCTTTCGCACAGTGTTGTCGCAGTCCCGCTGCCATCTCATCCCCATCTGTTGTGATTGCAGGAGATTTGCTTAACAGAATAAATCCATTAAACACCTGCAATTGCTCAGTCACCACTGGCCATGTGGAAGGGTGGAAGCATGAAGTAGGCGCATCCTTCTCCAGCGCTGCACCAGATAGAGGCCGGCTGCGCTGCAGAAGGAAGGTGTGTGTCGCTCATGCTCCCGTCCACAGGGAGCCGGCCGGGTACAGAGGGGAGCATTCGCATTAAGCTCCCATCCTGGCAGAGGCGCTGCTGGGATCGCGACGAGACAACCACAGAATCTGGTAAGGTGCGGAAATGGCCTATATTTCAGAGGAAGGGACCGGCAAAAACATCTCTGGGTATTCCTTGACTAAGAACATCTGTGAAATTCATGGGGTTGCCATAAGTCAATGGGTGACCTGAAGGGACCTACACACAGAAGGATACTGACGTAGGGTAGTGGTGTTCATCAGATGAATCAGGGTAACTCAGAAGTGTATCCTGACCAAAAAGAGTTGTTCCACTTGCAGGAGAAAAATATGGACAGTGAACAGGTACAAAAGTGGAAGCAACTCCTTTACTCTTAAGACTGCCTGGAAGCAGGGTTATAGCTATAGTTATAGTAATATATAGTTATATATATGTAGTTATAGTTATATATGGAGCGAGGGCAGAATGAAGGTATTATCTCCCCAAATAGGAATTCTGTGTCTCTCATGAATTGTCTGTCCATCTCTCCCATGAATTTTTTCCCCCTTCATTCCTGTTTCTAACACTGAAGAACATTCCTTCATTCCCATTTCTAAAATTAAAACTTGTTCACACCCAGAACATGTTATGCGCTCACATTCCCTCGGTCACTTTGCCTGCCCCTTTCCTTTGGATGCCTAAAATATATTTCTAAATGCTCAAATGAAGTTTTTAAGTTACTACAAGGCTAGAAATATAGGAACTGAAGGAAAAGTCATGGAGAGAGGCAGAATTCTTCTTTGGGAGGCGGGAAATAAAGCCAAGAAGTAAATTAGAAATTTCAGTAATTTCAACTTAAGATCTGCTGAAATCAAGCCCAACACTTCGACCGCTTCTGCCCTACACTATTATAGTGCTATTATTCCACTTTCACTATCCTCTGGAATTTGGAGTTTGTAGTCTACCAAGGCCAACGAGCTCTCTGGCTGAGAATTCTAAAGGCCTCTCCCTAAACTGCAAACCCTAGAATTCCATGGGATGTTGAAAGTGGAATTGTAATACTATAACAGTGTAAGGTTGAAAGACCCTTTGTCTAGCCTTTGTCTTTGCTAGACAAAGGAGAAATGAGGACAGAATCTTGCCCTCTGGTGTAGATTCAGCCAAAAGCAGACCTCAGCAGCCTGTCCTCACTTGTGTGTCCTTTCTCATTAATAACTGTTGCCGTCTTGTCCACATCTTTCCCAGTTTTCATGCAGTGTTGGACAGTATGCACATGAAACCTTTTAAAATATGAGCCTGTTTTCAAGTAAAGCATCTTGGGTTTTTTTGCAGGTTTTGGGTTTTCTATTTTTACTTATTTCCCCAGTTTGCAGAGTATATTATTGACTAATCTGAGCAATCCATTTTGCTGGGGATGAAATGGCTTTGAAATTATCACTGTCAATAATCATTATTGTCTCGATTTTACCCTCCTCATCACTAAGTCCATCCCCATCTGTGTAGATTTGAATTAATGACTTCGGTGCTTACTTATTTGTTTATTTATTTATGTCGCAATATATATCGTACTTGAAACCTCATTTGTCATTTGACTGCCCATTTGGTTACAAGTATCTTGTGGGCAATACCTTGCAGTCACTTGAGCTGTTTCACAGCAGGAAACATAAACATGGATATTTAATTCGTTTTGGAAATGTGTGTGTTTTGTAGATGGATTGTGAACCATGTAGCAAGAGCTATAAGGTTCATGGCATCGTCACCCTGAGTATTTAATTTATGTAGAAGTGTCAATAAATTATTTAGTACAGCATTCTTGCTGCTGTTAGCAGATCTGGATCAACTTTGAAAATCATTAGAAATCTTGGCAGATTTTCAATAGTTCCTAAAGTTTGTGAGTAAAAGAATATAGCATAGCACTGCTTTTTCCCCCCAGGCTTTATACTGGTATATATGCAACAGAAAGGAATGATAATAATTTTTAAATTTTTGAAATGGTCAGCAGATTCATTTGATAAATTGATCTATCTATCCTTTTTAAAAAGGAAAAAGGAAGACATCTTCACTTACAGGAGTTTTTCTGGATCAGATTAAAGGCTGGTCATATTCAGCATCCTATAGCGGCCAACCAGATATTTTCACCAGGACATGACCACAGTATTCCTTTCTTACTGTTAGTCAACTTGGAAAACTTATGTCCTGGATTTACTTTGTCATTATCATTGTTACATGCTGTTGACTTAAGACAACTCAACAAATGAGAAACCTCTAGTACTAACAATCCTTCTAAAGTCGTGGGCCATTTCTGTACTACATTGTTATAGTGCTATTATTCCGCTTTCAACATCCTGTGGAGTTCTGGGGTTTGTAGTTTACTGAGGCCAAAGAACTCTGGCTGAGAATTCTAAAGGCCCCTCCCTAAACAGCAAACCCCAGGATTCCATAGGATGTTGAAAGTGGAATAATAGCACTATAACAGTGTAGTGTGGAAATAGCCTTAGAAACTCAGAGCCATGTCTGACTCATTAAAGGAAATCTACTTGTAACACAATCTTCTTTTCCAACTGCATTCAACTTTTCATAGTCTTAATTCATTCCGTCATGTTTTCCACTGAGCCATGTTTTCTAGGAAAAGAGGAAGACCACATTACAGACAGACTTAATCAAGGAAGACGTGTCCCTGAATCTGCAAGACCTGAGCAGGGCAGTTGACAAAAGGGTGACTAGAGGGTCTCTCATTTATAGGGTCGCCATAAGTTGAATTCAACTTGATGGCACTTGATAACAGCAGCATGTTTTCTTATGATATGTCCAAAGTACAATAGTATCAGTTTAGTCATTTTGGCTTCTAATGAGAGTTTTTGTATTCATTTGCCTTTTTTTGCATTCATTTTGCATCCATAAAACTTTCCTCCAGCACCACATTACAAATCAGTTGCTTTTCTTTCTCATCAGTTTTCTTCATTGCCAACCTTTCACAATCATATATAGCAATAAAAAAAATACCATGATATTGACCTCAACTTTGGTATTTAGTGGTATATCTTTACCACTGGGAATTTAGTCTAGTTCCTTCATAGTTTCTCCTCCAATCTTAGGGCCTTTCTGCACTACACTGTAATAGTACTATTGTTCCATTTTCAACATCTTATGGAATCCTGGGGGTTGCAGTTTAGGGAGGGGCATTTAGAATTCTCAGCCGGAGAGCTCTTTGGCCTCAGTAAACTACAAACCCCAAATTCCACAGGATGTTGAAAGTGCAATAATAGCACTATAACAGTGTAGATGGAAAGGCCCTTAGACTTCTTCTGATTGTTTGACCACAGTCTCCTCATAAATAACTAAGCCATGTTACAGAAGATCTTCTAAAAATGTGATGTCTTTATCATCAGCTTCAGAGTTATATAGATCTTCTGTGTTTGTTATTTTGTCTTTTAAAGATTTGGCTGTAATCCTGTTTTGTTTTGTTTTGTTTCTGAGAGCTGTAGTGATTGAGTGTTGGACTAGGACGAGGAATCTAAGAGACCAGGGTTGAATCCCTGCTTGCCCATTGCCTGACCTACGGGGTGACCTTGAGAAAATCACCCTCTCTCAGCCTCAGAGAAAGGCGATGTGTTACCTCAAAAGGCCCACAAGGGCCACCCTGCAATGCCAAATACCTCCTTGCAAAATTGGGGAATGAATTAGCTCAAAGAGGAGGCTTGCAAGAGGGGGATAACTTAACCAGATCTTTTCTACCAATGTTTACAGGCTTATGCAGGAAAAGAACGAGCCAGAGATTCAAAAGTAAGCTAAAAATGTGTTTTTATTGGGGAGAATTCACTCATGCATGCACACAAAATACAAACAGTCAAACATTCACACCAGAGCTAACTGAAGAAGAAAGGGAGGGGAAAAATTATAGATAGAGAGGCTGAGGTTAGAAGAGTATCAAGAAGCTGAAATGTGACTTAGCCCATTTCTGCGCTGGCCCCTCCCGAAGCTACAAACCCCAGGATTCCATAGGATGTTGAAAGTGGAATCATAGCGCTAGAACAGGCTAGTGCGGAAATGGGCTTAGACTTGTGTCTAAGGGCAGACCAGATCAAGATTCAGGGTGACATAGTGGGGTCCAGCATTTCATCTGACTGCCTCTGACTTCTGAAAATCAAGGGTTTATATACTCTATTTCCCTCCCTGAAAGGGCGTGAGTTAATTGCTCTCCCAGCCTAGCAGACAATGGGAGGTGCAGCACAGACAGTGGACTATCAACCCACTAATGTTCACAGTGTTTGGATGACAAAGACATAATGTGTGTTGTAATAGCTGTCTATTGTGAGTGCTATGAGGAAAGAGGAAGGAGTCCAGGTGTACAGGGGATGGGCTTCTGTCAATCAGTGTCCTAGTGGGCTTCTCACAATTGCCTTCCCTGGAAAACTCAGCTTCTGCTTAAGCCTATTATCCACAGGAATGGCGTTTATTCACCTGGCAAATGGCTTAGTCTTACCTGGAGGGTGTTTAGGTTGACTTGCCTCTCTTGTTTACAGTCAGGTTTATTCCCTTGCTTGGTTTGACATCTTGGTCACCTCTCAAACTTGATTTTGATATCAGAGCCAGTTAATACAGTTGCCAATCCAATATGGTGCTATTTAGGTATGGTGCCCATCCAAACCATACTGATATCAGGGACTCTTAAAGCGGGACCATACATCTGAACAAATCTGGCTGAGAAAACCCTGTGATAGGTTCACATTCAGGTTGTTGAAAGTCAGAGATTAGTTGAAGGCACACGACGACAACAATCCTGTTTTTGCACTTCTCTTTCACAGCCCTCTGAATCCCTCAACCAGCATGGCCAAGTAAGTTCTCCAATGTCTCTGCTTTGAGTAACTTTTCAAAGCAATCTATTTTCATTTCCCAGCAGCTGGTAGTCAATATTTGCGGAAACATGCTTTGTATAATATTCAGGTTTCTGTTTACAAAGTAAACTCAGTTGATTTATTAGTTGTGTTTGTGAGTAAATACTTCTTCTAGATATGTTTTGAACAAAAGGAGATGATGCATTTGTGATCTTACTGTTTGTGAGAGAGAACTCAGAGGTACTAGCTCTGCATGAGCAAAATTTGCTTGAGGCCAAAGTAATCTTTGTTTTTAAATGCATGGGGAAAAAATGGAAGAATTGCTTCTGCTAGGATATCTGGTGCCCATGGGAGATTGCTCTTCACTGTACATAATTGTAAAAAGAAATTTCCTTAGAACATAACATTTACAGCATAGATTCTAGATCTCAGTCTTTCCTTGTCTGCAAATTCTACAAATGCTAACCTACTCATTCTGCATCTGTAGCTCAGTTCACTGTTCTCCTTTGTGGCTGCTTGGACGTACAGTTTTCTTCTAGCTCATCTATGAATTGCCATATCCAATTCTTAGACAGTCAGCATGGTATACTAGTTTAAATCTTGACCTAGGATTCTGGGAGACCAGGGTTTGAATCCTCAATTGGCCCTGGATACCCCTCCATGATAGGGTCACTTTTAAGTTGCCATAAATTGGAAAAGATTTGAAGTCACAGAAAAACAGCTCCTACTCTTCCTGCAATGTTAGGTTTCTCAAAAACAATTCATGCCAGACTAATCTGATCTCTCTCTCTCTCTCTTTTTCTTTTTCTTTTTTTTTTTTGATAGAGTTGCAAACTAGGTGGATGAAGGGAATGCTGTGGATGTAGTGCATCTTGATTTCAGTAAGACCTTTGGCAAGTTCCTCCATGATATTCTTGCAAACAAGGTAGTAAAATGTGGGGTTAGGCAATGCTACTGTTAGGTGCTGGCCAATGGCTCCTCTTCATCCTGGAAAGACGTTACTAGTGGAGTGCCACAGGGTTCTGCCCTGGGCCCAATGCTATTCAACATCTTTATCAATGATTTAGATGATGGAATAGAGGGCATGCTCAGCAAATTTCCAGATGACACCAAATTGACCTTGACAGGTTAGAAAGCTGGGCCAAAAGTAACGAAATGAATTTTGACAAGGAGAAATGTAGGGTGCTACATGTGGGAAGAAAAAATAAAATGCACAGATATAGGATGGGTGATACCTGGCTTGAAAACAGTATTATGAAAGGGATCTAGGAGTCTTAGTGGACCACAAGCTGAACATGAGACAACAGTGTGATGCGGCAGCTAAAAAAGCCAATGTGATTCTGGGCTGCATCAATAGCAGTATCGTGTTGAGATCAAGAGAAGTAATAATACCACTTTGTTCTGCTTTGGTTAGACCTCACTTGGAATACTATGTCCAGTTCTGGCACCACAGTTCAAGAAGGATATTGACAAGCTGGAACATGTCCAGAGGAAGATGACCAAAATGGTGAAGGGTCTGGAAACCATGCCCTCTGAGGAGCAGCTTAGGAAGCTTGGGTATGTTTAGGCTGATGAAAAGAAGATTAAGAGGTGACATGGTAGCCGTGTTTAAATATTTGAAGGGATGTCATGTTGAAGATGGAGCAAGCTTGTTTTCTGCTGCTCCAGAGACTAGGACATGGGGGCTTCAAACTACAGAAAAGAGATTTCACTTCCTGATGGTAAGAACCATTCAAGAGAGGAATAGGCTGCCTCGGAGTGTGGTGGAGTCAGAGACTGGACGGCCATTTTCTGGAAATGCTTTGAATGTGTGTTCCTGCATGGCAAGGGCTTGGACTTGATGGCCATTGTGATCTCTTCCAGCTCTATGGTTCTATGACTCTATGTGGTTCTCAAAGTAACGGGAAAGGACCTCGAATCCCCAGCATAAAAATATAATATTCAGGGACTTTTAGTTTAGAAATAAAGAAAGGCAAGAAAGGGGGAACATGACAGAGAGCAGAATAAAATTCTGCTGTGCATAGTGTGAAGAATGTGGACACATTTTTCTTACATTACTAGAGCCTAATTCAGTGCCAGTAGTAGCACAGAAGAGTCTACAGGAAGTGCTTATTCACGCAGCACCTAGTTAAACTGGAGTGTTATCTTCGTCAGGGCATCGTGAGGGCTACCAGCCCATGGTTTTAAAAGGGGATTAGACAGGTCCATTAAGGATAAGGGCATCAGTGACTGCCAGGCAAGGTGGCTGCTGTGCCTTTCAGTATCAGTTACTGGGGAACATGAGCAGGAGAGCGTTCCTGTGGTTGGTGTCATACAGAAGCAAATGCAAGATTAAACTTTGGTCTGATCCAAGATGGTTCTTAGGCCATTTCCACACTAGACTATTATAGCGCTATGATTCCACTTTCAACCTCCTATGGAATCCTGGGGTTTGCAGTTTAGGGAGGGGCCGGCTGGCCCCTCCCTAAACTGCAAACCCCAGGATTCCATAGGAGGTTGAAAGTGGAATCATAGCGCTATAACAGTCTAGTGCGGAAATGGCCATACATTCTTATATCTCTATGACATCTCTTTGATCATAAGCGGCATGCCTCTGCATACCAGGTGCTGGGAAGAATATTGTAGGGGGCTACTGAATATGGTTGGCAGGAACGGGAAGCAAGACACTCAATATACTACATGACTATACACCTATGCAGCCAAAAAGAAAAAAAGAAAAACAAAAGAATGCATTCTCTTTGGTAAATAATATTTCAGAGAAATGTGACATTAGACGATGAATTATTACTTGATTGTTGCTACTGCGCATCCTGAAAATCACTGAAACAATTATGTAAGTTTATTTTTACCTACAATCCATTTATGTAAAACATTTATGATTAATTTTAGTAAAGCCTAATTAAATTTCATAAAAGGGATTAAATCTTTTGAGCTCTGAAGTGTAACATGCTAATGATTAGGACAGGCTAGATTAGCATAATTTACCCTAATTCTTGACTAAATAGCAGCACGAAGAATTCTCTAATGGCATCATTTTGCATGTTTCTCTCTTCTTCCTTCCTTGTTTTTTTTTTTTTTGTCTGATGTGGCAGTGGCATATGATATGAAAATACGTACTTGAGAAGGGTTCAACCCTTTTTTAGACAAAGCACCTATAATGTATTCTATGGGTACTTCATAGACCGTTTGAAAGAAACCTTGGCATTCAGAGAAGGCAGTGTAGATCCTGGATTCCCATGTTTTCTCTTACCTGGGCATGTGAAAAACTATCAGTCTCTATTGTGCTATGTTTCTATAAAATCCACTTGTTTTTTCATCTCACCCGTTCTCTGTATCATGTTGCAAGACCCACATGGAAATTCACATACGTTTTCTATACATACTTGTCCTAATGTGCTTTTTCCCCATTGACTAAAGCATCTTTCATGCATTTTCTTTGAACTCATTTTAAGTCCTAAGTATTTTTAAATGCACACGTGGTTGAATGCATATTTTATTTCTCCACAAACTGAACTGAACATTTTGCAAATGTGCAGATTTGCAAGGCAAGTTGTGTTCTGCATTATTGTTGTTTCCTCTATTATTACTACTGATATTGTCATTTTCACAGTTTACCATTTCTTATCGATCAGTGTTTTAGACCATCACTGGTTGCGTCGATAATGTGGGTGTAGGGACACTTTTTGTAATTGTACTATTGGGATTCTATCCCGGAGATTTTGTCCAGATGTTTGGTCAGTCTGTTTGGAAATGTTGTCCAAGCACCTATCACCACTGAAACCACAATTGCTTTATTGTTCCTGCTGCTGTTTTCATTTATATCACGGAAGACACTTAAAACAGTGAGAAAAAGTTCTGATAGAAACTCATGCCGAGATGTAAGTAATAGATATTTTCATCAAGAACTTCAACTCCAATAAAATTCTTTTTTATCTCAGCAAGTGCCTACTTTTTAGGTGTCAAATGGTCAGCCTTTCCCCTTTTCAAGGCTTAAAGGGCTCTGGAAAAACATGCTCTATATATAATAGGCTAGTGCGGAAATGGTCAGAGAGTGCAATAAAAGTATGAGGCACAGCACAGGACAGCCCTTAAACCAGTGATATTCCTTTTTAGAATTCCCGATAATGCAATTTTAAAAGTTATTCTTAGAGTACAAAAAAAAATCTTGTTAAGTAGCAAATCTAATGTTATCACACATTACTTACGTGGAGAAGAATGAATTACAAGTAACTCACTGTGTGTAACTATTTGATTCCAGCTTCTGGTATGGAGAAGTGTGACTCTTTCTTTGCACCATTTAAAAAGCTATTATATTGTGTATTCATGTTGGTGTGACTTCTGAGGAATAAATTAGAATGACAGCTTCCATAGTAAATTATATACCGCCAGGATATTGGGATAATATCGAGACTGATTATCTGATTGACAAGTTATTACAGCATGGGCTACAGTTCCAAAGTTTAGCCCCCCTCAGTAACAAAATGAAGGATTTTGATGTAGTTGTTTAACTATTTATAACTACTCATTAGAGCAAAGCTGACAAAGATATTAAAAATTCATTAATGTGCACTGCTCTGCCTATTGCCCAGTCTACAATGCAAATAATTTATGGGATACAGATTAGGTTGTTGGATTTACATCAGCAGCATAATCCATCCCCTAAATTGGGCATGATGTAGATCCATCGGTTACAACTGTGCCTTAATCTGAGCTCTTTCTGCTGTCCTTATCTTCTCTTTTTTGGTTTGCGACTGACCTCAATATCATCATCATCATCATTTTGCTGTTGCTATTGTATTATTAATATTAATATTATTATTAATTAATTAATAATTAATTAATTAATATTATTATCATCATCATCATCATTATCATCATCATTTTTATTTAAACTCCACTTTTTCCTGATAAGGACTCAAAGCGGCTTACAGTAATTGAAAAAAGAAAAACAGTTAAAAATCACGGAATACAAAAGTTTAAACATGAATTAAACTATCAAATAAGAATTAAAAACAAGTTAAAATACATAATTAAAACTCAGACTTTCATAAATTCTGCACAGTTAGCAATAGCCAGCACCTTTTATCAGAGAAGCCATAATCTTTGTCTTTGCTTGACTGCAGAAAGAAAGCAGCGGTTTAACTATATGGTTAAATCCATTTAACTCTTTCCCACTATATCATTAAATCAACTGGCTTTAACCCACCCGTAGCTGTTTCCAGCTATGTGGTTAACTGTGCTGACTATAAACCAGTATCTTCAGCCTTGCTAAGCAACCCCCTTTAATGCTATAAACATTATGTATTTATTGTTCAAAGAAATTGTTAAACATCTTGTTTGGAAATTTTTTCTTTTTCTCCCCCATCTGCCTAATTCTTCCTGAAAATTCTCACAGAATAGCATAGTTACATGTGATTTATTTCAGAGGATTAAGAAAAGCAGTAAAATCTGATATCATATCGATTCTGGCAACTTGATGCAATAAAGCTTTATGAGATGTTAATGTGCTAGTTGTGTGTGGAAGAGGCTTAATTTGTGTTCCTGCACAATTTACACATTTCAAAGTGCTTTCTGGCTTCTTTTCCCTGGTTGCTATGGCAAAACACAGCAAACCACTTGAAGAACATTACCTTTTTGCAAAAAAGGGTTTAAGGTGCCTCGGATTTACCATCTCAATGAACTTAGTGCAGAGGACGGGCAGGCTGGGTGTTAAAATGTTCGCGGTAATCACGATCGGATGAAGTATCGCTAACATAGCCACCTGACTTCCAGTCTCAAGAAAATGTACTGACTGCAAGTGAGCTGAAGCAAATCTTCACAGGTCCTTCCTTGAGCCCCCTTATACAGATATCACAGTGGATAAAGAAAAGGGCCCCTGATCTGCCAGGTCTACAAACTGACGCCCTGTGGCACTGGACCTTATTTGCTAAGTCACCTGGAAATACGAGCTGTGCATTTGTATGAGCATTTGAGGGGGGCACTGGGTTCCAGGAAGCTATGGATTTGTTTTATTTGTAATGGTCCGCTTATGTAGGTGAGTTCGCCCAAAATGCTGCAGTCTATGTTTGATGAACGGGCATGCATAAATACGTCTGAAGTTGGACAACCTCCATATGTCAGCCTTTCAGAAGTGACTTTGTCTGCCTGAGCTTGAGGAAGTTACTGTTTTAGACAACAACTGTCAGAATCTCCCAGCCATCGTGGCCACAGGCAACATGCATGCCTAGCTTGGAAGTATCTACCTTTTGGCATGACAAATCGCTGAAATCTACACCCAGCATGCTTGACTCTGGGAGCTGTTGTGCAAAACCATTACTTTTCTAAGCTTTAATCTATCCACTTGACTTATTATTCTGTTTATATCCTACATCTACATGCTTGCACCCTGGCTGTGCTCCTTATGCCTTTATTTTCTCAACATTCTTCCATTCTTTCTAGTTGTTCTTGGTTTGATAAAAGCATCTTGGTGCCATAAGCAACATCTTTTCTTTGCTGTTGTGGCTGCCTGTTATGTCTTCAAAGGTCTAGGAGAGGTGCTGCAAATCTGCCTTTGAGCCATTAGACCAGCTGAAAGATCGGCAAGAAATATTGCCATTTGCCAAAGCACCTTGTAATTGCCCAGGGCTGAGAAGGCAGTCAAGTAGCTACTTGCAACTCTCTCTAGACTGCCTTACTGTACATAATGTGATGTTTTCTTGAATGTCACAGCCTCAGTCCATCCACAGGCTGTTTGGCACCAAGTGCAAGAATGTGGATGGATCTGACATGAGTGTCAGAACAGCTCTGGGCCAAAACTGTCTCCAGTACCTACTGAACTCAGCCAGGATTCCTGCCTGGCCAGTTTTCCTCCTGAGACCAATGTTTTTAAATAATTGATAGCCTAGGTATTAAGCTGAAAGCAAACATAGTGTTCATTCATGCAGCACAAAAGTTGCTAATGAAATATAAAGAGGCTGGATCGACCTCTGAAAGATAATGGGAAAGGAAAAGTAATACCCAGTAGTATTCTTCAAGTGGAGTTCATCTCTTCCCTCCTTGCTTGGCAAAGCTGGTAAAAAAAAAGTGCTGCTTGTCTGCTGTAGCGACAGATGATTAAGAAGAGCTGCCTGCTCACATTATTTGAAACTAGGCCTTTATTTCTCCCACCCTGCTGCCTGTACGGGCATGGTGCTGGTTCTGCTACTGAGTGGGGATGCAAAAACCAGACACATTTCTGGACGTTATGGGTTTCTTTTATCTTTCTCACTGAATTCTTGAGACAAATGGCTTTTGAGAGTGTAACTAAGTCATCTACCCCAGTTTTTGTTTTTTGCAAAGGGACTCTTTGCACAAATGTATTTAAGTTGATGCCAGCTGATTTTCCTTGACTCTGAACAGCTGACGATAATGACAGTAAATTATCTCTGAGCTTTTCTTCTTCTTCTTCTTCTTCTTCCTATTCTTGGCATCACTCAGTTGCTTTATGTAGAGCAAGAACACAGTGTCAGCTATTGATCAGGGGATTATGGAAGCTGAAAGTTAAGAGGTGACATGATAACCATGTTTAAATATTGTCATATGGAGGGTGGAGAAAGCTGATTTTCTGCTGCTCCTGATACTAGGACATGGAGCAATAGCTTCAATCTACAGGAAAAGAGTTTAGGAAGAACTCCACCTCCTTCTCCTTCTCTTCTTCTTCTTCATTGGAACTTAATATATACTGTAATGTCAAGCAATGTTAAACACAAATAAATCAATGCAAGGCTCTTTAAGTTATAGCAAGATATGTGAAAAGAAAACAGATTATGCTGTAAGAAACAGGTTCCATATCTCTGGGGAATTCTGAAGAAATTCTGGTATATTTCCAAGTTTAGACTGGACAGTTAGGCTGGTTAGGAAGAACTTCTTAATAGTAAACACAGTACAGCAGTGGAATATGCTGTGTCAGAGTGTGGTGGAGTCTTCCCTCTTTCATGGGTTTTAAACAGAGACTGGATGGCCATCTGTTGGGAATGCTTTGACTGTGTATTCCTGCGTGGCATGTGGTTTGGACTGGATGGCCCTTCCAGCTCTATGATTCTGTAAGTTCAACATCTCTCCAAGGCACGAGGTGAAGGATAGGTGATATTCACATAGAGGAAGAGATGGTGGTGGTGATCATGATGATGAAAAAGACAACGAGAGCTGTGATGAGGGATGAATTTGTACGATTCTTTCCCAGAAATTCATACAACTGTAATTTTCTTGCATTTCTACTAAACGTGCATGGAGACATGTTGGGCTTGAGAAAAAGTATAGATGCAATCTTGATACCAATCTGCAGAATTGATGAGAATGTCAACAATCCTATAGGGGTTATGAAGTCTAACCAGTGCTATAGTCTGCTTAGAACAGATGACAATGGGTTAGCAATACAGAGTCAGCTAGTTCGTGAAGCATAGCACCTGCCTTATCATTCTTGGTTGTTTACAAGCTTCTCAACCAGTCTAGTCTAGAAGGAAGACATATATTTAGCCTTTGGGCATATGGATGGCAAAAGTCTAAGTTGTAAATCTGAGTGGGCAATGCCACTGAATCTGGATGTGGGCACTCACAGGATATAAAGTTCCTTCTACATTGTTGCTGTTGTGTGCCTTCAAGTCTTTTCTGACTTATTAAGGCAAGCCTAAGGCAAATCTATCACAGGGTTTACTTAGCAGAATTTGTTCAGAGGGGGGTTGCCTCTTCTTTCCTCTGAGGCTGAGAGAATGAGACTTGCCCAAGGTCACTCAGTGGGTTTCCCTGGCTGAGTGGGAATTTGAACTCTGATCTCCCAGTGTCCTAGTCTAAAACTCAAGCAACTAGACCAAGCTGTCTTCCTTCTAAATGTTCGTCTTAAAAAAATAAAATAAAATCTGTGCATATAGAAAGCAAGCATGTCAGTGGCAAAGAGAATATGCCAGAACTCTTCTTATTGACGCAAAAGTTTTCCAAAGCCTCTTGAAAAGGTAGGTCTTCTGAAAATGTCTGGCCTCACATTGCATTATGGCATCTCATGGTTGCAAGGAATGTATTGTCTTTCTGTTGATGCTTTTTCTTTAGAAACTTGTGTTGTGGTGGTGGTTAGAAGAACTTTGGTTTCTCACCTATCCTACCTGATTCCAGGTTATGTATATGCCCACACTTTCTCAGTTCACTTTAAGCATCTCAATATGTAGGTTACTGCATAAAAGATCATGCCACAGTATGTCTTTATTTCCAAAGAGGAAATTGTATGTATTCATAATCTGAACAAGTAAAACTCTGCAGTCAATTATTGCAGCGGGAGTCTTTACAAATCAGTGCTTATGATCACCCTCTATTAGAATTACCTGAGAAATACAACCACATGAAGGGAACTGAAAATCCTGCCAGGGGTTAGCTAATATCTATAAGGTTATGTATAGCACATATTTACGAAATATACTCATTCAAACATACATATGTATTTAAAAACTTGACAGAAGTGCAAAACAGTTTATAATACATCTAAATAAAGCCAATTTTATTAATCCTGCCAGTATGGAGCTGTTGTTCCGCTGATTAGTCTTGGAATTGCTGGTGCAAAAATAAAGGAACTGGCTCATCATTAGAGGATTAGTAGCGCCAGTAAGAGTTCTTCTTGTCCTCTGAAGTGGATTGATTCACAAAATAGTCCTTGTGTAACATGTTCTCCAGCAGGGATGGGAAACCTGTAATCCTCCAGATCTGATTATACTATCTGAATGCTTTCTTGTTAGCACCATCATCCTAGACAGTTTGCCATGCTGATGGGCTGATGGGAGTTGGAGATGCCCAGAAACATCTGGAGAGCCACAAAGATGGGGAAAAGGCAGACAGTGGCTTGTCAGGCATCAGTTTTACTAAGACATAAATCCCAGCATGTTCTATGAAACTTCCTTCCCAATAAGAAGATTAAGAATTGCAGTCTTAGTTCTGTTTGTATTTTAGGAGATTCTTATTTCTTGTTTGCTACTGGTAGCAGCTGGTGGCTCCATTTTCAATGGGATGGTAAATTT
The DNA here is from genome assembly GCA_030412105.1 of Cyclura pinguis. Taxonomy (NCBI): domain Eukaryota; kingdom Metazoa; phylum Chordata; class Lepidosauria; order Squamata; family Iguanidae; genus Cyclura; species Cyclura pinguis. The sequence goes on along the minus strand of CM059604.1, from coordinate 128,310,401 downwards.
GTGCTGGAATAATGCTATTTTGAGAATAGGGTCCAGTACCATGGATAGTTTCTTTAAAGTTCAGGCTAAAACCTAGAGTGGATTAGCTGCCCCACTAAGATGGAAGTCACCAGACACCATGGCTTGGTAAACAGTTTATCTCTGGTACTACTGGCAACCTGTGAAAGCAGTTTCGTCTTTTCTGTGGGTTGATTTAATAACGAAAGGAATGAAGCTGAAATTGCTCTAAGTTCTTTTTTGTAAGTAGTGCAGTGGCTTCCTGCCTTCCATACATTCCCATACTTTGTCCAAAATCATTTGTCAAGCAACTTGTGGCATCTTAAAATAGTTTGCATCCAATTTCTGAAGCAGTGTACCTTGTTGTTGAAGATTTCTAGGATATAAGGCCCGGGTTTTTCTCCAGCGTGGAGTTCCAAATCAGCCTAGCATATACTTTTTGTGTAGGTGATAATTTTTGTGCATAGTAGTTACCTTTTACATTCAGCATCCAGTTTCTCATTTTCGGGTAAGTTAAAAAGATATGTATGAATGTTCAATATATTGACAGTCTTGAAGACCACTGGTTTGGAACAACCAAGATATGTAACTGGATGATTTTTCTCATTATGGATACGTCACAAAATCATTTCAACATCAGAAGGATAGCATTTCTCTGAGATTCTTCACGGCACGAGAACCACTGCAGTGTAGTTGTTATCTATCTTGCTCTGGAAACAGTAGAAACCTGGAGCCTTATACGGAGAGCTGGTGATGTGCTTCCTTCCCCTGTGGGGCTATTTCAGGGGGGTAATAATTCAGTGTGGGAGAAGCCATATGTTCTCTTGGGGATGTTTTTTATTTCTTGTGCACTCTTAGTACATGCAAAGGTGATAGCTAACCATAGAAATTCTGACCCAACAGATGAGCTAACTTTATTTCTTATAACTGCATAACGTGCATTGCAATGCACAAAATATACATTCTTTTCAATGTAAACTAAGCTTACATTTTGAAGTTTTTTAAAATGTTTAAGTTGTGCATGATGCACACCAAAATACAAATAAATTAGTCCAAGAAAAAATCGAGCCTGAACTCTCCATAGAAGTCCAAACAATTACACACAGGCTATTGTGCTTTGACCATGTCATGAGATGACATATTGTTGCGTGCCTTCATGTCCCTTCTGACTTATAGTGACCCTATCATAGGGTTTTCTTGGCAAGATTTGTTCAGAGGGGGTTTGTCTCTGCTTTTGTCTGAGGCTGAGAGAGTGCAACTTGCCCAAAGTCACCCAGTGGGTTTCTTTGGCTGAACTGGGATTCAGACTCTGGTCTCCAGAGTCCTAGTTCAATGCTAAAGCCACTTTACCATGTTGGCTCTCAAGATGACATGACTCATTAGAAAATACCGCCTAATATATAAAAATTAAAGTTGGCCTGTGTCAGGCGAAGACCTCCTATGGTTGGCTGCCTAAGAAGATTCTATGGAATCCTGGGGTTTATAGGGGCCTTTAGAATTCTGAGGCAGAGAGCTCTTGGGCCTTAGTCAACTGTGTCTGTCTTGAATAGGCTGGTTGCTATGAAGACAAGGCCTAGCAGCAAGGAGGAGGACAGTATATTCCCTCAGGAACCCAACCTCTCTATGTTAATAACTCTGAATATAGATTGGATTGGGGAATATGGAGAAAAGTTACAGGTACTGTACCAGACAGTTTGGGGGATTAGAGACACAGGATCTCAAATCTTTCTAACAAGTATTACCTATGAGAAAATTAAAATCTCAGGCAATGCCAGGTATATACACTAGTACTCAATAAAAATGAAGGAAGTAGGAAAAGAGGAGGACCACATCACAAGTGAACAGACTTAATCAATGAAGCCACAATCCTGACATTGCAGGACCTGAGCAGGGCTGCTGATGACAGGGTGTCCTGAAGATCTCTCATTGCCCCAAGTTGAAGCTAACTTGATGTCAAAAAACAAGAATGATCCACACCATCAAGAATAAATTGGACCCCACATGCAGGTCTAAAGAAACAGATTTCTAAATGCACATGCCAGTGCCACTCCTAATTTTATATACTTTTTTAGAGTAAAAAAGTACACTTTTGAACTATCCTAAACAGCTTACTGTGCAACATCTTCAAAGATCCTTTGCAGTACACCAAGATGGTACACTGTATATTGTACACTGTATATTGTATATTACAGAAAGATTCAATAGCTCATGTACAGGGGGAAGGAATGAAGGCTTTTTCCACACTACACTGTTATAGTGTTATTATTCCACTTTCAACATCCTATGGAATCCTGGGGTTTGCATTTAGGAAGGGGTCTTTAGAATTAGCAGCCAGAGAGCTCTTGGGCCTCAGTAAACTACAAACCCCAGAATTCCACAGGAAAGTAGAAAAATAGTACTATAACAGTGTAGTACAGAAAGGCCTGAAGAATGGAAAATACTTGACTAAAGGCACAATCCCATAAGGTCTACTCAGACGTAATTCCCATTGCCTTCAGTGGGACTTAGTTCTGGACAAGAGAGTATTGCATTTCAACCTAAGGTCTTCATTGAGTCCCTTTCAACATTATGATTCTTTTATGACTGCCCTTCATAGAAAAGAAAAGAAATTATGACACTGATAGGAGTGTGCTGTCATTGTTGTTCATGTTTGGATGACAGCTATGTAATGACAGTAGCTCGCGCTTGACATGAATCAACCTCTTGATGTTTGGGGCCTTTTAAAACCATGTCTTTACAGAACTGTCATTAATATCAGTGGCTGCCGAGAGTCTTGCAAGAATGGATCCTGGATACGAGAGCTTTCTTTACCACAGAGGGCAGTTCCTGCTCTTGATATAATGTATGATTCTAGCCTGTTCAAAGAAGTGGTGGTCAAACACTGGTTATATTGCCCTACCACAGATGAAGAAGAACTAGGGGACTTTAGCTCTACCCACAGCATGTGGTGTGTCATTTTGCTGTTATTTCTTCATGTGGTGCAATCACAGGCCCTTTCTGCACGACACTCTTATAGCACGATTATTCCACTTTCAACCTCCTAGGGAATCCTGGGGTTTGCAGCTTCGGGAGGGGCCAGCCGGCCCCTCCCGAAGCTGCAAACCCCAGGATTCCCTAGGAGGTTGAAAGTGGAATAATCGCGCTATAAGAGTGTTGTGCGGAAAGGACGACAGTGGTGGAGCTTGGAGTGCATGGAGGGCAGGTGGGTTACGGTGTGTGGGGGTATGACTATGGGGCATGGGAGCATGGCCATGGCGCGAGGAGACAGGGCTGTGGCACACAGGAGCGTGGCTACGAGCTGGGACACCCCAAAAAATTGCTGCCTGAGGCAAACTACCTCCATCACCCACCCACCCCGTCCCGACATGACTGTGCAGTCAGTAATGTGAATGTTTCCTAAGACCTTGGAAGATTGATTATTTTCTACTTGGTATCTTCAGTTTGGGATCGATAACCATATCAATGTGTACGGTTCATGAAACTTGCATCAGCATTCCCCAAATAGCATTATGGGAGCTCAGGAGAAAAGTTCTGGGTTATTCCTGTTTCTCCACAAGAGAATATTGGTGCTGCTGGAAAAATGAGCAGAGAAAGAAATACAGATATGTAGACAGTGTTGGCTGCTATCAATTTTTTCCCTATACTTCTGAGAGAGAAAATAAAATATCATCGAATATCAAGGCCAGGGTTGTCCATGCCATAATATTTCCGGTATCTGTGTATGGTTGTAAAAGCTGGACAGTGAAGAAAGCTGATAAGAAAAGAATCAACTCATTCGAAATGCAGCGGTGGAGAAGAGTTCTGTGGATACTATGGACTACTAAAAGGACAGATGAATGGGTCTAAAAGCAAATCAAGCCTGAACTCTCCATAACAACCAAAATGACTAAACTGGTTTTATCATGCTTTGGACACATCAAGAGGAGACAGGACTCATTAGAAAAGACGATAATGCTTGGTAAGGTGGAAGACAGTAGGAAAAGAGGAAGACTGCACTGCAAGTGAATAGACTCAATCCAAGAATCCACAACTCAGAGCTTGCAGGACTTGAGTAGGGCTGTTGGTAACAGGGAGACTTTGGGATCTCTCATTCATAGGGACACCGTAAGTCAAAGCTAGCTTGATGGCAATTGACAGCAACAAACCAGGAGAAAAGAATTAGAAACTCCACTTATGCGCAACATTCCTTCAAAAAATAAACAAGGCATGGCCATGAAAGGCATTTAATAATTGAACAAGATCATACCTCAATGTTGCACAGCATGCAGAGTTACCTACTAATTGTGCTACTCAACCCTTGTGTTGAATTGCCATGTTGTGCAACTGAATCAAGACACCAAATTCACAACTAAATGCATAAGGCCCAGGTATCCATGCAGTGATGCCCATTGGTTTTTCATGCATAGCTGTGTGCAATGGCACCAATGCATAACTTTACTTCCACAACTTTGAGCTGAAAGTGAATGTTCACATACTGTCGGAACACTTCCAAAGGGGAACTTATACACAAAAGAGAGACGTTTATTCCACAAGAGGAGTGACAAGAACCATCACCAAGTTCGTAAGAATTTAATATTAGGTGCGGAGGTGTCTACAATTTTGATGTTCTCTCTCTTTTTCTCTTACCAAATATCATGGACTACCTGAAACATGCCAAGAGAAGCAATAAGAGTATATATTAACCTCTTTTTCCCTGGTAATATCTGAGTCATAGTTTTGGATCACTTGCCTCCTTATGGGAGTACTGAAGGAGAAGTACATTACAGCCTGTCGAGTGGTATTGTTGTACTCTTGCAGAATAGGTTCAGATCTCTGTTTTAATTTTCCTTGCTGTCTCTGCCCCCTCAAGTCATTTCTCTGGCCAAAACCATAAAATGGAGAGAATCATTGTACAAGTCACTTGGAAGAAGCCCATGGGCACTCCAGTCTGATTCCAGATACTTAGAGAGTACTTCAGGGTTACCACAGAACATTGTGTAATAATCTTTTGAGGAAATCAGAGGTGGGAAAATACTGGTATTTTTAAAAGAAAATCAGAAGCAACATCTCTCCAGTGTCACCAGAGAGATTTCAGTGTCTACAATGTAAGACTCTAATTTATGATACTGATCCAGAAGGAAACAGAATTGACTTCTATTTTATTTTATAATCCCCTCAGTCTTTCCCAGTTCTCCATATTTTCAATACTTAGTGTAAGTAGTGTGCTGCATTACATGATTAAGCTTGAAAACATTCTTTCCCACCAGTCCACCAAATGAAGGTAAATTGTAGTGAAGGGTAATGACTTTGACACTGTTGCTATTTTATAGTTGTATTGGTGGAGTTTTTTGCTTTTGTTTTTTGCTTATATGTCATTTCATTTTGATTTTCTAAACATTCAAATACAATATGTTCTGATACTATTATTTGACAATAGATGCTTACATAGTTAAGGAAGGCATCTTTGTAAGAAGTTTCACACCATTGTCTAATAACACAGGAGAGCTAGTATGGTGTATGGTAGGTTAGCCTTAAACTTTCTTGGGGGGAAGCCATGGACCCATTTGAGAATCTGACGAAAGCTATGAGCCCCTTCTTCATAACAAGTGGGTGGAGAAATCATGATGGTGAAGATGGGGATGATGATGATCACTATCTTGAAATTTAGGGATGGGACGAATCCAGAATTTTCTGAATCCAAATCCCTGGAAGGTTCTGGGGATCCACGAATCTTATGAATCTCAAATCTTTTGAATCCTTTGTTTAAAAAGGGTTTAAAAAGCAACTTTTAAAAAAATTGTAAAACTTTTTCTAAACAGAACTTTTTTTTTTAAACCTAATTTTTGGTTGGTCGATTTGAAAGATAAAGTTTGCCTATTTTTGCACAGGAATTCGGATTTGTGAATCTCAAATCCTTGCTGAGGATTCAAGGATTTGGTTGGCCCATCCCTAATGAAATTACATTGCCTGATTGTGTACAGTAGTATCCCGTCTACCAGCCTGCATGTATTTGGAGTGAAGTAATACCTTAATAATATAATTTGACATAGATTTTTTCCACTGAGATAGTAATGGGAATTAAAAACACCCCCTGGGAACAGTGGTATAAAAACTCTTAATGCAGAGATGAGAGCATTAGGGTACACTACACAGTTACAGTTCTGTGGTTCCACTTTAACAGCCTTTGCAGCATCCGATGGAATCTTGTGACTTGCAGTGTAGGGAGGGGTACTTAGAATTCTCTCCTAGGCGGCTGTAGTACCTCCCCAAACTACAAGCCCCAGGATTCCAGGGGATGCAGCCATGAGGTTTGGAGTCATAACACTATGGCCATTTCTGCACTAGCCTGTTATAGTGCTATTATTCCGCTTTCAGCATCCTATGGAATCTTGGGGTTTGCAGTTTAGGGAGGGGCCCCAGGATTCCATAGGATGTTAAAAGTGGAATAATAGCACTATAACAGGCTAGTGCGGAACTGGCCTATAATTTTGCAGCGTGAAAGAGCTGAACAATTAAGAATGGCCTTGACAAACTGCTCACCTCAGCCACTTTGGCCTGAATTCTGTTGTTAACCTAACCAGAGCAGATTTATTAAATCGCTGGAACTTAGGAAAATGCTGTTTTACCGAGTTACCAATGAACAATCTACTGTGGTTAGGACTAACAGTAGGTTTTTGGACCTTACCGTCTTCAGGAGATAAAGAGAGGGGAAGATCGTGACTTAGAGAACAGATGCTCATAAGCAGCCATTTTAGACAGCTTGGCCTGGCTTTTTTTTAAAAACAATTAATGCTTGATTTTGCCTCTGCTGGATAAGCTAAGCAGATAGCATTGCAGCTGAGCTATTGTGACTGGTAGTCTTCCTTCACAGTTTCACTCAAGTACATTGTATGTACTTTGTCTACCTTGAGAATATGGAGATGACAGTCTAAGAGGTAGAATGATACCATTGTGACAGGAATCCCGCTTCGGAATGTGGCATCCTTGCTCAGTGGCTGGAAATGTCATCTTCCTTGAACTCCAGTCAGCAGCTTATACTTAGTGTGGCTGCTGAATGTTAAAGTAGACTGAAGGCAGCAAGACTCCATTGTCTTACTAAATTCAGAGCAGTTACAGATCTTTAACTCTGAGTTACGAACCCATAAACAGCAATACAGCATATCAGCCCATTATAATTATTTGGAGAAACCTCCCAGTTGCATAATCAGCCTAGAAATACTGTCATCTGATTTAGATCCCTTTCAACCTGGGAGCCCATAGAAGTCTAGCTGAAACATTTTGACAGGTAGCCATTTTTTTTTCACATGGAGTCTGTTTCAAAGCATATCTACTCCTGTCTCCTCTACTCAAAGGAAGAGGAGATCATGGTCTCTAGGTAGACAGTTCTGCAGGGAACATCTTTTGTTCCAAATGCCATCAATAGTAATCTTCAACTACAGCTCAAATTTTAAAATGTTAACAGGCAAAGTCACCTCTCTGAATCTCTTCTCCAGGCAGAATCCTGAGATAAGCAACTTTCAGGGGCTGAATGAGCTTCAACACCAGACCGGGGACTGGGGGAGAAACTTCAATTTGCCCAACTGACTGTTCCCACTAAGGCCTTCAGCAAGTTGCCTTTTGGCTTTGTGAAGGCACCAGGTCCCCTCTGATCTTGGAAGCTAAGCCCTGGTTAGTACTTGGATGGGAGACTGCCAATGAATACCAGGTGCTGTAGGCTATATTCCAGAGGAAGGAATTGGCAAAACCACCTCTGAGTATTCCTTGCCTAAGAAAACTCTAAGAAATTCATGGGATCACCGTAAGTTGACAGGCAACTTGAAGGCATACAAACAGAGACTCGCACTACCAACTTGGAGACAATGTTGAATTATTCTAAATGGAAAAGGAAGCATAATTTAATAATATTTGAACACCTGGGAACATTTTTGCCTCCAGCTAATGGGATGGGGGTTAGATATGTAAAGAAACTGTACACTGGGGACAGAAATGGTGAAAGCACTGGAATGTTAGTTGAAATCTGAATGCAGTGTACGTTCTGTAAATAATATGGTCTTCACCACAGTTTTTGTCTATATCGTGCCAATATTGTGTGGGCAGTCCCCCATAGATCTCTCTGTAATTGTCTAGACTTTAAGTAACAAAGTCAGTTCACAAGATTTACCAGCAGAAAGAAGAAAGTAAATTCATAGCCCTTCTGCAAGCAGTTCTGGTTTAAATTTTATCCGCTTTCAATGTGATGTGTGAAATCTGTTGAATCCACACACATATACATAAATATTAGCACACCTTCACCCCATTATATAGCCAATCCACGAGTGACTTCAGCCAAAATACGTGGATTTAAACTGATTTAATCTCGTTTGAAACTGGCAGGATTTAATTACTCTCACCCTAATGCTTCCTCTTAAGCGGGCTGAGGATTGGACTCTTATAGAGGTGGGAAAGAATACCTGAGTCTGTTCTCTCCAGCAAAATTGGAAGGAGAAAGAGTGAGGCAGACATTTAACATGCTGTTCTGTACTTGGACAGTCCATTTACCCTAGGAAAAATAATGCAGCAGATGCATTAAGTAAAGGGCTAATTGCTTTCCTTGACCCTTCCTTCTACTGGTGAGAAATTGAAAGATGCCTGCAATCTATTTTAGCTTTGTTGTTTTTTTGGACACATGTGTAGGATATTTATGCCCCTTATGTAAGCAAAGGCAATTCTCAGCGAAACTTTGCCCATTTTGTGTTACTGGAATAAGACACACAGCTAACTCCATAGGGTTCACAGGACAGGGTCCATTAAAAGTGGCTCTGAGAATGTATTATTTCTTTTATTTTACTTTTTAGGTTTATATCCTTCAAATACAGTCATTAGGTAGAGAACAAGAGAGGGAGAAGAGATTTCTAATTATGACTGAACATCATCCTTCATTTATAATAGACCTTTTTTTATCAAAGGACATCAAATACATGTTGCCACGACTGTTTTTTCTGTCTTCACTCACCAGAGAGCATTACAGTTTTGTGTAATCTTCAATTAAATCCTTTTCTTCCTCTTTGTTAAAGTACGTTTCAAGCTCCCCCTGCCCCAAAGTACAAGAGACTAATTTGCAGCAGAGCAAATTATCTTTATTGATTTTTTTTAACCCCAAAAAGGCAGTGTTAACCTCTTCAGTCACTGACAGCAGCTGGGTAAAAAGAAAGATCCAAGCCTTCAGATTGTGCTACCCTATTCATTCTGTTTCTCTGCATCCTGAAGATCTTTTGTCTATGGAAATATATTTGCATATTGGTTTTTGAGTTGTGCCTTCAAGTCTTCTCCATCTCATGGTAACTCCAAAGTGATCCAGGGTTTTCTTGGCAACATTTGTTGGGGGGGGTGGGGTGCCGTTTCCTTCCACAGAGTCTGAGAGAATGTGACTTACCCAAGAAGTGGGTTTCCATGGCCAAGTGGGGATTCAAACCCTGGTCTCCAAATCCAAATCAGTACATCATGCAGGCTTACTTGCATACATCTGTATATAGCAGCAGCTAGGGAAAAAGTGGTCTTATAGACCTGTCAAAAACTATGCGCCAGCCGGCCCCCTCCCGAAACTGCAAACCCCAGGATTCCAGAGGATGTTGCAAGTGGAATAATAGCACTATAACAGACTAGTGCGGAAATGGCCAAAGTAATGTAACAAGGCAGCAAGGCAATGTAACAAAGCAACTGTATAAGGATGTAAGATGTAACAAATCCTTTCAGCAAGTTGTAATTATGTATGAATGGAATGAAAACATGCAGATTCAACTGGAAAATAAGTCTGGAAGTGGGGAGGGGGATTTTTTTATTTTTAATTAAAATCTTTAATAAAAAAAATATTTTTTTAAAAAATAGTGTTATTACTCCACTTTCAACATCCTATGGAATCCGGGGGTTTAGAGAGGAGCATTTAGAATCCTCAGCCAGAGGGCTCTTTGGCCTCAATAAACTACAAACCCCAGAATTCCACAGGACGTTGAAAGTGGAACAATAGCCCTGCAACAGTGTAGTACGGAAATGACCCTTGTGGTAGGGTGTATTTGAGCAGTACAGATTGTTGTGCCCGTGCAAGTAAGCTATGAGTTAATGTCCCAATCCACACAGGCCTGGATTCATGTCTGGGGAACCTGGGCAGACAGACCTCAATAGATCTGCCAGCTTACACCTTCGGGTGGGTGTTTTGCCTGCTTGCTTGACCTTGGCGGCAGCAGTGAACTGAAACGGGGCCTGCTTGGTGACCACTTTGATGCGCTGGTGTTCCATTTCTGAGCAGCTAAAATCACACCCTCCTTGCTGTCCTTCTGTGCAAAGGCAAAGACTTTTTTTTCCCCTCCCCATTGGCCTGCAAGAACTGCATGCTTTTTTTGAAAAAGGCCTCTTATTATTAAGATAGTATACTGCTTTTGGTTAAAATATTTAAAATTTTTTTTTAACTTTTTTTAATAATATGATTTAAATTGTTTTTAACTGACAGTTTAATTAAGTTTCAGTTTCAACCTTGTGTGTGTTTTAGCTGCATTGTGTTCGTTTTTATTTGTAAGCTGCCTGGATTCCAGGGGTCCATTTAAATTAACAGTTACAATGCCATTTTAACTGCCATGGTTCCATCCTGTGGAATTCTGTGCATCACTAGAGCTTTCTGACTGAGATTCTAATTGCTTTTTCCAAAGCATGAAAACCCCAGGATTTCATAGGATGCAACCATAGCAGTTGAAGTTCTGTTCTAATTATTTTAAAATTATATTGATGACTATTCTTAGACTGCTTTTAAAAGTTTTTGGAGAGTGTTTTTAAAAGGTGATTGATTTTGTAATTGATTTCAATTATTTTCATTTGTTCTTATTTGCACATCACCTTGGGAGCTCCTGTGAGCTGCAAAGCGATATAGGAATAGCTTTAAAATCTTAAATTAATAAATAAAATGGAATAATAGCACTGTAAGTGGTTTGGGGGGGGGGGACATAATATGCTATCATGATGATGGTGATGATGGAAGAGAAGGTAGAGATAAATGGTCCATATAGAAAGTTTGAATAAAGTACGTCAATCCAACGTAAGTGTTAGCCAGCTTTGCTGGAGCATTCTGGGAGCTGTGGTTCAACCCTCCCTTCTTTTTCTAAGCTCTGCTGCCTTGCCATACACACAAAAAAGCTGGCTCTTTCTGTGGGCAGGCAGGCAGTTTGACTTCCCTTTTTCCTCTGTGATGGAAGCAGCAGCAACAGCAGTAACTTGGTGGAGTCTTGGGCTATATGTTATCATATATTTAACTTTGTTCATTAGATAAATATCCCACCTTTCCCCCAAAAACTGGGAGATAAGCTCATAACAAGTAAAAACAGGTACAGATAAAAACACTGAAAAGTCAAAATATTCAAATACAACTGAATCGTGATGCCAAACTTTGCCACAACCTGGTAATAGCCCCCAAGAAAGCTGTCTCTCACATGCCCACCAAATATGCCTATGAGGATCGTTTGAGGAAGGACTCACCAAAAGATCTCAGAGCCCGGGGTCTCCTATGGGAGCATGCATTCATTCAAATGGCCCTGCAACCAAGTGTAGTTTGGTGCTTTAATTCATATCACATTCGTAGCTTTGGGCTGTAAATGCATTACATTCACTTCCCATGCACCAACAATATTTTTCATCTACTACCATCACTCTTTTAAAGATTCAAAAAAGCAAGTGTGTGTGTGTGTGTGTGTGTGTGTGTGTGTGTGTTTATTTATTTATTTATTTTTTACCAGCACTTGTGGGGAGGAAGGCAAGTCAGTGTGAATTATTGTGTCGCTGGCGATTGGCTGCAGAAAAAAATAACATAATACCCTCCCAAGGGAAATTATTTATTTTCTACTTCGTGCTGTCATAAAGGTTACTTTCTGGAAGTAAAAATGAACAACAACTACAAAATAAAACTAATTAAAAGGAGTCCAAAGAGAGGACTTGTAAATGCCCAGAAACCGTTTGACGACAGATCCTTGGAAAGGTGTCATGTCTGTTTGAAAGGTGCTAAATTCCTCTCAGAATTCAGAATTCTGTTTAGATATGGTCAAGGGAATGGTAAAGTATAATGAGGTGAAAGATCTCTTTTATCAGTGATTAATAGCTGCTAATTAGAGAACACTAGATATCAGGGGTAAACTATAATTCATTATTTGACAAGTAAACCACATGTGGGCTTGATTCTGAGTCAACAGAGTTTAGATCATACATGTTATAGAAAAAGCCACAAACTTAACTTGAGTTGCTCTCTCACCTTCTGTTAAGCAAACTTTGACAAAATTCTGCTTGGGGAATCTCAAAGAGGAGGGAAAAAGAATTTGAAAAATGCAGTCCTTGAACTTGAGAAAGAGTTTGTGTATGTCACCAAGAGGCCAAGATGGTGACATCCATTGCTTCTTAGTTATCCTGTCGTCTCACTACTCAGAGGTAGGGAAGTAAATGCTTGCTGTTTCATCCTTGCATGCAGGGATGAACAATTATGGTAGTTTGCAGTGTTCTTTCCGTATCTGAACATCCCAGGGTGTTGTGGAAGAATCATTCCACAGAGAAAAATAAGGGGTTTTTTTGCATAGGGAACTGCTTTCTGTGCAGGAAACTTTGTGCCTGGGCAGGAAACAGTGTTTTCTATATAGAAAAATTATGCTTTTTTTCTCTGCAGAATAATTTCTCCACAATAGTTGGGGACATTCAAATACCAGGCAAAAATTGCATAGAGTTCTCTCTGGTCTATTATTCTTCCCAGTGGAACCATTATTTGATGTGGGAGTGAATGACTGCAAATATTTTTCCTTTTTCTGTTCGGAGGTAGACCATCTCAGGTATGTGCTGCTTTGAACTACCACATCTGTATAGTTGTAGGTAGATCTTATTCCATGGATTCTTCTCCTTTTCTGCACCAGCTTGTGCTAATAACTGTCACAACATCCCGTAGCAATGTATTACCTTGGCTATTCAGAGAAGTATGTATTTCTAGCTAACCTGCTACCTGTCACCGTTTGGCTCTGAGTGTTTATGTCTGAAAGTTCGCTCATCATCATCAAGGCCATTTCCGCACTAGACTGTTACAGCACTATTATTCCACTGTCAACATCCTTTGGATTCCATAGGATGTTGAAAATGGAATAATAGTGCTGTAACAGTCTAGTGCAGACATGGCACAAGTCATCATTTGTTAAAGTAAAATCCTGCTGCTCTTCCTGTTGTCCTTCATTAAGCATATGATTCACTTTCTGACTCAGCGAATACTGGTGTCGTGATCCCCAGCACCTAGCTTTTGAGAAATGTAGGTTGAGACTGAGACTGCCTCCTAGCAGTTTTTCAGGGTGTAGACTGAGATGTTCTAAGTAGGATGGAATGAATCTGAAGTCATGTTTGCTGTACTGAAAATCAGTGTCCCAGAATTACAGATATGTGTTCAGAAGGCTCCTATTGTACTTTAGAATGTCTGCCTATCTTCTCTGTTCCATGTTGTAAGCCTTTCAGACCTATTCTGGAGAAAAAATGAGATATAAATCAAATAAATAAATTTGTTACATCTACTTCTCATAGCTATGCCTATTGTTTCTTAACTATAGCATCAAGAGACAACTTATTTTTATCAAGGCAAATAATTGAAAAGGCAAAGTTTTAAAACTATAAAACAAAGGGAAAAAAATTGATTCTGCCTTAGTCTGCATCAATGTTTCCATGCTGTACCTAATTTTTTGCCTTAGAGTCAATCTGGCTTTGAAGGTTTTAGAACTCTACAGAGGTCCCTAATGATCCAGTGTGGTCCAATAGATTGAGTATTGAGCAAAAACTGTGGGAAACCAGAGTTGGAGTCCCTGCTCAGCCATGGAGCTTCACTGTGGGTGACTTGGGCAAATCATATTCTCTCAGCCTTGGAGGAAGGCATGGCAAATCTTTCTGAAAATATCTTGTCAAGAAAACCCCATGATAGGGTTGCTGTATGACTGCCGTAAGCCATAAATGACACAGTAATAACAACAGTAATAACAAGAGAGGTCCCTCCCTGCAAAATCAATGATGACGGAAAGATTTATTTATTTATTTAAATATCTCTATCCATCCTATATCTAAAGATCTCAGGGATGGGAGGCAGTAAAATCAAATTAAACAATTTTAAGCAGGAAAGAAAGATATTTTAAGTGTAGAGGATATTAAACAAGTTGAAATGATGCAGAGATATACTGACCATAATTGTCATTTGCTCCAAAAATGCACCAGAAATCTATAGTAGAAGCAAAAAACTGCTCCACATCTGACAAACTGGGCTGGAGTCCATGAAAGTCGATGCCAAACAAATCTTGTTAGTTTTCAAGGTGCCACAAGTCTCTTTGTTGTTTTTACACTTTTCACATGAGACTCTTCTTTGCTTGATCTGCGCAAATGTACAGCAGCGTTGACAGGCCTCTTCAGCATGCAGCATCCACCTGCCAAGTGTATAATGATGGTAGCAAGTAAACAAACAAAGGATTAACTTTCTTCTCTCATAGCTGAATATTCCTATCTTGATGTTGACAGGCACTTTTGGAGCTTACAAAACTAAAACAGGTGCCTATTATGCATGCCATTTTCATATTGCGCTGCCAGATACAGTACCTAGATGCAGCCCACTCTGCCGCTCCATTGCTTCTGGCTTTCTGCATTTTCGTCTGGAAGACAGCTGTGAAAATAATTTATTTAGAAATAAAATGGGGAAACGTGTTTGGATTTATGAGAGAGATGTGTCATGAACAACCAGGGGTCTGAACGAAGTTGCTAGTCTCCATCAGAGTAGACCTATTGAATCAGTTGCTGAATGGTGAGGCCATTTCCGCACGGGACTGTTATAGCGCTATGATTCCACTTTCAACATCCTATGGAATCCTGGGGTTTGCAGTTTCGGGAGGGGCCAGCTGGCCCCTCCCGAAACTGCAAACCTCAGGATTCCATAGGATGTTGAAAGTGGAATCATAGCGCTATAACAGTCCCGTGCGGAAATGGCCTAAGTTAAGCCCATTCAGTGTGTCTACTCTAGTTGGGACTAGTTATTGGATTCAGGCCAAATATCTATGTTTAGAAATGCCCACGTTTAGAATCCATACTATATAAGGAAGAGGATACATATAATTTTAGGGGAGAGTTAACTTCAGCGCTAACTCTGGTTCTAGCTCTCTCTTTTGTGTGCATGTGTAGTGTTGCACAACTTTGGCCTTCAAGCTGTATGAGACCTTTGGCCAAATTGTGAAAACCCTCTGTAGGTATTCAAGGGAAAGCAGGGATTACCTGTCCTTCCCTCACAAGCTTCTAGAGGATGGAGGAAGAGAGAGAGTGAGAGAAAGAAACTAACAACTGGGGATAGAAGAAGAAAAAGCGTCTAGTCACCTCTATCTTTTCCCTCATCGTCAGCTTTCAGTGGTGGCTGATGGCATTGATATCAGTGGGGTGGTAAAGGTCCTGCACTTTTAATAGTTCTTTTGAAGTTTCAATGAAAACCTGAAGAAAATTCCCCTCTCCTGTGAGATTAGAACCAGCAGCCAGCTCTGATTGTCAATTGTTAACACTTGGGCCTCAGCAGATCACCCCTGATGGAATATGCCCTTTGACAAGTGAAAAGAAAGTTTGTGACCCTTGTTTAGATGGAACAGAATTGCCAACCAATTGCTAGCTGGTTTTCTTGCACGAGGTTAGTAATGGGAATTATTCATTTGTTCTTGTGCTGAATTGTGAGGATGCGTAGCACCCTAGTTTAGCTTGCTTTGCAAGCTCTTTTAATCAGTAAGAGCCTTCCTGTACCCACAACATGCCTTGTTCCCTCCTGATTTGTTTGATATATCTATCTCCAGGTAAAATCAAGAATGATACACTAGCAGTCAAAGCCACTTACAGTTCTGTCCTGTGAAGTTTCTTAAGTTAGAAACACAGCTTAAATCTAAAATGAATTTTGCAAACACCAAATTGCACTGCTGTTGTGAAATGCATCATTGCATGATTTGGGGACTTCCTGCTGTCACTCCAAAGAAGCACCCTAGGGAAGGTGGATTGCTTAGATCCTGAACAGATGAGCATGCTTTGTCTTTAGAATGGCGCTGTGAGTCTAGCTCTTAACTCTGTGTCCTTTATGGCTGAACAGCAGAAATAAGAACCAGCTTGTTTGTCACGGATGAAGGCTTGCATTTCCTATTTGTATTTCCTGAGTTATTCAGTGATGTCTTCTGGAGAACCTCTCCATTAGATCATTCCTTTTTGTACCTAGAGGTCCACCTTGGTGGGGAAAATTTGAAGAACATTACAAAAATGCTTTAGAGTACCAGTATTATTCATGATCCTTTGTGAGAGGGAAGAGATACAATTCAACAGCTAAGTTTAGCTGCAGAACCAGCAGTAATACTCAGATATTGTAGACTGGAGTAGGCAACTTCATTGAGGGGCAATGTTTGCCCTTTTTCATGCCCATTGCAGGCAACACAACCACACTAAGGGCTAAAAATCAGCTGAAAAACAGAAGCAGCAGTCACTTCCAATTCTTTTCTCCTGGTTTGTGGACATGTTTTGGAGAGAACTTGTGAGAGATGAATGTTTAATGAATGGGGGTCCACCCTTTGGGGGCATTTTTCACTCCTCCACAGTTATCATGTATAGGAAGAGGATGAAGAAGGAGAAGGAGAAACAGCAACAGCAGAAACAGCAGCCATCTAATTGTTGGCATGGATGCGGAAGTGGAAGTAAAGGCACATGTATACCCATGTGGTGGGAATGTTGTAAGGTGCAGAGATTTTGACAGGAAATAATTAACGAAATAAATAGAATAATAGGGGGGAAAGTTGGAATTAAAGGAAAATGTATGAGTCTAAATGTAAAGGATTTGGGTTTGGATAGAAATGAGGAACACTTGCTGAAACAAATGTTGAGGGCAGCTCAGACAGTTATTGCATATGGTTGGAAAGATGGAGAAAAATGGGAGGTGGATAGATGGCAATATTATATTTTGGAATATATGATGTTTGATTTATATTAGAAAGAAGAGTGGGATATATGGGTCAGTCAAATGAAGGTGCGTGGCTAAGGAAGTGGAGTTCCAGATCAACCAAAAGAGTACATCAGAAGTTGAATATTCCCTGGGTGATACAGAGAAAGCAATTAAAGAAAGAAAGGGGTACAAAAGTATAAACAGTACAATTAATACAATTCTCCATATTAAAGGAAAGGGGTTTTAAATAAACATCTGTCCCCTGGGAGAGAGGGAGGGAGGGAGGGAGGGAATGGGAATGTGACCTAAGGCAGCTTCCAACAATAAATAAACACATTAAAAAACATTTAAAACAGTTAAAAACATTTAAAAGATATAAAATCATTAAAAAGAATACACATATTTGCTTTCTGTTTTTGTAAGATGAGGTTACAAAATGACATAGATTATCAAAATAAGTTTGGAAAAGTTCCTTTCTTGGACTACAAAATTCTATACTCTTTGATTACTCTTTGATAGACTTGAACTATTTATTTATTTAATGCATGCCTTACCAACAATAATAAAATACTCTGTGAAAGCAAATTCTTGATTAAAACCATAATGTAAGAAGTAAGGCAATTGAAAATGCAATTGAAAATGCTGCCCTGACTGCACATGCACCATGCATGTAATAGAGACATACAAAAACTAGCACTTTAAAAAATGTTTATCTGTTTCAATCTATCTAGTAGACATATCTGTAGCCCTTGGACAGTGGAAGTAGAGAGCAACCTTTAGTTGGCTGTCATTCTAGATCAACCAAAAGAGTACATCCAAAGTTGAATAGCTCCTGGCTGATACAGAGGAAATACAAATCTAGACTACTTCAACAAACATGGGACAGAATTCTGTTCGTGGCATATGCATCTGTAACCTAGGACTACACAAGCATATGCGGTTTTCAAGTTCATTGCTTAAAATGGTATTCAATACCTCTCCCTGTGATATCTAACCCCTGCCACCAGTAAACAGCTGACTGAAGAGAAAGCTGTATGCCTTTTTTTCCTCCAAGCTTCAGAAATGGATGCTCCCCAAATGTTCCATACCATCCACTGGCCAACATGCCCCGGGGCACTATCGCATGTTGGGCAACAGAACTGTTTGGGTGAATATGATGATCTGCCTGTGTGATATAAGATCCTCACAATAGGCTGTTCAGATCATAAGAATCAAAGATACCATATATTCCATAGGGTTTTTCTTAGGCAAGAAATACTCAGAGATGGTTTTGCCACTTCACTCTTCTGAAATGCAGCCTGTAGCACCTGGTATTCATTGTTAGTCTCCCATCCAAGTATTAATTGGAGCTGACTCCACTTAGCTTCCAGGATCAGATGGGATTTGGTGCCTTCAGGGTATTTAGTAGACCCCCATTAAGCAATAACATATACATCTTTAAATATTTAAAAACACAAAGAGATTAATGATGATTGATAGCTGTGTTTTACATCTCTGATTTACTTATTTGTAAGATAGTTTAACAGGCAAATTGAAGCTATAATTGGAGAGCATTTCTCTGAAGTCAGAGAGAAAGAGAGAGAGATACTGTGGCAACCAAGGTGGCAGATTTTTGGCAGGCTGGAGGTAAACACGCCAGTAATGATTTTGCTCACAGCCTCCTGTAATGAAAGGTTTCCAGACTCCATCTCATTCATTGAGGAAGCTGTGCCATCTTGGATCTCAGTAATATAATATTAAAACTCAGGCATTAGGCTCTGTGTTAGAAAGTATAGCAGACAGGAGGCGGTTACTGCTGAGCAGGTGCATTTCTGTATATATGTTTTTCCCAGGAAATATTCAGAGCAAATAGTAGTGCTTTCTGTTTTCTTTGCAGTGTATGGATGTACTAATGGCATTTTCAAGCTTTAATAGTGCTTGTTTGTGCATGTGACTTTCAGGGCCAGCGTGAAGCTTTTGTATAAGCAGGACAAAATGAATCAAAATAAAGTAGGGAGGATGTGCAACGAGATTTACAGGAGTTTTGATTAATTTGCAAATGCTGTGCAGGCTTTGGTTTAATTCTTCATCATTAGAGAAAACACATAGCAAAGGACTGGTATTATTTGAGAGCTTCTCTTGCTGATTATATATGCATTGCTGATGCTTTGTTAAGAGTGGGAAATTTATGTACCCAGTCTCTGCATCCCATCCCAGCTTAATAACCATACAGGCTTTAGTATCATCAGTACTAAAAGCAAAATGGTTTCTTTAGAATTTGAATCAGATCTTCATCGGCCTGAGCTGTTTTCTCTCCTTTTGATTTTGTACAATTGGACTGAGTCAATAAAGAGAAAAGATTCTCCCCACCTCATATTTTATAGTATTTAAGTTTTCTCCCCTCACGATCCTATGTAGATTTCTCCAAGTTGATAAGAGGTGGATGGGGGGAGTTAGCATAAGAACATAAGCCATGCTCTGCTGGGTCAGCCAAAGGTCTATCTAATCTAGCATGTTGTTTCTCATAATGGCCAACCACAAGCCCACAGCAGAACAAGAGGACAGCAGCCTTTGCTTGTTCCCCAAGCAAGGGAAATGCTATGGCATCTTAACCACATTTCTTGGGCCGGCCCCTCCTGAAACTGCAAACCCCAGGATTCCATAGGATGTTGAAAGTGGAATAATCGCGCTATCAGAGTGTAGTGCGGAAATGGCCCCGGAGTACAAACGTCATGACTAGCAGCTTAATATCTCTGGCCTAGTAGCTATTAGCAGTAGCATGGAATTTGGCTTTTTCACAGTTGCTGCACATTGGAAGATCTTGGCTCAAGGTGTGTGTGTGGGGGGGCCATCTTAGTTTTTTAAGCATCTAGCCTTGCTGAAAGAGGTCTTGTTGGATACTATTCATACCCATCAACATTTCACATGGCCAAGCAACATCAGAGTGTGGTCAAGATGGCAAAAGTTATTAATGAGAAAGAATGCATACTCTAGGGATGGCTGCAGCAGTTTTGCCTGAGCCTATTGAGAAGGGCAGGATTCCTCCTTCTCCTCCTCTCTCCTCATACTGAATTAATCGATGGGAGACTACTTTGGATATGCTCAAAGTGGTAGGTAGGAGACATCCTCCAACATTTCATGGATTAAAACTGGGACACGTGGTCAAGCAAAATTAGAGGGTGGTTAAGATGGCAAAAGTTATTAACAAGGAAGCACACGCAGACCATGAGAGAGTGCAACAGCTTGCTTTTTCCTGAGCCTACAGTGTAGGGCAGGATTCTGCCCATTTTATCCTCTTCCCCCAGTGAGTTGAGAACAACCTACTTTTGTACTTTGAACTCAGTTTGCAGCAAATGAGTTAAGTGAAGGAGAAAGGGGGGATGTAGGAGGAGGGGAAAGAAACTGCGATATTTTAAAAGCAGTTGGAAAAAGTGGAATGACAGAGGATTAACTGGGACTGTCCTTGATATATTGGGAGAGCTGGATCTCTTATACTTTTCCATTCATTGTGCCTTCTAATTATGCATTTGGAAAAGTCTAACTGATTTGAAATGTCCAAAACTCTGTGAACCCAGAAAGCTTGCCAGTTGGAGAAGAGCAGGAGATTTTTCTATGGAGTACTTAGAAAGATTTCTCCCTGATTCATTCTGTGGCAGTTCCATCCCTGTAACACAGGCCTCCTTGAATGTTTCGTGGAGCACCACAATTTATGACTGGACTTGTTTAACCTAGAGCAAAGAATCCCAAAGAGAAAGGGGGGCAGCAGTTTGGCAGAAGATAGAGAACAGGGCATGATTTAATGAATTAATCAGTGGTAATCATGAAATTGAGATGGAAGGCATAAATCTTACAAAAGATTCTTGAGTCATGGAAATTATTTTAAGCACCTTTACTGGCCTTCTAATCTCTTCCTACTGGAATGAGAGAAGTGATTAGACACCAGCTTCACGGACTCAAAATATATGCACTGTTGGTTTTATAATTTGTTGTTACCTTCTCTACCCATGGCAAATGGCCCATGGAACATAAAGAAGAAATTTATAGTGTATCTTTTCAGCATTCACAAAGGGTAGATGGGAAAATAATTTGTACTATACTGTTTAAAGCAGCTGAACCAAATATTTCTTAGCAGGGTTAGATTATAATCTTTCCCTGAAGACTTTGTTTAACAAATATGTTACCGAGCAGGGATCTGAATTCTGCAAGTCTTATTTATGATAAACAGCATGGCTTGCTGGATTTATGTGCAAGTGCACATTTTTAAAATAAGATTAGTTAATTTACTCTGCAGTTTTCTGCTTTAAGAAAAAGGGCATGAGCATCTGTCTGGGCTTCTCATTTTTAACAATCAAATTATAGCTACAGTACAGTCCTGCTGTTGCAATTGAAATGCTCTGACATTTCCAAAGCCCTGCCAGGCTCCTGAAGCATGATAGAAACGAGGGAGGAATTGTATTTGCCAATATCGTCTGTTTATTTTACCATTTCTCTCCTGACAGTAATGGGGATAAAGTCATTTGGACCACTTCTGGAGCCGCTCTGTATATTTCTCCATGTTAGGAACATGAACCTTGTAGATCCAGAATGTCCCTTGCTCTGCCCCCATCATATTGCCCACCTTCCTTCTTTTCACCACCTCCAGCATTGGAGTTCCAGAGTCTGTTGTCTAATGTAGAAATCCAAAAATCTTCACTAGTCTATATAGCCCACTGGAACTCCAAGAATCTGAATCTCTCGTTTCCCCAGCATTGGACTTGTAGTGTTGCAGCAACAATGTGAGAGAGGTGAGGGGTGAAGATTTGTCTACCAAGGTAGATGGAGAGGAAGGTGGAGAGACAGCTTAGTTTAATGGTTTGAGTGCTGGGAGACCAGGTTTTGAATCCCCATTCAGCCATGGAAACCCCCTGGGTGAACTTGGGCAGGTCTGTACTCTCAGCTCCAGAGGAAGGCAATGGCAAAGCCCTTCTGAAAAAATTGTGCCAAGAAAACAATTTGAATCTATAAGATTCATGTTCTCAGTGTGGAAAAATATAGAGAACAGCCTCAGAGGAGGTCCAAATGGTTTCTCCCAATAACGGTCAGGAGAGAAATGGTAAAATAAACAGACAATATCAGCAAATACAAGAAAACCCTTTAGGGTCACCAGAAGTTAGAAACAACTCAAGGACATACAACAAAAAGGATGGAGAGATCCAAGTTTGGGACCATCAAGCAGTGGAACAGACTCCCTCGGAAGGTGTGGACTCTGTCTTTGAAGGTCTTTCAGCAGTTGTTGGATAGGCAGCTTTTTAAAATGCTGCAATTGTATATTTCTGCATGGCAGGAGGTTAGATGAGATGGCCCTTGTGGTGCCTTCCAACTTTAAGATTCTGTGATTCTGTGAGTGCAAGTTAGGCAACTAATGGCTGATTGAGCATGCCAAAAAGACATGTGAAATGGGACAAAATAAGAAAGAGATATAATAGAAGATCTATTGTTAGATGTTGTTGTGGTTTTTTATTCCTAGCTAGTAAGAATTGCTATGTCTGATGGTTTCTGTCACTCTGTTTCTTTTCGTTCTTCTGCTAGTTTCAAGGAGAAGGTAGAGTGGCTATGGATTTTATTTTAATTTGAACTATTTGGGTAGGCGTTGGCCTCCTGGTAGCATTGGCAGACAGGAGAAAAGCCTCCTGTCCTTCCTTTTCTCATCCTACTGAGTCTTTTGATGTGGAAGGAAGCATTGGCTGTGAATCGACATAACACATCTTGGATTGTTTTCCTGGCTGATCTGCTCACATTGGCCTGACATTGAGGAAATCACTAAATCTCTGGATGCTTTTGCTGAGAGATGGAGAAAGGTGATTATTCTTCGCCTCTCAAGTGCAGGAGAAGGGTAAATTTATCAAAATTTCCAAAACATGTTGACCTTAATGCCCAAAAAGCACTTGTATAAATGCACGTTGTTGGTTGTGTACCCCTCAGTTTCATTGGTTTAGGAGTTTAGTGTTTCAGTTTTTACTTCTCAGATTTCTTCCCTCATTCTTCTCTTATTCTTGAATTATAGTTGGCCCTCCACATTTGCGGGGTTTGACTTTCATGGATTTGATTATTTGTGAGTTTCTCTGCACACCCACTTCAGGCACTTCTTTTCCAGGGGAATCTTCCCTCTGGTACCTCTGATCAGGCTGTGCAGCCTTTTAAAAACCCACCTCTGGTCCTTCTCCTCCGCTACTAGTTGCTGGCTGGCCAGCTAAGGATGGTTTGCAGCCTGATTTCTCAGCACCACAAACTCTGTCCATTCCACACCCAAGGAAGGAGATGGAAAGATGGAAGGAGATGGAAGAAGTATAGGGCCACCATGCCAACTCACCATCTTTCCCTCTTCTTTCCTCAAGCTGGTTTGTACCCTGAGTGTCCATTCTCCCCACCTTACTCTCTCCCTTTCCCACAGACAGACACACATTTTGATGTCTGTGATTTTTCTGCTTTTGTGGGTGTCTTGTGCCCTTAACTCTAGTGAATGTGGAGGACTGACTGTAGTGGAAAATTATTGTTTGCCCAATAGCTGTCTAAAACACCTGCCTGAGAGCAGGAGACTGGTTTAGGAAGCACAAGGCAAGCTGAATGGCACACACAGCTCTGCCCACCAACCTCTCACTGTTGCTCCTCTGTCCTCAGCAACCACCACCTGAGGCAACCGCCTCAGTCTTTTTAGTGATAGCCCTAGCCCAGAGTGCCTTCTGTTCTCTCTGACTATGCCACGAAGAAGGAAAGTGTAGCTTTGATTAATTTCCTTCTTGCCTGAAAGAATTAGAGCTTTTGTGCCTTAGTGGAGATGTTTTTGCATTTGGGAACTTTCAGAAAACTTATATATAACATGTACAAAAAACACACCATTTTTCCCCCCAGAAAGGAAAAAAACACCACTTTTTTTCTTCAAAAAGTTTGCAAAAGGCAACAACCCTGAGATACCAAAAAAAAAAAAAAAACCAAACCCAAAAAACCTCATTTTTCCCCTTAAAATTTGCAGGCATTCCTTACATCCTGAGACATGAATTGGCCACCTGTGGTTGGCCTCCTGTAGTTTCAGATGCACAAAGCTAAGCATTCAGAATGAATATCTTTAGGATTTCTGCAAAATGACTCGTTTCCTACTAGTGCCTACAAGCTTTCAAAGCAGACAAAAGTTCTGTAGGACAGCAGGCTTAGTTGAGTGCTTCTCTGCATGAGAGAGTCGTGAGTTGCATATTTCACATTTCCTTAAGAATGTTATGCCTGGGTACCCAGTCAAAACCTGGATGCTTCATTGAACGGTAGGTAATCTGATTTACTGTGCAGCATAGACGTTGAGTGGCAAATACCATACTTCAGTACTAGAAAAGGTTCCATCAGTGTAAAGCTTGGTATACTTGTGATTTATAAAGTTATAAATATATGTTACATTTAAAAATACAGGGTTCTCCAGTCTATGACATTTGCAGTATATTTTAAACATCATGGGAGGAGGGAAGTCTATGGGATTTTGTGAAGGTTTCTTTGTAAGTCTTCTCAAACAAGAAGTTTGTTACAAATAACTCAAGCAGAAAAATCAGCTCTTTCTCCTTCCATAAATTTGAGAGAGTATTGCTTGATATATTTAGTGCTTGTCAATGGGCCCTCCAGCAATGGATATTTCCTCTGGAAGCAATTATAGAAACATGGCTGTTGGACTTGCATGTTATATTCTGAAATAAACTGGCCTCTCTGGGAATCTCTGGGTGGGATTGCAGTTCCATTCACAGTTTGTACCCTCTTAGAATCCATAATCTTTAAACAAGTTCAGAAGTCTCTTCTTTTGTCTTCCCTTTCTTCTGGCTTCCTTCTCCTTCTGGCTTTCATTTCTTCCTTTCATATCTGTGGTCCTTCCCCTCCTTCGCTCTCTCTTTTGCCCCAGTTTAGAAGGATGGTCTTACTAGCATTCAGGGATTTTTAGGGCTTTTCCGCACTACACTGTTATATAGTGCTATTACTCCACTTTCAACGTCCTATGGAATCCTGGGCTTTGTACTTTAATGAGGGGTATTTAGAATTCTAAGCCAGAGAGCTCTTTGGCCTCAGTAAACTACAAACCCCAGAATTCCACAGGATGTTGAAAGTGGAAGAATAGCACTATAACAGTGTAGTGTGGAAGGGCCCTTTGTCTCCCTGCTTCCATTAGGCACCTTGGCTTGCTTCCTCTCTCTGACGTGAAAGCTGTCAATGACAAGGAGAACATCTAAAGCCCACCTTTCTGTGGCAGACCATTACCTTTATCACCATTGCCAAATTCCTCAGCACTTCAATACAGTTTGCTCCCTGCCATCTTGCTCTCCAAATCACATAGGTTAGGGATGGCTTCAGGTTAAATCTACTACACTTTTTGATTAGAATTGCAAGATCTGCCAACCAGAGCCATGTGGAAAAGATATGCACTTAAGCCCTTTCCACACAAGGGGGCTGCACTGCTGTGGGACCAGGATGGCAGCAGTCAGCTGGTCATGCTTCTGCACGATGTCGTCACCAGCCTGCTACCATCTTGTCTCCAAGCACCGCATACGAAATGGAAAAAAATCTGTTTTACACCTACCATCATACAGTGCTGCCACCCTTCCCAGCCATGCAGAAAGGCAAAAGCACACTAGCAATGCCTCCCTCCCTGGCGCAGCAATGGCACGTGCCTAGCTGCTCGGCAGAAGGGAAGAGGCAAGGCCAGCGCGCTCTTCTCCACAGTGATCCAGCAAGGTGTGGAGGAGAGCATTTCTGGCACACTCCCCTCCCTGCCGGGGCTGCAACAGAAGGACTTCACAGAGTCCTGTCGTGCAGAAATGGCCTTAGAATTGCAGTAGAGGTGCCCTTGAGCACATTCTGAGTCCAAGATTTTATTTTCTGTGTCAGAAAGGAAATCTTCCTATCCAAAAGTACACTCCAAGTGATCTAAAGTTTCCTACATTTCAGGAGATATTCTTTCCAACATTAGGTGGGAAAATTGGTTGCTACTGTTAAGCACTTTTGAGTCAAATTAGTTGGGAATCTACTACAATTCACCCAGAGACCTGCGTGGAGCCAGATCCTGTTCTATCTTTCTGTCCACTGCTGACCTGGTCAAACCTCTCACTGTTTTTACAAGGTGTATCTATAGATTGGAAAGCTATTGCAGTGGTGATATTTAAACTATAGTTTTACTCATGCTAATTGTTACTTAGATTTGGCTCTTGTCCCTTGCCTTTGTTTAATATCTTTTTTCTTTTTGCTGTTTTTTTTTAGGAGCTGGTGGGGAGCAATCCTCCACAAAGGAACTGGAAAGGAATCGCAATTGCGTTACTTGTTATTCTGGTTATTTGCTCCTTGATTGTCACTTCAGTTATCTTGCTGACACCAGGTATTTGTATAACCTTTAGCTTTAGCTGCTGTGTTGCTGTTGTAATTTCAGTGTCTACGAATACTCATTTTTAAAAGGCAGTGGACTGATTGAACTGAACTTGACTGGTAGATCAATCAGTTGGAGAAAAATCTTTCTTCCATTGTTTTGTGCTCTCTTAATTTTGAGGGATGGAATGCTTGCTTTTTTTTTAAATGTTGCTGAACGTGTACATGTATGCTCAAGGTTAAGAAAAAAGGAGACACGATGTTATGTATAGGTGACCATCTACATACTACATGGACAGTAACTTCAAAAAAATAGATCGATGATACATCTCATCACCCTGAACACAACTGGTGGTCAAGTCTCATTAATGTTTAGATGGGAGACCACCGGGAAATGTCAGGGATCTCAAATTACAAAAAGCATCATCCCTGAAACTCTGGAGAGCCACATCCCATCAAAAGATGCTGACAGTAGTCTAGATGAACCAATGGGCTAAGACAACTTCCTCTGCATAGCGGAGCTGGCTAGAAGAAGGTCAGTCTATGGAGCCTCTAGACATGGCAAACAAAGTCCCCATGATATAATCATTGTGGTGATGAACCCAACCAATCAACCTAGTGGTCTGATTCAGTATAAGATTGCTTCTATTATGATGATACATCAGGTGGTTTCACTGACATTGGCAACTGTTCTATGGGATTAACAAAGTTGAGAATAATGGGAGATTAGATCCAGAACTGGACCTCAGTTAGTTGTGACTTAACAGGTCCAGGTCATTCAACAGCTTTAGTCTAAGTAGGACTGACATTGGGTTCAGTGCAGGGATGGGCAAGTACGCAGGGATGGGGGACAATTTTTCACACTATGCCTGCCTGGCAGACCACACTGGAGTGTTTCAGTGTGCCCTAAGTGATAGCTACTTTGGGGGCTTATTTTTCTTAAGTTTTTGGGACATTTGGGATTTTTTTTTAGAGTTAAGGAAAGCAAACCACTGCAGTTTGGACACATTTTGGCTGGTTTGAGGGCAAAAATGTAACCCAAAGCTCAGCCCCCCCCCATTTTTAATTGTGGGGTCTAGGGGTTTCTGGGGCTGCACTTAGGGATCATGTGGACATAGAAAGCTGTATTATACCTGCGCAAACTATTTGTCAAACTAATCAAACCAGCAGCAATTCTCAAAGTCTTCTGCAGCTTCTTGTTCCTATTTCTTTTAAGTGGAAAAAACAGAGGATGGAAACTGGAAACCTTTTGCAGCCAATGCATGTGCTGTAGCATTGAGCTGGAACATCTAGGACTGTAAACACAAGGTCTGTCTGCCCTGCTCCTTTCTTCAATTAAGGCTGTTCACTTATATAACAAAACCAAAAGTTTTCCTCCACCAGTTAGTTTCTAGGAAATTTCACCATTTTTCTTTCCCAAAATGTTACCCAGCACTATTTCCCCCCATCTATCTATCTATCTATCTATCTATCTATCTATCTATCTATCTATCTATCTATCTATCTATCTATCTATCCATCCATCCATCCATCCATCCATCCATCCATCCATCCATCCATCCATCCATCCATCCATCTATCTATCTATCTATCTATCTATCTATCTATCTATCTATCTATCTATCTCTCCATCCATCCATCCATCCATCCATCCATCCATCCATCCATCCATCCATCCATCCATCTATCTTGCCCTCCATGGGTCATTTCTGACTCAGGAAAATCATTTCTTGAAAGTAAGAAAGTAAAGTAAAATAGTAAAATAGGAGTCAACTTCTGGTTGACTTCCTGTTCAAAAAGGAGCCTGTCTTAGGATGAAGTTTGGGGCTTGGACAATACCATGGAGAAATAACCCTCCATCTAGATTTGGGGGATCATTTTGGCCTCTTTTTACAAAGAAAAAGTAATAAATTTCAGGGTGGGAGAGTGTTGTCGAGGGCGCTGCCTTCCAAGGCAGTTATCCATCCCTGAGATAGGCAGAAACTCCACTTACTTTTTCTTTAAAAAATACGTTATACCTTCTAGAAGCTCACTAGAACTCAGTGTTTCACTCTCGCTGTTTAAAGAAGGCCTTTCCTGGACCTAAAATGTCCAAGAGAGGTGGGGGGGGGATGAAATTCTGTGAGAGAGCATTTTTGGCAAGAAAAATGGTGAAGAATTCACTTTGGATGATTTCTTCCTTTTTTAGAAAAGGGTGCCGAGGCCCCTGGCACCCTCAGAAATAGCCCTGAGGGACTACATGTGGCCCAGAGGCCAAACTTTCCCTACCCCTGCTCTGGACTGTTCTCGTTCTGACTTTGAAGTCTCCAGCAGCAGAAAGGTACTGCAGAGGTTGACCAGAATTCAGAACTATTATTTGCAACACTATTAGGCAGAAGTGTTACGAATAATTTATGTTATGACAGATTACCAGCTGTTTGACCCCATAGCACTTAGGAATTATCCAAGAACATGCCAAAAAGAAGGTCACCATTCTTATTAGTGTGTTTAGCTAGACTCTGGAGAGATCCTACGACAGTGGAGTGTGACAGGATGACAAAGAAGAATATGACATATCACAATTATAGATGAAACAATAACTTTGATGTGTGTCAGAATCACCACTAATACTTTTCAAAGAAAGTGGCATGTTAGCATATTTACTGTGGATTTGATCCAATTCACAACAGCAGAGCAGTCATCCATACAGGGATTGGCAGAGGGCTAGGTTTTCAGAATGCTGCTGCAAGATGTTGTCATTAAGAATGGAGGTGGAACAGAGCTTGGGTTATTTTAACAGCATGAAGAGCTGATTTTATGAGCAACTGTGTACATTTTCAGCAGACTTATCCATATGCCAAGCTGAATGGATACATCATTAAGTTAAATTAAAGAATCTCATTTTACCATTGGGGAAGGGTTAACATTCTCTGCTACACCTGAAGCAGAAGCGTAATGTGGAGCGGGGAGGCGGCAAGATACACCAAATGGTGTTTGCATCTCTCTCTTCCACCAGAGGAGAATGCCTAGAATACTCAAAGAACAAGAGGATGGTGGTATTCCTCTCCTCACCGTCTGTCACCTGAGGCGGTTGCCTCCCTCTACCTAATGGTAGGGCCTTTCAGAACAGCAGTCATTTCATTTAAATGACTTTGTGGTGCGGTATGTAAATGTGAAGGAATTCCACAGGATCCTGCATGCGGATCTTTTGCTCTCAGGCTAGAATGTAGACTAGAGAGGTTTGACTGAGGACTTCTTGTCTCTGGCCTTTTCCACACCGTACCTTGTCCTGCTGTGCTCTGGTGGTGATCCCGGCAGCAGCTCTGCCGGGAAGGGGATATGACAGGAGTGCTCCCCTCCACACTGGACCGGTTCCCTGCTGAAGGAAGTACAGTGGACACACCTTTTCCTTCTGTAGCGCAACCAGGCTCTTTCCCAGGCTGCGCTTGGACAGGAAGTACCTCCATTGCGCTTCCAGGGTTTCTGCAGGCCAGGCACGTGCAGGATGGGGGCGCAATCACTGGTCATTGAGGGAGAAAACCTTTCAATGATTTAATCTGTGATTGCATCTCCTGGTGATGGGAGAAGAACAGAACAATAACAATGTTGTGCAGAAGTGTCATCACAGTCCTGCTCCTCTCCCGTCCCCATGCAGTACAACAGCACCCTGTGGAAAGGGCCCTAACTCACTGGCAGATTGGGCTCTTAGTGACGCTCTTCTTGCTGTTTTCATTGTCATTGCCCTCAGTAACATTTTTGCCTTGAGTACTTGTGTGTTACTAACACAATAAGCCGTTAGGATGTAGTACCAAGTGGAAGCCCATGTGCCTATTAATGAGAGAAACCTGAATCTTTAAGTGGCTCAAGTACCTTGGGACCAGTGAAGTAAAAAGCCATTTTCTCCTCCATTAATTGGCTCACTGGAGTCTGTTTATGGCATACTCTAAACAGGAATGTGTTTTGCCTGCATAACAAGTTAACACTAAAGAATGGAAAAAGGCACTTCGTGCCGTGAGGCATCCCTGTTACTTATAGAATTATAGGATCATAGAATGGTAGAGACGGAAGAGACCAGAGGGGCTGTGCATTAATGTACAAGCAAAACACTCTTAACAGATGGCCGTCCAGCCTGTTTAAAATCCTCCAAAGAAGCAGACGCCACCACACATTGAGGCAGTGTTTTCGCCGTTGAACAGCTCTTACCGTTAGGAAGTTTTTGCTAACGCTGAGGTAGAATCCTTTTTCCTATAGTTTGAAATCTTTGCTCTGTGTCTTAGCCTCTGGAGCAGCAGAAAACAAGTTTGCTACATCTTCGGAACCTATATACGAATATACTAGTTTTACATGTTTTGCCCAATGACTTTATCCCATTGGGTTCAATCAAGCTCATTTTCAAGAAAAGAGTATTTTAGGTTAGTAAGGTGTTTGTTGTTGTTGTGTGCCTTCAAGACATTGCCCACTTATAGTGACCGTAAGACAAACCTGTCATGTGGTTTTCTTGGCAAGATTTCTTCAGAGAGGTTTTGCCTTTGTGTTCCTCTGAAGCTGAGAGAGTGTGACTCTCCCAGAGTCACCGACAGTAGGTTTCCATGTCTGAGGGGAGGTTCAAACTGTGGTTTCCCAGAGTCCTAGTCCAGCACTTGAAACATTAGACATTCTCTTACATTCCCTCTAACTTTTTCCTTTGGATGGTAGATACAGCCCCATAATGGGTAAAATTATACCCCCTAAGCTGGAAATATTAGTGCTAGAAATATTAGTAACACTTTTCAAACCCTAGAAAAGTTACTGTACTTTTTCCTTGGCTGGGGGATTTGGGAGTTGCAGTCAAAAAGTTAACTGTTCTGAGTTCTGTTATTACCACATTTTAAAAACAGGAGCAGAACAGAGAAAAGGGTGAGATTTGTGGACTGGGGAGAGGAAAAGAGAAAAAAAAAACCTTTGCTGATATGAACTAGAAGTCAGGAACTTTCTAGTCTTGGAATGATGTTAGAGTAGGGGGTCCTTCAAAGTTTACCCTGAGCTCAGGGATTTTACTTTGTTGGACTACAACTCCCAGAATTCTTCAGCTAGCATAGCCACTGGAGAATTTTGGGAGCTATAAATTTAAAATTAATGTTGCAAATCTTTGATAATTCCAGATATGTGGAATCTACTTTTTCATGAGAAACTTTCCAATCCAGATAGAGGTAGTATTTAAATGATCCAAATGGTGTACAAGTCAGTTGGGAAGGTCCCGTCTAGCATTAGCTGGTGGCTTCAGTGTCAGTGAAATAGTGAATCCACTCCAGGTTTTACTGAATTTAAGGGAACTATCCAAGGTGCTGAACCTATATTGGATGTATGGTTCATCTCCTTGTATAGCTTCTAGTAAGACTGGGGGCAAAGGGATTCATTGTTCCACTGACCTTGAAGCCACCAGACTTCACTGGTCATATTTACAGAATAGTCACCTCCCTGGAGGCTGATTCCATGTGATCAGGTTGCTGCATGCATGCATACGTTGGCTTCCTTACATTGTATCACAGTCACATGAACTCTGTCCATGGAAGATTGCTCTCATGTGATTAATATGGTGCTCATAAGGGCTACCAATGGTGGAGAATACTAGAAAGCCAAGCCAGCATCCCATCCTGATATAATGCTTTCAGATCCAATGCATTGTTCCTTTCTGGGACACCAGTTTGCTGATGAAGCTTCCCAACCTGTCTTCCTTCACAGTCTGTGCACTTGGGGTTAAAATGGATGCTGTGATAAATGTGCAGCATGCAGAGGTCCCTTACTTTTGTATTATTATTTTTAAGTGAGCGGCTTGAGAGCCCACTGGTGATCAGCTAACTGGATATGGCCATCTCCTCTTTGAATGTTTTGGCCCAGGAGTGTGCATCTGTGGTGGGTCAATTTTCTATACCAGGGACTATCCAGAAGCTGCATGGGCTTCCTGTTGGGAGTTAGAGTTTCCCAGGGTGTTAGCCCTTTTTGGGAAATTCTATGGAAACTAAAACTGTTAGGAATCAACCTTCCTTTAGTAAAGTAGCAGAAAAAACATGCCCAAATTTCTGTGTGGCTTTCCTGGACTGAAGCTGGCTGAGAAGCAAAAACAAGGCAGTTTCAGGCTACAAACTTAGAAAAGTTTACTAATGGCTTTTACATTTACATATGCATTGAGGAACCTACATCCTAACTAGCTAATGGATAGATCTGTAGTAGCTTCATTTTTAACTCACCATCTTCGTGATGGAGATGTGAAGCATGGTCAGAGAGAAGGAAGAAGCAGCTAAAATGGAGGTGAAGAGGTCTGAGAAGGGGGGTCTTTTATAAGACTGATGACCCTAGGAACTATCCTGGGTCACATGATCTGATCATCTGAACACTAAAGGTATTTATGATCATGCATTTAAATGACACAAGGACAAATGGCGAGGCTTTGTGTAAGAAGAGAGAAGGCTTTGGAATGCAAAGGAAAAGAATCCCTATACTATCTAAGCCCTACTTGCCCTAAAACAAGGGTGGGGTGGGGAGAGAGAGTGCTGGAATTTTTCTAACACATCTCAAAATGTTAAAAAACTAAAACAGAAGTCAACCAGAAGAGCTCAGAAGTCTCCTTCTCATTTTGAATAATTGTTCATTTTTTATGCTAACCAGTGCAGTGACTGTGACTTATTTAAAAAGCTGTTCTGGGTAGCTTTCAGAAGAGGCAGTTCACAGGGATGGGAGGGCAGAAAAAGGGGGAACTGGGGAGCTTGAGAGCCACAAAAACAACCTAGGGGCTGCATGCAACCCCAGAGCCACAATGTTATACCCCATTTTAATCCTCACATGGGGGGAAAGGCCAATTTGGAGGTAGGGGACAAGCAGAGGGGAACATTCTACACATGTGTGGAGGGCCCAGTCCTGACCAGTGCCCTACATGCTTGTTTACAAGGGAAGAAGAAAACCTTTGCTCCATACTGCTCATTTTAACACAGTAGGTGGTATCCTGTTGGTACCTTTCACATGTGTAAATTTCCCCATGGAAGTGTGGGACATCTTTTGTCTAGTGTGGAATTTCTGCATTCAGTTCAAGGTTGTGGAAGCAGAGTTACACATGTAGCATCACTATGCGTGCAGATGCACACGTGTGCAATATGGATGAAATATACGTGCATATTTAATTGTGAATTTGAACATTTGGATGTAGATTCAGTTGCATAACACTGTCATTCAAGGGTTACATCAATGTGCATCTCCACATGCAGAAAATTAATGCTATGTAACCCTGGTGTGGGATCTTCTCCCTTGCAACCAGTGCTTATCAAAGTTACTTTTGAAGGCTACAGCGACCATGCTGGTTTTCTGGATTCTTAGAGTCTTCATCCTCAAAAACCTAACTTTTCCAAGTTTGAGATTAACCTTGCATCTCCTCCTGTCCTTAGGGTGGTGGAGCAACATTTGAAACATATTCATTTTCTGTTAACAGCTGCTGCGAATTATTTTGCTTGTTGCCTAAAACTGTTATAACCACAGGAGGGAGACCATAAGAGATGGTGTAGGAAGTAGTCAGTCAAAAGCAGCCTATCAAGCTTTGGGAAAATAGGAGTGTAAGCTGTCATTACCCCCATCCTCTTCCTATGAAAACATCTGGACCCTTCCAAATTCTGGGCATGCAATCAGACCTTGACAGTCAGAGTGTAAATTGGTTTTCTCTACTTCTGTTGACCCGTCCTTAACAGATGTGAATGTTAGCAAGAATTCATTTTTTGCCTTGAGAAAGAGTCAGTGTGCATTTAAACGATACAAGAATGCGAAAAAATATAGTTGCATGGTGGTCATATAAAAACAATAATTGCCACTACTGTGGCTAATCCATTTTTAATCATAAAATATCTGTCTGGGGAGAGGAAGTATAATACTCATATATTACAGAATAAAAGTAGAGCTCTTTGAAGCCCTGCGAGCAGCCATTTGCCCATAATGAAAATGATTATTAATATTTATAACTCATTGTGTCCCAGTTCTTAAATGCCGTCTGCTTGCCTGGCTGCCATTTGAAATGAATTGGTCACTCTCCAGTATGCAGCAGAAATTTCAAAGAAACCTCCGGCTCCACCTCCATCTATTCATTGTGACCTGAAAATCCTCCAGTTTCCAGAATCCCTGGCCAGCATTACCAGTGATCATACTAGTCAGGAGATTTTGAGAAATGTAGTCCAAAACGTAACATTTCCAATCTCTGGTTGTACAGACTTTAGGCTTGCAGGAGCTACACTGCTGTTGTTGATGTTTGCTGGAGCTAAATATGAAAAAGTGAGGCAGGAATGAGAGGTACACTAAAATCCTAGAACAGGGCACAGCAAGGCTTGATTCTAGAAGTTTTGCTATCTTGGGCAAATGAAAAAAAAATGGCGTCCCTACTGAGTTCAATGCACCAAATCCAACTGAATTGGCAGGTGGATATTACTTCATACACTCCAGTATTTCACTGAGTATTTCTGCTCTACACTATGGAATCCTAGGGTTTGCAGTTTACGGAGGGCCCTTTAGAATTCTCTGCCTGAGAGCTCTTTGACCTCAGGAAACTACAAATAGTCAACTCAGTAAACTACAAATCCCAGAATTCCACAGGCTGTTGAAAGTGGAATAAGAGCAAGATGGGAAAAGTTATTGACTAGGAAGGGCACACAGAGTAGAAGAGGCATGTCAGTTTGCTTTTGCCTTTGCCTTTTGGGAAAAGCTAGATTCTGCACCTCCTGTCCTCTAGGTCCTGCTGAGTTAACTGAGTTTAAACTAATTCTGCACTTTGAACTCACTTTGCAGCAATTGAAGCAAGCTGGGGGCAAAATTAGAAAGTGGGAGAAGGAGAGAGAAACTAGGACAGGTTGAAAGCATTTCAAAAAGTGGGACAACAGATGGTTAATCAGAACTGTCCCTGCCAAATAAAAACAGTCAGAGGGTGTTTACTTCAATACTGGATAGTGTCCTTCATGGCTCCAAATATGTCAAGTATTCTGGGATGTAGGACAGGCTGTGGGCCTCAGGAGGAACTGGCTTCAACATTTGCCACCTGAAGCAGTTGCCTTAACCTGACTAATCATAGGGCTAGCCTTGCCTCTGAACACAGACCCAGCCAGTGAATTTGTTTTCAGCACTAGAATTAAATTCATACTCCTTTCTCTTGAAAATCCATTTTGTTTTTTCCCAAAGATTTTTTTTTTCCATTTCAGTGTCCTACAGAGAAGCCTTTTTTGCAGTTCCTTTTGTCAAACAAGTGGTGTCGAACAATTGCTGTTTGTCACACTGTTTCTGTTGAGTGACTAAGAAATCTTGGAATTTTTTTTTTGCTTGAGATATCGTTAGAAGAAAACGGTACAAGAGGGTTGCAACAGGCCTTTCACGCTCCCTCGGACTGGTGTGGCGGTTCCAATCCAATAAGATGCCCTGTCAATATCACTTTGCCCTGACTCCACCCTCTTATCACAATCTTTGCACAGCAGGGCTAGAGTTTTAATTGTTCCTCAGAACCAAACTATTTATTTAAAGTAGCATTTTCTCTCTATTACAATGACTTTAGATAATTCAGACTGACTGTACAGTTATAAAACAAACTGTAACATTTATTATGGTAACCGTGGAAATAAAGTGTCTTGCTAGAGCTCAGTTGTATGACAACCTTGATACATTAACAGTTTAAACTTCTGACAAATTTTGGTCATTTAATTCCAACACCAATTCCCTGTGGCTTTTCCTCAGCTGATAATCACACCCAAGACCACCCTTCAGTTATCACTGAAAGCTCAAATGCACACAGACACTTTGCCTTATATAGAATTCCATAAGCCCCTCCCACACTCACCACTCTGCTAGGTTTCATTCTTGAGGTGCTGTTCCTGTTGCCTAGCAACCAGCCATCAAGTTGCTCTGGCATTACAAATAGCTAACCCCCAAAACAACTTCCTCCCAATGGTTTAATACAAGTCTTCCTTGTTAAAGATAGTGCAGGTGCAGCTGTGAAGATCAGAAAATCAGGGCTTAGAAAAGTTACCTTTGGAGGCTACCCCCCCCCCCCCCGAATCTGTGCTGGCTGAGGAGCTCTGGGAGTTCTTTCCAAGCTCATGACATTGAACCTATCTTGTTTCTGCCATTGCTTCAGTAGTCGTCTTGCACAACTCTGCTGGACCAGTAGAGTTAATTTCACTGCCGTGCAGACCAAGGCCATTTCCGCACTACATTCTTACAGTGTGATTATTCCACTTTCAACATCCTATGGAATCCTAAGACCTCTCCCTAAACTGGAAACCCAGGATTCCATAGGATGTTGAAAGTGGAATAATCTCACTATAAGAGTGTAGTGCGGAAATGGCCTGAGTCTATTTGCTTCTTAGTTAGTACAAAACAAGAAATGATAAGGCGGAATTTGTGGGATGTGAAGCAATAATGTGTATCTTTCTCTACTTCTGAATATTTTCCAGTTGAAGATAATAGTCAGTCTCAAAAGAAGAAAATTACAGTGGAAGATCTGTTCTCCGATGACTTCAAAATTCATGACCCAGAGGCTAAATGGATAAGTGGTAAGTCTTGCAGTCAGAAATGAATGTAACTTTTGTCACCTTTTGTATCATTTGTTTTTCAGTTTCACCCTCTTTCCACTTACACTACATTTCACTTTCTTTTTTACCTGTGCACGTTTTTCCAAATTGATGCTACTTTCTATTGAGTCAAAACCATAGCCCATTTAATCCAGTGCTATCTACTCATTGCTGGGAACTATTTTCTCTGCGATGAAGATCATTTCCCAAGGTTCTTTACCTAGGCCATTTCCGCACTAGACTGTTATAGCGCTATGATTCCACTTGCAACATCCTATGGAATCCTGGGCCCCTCTCGAAACTGTAAACGCCAGGATTCCATAGGATGTTGCAAGTGGAATCATAGTGCTATAACAGTCTAGTGTGAAAATGGCCCTAAAGATACCAAGCTATTGAAGTGGGATAGTAATTCATTCATTTATTTTAAAAATTATCTAGACCACACCTTCATTCAAAAGTGTATTGCAGGGCAATTCAGATGTCATTTGTTTTAATGACCCATGTCATTGAAATCAGCATAAAAGCTAAACCTCAGTATGGTTACACTGAAATGCATAAAATTTATTTCACTTCCTTAAATAGAAAAATAAATCAAGTATAAATTTAAACATGGGCAAATGAAAACCTGGTGTTGAAGAGAATGCAAAACTGCTGGCCGGCATACCTCCTGTACGAGGATCTCCAAAATCAGGGTGCCATCACTTGGAAGGTGCTCTCTTTTGCACATCTGGTATAGATAGAACATAGGAAGGGATCTCCTTTCTGTATCTGGATTGTGCACTCTCCCCCTACTTTATAACATTTCGTTTAACGCAGGAATTGGGTAAGTCTGGGTTGCATGAGGTTTCCAGGGACTATTTTGTGATATCAGGCTTGCTCTGCCCACCCGCCCCCCTCCCGCCACAACTCCTGCCACCAATATTTGTGTTGAAGTTCCCATCCCTCAAAGGACAAAAGTGCTCAATTATTGCTCCTGGGACATTACAGAAGTAGTGATTTTACTTGTAACACTCCCAGTCCACTCCAAGCTCCCTTTCCTGCCACCAAAAGAAAAAAAAAAAAGACTAGGAGAAAATCCTTGTTTGGCGGTGAGTGGGAAATCCGTCCTTTTGGAATGGATTTTTGGGGTTCCATGGTCCACTGTGGTTCTGTGGGGCAAAAAAAAAAAATGGACCCCAGACATACTGAAATTGCCCAGTTCAGTTACTCTACATGCTACTCACTCCCCACCAAAATAATGTGAACAACTGTTGGATTTAACCCAGGTAGATCTGGATTCATAATCTCTACTAAGCTGTGAAGTCCCTTACCTGTCCTTGGACCATCTACCTTTTCTCTTGCCCAACCTACCTTACACGCTTACAGTATATCGTGTATATACATACACAAATACACTATTCTGATTTCTAGTAGGAAGGGGCAGGATAGACAAATGTGGTAAATATGTACACACATGCAGTGTGTGTAGTGAAAGGTGGACCAAACCTGTAGAAAATACTTTGTGATGTGGGTCGTTAAGTGCACCTGTGGAGAGCCATGTGACTTTAGCTGAGTCATGCTGAGTCATGCTGATGAGCAACCAGGGGAGAAGGTTGCATCAGGTGTGGGGAGAATGCAAAGGCTGGCAGGATTGCATCAGCTAGTGTGAGTATAAATGTAGCTGAGCGCTAGCCAGCAAGTTGCACATGGTGCCTGATGTGTCTGCCAGAGGCTCTGCAGAAAGAGCAAGCAGGGGGATGCTGGAATGCCTTCTGAAGAATCTTGTAAATATGTACACAGTGTAACTCAAGGATAAATTGCCTCCTTGATGGAAGAAAAGAAGTGGCGTGGGTGAGTTTTTCCTGGCTACAGTGCATTGCTGCTAAGGTATTCTCTGCTGCTGGGCACGCTTCCAAAGCTGTGGAAGCAATCTCTGCTATATTTTGGGTGTGACATGATACCATGAAGTAAGTTGAGATGAGAGATGGTTGATTTCTTGGGACCAATTATTGAGATTCAGGGGAGAATGAGGGTTAGAACCTGATTTTGCATGTACAAGGAATCTTTCTAGATTCAGAACCCTGCTCTGGAACATGCTGCTTCCTGAGAGGTAATAGGCCCATGTAATTGCAGTATTGCTAAATTCCCCTGTAAAGGCAAATTGGCAGAATTATGTGCAGAAGATATTATGGAGGGAAACTGGTAAAAATAAAAAAAAATAAAAAATGAAAATTGGTTTGTTTGTTTCCTCCCCTCTCCTAAAAAAAAAAATTCATTCTCTTGTTCCTCAAGCATCACTTTTTTCAAACAGGGAGGTTAAGCATTGCTAGAAAACTGGTGAACTCCCTTTGCTGTATGGGAACATTCCTGTGTTTGTAGCTACCTATCTTGATCTATTAATTTCTTTAAATGGTAGCAGAATTAGCACACAGAGGGTTTACAGTCATAGGAAGCTACCACTGCAACTGCATAACTCAGTCTGTAAATATACAGAATGTATCCCCATAGCTTTTGGCAATATTTCAGCATTTGGTGTATTGAAGAACCTTGCAGAGCTGTTGCTCTATTAAGAACCTGGTTTGATCGTCTTCTGCCCATATGGACTCAGACTGAGAATACTGCCATAATGCTATGGGAAGAAGTCACTGGGAAAGAGTATTGGGAAGTAGCTCACAAGGTACAGTAATTTTGTGCGAAGGGCTCCCTACGTGGTTGTGCTCAAGGATCACAGCTTTAGTTCTCCCTTTGGTAGTACATCTTGTTAGACCTGATATGCTTTCTGGTTTTTATTGCAGTCCTGATCTTAAGTAAAGCATTTCCATTAGAAGGACATAAAATACATTCAGTCTTCCATCACAGCTTTCTCTTCTTTCCCTCCACTGGTTAAGCCTCTTTTGTACAGATCCTTAACTAAGGGCCAATTCTCACTTTAGAATTTGTATTCTGGAACAGATGCTCCATTACTAAATACCTAAGTGTCCCATCATATCAGCACGAAGGGTACGTGAATATAAAATTCAACCCATGTTTCTTAGATTCTGAAACAGTTTTCAGGTGAAGAGAACGCTTGTACTCAAATATTTTAAAGGGATGCAAACCTATTCTGACCCACATGTACCTCCTCACACTTGGTGAGAGGTTTGTATACTTTGTTACACAGGTATTCTGCTGGAGTCATGAGGTGAGATAAATGACCAGACTGTAAACCAGCTGTCATCTTACAATGTTAGAACAAGAGCAGCGTGAAGAGATGTTTCAATCATCATAGGCATACAGATGCAAGTATCATCCCATATCATCACAGACAGCTCTTTTGCACAGAAAACAGGATTTCCTGTGCAGCAAATAGCACTACATTTCCATAATTTAATTATATTTTTAAATATTTCTATACACAGAAGAGCTCTTTCCTATTTTCTGTACAAATCAATCGCATGTGAATTTTGAATGGAATTTCACAAAGTGCATCATTTTCTGCACAGAAAACAGCTTCTGCTCAGAAAATAATATTTCTGTGTAGACTGCAAATAATAGTGAGGAGGTGTTCCTATCCCTGCCAGCCATTTATCTCCTCAGGTTGCCCCCCTGCCAACTTACTTTTCCTCTTTCCATAGAGAAAGTCATACCCCACTAGTTTCTACTAGGATCTGCTGACGACTGGAGGAAGGCTCCCCAATCCAGGAGAACTGGGAGACCACTATGTGGAAATACACTCTGCTTAGGGGAAGCTGCAAAATTGGGGCATCTGATGGCATCACAAGGCCTTTCAAGATTGCCCCTGAAAAGGCAGCCTTGTATGAAGTCAGAAGTCCAGAACCAAAGGCCTAGGGCCCCTTTCATAGCGTTGGAAGAGACTACCACGGCCATCAAGTCCAACCCCCCTGCCTTACAGGAACACAGCAGTCAAAGGCGCCCCCAGCGAATGGCCATCCGGCCTCTGTTTAAAAACCACCAAAGAAGGAGACTTCACCACACTGAAAGGCAGCATATTCCACTGCCGAATAATGCATCCTAACTCTAAGCCCTACATGAGGGAGAAACCAAATTCAACATATTTATAGACTCAGGGCCTTGCTGGTACTCAAGGAAAAGACAGAGTAGTCTCAGCAATCATAATGCTACCCATTATGGGCTGACTTTCAGCAAGCTTTGGATCTTGGACAGCTCCTTTGGATCCTGAAGAAGGAGAGAGGCAGAATAGAAATTAAATAAAATTGAGCATCTTGATCAGTAACTTCAGCTGGCAGGTAAGGTGGGAAGCCCTGGGTCACAGGAATGTTGATGGGTGTAAGACAGATCCAGGAACCTATATTTTCTCCCAGGAATGACACACACACAAAAAAAAAACACCTTCTGGGTGCAATTTATGTTACAAGATATGGGACATGGGTAGGCATTCACTTTTTGCTTGCCCTTTCTCTGGTCTTGATTGCAGCCTCAGGTGGCCACTTTTCGTTAAGAAAGGGCAGAAGAATTTTACACAGGGCTCCATATAAAGTACAGTTTTGCTCTTGAATTGTTTTGAGGGAAGAAAAAAAATGGAGCTCTGAATCCAGTGAGGTTAAGGGAAAGAAACTCATTGAATGGGATTTGGTTCAGGCTGAGAAGACTGAAGGTTGATCAGGCACTGAAAAAAGATCTATTGCAAACTGTCACTGGGAAAGCCATTAAATAAATGTCAAGCGGCTCTTTGAACTGAATGGCTTGGCCTTTTGCTGCTGCTTTGTATTGTGAGGTTTCAGATGCTGAATCCAGTTACTTTTGACGTAAAAGCTCAAAGAGGGTCTCCGTGGTGTAGGATTGCATTCTGTCCAATTTATGAGTCCTGTATCACAGGGATAGGCGCCCTTGCTGAAACATATTAAAATGTCATCCTTTTCATCAGAGGTCGTCAGAACAATTCAGTAGACTTAATTAGTTCTTGCATCACCCCTGTGGGGCAGGCAAATATTATTATTGCACTCATTTTACAGCTGGGTAAACAACAACACAGAGTGATGAATCTTTAAGGTCATCAGCAAGACTGTAGATGATTTGGGAACACAATACGGCCGTGCCAATCTCTTAGGCCCTGACATAATCTAGCGCACTGTTTGGTCTCAAACAGATTTCATTGTTTTTCTATTCTTTTCAGCTCTTGGATCTTTTTAGAGACTGCTTAGTAAAAAAAAGAAAGCCTTAACAGACAAGAAGCTAGCTTAACAGAAAACAGTGCTAGGAACCATGTATTCACATGTATTGATCGGTGGATTAAAACTATTTTATTTGGGAATCCAAGAAGATAATTTGAAATTGTGTTACTGTTTCTTGAGTCTTTCTTTCCTTGAAAACACCCATTTCGTGAGTAAGGATGGATATCAGAATTGGCCAGGTTGTCTTTACGTACAGAAGTAATGCACACAAGAAGAGTTTCCCTGAAGTTACAGTGTAGGCTTACAAACAAATATATGGGAAAAAAAAGATAATCAGATGTATCTGAATAGCCAGAATGGTGTATGGCCAAAGTGTCTGAACAGAGTGTGGTCTTGGAGGCTGGAAGTCTAAATATGAATCCATGAATCCATGTGGGAAACTCAAGTGAGTCCTTTGATCAGTGGGTCATAGTGAGACTAAAATGTATACATTTATCAAATTCTGAGTTGGCAAAGCACAACCTATGGGCCTTTTATGGTCCCAAACATTTTCTGGGGTGGCTGAGTTCTCTGGCTGAGAATTCTAAATGCCCTTCCCTAAACTGCAAACCCCAGGATTCCGGAGGATGTTGAAAGTGGAATAATAGCACTATAACAGTGTAGTGCAGAAAGACCCTTAATAACAAAAGTAAATATAATTATTTCCAGTCCAAAAGGCTCTTAGGGTAGTCCATTAATAAGGATGTAGCCTTCATTGTGACATAGGCTATACTGTGACATGATTCTGTGTTCGGTAGGGATGTAATTGTTTGCTAACTTCATGTTCAAAAGAAGCACCAAGTAATTTTAGCAGTTTTCTACCTACCGCAAGAAAGTCTTCAAAAATGTGAAATGGTCAGAGTTCAGAATTTATTCTGTGCAGAATTTGCACATGGATTTTCTTTCCCCTTGAAAACAGCATTTTCTTCATAGAAAATACTTCTTCAGTATTGTTGACCTTGGAGAATTAGGCCATTTCTGCAATAGACTGTGCTATTATTCTACTTTCAACATCCTTTGGAATTCTGGGGTTTGTAGTTTACAGAGGCCAAAGATCTCTGCAGCTGAGAATTGTAAATGCTCTCCCTAAACTGCAAATCCCAGAATTCCATAGGATGTTGAAAGTAGAATAAGTACTATAACATTACAGTGTGGAAATGGCCTTATTCTCTACAAAATTAACACAGGGCTTTTTTTGCACTGCTTGTTTCCTACACAGAAATTGGTGTTTTCTTTGCAAATAAATAAATATGTGCAAAATTTGTGCAGAATGAATCCTGAAGTGCAGATTCCTGTTGGTCTAGAATTCTTGTCATCAGGATTTTCTGACACTCACAAATATATATCGATATCTGTATGTTTCCCTTTTTTTAAAAAAAAAAAATCCCCCCTTTCCAAGTGTTCAAGATAAACAAGAATTTTAATCTGGGTCTACAGTGTTCAGAGAAAACATTTCAGTCAGTGTATTATTCCAGCTCTTTTTTTAAAACACATTTCTTGCTAATGAAATGATGAAGACAACTGTGGAGGCTCTTTTACAGATCAATATGGAGCTTAATGGATGTGAAATCTCAGCTGTTCTCACTCTCACCGAAACTGTGGTCAACATTCTGTCACAGTCTAGTGTGATCAAGAAACTGAATAGAGTTCGGCAGGGACCATTGCCCCCCCCCATCCTTGTTTTTTATTAAGTTGTGACACTTTTTGTTTTCTTCTGGCCTAGAAATTCATATCTGTTTTTACATGTACCTTTCTTAACATATACAGGGTTTTTGTTAAAATATACATTTTTCCCTTTATGTACACACTTTGATAAACATTTTTCTTGTTGATGAAAGCACCACATACAAATTTTTCAAAGAGATGCATTCTGAGTTGCAACCATTTATTTACATACAACTTTTAAAAGGAGTGGAAAGATTAAAATGCTGCTTGTAGTTTTTTCCTGGTGACAGCAAACTGAAATGATGCACACCTTTTCATTGACAGACTCACAGACCACTAATTGGATAAACTCATTTGAACATTTGGCTAATGTGAATTTCATTTCCACCCCTAAAGGCTATACAGATTCTTAGGCCATTTCCACACTAGACTGTTACAGTTCTATTATTCCACTTTCAACATCCTATGGAATCCT
The DNA here is from genome assembly GCA_030412105.1 of Cyclura pinguis. Taxonomy (NCBI): domain Eukaryota; kingdom Metazoa; phylum Chordata; class Lepidosauria; order Squamata; family Iguanidae; genus Cyclura; species Cyclura pinguis. The sequence goes on along the minus strand of CM059604.1, from coordinate 128,266,286 downwards.
GGGGTTTGCAACTTAGGGAGGGGCCTTTGAGAAAATGGCCTTAATGTGGAAATGACCTTAATTATTGTGGTCAAGGGCCAAGATCAAATTCACTGTATGTAGTGTGGAGGGGGCACATGTGATAGGTATGGGAAATTTGATGTTTTGATGGTAAATAAAGTGATGTGTTTTGTATTCCTTACTTAATGGTGCCCTGAGATTGACAGTATATTTATTGTACTCTGCTGATAAAGTGACTGAAGCTTCTCAAGTGAGGCCCAGACATGTGGGCAGGACATTAATTGTTTATGGTTTACTTTGCAAAACACTTCGAGAGCCTTTGTAGAAAATCACTAATACCTTCAAGATTTTTTTTTTTTAAGAAACTGAACTGGCAGGTAGAAAGCATGTTTTTCCACTGGAGATGTTCTTCCAGTCATGAAGTATCAACTTTATCTGTAAGTTAGAATGTAATTCCCAGTATCCTCTGTGAAGAAATGTTTGTTGGCATCATTTATTTCTTTAATGTATTTGTAGCCCCCTGTTCATCTGTCTTGGAACATCAGACAACATACTCGGCATTTCTAAGTGGTCTCCCATCCAGGCAGTGGCAAGAATTGAGAGGGTATTCTATTGGTTAGTCCCCAGTGGAGTAGACCTATTCAATCAAGTGTTGAAGAGTGAGTCAACACATAAGTAAATTCCACTGATTCATTAAATCTACCAACAGGATTTAGGCCATGGACATGCTTACTTCAGCAAGAAGGCAACATCCAGTGCCCACAGAGTACGCCCTTGAATAGGGCTCTTGAATAGGGGTTAAGTTCTAAGCTATGTGAGAGCCAGTGTGGTGTAGTTGTTTGAACACTGGACTACAACTCTGGAGGCCAAGGTTCAATTCACCACTCTCCATGGAAACCCCCTGGGGGACCTTGGGCACATCACACACTCTCAGCCCAGAAAACTCTTGTGATAAGTTTAGCTTACGGTCACCATAAGGCAGAAGCAACTTGAAGACACATAACAACAAAAACAACTAGACTATGGCCATTTCTGCACTGGACTGTTATAGCGCGATGATTCCACTTGCAACATCCTATGGAATCCTGGGGTTTGCAGTTTCGGGAGGGGCCAATTGGCCCCTCCCGAAACTGCAAACCCCAGGATTCCATAGGATGTTGCAAGTGGAATCATCGCGCTATAACGGTCCAGTGCGGAAATGGCTTATGTATTGTACTGCTATTTTCTCCAGAAACTAGGATGTGACTTCTGGGTTTTATAGAACTTCCAGCTGTACCTGGTGAATGCTTAGTAACTCTCAACAGTGTGACTATGTATTTAGTTATTTATTTATTTCGTTTCTATGCCCACTTTCTCCTGGAATGGGACCCAAGGCCGTTCACAAAAATAATCAATTAAAAACCTAGCAATAAGATTTTAAAAACAATTAAAAATAATCATCTAAACAGTGTAAAATCGTGTAAAAGCCCACAGAAGTTTTTTTTTTTTAAAAAAATAAAGCACACACCCCAATAAAACTAGCACATCTGCAGTAGATATATTGGGCAACAATTGGCTAGTGGCTGTGACCATTGGAGACAAATAGTACCCTTCATCTTCCTTCTGCAGAAGAACGTAGCATCGGGTGTAATTGTATTGGCTTTACTCTCAGTCCTAGGTCTGGAAGGTACTCAGAAGTTTTTGACGGAACCAGCCTGAGACTTTTGCTGCCGGAGGCAAAGAACAAAACTGCACCCCATTTGTACTCTATACACAAAAGCCAAATCTTGGATCTTACACTGAATCTTGAAAAAAGAAAAATTTTGTTACAACCCTGGGAACAGCATTGCATCCCCTAAAGCACCTGAAGGCAGTGTCTTAGATCGGAAGGGATAAGACACATGCAAAACCCTCAGCAGTGGTTTCCAGAACTTTGTTTTCCACTCCCAATATCTCCTGCCAGAAGCAGCAGCCTCACTCTGCTTAAAGGGCAGACCAGCCCTGGGCCATTTCCACGCTAGACTGTTATAGTGTTATTATTCCATTTTCAACATCCTATGGAATCCTGGGGTTTGCACTTTAGAGAAGAGCATTTAGAATTTTCAGCCAGAGAGCTCTTTGGCCTCAGTAAACTTCAAACCCCAAAATTCCACAGGATGTTGAAAGTGGAATAATAGCACTGAAGGGCAGAAAGGCCCCACTTTTTTTGAGTTCTTCTGGAAAGAGCTTTCTGCCTGTCCCACCAACCTCACAGGTGCACCGGATAGGAACACAAGAGAGGGTCGTCTCCATGGCTCTTCCCAGGCTCCAGGGCTCCCTTCCTGGAGAAGTTAGACTGCCAGTCTCCTCACTATCCTTCTGCAGACGGACAAAGATGTTCATCCCAGTAGGCCATTGAGAATTTATTTTCATAGGGGAATTGGATCTTGGATAACATTCAGGATTAGGAGGAGGTAGAGGACGAGTGATCCAAGTGAGTAAACCAAACTCTACACTTCTACAAGGGGACACAACATCCCATCTAAAGTGATTAGCAAATCTGATTATGAGGGTATAAGTGAAGCAGGATAAATTTCTTCCTGAACCCATGGATAGTCAACAATTAAAAGCTTGCAAAGAATCTGTATTTTAACCCAAGTGATGGTATTGCATTATTTGAATCTACAAAAAACACATTGGTAGAAAAATCTCACATGTTTGCAAGCACATGTTTTCCTGCTAAGATGGAAAAGAGAACAACAGCAGCAACAATTCTGCTTAACTGTGTGGACTGATACTTTGTCTTGAATCCTTTCCCCCACTGCCTTGTAAAGGAAGGCTTTTTTTTTTCCTGCAAAGCCATTTCAGCTTAGAAGTCAGAGGAGAGGGAGAGAGAGAATGTCTGACCTTGGGTCAAAGAGCTGCACTTGAAGATCTGTTCTTTTCGCTGACTTTATAGTTCCCTTGGTCCTGTGTGTAGCTCAGTGGGGACCAGCTTAATCCATTGGGGCTTACAGATGTCACAGGGACAGAATCATCACTCTTCAAATCTTCCATCTAGAAATACCACCAGAGGGCTTTTTGTTCGAATGTTGCCTTTACCTAAAATTCAACAATCTCAGCTGTCAGCCTATTGACCTCTCTGTTAAAAGCCGAGCAATGTACAAGCCTGTCTGGCACATGAAAGTCACTCTAACAGATCAAAAGTAGTCCAGCCTGTTTGTTGCATCTTTTATAAAGGGCGACCAATAATTGTTTACAACAGCTGTTGGACCTGTTTTGAAAGTCCTGCTAAGTACCAAATGTTGGCAAAGTTTACTTATGTAAATCCCACTTTGGCATTAGGTGTGGGGTTGAAACAAAATTCATATAGTGCTGGTGGTAAGTTTTCAAGATGCTTCATTAGCATATGAAAACTCTGGTCGTGAGACATCTAAGTGATTTACATTGTTCTATTCCATGCCATTGTCAATAGTCAATGGAGAGCAGCAACAGCAAGGGAAAGAACTGAGCTTAGAAAAGTTATTTTTTTGGACCACAGCTCCTAGAATCCTGCAGCCAATTTGATTACTCTGCCTTAGGGATTAGGGGATAGAGTTGTAGTCCAAAAAAATAACATTTCCAAGCTCTGATTCCAAAGGAGATCTCAAATGATGGTAGTTTTGATAGATCTATTGGGGCAACGTGGAAATTCCGCATGGATAACACTTTATCTAGCATCTACTGCATGGTCCGAGACTGTAAATCAGATTGTTAACCAGACTGTAAATCAGATTGTCTGAGTCTTTTAGGTCTTCTCAAGTGTGTGGATTGGGGAAGAAAAGCCTCTGGTCTTGGTGTCTAAATATAGCCATGGCATAAATCATTCTTGGGTGAGCGGAGTCTAGCCAAAGGGCAAGAGGATGGAGTGAAGACTGGCTTTGAAAGGTCAGATGAATGAGGTGACTGGTGAAGAGGATTCAACTATGAGCAAAGTCATTAAAAGGAAAAGATGTGACTAGACAAACTGCAAACAGAATGCATGGATGACTCTTGTAGGCAAGGGGGGGTGGAAAGATAATTTCAGACCAAACCTAATGCAGGAGAAAATCCCTGGGCTACCTTTCTTGTTGACCTCCTTGAGATTGAGGATGATTTGCACCTGAGAATTGTTGGGTGTACACATCACAGAGAATTGCTATGTTTTATTTTTGAGCATGGGGTGGGGTGGCGTGAAGCTTCTGTAGCCTGCACCATACTAAGTGTGAAGGGCTAGATCCACTCTTCTACTTCCAGATGAAAGGGGTAGCAGCTAGCCATGATATGGATTGTATTATTTTTTTACCCAAATAAGATCCTGATTTAAATTACTCTTCCAATAAGACTGCAAGAAACTATTCTCCCTCCTTTCCATCTCAAACTTGTTTATTTCAGTGTTAGCAGGTTCTTTTGCAGAGTAGCCAGCCCATTTCTTTGCAGTGTGGGGCACAAGTTTGATTGTCTCTTTCCAGTGCCATATTCTTTGCAAGATCAAACAGAGCAGCTCCATCTTTATAGCAGTCAACTGCACAGAAAAGACTTTCTTTCTTTCATCTTTTGGAATTATGCCATTTAGATCTCTTGCATTGTGGCACCTCAACTGTGATGGTACAATAAAGAAAACAATTTAAATTGATGGCAAGTGTAGAAACCCATTAAGAGCTATTAGGGCAGTATGTTTGTTCCTAATCTGGAGGAAAAGATTAATAAAATGTAGGCTGCAATCTATACAGACTTACCAATGAGTAACTTTTGTTGAATTTGGCTATCCTTCCATGGTTGCAGTGTTAGGTCTCTGCTGCTCCAAAGCCTGTTTTAAAAACAAAACAAAACCAGCAAGCCTGGTCTCTGGCAATAGAGCAAAAGTGAGGTACAGTTGGCCCTCGACATTCACCAGGATTAGGGGCACTGGATCGTCACAGAAGTGGGAAGTCCAAAAATATCCGTGTGTGTGTGTGTATGTGTCTACCTGGGGAAGAGAGCAAGGCGTGGTGGGGAGAATGGGCACCCAGGGTCCAAAGCAGGTCAGCGAAAAGGAGAGGGGAAGGAGATGAGTTGGCATGGTGGCCCTATACTTCTGTCTCACTCATCTCCTTCCTTGGGTGTGGGGGGCCATCGGCAGATGGTTTGCAGTGCTGATAAATTGGGCTGCAATCCATCCCTAGCTGGTCAGGCAGTGGCTGGTGGAGAGGGAGGAGGACCAGAGGTGGGTTTTTAAAGGGCTGTGTGGCCTGAATAGAGTTGCCAAGAGGGAAAGTTCCCCCTGAAAAGAAGCACTTGGGATAGGGGGTGGGGGTTGGAGAAACTCACAAATAATCAAATCCAAGGAAGTCAAACCCAGGCCATTTCCGCACTAGACTGTTATAGCGCTATTATTCCACTTGCAACATCCCATGGAATCCTGGGGCTTGCAGTTTCGGGAGGGGCCGGCCAGCCCCTCCCGAAACTGCAAACCCCAGGATTCCATGGGATGTTGCAAGTGGAATAATAGCGCTATAACAGTCTAGTGCAGGAATGGCCCCAGAAACATGGAAGGCCGATTGTAGTACTACTTTTCCAAGTACTATTATGTCCCAAGGGAATCCATTGGTAGTTCTCTAATTCCTATGTATTTAAATACTTCCAAATTAGTCTAAGGACGGAAACTAAATTCCACCGATTCACACCTCAAGGATAAACCAGTGTCCATGTTCATTGCTTTAGTCCTAAAAACTTCTTCCTGAACTTTCACCCTTCGTTATCGAACCATGTCTTGCAAACTGGGTTTCCCACCTTTGCCATATACCTAGCAGCTCTGCTGAAAGGTCCCTGAAAACAGCAGTATGTGTGTGTGTGCGTGGGGGGGGGGCTGTATTCACAACACAATGTAGATGCTATCTTTTTACTGTGCCTGCCAGGATGACACAGTATCTTGCTATTGCTCCTTGCTTTCAAAGGGAGCCTCTTTTTATAAAGGATGACAGTAGGGGTGGAAATGGTGTTTGATGTTGACACTTGAAAGACGTAGCCCACACACAGGAGATTATCTGCCATGGAAACACGAAATCAGCCTTGGAGCGGAAGTGATTCAAGGTTTTCTCCCCACACCAATTGACTTTTTCTTCTTCTTTAAGTCTCTCTCCTTTTTAAAATCTCCCTATCATTTTCACTTTTTCTCCCCCACCACACATGTGTGGGTAGGTAGGTAGGTAAAATAAACTATAGTAACAAAAGTACCCCATACATATCTATACATACAAAACTTACTCGGTAGTACAGTTTGGTCCTCTGTGTTCATTAGAGGTAGGGGCACAGGACCACGGCAAAAGTGGAAAGATTGCAAATACCAAAATGTGTGTGTGTGTGTCTGTGGGAAGGGAGCCAAGGCATGGCAGGGAGGGCAGGAATCCACAGTCCAAACCAGGTCAGGAAAAGGAGAAGGGGTGGGTTGGCATAGTGGCCCCATACTTCCTCTTTCTTGCCTGTGTCCTTCGTTGGATGGAGGGGAGCAGTGGGAGAGGGTTTGTGATGCTAAGAAATCAGGCTGTAAATTATCCGTAGCTTGCCAGGCAGTGGCTGGAGGAGGAGGAGGAAGAGGACCAGAGGCGGGTTTTAAAAAAGCTGCACAGCATGATTGGAGCAACCAAGAGGGAAGGTTCCCCTGGAAAAGAAGCCACTTGGGGAGGAGGAGAAGTTGGAGAAACTTGCAAATAATCAAATCCATGCAAGTTAAACCCACAAAAGTGGAGGACCAACTGTACACCCCTCCTAGCTTCCTGTGCTTGTCTGTTGTTGTTCTTTTCCCTTTCACATAAATCATAGATTTTCTTTGTTTCTCTTGTTTCATATGTTTCTTTGATTGTTCCTGCTCACTGGACATCTGTGGTTTTGGACAGTCACACTCTTTCTATTGTTCCTCTTTCTATTCTGTCCCCCCCCCCTTTTGGGAAACAAACAAACCAAAACTGAGGATTAGTCTGTTTAAGTCTGTGGTCTGTAACCTTAGCCTTTGTCCCTTTGCAGAAAATCCTGATGGGTTCTACTTAACCTTTCCTCCCATACTAGTCATATCTTCCCTTCCTTCTTCCCCATCTGTGTTGCCTTTTTAGTTTGCAAGTTTGTGGCTAAGCATGCTGCCATTAACCCTGCAGCTCTCCTTGGCCCCGTGCTAGTTCCATGTGGAGGGGAGCAACCATGGAAGTAGTTCTGAGACCAAGGAATTGTGTGGTGGTGATGGCAGTGGTAGCAGCCCTTGTAGCAGCAGGCCACTTCTGTCTTTCCTCACACCCTAGGAGGAGGAGGAGGAGGAGGAGGCCTCCATCCTCCTGCTTGCTCCTGTGCGGCGGCAGCAATATGTTGCTAAGAGCCAGGTCACTGCCCTTCACATCCTCACCTCTGATGCTTCCTCCACCTGCCAAGGCACTGCCCTTGCTAAGGGCCAGGTCACCATTGCCACCTTCCTCCTGCTTTTTCCTTCCAGTTCCTCCACCCAGTGGAGCTGAGCCAGGTAAAAAAGGGAGTGAATGGATTAAAATATCCCAACAGTGCCCCCTGTGAGTTCAATGTGACACACCAGGGTGTTGTATCTCACCATCTGGGAACTGCCGGGTTAAGGCCTTTAGCAGATGATGGTGCTAGTGATAGTGATGATGGAAATGGTATGTTCTTCTTTAAAAAAAAAAAAGGTAAGACCCAATTATGTTTAAGCACTCCATAAGGAATAAATATAAGGAATTAGACAATCATTCCCACTTTACGATAAGCCGATAAATTTTAAGCACCTGTAATAATTGTGTTCAAATTAATTTGAAAGGGTTCGTTGCTGCAATGTTTTGCAGGGCTTGAGCTGCATTCAGATTTCTTTGAGCAAAAAATGCTGTTAAGAAAGTTTAAAAGGAGGAATGACTGAGAGAAGGAGGGTGGGTTAAACAGATGAGATTGGTCTCCCATCAAGGCTGGTGTGTATGTGTGTGTGTGTGTGTACGGATGATATGATGGGGAGCTTCCATTGCCTCTGCCAGTGCAAAGAACGAAGGATCTGAGTTAAAATAATAAAAGGTGGAAATCAGCCACTGCTTCTAAGAAGCAGCTGGATAAAGCCATTTGACTGGCCATGCATGTAAACTAGAGCCTGTGTCGTAGCTGGGTGACAAGGAAACTAACATGAAATTCAGGCAGTCAGCCGTAAAGGTGGCTGGTTCTCCAAAGCAGGCAAAGTGCATCTGATAGACAGTGACCTTGAATGTAATCTGGGGTGAAGGGAAGGGGAAATATTGAGAGCCCACGCCTGCCAATTTTTCTAGGAAAACCTTCCAGCCTCTGCTGAAGCCTGTCAGAAGGTGGGCCCAGTATGAGCTTCCATCAGGCTTTTATAATGTGAGAGAAATTTTAATATTCTCTTTTGGCATCCTTTGTTCTTCCCTCTCCATCTGCCGTGTGAGTAAATAGCTTCCAGTCCCCCCCCCCTTTTTTTTTTTTGCTTTTTGGGAGATAGGAGTATCTATCAATGTTTAAAAATGTTTAAAATGAAAATAGTTCCCCTGGGCCCAAACTTGAAAAAAAGATTGATTTTGAGTGCACTACAGCTCCCAAAATTGCTCAACCAATATGGCCAATAGGGAAATATAGTCCAAAAAGTACTTTTAAAAAAGAAAAGCATTCTGGGAATTAGTTCAAAAATGGTAGTTTTTCAAAGTTGTGCCTACAGCCAGGACCTCTGACACTCATGGTGCTCACTACATGGCTCAGCACAGCTCTAGAGGCGCTGGTGATGACTCATATAATTGCCACGTATCAAAGTGACTCATGGTGTGTAGTGAATGGGACCCATTTGCTATCAGGCAGGTGAATTCTATAATCTTTCTAAGCATCATGCCCAAATGTTAACAAGTGTCCAGTGGAGTAAGAAGGATTATTTTATGTTCAGTAGGCCTGGCTAGATAAATTATGATTTCTCATGGCAATTCAAGGATATAGAGATTTCTGGGAACAGGACAAGGATGTAAACCTTTCTCCCATCGATCATACTGTCCTTAAAATTTTTATCTCCATTCTTGAAAGCCCCAGGAGTAGCAATTTGGTCTTCAAACAATGGCTTTTACAGAGGTGGCCACCATAGTGTAGTGGTTTGAGCATTGGACTACAACCTTGGAGACCAGGGTTTGATTCCCCACTCAGGCATGGAAAGCTACTGGATGACCCTGGGCACGTCACACACTCTCAGCTGCAGAAAAACCCATGATTAGGGTTGCCATAAGTTGGGAATAACTTGGAGGCACGCAGCAACAACATTGTTTTGTACTATTTTCAACTACTTTTGATATTTTAAGTGTTATGTTCTCAATTGTTTCACTATTGCTGCTAATTTAATTCTCTTCTAATGCTGACTTTTTATATGTTTCTAACTATATTATAATCATTTTAATTTTAATTTAATTTGTAAGCTGCCTTAAATCCAAATCTTCAGAAAAGGGTGAAGTGTAAATAAAGCTAGTAACAATAATAATCTTCTCTTTGTGTTATCTAATAGAATTATATTTTTTCATATATTTGTTATTTATGTGGAAATATATTATCCACCCATTTAAATGTCTTTCTTAATCCAAATGGGTCACAAAAATATTTAAAGGTTAATAAAAATACATGTATTTTGAAACTCTTTAACAGAATTATTTTTAGTTATGACTGAACCAATATAATATAAAACAAAGTAATTTATAATTGGTTTGATTTTGTTCTTAAAGTTTGCAACCATTATGGAGAGGAAGGAAAGAAGTTAGAAACAGGCAAGCTCTGGTTCATGAGCTACTTGTCATTGCCAGCTATCCATAGAACCATTTAACATTTTTATAGCACCAACAGTGTGCAATACAGAACAGAGAAATGGCATGATAACTTCCGTTGAGGGTTGACATTTTATGTTGCCATAGGGGGCTTACAGGTAACAGGAGAGATATCAAAGTCTGACAAATGTGTAATAGGGATGAAGGAAAGGACAGCAAAATGTTGCCAGGAGTACAGGCAAGGTTAGGCTAGAATGGCATTCCTTTTATCTATGTTGTTATCTTTGCTCCCTGGAAGATTTCGCAGCTATGGTCCTATACAGCAGGGTAGGAATCATGGAGTTTTCCAAATGTTGTTGGACTGCAGTTTCCAGCATTCATCATTACTGCCTATGCTTGTTAAGGCTGTTGGGAGTTGGAGTCCACAATATCTGGAGCACTGCATGGTTCCTGGCCTTGCCTTGCAGCTTGACTACAATCCTGGGTATAGGTATCATTAGGGAGATTTCCTATGAGTAGACATGCTTAAAATTGCTCTTTAACAGTTGTTTAACTATCAGGGTAACAACCTGAAACAGAGGAAAGAAGATACTGTTTTAGGACTGTAACATTTTATTTACTAAAGAATTGCCATAATTAATTAGAAACCTTCTTATGCACTCTTGAGAGAGGAAAAAGAGGATATTTGCAAAACTTCAAATGAGAGACACTGTCTTATTGGCAAAAGAGGGTGGTATAAGATGTTTATATAAGCTGAAATACTGGTTTCCACCCTTGGACCATTAGATGTTAGGTTACAACTTCCAAAATCATTAGCCATATGCCCTGTTGTCAAGGATGATGAGAGTTGCAGGTCAATAATATCTGGGAATTGATCTGAAAAGAAAGTGTGTTCCATCCTCTGAACTCTTTTTACCTTCATGAAGATATAATTGGTAAATTGATCCCAGGAGTTTGCTCAGTTTAATCAATCAACTGCACAATCCTATCTAAGTCTTCTCAGAAATAAGTTCTGGTAAATCCACTGAGTTTTCCTGCCAGCTAAGGCAGTCCTAAGCAGATGGAGTCTCTTTTCCTGTAGTTTGATTCCATTGCTCTAGTCTCAGGAGCAGCAGAAAACATGTTTGCTGCTCCAACTTTTACATGACATCCCTTCAAACATGCAAGATGGCTACTACATCACCTCTCAGTCTTCTTCAAGCTAAACATATCCAGCCCATTAAGTTGGTCTTCCTAAGGCTTGATTTCCAGAGCTTTGATTATCTTGGTTGCCCTTCCCAGGACATGTTCCAGCTTGTCAACATCATTCACAAAATGAGGACCTGTATCTGAGTAAACATGCAAAAGATTACTCTGCAAGCTTTCTTTAACTGAGTGATAGCTCAAGTTGGTTTTGACCTGTACAACTCCAAACATCAGCAGGCAGCACTCTTGCTTACTCTACCCAGCCTTCTCGCTTATGTTCAGTTCATCAGTTGATTCCCACCCAGAGTCTGAAGCTATACCACTTCGAAAGAGTTTTCCCATCTTTTCTGCTAAGCTGCATGTCAAAACATGTTTAGTTTTGAACCTGAAATTGGTAGTCCTTTCCTACAACTGTTTTCATTCTATGTCCTAGCAAAAGGCAGAAGCATATAACTGACGGAGATCAAGCACCACCAAGGGACTGGTAGTGCATTTCTATAACTTCTTTGAGAAAGTTGAAAGGAAAAGCAAAACTGTGCTGGGAAGTTTGTAGGAATGAAAAGTGTAACAGCTGGTGTAGGTGGGTGGGTGTGTTATTTTCATGGTTGCCAGACTGAAAAAAAAAGGATTGCACAGCAATGAATATTTTGCTGGAGTACAAACTGTCAAGATGATGGGACATAGAATTGAGTCAGCCGAACATGATCTTGAAGGAGTGGCATTTTGTACGAGGGGCTGTTGCACTGTCTACAAGCAGTCTTAACTGAGTGATAATCAACATAAAGATGAAACAATAAAGTAAGAAATGACTGTCAGGCAGAGGCGCAATCACAGGCTGCACTGACAGCCTGAACGTGGATAAGAATTGATGAATGGAAATATAAATAGATTAAAAGGGGGGGGGGCAGTCTTGTTGGGAAATAGCAGAAATGAAAGGAAATGTAATTTCTTTTTATACAAGAAGCTTCTAGATCCTAAAGGTCCATAGCTTCTAAGTGCTAAAGGAGGTTATTGACTTAGTCAATTGCACGAAGAAAAAAGGGAGGGAGCTTAGAAAGAACAAGGTTTTTCTATGAAGTAGTAATTCAATTTATTAAATACATTTTAAGATAATTATTTTATGGTGAAATCCATATCATCATCTGTTTGCTAAAATATGTGGGAATCATTCAGCCTTCTAGATGCTGCTGGACTGTACCTCCCACCATTCTTTACCGTTGGCTATGCTGCATAGGACTGTTGGGAGCTGTAGTTCAACAACATCTGGAAGGCCACATGATTTCTATCGCTGTGTTAAATAGTTTTGTTTGTTTGTTTGTTTGTCATGGAAAATCTCAGATTAAACCTTATATTTGGTGTAAAAAGCTCCCAGGTTAAACCTTTCAGTTGCTTGATACATTGGATCTTCACAGGTATTCAGAGCAGACTTGAACTATTTGGCTTGTTCTTTGCAATCAGGCATTATCTGAGGCACACTAGATGCCTTTCCCTCTCTTTTGCACCTAAGTGTACCATGTACTCTCACTGTGCTTGTGCAGGCATTGCTTCACAGTAGTGTTGATTACTGGAACCTAAAGGTTTGTACAAGGAAGCAAATTTTGGCTGTGTGATCAGACTAGTATTTTATATGTACGTGGTTTTTGCCTTCATCCGCAGTCACTTCATCAAAAATCACATGGACCAAACAGAGATGAGCACCTCTCCTTCTCAGTCCATGAGCCCTATTTGTTGTTGCTATTTGCTGTCAAGTTAGCTTTGATCTATGGCGACCCTGTGAACCAGAGATCTCCATGAGAGCTGATCATCAACAGCCCTGCCAACTCAGGGTCATACCTCATTTTATTGAATCAATTCACCTGTAATGTGGTCTCTGTCTTTTCCAATTGCCGTCCACTTTATTGAGCATTATTGTACGTGTGCATTTGCTTGAAAAACACCCCAAGATTCACATTTCTCTCTATAAGTGCATGATACAGACCAGAGCCTTCTGGAAATCTTTAGTGTAATTCTTACAAGATTAGTTTCCAGAGCTGTTGATTCCTTAAGCTCTTCCAGACTTCTAAGTCCCAAACAAAGAGGAGGGAAAGAGACAACTCCTCACTCACTGGTGGGGGGAGCTCAGCCATTTCCAATTTATCACCACTTATAGGGCTGAAGAGGTTAATGGTGAGGTAGTAAGGATTAAATATTATACTGACTTTCATATAGGGAAGAATTAGATTGAGTGAATAAACGTTGTCAAGCTTGTATAGTGTACATCAGTGGCTCTCGGGCTATCTGATGTGAGGACCAGCATTTTTTCCCCATTTTTCCAGGGACTGGCACTGAATTTATGTTCATTGGCTACAGTTGTTCGTTTCTTTCCCTGAAACTCTTCAGGGATTAGCAGCCAATGGCTTGAGGACCAGCACTGCTTCCAAGACCACCACTTTGAGTAGCACTAGTGTATATTGTGTTTTGAAAGATTACGTGGAAGTCAAAATCCTCAGGAAAAAACTGCAGAAGAAATGTCCCGATTCGTAAAAATGATAATACTTGTGAACATCCTATGGCCATTTCCACTCTAAACTGTTATAGTGCTATTATTCCACTTTCAACGTCCTATGGAACCCTGGGGTTTGCAGTTTAGGGCGGGGCCTCAAAGGCCCCTCCCTAAACTGCAAACCCCAGAATTTCATAGAATGTTGAAAATGGAATAATAGCACTATGGCAATCTGGTACGGAAATCGCCTAAGTTTTGGTGCTAATACTGGTATGATTAGAACTCAAGCAAAGATTTAAAGTTGTATAGCCAAGAAGTTTCCAAAATATTTCTTCATTTTCAGATTATATTAACCAGCTGACACATTAGGGACTCCAGAGTTGTCATTTTCAAGAAAAGCAATTCTATTGGACATATGAATGAATTCAAAATTGGGGCTTTTATATTCCCTTCTCAGTATAAAGACAAATGAAAACATTTTATGGTGATATGCTCCTCATGTTCTATGTGGAGTTTGCAATGTAAAGAGTTCCCTCTTTCAAAATGCAATAGAAGAACATGGATTATAAGAGTTCTATGAACTGCCTCCATCTTCTTGTCAGTAGGAGTTTCAGAGACTGCAGTGGGGGTGGGAATCATAGGATTAGAGTTGGAAAAGACCACAAGGGCCATTGAGTCCAACCCCCTGCCATGCAGGAAGATACCATCAATGCATTCCCAACAGATGGCCATCCGGCCTCTATTTAAAAACTTCTGAAGAAGGAGATTCTACCACACTTCTGTGGAGGGAAGGTGGATGATGGGACTTAGGCAGACTCACTAAATCCTCCCTCATAACGCTGCGCTCTGTCCAATGTGGCTCAGAGGCAAGCAAAACAAAACATCCAGCAGAGTTGAAAACACAGCAACAAGAAGCGTGTGTGTATATCATGCAGCAGTGCTCTGACCCCAAAAGCTGCCCACTAAGAACACTAGCACACAGTGTTGTCATCCAAAAATATACCTGGAAGCTTTTTATTCTTCAGTTCCAATATGTACATCTGTACAGGTTTGCATATCCTTCAACACAGGTTCAGCATTCCATCACCATATCAGGTAGAAATATGCTCCGGCAAAGCCTCCAGCCAGAATCAGGGAGACCGAGAGAAAGGCTTAGCAGAGCCTACCTCTTTTATATACACAGAGACTAGCTGATTTAACCCCAGCCTGGATTACATGTCACCAGGGCTGATGAAACCCGTTGCCCAGGTTTCATAGCACTATGACTCAGCCTTCTGGTCACATGGGAATTACCTCATACTTGCACAGTCATTCCCAGATGCTTTCCACATGCACATCATAATATTTTTATTGGAACAAAGGTCACAGCAATCTTTTTCCAACAACTTCCAGGCAATGTATTCCACTGTCAAACTATTCTTACCATCAGGAAGTTCTTCCTAATGTTTAATGGAATCCCTTTTCCTGAAGTTTGAAGTCATTGCTTCATTTCCTAGTCTCTGGAGCAGCAGAAAACAGGATGGCTCCATCCTCTATATGGCATCTCTTCAAATATTTAAACATAGCTATCATGCCACCTCTTAACCTTCTCTTCTCCAGGCTAAACATACCCACCTCTCTAAGACTCTCCTCATAAGGCACGGTTTCCAGGGAATGGTGCAGTCCTGCAGATGTTGTTGGACTGCAACTTCCAGCAGCTCTATCTAGCATAGGCAATGCTTAGAAATGCTGGGTGCTGAAGTCCAACATACAGAGGTCATCATGATTTCCATTGTTGGCTATAGCCTCTGAAATTTTACAGTGTGTCACAAAAATCACTGTGTGATTGCTGTTGGAGTCATGCTTAGTGTAGTATCCATTCCTGTATTAGATTTTTATTTTATAATTACTACTATTTCCCAAGCACTCTCAGATTGCTTAATCTTTTACAGTGGAGTTTCATATGGTGGAATTCACAATCCATCTTTCAGCAATGGAAGAGACAAGAGCGTGCCCTTGGATTGGAAGGGAAGTGTTCTCTCTCAGTTTGTATAGAGTAAATGTGTGATGCTTTTGCAAAACATACCACATCTAGACACATTAAAACAAAAAGTGCTTAAAGTTATTTCTTGCACAATAAAGCACATGAAACTGTGTTATGCTGGCTTAATGTCCCCATGTAATAAGATGTTCATTGTTTAGGTACATTACAGCAAATCACCTGTTTATAGTAATCTCTTACCCCCAATTTTCACATTAAAAAGGAAAAAAAAATAGTAGTGTAGGAAGCTGTACAAAAAAGAAAAAGAAAAGATAATGACCCATAATGCCCGAGAGATTTTATAAAGATATTGCAGGTGTCTCCAGGAATTAAAAGCCTTCTTCATAACATTATAAGCAAGCTGTTGCGTATTCCAGTCTTCTTTCTCATCCTAATAATCTGGAAGCAGAAGAAAATGCTGATTTTGCATTTAGGTAGACAGGGCTGCTGAAACGCTCCCAGACCTAGACCCAGAGAGTGGCAGAGCCTGAGTACGAGGGGGCTGGGGGGGTGGGGCTACAGCATGAAGGGCATGGCCACTGTGCACTGGGGCATGGCTGCGATGTGTGTGGGTGTGGCCAGGGCATGTGGGGGTGTGGCCAGGGCATGCAGCGGCTTGGCCAGGGCATGCAGTGGCTTGGCTACGGGCTGGGACGCCCAAAAAACATTGCCACCCGGGGTGAATCACCCCTCCTCACACACCCACATCTCTAGGTGATTGGACCCAGACCCAGACCCAGACCCAGACCCAGACCCAGCTAGAAAATATGTAGCACAATCAAGAGGATCGGGAACTTTCCATGTGAGAGCCAGGGTGGTGGAGTGATTACAGGGTGGGACAGGAGTGGTCTACATGGTGCATGCACCCAAGGCTGAAACATTGCCCCCAAATGCTCTCTGGTGGACTTGGTGGATATTTTTGCTTCACTTTGCTCCCTCTCTGGGCCACCAGGAGATGCTTTTAAAAAGGGGAGAAAAACAGGAAGTGAATTCTACTCACTTCCTCTGGTTAAAAAATGCGTCTCCTGGGGCCTTAAATGGTCCAAGGGGGCCTAAAAACATGACAAAAATATGGGGCAGGGCAGATGTTTTGTAAGAGAGCCAATCTCCTGGAAGTCTTAAGGTGGCCCCCCGGCCTTCCATAGTTTCCCACTCCTGGTTTTGAGTGTTCAACTGGGACTTAGGAGAGCCAGCTTCATTTAAAGTTTCACTCTTTTGAAATACAACAAAATCCAAAAAAAAAAAAAAAACCCCAATCATACCTTTATTGGGCCAAGTAAAATGCACAAAATATAGCATGCAAGCTTTGGAAGGTTCACTGGCTTTTTCATCTGGCAAAGATGTTAAAAACCATAGAAGAGAAGAAAAATGGAGCTGTTGGAGTCACAGGATTACATTCTGTCTCAGATGTTACTTCGGTTGTTAGTTAAGATAGTATGGATGGATTTCAAGGGAGGCAGAAGCCACTCCCTTTCCTGACAATGTGGGGACTGGGGACATATCATTCGTGTACTCTTACGTTTCTCAAAAGGAATTGATATAGGTATTTTAGTTACTTCTGAAATATTTGACTGCTACAAGCCTGTGATGGAACACACCTTCTTTGCATCCATCTCTTCATCACCTCAGTACCTACAACAGTTCCCAAGGTGACAGCACCAACAGAAAGCACAGGACCTGAATGACAAATATGCCATCATTTAATGAGACCACACTGCTGTCATTATTTAAAAAAAAAAACCTAAAAGAGAACCATTATACCGCAAAAAAAGGGACTTTATCCCTAGTTAAATTATAATGGTAATGTAATGGTGGCATAGCGTTGCTATTTGAGAAGCAATGAAGTACAAGCAACTAGTTGTTTTTCACTAAGATTTCAGTAGGGAGGAAGGGAGATTTTGACTTCTTCCGTCTTAAGTGTTACGACTTAGCAAGCAATCCTTGCCAAAATCCCTCTCAACACCAGCTATTAAAGCTTCAGTATCCTGTCTCTCTTTTCAGCTAGCAACTTGTCGGTTCCACAGTACTGCAGTCATGATAAGACATAGAAAACTGCTTTGGGAATTTTTAAGGAGACGATATTCATCAGGTGCAAGAGAAGGGCCATCCATGATACTCTTGTTGTTCTCAGAATTCTTAAAGGGACAGAACCCCCATTCCTTTTGAAAAAGATATTCTGCTTTTGAAGCAGGGAAGTGCTAGGACTTTGGAAGACAATGAAAAAAGTGAAAGAAAGGAACTAATGGACTATTTTATTTTCTTCTTCTTCTCTGGCAGTTCTAGGATTCCTTTGTCCTGTGCTACCTTGCCACAGGCTAGGATTCTCCGGAGAAAGAGTTGGTGTAGATATGGCTTAAGGCAGAATCACGTCCCTCTCCGTTTATAAATAAAGGAGAGGAAATCTTTTTGCTGTGTTCTGTGTGTGAAGGCAAACTGAATTAATGAGTAACTAGCTGAACTCTGTTGCTTCTTCTCTTCTTTTTCCCTTCTTTCCTGATTTTGTTTATTAGCTTCTGTATTTATTTTGAATATCTCATCTTTTAACATCACAGGGCATTCAAGCATTGCTCATTTTTGCCTATTTACACCTTTCTAAAATTACCATCCCCTGCCATGGTTCACTGTGAGGCCTGATGTTACTATGAGGTTGAAGAAATTGTGCAGGTTCTTCCTTACTGCCCTATATGTGTGCAGCTCCCCCAAGGCTGTTCGTATGGTGCCATCTCTATTACTTTGCTACAAATCCCTCCTCAAAAAGCAATGTTTTCTTCACGGCCTTTGGTATATGCAGCCTACAATAACTCAACCTTTGACTAAGGCTGACTATATTCAACGGAAATAATCTCATGGTCTAACTGTGCCCATACTTCCCTCTCTGTTTCTTCTGATATTTCGTGGATATGGTGATTGTAATCTCCTCTGGGCAGAGATTTGTTCTCTTAGACTCTGCAAAGTAACACACTGATAGTGATACCTAATCTAACAACAATAACACTACCAATGACAATATTACTGGCATGGGCAATGACCTTGAATGCTGCATTTAAGTTCCACAGGAATCAAATACCTTCTACTGTCCACAGCAAGTAAACCAATTAAATCCAAATCAACCAAAAGTAATTAATGAAAACTTAAAGCAAAGAGGGGTTTTAGAGCTTTATTTTGTCCTGGAATGATTGGGAGGGAGACCCAGGGGAGAAGAGAAAATAGGATAGGAAAGAAGAAAAGCCTTATTGTTGTTTCTATTGCTACTTTTGCAGAATAATAAACTAATCAAAATTCTAACTTCCTCAGACATGAAAATTAAATGACTTGGGCCATTTCCGCACTGGGAATTTAAAATGGTGCAAAGCGACCTCCAACGGAGGTCTTCTGCACCGTAGAGTGGACTGGGGTGGACTACTTTCTGTAGATCCACACCTCAGTCCGGTTCTGCGCAGAACTGGTCGTGCAGCGTGGTTTTTAAAAACCTCTTTTTTGAGGTTTTTAAAAAGCATGGAGCAAGCGAAGCCGTGTAGCTCCGTCACCCAGCTCCAGAGCAGATTTGCAGGCGCGCGCAAGTGCGTGCCTGCAGATCTTCCGGGGGCGGGCTTTCGGCTGGCGAGCTTCTCCGGTTGGTGGAGAGCCTCCACCAACCGGAAGCCGCCATTTGGGACGCCGGAGGACTGCGGAGCAGCGAACTCGCACTGCTCCTCGCGGCGACGGACTCGGCCGGCCGGAAAACAAAGCCAGTAAGCTCCGTTTTCGGGCGTCCCCCCCCCCCGCACATGCGGAAAGGGCCTTGGTCTGTTTCCCTCCACTGCAACACTTATTTGCTACTGTTTTCTTTGGCCCTCACATACGCTCCAACTGTCCCAGTTTGGCAGGGACAGTCCCAATGAATCCTTTGTTATCCTGCCTTTTTAAAAGATGCTTTTACAATGTCTTGGTTTTCCTCAGCTTGAGTCAATTGCTGCAAACTGAGTTCAGAGCGCCAAAGTTGTTTGAGCTCAATTAACCCAACAGGGGCAGAGAACAAGGAGGGGGAAATTCTTGCCCTTCCTGGTAGATTCAGGCAAAAGCAAACGGCTTGTAGCCTCTCCTAGCTTGCGTGTTCTTCCTCATTAATAGCTTTTGCATCTTCACCACACTCTGATGTTGTTCAGCCACGTGGGTCCTTCTCCTCATCTGTGAAATGATGGAGGGAATATCCTCCGCTCTTCCTAAGGCAGGAGTAGGCATAATGCAGCCTGTGGACCACATGAAGTTTCCAGGCTGTTTTGACACCCCTGAAAGGTCCCAATCCTCCACTCTCCCCAGAACTGTGGCCAGCTCCCTGCCCCCATACGGTATTGGCCGTTTTGCCACGTTGTCTCGTCCGTGCGCAACCTTCCTAAAGGCCTGTGGAGGCCTTCCCTAGCCTACACAAGCCTTTCTTCAAAGCAGGAAGGGATTGTTTCTCTTTTTTTAAAGTCAGTTAAAGGAAAGGCCTTTAAAATTTGAGGTGGCTTTGGGTCCTTTTTGCTATTTTGGAACAATATTTTGCTCCCCTCCTCCAAAAAAGCAAAAAACAAAATACTGGGAGAGGGAAGTTGAGAGGTATGGGGGATGACAACTCGGTTGTGGCTCTCCAGGTTTTCAGCCTCTCCCATCACTTTAGCATGTGTGCACCCCTGCATTTGCTCACTTCTGTGTTAGGGCATTCTGCTAATATTTGTCAGCGGGAGCAAATAAAGGCTTAATGTTGGCTTTTGCCTAGTATTAAAGGCTAGCATAATCTGGACATAAAATCATGTTGTTCTCATCCACCTGTCGTGGACTTCTTCTCTATCACTGAGAAATGCCTTTCTAAAGTAGAATTACCTGTATTTCTTTCACTGTTTATATTACATATGAGACTCTGAGAACTTGCTGGCAAATTGCTTGTTTTTAATCTGTAAACCTGCTACAAACTCAGCCATCACCGTCTGCTCAAACACCTCAGCCAAATGCTTTTTATGTGCACCGTGGTCTGTTGTGAATACAAATGGCTAGGCGTGAACCATATAGAACATATGATTGCACTGGGGCAAGAGTCTGGTTGGATGTCCTGCTGACAATCTGGTATCTTTCTTCCTTGGGTCCCTCTTTTATCACTTGAAAGTTAGCTTCCTTTTCAATAAAAAGCAAAAGTGGCACCATCTCAAGAAGAGCTGCAGGAATCAAAGGCCGTTTCTGCCCGGCACTGCTATAGTGCTATTATTCCACTTTCAACATCCTATGGGATCCTGGGATTTGCCGTTTAGGGAGAGGCCTTTAGAATTCGCAGCCAGAGAGCTCTTTGGCCTCAGGAAACTACAAACCCCAGAATTCCACAGGATGTTGAAAGCGGAATAATAGCATTATAACAGTGTGGGGTGGAAATGGCCACACTCTCTTGGCTTCAGAGAAGGTTAATGGCAAATCCCCTCTGAACAAATCTTGCCAGGAAAGTTCCATGATGGGTTTGCCTTAGGGTTGCTTAAGTCATTAATAACTTAAAGGCACACAGCAACAACAACCACAGTGCTACACCTTGTGGTATAATGGAGTCAGGGCTTGCAGTGGTGAAGCACCAGGATTTTTTGATTAGCAGACTCTCCAATTCTTTCAAGCCTTAGCTACAATCCTGATTGCAGTTGGGTGTCTGGGGTGAGGTTGAGAATTTGTCCAGCATCAATATTGTTGGGAAGTATTCCTGTTGTAATGCAAAGTTTTGGAGGATTCCTAGGTCTTGAAATGATAATTAGGACCAGAGCTTGGAACTTTGGATCTGAAAAATCTTTAAGTCATTATTTGGGATATCTTTGGGAGATTAACGTTATTTATTAACATTAATGACTGCAGATGCGCAGATCATCGAATTAACATTAATTAAATAGATATCTAAAACATTTTCCCCCAAAACAGATAATGGGATTTACAGAGGATAGTGTAAAGGTTGTCACCATTTTTTTTCCAATTTAAATGATAAAAAAGATATAGGTACATAAGACCATGGCAAGTAATGAATGTACAATGCAGAACAAACACACCAAAATATAGTTTAAAAAATGAAGAGCTAAAACCTAACGTGAACTAAGGCAGTAGTTACAACAATGTACATGTAATAAGAATTAACATAGGAAAAAATTTAGAAGCCCTGGAAGAACAAAGGAATCACTGACAAATTCTGTTACTGATTTGTTCAGAAGTGCTGTTCCCATTTTAAAATTTACTTCTTCCTAACTGGACTTTTTTTTTCCAGATAGATTACAAACCCATAGTATGACTGTGAGTGGTGGGAGTCCAACATATCTGGAAATTGTCCAGTTGGGAGAGACTCCTAAAAATATGATCTGTTCAATTATATTTTGTGAGAAATCTGCATCGTTCTTCTTTCAACATGTATACTGTTCATTCACCCTTCGAATACCTTGTTTGTTAAAGATTGTTAACGACTTGGGTTAAAGGTTACTGTGGAATAATATATTAATTTCAGACAGAGAGGGTAGCTACAAAGATTAGTCACCAGATCAAAAATGGAGAATTTTTAAGGAGAAGGTCAGTGAAAGAACCCATATTTTGCATGAGAGAGCCAGAGATTCTGAGTTAAAACTGTGGCATTGCTAAAAGATCAATTATCTTAACAAGCCCACCATTGTCGTTACTCATCATACCTTAGTACCTGATTGTTTGAATCTATTCATTTTGCACTGTAAGACCAACGAAATAAAATTAAATGTACACACTTTTTTCTTTGTCTGTCTCTGTTTCTCATGATACATATGAAATGTTGGCAGCACAGGTTCATGGAGGAATGGAAGTAGCTCATGGACTGACAAATACATGATCGTAAAAGCAGTCCAGAACATCAGTTCTGGCAGCCTGCCCTTGTTGCCTGTTTGTCCCCTATTTTACCTAGGAGACATGGGCTTAATAGGTCCAACCAAACCCCTCAAAGCATGTGATCCGCTCAAGCAAGGGACAAGTTGACAAGCAGAATTAAGGGGTATGGAGACAGAAGGGAGGAGACGGCAAGAAAGGAGGAAAAGGAAAAAAACTTTTCAATTAATCATCATGCAATTAATGATCAATAAGCACAATAAAAGAATGCAAAAGTATTCATTGCACCTCACCCCAATAAAAGTAAAATCCAAGACACTGGAAAAATTAGAGATGTAATATTGAAGAGGATCACAATGTCTCTGACTTCCCACACCAAAGGATCACAACATCCATACAAGTCACTGCAGGAAAGACACCCGTTTAAAATTCTGCCATCCTGAAAGAACCATGATTTCCTGTATGAGCAAACAGATCACCCGCATATACACACTACACACATTATATTCTTCCGTTCCGTACTGCCATTCTTCCTCTCTCTTTTCTTGCTTCTAAAATCCACAGGCGATCAAGCAGCTTGGAAGAATTAAACTAGCTCAAATCCACCGGATACATATCCTCCAGTCCTAGGCCTTCTTCTCCTGATGCCTGCCCTCTTGCTGAATCTGTCAAAGAGGCAGTCACTCCACTCCTCAGCGAATTCTAATACACTAAAACAGTGAATTTGTTTAAAATGTAGAAATAACTCCAGAATTAATCAGGCAACCCATGGAGTTTAATCATATACAGGGGAAAAAAATCTGACTAACTGATATTTAAAAAGAACTGATAAACGTTTTCCTCACAAAACTCTGACTAAGACAATCTAGTTCTGCAGAAGATCTGCTCCACGTAGCAATGAAAGCTATGTGTACAGTGGACTGTAACCATACTGTTTGGTAGAAACTGATTTCTTGACTTAATGCAGAGGGGTTTTTTTTCTGATGCTGGGAGGAAGATGCTCCTGAGAAATCTGGAACTAGCAGTCTTATTGGCAGAGATGAAAATCCTTGCTTGTCTAGTTCTTTTGTCTGAGACCAAGAAACTATTTTTCCTCACCTACAAGATGGCAAGATATTTTCTATTATGCTCACAAAAGTTTTTGCATTTGCGATGTTATTTTGGCACAAAGTACACAAATTACCAACCCCTCATGTTAAAAAAAATAACTTTTGGCTTGTTGCGTAAATCTTTAAAGATTAGAAGCATCAGATGAGTTGTTTGCATATTTTTGATCAATCAGCCAGTTCTTCTATGCTGGCTCTGTGTGTACATGCTTTATTTTAGAAAGGGAATAATTTTTTTGCCATTGCCTTATTATTTTTGGCACAGAAAATGCCATTTCCTGCAGACATGGTACCGTTTTCATCACATAAATATCATGTGCGATTTTTGCAAAGAATAACTCCTGAATTGCAAAAACTCACATCAATCCAGGATTCTCCTTGTTAGGGTTTTCAAACATACACGAAACACAAGCATTTTTTAATATTTTCAAATATTCTTTCCATCTTTAGTGGCTGCAGTTCAAAATTTAGTCCTACAACAGTGTCTAAAAGATGCTTGGCTTGGCATGTAGGATTTTTCTGCAGCTCGGCCATGTTTAGCTATTGCCTTTTGAAAAAAAAACAAGACATGAAGGTAAAAAAGAGCCGGTGATACTTTTTTTTCCGTTTCAAGTGTTATTTGGCCTATTCTGGCTTTCTGGTACATGAATATTGGATGCTAGTAGTATAGAAGGAATAAATTGGCATTTTTGGAAGTGGCTGGCACCTAACCACCTGAATAAACTACTGTAATAGATATTTATCATTATTCTTTGTGGGAATGCTTGCAGAGAACTATTTTGCTAAAAGACTCTAGGTTTATGAAGAAGAAAACAAAGTATTTTGGTTCATGCTGGTTTCCAAAGAGTCATTGTGGTCAAACAATAAAGACTTAAGTGAAAACCCAAGCAGAGAGCCTCTCAATACATAAATAAATTCATGAGATGGCTGTTACAATTGTGGGTCTTTCTGCCACCCACCTGAATGGAATTCATGATGAATGGAAGCCAGAAGTTGCTTGAAAGAATAGGTTTTTGTTTTCCTTCTGTCACCCTTCTTTCTGTTCTTAACTTGCCCACTTCATTTACAAGTGGTCTCCTCCCATTCATATTTGTATATTTTCTTTGTGCTGTTGAGTACTCTGAGCTTGTGGCATGGCAGTCTACGAAGACTCTAAGTAAATCAATACACATGCACATACAATGCACAAATATATAATGCAGTGAAATCCACAATAAAATATTGGGGTGAATAATGTTCACATTAAGGATTCCAGCCAGCCAACCGGCTTTGCCTCCTGTTAGGTAACTCCATTGCATTCCCCTTCCCTCCTGGGTTTCCAAAATCTTCCAACATGAAGCCCTTGTTATGTGGCTACAAAGTTTACTCAGTTCTTATCAGTCTGGTTTTGGGGTGGGGGCACAGGCAGTTTTGTACTTGTAGAAGCCTTAAAGCTGTTTGAAACCTGCTGATTCTTGTAAGTGGGTAGTGCTCTTTTGTGACACACAAAGATGAGCTGATTATTAATACAGTGTATCCTCCATACATGTGAAGGTTCTGTTCCGCAAATCCTAATGTAAAACAAAAATGACAAATGCTCCATCCTATTGTCATCAATAGACACAATGTTGAGACAAGGTTAAGGCAAAGGAATAAAATATGATTTTTTAACCTTTATTCTAGTGGAGTACTTTTTTATGAGTGCAGTGACATAGCATTCATTAAAATTCAATTTTTAAATTAACTTAATCATTCAGACATTGCTTTTAGTGTAAATGCAAAATTGAATTACACGTTTAGCTTGTTACCAATTAATGTATTAACTCTTTACCACTACATTTCCTGTCTATGTGCTATTGTCAGAAAGCATTATCCTTTTCGTTCACATGCACAAAGGCATTTTCCATGAGTGCATAAGAGTTTTATCAAGTAGTTCCCTAGAAACCAAAAGTGAGAAAGACAGATGAGTTGAGGGATTTAAAGATATCTTCCATATACACTGGAATAAACAGCTCTTTGACTATGAGGTGGGGCATTTGAGGCATCGTTTCAACTGAAAATAGTCTCCTATAAAAACTGGGAGCATTAAAAATGAGATTCAGTGATGACCTTTATCAGTTCTGATGACAGCTATAAATCAGGCTGAAATTCTCATCAGCCTGCTGGACAGAATTCATTACAGACAAAGATTGCTGCATTATTTTCTGCCTTTGATTGAGGGACGCCCTATTAAAATGAATACTGCTTCAATAATATGAATCACACATTTCGAAACAAAAACGGAGGCCTATTACTCATTGATTCTTAAGGCAATGATGATTACAGAACTTGGAGACCAGCAAAGTCTTATTGTGTTTTGCTTTGGGTCACAAAGCCGATCAATTTCAGCTTCTTTAAAGCAAGCCAATGTGCTCTTCATTAACTTTCAACCCTTTGCTGATGATGCGTATTGACTGTAGCAGCAAAATCTACAGCCCCTTCAGATCAATTCTTGTTTACTTTCCCTCCTTTCTTTTCTTCTTTTTAAAATGATGTGGGGCGTATGGTCTGAGCTTCTAGAGGACAGTGAAATCCGTGGGAGATGGTTTAATTATTTTACGCCTAGCATGCATAGGTACATTCTCTCAAATGCTGTGGTGATAAATCTGTTGCTTGATTTCCTCTGTGGCTCTGATAGGCTTATTCTTATGTCCAGCTCATGAAAATATTACCTGGGAAGGGGGCCTCCAGAGTCCTCCAATCATGATAGCCCCTGGCTCTGTTGCCTGGGGGATCATGGGACTCATAGTCCAAAAAAGTAACTGCTCCAGATTGTGCTATAACTTGGAGGCTATATTTCTGGTGACCAGTTTTATGTTACATTAGGCCCTTTTCCTTTCTGGCCGTAGACTAAAGACATATTGATACCTGTACTCTCCTTTCATGCTCACTATAGCCTCTTTCCTCACTACAATTATGCAGCAGCTCAATGCTACCTTAGCTGCTGCGGCTTTTCTGAAAAATTCAGGAAATCTGGTAAAGGGCTAAGAATTCTCTCAAGAGATCTCTCACTCCATCTCATGGATTTATAGGTCTCAGTTTTGTGGAAGGAAAGTTGAGTGCAAAACTGTTTTGTCTGTAGAGTGAATATTTCCTCAGCCCACTGAACAAGATCAATCTTCACATCAGTGCTGGACAGAAGTGTGTGTTTTCACTTAGTTGATAAATATAGAATTTTAATAATTGCAGTTACCACAGTCTATTCCAAGTATCTTTTTTATTTTTATTTTCACTCCATGTACTGGCAGTAAAATAACCAGGTAAGATTGGAGATAGGAGCTTGAAGTGATTTTAAAGTGGGCAGTTTGCAATCCATGCTTTCTGTTTCTGGTAGGGAAATAAGTGAAATATCCAGCTGCACAGGTGCTATGGACATAGTCATGTAAACTCACCCTCCAATTAAAATAAATGAGGGGCTGATAGAGGGAAAGGTCAGGCTAACAGGCTGGAAGAAGCCCAGCTTAGAGATGTGAACTAAATTTGCAAAATGGATTTTCTCTTTTAATTATGGCATGATATGAGAAACTCAAAGGAGGATAGTGTGGCATGCAAAATAGTGATAGCTGATAGGGCATGCCATTTCACACCCTCCAACCAACAGGCCATTTCTGCCCGACACTGTTATAGTGCTATTATTCCACTTTCAACATCCTGTGGAATTCTTAGATTTGCAGTTTACTGAGGCCAAAGAGCTCTGTGGCTGAGAATTCTAAATGCCCCTCCCTAAACTGCAGACCTCAAGATTCCATTAGGATGTTGAAAGTGGGATAATAGCACCGTAACAGTGTAGTGCGGAAAAGGCCACAGCTTCAACAAATCCCCTATGGTTCCTCCTTTTCAACTCCTTTTAAAACGTCTCAGTTTCTCTGTTCTTCTGTCACTTACCCTGTTTGTCCTCAGCTTACTTCAGTTGCTACAAATTGAGTTCAAAATGCAAAAGCAGTTTGTGCTCAATTAACTCACCTGGGCCGGGAGGAGAAGAAGGGGTTGAATCTTGCCCTTCCCTATAGACTCAGGCAAAATCAAACTGAGGCAGCCTTTCCTAGCTTACCTGTTCTTTCTCATTAATAGCTTTTATCACTTTGACTGACGAAGACGCTTGGCCACACAAGTTCCAGTTTTCATCAGTGAAACATTGGAGATTATGGCCCACACTTACCCATTTGTTTTCATGTCTAAATGGAGATTTGAACTCAGTTTCTCCAGTTTCAATCAGATAATCAAACCATTATACCATAGTTAGAAGAATGATATACAGTGGACCCTCTATATATGTGACCTTCAGATCTGCAAATTTAAGCAATCGTGGAGTATGGTGTCCTATACCTAAAATTGCAGCAATGCAGACATGCTGAAAACACAGACACACTGAAGTCTCCCTGTGCATGATGCCATCATTAAATAATATGGGATGTGACCATTCATGCAGTGGTGGAGCTTGGAGTGTGTGGAGGGGGCGTGGGAGGGGGTGGGGCTACGGCACAAGGGGGTGTGGCCACTATGCAGGAGACACGGCCGTGGTGCACAGGGGCATGGCCAGGGCTAGCAGGGGCGTGGCCAGGGTGCGCATGGGCATGGCTATGGGCCGGAACGCCCCAGAAACATTGCTGCCTAGGGCGAATTGCACCCCACCCCTACGTTCCTACATGACTGCATTCATTTTTTTCCAATGGAGGGCCCTAGATCACAACCCCTGCAAATATAAAGGGTCCACTGTACCATCATTCTCATGATTTATAAGTAATATAATCAGGTGACTGAAAGTTTTCCTTGCTTTGTTGGAAGATTTTTTAATATTTACTTCTTGGATTCAATACAAAAAAAAAGGAAAAAGGAAATTAAGGCCATTTCCGCACCGGGCTATTAAAACGGCGCAGAGTGACCTCTGACGGAGGTCTTCTGCACCATGGAGTGGACTGGGTCGGACTACTTTTCGTAGTTCCGCACCTCAGTCCGCCCCGGAGCGACCGGAGCTGGTCACGCAGTGTGCTTTTTAAAAACCTCTTTTAAGAGGTTTTTCAAAAGCACGGAGCGCCCGACTCCATGTCGCTCCGTCGTCGCGCTCTGGTGCAGATTTGCAGGCGTGCACTAGTGCGTGCCTGCAGATCTGCTGGGGGCGGGCTTTAGGCTGGTGAGCTTCTCCGGTTGGTAGAGCCTCCACCAACCGGAAGCCGCCATTTTGGACGCCAGAGCACTGCGGAGAGACGAGCTCGCACTGCTCCTCGTCCCGACGGACTCGATCGGACGGAGAAGAAATCCGGTGAGTCCTGTTTCTGCCCGATTCACGCCCCACGTGTGGAAAGGGCCTAAATATACTCCAGATGTGTTTTTATTACACTGAATGTTTGTCAAATGAAAATTTAATATGAATATGCCCTGATTTTAACTTAGATGTTTAATTTTTAATTTAAACATAGGTAGACCTATCGGTAGACCTAGATTTAACCCATCACTGGGCAAGACACTGGGCAAGGATTCAGAATATATTTCTGTAAAATATTTCCTCTTCATAGATTTTTAATCAGGGCAGTGTAACTGATGGTTTCTTGATAAAACATGTACAGACACAAACACACAAAATGTCCACACAGATAATTAACTTTAAAACACCACTATTTATACCTTTCTTTATTGGCTGTCTAGGCTTTTGATGGCAATGAACAATGTGGATTTAACTATCTCTTAACACAGATGCCCCTACCTACTATATTGCAAAAATAAGTAAGGTCAAAGGGAAGTCAGCCTGACTTGTCCCTTCTGAACTCTGACAGACAGCTACAATTGTGTTATTTTGGTTGGCCTTCGGTCTTTTCAACTAGAGGTGGCTGCTCTTGATGTTTTAATGGTCCACTGTTTTAAATGAATTTTAAAGGATGGTTTTAGTCTGTTTGAAGCCTTTTTATTCATGTATTTACATTGTAAATGTTTTTATTCACTAAATGTAGCCTCTGGGGCCTAACAGACTGAGAGGTAATCCACAAATGGTTTGAATGAAGAAAAGAATGAAATGAATGAAATGACATAACGTGACAGATAGATATACAGATCTTTTTCCAACAGCATTTCCGCACTACACTGTCATAGTACTGTTATTCCACTTTCAGCATCCTAAGGCATCCTGGGGTTTGCAGTTTAGGGAGGGACATTTAGAATTCTCAGCCAGAGAGCTCTTTGGCCTCAGTAAACTACAACCTCCAGAATTCCACAGGATGTTGAAGGTGGAATAATAGCACTATAACAGTGTAGGGTGGAAATGGCCCAAGTTTTTAAAGAGAAACCTACAATTTAAATTAGTACTTATGAAAATTAGCTGGCATTGCTAGTTTGATATTGGTGATGCTGTTCATGATTTGAATGACATGAAATTCTGAGTGCTCACATCTACTTTCCTGAAAATTTGTTTCATACCATACTCAATACAGAATGGATCCAAAATGTCAGTTTGGGTGAGAGGCTATCAGTCCTGAACAGTGATGGAAATGTTCCGGATGTCAGCCTTCATGTAAATATCAAGTGTGGTTAAAACCACTCCATGAAATCTGAAAGTATATGCTTTAAGAGGTACCTAAGGTGGCTGATGGATTGAATCCATAAGCTTACAATGATATCCATTTTGGTCCCATTAGAGAATATACCATCCCTATTGACTTTTTGATTAACCAAATGGAGTTGTTCAGCATAATAGTCAGACAAACAGAGAAACACTTTATGTTATAGTATAGAATGGTATAATACTAGTTCTGGAATAAAGACCATGGTTTCATATAGGATTGTGAGGACTCCTCAATAAACTTCAAAAATAAATGTTACTATTCGTTAACTGCCCTGTTTGTGTGGAATAAAGGTATGTCAAACTAAAGGTTTTACCTACAAATCCAAAAGGTAATATGGGAAATGCAATTCTGTGGCAGGTGAAGAGGTATGTTCAAAACCTTTATTTCCAATTTGAAGGTTTCAGTCTCCGTTGTTGTGTGCCTTCAAGTAGTTTTTGACTTAAGACAACCCTAAGGTGAACCTAACATGGGGTTATCTGGGGCTGAGAGCATCCAGGGTCAGCCAGTGGGTTTCCATGGCCAAGCAGAGAATTAAAGCCTGGTCTCCAGGGTTGTAATCTGATGTTCAAACCACTACACCACACTGGCCCTCGTTCAGCCTCTACTAGTACATATTTTAAAGCAGTCCTGTTTTACAGGGATGTTCTTTTATTTTGAAGGCTTTCAGAGAACAGCCCTCTGTTGGAAGGGCTACCCAGTCCAACAGTGTATCTTCACTATACAGTTATAGCACGGTGATTTATGGAATTTGTGTTTTTCGAATTCTGGGATTTGCTGTTTGGTGAGGTACTCAGGACGCTCTGACAGTGCTGTAGTCCAGGAAAGAATTCAGAGCACCTCACCAAGCAACAAACAAGTCTCAGGATTCTGCAAGGTCGAGTGAGGGAAGTTAAAGTACTACCAAAGTGCTATGTTTGTGCAGTGGGGAATATGTTCGAAGTTCAGTTTAATGATAAAGGGTGATAAAAAGGAAGGGTAGAGGCCTCAGAGTCTCATCTGGTGCTTTTCATGTCATTGGGGCAGTAATTTCACTCTGGATAGTCCAAACTTTAAAGGAGTTATACAAGGAATTGAACCTATTTTGAGGATGGCATTCAGCATCTTGGATAGCTCTTTTAAAGTCTGGACTAAAACCCAGCGTGGATTTACTAGTCTACTGACATGGAAGACCAGACACGAAAGGTTCCGTTCACCAAATTTTCTTGCCCACGCTGTGTGGGTTAGTCTTCTTTGATAAGTACTACATAGTTGTTTTGTTCTTTGTTCCTCTTTTAGATACAGAATTCATTTACAGAAACCGAAATGGCTCGGTGATAGTGCACAATGTTGAAACAAATGACTCCACTGTATTAATAGAGAACAAAATCATTGTAAGTACCTTTTTATTTTATTTCTTACAACAAATATAATTTCCCAGTTGCCTTGGCTCTTGGACCAGTAAAGAAGAAGGCAGTTTTAACATACTTCTTGCACAAACCTGAGCAAGTAGAAAGACATTTTTAAAAAATATGTCCCAAATTATAGTAGATAATGCAAAACCCAGCTCTTTCAATAGACCAGGAATTCTGATTCCAGAATGTGTCTGGCCATAATAAGGACAGCAAACATTTCCTCTCACTCTTTCTATGCAGAGCTTGAAAGAATGACCAAGCTGACTGCGAGATATTGGAAGTTGTAGTACAATCATCCCTCACATTCTGTGGGGTTGGGGTACAGGGCCCCCAAGAAAGCAGAAAAACCGTGAATAGCCTTAGCCCCCACCAACCATATTTGACACATGAAAAAGTGTGATCAGCATATTCAACCCACCATGGATGCCTTTGAGGCGTTGTGGTTCCTTTGCAAGGCAGATGTGGGCAGCTCGTGGGGCTTGCTCTTGCCTCCACCTCTGCCCTATACTATTTTTAATAGGAACTTACAAGCCTTGTTTGCAGTTTCTTAGTCTCACGAGGCTTGTGATTAAAAAATGGCATAGGGCAGCAGCAGAGGCAGCAGCAAATACTCCATCAATAATCAGATCCGCAAAAGTGAAATCTGCAAATGTGCAAGGCCTACTGTATTACAAATAGGAAGTTTTGCAAGCTCTGTTTTAAAGTGATGTGTTTATCTGTGAATGCCCTGGCTGCTGGAAAAGCAGGAGAGATCAAAGAGAGGAAAGAGTTTCACCTAGAATTTTCCCTTGCTGCAACAGAACAGGGGTCAAAAGCAAGCTGTGATCCTCAGCTGAAGTGCACAGGTTCTGCCTTCATGGGAACCTAGGAAGCAGAACTACTCAAGATATTTTGCTGCCTCCTCCCATTCCATGTACAGTAGCTGACTTGAATGGTAGCTGGTGAAACAGCATGCTCTACAACATCAGAGGGAGCTGCCTAGATAGGGGGCTCACTCAGGACATGTCATGGACATGCATCACTCTCGCTGTAACAGGGGGCTCATTCCAAGAGAGGGAAACCTGTGGGAAGCTCAGGGAGAAGAACTCAAGTGGCTGCACCGCTTGCTGTACCGAGATAGAGTGAGGAACCTGTCTACCTAATGGTAGGGCCAGCCCTAAGTGGAAGCAATGAGCAATTTACAATTATGCCTGCCAGCTCCTAGGCTCAGCTTAGAGCCTCAAAATTGGAGAGAATCAGATTCGGAAGACATGTGCCACTCTCTAGTCCTCTCGATGGTAGGTCAGATGAGGCTCCACCTGTGCTGCAGAAGGGACCCATGGCAATTTGGCCTTCATTCAGTTCTATCATCTCCTTGGTAAATTATTTGCAGTATGGCTGAAAGGGAAAATGTCCAAGGCTTGGCCATATTTACTGTGTGGAACATTCCATGAAGAAACACAGATATCTTGTCTGAAAAAATACAGGTTGATTTCCTTCAAGCACACATTACAGGAATCCATATACTGTAGTGTGAACAGTACTCAGAATCCTTATCTCTTGATATTTGCATTCAAAAATTCCTTGACTTATTTAAAATAAGCAACTTGGCAATGTCTATTATAAATCACATTTAATAATAACAGTGCCATTCAGACCTCACCTGGAATAGCGTGTACAGTTCACCACTGTTTTAGAGGGAGGTAACAAGCTGAAACATGTTTAGAGAACAATGGTCAAGATGTTAAAGAATCTAGAGAACAAGCCTTCTGAGCTGAGGCAGATGGACTGGTTTAAATCGGAGAAGAGAAGACTGAGAGGTGTCACCATCTTCAGCTATTTCAAGAGTTGTCATGTAGAAGATGTAGTGAGCTTCTTTTCTGCTGCTCCAGAGGACAGGATTCAAACCAATGGATCCAAATTACAAGAAAGGAGATTCAGACTAAACATTAGGGAACTTCCATGGTAAGGCCATGGAAAGGCAACCTTGGAAGGTGATGGCCTCTCTTTCACTTGAGGTTTCTATGCAGAAGTTAGTTAGCTACCTCTCACAGGTGCTTTAGTTACAGATTCCCATACTAGCAGAGAATCTAACTAGGTAGCCTTTGAGATCTCTTCTATGTTTTTGATGGTAGGGCAAGTCTTTTTCATGTACCTGAAAAAAAATGTGTGGAAATGCTTTGTGATCATGTTGTCCAGTTTATGAATGTCAATATTATGCACAGCTGTTAAGAAATACTTATTTTGGTTATTGGTTTCTAGGAATCCATAAAGGCTATTCGCTATGAAGTTTCACCAGACAGACAATATGGACTTTTCGCATATGATATTGTGCCAGTAAGTAAACAGACTACATAAGAGGCAAACAGTTACTTGTATTTTTCTCCTTTGATGGGGTGGATATAGCTTTGCTCATCGTTTTGTGCAGATATATATACAGACAGGATCAATGCTGATGCTTAAGGATGTAGGCCTTGTTCAGGCTCAATGACAGGTAGTGACTCCATGGACTGTTTTATTTTTCAGAGAGAACACTCCATGAAGGAAGGAAGGAAGGAGATGATAGCAAAGTTGTAACAGAGATGTTATGAGGTGCTCATTAAAATGGGGGAAGTATGATAACAGGAGAGGAGACGTATGGTATCCAGAGCCTGGAGCTGTGGTCCAACAAAGTAAAAAGTCTTGCCACTTCTGTTATTCTGGGGTCTGGCACTCTCCATCTTGGATTTTTTTTAATTTAAAAATGTGCAGTTCCCTAAAGTCTATTTTTCCAGGAAGATACCACAAATCAGCATATGTTTTAATGTGTCACACAGATTTAGCTGCTGACTGCTATAGTCTCTAGAGATTATTATGCCTCAACCATACCAAGAAATCCAAGGAAGTTGGCAGTGGAAATGGATACATTATCACCGTCTGTTCCAATACCAGGGACAAATACAGTAGGCACTGGAGGAAAAAAATCAGTGTTCCTGAGGGGGAGCATATGCCATCACTGGCTGTTTTACTGCCAGCATTTATAGACCATGTTGAAATGAAATCCCTGTTTTCTCAAGTGGCTCACACTGCCATCTAGTAGATGCAAAGGATATAAACCAAAGTTCTGTGGACGTAGACGTTGTGCTGTTGTGCAGGCACGTTGTTGCTATGATTTTTAGACTTTCTCGTCATATAATTTTCTGTAATCTTCCTATTAGTCCTCGTTCCTCAATCACCCTATATATTTCATAGAAACTGAGTTGTTGTCTTTTGGTCTTAAAGAACACATTAATTATAATCTCTCCATCCCTGCCGCTAGAATTATGGATGGATTATTGGCATTTATTACTATTAGATCCAGATCTTCAGGTGAATTCATACAGAAGAACTGAATCTAGTCTTCTTGAGGCCAGTGCCTATAGAATCAAAGCAAATGTATATTCAGATTTTTAAAAAGAGATAAATGTCAGCTAAGTGATGCTTGGAAATTCTTTGACAGTGAAGATTTTGGAAAAGTGTCCAGTGAAGTGAAGCAGAATTCCAATGATCAGGGGCAAGGCTTGGAAAAGCTACTTTATTTGAACTACAGCTCCCAGAATTGTCCAACAAGCATCACCATGCTGGCTGGGGAATTCTCCAGCTTTAGTCCAAGCACTTGTCCGGGTAGAGTTTATATCCTTTCAGTGGGTCATTGTCCATCTCCTATGAGCACAATGCAAAATGAATTAAGGAACAATATACATAAGCTACTCAATCGTCATAATCTATAGAGACTACAAAATTTCAGAGTGACAAAAAGGGGTTCAATTTAGCATGGTGCAGAATTTTCTCTCTCTCTTTTTCTTCAGCTTAGAATATCATTAATTTAGCCCATGAGTGATCCTTGAAATTGTATTTCAGTTAGGTAATTCTAGACTAGAAGACAGTGGATTGAATCCAGGCTTAAACTGTTCCCATTTAAAGTGTATCCACTGAAATGGATGAGAATCTAATTATGAGTCCAATTGATTTCAGTGCATCTCTCTAAGTATATCTAAGTCTGGATCCAGTCCAGGGTGTACTACTTCACTTACTTCAAAATGTGGTAAGCCAATTGTGGCGTGTTTGGCAATTATCTTGCTTATTTTGCTGAGTGGGGCCCTGGACTTCTGCCCCAGATCCTGATGTGTTAGCACTATTGACTGGAAGAAGGTTCTCTAGCATCACAGCTTTTGGTGACTTTCTCCTTTAGTACCAGAACAATAAGCAATCAGCAAACTTAACTTCTGGGGAAATAAGTCTTTATGGATACTTCTCATTTGGGGCAAATCTTGTAGAAAAGCATGACTAACTAGGGCTACAATGCTACAGTCAAGTTCCACTGAGTTCAGTGGAGTTGGTTTTTGAGTAGACCTGCATAGGACTGTACTGTAGATTGGTCTGTCTTAAGCTATCTGATATGAAGGAATGGCATTTTTTCCCCAGTGTGCCAGGGACCAGTGCTGTATTTGTGCCCATTGGGTACAATTGTTTCTTTCTTTCCTAGAAACTCTCCAGAAACTGGCAGCTGATGTCTCATTCCTTGGTACTGACCTGTGAGACATCACTTGGATTTGCACTGATTTGTGGAATGAAGAGAAGTCCTCCTCTCTATGAGGACTTATCAAACTATATGGAGCAGAGTCAGGCAAAGAAACAGTTCTGGGTGAGGGAAATTATGAGGAGAGAAAGAAAATTTCCTTTCATTTCCAAACAGATAAATAAACAGACAGATTGACATAATTTGCTGGCTCATGGGGGTCAGGAAGTATAATGTACATAAACACATGTGAATATGTACGTACACACACACACACACACGTTTCCTCTCTGTCGACAAATCTCAGCATGCAGAGATGAGAAGTTAAACTTTCCCTTTCTACTTGCTATGACCTAGGGAAAGGGTGTGAATCATACATCTCTCCAGATGTTGGACTGCAGCTTCTAGCAGCTGTAGTGAGCCTAGCCAATTAAGATGAATCCTGGGAGTCATAGTCCAGCAGTGTTGGGAAGACAACACTTTTCCCATCCCAGTCTAGGGACTGCTGGGTGTGTTGTGCAGCTTAAAGTCTCTTCTATCTTCCAATAATGTTGGCCGCCTGAGAACAATATTTCCTTTGTACTGGATGCCAGCTGATCAGCTGAGCCATAGAGAACACTGGGTGGCAACTCTTTAGCTGTGGAGACCCTCAATATCATCCATATCAATAGACATGCAGTCCATTTTACTTTTTCTCCGGTAAGTACATTTAGGAAGCATGGATCTGGAAGGAAGAGAAGCCATTTCAAGGAAAGATGCAGCTGCTTAGATTCTGGGAAGTCAGCAGGAACGTACCAGCACATTTCTCTCAGTCCCAGCACCATCACAAGCACTGTTGGTGGGGATGTGAGAGAGGACCTTCTCAGTGGCTGCCCCTAGGCTCTGAAACTTCCTTCCAAGGGAGACCAGAGTGGCCCCCTTCTTGTTGTCCTTCTGGAGGCACACTAAAACCTTTTTATTCAGACAATAAAGTACTGGCTAGGAGGTGCTATATTGCTTCAATTTTTGTTTTTCAGAGCTTCTTATCTTTTTTTTAGTTGCCATGGCCACAAACATGGTAGTGGTCCCTGAAACTCTGGGGGGAAAAGAAATTGCTCATCCTCCACATGAGATAGTTTAAGAAGCACTGCTATAGACCCTTCTGCCAATAATGAGAGATGTATCAACATGGGTTGGTGAGGCCGAGATCCTGGTACATTCAGCCAAACCCAACAGTGCTATGTCCTCTGGGGCAATGGGCTTGATATATGATGTTCTTAGACACGTCTACAAAAGTCTTCTTTCAGTTTTAATTCATTAGAGTGAGCAGAGGGAAAGCCCCTGCATACGCATTCACATATGGCGATCAGGGACACAGCTAGTTTGCTGCCTCAGTGCCACTCTTTCCTTCATTGTGTGTCTTAAGAATGATAGGCAGGAGCAACAAACACACACACACACACACTTAAAATTCCAAAAGAATAGGTTGGCAGTGGGTAGCATCACGGTTTGGCTGTACCTGTGTGGAAGACAGACAAATACCAGGCTTATGAAATGAAAGCTACCAGGGTGGGGCTTTCAGCAGAGAGGTACCATCATCTCAGTGGTATAGAAGCCCAAGTGTATTTCTTTAGTTTTGACAGATAAGCATTGCAGTGAGGTGTTTGTTTTTTGTTCCATTCACCACGGAGATACAGCTTTGCTGCCAAGTGTCCAAAAAGCAAGGAGCAACCAGGAATGAATTTGGAAATAAAGAGGTCTGGCAACTTATACCTGCCTGTGACTGCCTGCTGTGATCTGGAAGTCTTTCCTCTCTTATTCAAATCAGTGTCCCACTTGGTCATAAAGAAAGCCTAACTGATCAATGCTTGTAGATGTTCATAATGTTTTACTACTTCTCATTGTGTTTGCTGTGCTTTATCAATTAATCAGTTAATTGATGGAAAAATTGATTGGCTAAAAAATGTGCTGCCTTTAATTAGGCAAGAGTTTTCTGTGTTGACTTCAATTAACTTTAATGAAGCTGCTTGTCATGCAAGCAACACCTGCTGAAATTCCCTCTTCTACACAGCAGTTAAAGGGGTAGGAGCCCTGTCTCTTATCTCATCTAGCAACCCTAACAGGTGGAACTCATGTGACAAGTAACCCCTGCTGACATGCCCTCTTCTACACCAACCATTAAAGGTACAGGAGACCTGGTCTATTTCTTACTAGGCAATGCACTGTCCCATCCTTCTCTTTGCCCCTGCTGATCATTTCCTTCATGTCTTCTCTGATCTTCTTCCCCATGCTGTCCAACACTACTCTCTTGTGTGGCTGTCATCTTGTGTGAACTCATCTGTAGGTCTTCCATCTGTGAGAACAGTATACTGCAGAAGGACAAGATGGGGAATCTTATCTGCTGCACCACCCTGTTTGTGAAATGCCCTCCTTTGGGAAGTCCAGTTGGTGCCCGTGTTATGGCCATTCTGCTGCTAGTCTGAAACATGGCTTTTTATTAAAGCCTTCAGGATTTAATTCATTTTTCCTGAAAATGGATATGAACATGATGTGATAATGGGAGACCGTTATCGCACATGGTTTTAAATCTTTTTAACCTGTGGACTTTTTAAATTGTTTAGCAAGTTTTTGGTCTGTTTTAATTCTTTTTATTGTTTCAAATTCTGATTTAAAAACACTGAGGAAGATCGTACCTCACAGTCTATATTTCGTAACTTTACAAATCCATAGCTACATTGCAGAAACACAGTGCTGTTAGTGAGCTGCAGATGCACCTCTGGTCACTGGCAAAAAGTCTCCAATGTGCATCAGGCACATCTGATGTGCACTGAAGAATTCTTCTTCTTTTTTAAAAATTTTGTTAAATAATGAAAAAACACAATCCAAACATACAAAACAACAAAAATATATCCATATAAACCTTAACAGACAGCTATACATAACAAAAACAAAGCATAGCTAAAATTGGTTCCTACCATTGTTGCAAACAGTTCATATTACTTAAACATTTATACCTAACTATTAAGTCATACATTTTATTCCATAATTATTCATTGTTTCTTATCACTTATCATTTTACTTACTTACTTAATTGCTCAGGTTCATAAATAATTGTTAACTTATTCTAGATTATGTTCTACTAATGATCTATCTTCTAAAAATACTAATCTATATAAAAACAACATTTTAAAACAACAAATACATCTTCTAAATCTGCTTTTTACACTTTTCATTAAAAATATTAATTTTAATTATCAAAACCTACTGTCATCAGATCACTTTCATTCTTTTTTAAGAACTTAATCAACCACTTCCATTCAGAAAAAAATTCAGTTTGTGTTCTGCTTTTTAGCCTGTGCATAAGCTTATCCATTTTGACAATTCCCAACAGTCTGTTTAGCCATTCATCCACTGTTGGTAACTCCAATTTTTTTTCCAGTACTTTGCATAGACTAATCTTGCTGCTAACAACATATGTTGCAGCAATTTGCACTGGATACTTCTGAAGCACACCAGACACTCCTATTGTGCAGCGGCACTTCTTAGCTTGATGCACGCTGAGCCATGGCACACCAGTCACTTCACCATTGCACAATGGATGCCCATATATTGTAATGTCATGGCTGCCCCTCGGTAATTATGGATGGAGCAAATCTACTTAATTCAGTTTTGCACACTCAGAAAGCCATTTACAAAGAAATAAGTCCAAGCAGAATGCCAACCTGTTTCAGCTGATTTTATATATACATCAGTTTGAAATCCAATGAAAAGGGCTGGGATATAAATTAACTTGTTAGTAAATCTATAAACTCACAGGACACGGCACTACATACCACAAAACATGCCAGAAGAAAATTCAATGAAACACTGAGTACAAAATGCCATAGGAGTTGTTGCCTTCAATCTTCACTTATATTTATGTCAGATACTTATAGCCATAGCTTTGTTTCCCACCAAAAAAAAAAAAAAAAAGTTTAAATTTCATGTGCTTCAGCCACCACTTTCCAACAATTTTAGTCTTTTGTGGGAAAAACAATAATTAAGAGTTTTATGCAACTTTAAAAAGCAAAGCCTTTTTATGGATGTAGGCTACAGTCCACGAAAACTTGTGCTAAGAAACACTTTTTTAGTCTTTAAGGCGCCACAAGACTCCTTGTTATTTTTACTTTTACAATGACAAAATGAACAGTTTCAACTCCAGTGTATTGCTCTTGCAAGAAAAGTCTAGCCAAAGCAATCTTCTTCTTTATAGCCCCCATTCAATCTCTTGTTTTGGCTGCAGACTCGAATCATTGCAGTGGGTGTACGAGCGTGAAGTTTTTACAATTTAACACAAATGCATGTTGTGGAGGAATGTCAGAGTGTAGTGAATTCGTACACTGTTCAGGCCAATTCTGAATTGCTGGCAGCTCCTATTATAGCGATGGATTCTTTGAGGACAGTATTACCCAGTGTTTCTTGAACTAAGACTTCACTGTCTTGAGATGTTCACTCAAGCCCTTCCAGTTGCAGTCCGTTGTATGCCTGCAACACCCCCTGCCAAAGGACTCTCAAATGCTGATATCAGAGGAAGGTTTTAAGCTATCGTTTAATCTCAGATTTTTAATGGAATGTTATATAGATCAATTTTAAACTGGATAAAGACTTTCTGATACTATATACAAAGATCCATGAGTTTGTAGGGAAGCTGGCATACATTCCAACATTTCACAGATGAAAATTAGGACACATATGGCAAAGCAAAATCAAGATGTGACAAAAAATTATTAGTGAGGAAAACACTCAAGCTAGGAGAGTCTGGAGCAATTTGCTTTTGCTTATGTCTACAGGGAAGGGCAAGATTGACTTCTTCATATCCTCTCCTCCTTGCAGAGTTAATTCAGTACCAACTACTTTTACATTTTGAATTCCGCGCTACACTGTTAGAATGCTATTATTCCGCTTTCAACATTCTGTGGAATTCTGGGTTCTTTTAGTTAACTGAGGCCCAAGAGCTCTCTGGCTGAGAATTCTAAATGCCGCTCCCTAAACTGCAAATCCTAGGATTCCATAGGATGTTGAAAGTGGAATAATAGCACTATAACAGTGTAAGGCAGAAATGGCCTCAGTTTGCAGGAATGGAAGTAAGCTGAGGATAGTGGGAGGAGAATGAAATTAGGACATTTTGAAAGCAGCCAAAAAAGGGAGATGAGAAAGATTAATCAGGATTCTCCCTGCCAGGCTGGGACAATTGGAAGATATGGGCTAAATCTTAATAATGCTGAAACACTATATGGTTCTGTGCAAGGTCTTCTGGTAATCTGAATTAACCACTGGAGTTTGTGTAATTAGGAATGAAAAAAACACTGGGAAGTAAATGGGGATATTGACTTTGCTGAGAAACACGAGTTATTAAATGGATAATACTTAATTGCTTTTGTCATGAATAGCTACAGTTCTAATGTCATGTGGCAAAGGTAAAGGATTGTCCAGGTTTTTTTCAATGGCTGTAGCTTTGTTTTTAATTTGAGTGTCCATTGTGGTTTTCATTAGGTAAATAAAAATAACTAAGAAATGTAAGGTTTCTTTAAGACCATAGTTAATCCACAGAGACTTCTAGGAATGCTATTTACCTTATCATTTATTTTCTGGTAAATGCAGTGTGACTGCATATTGCTGAAAAACTGCAAAGAATTAATCAGTGCTTAATTAAAATTAGCCCAGTTACTGACTGGAAAGAATTGATTTTGGTCCTATACTTACGCCACTCTCTATAATAGTGTAATTCTTTACTTGTCTACTCAAAGGTAAGTTCCTCTGAATTCACTGGACACTTGCTTCCAGCCAACTGTATAAGAATCAGATACCACCTGAAACCAAATCCAGGGGGGAGAGCTTGTAAAAGTTACTTTTGAGGGCTACAGCTCTGCGACTCTCCAGTGGCCATGCTACCTGGGGGATTTGAGGAGCTGTAGTCTTAAAAAAAAAA
Organism: Cyclura pinguis; assembly: GCA_030412105.1. Taxonomy (NCBI): domain Eukaryota; kingdom Metazoa; phylum Chordata; class Lepidosauria; order Squamata; family Iguanidae; genus Cyclura; species Cyclura pinguis. The sequence goes on along the minus strand of CM059604.1, from coordinate 128,224,508 downwards.
AGCAATTTCTCCAAGCTCTGCTTGATAGTATCTCCTAACCTCCCCTTCCCAATGAGTTACAGAACTCCATCTCTCCAATCTCAAACCTTCCCTCCATTCCCAGTTTCATGTTACGGGCTGGTCACAGACCAAAGCTTGCAGCCTGAATTACTTATAGATCTACATGCAGTTTATTCTGTGCCACACTTTTTTTATTTCACCCATTTGTTTTGCATGTGAATGGCCTGTGGACCAAGGAATAATAAGCTACTACTTAAGAGAACAGAGGCAACCCAGAATAGCTCGGTGCTATATTGGGAGAAAGTCACAATGTTAAATAAATTATTAAATAAATAAATGTGGTTTTTTGGAAAAGAAAGAGAGGACCTTGCAGAGTTGCTCACTGTAGGAACAGAATGCTGGACTGGATAAGCTTCTGGTCCGATTCAGCAATGCTTTTCTTAGATTCTCGTGAAAGCTTCATCTCAAAGACTGGAAACACTATGGATTTAGTTTCAGAGGTGCTGGTATCCTTTCCTCTTCTCCTCCCAGTAGACTGTAATTTTTCTCACATGATGGAGGAGAAGAATACTTCAAGCTTTCCCACCCCCTACGGGGAAGGGCAAGACTCTATTCCCTCCTCTCCCTCCAGCTGAATTAACTGAATCAGAACTACTCTGAACTCAATTTGCAGCAATCGAAATAAGTTAGAGACAAAGGAGAAAGGAGGGGAGGAAGAGGGAGAAATTGGGATATTTTGAAGGCAGCTGAAAAAAAGGGAGAGGTGGGGTTTAATTGGGACTCTTCCTGCTAATCTGGGACAACTGGGGGTCTTGTTATTTTCCATACCTAAATTGGCATCATGCTACTTCCACACAAAACCCACACTTGCTTTCCCACTGAACTTTCTTCATTTCCATATGAAATGTTGTTGCTGTTGTTGAAAACCTGGTGGTCAGAAACTGATCTACTGGAAATCACACAGAAGTTTACTGATAGATCCCAGTCAAAATTATGTCCATCTCTGCCTTAGATGCAGTTGATTTTAAACAGGTGTGATTTTTGTCAAGGTTGAAGGCTTAAGTTTCACATCCATTTAATCATGTCCATTCTGTTCAACATCTGTGCTGTTCTGGGACTTTTTAAAACACACACACACACACACACACACACACATATACCTGTATTTCATTCAGTTTGCACAAACTGGAGGATGCGTTAAGAAATTATGTCAGTTTGCATGAACATACAGACGAAAGAAAGTTTTCCAGCCTTCCTAGCTTTTTGATTTAGAAGAATGGATGATTTAATGGAGTCAGGAGTTAAAAGGGAACTGTACCTGTTCACCTTTAGCTTCTTTGCATTTATCCAATTTTCATTCCACAAAAGTCAGAAGTGTTGTATCTGTCCATTAGCATGATCATTTACACATTAATATGACAAGTAATTACTGGTTTCGCTCTGATATGAGGAAACTCAGCCTTGAAAAAGAAGACAAACTTCTTCATTAATTGCTTTGCTTGAGCTATGTCTAGAGATAACTTGTCCAATACATTTCAGAGTGTAGTAATTATATTCTGTGTCCCTCTGCCTTCTTGAAAAGCTATCCTGCTCCCAGCCTTCACCATGTTTCCATTTGTCTGTTCAGCAATTATATGAAAATCTAGCAGCCCTGCAGGGGAGCTCACACATATACTTGAAGAGTTAACATTATCCCACTATAAAATCTTAGATTGCTTCTGTGTATGAGTTGAATATTTGGAAGATCTGTGATTTCATCTGCCAGCCTTGAAGCCATGTACTTGGAGAATCAAGCTCATTCCATTATAAAATCTTCAATTGCTTCTGTGTGTATGTTGAATATTTTGAAGATACACGATTTCATTTACCAGCCCGGGGGTGGGAGTTAAGTGCATTCCTATATAAAATACCCTGCTTGTGTGTATGCCTTGAATGCACAGCTCTCTTTCAAAGAAGGACAGTTGGCCAGCCCCCGTCTAATCAGCCAGGATGGACATGGGTCTAATGAACAAGGAGCTGACCACATTTCTCCAAGCATCCTGCCCATGTCATCTTGTTGAACAAAATGAAACTCTTTCATCTAAACCAGAGAAGAGGATGCTTCATTTACTTTTCCAGAATCTGCCTTCAGTGTATAGTCCAAGATAAAACAGACCCAAGCAAATTTTTTCACCAAATATTTTGCAGACTTGTTGCAATGAGTTTCTGATGTTTCCTCCGTAGCATTGTGAGGTCTTAGATGTAACAATCCTTTAGGTATGATGTTACCCTGTGTACTGGGTGTCCCGAGAGGGACGCCAAAATGTGCTAAACTAAAGGTGGGGAAAATTAGCTCAGAGCACTGCTTAGCATTACAAGAGGCAGGGTAACGTAGCGAGATCTTGAACCCTATGTCTACGGGTCGGGTCAAGTCAAGGAGAACACAGAAGTTGAAGCAATAAATGATGTTTTATTACAAACACAAATGAAACAGTGTATGCGACACACTCACACAAGATAACTAAAGAAATAAAGGCTTGAGTGGTATAGAGGGATTTTTAGAGGGGTTGCTGGTTTGGGTGATACTTCACCTGTCCTGAAGCCTGGAAAAATAGAGAGCGAGGCTGGGGTGCGATGTAGCTCCGCACGTAGAGCTGAGGGGAGGCTCACCAAGCAAAGCAGCAGCAAGGCGGGATGAAACTCGGGAGCGATCCGAGGAAGGTCTCGGAATCAAGGGTTTTTATAAGGAGAATGTGACTGCAGGCTATGCCATACTTGGGGGAAAACAATAGATTTGGAGTTGGAGACAAAGCCTCCGAAGGGTCAGAATCTGAATGATTGAGTTATCGCAGAGGTTCTCAATAGAGTAGCCAGTATGCAAACGCAGAGTACTTGGCTATTGTATAGTTTACCCATCAAGCTGCCAGCGTGGGGCAGAGGCTCTTTTGTAGGTTGCGTGCATACCTAATTAGAGTACTTGCCTGGAGGTCTCCTAAAGCAGCGAGTCGGTTGTTTTCTGGCCTGCCTGTATTGTCTAAGAATATTACGGCGATAATCAGCCGAGCCTGTATGCGTGCTTGTCCGGGGGCCTCGCAAGCACGTGGAAGGGAATAGATAAGTGAAGCCGAATTATGATATCAAAAGGATATCTTTTAATATCCCCAAAGCTCGGACTAGCCAGGGCAGTAACAATGAGAAACAGCTGTGCTAGGTAGGACTTTCCTAATGCAGTCCTCACTGCTGTGCAGTAGGCTTTCAAATGAGTCCTAACCTATGTTTTATTAGCTTCATCCTAAATTCTGTTTCCACTATCACCCTGGACCTCTACCTGTGCACTTCAATGTCCTGAGCTTCTCAGAAAGCCACAGAGCCCAGGATCAGGAATGATTGTGTTCAGTTGCCCAATCCATCTCACCATTCTGCATATCAACCAGAGTGACACAAGAAATGCCAACAGCAGCTGGCAACTCCCCAAAAGCATTCAAGAATTCTTCTGGATCCATTATTCTCTGAGGGTTGGACCCATTTTGATTACTCATCTAGGATTAAGCAGCAGGACCTTTTTTTTTTAATCTCATGGGGTTCCACAAGAGCATCTAGGAATCTGTTGGCTGGATAGTGAACCAAGCAGAGAGACAGCCATCTCTCCTCACCCATCTCCACTGTTGGCTTGTCCTGCCTTCACCTCCATGTCTCCCCTGCCCATTACAACTAGCCTCAGATAGTAACTCTCCAAGGCTGATTTTTCATGGCCTCTCTTCCTTCACTAGTTGCAATGGGGATCCATCAATAAGGCAAGAGTCATTGGAGAAGAGCTCTTCAATAGGTACTGAAGACATGGACATGTGACATTGCCCAGCTCCACTTACATATCTACAAGGGGTGGGAGAGATGATGTCACAGACCGTATTCCAAATTATAGTCTCCCCCAGCAGAACAGACAGGGAAACACTCTGTTTCCTTTCCTATGTTTGTAACCTTGCCAATTATCTTCTTCGCTGTAGCACAGCAGTGGGGAAAGTATGACCTGTTCGGCACATGCAGTCCCACTTTTGTGGGTCCTGAAGCTCCCACTAAGCCCCAGATTCCTCCTGAAACATACAAGAAATCTCCCAAATGCATGAAAACATGCAAACACACAAGCTGCACCCCAAAACTCACCCATCCAGTAGCACCTCTGTTTTCTGAGTCCCTCTAAAAAGAACTGTCGCTTCTGATTGCCATTTGGAGAGGCACTCTCCAGAATGGAGGTATTTTGGCACACTGGGAAGGGTTCAAACCCCAGAAGAGGACACCTTGGAGGGGAATTACCCCTGGCCCCTGCAAAGTTGCCCACTCAGGAGATGCAAAAATATCAAGAAGAAGAAGAATAAAACAGGAAATGCCAGAGCTTCATTTTCTTTCACAACTGTAGCTCTATGAAATCTCCAGTGCCTTTCCAATGTACACAGCTGTACTGCTATGATTCCACTTTAGCTGCCATGGCTGCATTCCATGGAATCCTGGGGTGTGGAGTTTGGACAGGCACTGCTGCTCTCTAGATGAGAATTGTACTTGGTACTTGGCTTCCCAAAGGGCCAAGTACCAAGCGGTTAAAGTGGAATCATAGTGCTGAAATTGTGTAGCATGAAAAGCCTCAAGTTATGCCCTGACATCTCTACCAGGTAGAGAAATATGCAGATACTAATTAAGGCACTGGTCACTGGTGGCAAGAAAGAAATATATTGAAGAAACCAAGCTGAGAAGCTTGGCAGAAGTGGGCAGCTCCTCTTCCGCAGGCTACAAATGACTAGCCAAATGACTGGAAAGAAGAGCTAATAAATTCATTTGTAGTAGGTGCTGTGCATGTGTTTCAATGTCTTAATGAGGTAATTGTGTTCTCTTGAAGTTCTTATCCCAGGGATAAAATACACTAATCTCTACTTCTCAGTAATGCTGAGCCAAATCTCCTAGGCATCTTTTTAGGGGGTGGATTTGTTCTTCTATTAAAAAGTGTAACTTTGTTTCCTTTTGGGGAGGGGAGCAGCCAAATTTCATCAAACTTTTCAGTGTAGGGATGTCTCGGAGGTGCCATGCTCTGCCCCCACTTTTGGTCGTTAACATCTGATAAAGAAATCTCTCAACCCTGCTGCTTTTCGTAATGGCCAAGGAGATTTTGTAAAGAATCTTTTGCCTGCTTGTTCTTTCCACCTTCAGAGCATAGAGGCTATTTTTCTAAGCATCAGGTAGCACCACTGGCTGTTCCTTTCTCTACGTGACATTTGTGCAAAGGGAGTGAAAGACAGGAAGGAGAACTGTAGACAACGCACAGGAGGAGTGTTGCAGATGAGACACTGTGGCTGATTTCCTTTTCAATGTGTAGTTTGACAAAAGTGGCATCTCTTGGGTTTGCACACATTAGGTCTCAAAGTAAACAAGAAAAAGCACAGGGTGACTGACCTGCTGTTCTATGCATTGACCTGCCATTTCAGGTAGATGCTTGCAGTCTTGACTCTTTTCCATAGCTCTGGGGGAACTACTTTCTGAAGAAGGCCCAAGAGGCACAGTTGCTGCCAAGACAGGTACTGCTGGTTGCTGCTGGCAGTTCATGAAAGCTTTTGGGGCCTGATTGGTTTTATAAAAAAACCTCCTCTGCCTGTGGTTTTAATTTGTTTTAAATTGTTTAAACCCGCCGAAGTGCTACGCCTACTTTGAAGAGATGGTTCAGCACCTTGGATTACTCCTTTAAAGTCTGGACAAAAACTTAGGGTGGACTCACCACTTCGCTGTATGGGAGCTACCAGCCAGCAGTGACAAAGTTCAGTAAGAACAGGCACCCCTTCTTCTCCTCTTCCTCTCTTTTTTCATCTTAAGTACGCATGTACATGCGTGCAAAAGAAAGAGAAGCAGCCTTCATGGCTAACTTGATGTGGTACAAACATTCAAGGGATGTTTTGTCAGGAATATGCGGTTTATTGCAGCTTCCCTAATTTATTCAAGAAAAAGCAAAATAGTCATATATAGTAATATGTAATATGAAGTAATATAAAATAGTAATATCTATATGTATATACACATGCACACACACATACATATATGAACATTGTACCCTTGTCCTGTCTTATTGACTCCTTGCTGTCTGAACTAGGCCCATTTTTGACCCTAGTTGTGTACTATTATTACCTAACTGGCTTGATCTCTGGCTGGTTTAAACCTTGCACCATCCCTTGATCACCCTCATCTAATTCCTTTGCTTGACTTTGCTAGCCTGACTTTGGGTTTTTCTAGCTTGTCCCCAGTGCTGAATATTGACGTTGTCTCTGGAATTGATCTTGCCGAAATAGCCTGTTCATGGTGTGGAGGGCTTAGACTTTGGACTTTTGGGGCCTTGCTGCAAGAACCTGTCCGATCCGAAGCAGAACAGTGTGGCTAAGCAAACTGGCAGCTGATCATCTGCAGTTATGTTGAATGATGTCAGAGTTGCTGATAGGATTTAGGTGGTCTGGACAGGTGTAGTAGTGGAAGCTCTGCCATTGTCTTCTGTGTGGGAAGACTGTTCTCTCTGTATGTATACACAAGGAAAGAACACCAGATAGATCAGATAGATAGATAGATAGATAGATAGATAGATAGATAGATAGATAGATAGATAGAATAATATTACTGTTTTGCCCATATTTTGCAAGACTTTGCAAAATATAGGCAAAACAGTCTTTTCTTTTCTTCCCCACCTGAAAATTACTCAGGCTGCATATAAGTAGTTTTTTTTTTACGGTGTTTGTTCCTCTTTAGATAGCCCAGTGCTGTCATTAACAACTATCAGAAATGTCAGAACTAAGCACCTTGGCAATTAAAAGTCAGAGTGTTTCCATGACCACAGGCTTTGACAGGACAGCACGTCACAAGTGGTAAAAAGGAACAGCGGTCTAACAACTCCCACACAGAAGTGAAGCAATTATCTCCCTGTTGTTCCAAATCAGTTAATCTACTTCGGTGTGTATTCTCAAGAATAGATGCTGAAAGACAGGTTGGGGAGCAGAGAGGGGAAAGGCAAAAAAGTGGAACATGTTTTCATTCCTGGCAACAGGATTGGAAGAGCCTTGGCCATTTGAGGCTGTGCAGCTCAGTCTCAGATATCTGCATTGTGGCCCTCTGAGAAGGGCCCTCGGGCAATATGATCTTACTGGGCCATTTGAGGAGAAGCAGCCTTTAGCTGCAGAGCTGTCAGCATTGAATCAAAGGCAGCCAAGGTCAGTTAAACATTATTCCCAAGCACCTTGGGATATTCCTTCCTGGCCTTTTTTTTTTAAAATTATATTCACCACAAACTCCTAATTATAGCATGTGCAAGTACACTTCTCTGAATGCTCAATTTATCCAACTTCAAGTGAGAAAAAACAATAAACAGTAAACGTTCTAATTGAACAGATTTAACATTTATCTAAGTAATGATACTGAGTTAAGTACAGTAGCCCCTTCACATTTGCGAGGGTTTGGGGAACAGAAACTTGGTGAAAGTGGAAAAACCATGAATAACTACTCCTCCCCGCGATTCTTCTCCCATTCCTATCCGGAGCTTCCCCCTACCCATTTCTTTGCCCTGGTGTGGGCCAGGAGCGGGGGAGAAAACAACCTAAAAGGCTTACTGGTCCTTTCCCCTCAGACAGAGAAGAGGGGAGTTCTGGACTTCTTTTCTTTTGGTGGCCATCTTGAGGAAGGAGCACCTGACCAATCAGCAGCCTATATACAGCAGAATATGCAACCACATGGCAGAGAGGCCATGCCTTCAGTAGGGGGCTTTGCTCACCCAAAAGGAAAAACGTCCATTTTAAACACAAGCCTGGCAAGCCTGGGGTGAGGAATGGAAGGGATGGGAGGAGGAAAATGAGAGGAGAGAAGCATGTGCCTCGTGAATAATCAAATTCATGAAGGTCCAACTCACGAAGGTGGAGGGAGGACTGTATATTTATATAAAAAGGAGCTGTTTGCAACAAGGGTAGGAACAATTTTTAATTGATTGTAGTTTTGTAGTTTTTGCTTCTGTTGGTTAGCTTAGTTAAGGTCAAATATGTTCTCTGTTGTTTGTTTTATAATAGTAGCATTGTATGTAATTTCTAGTTTAATATTTTTCTTTTTCATTTTTTGTCATTGATGTATTGATTTGTGTGTGTTTTGTATGCTTATTTGAAAATTTTTTAAAAAATTTAATTTACTATATAAAAGTCAAAATTTGTCTGTTTGCTGTGTCAGGCGAAGACCTCATATGTTTGGCTGTCTGAGAAGATTCTACAGAATCCTGGGGTTTGCAGTTTAGGGAGGGGCCTTTAGAATTCTCAGCCAGAGAGCTCTTGGGCCTGGCTGGTTGCTATGGAGATGAGGCCTTGCAGCAAGGAGGAGGGCAGTGTCAGGAACCCAACCGCTGCATGTTAATAACTCTGAATACAGATTCAGCTGGGGAATATGGGGAAAGGTTACAGGTACTGGACAAGACAGTTTGGGGAATTAGAGACACAAGATCTTAAACCTTACTAACAAGTATTACCTATGAGAAAATAAAATCCTGGGCAACGCTAGGTATACGTGCTAGTAAAAAATAAGAAAGAATAAGATTTAAAAAAAAGAGAAAAAAAGATGTCACTGTTATGTTATCCTAGTCCCAATATTTCTCATATTGTTTTCCAGTTTCTACAATGATACATGCAGCAAAGCTTGAAGAAGTGATGTCATTATAGACATCAAGTTGTTGTCTGTAATCAGTTATTCCTTTTATTTGGTAGATATGCATAGCAGAATCACATTCCATAGTTCCATAATCAGTGGGATGATGGAGTAAATCCATTTGCTAGCCTCAACTTGAGTAGACCCACTGAATCAATTCCTAAATCTCACAGTTGCTAGATCTGTTGATTCAGTGGCTCTTATCTAGTCAGGACTAATAGGCTTAGAATGAATAACATTTTCTAGTTATTTTTCAAGGACAGTTTTTAGCGTTTTGAGCAAAAATGTTCATGTTTCATGGCATTCTCTTGACAATTACAATGTTACTGCAAAATGTTACCACAATGTTACTGCAAAAACTACTGCGAAATGTTCTATTAAAAAAAAAAGCTTCTACATTTCCCTAATGTATAGCTGTTTTTGTACACAGTTACCTTTGACCTATGATTTTTTGGAAACAGTGTAGTATAGTGGCTTCAGTGTTGAACTAAGATTCTGGGAGACCAGAGTTCAAATCCCTGCTTAACCATGGGAAACCAGTGATGTATTTAAGTCTTTTACTCCAAGTCTCAAGTCAAGTCTCAAGTCCTTGCAAGATACTTTCAAGTCAAGCCTCAAGTCTGAAAACCAGCTTTATACCCCAACCTGTATTCTAGAATTTCTGGATAGAGTCTAATAAAGTCAGTTTTAACAATTTAAGTAGAGGCAGCCCTCCACTTTTGTGATTTTGCCATCTGCAGCTTCGGAAATGGGGAATAGGATCCTTCTTATTCCCCGTTACTGAAGCTTCAAGAGCTTTAGAAGGAAATATCCTTCCTCCTCAAGCCCATTGCCTAACACATTTTCTGTTCCTCTCTGAGATACACACCTGCACTCTGGGCACAAGTCTTCCCTTCTACCCTTTTCCTAAAAGTTTTAGAAAGCTCCTCCTCTATGTAGCTGGGACGGGCTGCTGAGCAGACCTCAAGCCCATTGCCTAACCCGTTTGCTGTTTCCTCTGAGAAATGTGGCCACACTTTGGGCTTGAGACAGATTGTCATGGGACCGGTAAGTTGTAAGGTTTTTGGATGAATGTGTTATGTTACTGAACCAAGGGCAGCAAGTCAGTCACTAAAAATACGCAAGTCTCAAGTCATGTTGTGTCAGTGTGCAATTTTTGCCAAGTCAAGTCCAAGTCGAGTCACTGAAGTGACTTTAGTCTGACTTGAGCCCGAGTCAATCAACTCAAGTTTACATCACTGTGGGAAACCCATGGGAAACCCAGTGGCTGACCTTGGACAAGTCACACTCCCCAGTCTTAGAGAAAGTCAATGTCAAGCCACCTCTGAATAAATGTTGCCGAGAAAACCCCATGATAGATTCACCTTAAGATCACCATAATTCAGAAATGACTTGAAGGCACAGAACAAATGATTTTTTTTTTTGGTATGCATTTATTTTAATTGGACGACTGTATCTCAACATTCAGAGAAGTCTGAGAAGGATAATTGTGTTCTAGTTTGTGGATTGTAATGGTGTGGAGCCACTTTTAGTCTAAAAACTGAATTTGATTTCAGAGAAGTTGTCAGGGTCTGCATTCCAGTGATGGGCAAGTAACGAAGTCTTAGGAGTAGCTTTGCCAACTTTTAGAATGAGGAAAAAAACCATTAAAAAAAAAAGCTTGAAACACACCAAACCATAGTGTTTTGGGGAGGGAGCTGTGGCCTTTTGTCAGCCTCAGAAAACCAGTTTGGAAGCCCAAGAGGTCCCAATCTGGCACCACAGCCCGAAGCTCCCCACCCTAAAGTATTAGTTTGCGAATTACATTGATCTGCATTGAAACCTGAACCAAATTCTTTTGGGTTTCATTTATGTAAAGATCAATCTACTCCTGATGTGGAAGTATTTGAGTCTACAACCTGAAGTATTTGAATCCACAATGAATGATGGATAACTGATGAGCTCCCTGGGCCAAAGCTAGTACCTGAATATGAATAATATCTCACTCTTACTCCATTCCCCTGAATGTACTAGGTTGATCAATACTAATACCAAGAGGCTACCAATTTGGATCCTGAATAGAGTACAGCCTATTCCACTGCTAATTGCTGCTTATTTCCATATGCAGAAATGGAAATAATATTTATGCGTGTATGACCAGAATGGCAAAATCCCATTGAGGTTATCCTCTAGTGTTCATGAATTTGGAATTCCTCCGTTTTTATGAGCTTCCAAGTTTCAAAACAAATTCAGGATAGTTTGCAAGTGGGACAGACCTCCTCTTACTCTATTTTAAGCTCTATTGTCATATGTCTGAAGGTAAATAAAAGAAAGATTCCAAATTTAGTTTCATGTCAGCAGAAAATTTGCATTGCAATAGAGGAACAGCTTCTAGGCTGTTTTTCCCCAGACTGTGAAAATGTTTCATCAACATTTCCATATCAAAGAGATATCCGAACATCTATTTTAGGGTACTGGAGACTAGAAGAAAATATACAATCTGTGTGCGTGCGAATCTGCCTACTTATATAAAACATATGTGAGCACTACACAGAAACCATTTTCAGGACTCCAGTGTGTGCCCAGAGATCTGTTGAAAGCAATACTGTCCAGATAATGCAATATAGGTCTGTTTTGGAGACAAGATAGATAGTTCTGGGGTTGCTTCAGAGTTTTATCCAATTTTTCTTCAAAATGATCCATACCATGGAGTTCAAGCATTGCTGTTTTACTTCCGAAAAGGTTACTTGCATATTTTTAGATACGTTCATTTCTTGCAGTACATCTATCTTATGCAACAGAGCGAATGTCTGAGAGCAAATCAAGCCTGAACTCTCACCAGAAGCCAAAATGACTAAACCGGACATATTGTGAGATAACAGAGGAAGGCAATGGTAAATTCCTTCTGGACAAATCTTCCAAGAAAACCTAATTATAGGTTCCCCTTAGAGTCACCATAAGTCAGAAACAACTTGAACATGCACAACAGTATGAACCATTGGAAAAGATGATACTGCTTGGTAAAAGGGAAGACAGTAGGAAAAGAGGAAGACCACACTACAGGTGTATGGATTCAGTCAAGGAAGCCATGGTCCCAAATGTTCAAGACCTGAGCAGGACTGTTAGTAGCAGGGTCACTTGGAAGGCTCTTGTATCTACAGTTTCTATAATGACAAAGAATCTATCTGAGAATCATAGACTCGTAGAACTGGAAGAGACCACAAGGGCCATCAAGTCCAATCCCCTGCCATGTAGGAGTACCCCATCAAAGCATTTCTAACAGATGGCCATCCAGCCTCTGTTTAAAAACCTCCCAAGAAGCAGATTCCATCACACTCCAAGGCAGTGTATTCCACTGTTGAACTAGTCGTACTGTCAGATGTTCTCTTTTCCTGAAGTCTGAAGCCATTGCTCCATGTCCTAGCCTCTGGGGCAGCAGAAAACAGGTTTGCTCCATCCTCCATATGACATCCCTTCAGATATTTAAACATAGCTATCATGTTGCTTCTTAGCCTTCTCTTCTCCAGGCCAAACGTACCCATCTCCCTAAGCCGCTCCTCATAGGGCATAGTTTCAGACTCTCTACCATTTTGGTTGCCCTCCTCTGGAAATATTCCAGATTGTCAATATCCTTCCTGAACTGTGGTGCCCAGAGCTGGACACAGTATTCCAGGTGGGGTTTGACCAAGGCAGAATAGAGTGGTACTATCATTTCCTTTGACTTAGGCCATTTCCTCACTAGACTGTTATAGCGCCATTATTCCACTTTCAACATCCTATGGAATCGTGGAGTCTGCAGTTTAGGGAGGGGCTGGCTGGCCCCTCCCTAAACTGCAAACCCCAGGATTCCATAGGATGTTGAAAGTGGAATAATGGTGCTATAACAGTCTAGTGCGGAAATGGCCTTGGACACTATACTCCTATTGACGTAGCCTGGAATTGCGTTGACAGTTCTTGAGAAGCATGGAATTCAGAATAGAATATTTAGTTATGAATTTTCAAATTGTTGGGCAAGATGACTACTGGAGTGGCAGATAGCCCTTTAATTTTAAGAGTTGCTTTCTTTTCATTCAGTCTTTAAAAATCACCTAACCACACGAAATTAGAGAGGGAGACTTGTTTAAATTGAGATTTACCTGTTAAAGGACAAAAATACTGAAAGTTCTCTAAGAATCCAATTTGCCTTAGCTGCTATGGCCTTGGATTAAATGGTGGCAGATCATAATTTTGCAGTTTGATGCTGTCTTAAGAGTGTTTTTAAACTGCCATTAAATTTAATAGTGTCTTAATACTCCAGTTTAAGAGCCAGTGTGATACAGTGGTCTGAGTATTGGATTAGGACTCTACAGAACAGCGTTCGAATCCCCGCTCAGCCATGGAAACCCACTGGGTGACCTTGGGCAAGTCACACTCTTTCAGCCTCAGAAGAGGCCAAAGACAAATCCCCTTTGAACAAATCTTTCAAAGAAAATCCCCTTAAGGTTGCAGTAAGTGTGAAGGCACACAGCAACAACAATGACGATTTAATGCAATAATTTGATTGGTTGTGTAACAGTATTACTGCTTTTTATCTGTTTTATGTAAAAGTTATAGCTGTTTTAATCTGTACCTATATTCAATCTTGTTGAAAATCACATTGGAGTCCCAATCCTGTGAGGAAGGTGGGAAATAAGTCAAACAAACAAACAAATTGTATGAGAATCCTCTGAAAATTATTAATACCAACAAACTGAAATGCTATTTGTTTAATGTAATAATGTAATATATAATGTAATATAATGTAATATATAAATGTATATATTAAATATAAATGTATAATATAAATATAATATATATTAAATATAAAAATATAATGTAATAAATGTCATCATATTCCTGAATGAGAACTATTCCAATGAGAACTAGCATCCTAGCTGATGAAACAGGAATGTTTCTCTCCCTCTTCCCCCGCGCGCCTACAATGTCAAGGCTAATACATTACATTTTATGCTATTCTCGCAGACTTGCAGAATTCATCTTCTTGGGTCAAAGATTTCTGGCGTATGTGACCTATAGTAAATTGGTACCTTTGACAATAAATAGCAAGATCAGATCTCAAGTTGAAAAGCAAGGGTTAAGCCAATAAGCTCTCACACAACAGCCAGGAAAGGGCATTGTGACTTTCTCTCCAGTCCTAGCAAATATATAATTCCTGGGTGTATTTGCAATGGATTAGAACAGTGTGAATGAGATATTTCCCTGTTGTGTCTAGTTATAGCTGTGGACCCTGTCTCTGGCAGACCAAGGTGTCCTCATTAATGGTTGTTCCAAATTTAGCTATTGCTGGGAGCCGGGGGCCCCGGTATAATCAAAGACCTGGTATCCATAGTGATGGCACAGAGCATCTGGAATGAGAGGACTTGCCAAACATTGTAATGATGTACAAGGGGGAAAGAATATACTACGGTGATAGCAATGTGTTAATTCACCCTGTGACTGGATGAAATTGGTTTGCATCTCTTATTTTCCCCTTGCAAATACAATTAAATATGACACAAATACCTGAGCACAGATTATTTACTCCATGCAAGGTTTGTTGTGATAACAGGCTTCTTGGCATTTTACATTACTAATCCTCCCTTTTCTCATTTTAATTTCAATCTGCAGATGTACCGGTATTCGTATACAGCTTTTTATGTCCTCAGAAAACTGCCTAATGGGTAAGTGATGTAATGCAGCATCTGCTTTTTAACCACAGGCCTTTTTTCTGCAGGGGCAGAGAATCATAGAATTGGAAGAGACCACAGGGGCCATGTAGTCCAACCCCCTGCTATGCAGGAACACCCATCAAAGCACTCCCGAGAGATGGCCATCCAGCCTCTGCTTAAAAACCTCCAAAGAAAGAGACTCCACCACATTCCGAGGCAGCCTATTCCACTGACAGACAACTCTGACCATTAGGAAATTCTTCCTAAGGTTCAGGTGGAATCTCCTTTCCTGCAGCTTGAATCTATTGTTCCTTGTCCTAGTCTCTGGAGCAGCAGAAAACAAGCCCGCTCCCTCCACAAGATGACATCCCTTCAAATATTTAAACATGGCTATCATGTCCCCTCTTAACCTTCTCTTCTGCAGACTAAACATACTCAGCTCCCTAAGCCATTCCTCATAGGGCATGGCTTCCAGACCCTTCACCATTTTGGTTGCCCTCCTCTGGACATGCTCCAGCTTGTCGATATATTTCTTAAATTGAGGTGCCTACAACTGGACACAGTATTCCAAATGAGTTCTAACGAAAGCAGAATAGAGTGGTACCATTACCTCCCTTGATCTAGACACCATACTCCAATTGATGCAACCAAGAATTGTGTTGGCTTTCTTGGCTGCCACATCACACTGCTGACTCATGTTCAGCTTGTGATCTACCAAGACTCCTAGATCCCTTTCACATATAATGTTATCCAGCCACGTGTCCCCCATCCTATATTTGTGCATTCCATTTTTCTGCCTAAGTGCAGGACCTTACATTTCTCTCTTACATTTCTTACATTCTTACATTTCTCTCTGTTGAAATTGCAATTGAGTACAAGAAGGAATACAAATGGTGTCTGTTGAACAGAGCTATGCAATGCTGTTATGTGTTCCATTACTTTAACCACTGAGCACAGCATGAAAATTGACAGGCCCTATAATGAACTAATGGGTCCCCCTTGAAAAAGGTACATATTGAGTTTAACCTTAATAGGCTGATTCCATAGTTGTCGGCAAAGCTGTGTTGCTAAATCGGCACTTATGCGATGCCAGCAAATCCACATGCCATCAGATCCTTTTATTTCAAGAATTTAAGGAGAGCATCACTCAGTACAAGGCTTAGAAAATTTACTTTTTTGGACTTAAACTCCCAGAATCCCCATGATGGCATGTCTAAATGTTGGCTGGGAGGATCCTGGAAGTTCTGGTGCAAAAACAACTTTTTATGAGCTCTGGATCAAACGTCTTGTTATCCTAAGAGGTGGAGAATGTTGGTGTCTCCTTAGAATTTGGGGAAATTACAGCTCAAAGGAGGCCTGCAAAAGGAGGATAAGAGCAGGATCTTTTCACCTATGTGTACACCACTACTAACTGGAGAGAGGACTCCTGTTAAACAAAATATTTTATTTGAATGGACAATCATACAAGAAGTCAGATACTCTTAAGAACCATACAAGGCTATCAGAAAATGAGGCAAGAAAAGTTGGATAGAGAGAAATTAGGAGTAAAACGTTACCGTTCTTGAATAAGGAGGCTATGGCGGAAGGGCTCAGACAGTGCCTGAGAGTAGCATAGAAGAACGCCGGTCTGGGGCCCTACGTACATTCTATGTGCTGCATACTGTGTACTATCTACTACGTTCTATATACTACAATTGGCTGGGGTTGAAGCTAGGATTTTTATACCCTGTATACCCTAGGACTTTTATAGCCTATTGTGTATTCTATTTCATACCCTGAAGGGATACATTAACAAAGCCATAACAGCTTTCCCACAGGACCGACAAAGGAGTCTGGAATGGGCTGATTACTTTAGCTCTGGAGTGACTAAACATTGATGGGATTCATGAGAGTCTCTTAAATGTTTTGTCAGGGAGGGTAAGATTGAGGGATGGTCTCTGATTGCTTTATCTGGGCAGTTCATCTCCCACTGTGTCAAAAAATACAAAGAGCTGGAAGTGATGAAGGGATTAGCACAGACCCATTGGCACTGGGCTTTTCTGCATAATCCTGTCTGGACTTTTCCCACCATCATGACCCTGAACACATCTCCAGTCAGCATGACCTTGATCATGTTCGCTGGTCATTAAGAAATGCAATTTATGAAAAGCACATATCTTGTAGGAGGGGTGGTAGGGTATGGTAACAGTCTGTCTAACTTAACATTCTGTTTTCCACAGTGGATGTGTTTCTGGTAACCCACTCTCCAGTATCTGGTACTGAGAGGCAGATTGCTTCTGATCCTTGTGGTCACGTACAACTATCAGGGCTAGTTGTAAGCTTTATTCACCTTGAATTTCTCCAGTCCCCTTTTCACCACATCTTGTGGCAGCAAATTTCATAATTAACTATGTGTTACAATGGTGGTTGTTGATCTTCATGCCAGTAAAGCAGTAAATCTACTGTGGATTTTAGTATGAACTTTAAATGTGCTATCTAAGAAACTATACCTTATCCCCAAAATAAGTTCAGCACCTTAGTCTGGGTTACAACTGGATTTACCACCCCACTGGTATGGTTTGGGAGCCACTGAGCACCACTGATTTGGTGTGTGGATAAGTTGCTTCTTCTCCTGTTTTGTTTGGATTTTGGAGTAGTTGCTACTGATGTTTTAGATAAGATGTTCATTTTGCAGCATTACTATGGTGTGAGCAGGAAATGCTTGGTTCTGTTGGACTGGACTTAGTTTGTACATAGTTCATCATCTTAATTTTCCTTGCTTCATTTCTGCCCACATCATGTTTACTATGAATCAGGCTTACAGTGCAGCTGCATATGCCTATTTGCATGAGATGGGCCTTACTTTTTGCCCCTGCATAATGTCAGGCTTGCAACTTCTCACCTGGTCTGCCACTTGAGGGTGGTTGTTTTTTTCACTTGTGTGGTAGCTGTAGGATCACCTAGTAATATGATCTGAGTGAAGTGAAGAGATTTCAGCCTTTAAAAATACCAGATGTTTCTATCTTGGAAACACTTTTTTAAAAAATCTGGATAAATTTTAATAATTAGTTTTACATGAAGTCTGTTTGTTTGTTTGTTTCCCCGTGCTATGGTGCCACACGGATAACTCTATGGCCATTTCCACACTACACTGTTACAGTGCTATCATTCCACTTTCAACATCCTATGGACTCCTGGGGTTTGCAGTTTAGAGAGGGGCATTTAGAATTCTCAGCCAGAGAGCCCTTTGGCTTCAGTAAACTACAAACCCCAGAATTCCACGTGATGCCGAAAGTGGAATAATAGCACTGTTAACAGTGTAGGGCAGAAATGGCCTATGATAGCTTATAGGGGAATCACTGTCTCTGTGAAAGAGCAAATTACCAGTGATGTATTTGCTTATCCTCTAAGAAATAATGAAACTAAACAAAATGGATGGATATATAAAAGACCACTTTATTAACTAGTTGACCAATGAACTTTCAGTGTTAATGATCTCAAGGAAGAGGAGCTTAAAATGGTTCCCAGCTAATGCCCGGGATCCCAAACTTACCTGCTTCTCAGCCATCTTTGGGTGAAGTACCCAAGCCTTGAGTCCCAGCCACTGCTTTGGCTCAGCACCCAGTCAACCCCCCCAATATGGGAGACCTTCCTGGTGAACCTCCGTCCCCCTATGTCCCACGGCTTAAAGAGAAGACATACCCCAGGCTGGCCCCAAGGACAATCTCCTTTCGCACTTCTAGGGCATGTGACCAACAGGAACAAGTTTGGTGGTGTCCTCTTCACCAGATAAGATACTCACCATCACTGCTTGTTTGATTTCCTCCACCTACACACCACTGACAACCAATACTTACACCAAGGCCAGCAACCCACAAATCTATACAGAAACTATGCAGGGTAGGGGGAAAAAAACCCTCCTGGAAAGGGAAGTTAAAGTTACTATCCAGCCTCAAAGGCAACCAGCAACTCCCTATAGTAAAAGAAGGTAGGATGGGAGGGCTGAATAAATGACAGTGGTACAGAGGCAATATGTCATCCAGCTGTCTTGATTTGGCAGGGAGACTCTTGATTAATTCCTCTAAAGACCCACTTTTTTGGCTGCTTTTAAAATGTTTTTGTTTATCCCTTCTCTTTCCACTTTCCTCTTTCATCTCCAAGAAAGTGCATAGTAATAATGCCCAGTCTACACCCAAGGCCAAAGTTTTATAAGTACTTCTGCCTCCTTAATAAACATCCCTTGTTTAGGAATATACGAAGCTGTCTTATACTAGATCAGCTTGTACAACCAGCTCAGTATTGTCAGTTCTGACTGCAAGGCAAGGTTGCATATCTAGTGGCCTGCCAGATGTTGCTGGTCTCCAGTTTCTGTCTGTCCTAGCCAGAATGGTCAATGATCAGGAAGGATGGGATCTGTAGTCCAACAACATTTTCAGGAGGCCAACGGTTAATGCATCCTGGCTTCAGAGTCTTAACCAGAGGTCTTTCCCTTTACTTGCTGGCTGGTCCTTTTAAATGGAGATACCACAGATTGAACCTTGGACCTTCTGTGTGGGCTTTTTTCTGACACCGAGCTATGGTTTCTCTTCTCAGTTTAAGATGAGTGGTTTTTTAATTATTATTTTTTTACATGAGAAATAACAGCAAAATTAGGTGAGTTCAAGGTATCTTCTTGGTTCTCATTTTCAACCCTCTCGATTCACATTTCTCAACTAGTAAGGAATTAGCATGTCATCATTTACTCTTCCAGAGTTGGATTAGCACACCATCTTTTACTCTTCCAGAATTTTAGATGTAGTTCAAATACCATACCAAAATCATCATGGTGCCTAAAATGTGTATGTTGGAATCAAATACAGAATTCCCGAATATTACATTTTTGGGAGTACAAACTCCAGAACTGACCAGACAACCTGGCCACTAACAGATTCTGGGATCTTTAATCCACAAATGTAACTTTTCCAAACTCTGGCAAATTGTTTGTGTAAGTACATATTTTATGGGAAAATGCATATTTTGTTAGAGGAGGGTGTTAATGAAATCAAATTAAAGCAAATGTTTGTGTTTCTTAAAATCACAGATTTATGTAGAAACAGGACAGAACAAATTATGAATGTAAACCCAGCTGAGACCAGATGCAGAGTTGAAACTGATCAAAAATTTATCTCTTTTCCCATATAAAATGTAGCATAAAATGGCTCCTATATTTTTAAGAATCTAGCTGTTTCTGCCATTTTAGTTGAATTCAGTTATTTTTGATAGATGGTTCAACATATGTTCATGTAAGCTACTTGATAATTTGTGTATGTTGCTACAAAACACACACCCCTATCATGCACATTGTAGTTCTGACACTTTTTACTGGCTCTTCTTTCCTCTGCAAACCAAATCATAGCTGCAGCCTGGGAGCTTTCCAGCCACTTGAGTGAAACCTTAAGGTTCAAACAGCACCATTATCCAGAGGACCACCTTTTATTATTCTTATTTTCCAGAACAATGACCTATTAATGTGCACAGCAGATGTTCACATTAGAGGCTTAATAACAGAGCCAAAAACAAGATTTCTAGGCACCTTTGTCCATCTTTTTATTTGCCTTTTTTATTAGGTGCCTATGGAAAGTCATGTTGTGGTACAACGCCATCTAGTGGACTCTCCTGTTCCTGTAACTGCCAATGCTGTACATTAAATAAATAAAGTGATGCTTTTCTGTGGCATTACTATATGCTTTTGAATTACTTGAAATTTATCTTTTATGCAAAAAACCCCATGCATTTCAAAAACTTGCAACCATCTGTATTGAGTTCCATGAAAGCTGACTCTGTTGATACTCCTTTGACTGAAAGCTTAATGAAACACAGTTGTCTTAATATCCCCATAGTGGCATTCTGAAGATTATTGTGATTTTTGTGTGTCTTCAAATAGTGTCTGACTTATGTTGACTCTAAGGTGAACCTGTGGTGGGGTTTTCTTGGCAAGATTTGTTCAGAGCAATTTTGCTTTTGCATTTCTTTGAGGCCAAGAGAGTATGACTTGTCCAAGGTCACCCAGTGGGTTTCCGCTGGATGGGGATTTGAACCATGGTTTGGAAGTTCTGTTCAGATGTTTTGTATTGGAAGTTCTATTGCTCAACAAACGGCCATACTGAATTGGAAAGAGTGGGTCCTTGAAGAGTGAAGTGTTGCTCCACTGACCCTTTTGAATATTCTCATTGTGGATACCAGATTTTAGTCTGTCTGTTCTTTTGCATAAAGACAGGTCTGTTTATCTTGTGCAGAATGGCAACATTGCTGGCAAATGAAGGCATGTAACCTGCTGTGGTAGGATCTTTATCACCCACTCTGTGACTGGAAACCCTGTAGAGGATAATGACTTGGAGAATACCTTCTCTCCTTAAATCCAGTTGCAGGCACCATCTTTTAAATGGTTCCTTTCATCATTTGGATACTTTAGTTTCTTTGCTTTTCCTTTAGATGGATAATAACGGGTTGGGCAGCTGGGTCAGGAGCTGAGTTCGAAAGCTCACAAGAAGATAATGATGTCACCATCACTTATGGAACATGTAATCATAATGTTTTTGTAAGGGACTCTTCTTGAATGCAGAGTTTGTCTACAGCACAAATTGCACAACTGTAATCGATGTCTCCATAATATACAGACTGAATTATTATAACTTTCCACTGTTCACCAGTCATAATCATCTTCCAGTGCAACAAACTCCATCAGTTGTCAGCAATGCTGTACTGCATTCTATGTAGGACAGACATCAGAAATGAAAATATTTGCGGGTGGGCAGTATGGCAATGCTATAACAAGAGCTAGAAGTTGTGCCAGCTTTTTGAAGTAACTGCCCAACCCTCACTCCTGTCATGGACAAATTGTTGCGGCCTGTAATTTGCAGGTTGTAACGCATAGCAATAGCAATAGCATGTGTATTTCTATACCGCTTATCAGTGCAAAGCACTCCCTAAGCAGTTTACAATGTATTGAGCTAATTGCCCCCAACAAGCTGGGTACTCATTTTACCGACCTGCGGAAGGATGGAAGGCTGAGTCAACCTGGAGCCCAGCAGGATTGAACTCACAACCTTGTGCCCGCAGTACTGGCATTTAACCACTGCATGCCTTTCCTTAGAAAACTAGAAAAACTAGGCAGCATAATGTTTGAATGCACTTTGACCAATGCATCAGTAAAAGCAAGAACAGCCACAAAAGCCCCCTTGGGAACCTCGATGAAAAATTAAAGAGGATTTTGTTTCACTTCATTTTTGATAAGAATTCACCAAATTTCCCAAAGCTCTTCGTGTTGGGAGTTAGAGATTCCCAGGGTGTTAGCCCTTTAGGGAAATTCTACGAAAGCTAAAGCAGGGAGGAATTAGCATTCTTTTAGCAGAGTTGCAGAAAAAGCATGTCCCAATCTCTGTGTGGCTTCTGTGAACTGGAGCCTGACTTGAAAGGGAAACAAGACAGGCAGTTTCAGGTCCCTAATTTAAAAGATTTACTAATAAATTTTATAATTACATATGCTTTGGAGAAACTAGATCCCAACTAACTAACAAAAGGATTAGGGAAGATAGTAGCTTCATTCTTAACTCTCCAACTTCTTGGTGGAGAGAGATAGCATAACAAAGCGAAAGTGCTAGAAGCAAGATGACAAAGGGGAAAGAGTGTAAGAGAGAGAGGCGTGGCCTTCTATGTAAGGCCAATAACTGACTCCAAGGTGGGTCACATGGTCTGGATACCATAGCCAATCATTTTAAAATAACACAGAGGAACAGTTGAGACTTTAGCTTAGAGGCAGAAGGGCTTTTACATGCAAAGGAAAATTAACTCCATCCTAGAACAGAAAATTAACTCCATCATAGAACAGAACTAGAGGGGGAGAGAGAGAATGCTAGAATTTTCCAACACTTCATAATAAAGATAGGAAACACTTGAGGTTTAAAAACTTCAAATGTGGGCAAACCTGGGACTAACAGCTCTTCCTGTCCTGATGCTGGAAAATAGCATTATCGTGCATTTAAAAGAAAAAGAAAAAGACAATGGTCCAAAATTCTCCTCTCTATTAGAATTCTGTTTTCCCTTGCAGCTTCTCTATGGTTGGTCTAATCTAAATGTTTTGTTCTTCTGGAACTGAACCATCTCAGAGGTGGAACCTTGAAATGCTACGCTTTCTAAGCTGCAGCTCCCAAAATTGCCCAACCAGCATAATCACTGCCTGCTCCTATTTGAAAGCTGTGTTAAAATCCATAATATTAGTATGCTGGAAAGAAGGGTATCTGTCATTACATGAGGTAATTAATAAAGTGTGGTCTGTACTTAATGCAGGACTACTCTGATTTTCAAGGACCTGAACCTGGCTTGTCTAAATAAATACAAAAGAGATTGCTTAACATACTAATAATTGTATAGCTTTTTGTCAACTCTCAGTCTTGGCATTAGGATGTTGAGTAGTCTTTTTCTGAGCCACCATTTCAGACTGTTTCTGTTGGGGATGATAGGAGTTTTAGCCCCACGGAAACACAGCAGAAAAACCAGAGTTCAGCGAGCCAACAGCAGCAGCCTTGTTCCCCAGTAAGGATACTCACACACGGAGGAGTTTCTTCCAAAACAGGAGGCACTTTATCTTGCAGCAAAGTTCCGTTCTATACAAAACATAGGACAGACGGACAAAAGCTTGCGCCAGGCACCAGGTCAACAGACAAATACATACTGGCATTGCTTTGTTATATACATATCTACAACCAATCAGGTAGAGGTTTGCACACCTCCCTCTACCATCTGCACACGACCCCAGTTTCTTATGCAACCTTGCAATTACCCACAGCTGGGGTAGGATGCAACATCTTTGCAGTGGGCTGATCATTTTCCCAAGGTTCCCTGCCTGGAATCCCTGACAGTTTCTTGATTATCAATTCTGATGAGCTTGAAAATTACCTGTGTATTTTCTTCTTCTTCTTTCTTATTTTTTCCGTGTGTTTGTTTCCTTGTAGCTCTGTATACCTCCCAGGAAATGTTTCTTCTCTTTTTCTCATTTGCAAGTGTTGAAGTAAGCAAGTCATGTAACTTTCTGTTTATAACAAGGGTTCTTCCTTCTGCCAGATAACCTTTTTGTGTTTTAGAAAGGTATATGTCCTCTCACCTGTCATCACTTATATAAAATTCTTTCTGTCGTGTTCTCTTTGTGCCCTCTCCCTGGTCATTGCACTACAGCATCTCTTGTAACCATAAAAACATCAGAATGGCCAGGACTTTCTTCAGCCATCTCACAATGATGACTCCCTCCTTCTTACAAGGTCATTCTGGAGCTGACAAAAGGGACGTCTAGTCCAACATTCTGTTGAGAAAGTGGCCAACCAAGTTGTCTGCAGGAAACCCATCAACAAACAATGAAAAGAACTGCATCTACTTAGATGTTTGTGCTCCCCCGTCAACTGATTGTGTTGCTTCTGCTTCAGGAGAAAACATGCATCTTTCATAAGAAGGCCCACTCTTCATGAATTTGTCCCATCTGCATTTAAAGCTACCTGAATTTTTGATGATCATTCCATCTTTTGGTAGCAGTTTCTGCTAAGTATGAACCATGTGGACAAGTAGTTTTTCTTTATTCATCCTGGATCTCCCATCATTCTACTTTCATGAATGTGTATCAGAAATGGGTGATTATCTGTGGTTATCTTCTACTTCCTCAGGATTGCAAGACTTTATAGTGCTCAAAGTGTATAATCTGGCTTGTTTTGGCCTATTGACACAAGACTTGACTTGTGTAACACAGAGACCTCCATGTAGCCCCTTCTTCTTTTTGGTTGGATAGAAATGCTGTGACATTTACCCCAGTTGAAAATACATTTGATGAGCATGTGGGGAAACACCTGGGGAATGACTTGGCAAGTCACGATGTAATCCCTAGGGGACATATAGTAAGGCTGAGTCATGATAATGTGAAATCATGGCAAGGGGTTGCATCAACCATTGTCCCTAGCTGATGACCTATTAGCAGGTGTGTATAAAAGAGGAGAGCTCGGACACTCTAACTCTCTGACTCTGAACCTCTATCTGAGCGAACCTCTGCTTGATGTGTCTATGATGCTGAATCTATGACTGTGGATCTGCATATATATTGCGTATAGATGTGTATATATTGGAACAGTGAAGATTAAAAGCCTCCAGGTATCTTGGATGACAAACTCTGTGTGTATGAGTTACTAACCAGTGGGTAGAGGGGTCAGAGCCGATGCTGTAAGTTACACTCTGCTGCACATGCTTGTTGCTGTTTTGAAACTCTGCTATGTTTAATGCTTGCCTCTGGGACACGTTTTGTCCAGGGAGCAGCGGTTCCAGGGAGGATTTTGTGCTGAGGTTGTAAATCCACCTCCCGACATTTTTGTAGCTCCTATGAGTTGGCAGCATATTAG
This sequence comes from Cyclura pinguis, assembly GCA_030412105.1. Lineage (NCBI taxonomy): Eukaryota > Metazoa > Chordata > Lepidosauria > Squamata > Iguanidae > Cyclura > Cyclura pinguis. The sequence goes on along the minus strand of CM059604.1, from coordinate 128,199,775 downwards.
ATGAGTTCTTAACTGATATAGTTCAGGTTTCCAGTTCAAGGCTGTTTAATAGTCAAGAAGTCTATTATACTGGGTGCCTTATCTTCTAGATGGGGACTGTGAGAGAATCTAGGGGGAGTGGTATGCTAAGTGGTAGAAAGCCACCCAGCAACAGGTTGCTAGGCAACTAGAATGGCCACTCCAGAGGAAAACCCAGCTCCTTTTGTGTGAAGGAGGGGTTGGAGGCCTAAGTGGAAATGTGTTTATAGTAGGCACACTGGTTGGGTGGGAGAGAGAGAGTTCCAGAAGAGAGGCTAAGTCAGTTCTTCAGCAGGGAGTTTCCCAGTCTACCAAAGAGGGTTGAAGCAAAAGGGGTGTTTTCTCAGAAAAAGCCTAGAGAGAGGGCTGGAAGAGAAAACCCACTTTTGAATCTGGTCAGAGAGAGTGACCTAGATTTGGGGACAGAACTCTTGGCTAAAGGAAGCCAGAAGGCTCTGTGTGTGTGTGTATGTGTGTGTGTTTGAGATCTGTACGTTTATGCCATTGTAAAGAGATAAGAAACTGTTTAAACACATTCTGAAGATCTGTTTGAACTTGGACATAATTACAAACCCAATACTTTATTCTGTTTGTTGTTTTAATAAAGATTATAGTAGATTTTTTATAAATGTGGACTCAACTGAATGATCCTCAGTAGTTCTAACCAAACAGAACCACACTACCATAAATCATTAAAGGGGTTTTAACAACTGGAAGGCTTTACCTTTTACACAAAGGTGGTGTTTTAGGGAAGGCCAGAGCTGTGCATAAAGTGGCAAGGAGCTCTAGCAGACTTGAGAGGAAAGCTGCCATTCTAATCTGATAGAAGGACAAGCAGACCTTATCACCACAGAAGCATTTTTTATTCATTTCTTAGTTGCATGTATGTTTCACTGTTCTTGCAAAAAGTGTAGAGTTGTGTCCATGGTTATTTTTCACCACTGCTACCTGCTTTATCTTGATAGCCACTCTTTGAGGAAGACTAAATGGAGAGGCTCATGACCATTGTCGTTTTCATTGCCGGAGAAAAAAGATTAATCACAAACAAGGTTTCCTTCAGCCATTTCTCCCTGCTTCCCTCTTACAACTTGAAGGGTGTTCATCTGCCTCAGGTTTTGATGGACGTGTCATTCAAATGTAGCACTGTTTCAAAGTGGGGTAGCTAAATGAAAGAAATGTCCCCTCCAAATGAAGTACCTCACCAAGAAGAATGAGGAGGGGGAGGATGACTGTCAATTTTTATTTGCTGATTTATATGGATGGATACGATCCATACCATACTTTAGAAAGAAATACCTCTTATTCTGGGGAAACTTGTCAGGGTGTTAAGCACTGACAAAGTCAAGATTTCAGTATCTCACTTTGTAGTGTTCTTTATTCTGAAATTGGACTTGGGCTGGACAGAACTCCATATATAGCAGGGGTAGGAATCGCACAGCCTTCTGGATGTTGTTGTATATCAACTCCCAGCATTCCTCACCACTGGCTATGCTGATAGAGCTGCTGGGATTTGCAGTCTAACATCTAAAAGGCCATATGATTCCTATATGAAACAGAGGATATCTTCAGCTAGATAGCTTGTCCCTGTAGGGTAGGGAAGGGCACATGGCTACAGTAGCACCATTTCTATCTTATGGGCACTTTTGATTAGCAGTACACCTATCAGATAGAAATGACTTGCCAGACACAGTAAGAATAGATCAAAAAGGATATTCTTATTTTCCCTTTCCTGCTTATTAGTATCTATTGTGAAATTGAAGAGAGAGGGCAAATAAATCCCTGACAGACTCATCCAAGGACTCCTGTCTCCAGAAGGCAGTATGTATTATAGCTGAACTGTCTCAGAAGTTCCCACCTTTTACACAGTGACAGTAATCATTATACTCAAAATGTCCTGGCAGAATGAATGCAAATTAATTGAACAATTTCTTACTGAGTAGTTAAAGAGCAAAAAGGATAAATCTTCTTGAACGTAAGAGGAATATAACAAGGTGAGCTTGGAAACATTTGCCCAAATTCAATAATGCAATGGTGTTTGGAGGCTGCATCCCAAATCCTTGTTTACTTGCCATTGCTCTTCAAATGAGACCACAAGGGAAGGCTCAGAGGAAGAAGGGAGATGAGCTTTTGTCAACTAAATTGGACCCTTGGAAGAGTTACTGTGCTTAATATAAATGTCAGAAGCAAGAATGGAGACAGAGAAGTCAACAAGTACCATGCATGACTGAGAGCACCTATTGATTTATGAAACCGTCAGGATCCACGGGGTGTTATTTTATAGCTCTTAAGATGAATTTTCTTTTAAAAAGCCCTACTCATCTAACCAACACATTCTGTGTCCTTCAGCTTCACCCCCTTGTTGACACATGAAATGGAAGACAGGACCTTACTTTCACTACTGCTGATCTTTTATGAGAGGACATTTTGTCAGCTGAATACTTTCTCTCCATTCTTGATGAATAAGAGGCACTTGCCAAAGTTTCCTTTTTTGCTTGTGCAAGAAAAAGTCCTCATTGTGTGCATGTGCTTGCATGCAGGCACACACATATATGCGTGCTCACATATGTGGGCAAGAGCACTCTCTTCCTTTGTTGCTGGCCAAACTATGGCCATTTCCGCACTAGATTGTTATAGTGCTATTATTCCACTTTCAACATCCTATGGAATCCTGGGGTTTACAGTTTAGGGAGGAGCCTGAAGCCTGAAGCCCCTCCCTAAACTGCAAACCCCAGGATTCCATAGGATGCTGAAAGTGGAATAATAGCACTGTAACAGTCTAGTGCGGAAATGGCCTAAATCTCTTCTTTGTTGACAATCTTGGGTCCACCATAGATTCCTGTTTACGAATGTGGTTGTAAGGTCCTCCTGTGAGAGGCTGATGCATTGCATGAGCAGTGCATAAGAACAAGCTTTGATTTTGTCAGGGGCTGTGTGAGTTCAACATTGGATTCACCTCTTAGATTTATTAAGGTGGTTGCCTTGTTTTGTTTTAGTGATTTGGAGGAAGGACCTTGAGGTAGAGATGGATGAATCTCTCTGTAGTTGCATTTTTTTTTAAAAAAGTGTGACTTTCTTCCAACTCATATCTACATCAGTTTGTGAATGTTCTTTGTAAAAGCCTATTCCGAAATTCATACAAAAATTTTGCACATACCCCCAATATATACCTTTTTGCAAACTCATATCGCCTCACCACCACCATATATAACTTGTCGTATGCATGGTGTAGTACTTTGAAGGTTGGACTTCAACCCTAGAGACCAGGGTTCTATTCCCCACTCACCCATGGAAACCCACTGGATGGCCTTGGGTGTGTCACACACACTCAGGTCCAGAAAAATCCTGCAATAGGTTCACCTTGGGGTCACCATAAGTCAGAAACAACTTGGAGGCACACAACAACAATGCCATTTCGGCTAAAGGACACATCTTGTGGGGTACACTGCACAGTTAGAGTTTGATACCTCTTTAACTGCCATGGAATCCTGAGATTTGTAATTTGGTGAGGTGATCAGAATTCCTACTAGAAACTTGTCCACTCCTTTGAACTACAGTGCTAGAGATTTCTGTCAGAGAATTCTGATTACCCCACTACATTACGAATCCCAGGACTCCATAGGATGGAGCCATGACAGATAAAATAGTATTAAAGTACAACAACACTACTGTGTACCTGCATCCTAAGAAAATGTTACTGCTCCCCCCAGAACAGGAATAAAGAGTTGATCCCCTCCTTTCAACCCTGAGTTTGTGAACATCAAGGAGCAACAGAAAGAGAAATATCCTGAACTCCTTTGTACTGTAGCAGCTCCTTGACATTCAACACTGGGGCCATTTCTGCACTAGACTGTTATAGTGCTATTATTCCATTTGCAAAATCCAACGGCCGGCCCCTCCCGAAACTGCAAACCCCAGGATTCCATAGGATGTTGCAAGTGGAATAGTAGCACTATAACAGTCTAGTGCGGAAATGGCCCCAGTGTTGAATGGAGGGAGTAGAAAGGAGGAGAGAGACAGCATGGAGTTTGAGCATTGGAATACAGCCCTGGAGCCCAGGGTTCCCTTCCCCACTCAGCCATTGAAACCCTCTGGGTGTGTCACATACCCTCAGCCCTAGAAAACCCCATAGTAGGTTCACCTTAGGGTCACCATAAGTGAGAAATGACAACAACAAGAAAGGAGGAAATGGAAATATTGAAAGGAGGAAGCAGAAACGTGTGCAGAGGATTCACTTTAGCATCTCTGGAAGAGAACAGACTTTTTCCAGTTATTGGAAGTAATATGGCAAAAGCATTACTGTCCGTGAGTCTTCACATTTATGCCATCATCAACCTGGTCAAATAGGGGTTTCAGGTTTTTACAGTAGTCATAAAAATGGCATTTCTCCACTCTGAGTCAACCAGAGACAAACAAAATGACTATATACATCATAGAGAACAATAACTCTTTACCTACCATCCCTCAATTCTGCTGCAAATGATTTTCTTCTCTGACTTTCCAGCTTATGCAACCAACCAGATGCACAAAAGATATTTCTCTGCTTCAAAAGGAGACCAGTAAACCACTGCTACCTGCAGCAATGCCATCACTGTAAAATCCATACTTCACAAATTCCATGGCAGAACACTCACAGTATTATATTTCTGTTTTATGGTTTGCAAAGCCACTGTAGAGTTTGGAAGTAGACTAGAAATGCTTTGCAGACTTGTAGCTTCTAACCAGGAGAAGATTAATAGCTAACATTGTTTTTAGCTTTAAAAATAGGTTAAAGGGAATCATGAAAAAAAACCCTCTCCCCCCCCCAAAATTAAACAACATAAAAAAAACCTCTTGGCTTTTTAATTCTGACAGAACTGTAGCAGAACAAAGATCTATTGTTGGGGGAAGAGTGTTCATTCAGCCATCTTATGTCATTCCTTATCAGTTATCAAGGCAGGTGTCTGCTACAGGTTTTTGCTGTAATAGATTCTTGTGTTTCTGAAAGATGATGCAGTGAGTGGAACTGACAAGGCCTGTCTATTACATGCTCCGGATGATTGTTTATAATTAGGACTGTGGCTTCTTCGTGCTGTGTTTGTTCTCCAAAGTCTTAGTTAGAGGTATGAACATGGCACAACCTGCTTATTTAGAAAGATGGTGGACCTGTCTGGACCTTTTTTCATTGTAACATTTCTGTCAAATGATTTTTATTAACCAGGGAAATTATACTTGTGTGCTCTGAAAGCCAGTTGAGGATGGAAGGAGAGTTTGTCCCGTTCTTTGCTTTAATTTCCTTCTGCAAACAATGTCCTCACCTAGCCCAGATGACAGGCTGTAACACTGGAACCAGATTCAAAGTGAGATATCATGAGTATTCACCATTGTGGGGTGTCTTCCATGAGGCTCTTTAGCTATTTTAAAGACAGTGTCAATGTAAATTAATGGGTATGTTTTAGCTTTACATACTAAGCTTTATACTGACCAAAGCTTAGAAATCAGACTAGGCAAAACCAGAAACATTTTGTGAACTTATGCATACGCTCCAACATCTGACAGGTAAAACCTGGTGCCAAACAACATCAGAGTGAGGCCAAGACAGTGGAAGTTAATGAGGCAAAATAGATAAGCTAGGAGAGGCTGCAGCAGTTGGCTTTTGCCTGTGCTTACTGGGAAAGGGAAGATTCTAACCCCTTTCTCTCCTCTCCCCTCTGCTGTGCTCATTGAGTGCAAAGTACTTTTGCACTTTGAAATTCAGTTTGTGGCACTTGACTTAAGCAGACAAAGAGGAAGAGAGAGTAAACGGGAGCTGAAAATTGGACAATAGGGGGTTAATTGGGACTGTCTTTGTCAGACCAGAACATTTGGAGGGGATGCTCCTGAGGCCTATCTAGGTAGTTTTGCAAGTGAGCGTAACTTTCAGAAGACTGCTGTTCTGACACAGCAATCCTGTCACTGGTTCTTCCTACCATACTAACTATTAGAAGATGAAGGGCACCTTCTAATTGGATCAAGTATTGTATGCCGTTCTTAGAAAACCAGAGAGACAAAACAACTCCGACTTTTTCTCCTGTGTATCTGGTAGTATGAGAAGCTATTCCAAGGGCTCAGAGAGTGAGGTAGTATGAGCTGTCAGCTGTATTATCTTCCTGGAATGGGACACTGTTATCCATTCTTCCCCTTTTGTTTGGGGACAAATTTGAAGAAGAGCCGCTTTATGAAAAGGGGCAATGGAGGGGGATATTTTTACTCTATCTGCTTTTGTGCCTCTGTTTAAATATGGGATATTTTTCATTTCTGTATCAGGAGAAGCTTGACTTATATTTCTATATGTTAGGTTGGTATCACAGTCAGACAGTCTGGGAGTGGCAGGTACCTCTACTTCTGATATGCAGTTGCATTCACCGGATGTTCTGCAGCCACAGTATTTGGAGTAAGTCCTTGGATTAAGCATGCTAGAGCCAGCTGCTGTGCAGTGAGCCATCACAGAGCATTGCTTTTTATCCATTCAACTGAGCTTTCTTATTGAGAAAGTTGGCTAAATATGCAAGAAGGTGGTGGCATACAGTTGCGTGAACACATCCCCCAAGCTGGATTTCTGATTCTCAGATACTATTACTTCTGCAAAGTTTCTGCTGCCTATGGAATGAGTCATGGTAGAATTTTAACCTCTCATCCAGTATGAACTGCAGGCTCATTGTGCCAGCATGATTTGCATATTTGGAACAAATAATACATCTGAAAAGTGATTTGTGCATTCTGGCAATCATGGATGTTTGTTTTTTAAGAGATCAAGTGAGACCCAGTGCTTATTAATGTAGGACGGGGGGAACAATCCTGGCAGAAAGATTGAAGAAAATTTTACAAGACTTTATTCATAAAGACCAATCTGGCTTTCTGCTGAAAATAAAGCTATGTGATGATAATACTAGATGTGTTTTAGACATGTTAGAATATCTAGAAAGACACAGTGAAAAACAGGCAGCACTTATATTTTTAGACACTGAAAAAGTTTTTGATAATCTGAATTGGGACTTTTTGTTTGGAGTTTTAGGTCGTTTCTGCATGACGACACTCTTATGCATTGTCATGTTGCAATTCAGGTCCCGAAGGGAGCGTGTCAGCAATGCTCCCCTCTGCACCTGCTCACTCCCTGCGGAAGGAAGTGCGATGGGTCCGCCTCTTCCTTCTGCAATGCAGCCAGGCACTTGCCATTGCTGCACTGGGGCAGGAAGCATCACAATTGTGCTTCTGCGGCTTCCGCATAATGATAAGTATGGGAGCACTGTGCGATTGGAAGTGCAAAACAGATTTTTTCCATTTTGCAAATACTGCATGAGTACAACACTTTGCGATGAGATGGCAATGGCACGGCAACGACGTCATGCGGAACCACGATCTGCCAACCACTGCCATCTCGTCCCAGAAGCAGCACAGCAATGTTGTGTGGAAAGGGCCTTAGAAAATATGAGTTTTGGTGATAATTTTGTTGGTCATACACACGGAAATAGAGAAATGTAGAGATACAAGTGAAGATTGAAATTAATGGACTTAGCTGAAAAGGGCAAACCACCAACACTATTAAGAAAAAAAATCATTGGTGACTTTTTTGAAAGATTGGAAAATTTTTATGGGCTTTTTAAAAGGAAAAGAATACAATTTGTTAAGTGTAGGTTTTGATAATTAGTATATCAAGAAAAATAAATTGTTGAAGTGTGGGAATGGCATTTACAAGTGAAGATGTTAACCTATATCAGCATGTTTAATCTATGTGAGGAAAGCTGGAAGTCAACATATATGTTTTTTTCTTTTTAAAATTGTGTTTCACTATCTTAATTTTTTTTTATCGTATCCTTGTTTTTCTTCCTGTGTTGTTTGTTTGTTGTTTCTTTTTTCTTTGTATGTAATTTATTCTTTACTATACCTGAAAATAGTTAATAAAAAATTAAAATTCCAAAATTAATGTAGAAGCAGAAGACATGCTCCACGGTTAAGGGCCCATTTTTGGCTCCTATGAGATCATGGAAGGCCATACTATTAAGGGTATGCGGTTGACAAGGGTTATGCTGTACAGTCCCTTCCCCATCCCTGGCTGCACATATTCTGTGGGTTGCAGAATTCCTACTCCTGATGTAGATAATAGATTGCACTGTCTAATTTCTATTCCCAAATCCTATTTACCAAACTTACTGGTGACAACTCTTTTTTTAAAAAAATGTAGCTTAAGTTTCAAAAGAGCGGAAAGAAAAGATCCCTTGGAAAAGGAGCTGTAACAGATTGGTATTCTGTAGATAGTACAAATAGTATTCTATTTCCCAGTCAATTTGCATATCAGATGCAAAAGAAACTGAAGAGATGCCAAAGTTCTTTGCCTTGTGAATCAGTCTGTCTCCATTTCTCTCTCTCTCTCTCTCACACACACACAGAAAGAGTGTGTGTGTGTGTAATAGAAAAAAAAACATCAGTAGTACTTGATGTGTTAATGGACTCATAAGACCTTTCTAGCTGCACAACTCCATCTCTCATCAGCAGTTTTGATGTGAATATGAAAAATAAGTGCTAATAATTTTAAAAGGAGTTTACTGTCGCAAATGAATGAAATCTAAGTTAAAAATAACACATGGAGAATATGAGCCATTTTTTGTAAAGGCGGTCATAGGGTTGTTGTGAGAATAAAAGAGGTGGCAAGCTACTCCAGCTATTCCCTGGAAAGAAGGACGTATAACACTGGAAATAGTACGTGATAAACAACCGTGTCTTCATAGATGCGGTTTGGCAAGGGTAACTTGCATACATAAAGGCATGTTTGTTTACACCTCTGTGTTTCTTTCATTGTCAAACAAGTACAGTTGTAAGAAGGCAACTAGAAATGAGAGGAATATTTGGAATTGCACAATGCTTGAAAAATGTGTTTGTTGGGTGCTGAGAAACTCTGCCAAAAAGGATCTTGGACTGATGGGAATCTTTGCAGTTCGTGACTTAGGACCTTTCCATGCTACACTGTAATAGTGCTATTATTCCACTTTCAACATCCTGTGGAATCCTGGGGTTTGCAGTTGAAGGAGGGGCATTTAGAATTCTCTGCCAGATAACTCTTTGGTATCAGTAAACTACAAACCCCAGAATTCTATGGGACGTTGAAAGTGGAATAATAGCACTGTTAACAGTGTAGTGCGGAAATGGCCTTGATTATTATTATTATTATTTTTATAGAAGACAGCATTTTCTGTTCAGGAAACAACATTTTGTGCACCATTTCTTTAAAACCCTTTTCCAAATCCTTTCAAATATTCTTTCCATCCCTACTGCCAAGATACTCACACAGAACTTTACAGTTTTCAAAGACTTTCTTGCAGCAAGATGAAAATGGCTAAAATCACTCAGCACTTTCTTTCAGAAGAAAATTAGTGAAGAATTACCTCCTAAATGCAATAGCAGGAGAAGTTGCTAACAATATTAAGGATATGAAGGCTATTGACATGTGTATTTTTCAGTACAGACTGCCCTGAGCTTGATGTTTGGGGGTGAGGGACTCTGGGGAGAGGGATCATGAGCTAGAGAGGCTTGTTTGGGTTTGATTTGAACCAGAGCCTTCTCTGTTGTGGCTCCCATCAGACAGAATTTTCTCCCAATTGAAATTAGGAAGCCTGCCAATGTTGAGCATTTCCACCACCAACTGAAGACCCTTCTGTTTACCCAGGCATTTTCCTGGTCATTTTCCTAATTGGTAACTCTTACCAATTGCACTGATTTTTAATTTTTTTAATGATTTTTTTTTAAAAAATTGTATTCTTTTGACTACTGTTTTATTGGATCTGTATTTACTGTGAATTGCTTTGGGGATTTTTTAAAGTGAAAAGCAGTTATATAGATATTAAAAAATGATAACCAAATAAATAGACCAATGATAAAAAAATTTCTCATGTTATTGAAATGATAAAATTATTCGTTCTTGAGGAAAAATTGTGTCTTGTCATGTTGAGAAACTGCCACCCTCCATAAGAGTTCTTACCTTGAGCATAATAAGAACGAGAAAAGGAATGCTCTGAATTTTTTTCTTTTTCTTTCCCTTCTTTTTAATTTTTTTGATTTGCATAGTCACATGCTTATGAAAAGAGAAAAGCTTAGTGCTGTAATTTTATACTTCTTTTCTTGGGAAGAAGCCCCATTCATTGTAATTTTATGCTTCTTTTCTTCAGAAGAAGCCCCATTCATTGGTTGGGGCTTACTTTTGACTAACCATGGAGAATACAGCCCTCTAAGTGTGTACTCCTGTGCATGCTAGCCCCATTGAACACTCACATGTGAATAAACCTGCCTGTGAATAATCCCTATATTGCTGTATTTATGAGGAATTCTGGGAATTAAAAATGGATGGGTGTCATGTGAGTCTGCAGCAGCCATGAGGAAGTGCTGCATTTATCTACACAAAAACACAATTTCAGCTTTTCTACTGCAACCTGGATTATCACTATTAGGAAGGAGGATGAAATGGACAAGACAAAATTCCTGTCATCAGCCAGAATCCAAGCGGTTGTCCAACGGGTTGCATTTTTCCTTAGATCTGTGGTCCATAAATAGCCCATCCCCACCTCACTTTCAACATGCCACGCAATATTTTATACAGTTTTTCAAATGGAAGCCAATAAAAACAAGTGTTTGGAAGTCTAGATATTGCAAAGACCCTAAAGTTACTCTTGTGGCATAGCGTAGTAGAAAATGGCCTGTGACTCAACATTTTCAAAAATGTTTATTTACAGGGAACCTCAAAATCTGTACCCTCCTGAAGTTAGCAACACAAAGCTTCAGTATGCCGGATGGGGACCCAAAGGCCAACAGCTGGTAAGAAAACATTGTGTAAATTGATCATTTCTCACCTACACACAATGACCAATTTGAATAACATTTCATATTGCCTTCCCATGTTCTTGACATACCCTGTGTGGGTAGGTGTATTTCAAGCAATTGACTATGGCGGTGTGAGTTTTCTACAGCTCTGTGGGATCTGTTTTGCTTTGGTTCCATCTGAAATTCCAACTCTGGTGCAAAAGCTATACTATCAGAATATAGTTCTGGGCTCAAGACTTTATGTTGAGTACCAGAACTGAACGAAGGTCACTATCTATCCATACAATATCCTGCTTCTTATTACTCCAAGCTTTCTTATTTTCAGCAGTAGGATTCAGAGTATGGGAAGAAATCATGCTGCTTTTGCTGTTATTAAACAAGAGTGAATCAGAAATCCTAGCAGATCTACTGAAGCTCATACAGAGATCTCCCAGTAGATCTCGTTCTGCTTCCAGCTAAATGGGACCTAGCCCTTAGTGCTTTCTGGCCATTGCTGAGAAAAGCAACAATGTCTTAAGTGCATTTGTTCTAGTCTCAGCCTTTCTAAGGGGTATAACTCCTGTAACTGGTATTATACCCTCCAACTGCCTTGGCACATCCTACCTTCCAACTGTCCCAGTTTGGCAGGGACAGTCCCAATTAATACTCTTTTCTCCCCCTGTTTTTAAAATATCTCAATTTCTATCTCCTCCTTCCTCTTCTCAAAGGGAAAATGAGCTCAAAGTGCAAACATAGTTTGCATTCACTTAACTTGGAGAGGCGGAGGAAAGAGGCAGACTTAAATCTTGTCCTTCCCAGTAAGCTGAGGCAAAATCAAACTGCTACAGCTTTGCCTAGCATGCATGTTCTTTCTCAATAACTTTTTGTCATTTTGTCCACACTCTGATATTGCTTGGCCACATGTGTCCCAGTTTTTATCTGTGAAAGGTTGGGGTATTGGAGCAGAAAATGTAAAGAGGTATCATGTAGACTAGAGCCCAGATTAAATTAAGCAGTTTGGCTTTTGAGTAAATAAATGCGTTTTAGCTTTAGTTCACCACCTGTAGAAAAGAAATTATAATGTCAATATACAGAGCTGCTATGAGTTAGGCAAGAAAAAAAAAACGGATGGTGAAACAAGCAGTTTGATTATAAGCTAAGGCAAATACAGTAGATTGTCAGCTATCCTTACATGACTGCAGCATTAGGTCCCTGCTGCTCCAAAGCCTTTAAAAATAATTCCTAGCAAGCATGGTCTCTGGCAATAGAGCAAAAGGGACGTATAGTCAGCCCTCCACGTTTGCTAGTATTAGGGGTGCAGGGCCCCCACAAAAGTGGAAAAATTGAAAATTTCAAAACGTGTATGTGTGTGTCTGTGGGAAGGAGGCTAAGGCAGGGGGGTATGGGCACCCAGGGTCCAAACCAGGTCAAGGAAAGGAGAGGGAAAGGGTATGGGTCAATGGCTGGAGGAGGAGGACCAGAGGCAGGTTTTTAAAGGGTTGTATGCCCTGATTGGAGCTGTTGAGAGAGACAGTTCCCCTGGAGAAGAAGCACCTAAGTTGTGGGCGAGGGGTTTGGAGAAGCTCACAAATGATCAAATCCATGAAAGTTAAACCTGCAAATGTGGAAGGCCAACTGTAGTTGAAAGCAGTGTGAAAGTATGAAGAGCCTGCTACATCACGCCATAAGTCTTTCTAGTCCTGCATCTTTAGAACACCTATAATAATAAAAGAAGGCCTGTGTGCCTGTAGATGTCTGTAGTCAGAATTCATTAGGACACCATGATAGAAGCCTTGGGTCCTGTGTCATTAAAGAATGAATGAATGAATGAATGAATGAATGAATGCATTTCAAAGAGTGCTTTGGTTATTATCTAAGCGGTAGGGCTACTTTTCAAGTCAAAAGGTTGAAATTTCATGTTGGAGAGGGGCTTGGTAGAAACAAAGAGAAGGCCTGTCATAACTCATTGTGGCATCATGATAGATGCTTCAAAATGTTACAGCGGGGGTTTGATTGTTGCCCAAATTGCAATGGTGAGTTTAAAGTCAAAATTCCATACAGGGAACTTCTTCCACAGTTCATTGGGACATAGTTTTTAAAAGGGAAGAGTCCTTTGGAGACATTGCTAGTAAGATTCATTAAGTTTAAAATGGGGAGGGTCAGGTGGGAAGACAGAAGTCTTCATGCACCTCTTTGGGCATATTAGGTACAGATCCATGGAGCACCGGATACAATTCAGAGAGAAAATAAAGGAAAATTCCTGCAGTGTTTTGTTTTGTTTTAACCCTCTCTCTCTCTCTCTCTCTCTCTCTCTCTCTCTCTCTCTCTCTCTTTCTCTCTCAACATGGGAAAATGGGAGAGGGCTCTCTGATGCATTGCTAGCAAGGGTCCTGAAATTAAAAGGAGTAGTGGGAAAACTGGAGGCCCTGTGAAGCTCTTTGAGGGGTGTTAAGTAGGGTAGCAGCCAGCACCATCACAATCCAGCTAGTAGGAATACAAGAACCATCCTCAATCATACCAAAGTCCAGGTCTGGCCAAATACCTGGTTCAGTATTCTGTTCATAAAATGCTCAAAGATTTGGCCATGGGAAGCCCAGCAGTAGGACAAAAGTGCATCTGCGTCCTCCATCTCACATTCCCCAGCAGCTGATATATAGAGGTGTAATGCCTCTGTTTCTGGAGGTGAAAGGTCATCATCCTGATTAGTGGCCATTGACTGCTGTAATCTCTATGAAAGCCCAACCATCCCATTTCCAGCCGTGGCCACCCAGGTCCTTCTGGAAAAAACACAAGAAGATTGCATTAAGGAAATAATCCATCCCTGTTGTTTCTTCCCTAGGAATCAATATTCCAAAGTCTACTGCCTTTGAAAATGGAGGTTCAGCAGTAATAGCGTTTTTACAGTGATAAGAGATCTTTTTAAATATCACAATAAATGTATTAACATGGACAACTTCCAAACAAGTTCTGTTCTTGCAAAGAAAGCAAGCAATTCCATGGCTTCTATTTCAGGACAGCAGTGCGCGCTTTGAATGTCTCTTTCTTGTGCAGGAGGCTAGGGGCCAGAGGTGGATGAAGAATAGATAATATTATTTGTGTAGACTGACAATTTGAAAGTGCTCTGTGATGCTGGCAGTACAATATATTGAGTTTGTCATGGAGCCTGTTTCCTTGCATTTGCCATGATCGTTTGCTAAGACAGTACTGCATAATGCAATTTTATATGCAATAAAGCACTTGTACCATGACCAGAAACAACCTCCAGAAGCAGACAGAGGAAATGGGAGGAAGAAAATGGATTTCAAGTGTGATCTGATGCTTTTGTTGGTTTGCAGCCGTGTTTGTTTTTGCTCTCTGGAAAAGAAATGATTCACTTAACAGTGTTACAGCTGAGGCTCCATGAATGATCAATATGCATTCATCTGCCTGTCATGGCAGGAATGGGAAGGTAACCTCTTCTGGACCCTCATCCCTTCTACCAAAAATTCAGATGCAGATAATTGGACAGACTGCATCCTGTAATAGGCACTAGTATTACATGTCATTGTTCTTGCTTTGGGAAGCTTTCAGCTTGGGGCTTGAAGCAACAAACACTGTAATATAGTGGAAAAGCTGACACAGCCAACAGCTTTTCTGCATTTCCACCTTTCATTCTGTATAGGTTGCTTTAGGCTAACTTCACTATGTGTACCAGTGTACAGAGCTGGGAAACTCTCTTTTTAGGAATGACTACCTAATGTGAAATAACCGAGTGAGATCACCAGGCCTGGTGAATGCTCCATGTGAATGATGCCCTCTGGAACGTAGTTCTGGGGCGTTCTGATAGCTGTCAGCCAAAACATGAGATTTTCCAAGTTCTGTGCCTGTATTTACCTGAGTGCTGGTTTACCAATATTCTACTTCCTCTGTTAATTCTTTCCACATCTACCTATCAGCCATGGAGGCTGGTTCTAGAGAGCACTGTTCACATGAAGCAATGCCAGGCTCAATAATTGCACTCAATTGTTCCAGGTAAAGCCCGATTGCATGGGAAGATTAGTGGACATGGTGACTTGCAAGGATGTTTGTGCACTGTTTCTGAAGTTCACAGTGGTCTCTCCCTGATGAAACATCCTTCTATTGTTTCAGGAGTCCCTGGAAAACACCTGAATTCCTCTCATGCTCTTATACTAAATTGGATTGATTCTTAGGTTGCAAGGATGGAGATACCCACACTGGCAGAAACCAGGATAGGCAGCAACCTAACCCTCCCCTTCAGTCTGATTAGATTGCTTTTAAAGAGCTGGCTTGGTATAGTGTTTTCAGCATTGGATTATGACTTTGGAGATTAAAGTTGGAATTCCCACACAGCCATGGATGCCAACTGGCTGACCTTGGTCAAGTCACACTCTTTCAGGCAAACCTCTCTTTAAAAATCTTGCCAAGAAAACCCCAAGATAGGGTTGCCTTAGGGTTGCTGTAAGTCTGACACAACTTAAAGTCATGGAAGAACAAGAACAATTTAAATTGATTGGGTTCTTTTTAACTGAGGGTTGATTGTGTATTTATTTACTGATTCAGTAATACTATTGTATATTTTATTGCTAGTGTTGACTTAGCCATTCTGGGAGCTACTCTGGGATAAATATTGAAAGAGCAGCATAAAAACAATCATAAATAAAAAACTACTGGGGAGCCTGCTGTGTCTTTAACAACTGAATGGCAGCTGAAATTTCTCATAATTTTTTCTTTTACCAGCTCCATGGATATAAAAGTCTTAGAACAATAACTACTACTACTTTCCCCTCCTCCTCATTCTCCTTGTTATTTATATCCCACCTTTTTCCAAGCCCTGGGACTCAAGGCAGCTTATAAAAGTTAAAACAGATAAAGGGTCGAATCACTAAACCATGCCAAAATTCTGTCCTAATTAAACTATCAATAGAACTAAAAGCAATTTAAAAGCATTCTCATTTCAAAAGCAATAAATACACATAATACTGCACATTATTAAAAGCCATTTTCCCATGCAAAGGCTATTTATTATCTCTTACACCCAGTAAGAAATGTGGTCCTTTATAAATATTCGTTTTCTAGGAACAAATCTATGGAAAGGGACAACTGTGGCACTGTAGCAACAGACTCTGCTCTAACCTGTGCATGATCTTTAAAATGTCCACAGTGAGTTCCTTGCATATATGTGCGTGCATAGAGTGTGCACAGAATGGTCTCTCTGCAGGAATCCTTTGGAGCAGGAATGGGGAAGATGTGAACCCCTCTCCTCATTTTGCTGGGCTACAGATTCCCTCACCATTTGCTATGCTAGTAGTTCAACAACATCTAGAGCTGCAGTCCAATAACATCTGGTGGTCCACATGTTTCTCCACCTGTCATGCCCTGCTTTCAGAACATTGACTCAGAGTCTGAAACGGGACTTTTCAGAAGCTGAAACTAGGGCATGCCGGGACCTGCTGTATGGGAAGAAGTTACAGCGCCACAAACAGAACAGGGGGTGGTGCCAGCTCCAGCAGACAGTCCTGCCCTTCAGACACAAAAGATAACTTGCCAGTACCCACCTTTGCCAAGCACAGACAACAAAGAGAAAAGCTACCTCAATCCCAGAGAATTTATAACCATCAACAATTACTCAGGCAACAGTTGCGTTAGGCTGCTGACCTATTCCTCCAGGACTTGTCAGAGCTTATCTGACTAACCACCCTGCTGGATATCTTGCTGGACTCTGTGCCTGACTCTGGATTACCCTGACTGACTTTAGAGTTGCTTTGCCTTAGAATTCTGTTGGACTTTATTTATGACATAGTGCTCACTGCCTAAAAGTAAGTAACAAGTTGGGAGCTATTCAGTTTGTTTTGTTTGTATTATCAGCTGAGCCACTCTGACTGAGATAGGACATCACCTCTTCTGCAGAAAGAACCTGTGACCACACAGACATGGCCTATATGAGGAAGGTGTTTGTAGCCACAGACTGGTGGTTTGGTCTGTCAGGGCAGTGCCCAGTGCCAACACATGTTTTCATTGCAGCTGGATGAACATCTATAAAAAGATTAGCATTTGGCCACATCACCACCATGTGGTTCGGCCTGTCCCAGTACTGTTTGTTCATGTTGGCGGAAGCTCTTTAAAGATGGAAGAGGGGATCTCCCAATGTGATGTTGCTTCTTAACTTGATACTCCATGGATTACTCATGGGCTGGTGAGAGCCCTTCCCTCCGTATTCCAACTGCCACCGCTGTGGTTTCTGAGGAAGAGAAAAAGGGAATCCAGGCACATCTCCATTGTGCCTGGGGTCCAGCAACTGATGAACATCCCTTTCTCCATGTTCCAAATGCCAGTACTTTGGTCTCTGGGGGAGAGAAGATTAGCCAGCATAGCACCATCATGCCTAGGTCCTAGTGACTGCTGATTACCCATCCTTCCATGTTCTAACTGCCATTCTGTGATATCCAGAGAGGAGAGAGGAGAGCAGCCAAAAACTTCTGAACTTAATTTCCACCCTACCATCCCCTTTTCCATGTGCCCTGCGTCTCATTTATATTGTAAGCCTGAGGACAGGAAACTATCTAAATTATTGTAAGTTGCTCTGGGAGCCTTTGCGGTTGAAGGGCAAAACACCACAATCAAACAAACAAATAAATAACTGGGACCATTGACAGGCGGAGCATATGGTGTGCCAAACAGTGGCATAAAACACTGGAGAATTATGTGGCAATTGTTATTTGACTCACCTGCTAATTATACTTTTCTGGCTTGAGCTCAGTGCTGTGGATCTCACTTTGCTTTCAGAAACTTGCTCCAAACAGGGAGGAAGAACATCTTCAAAGCTGTAACAGTGGCTCTTAGATTGCCGTTTTCACTCCAGCTGGCGTTTTGATGTGCGCATAAATATAAAGCTGGCAGGTGTGTTTGTTTTCTAGCAAGCTTCAAGCCTGCACCATTAATTTTTCATGATGTTATTCTCGTATATCTTTTATCGTTTGCAGTGACGTCTGAGTCAATATTAAGCTGTAGCCTGCCACATGTAATTGGGTTGGTTTAAGGAACTTGTTGGAGAAAGCAAGAAACCATGGCAGTATCATGTTAGAATACCTCAATCCGTATTGCTTGAAGGGAACATGAAGAGGATAAGGCATAAAAATAACAGTTGGGAAGGGTGAACACACAGGGCAAAGAATCATAAAATGGCCATTTACCTCTTAGGGAAGACATAAAGGATTAGGAACCCTGACTTATTCTTTCTCAACCTTGAATATTTGTAGCATAATATGGATGTATTTTATTTTCTTTTATTAATTTGTATCCTGCTTTTCTCCCAATAATAGGAGTTAAGACAGCTAGCATATTTAAAAGCAATGCAAATTAAAATTATACAAAGTCATTGATGAAAGTATGAATTACAGTCATCTCTCCACATTCGCTAGGGATAGGGGCACAGGACCTCCGTGAAAGTGGAAAAACCATGAATAATTCTAGGCCGTCCCAAACCATATTTAATGCACGAAAATGTATGATCACCATGTTCAACACACCCTAGATTCCTTTGAGGCATCAGGGTTCCTTCACAAGGCAGAAGTGGGTGGCTGGTGGGGCTTACTGCCACCTCCACTGCTGCCCCACACCATTTTTAATAGGGGCTTACAAGCCTCATTCATAGTTTCTCAGTCTCACAAGGCTTGCAGTCCCTATTAAAAATGGCCTAGGAGGCAGCAGAGGTGACAGCAAATAATCTGTGAATAATTAAATCTGCAAAAGTGAAACCTGCAAATGTGGAGGGCTGACTGTAATTACTATGGGGGGTGATCTTGGAAGTATACCTAATAACTCTGAAAGATTGTTTTCCAAGATCTGGCCAACCTTCATCCTGATAGGCTAGTTTAAGGGCCAACCTTAATTCTGATATGGTAGCCTTCTACATGCAGAGAGCTTTATGTCACTTCTACTCTTAAATGATAGGAGCCCCAGGGACACGGTAGCAAGGACATGTTCTCATAGAATCAAAGATGTAGAAGGGGTCCTGTGGGCCATTGAATGAAACCCCTTGCTCAGTGCAGGATCTCCAGCTAGAACATCCCCAGCAGGTAGCTGTCCAGAGAAGGAGACCCCAGCACTTCTCTAGGCAATGGATTCCTCTGCTGAGCTCCTCTCACTGTCACGAAGTTCCTTCTAATATTCAATAGGAATCTACCCTCCTGTAATTTAAAACCATTGGACTTGGTTATACCTTCTAGGCAGCAGAGAACAAACCTGCATCTCTCTGTGACAGCCCTTGAGGTATATGAAGAGCTTCATCATGTCACCCCCTTGGTCTTCTCTTCAGCAGGCTGAACATGCCCAACTCTCTTAATTTTTCCTCCTATGTTTTGTTTTCCATGCTTCTTGTCATACTTGTTGCCTTTCTCTGAACCCATTCATACCATGAGGTTCAATGTCTGTCAGTACTTTCTTCTACCTAGTAAGTAGTGGCGGGTGGGGGAAGAATGGTGGAGTATCCACTAACACAGAAACATTATTGTTAAATATAGATGGCCACGGATTTATATGAATGCCCAATCCATTCTTTCACACTGTCAGCAACCCCATATCTCTCCACAGTTTAAAAGCTTTGACTTGAACCCGTCAGATTGTTCTGCCAAAGATTGCCCAGCATGAATCCTAGGTTCTTGATCATTTATACTAAGCACGAAATTGTGTTCTCTTCTTATTCTATAATGTAATAAAGTATTATCAATGAAGCAGTGTGTATCATTTCACATGAAGAAAATCTAATTTACACTGGTGCCCTACACAAGCAGCAGTGATATTGGGTTATAGAATACAAGAGAATCCATCACGTGGAACTTAAAAGCACAATCAGGGTTCATATTAAAGGCCACATTTACTGATACATACTTGAAGTAATATAACAAGGCAGTTATCATTTAAAATAACTACTTTAGAAGTCCGAGCACAGAATTTTACCCAACCACAGTTCTGTTTGGAGACATTAAAAGACTCTTTTCAGTTCTGTAAAGCACTTAAAATGCGCTGCAAGATTTCTTTAAAATTGACTCAATTATTGTGGCTGTTTGGTTGTAAAACTCAGGGTATAGTTCTTGTGGGGGAATGTGTCCCTTTCTAAGATGGAGAAACAAATTTTAAAAAATATAAATGTGCAATGGAGCATACTTGTAATGCTCAGATTATTTGAGTTATTACTTAAAAGGAGTATCACTATAATAATATTTTGAAAGTAGATGGGAAATGACAAAATGGAGCATCTTTTCTTTGGCATCTGACCTGAGAGGAGGAAAACTGGAATTAGAGCTCCAGGTGAGGTAATTGTATAAAATTGTTCGTATTATAGCTGCTGTGTGTCTTTTGGGTTTGACAGCTTAGAATTGTTGAAAAATAAGTTTGAAGTCATGTGCGAGATATCACTCGGGATAGGATTCAGCATGCTGGACAGCTCTTTTAATTTGACCAGAAACTTGGAACAGATTCACGACCTCACTGACATCAAACCACCATGTTCTATTGCCAGGAATCCTTCTATTTTTACAAGTGTATGTGAGAGCCAGCATGGTTTAGTGGTTTAAGTGATGGACTATGAGTCTGGATACAAGGGTTCAACCCCCCCCCCCACTCAGCCATGGAAACTCACTGGGTGACCTTGAGCAAGTCATACTGTCTCATCCTCAGGAAGGAAAAGGCAAATCCCCTCTGTGTGACAAAGTTGTTTGGGAATCAGCTATTTGGACTGCAAGTGCAAATTGATGGTGGGTTGTTAGGCAACAGCAGTAATACCGTAAGAGTGAAACTCGACACAGTACTGTGTGTGGGAGGGGCTTATGGATAAGAGGAATTATATATGTGGTAGAGATTCTGTTTGAAAGAGAGCCTTCAGTGAGATCTTGGCCAGAGAGGGTGGCTGAGTTGTGTTTAAGCAGCTGAGGAAAAGACACAGAGACTTGGGCCATTTCCTCACTCCTCTGTTACAGTGCTATTTTTCCCCTTTCGACATCCTGTGGAATTCTGGGGCTTGAAGTTCACTGAGGCCAAAGAGCTCTCTGTCTGAGAATTCTAAATGCCCCTCCCTAAACTGCAAACCCCAGGATTCCGTAGGATGGCGAAAATGGAATAATAGCACTATAACAGGCTAGTGCAGAAATGGCCTAAGTCTGATGAGAAAAAGAGCCTCTCGTGAGAGCTGGCTGCAAGATTAGAGATCTCACAGAAATATGAAATTCATTTGAAAGGCTGACTACATGCGGGTGTTCATATGAATCCTGACTGTGTGCTTTTAAGTTCTGCATGATGGATTGTCTTGCATTTTGTAACCCAGTATCACTGATACTTATGTAAAATATATTTTCTTCGTGTGAAATAATACACACGGCTTCAGGGACCTGCATGTCACATGCTACCGTTATTTAGGCCAGGAGTGGTAAAAGCAGAAAGAGTAGGCACTAGTAATGGACAGATCCCCAGCAGCATTTGGTATATAATTTGGGGGCATTTGGGACCATTTTACTGCATAGCAAATGTTCCAGAGTCAGTCTGTAGTGGATGTGACTGGCTTCTAATGCCAGATAGAAAAATATGGGATTTGAGGCTGGTCTGCGCTGCCAGCCAGAGAGAAATAGGAAGAATGGTGTGACACCATCTACAATCCAGCAGGCAGCCCCTCAGCATTTGGTACATAAGGTGTGACTGTTGTGTAGCAAAAGCTCAGGAGTTGGTGTGTTGGGAATGAAGCTGACTCCCACTCTTAGCACATCAAAGGTTATAGGTTGTCCTCAATATGGGACCAGACTCCAAGCCCCTGAATACAGGACATTCCATATGAAACAGAATCCCTAGGAACTTTATGGCAGACACATCTTCAGCCAGCAGTACCTGAATACCTACAGGAACAAGCCATAGGTCCCTGGTTAGGGTATTTGCTCTGCTGATAACAAGCTCAGTCAGGGATACTTCCAGTTGAGAACTTGACCATCATCCATGGTTCTTAAAGTGTTGAAAGCGGTTATAGATCCACACAGGCATTTATTTATTTTGTCCCACAGTTTTATTTGGTCAAACAAGGTTTTGAGAGTAGGCAGGAGTTCCAGTGCTTGTTTAACATGAGCAAACATGTGATGGATACAGAATTGCTCCTTCAAATTGCCACCAGTTTCTGGAGACAGAGTCAAGATGTTGCAGATCAAAGACCTCACTAGGTTGTCAGTACATAGGAAGGATTTTTGGAATGGATGCAGAGGTCAGAAAGCATTACTTTGTTGGATTGCCATTCTTAGAATTCCCCAAGAAGCATGACCACTGGCCATTTTGGTGGAGGATTTTGGTAGTGGAAAAAATAAAATTTCCAAGTTTGGGTTTCCTTATAAAAATGAAGGAAGGGGTTGTATGTTTGCATGATCCTTTTCGTAGGAAATTGCTTGTGTGTAGAGGAATCTCGTGTAGCTTTCTTCATGACTTACTAATCATGAGGAGACAACTGGTGTTGTCAACAAGATAACTGATGAAGGGGGAACATTCAGACATGCTATTCTGTCTTCAAGAAAGTAACATCTCAGAAAAATCAGAATATGATATTGGTTTCCCTAGATAGTTCCTGGAACAGAACATTATCTAAATACCATTTACAGTAGTGTATGAGCTGTACCAGTTTTCCTCAACATAATCTGGCATATTTGACAAGAAGAACAGCTGGTGCAGACATAACTTGATTTGCACAGAGCTTGTCCTGAAATAGCGGCGACGAATAATTGCCACGAATCTGATTTGCCAATTTCCAGAGGCAGAACCACCCATACCCATATCCTTTTTCTGATTAACACATGGCCCACATGATAAGGAAATTGGACCTGTTTCATTTGTGCTGTTTATAAATAATGCTGTATTAAATGTGTGTGCATTCTTAGCCTCTGTCCTCAGTATATGTGTATATAAAGATGTATCTTCTATGTCAGGGATGGAGAAGGTCTAGCCAATGGCCCTCAAGGCCATATTTGGAATATTGGGAGGGGGGGATTTTTAAAAGGCTTTCAAAACTCAAAATACCATCCTGAGCACTCTGAAGTTTATGGAACTAAGGAACAATTTTGCCACGCCCCGCCACAACAATTTTAAGCCCAAGAGAGGTCTTTTTTGAAATCAGTAAGCAAACTATAGTGATATAATTCCTGGTGTACCAAAGGGCTCTCTTGGGTGTTAAACTTGAAGAGCATGAAAAAATTGCAAAGTTGTCCCTCCCTCCAATCCTAGTAAGAATTGGAATACATTTTTGTAAATTTTTTTAAAGTTGCATACCTTCCAACTTTCCTAAGTTGGTAGTGACAGTCCTGGTTAATCCTCTGCCATCCTGCTTTTTAGCTGATTTTAAAATGTCCCAGTTTCTCTCTCCTCCTCCCACTTTTTCCCCTTTTGTCCTTAGTTAAATTCAATTGCTGCAAATTGAGTTCAAAGTGGAAAAACAGTTTACATGCAACTAAGGCAGGGGACTCTTGCCCTTCTCTGTAGGCTGAGGCAAAAGCAAACTACTACAGCCTCTTTTAGCTTGTCTGTTCTTCCTTACTGATACTTTTTGCCTCTTAACCATACTCTGATGTTGCTTGGCTAAATGTGTCCCAGTTTTATTAATGAAATATTGGAGGGTATGAAATTGAAAGGATGGAGATGACTTCAGAGGAGCACAGTGCTCCAAGGACAAGTGAGGTATGTCTGTGGCCTCCAGCCCTCAGTTACTTGCCTATCTCTTGTTTCTGCCATGTCTGAACACCTGTGGACACCAGAGGGGTAAAAAATAATTTTTGTGAAATTGTTTTAAAAAAATGTTCTTACCAAGAAATGTTCCAAAATGTCTACTAGATGTGAGGAGTGCATTTCCGACACATTTTGTGTGTTTCCTGGGCCAGTTTAGGCCTGGAATAGGCCTTTTTTGAAATCCAAAACATGGTGAAAATGCCTATGCATTTCCTAGAGGTGTTTTGGGAAAATTTATTTTTATTTTTATTTTGTGGGAGTAGATGCAGCTTTCCAAGGTTTTCTAGGGGACTAATACAGCCCGCTAGTGTTCCACAGTTGCCCACCCTGGTGTTCTCAATGAATACAGAAACACAAAGATCTTGGACAGAGAGATTATGTGAACATAACAGTTAATGCAGTATGCTAGATCCCAGTTATCTCAAGAACAGCAAGAAGGCGTTTGCTTATTGTAAAAGGTTCCTGTTTTACAAAAAAGAATTACAAAAGGAAAATCATGATCACTTTACCACTTCCTAGCATGTGTCCAGCTCACTGATCCACTTGAAAAAGTTACTGTAAGAACTGCAACTCCCAGAATCTTTGAAGCAGCATGGCACATTCACATAAAGGGAATTCACATCAATTCAAACACATACCCTTATCATCCTGTGTTGATATAAAAAAAATTATAAAGGAATCCTGTAGCATGTTTGAGACTGAAAGAGAGAAAGACATTTCTAACCATAAGCTCATGGAGTCTATTCTGTTTCATCAGATGCAGCATATTAATTCAGTGAGAGAAGTGGCTAGATGGGAGGGGGGATTTGATTCTCCTCTCAAAGGTGTGCCCACTATGCAACTTGTTTTGGCAGAAAAAATTGTGAGCTCTCCTCGTGCCCCACTCACAAAGCCTGACTCCCAACAATTTTCAACAGAAAATAAAAGAAGATGCTTTTCACCATCTCGAGGGTCCCATCCACACTATAGCATTATAGTGCTATTATTCCACTTTAGCTGCCATGGCTACAGTCTGTGGAATATGTAATTTGTTGAGGCACTGGAGGGCTCTGGCTGAAAATTCTAAACGCACCTTCCTAAAGAGCAAACCCCACCATTCTATAGGTTGGAACCATGTTAAAGTGGAATAATAGCATTATAACTGTGTAATGTGAATTGGCCCTAAATATGAAGGTGTAACCTCATCACATTTATAAGGTTATACTCTCCTATTTGGAGAAAGGGAAAAGCCTCTCCCATTTCTTATTGAAAAGTGTTGGATTCAGCCTGTGAATAGACTTTGTCAATTTCATTTTTGCTATGGAAAGCACGGAAATGAATTTGACAAGCTCATTCACAGTCCTTTGAGACCACTGCCTCCACGTGGAAAACAGAGAAGATGTACAACTAGTGTATTATTGCAATTTTAGCTTCATGCACAAACATACTAAAATGTATGATAGATGCATCTCTTCACTCAGCTTTGCTATGTGATGGAGGACAACTGTAGTCTTTCTGGTTGTTGTTGTAATTTTTAATGTGTTGTTTGTTTGTGAGTGTTGCCCCCTTTTACACTCACTGGGCAATTCTGGGAGTTGTAATCCTACATGTTTGGAGGGCACCAAACTGAGAGAACCTCCCTTACCACAGCCTTAGGAGGTAGGTTACAGTGAGAGATGGTTAATTGTCCAAGGTCATTGTTGTTTCGGGGTGGGATTAGGTATGCCAGTTACCATTTCAATCCAAGTTTTAACCACGACACAAGGTTATCCAAGACCATCTGAAGAAAAGAAGGGGAACTTGGAGTGTTTAGCTGTTCATTTAGGACTCACCGGATTTAATTAAGCTTGAGTGCACCTCACTGCTTCAGATTGGTATCAGCCTGAAGATCTGTTTAGGGTGGGTAAATCAAATTCTCTCACTCTCTTTTGTCACACTTTTAGATGTTGTTCCTCAGGTGGGAAAAAGACATCTGTCTAGTATAGCACTTGATTTTCCTCACCCATATATTTGGCATTGAGCATGCTTTGCTTTGCAAATGGCTTAAACATGGGCTCACTTTGCAAGTCTGATTGCTCAGGCAGTATCTGTGCAGGGATGCCATTCTGGTTAACTGGTTAACCATGCAGAATATGCATCCACTTTGACTCATTGAGATTCCCCCAACCTGAAACAGCTGTCCTATTTTTTTCATTGTTAAGAGGTAGACCAAGTTGTGCCTGGATCTTTTCTTTCCTTGAAATGAATGCAATCACCCATGCAAACACAAGAATTCCCACATATACACTGCAATGTACATGGAGCTCTGGATTTGGAACATTATATTTTTCTGAAGCATGTCGAATGAGCATTTCATAGTGAGTATTTTGCCATTCATGGCCTCTGGAAATCTAATTTCCATATTCTAAGCGGAATATGCTGCCTCGGAGTCTGGTAGAGTCTCCTTCTTTGGAGGTTTTTAAGCAGAGGCTGGATGGCCATCTGTTGGGAATGCTTTGATGTGTTTTTGTGCATAGCAGGGAGTTGGACTTGATGGCCCCTGGGGTCTCTTCTAATTCTATGATTCTATGAATTTTCCTCTCAAAAAAAATTGTTTTTGCCCAATCACAATTACTCACAGAACCCCTAATGGTCTCTCCCAGAACTCTAGGATTCTGGGGAACCCCAATTGAGAAACGCTGGCCTAGATGCCTATCAATTATAAGAACTGTGGCTGTAATCCCTTTGCCATTTTACACTGATATCTTGACTTGCCTGCTGTCAGCTCAAGGGAGATAGGAGCTCTCCTCTTCCCCAGTCTTGAAGAATCAGATGTTTCTCTCACCTTTGGGTTAGGTCCCAGTTTCTTCATTTCAGCACAGCCATAGTGGATTTGGGCTGCTAAGGTGATCAGAGATACAGTACTGTGAAGCCAGATTTATTTGTCCCATTGGAAAAGGAAAACATTGGTTTTTCCTCAGTGACATTCATAGTAACTTGTAGTGGTGCAGGTTGATTCAACCCTTGTGCATCAGAAGGATTGTCTCATCACAGAGTTTTCAAGATAGAAGACAGTCAGAAGTGGTTTGCTACTGCCTCCTTCTTCACAATACTAAGAAGAGTTTCACACAGCAAATGATTCTATGATTCTAGGGCATCATACAAAATGTCTCGTTGCATTGGCTCCCTGTAAAAGTTCTGCAACAGACTCCCATTGTACAACAGGACACCATGAAAGGTGGGGTCATCTTTTCAGATGAGCACTGGGCACCCATGGCTTTCCATTTCCCTCTGTTCTGAATTACCTGTGCCCTGTGGCTGTGTTGGGGGCCATTACCTCCCTCTTCTTGCAATGCCACTAAGCAAGCCTCTCTTGCAAAATGCCATACTGTTGCACACCATGAATAATAAACAGTGGCTACACTGCTTGCTCCTCTTCTGTAGTGGTCCCAGTGGTACAGCCTATAACAATACTGGGAATACAACTGTTGCACAATGCCACTATTCTAAACTGCACAACTAAAAATTGGTTTACGATGTCATAAATTCCCAACCAGATGCTAACCATTAATGCTCTGTAAAGTTTCTAAGATCTGAGCAAGGCTATTAATGAGCAGAGATCCTGGAGGTTTCTCATTCATAGTTATCATGAGTCAAAGACTAAATAACAAACAACAACAACAATGACAAGAATATCTTGTTGCAGAATACCCACGTAGTCTTCTAAGCATTTTGTGGAACCGACAGCTGAACTGATACATATAATTTGCCCAGACTTTAGCTACTTGCCATGCTTAGCTTTCTTGTTTTTAAAAACAAAGTACAGCTGGAACAAAAAACAAAAACAAAAAACCTCTGCCCCCAACAAATTGGTTTTTGCCATTGCAATACAGTTTTATCCTCGCTGAAGATAGGACAAAAATAGTCCTTATTCTTTATCTGCAAACCATTAGGGGGAAAAAAGCAAAGCAGAAGCAGCATGTTTTGGTTCTCAGTCAGACAAGTGGCACTTTTATAGGAGTCAAGAAATAGGAGGAATATACTTCAGAGCCTGAGAGACCTTAACCACAGACTTAGGCCATTTCCGCACTAGACTGTTATAGTGCTATTATTCCACTTTCAACACCCTATGGAATCCTGGGGCTTGCAATTTATGGAGAGGAAAGGTCCCTCCCTAAACTGCAAACCCCAGGATTCCATAGGATGTTGAAAGTGGAATAACTGTGAAAGTGGAATAGTCTAGTGTGGAAATGGCCATGGCTGTAATCCTCAGTACATTAAATTCTCTCTTAGGCCAAAAAATACATCACTACTCATCTACTTCAAGGTTTTGTTTTTTTCCTAAACTCTGATGCTTGAGGATTAAAGTGGAGAAATGGCTGGCGCCATTCCAACTGAAGGAAAGTAGTGAAAAGATATTGGGATATGTAATTGTGGTTCCCCTTCCATCTCTGTTCAAAGGGAAATGGAGGAAGTATGGGAAAATAATGTGCTATTATACAGCATGCATAAAATTATGAGAACCAAATGCCTCTTAAAATTTATGTTGCCTGTAATTCATATAAAATATGGGCCAGTTCCAAGAATTAAAGCTATTTGGGGAGATGTCTGTCGTTTTTTTTTTTTAATGTCAAAACTATCAAAGCTTGTTATAATGTTAGAAGCGTATTTCCTGGAACAAATCAAATGGCTTTGTCATGGGTAGTTTGAGCATCCTGCACAATATAAATCAATTTATTCTGAGTGGAGACTGAAAGTTCAAGTGTGTGTGTCTGTTGTGTGTCTGTGTGTTGTAATAATATTATCAAGTTATAACCTTGTATGACCTTCTCAGTTTAGGTTCTCTTGCTGTGTTAATGCCACACGGACAAGCTAAAGGACAATGTAGATAGGAATGGAAGAATATTTCTACCTTCCTACATACTGTAACATCTCTGGGCAGCTTACAGTACAGTGATTTGAATAATTTAAAATGTAGGACAGTATCATTTTAAATAAAAATAATGTGAACATTCTAAAAACTTACTAAACAATTACTTAGTGTAAAATGTCATGGTTAAAACAATATGAAGCTATGTATGGCCATTTCCGCACCAGACTGTTATAGTGCTATTATTCCACTTTCAATATCCTATGGGATCCTGGGCTTTGCAGTATAGGGAGGGGATGTGTGGATGTGCTGGGTGAAGTCACTGAGCCCCGAAGGATTTTATTTAATGAGAAGTTCTAACTTCGCCCCAGGAGACCAACACAGATATCAGTTGGGTCCCCAGCATTTAACAGCTGAAAAGACCCTCTCCAATGTCCTCCCACAATGTATTACTCCCACCATTGGGCTGCGGAGGGGGGGGTACTCTTCAGCTGATCTCAAGTTGACTTTCCCTGGCCTAGGAAAATTTACTTTTTGTATTAAAAATCCCAGAATCTCTACGTCAGCAATTCTGGGAATTGTAGTCCAAACCAGTCATTTCCTAGAACTTTGGCACTATTCTATGAGCTGTGGGAGTCTTTCTCTAAAAACTATGGAGCTAGTTAAGATCAATATTTCCACTAGGCAAAGCTTGGAAAGATGCGGGGGGGGGGGAGAACTTTTCCATCCACTCTTACTCAGTTATTGGTTTGGGGAGATACATTTTGAGAAGTAAAGCGTTCTAAGTTCTCCTCCCAGCTGTGAAGCAATCTGTCAGCAACTTACAGATACTCTTTCACATCATCCACGAAGGCAGGAAATCAAAGCTCAGGTTGACATTCTCTACCACAGAGTCTTCCTTACCTGGCCCCCCACCAAATGTGTTCCACTATAGACCATCCCTAGACAACATGGCCATCGTAGCAGTCCCACACAACTGGAGAGAATCAGCTTGGGAAAGACAGCCCTGTCATATATCCATACGTATCCTGTCATATATCCATGCATATCTACAACTGTATACATATTCACTTAAGAACAGAGTCTCTGTGAATTCAATGAAGGCTACCCTCCCACCAGTGTAGAAGACTGCAATCTTAGCCAGAAACGTCCAGTTAAGAATATAAGGAGAGCCCTGCTGGTTCACAGCAAAGACCTGTGTCTGGGCTGAGGAAGCTCTGCCCTGTGGCTGAATCAGCTCCTCTTGGGCTCCCATTCCAACCCTCTGGATTTCCCCAGAGAGTGGCCGTGCCCCTTCCCCATAACACGATCAGTGGGTGGTTTCCAAGCTCTTGTACGGATTTTCCCCATCCTATAAGGTCCAAATGTCTCTCCAAAGGCTTGCCTGCTTGCTATAAGAGCTGTAACCAAAATAAGCTCATAAGCTTTTGGTTCCACCGCTTTGCATTTACTTATACCCACCCCTGGAATATAGGCCGTAATCATTTCTCTGAAATTAAGCATGGCCTTCATACCTTGAGAGGTTCACTATGCTTGGCCTAGGTAGTTCAGCACTGTGTTTCCATGGGAGTAGTGGGGGGAAGAGGGGAACAACAATGAGTTGTCACCAGATCTCAGAGCCTGACCCTGAGTCACCAGTTTGCTTGGGACATATCTCCATTTGGGAGATGAGCAATAGCGATAACATTTCTATACCACTTATCAGTGCAAAGCACTCCCTAAGCGGTTTGCTATGTATTTTACCTAATTGCCCCCAACAAGCTGGGTACTCATTTTACTGACCTACAGAAGGATGGAAGGCTGAGTCAATCTGGAGCCCTGCAGGATCGAACTAACAATGTTGTGGCTGCAATACTGGCATTTAACCACTGTGCCACCAGGGCTCTCTGAAGGTGCGTATTCTCCGGTTTTGATGGGTTTGTCTCCACCCAAGAAGAAAGCCTGCGTGCAGGCCTCCAGCTGACCTAGTAGAGTAGCAGCTTGCTACAGTTTGCAAGGCTTAATTGATTTATTGCTGCAACTTGCAAAGACTCGCCAGACAGTCTTTGTATCATTTCCTACCAGTCCTTGGCATACCAGGGCTTACCCTCCATTCTGCGCTGCATCCACTTTCTCTGTAGAAGCAAGAAGGCTAGACTAAGTGTTGTTTAACCCATCTCCCTAAGTAGGTGAGAAAGAATAATCCCTTGATTTCTTCTTGAACATCCTCTTTAGCTAAGATTTCTGCTTTAGTTTCTGAATAGGAAAATATATTTTCTCTCTCTCTGTTTTTCTTTCTCTCCCCCCACATATGTGTGTGTGTGTGTGTGTGTGTGTGTGTTTGAATGAGAAGATGTGAGCAGCCCTGGTTGACATTTAGTGCGAAGCACTTAAGAACCCTACCAGTGGCTGTCCCTGGGTCTCACGTTGTGGATCAGAGACCTCAGGGCCTGGGTTGATCCTGAACCAGCAACCCTAGTAGTACTTATTAGTCGTATTGATCTTATTTATATCCAGCCTCTTTTCCTAGTACTGGATTCAAAGGTGTAACCATATGCCTCTGGACACCCCCAAGTTCATGAAGACTGTATCCCTTTCTTGCTGTTTTGTCCCACCAGTGGCTGACATTGAGAGTCATGCTGCTTTTGTGTGCAGAGCATGTACTTTCCAGCTGAGCTGTATAGTCCCCTCCTCTGACTCTCTGGCTTAGTTTTATTCTTTGTTTTACACCATATTTTCAATATCTCACATAATGAGCTGGGATTTGAAAGAAAGGGAGGAAGGAAATTCTTTAATATCTGTCACAGCCTATCTACTTTCAGGTGGTATGAATGGAAGACAGGTCTTTTAAAAAGCCTTTTCTAACTCCACGAAGATTTGAAATGCATAAAACAACGTTAACTTTTTTCTATTTTTCATTTTAGCCACAGGCTAACTCATCCAAACAGCTGCTGAAATTAAATTAGGATCTCTACTTGCTCTGGGATCCGTTCCAGTTTTTCTCTGGTCGACACATACATGCCCACTTGCACTGAGTTGAAACCTGAGCAGAAAGCAAATCTCATTTCCCACTGCTGCCTTTTTATAAGAGGGATGCAGGAAATTGGTGCACGAGCTTAGAGTTGAGATTAACGTTATTCTGAGTACCTTTAGATGCATAAAATCCACATTTTAAATTACTGAAGATCATAAATAATGTTCCTTTTAGATCTCAATGTTCTCAGGCTGCTGTGTCTATTTCATATACTCTCAAGCCTTTCAGAATAAATTAATCAGAGATGTTTTAAGATGCAGAGATGTTGCTTGTAAAATGCTCGCAAATTTCTGGCAGTAACAGAGAACTCTAAGCAATGGATTAATTGCTGCTGATATTAGGAAGCAGTGGCCTACTTCTAATTGATAGTCCTAACTAGAGTAGACTCACTGAATCAATAGAACTTACTAAATGTTGATTTGCCAAGTTGCCATTGATTCAGTCGATCTTCTCTCTTTGGGATTAGCAATCGGAATGAGGCTACAGCGTTCAGTTGCAGATGAAGTAAGCAATGTGTGCTAACATCTGAAGTTACAGAATGTTACATCATCTGTTGGATTCTGTGTGTGTTTTTCTGTTTTGGCAGTTTTAATGTTTTGCCCTTTCATATACAGGGGAAAAAAAACCAGACCAAAACCCAAGTCCTTCTGTAACAAAGATGCCTGTGAGTCATAGGTGGGAAAAGTATGACCCTCCAGATGTTGTTGAATGACAATTCCCATCCAGTTCCCATCCTACCCATTGGCTATGCTGGCTAGCGCTAATGTGAGTTGCAGTTCCACAACATCGGGGGGAGGCTGCATTTTGCCTACCCCTTCTTTAAACATTAGTAAATCTAATGTCATAGAGCAGTGGCTTCCAAATTTATGGGTGCGAGATGTTGTTGGCTATAGTGCTGGAGGCTTCTGGGATCTGAACTCCCAAAAAATCTGGGGAATGGAGCAAAAGACTTTCATATACCCTCCAACATTTCACAGATGAAATCTGGGACAGGTGCGACAAAGCAACATCAGAGCATGGTCGAAGTGGCAAAAGTTGTTAATGAGGAAGAAACACACAAATTGGAATAGATTGCAGCAGTTTACCTTTGCCTCAGTATTAATTGCTTCCAGTATTAATGGGATGGGTACTTCTACCTGAGGTATATGCACAACCATGCTCGCCGTGCTGTCGGGGAGACTGTGGGATTTTGTTCAAAAAGGTCATTTTTTTCCCAAAGTCTCCACCCATTAGCACATGAGTGATCACAATGTTCTTTGGTATTGAGCTGTTTGTGTTATGTTGTTAAGCCGTCCATGTTAATCACAGTGACAAAATGATTCTCTTCCACGTTTTTGTGTAGATATTTATCTTTGAGAACAACATCTACTACTGTGCTCATGTGGGGAAGCAAGCCATCCGTGTGGTCTCCACTGGAAAAGACAAAGTAATTTTCAATGGACTCAGCGACTGGCTGTATGAAGGTAGGATGGAAAACTGAAAAGCGTTGCTGGACCTGAAATATATCCAAGGAGCTTGCCCTGTCATATGGTCACACACACTCACACACACACTCACACCTGAACAGACACAAAGAATATTTAACGTAATATATCATAGATATATGTCATAAATTCTGTTGTTAGTTCTAACAAGAGTAGACTTACTGAATCAATGGCAAATTGATAAGTCAACATTTATGTACGTTCCACTGATTGAATGAGTCTAGGATTCAGGCTGTAGAATCTCAAAATCTAGTCCAGCCTCTGGAAAATGCACAAAATTGCCACCACAGCAGTCTTGGCATCTAGCTTCTGCTTAAGACCTCTAATGTGGAGGAGTCCACAACATTTAGAGGCAGTCTGTTGCATTGCTGAATAGCTCATACCAATAGGAAGTTCTTCCTAATGTTTAATTGAAATTCTTCTTCATGGAATTTGAACTTTCTGTCAGAACTGAAAACAAATTTGATGCATTGTGTATGCAAAAATCCATGGTCAGAATCCAATCATATGCTTCTGCATACTATTTGGTTTGTTTTGCCAAGTTTGATGAGAACTGGTAGCCAATCTAGCCACTTGTGAGTCCCATAGAAACCTTCTCCAGAGATTTGGGAAATGCTTTTGGAACTACAGAGGAAAACAGTGGGAGAGGAAGAAAGTCCCAGTTCAGCTGGTGTTAGTTGCTGTAGAACACTGTTAGATCATAGCCCTTAGTTCACAGGATCAAGTACATTTTCCACCTAGTTTCCTATTATGGAAACAACTGATTTTAACCAAAAAAGAAAAAAGATATAGCTTGGCTTTCTGGATAAATTGTTAATAGATCTTCCAAATATGTTGTGAGGGCTACTGTGATTTTTTTTTCTTTTGTGGGATTTTGCAAGTATTAAATATTAGCAACTGTGGTTTACAAAAAAAAAAAATGTTAGTGCTTAAAAATCATGCTAGGAAAATCTTGCTGTTTCCACATAATCTCCAGCAGTGAAGGTTGCTGTTGCTGCCTGAAACTTATTTTGCTATCAAAAAGATTTTTGACATTTATATGGGAAAATGTATGAAAAATTCATGATGACGTGACCTTTTGCCAGTAAGCTTCCACGTACTGTAATCGGACAGAATGACTGATGAGGTACCACAAGATGCTAGGGCTGAGTGGTAATTTTTAGCAACCACTACTTAATAACTAATTAGTTTTGATTTAGCTTCACAGTTCCCCACCCCCATACACATACACTCATGGGTTCAGGGACTAGTAACACAAAATTGTGTAATCTGAAATGATGATGCCAAAGCCTGAAAACATTGACAGTTGTGGATGAAAAGGGAAGTAGATGAAGGGAAAGTGAACTATTATCTATTTTGCAAGAGTTAGATCTTGCCCTTTCTCCAGAAGAGTAGAGGGAAGCATGCATAGGGTTAGGCCATTTTACTGTTACTTAGGTTAGGCAGACATAGGGTGACTGGCCTAGGGTCCTACTGAGAGCTCCATGACTGAGCAAAGATTTGAATCTTAAGCCAAGGCCCCACACATGACATCACATTTGCTCTACCAGTCTATCCTTTCTTGCCCACATAACCATTGAACATTAGAGTTAGAAAGGATCTTGAAGGTAATCCAGTCTAGATCACAGCTTAATGCAGGATCTAGAATATTATACTGACTGTGTCCTGTTTATGGAGCCAGCCAAGGTTCACATTCCTTAAACAGAGTCTATCAGGCAGAGGAGATAGTAGCAGCCAGGTCAGGTTTATAAAAGCTTATCAGTCAGACAATTACCATTCACTTGTTCCAGCAGCCCAGGTCAGCAATAAATGCAAGGTGTCAATACAAGGTGTAGTCATCAAAAACAGTGTAGTCATCAAAAAAAAGTGAGGTTCAAATTCTTCAGGAACATGAGCCAGGAATCAAAATCAAACACATTGTTTCCACCAGAAAGATCAGTTGTCAGCAACAGACTTCTCCACACCAGGTGTGTGATATTTATGGATCAGCAGCCTCCCTCAGCTGTTGCCTGATTAATGAACCTTTCCTATATAAGCGCTCTGAGCCTTGTGGCCCCTCCCTTTCTTGTCTATGCTAGGCTGTTGTAGGTATTGTCGGGTTCATGTTTATGTGTTGTAGTTGTTGGAAGGGTCCCTGTCTGTGTCAGCATCTGTACCTGGGTTCTGGGACTGAGGCATGACAGGTGAGCTGTCCAACCTCTGCTTAAATCCCTGTAACAAATAGAAGATGGTGGCTCCAATTCAGTAGCAGGAGAATCCACTCTGCATTTTAGTTCAGAGGTTAAGGGAGCTATCCAAGGTACTGAACCTATTTTGGGGTTGTGGTTCAGCACTTTAAATACCTCCTTTAATATCTGGGTGTTTAATGACTCTACTGACACCATCTTCCACTGCCCAAGTTTAGGAAACTTCTTCCAGCCTGAAATTTCCATGAATTTTAGACAGGTTTTCAGAGGCTACATTCCAGTGATAGGCGGGGACAAAGGCTAAAGTAGGCAAATCAGAAATATTTAAGCTTAAAGCTCATATGGTCTGTAGCTAAGTCTCAGGATAGGCATTTCAACTTTTGAAGTTGAAGGAATAGTTAAAAAAAAAACCTTGGGAAACCTCTAAATGGTGATGTTATTGAAAAGGATGCATGGCCATTCATTTAGGTTTCCAGATAAAAAAAAAGAGGAGGGGCCTTTGTACCTTTAATGG
The DNA here is from genome assembly GCA_030412105.1 of Cyclura pinguis. NCBI lineage: Eukaryota > Metazoa > Chordata > Lepidosauria > Squamata > Iguanidae > Cyclura > Cyclura pinguis. The sequence goes on along the minus strand of CM059604.1, from coordinate 128,164,188 downwards.
TTGTATAGAAGAGGGAATTTAAGTAGATGAAGTTTGTGAGACAAGCAACACCTGCTAAAATTCGCTCTTCTAAACAATTGTTAAAGGTACAGTAGCTCTGTCCAGTTTTTTACCTGGCAGCCCTACTATCTGAGGAAGCTGAGAGGATTGGATTAAACCTCAAGGAGGGACAGATTTGGTACCAGGACCTCAAGTTCTCCATCTCTGGTGCTGCTGTGAAGAACCCATCACCCCCTCATGGCGGTGTTGAACAGCTCTTTTCATTAAAATTTCTCCTAGTGTTCAACCAAAATCTTTTTCTTTGCCATTTCTTCACATTTCTTCTTGTTGCTTAGCTGTCATCCAAGAATATCTTCCATAGGTTTCTTCTGACATTTGGCTCGAGTCATCCTGCAGCAGGAATATAAAATTTTGCTTCTTTCATTACTGCTTGGATTCTTGCATGCAAGAATCAATAATTTCAAAGGTTTTCTCCCCAGAGGGAAAATGTCACAGGCTTTTCCAATTTTTTCCCATGATTTTTCACACTTTTGAAAGTTTTTGGGAAAAAAAAGATCATTTGCACAAACAATAGATTTTTTTTTTTTACCACAAAACCAACAGTGTATTGGGGACAAAATGCATGTTTTCTTTGGGAAAAAATCATTTTTTTCGATAAAAGAAATACCCCAAGGGTTCTGAGCAAATGAATTGTTCATTTTTAAAAAATCCCAAAATGTGAAAAATCTTGTGGTTGTTCCCTGGTTTCCCAAGAGGATATCTCAATGTGCTTAGACACCTCTTCTGATTGAGGAAGATAAAATGTGTGAGTATCCTTTAATTTACAGCATGGCCAAATATTGCCCATTTTCTCCTTTACATGTCCTTACATGCTCACAGTTGAAAACAAGCTTGGGTTATATCACATTTTGTATTCTACTGTTGCTATATCTCTACAATTTGCTGTATCAGAAAGTTTCCTTGGTAAGCGACAAACCTCCCTCTCAAACTTTCCTGTTCATGACAAACTGCTGACAGAGAGAAATTAACATGGTGATGTGTTTGGAGGGCAGAGGCTAGAGAGCAATGTTGCTGATGCTTTGCTGACACTTCTTTGTTTTCCATTATTGGAATGCTCAAGATGTTCTCTTTGACTTTGACTTCTGAGCCAGTCATTTTTGAGAAAGAGAATGAAAACATGGCACCTTGAGATCTAATATTAAGGATAGAAAGAATATTTTAAAATGTTTGAAAAGTGGTCAGAAGTGTGTTCCTCAATCCTGGACTGGGACTGATGAGTTTGAGTCTTATTCTGTGCACTCCACTTCATCTCTTTTTTTAAAATACAAAACAGAACTTTGTACATTATTTTATGTGTAGAAAATGCTGTTTCCTGCACATAATATGCTATTTTCTGCATGGGAAGCAGCATTTTCTGTGCAAAAACCCGCATGCAAATTTTGAGCAGAGTAAGTCCCAGACCGTGAATATTCTTTTATGAAGTTTTTGAAGACCTTCCTGTAGCAGGAAAAAAATTCCTAAAATTAGTTGTTGCTCCCTTTGAAAACAAAAACTGGAAAAGAATTATTTCCCCACCAAATATAGTTTGCAAAAGAGAGAAGAGCCTCTCTTGATAATCTCAGAGCCGGTTCATACAGGGAGATACCATCTGTCAAGTAGCCTGAACCTGATCCGTGTAGGGCTTTATAGGGCATAACCAGCACTTTGAATTGTGCCTGGAAACAAAGTGGCAGCCAGTGAAGCTGTTTCAACAGGGATGTGGTATGGTCTCTATAACTTGCCCCAATTAACTATCTGGCTGCAGCTCTTTGAACCAACTTAAGTTTCTGAACATTCTTCAAAGTCAGCCTCAGTAGAATGTATTGCATATTATCATAAAGTATTATTTATTTATTTATTCACTTTTGTCCTGCCCTTTATCCCAAGTTCTCATAGCTTTCCACAGGTGTCAGAAGAGCTACTTCTGTGCAGTGCCCGGAGCCCTTCCAGCCAGCGTGGCCAGTGCTCATACTGCCTGGGGGATTCTGTCAGTTGTAGTCCCCCAGAGAAACTGCTTTGTTTCCAAGATCTGGCTTCCCCTTATTCCAAAACTCTACCAATCCACCGAAGCTGACAGGCCTCTGTTGGATTCCTTATGTTTGCCCTCTCGGTCTGTCAGTCCGCATGAATTTGTACTCGTTTATGCTTGTATTGCTTTAGCAAGTGACTGTGGTGGGGTGGATGGTGAGCATATGTTCAGCCTTCTTTCCATCTGTGCCAGTGCCACAGACACCATATAATCAGAGAGTATGCTGAGATGAAGCATGCAGCAGCGACCGCACGCAGGGAGGGGTGTGGCTGTCCTGTCATCTAGTTCCTAGAGTTTGCGTTGTGGAGTGTGAGCAAAGTGATTGCGACCACTAGCATGGCCGTTGTTGTGGTTGATAATCTGCTTTATTGCTTTTTCCCCAAATGTGGTGCAATTTGAGGATTATTTCCTGAAGCTCTTGTTATGTTTCCTCCAGTGGCAAGTGGTAAATATTGTGCTTGCACAGATCCCAGCTTTTCTTTTCTTGGTGAGATTCATTTTGCATGTGTGGATTAGACTTTTCAGATTATGGTTCTAGCAACCCCACCTTGGTGACACAGTAAGCCAGGAGGGAGATGGCAAACCTCAAACAGGAGGAAGTTGATTTTCCCCTGATCCTTTCTTGGATCATGATTGCTTTTGTTACCACAAAGAAAATAAATTCTAGTATTAATCAGACAACCCATCCACTTGCATTTCTTTTATAAATCCCGAAGCGGATTTAAGGGGGCTTTATATTTAAAATGCAAGACTTTATCTGCATCCAGGCTAAGCTTCAAACCACGCTACCCACCCAATAAATCTAGCAAAGGGTAAACTTTCTGCAAGGTATTATGCTGAACTGTTGACTCGTAATGATATGGAGGACCAAAAATATATTCCAATCATTCAGCACTGATGTTGTGGCGTAATCTGCTTAGTGAATTTAGCTGGAAAGTTGCAGCCTGGGGAATAGATTGGTCATAACATGAAAGGCTAGATTAAACATGGTTTTTGAAGCTAAAAGAAAGATTAGCATCACATTTGATCTAACCTTTCTATTTTCATAGCAGCAACCTTTGAGTTTTTAGTGCAAAAAAAAAGGAACTGCAGCAGAAGAGAGGACAGAGGTTTTAAGCCACCTGTGGTTGTGTCAATTCCAGATTTTTTTTTTCTTTAGAATAACACTGTGAAGTCCTTAACATCACTGCTGTTTGTTCTGAGCATTTCTTTCCTTATAATTGGCAACCATTTTTGGAAGAGTTGGGATCCAGCTGGAAAATATCCAGTTTAGTGCAAAGGTCTCATGCCCAAGAACTTGAATTGTATGTAAAATTCTGTCCAGTTTTGTTAATAGAAAGATTGCCCAGCAGAAAATTTGGAAAAGTCATTATTCTGGACTACAAATCTGAGAATCCACTAGCTAGAAATTCTGGTACTTTGAAGCCCAAGGCCTAAATTCTGTTGGTAGTCCCAACTAGAGAAGATGGATTCAATCAGTGGGATATACTAAAGTGTTGACTCATATCCAAAGACTGATTCATTGAGTCAAATCTAGTTAGGACAGACCTCAAACCAATAGGATTGAAGCCCCCAAGATAACTTTTCTGAGCTCTGGTACCTACTTTCTTTTTACTTTCTATCAGTAAATGTGATGCAATTTGAGGATTATTTCTTGAAGCTTTGCCAGGGAAGAGACAGTAGATTTTATTTTTACAAAAATGGAACAGAAATTGACTCTGATTTTCTTACTCCCACTCTTAGTATTCCCAGGGCTTATTCCAAGTGAAACCTGAACTCATCACATCATCTTCTCAGAGCCTCCTTTGAATGACTGGAGACCTCTTCCTCCATTCCATCTTAAGATATCATGTCGACATAGATTACGCAGATTAAACTAGGGACCAAAAAGACCCTCCATATATTATTAAAATTCAGCTACTAGTTGCCTTAGCCAGCAGAGTCAGTGGTGATGGATGCTGGGAGTTGCAGTCCAACAACATCTGGAGGACTGCGCAGTTCTCACCTCTGGCCTAAACCCATTTGCTAGACTCGGCTAGAATAGACTCATGGAATCAGTGGATTTTACATAAGTGTTAGCTTACCACTCAGCAGATACATACCCTCCAACATTTCTCAGGTGAAAAGCAGGAAACAGGGGGCTAAACAACATCACAGTGTGGTCAAAATGGCAGAAGTTGTTAATGAGGAAGGGCACACAAGCTAGGAGATAACACAACAGTTTGTTTTTGCCTTAGCCTGCTGGGAAGTGCATGCTTCTGCTCCTTCCTTTCATCTCTCCTTTGCTGAGTTAATTGAGTGTGAACTACTTTTGTTATTTGAACAAATCTACACCAACTGAAGTAAACTAAGGACAAGGAGGGGAGTGGGAGGAGGAGAGAGAAACTGGGTTGTTGTTGCTATTTGTTTGTTTGTTGTTATATTTATTTATATCCCACATTTTTCCCAAAATTGGGACTCAAAGCAGCTTTTTACAAGGAGCTAAAAAAGAAGGACAAAAGAGTATTAACCAGGAATGTCCTTGCGAAATCAGGACAGTTAGAGGGTCTGCAGTTAAGTCAATAGAACTATACTACTTAGGAACAGCAATTGTGTTTAGGCCCATATCATTTAACATTAAGGTCATATTTTCCGCCAGAAACTCTCCCTCTTCGAAACACTCTTCCAGTGATTTTTGCAGCATGTTGCCTGAGGAGATATAGTGAATGCTTGCAAACGTATTAATCATTTTGGTTGGCTTGAAAAAGATGTCACATGAAACTGCCTTCTGCCATTTTTCTGAAACCAGCATAGTTACCTTTGCTTTATGTATTGAAGCTGCTTTGGCCCCTTGGAAAGAGCAGGCATAACAAAAGCAGTGGACTTTGGGTTAGACTTTTTGTTTTATTTTGCTAATACTGGGTTGTTGTTGTTGCTGTTGCTTTGGCTTTGTACTAGAACATTTCATTATAATATTGAACTTAAGCTGTGCTTACAGAACGATTTCTTTAGTTTTAATTGACAGAGTCATTGGGAATGAGGGGCCCAATCATTTATTGTACGTACCTCCTGTTCCATTGATATCCTGCTGCCACACCTCATGCTGAACCTGTGTGTTTTATAATATGTCACTGAATACATTTTTCAATATTTATTACATTTGTAAGTAGCCTCAGGTCATCTCTAGTTATAATCTTTTGCCCGCTGGGGCAAAAAAAGAACCTCAGTTTCTAATGTATTTCATAAGCATTTTTTTCCTCAAATATTCTACATCAGCTGTATAGCTACATATGTATAACAAGGTAATGTCTCCTGGTCCAAAAGGCCCCTCCCTAAACTGCAAACCCCAGGATTCCATAGGATGTTGAAAGTGGAATAATAGCACTATAACAGTCTAGTGCGGAAATGGCCTATGTAGTCTTACAGATCCATAATTCTAGGTTATGAATCCATAACTACAGTACAGAATGCCAACCAATATTTGCTATTTTCCCCTTTTCTGGTTAGATGAAAAAGGATGCATAACAGTCAGGAAATTTTGTCCAAAATGAAAAGCAGTTGCCTTAAAAAAAAAAAAGTCCTTTGAAACTGTGTGTTTGCATAAAACTGCATGTACTTTTTTTTTCTCAAAAACAACAGTATGTTTAGCATGGAAAATGTGTTTGGAAGGGGCAGAGGAACCTTGTGTATTTCTGTGCAAAAGAATTCCCTTAAAGATTATGTAAGGTGTGAATAGCAATTAAAAACTGTGCGGAAATCATGTTCTCACATGGCAAGGCAGACCTCAGAAGTTATTTGTACCTGCATTCAGAGACAAAATAAGATTTAAGCCACTAATGCAGATCAGCTTGACAGCTGAATCTTATTTCAGTGTTGGCAGTGGGAGAGGGTTCTCCACCACAGGTGAAGACAGCAAGACAATTTGAGAAGTGCAGGACAGGCTATTTGGTGCATGGCTTGGTCTGCCAAAAGAGAAGGAGTTCACGAAGACCAAGGGAATACATCACAGCCTGCCTCGTAAGGCACTTCCCTCACTCTGCTTAATGGTAGTGTCAGCACTGCCAACAGATGTTGCCAACTTCCAGTTTAGTACAGGGACAAGAGAGGTAGACAGGAGTTACTCCAGCTTCAGGACAGGTGAAGTTCTCTTTGGATTTTGTTGACTGCATAGTAGTAAGGAATGAGATATGGAGAGCAGCTGTGGAAATGGGAACGCATGACTGAAAAGCACACCAGAAACAATGTGGTCACAGGGGTGGCTTTTCAGATGTTTCAGCTTCTAGCAGTCCTAGTCAACATAGCCAGTGATGAAGAATGCTAGGAGCTGCATTCCAACCATTTCTGTAGCGCTGCACAATTCCTAACCCTGATTTATAGAAGGAGGCACTACAACCTAGAAAACAAAAGCAGTGGGATCCTGCCATTCTGAGGGGGTTTGCAGATGAATGCCCCATGCAGTCTCCATTTCTGTGCAAACTATGGGCTACAAATTTTGCACTTGTCCCAAGAAAATCTTTATGAATCTTAATTTTACTGCCTATTTCCAAAAACCCACTGTTGCCTGAGTGTTGGCAAGAGGTAGGGTTGCTAGGTATCCCTTATTACATTCCTTTATTTGAGAATTGGAAAGCTTGTCCCTTACGGTACAGGCAGTTGTCCCTTATTATAGGATATGTCTCCAATCTGAGCGTTGGAAATCTGTTCCTTACAAATGCCAAATCAGTGTTTATGTATCTTTTCCTCTCAGCCACCAGCTCCTCCTACACTCTACTGGGCTGGGTTTCTGGCTGTTCTGGCTATTCTTATACTGGAGGTGAGAAATCTTGTGGAAGTCAACAGACTCTTAATAGGCTGCTTCATCACAAAATGTGTAGCAAGATTGATTCACATCTCTAGGATGCCATAAGCAGCTATGGAATTGTGCATCCATTAACCGTCTCATGTAGAACCTCATTGGGGTACAACCGTTTGTTTTTTCTCTTATTAAACTTAGTACCAGTTTATGTCTCAAGTGTCATTGCCGCATTATTTTTGCTCCTAGGGTATGGAGCCAAGGAAGTGAGAAAGAAAGAAAGAAAGAAAGAAAGAAAGAAAGAAAGAAAGAAAGAAAGAAAGAAAGAGAGATTACTATAGCAAGCAATGCCTTTTCCGTAATCTCTTAATTCTTACAGTGCCAATGTCTCACATGTTGTTGTTGTTCCATACCGTAATTTTACAGTGACATCTGGTGGAGGAGGCTTAGATGTCACTGTTTTGAAAGAATATCTTAGAAGTCTGCAAAGAGAACCAGCGTTGAATATTGGACTATAACCCTGGAGACCTGAGTTCAATTCCCTGCTCAGCCATTGACCCCACTGAGTGACCCAGCCCCCAGAAAACCCCATGATAGCTTTGCCTTAGAGCCACCATAAATTGGAAGCAACTTGGAGGCACACAACAGCAACAAATCTTTTTCTGGACTTGAATACCCTACCTTATCTACAATGTAATAGTAAACTCTCTTATAATTAGCATGACTAGATATGAAAATGATGGAGTGCCTATTGATCATGTAACATCTGTGTAGCACTGGGAATTTGCGTGGCTGCTTTTTTTCTTAAACTGGCAGGACAAGCTTACAGTGTGGTTCACCTTTGTCTATCTGGTCTCCAGTCTGGTAATCAAGAATTAAAGTGTATATTTACAATCTTCCCCATTTTGTTGTCTTAGAGGCTCCATCTTTTGCTGTGCCTGTCCAATCATATAGCTTTCTGGAGGTTGCATAATTCTCACTCGTTGTATGCATCTTCATAAGAAAGAGATGTGCTCAGCCCACAATCCTTATCTTAAGCCATTTCCGCACTAGACTGTTATAGCGCTATGATTCCACTTTCAACATCCCATGGAATCCTGGGGTTTGCAGTTTCGGGAGGGGCTGGCCAGCCCCTCCCGAAACTGCAAACCCCAGGATTCCATGGGATGTTGAAAGTGGAATCATAGCGCTATAACAGTCTAGTGCGGAAATGGCTGTACTATTTATTTAGCATGCTTTGTTCCCACCATTCCACTGGAGAAAAAAAATAGCTCTGAAAAGACTAAGAAACCTCCTTAGTTTCAAACAGATTAAACAAGGGAACTATTAAAAAATGTTTCAGTAACTGGCAAGCATCAAACCAATATAAAGACCAGATGAAGATGGTATGTCTTCACCCTTTTCCAAAAAGCTGCAGAAATGGAGCTGTGAGGTGAGTCCATTCCACAATCTGTGAACAAAGCAGGAGAAAGTCCTCCCCCATTTGCCTACCACTCAGATCTTTGGCCTTTCCCCCCCTTGGAAACGGGGCTCAAATCCAGAGTAAGACCATTCTAAGGCCATTTCTGCATGACGTCATCATACCGCCACAGCTAAAGGTTGTTCCTGGTCGAGGACTAGTGCTACCGCATGATGTTGTTGCTAACCAGCTGCTATTGCATCCCCAAGCGTTGCAAATCAGCCCTATTTCATTTCCAGAAAAAATCCATTAAGAGCCTCCTTTAGCACTACAATCCCCTCAACCATATCAGTGCAGTTCCTCAATAGTGCTTGATAGCGCTTCTGGTTGTCACCGATCCAGCAGTGGGTGGGGTGTGACGGGGCCCAGCTTGTCCCTCCGTCAGCTACTCCCATCGCATGGTAGGTTTGAAATCTATCACCTCTCTGTGTTTATTTTAAATTTCTCCTTTAAGTTATTTTTTTTTTACTTTTTTATATACTTTTGTAGGATTATAGCACAAAAATGTAATAGGGTACTGGCGTGTCATGCCATTACAACATTGCTGCGCTAGTATGACTTACCAAAACAAAAAAAAACCCGACCAATCAGGAGCTGCGTGGCAGGGAAAGGGAGTGGCCACTGCCAATGTAGTGAGGAGGGAATACCGGTGGCAGTACCGCTACTCATCCACTTAAGGCAAAAGTATGTGGTGGAGAGCGTTCCTAACCCGACAGCATCATGGAAATCACAGTGCTGGAATTGTAATGGAACATGCGCTATGGAGGTATGGTGAGGAAAGGGCCCAAGAGTTTAGGAGTGATATGTTGGGGGACTACAGTTCTCAAAGTCCACCCCTCCACTTGCACAACCACTGCCCATGCGGCCCTGCAGAGTCCAGGCACTGTAGTCCAAAAAGATAATTTTTGCACCCCCCAGCCATTTCATTATCAACAGTCAAAGGCAAGCCGGGCTGTCGGTCTGCGCTTGTGTAAGTTCCAGCCTGCCACCTTCCCAGCAAGTCATGCCCTTTCATGAGTGAGCATTGCAGTGCCAGGTCAGGAGGAACAAACAGACATTTCCCCATCCTCCTCTACAGCAGCAAGTGCTTGCATCATTTGCTTGGGAGCATTTCAAGTAATATTTCAGCTGCAATCTGTCCCTGCTGGGTTTTTAAGTACCTTTCAAGCTGCACAAAAAAGCTGTCCCCGTTGAACACACACTCCTCATTAGGTTTATTGCAGCTTAAGTTTCATATCACTGAAAGCTCGAACAATCTGTTCTTAACAGTCAGTGGCTCTTCTTCACTTGTTCTTTGAAATCACGGGGATCCTCGTTCATTTAAAAAGTGCTGGCAATTGTGAGAAAATCTTGATCATTGCCAGCAACAGAGATGGGTGGTGAAGAGCACATTTGTATGCATGCCTTTGAAAAGCACCTTACATTTGCAGAGAGTTCAGAGGTAACTTGTAATTGGATCCTTTCCCCCAATAACTGTGGTATAAGTACACTGTGTTATGATGGTAACTTGAAAAGTGGCAAGTTCACTCCTTTTGAGGCATAGCTGTAATGTTTTATAATTACTTTTATAGTTATGAGGCATGTCCTCACCACATGTTAGAGGAGGAACCTAGGTATATAAATCTTCATAAATTTCGTTTTCACAGTTGAGAATGAATAATTTTGCCATTTTTTTCCTGGCTGTGAGAAAGAAATTGAAAACTGCACAGTTTTTGAAAGCTATTTGCAGTTTAAGACTTATTCTCCAAAAAAAAAAAAAAAAAAGTATGTGGATAATTTCTTGCTCAGGAAACTGCATTTTCTATGCAGAAAGCAAGCTTCCTACTCAGAGAACAGTATTTCTATGCAGAAAACAACACTTCTGTACAGAAAGCAACTTTCTTGAACAGTAAACAGAATTTTCTGCACCAAAAATCAGCATTTTTTGCATAGGAAATAACATTTCTGTGCAGAAAATGCTTTTTGCTGTGTAGAAAAATTGTTTCTTTGAGCAGAAAGGGTTGTTTTCTATGCAGACTATGCCATTTTCTGTGTAAAAAACTCCATGCTCATTTTTCATGTAATCTTAAGTCCCAAACTGTGAAGATTCTCCTCATCAGGGTTTCTCAACACTTAAGCAATCTCATTCCTTTTTTTTTAACCTAATAATATTTTAATTATTATAAAACAACAAGTTACTAAGAAGCAACAAGTTACTTTTGAGAGATAATGAAGTTTCTTTTAAAATTGTGACTATAACAGTATCTAAAAACTATTGGGACATGTAACAAATCACTTTATACGAACTAACTTTCGAACTCTGATGCATTCCAAAGCAAATATGTTACAACTAACTAAATTTATGTTATCTATTTTGGAAGTCCTTGTCACTTCTAAATGAGAAGCAAGTTGTAGTCTAGTCAGAGATTAAGGTATTCGGTATATGTTCAGAGGCACTCTTCTTATTACGCATTGCAACAAGTGCACCAAAAACAACAAGCAACATAGCACTATTGGCTCAAAAGAAGAGGCAAAAAATCTGTCATTACAGTCTAACTTTGCAAAAAAAAAAATCTAATCTGTGTGTTCCATATTAATCAACTTGAAAGACCTACGACATCATATTTCAGTGTTTATAATCACTAATGCGATAAGAATCCCTTCCTGGCCCATCAACATGCATTGAAAAAAACAGAAGCAAATCCATCCTTTTACTGTGAGAATGACTGGGTGGTTGAGGAGCATTAAGGGGTAACTAATCTGCATTAAGTGATTTTCAGTATGCCCCATTACATACAGTCCTGGAACTATTTATCCCCAGTTGAGCTACTTTGGAGTAAATGGCTTATGCAGGATTGAAGCCAAAGCTCAAGTTCATTTCCAACAAGCAGCTGGAGATGCCCTGGATACTCATATCCAGGTTTTTTGCAGAGAGAGAGAGAGAGAGAGAGAGATGGAACAAAGATTTCTTCTGGAGAGGTAATGACAGCACTAATCTCCCCATCACCATGGTTTCATAGGCTGTATTCTGAAGCCCATATTAGACTTGCAAAAAAGATTTTTGAATGTTATATGCCACCTTGTGGTCAGATTTTAGCTTTTCCTCTTCCCTCCCCTTCAGAGGAACCTCAGTATTATTATATTCAAAGTCCTGTTATAAAGTAGAGGAAAGCATATTATGTACAGAGGAGGTTTGACATCTTTATCCTAACATTTCCTGAGTTCAGCAGGCTTTCCTGATGCTAGATTTTTAAACAAAATGTTCAGTTTCTCCCCCCTCCCCAGAGTGTCTCATAAGCAGCTTACTTTCTTCTTAACACAAGTCTCTGTCTAGAAGTTTAGCTGGTCCAAAACATTCTGTTATATATAGCATATTGATATCTGTGGTGGCCTTGTGGTTTGGAAAGAGAAAACCAAAGACTACTGAATTTGCCAGTGTTACTGTTTTGGATAATATCTTCCAAATTCTCCCAGCCAGCATGGCCAATGGCCAGACTCCTTGGAGATTCTGGAAGTTCCAGTTTAAAAAGAAAAAGATGTAAAGATTTAAGCTCCAAGTTAAGGTAGACTTTATATTGCTCAAGCAAAGTTCAGTTGAGACAGGGAGTTATTTTATATTTCCTCCTTCTAAGGCCTCTTCTACCATCAGACACACTGACATGCTGTTTTAGATAGCACATTTGGGGTACCGTGAAAGAGCAGGAAATTTTTAATTATTTATATTAGCATGGAAAAGAGAAGAGTGAGAGGTGATATGATAGCCATCTTTAAAAATCTGAAGAAATGACATGTAGAAGATGGAGCAAGCTTGTCTATTGTTACTCCAGAGATTAGGACATGAACCAAATGGTTAAAATTATGAGAAAAGAGATTCTGTCTAAACATTAAGAACAACTTTCTGAAAGTAAGAGCTGTCTGACAGTGCATCAGCTTGTCCCAGAAGGTAGAGAACTCTTTCACTGGAGATTTCTAAACAGAATTTGTGTTGTCTTCTCTTTGGAATGCTTTAGATGTTGATTCCTGCGTGGCAGGTGGTTGGAATAAATGGCCATCCAACTTTATACTTTCATGATTCTACTTTGTTACTATAGTGTGTTTGAGTCGAGAAGTTGTTGAGGTGTTTGTGTGATTTTTCATCCCAATGACGAAGTAATTTGGCTGGCTTTAGATGTTATGGCTTGGATGAGTGGCAGTGGATGCTATCTGCCACTTTACTTCAGTAGCAAAATGTGTTGAGCATGCCCTATCTCCTGCTCAGCAATAATCAGTGGCTTACCTGGGCAAAGCTAGTCTAACAGGTATACTGGACAGTGATCAACTTCCTAACAGCAGGAATACTGGTGTGTGTGTTTTTCTCATTATTCTGTCTATTGGTTAAAAAATGTTATCCCATAGCATGTGCAGACGCGTAGCATCATTCTTGCAGGTCTCATTGTCTTGATTAACTGAGACTCTTAATATGATTCAGAATGTTTATCATGAAATGGTAGTTGCTACACTAAAGCCATTGAAAATGTGCCTTAATTGGGCAGTGGCTGCTAACTACTAACTAGCTTTTCCATGAGGATTAGCTTCCACTTACTGATTTTTCCTGACACGGGTATATGTAGCTTCCATGCCCTGGTATATATTGGCCCGGCTAGGCCTTCATGGAGCCTCATCACACGCTGCAGTGAGATATGTTATGGACTTTTGGATACAGTAAGCCCTCCGCATTTGCGGGTTTCACTTCTGCAGATTTGATTATTCATGGATTCTTTGCTGCCTCCCTAAGCCATTTTTAATAGGGACTGCAAGCCTCATGAGACTGAGAAACTGCGATGGAGGCTTGTAAGTCCCTCTTAAAAATGATGTGGGGCAGCAGGGGGGCAGTAATTCCCACCAGCCACCCACTTCTGCGTTGGGAAAGAACCTTGATGCCTGAAAGGAATCCACAGTGGGTTGAATATGGAGATCATACTTTTTTGTATGTTAAATATGGTTTGGGAGGGCCTAGAGTTACTCACGGTTTTTCCACTTTCACAGGAGTCCTGTGCCCCTAACCCTAGTGAATGTGGAGGGAGGAGTGTATAGCATCTTGCAAAATAATTAAAAAGTTAGGTTTCTTCCTAGTTCTTCTAAAGAGGGCGACAAAAAGAAAATAAAGAAGGAGCTTCTGGAAACAAAGGAGATCATATGTCTATTCTAAAATGGCTGCTTAGCGTTCTTCTTTCTCTCATACTGCACAAGGGGGAAAACGGCCCTATTAAAACTGGAGTTAGCATTTTTTTGAAATATGGTTTTGCTTGGGGTATCTAGTGTTTTCCTGTTGCTGTATGGTATTTGTTTGTCTAAAGCAGATGTGGTAAAGCTGGGAGGTTAGCGATGTCACTACCAGCAGCCAATCTGAGCTGTGCACAGCCACCTTCTCTATCAGCTGTACACAACCAGGTTCCCTTGCCCATAAAAAAAAGAGAGGGAATGGAACGTATAAACAAAGATATTATTAATGTACTTTCCCGGTAAACTTGCTGATCAAATATGTGAGTCTTTACATATCTATGTAGGGAAACACTGGTATTCACACTTCCTACCCACCCACTCACCTCCAAGTTGTGATCTCTGTTGCTGTTAAGTGATGTGGAAAGCCCATGCAAATGTGCCTGTATTTTGAGCAGTTTATGGCAATAGATGATAAGCATGTGGTTTTAATCTATCATTCTAAAAACCAAAGCGCCACCTTGTGGTACAATATTTTTCAAGTTGGGTCTGACAGCATCATGCTACGCAGTGGCATCTGTTATTTGAAAAGATTCCAGCTGAGAATAATCTTCTCTGATTATGGCAGAACAATGCAAAATGCAAATAGCATGCCTCTAATTAGAAATGGTTGTTAGACTAGGCTGAGATCCAGAGTTAGTCTGAGTATGACTTACCTTTGTATTGCTGGATTTGCTGTAAAGGGGTTATCTAATTTTAATTCCAAATGGTTCCTTCACTTGTATTAAACAATTCATCTTAGAGAAGTAAAATGATCAAGGAATGAATACGTTTGGGGTTGTTGTTTTTTTAAACATGAGACCTTTTGTTGTCTTTCATAAATATGTAGATCCACTTTCTGACATCCATATTTTTCTAGGTAGTTTCAGATTCCACATATTATAAAAGAATATTTTATTAGGTGTATATCAAAGGTTTCATCCTTTGTTTTTGCATATATTTACAGCCTCATCTTAATAAGTTGGTGCTGGAAGGGTATTTGCTGTATTTGTCTTTTTCATAACAGTAGCTGAGTTAAAACTACAAGCCAGCTTCAGGTTGCAGAGATTCATACACTTGACTGACACTCCCAGACTTATAAATAATCTTGCATGTCGAAATGCATTTATTTGTCTATTTATTTACTGTTTATTGATCTCTCAACCATAGATCCTTCATCACTACCAAAGAATCATTACAGGACTAATCACTAAAAGTGCTACTGGTCTTCAAGCATTTTAGATCTAGTGTCAGTATTGAAAGATTTGACACCTTTAACTGTGATGGAAGAGCTGTTCCCATTTAAACAAACTTTCAAAAAGGCTGCATCAGAATGCCTACAAAAACCCTGCTGGAATGGGGTGGATGAAGCTGTCTGTGAAGGGGGAGGCAAGGCATATCTGGGCCATTTCCACACTAGCCTTTGAGGCCCGTCCCTAAACTGCAAACCTCAGGATTCCATAGGATGTTGAAAGTGGAATAATAGCACTATAACAGGCTAGTGTGGAAATGGCCCTGGGTAAAGCCAGCCAGTCGCAGCCCATGGAATTCTGTGAGGGGCAACCTATGGGATGAAAAATATATAAACCAGAGGCTTGTCCATAAAAAAAGGTAGAAATAGAAATAAGGTCAGCTGGGAAGAGAAGAATGAAGAAAATCTCAGTAGGGTTTTCCATAGCTGAGAATGTGGCAAAAGTGTTACTTTCTTTGAAACGGAGGTGTTACCTGTGTGTAGAACCAGCATTAGGCTAGATGTTTATTTGTTATATACTAAATCATTACTGCTTTATTTTCTGTATCTCTGTGTGAATGTTTTAATCTAGTAATTGATAAAGAGGATCAGTGACATTTTAACACACTGAACCCAACGACAGCCACTGCCACTTGTCCAGTCTAGCGGTCTCCTTGAGGCCTGAGTACCAGATTCAGGGAGGATAGGAGGGCAGGGTAGTTGGTTGGAGCCCAAAGGCTGGAACTGTGAGGCCAATATAGATAGGAGTTGTGTTACACTGTCTCTCACACACATGCAAAAATCGCAGCATAGAAGCATGTGTCTTATAGACTCAACTGTTCTTGATCCACATGAACAGGATTTCTAATCACAGGGTATACCTGGAAAATGTCCTTTCATTATCATGAAGGGTATAGAACTGGCCCTTCCTGTGAAAGAAATGCTCTCTTGTTCTTAGGCACTGACAATTTACCTAAACAGATAATGTGTTCATTACTGTAGAGGAGATGTTTTCATCTCATTGGTCTACTTTGGGGGGGGGGGGGGAGAGAGAGAGAGAGAGAGAGAGAGAGAGAGAGAGTCAGCCCTCCACGTTTGTGGGTTTCACTTTTGTAGACTTGATTATTCACAGATTATTTGCTGTCACCTCTGCTGCCTCCATATGCCATTTTTAATAGGGACTGCAAGCCTCATGAGACTGAGGAATTGAGAACGAGGCTTGTGAGTCCCTATTAAAAATGGTGTAGGGCATCAGTGAAGGTGGCAGTAAGTCCCACCAGCCACATACTTCTGCCTTGTGAAGGAACCCTGATGCCTCAAAGGAATCCATGGTGCATTGAATATGGTGATCATCCATTTTTATGTGTTGAATATGGTTTGGGAGGGCCTAGAGTTATTCACAGTTTTTCCACTTTCATGGGGGTCCTGTGCCCCTAACTGTAGCAAACATGAAGGGATGACTGTAATTCATACTTTCATCAATGACTTTGTATAAGTTTAATTTGCATTTCTTTTAAATATGTTAGCTGCCTGCTCTGGTCTTGCAGATTCAGAAACGTGTCTTCCTTGATTGAGCCTATCCATCTGTAATGTCGTCTTCCTCTTTTCCTACTGCCTTCTACCTTACCAAGCATTATTGTCTTGTCTATTGAGTTGTGCGTTCTCATGATATGGCCAAAGTACTGCAGCCTCACTTTAGTCATCTTGGCTTCTAGGGAAAGTTCAGGCTTGATTTGCTGTAGGACCCATTCATTTGACTTTTTGGCAGTCCAGGGTATCCATAGAACTGTGTGTGTGTGTCTGTGTTTGTGTGTGTCTGTGTACACATGCGCACACACACATATTTACTTCTCCGAGCACACTGGATCCTCTTGTCTCAGCTCCACTGTCCCAGCCCTTGGTTACCCTCATCTGCTATATAAGCTTCTCCATTAATGCCATACTCAGTCAATTGTAGCAACAAGTAATACACAATTTTTTTTTTCTGGCCAGTTTTTCATACAAGAATGAGTGGGTTCTTGAGGCAATATTTGAACCAAGGACTTCCTGATTCACAGCTCTGGCCCTTTCCTCACTTTACCTGGATCCCATGGTGTCTCATCGTGATGGGAAATCCCAGTGCCACTCCTGGGATGGGAGTGGGACCGGAACGCTCCCCTCCACACCCAGCCAGCTGCCAATGGATGGGTAGTGTTCGGGACGCAGTCCTTCCTTCCACAGTGCAGCTGACCTCTTCTTGTGCTGCACTGAGGAAAGAAACGTTTGGTAGCTCTTCTGCCCTTGCCACACGGCTGCCAGTGACACGATCATTGTGTGACAGGAGGCCATTACTGGATTTTTTTTCTGGTGATGGTATACTGCGCTATCACAACAGCTGGGGACACAAGAGGAAGGGACCACAACGACATCGTGCAATGGCATGCATCACAGACCAGCAGCAATGCGTCCCACGCTGGGATGGTGCCATCATGCAGAAAGAGCCTCAGTCTTCTACCCATTATTTTGCTAACTCTCAGCTGTTTAACAGATTTCCTTCCTTCTGTGCGCCTTTGAGATATCTCAGATCAATGCTCTTGTTTATTTTACCCACATGCGAACAGGCTGGTGCATACAGAGTACCAGAACACCTCTATTCCTTTGAGATGCACTAAAAACTTTAGCAGTTTTTGGAAGCATTCTTAGATCTTTTTATGTTGGCTTTTTCTTACTTTTGGAATTAGGCCATTAGGATTTTACCAGTTGTTTCCAAACTTAAAATATATGAAATATATGGTCGTCAGGAATTCTGTTGGTTAGTCCCAAACAGAATAAACCAACTGAATCAATGGGTCTAGTTTGGTTAGAATTTAGCTCTATGTGTCTTAATTGTATTGGGTATAAGATATTTAAAAAAAGGATCAAGTACAGGGGTTTCTAGCTAATGAATCCAGTATAGTCTGATTAAACTGCTAGTGGTCCTATTGCAAGCTTATCAAATCCCTTGGTAATGGCAGCAGGTGTGAGAAGATAGATCCCCTTATAAGACACCTCTGTTATGAATGTAATCAGAACTTCTGTCCTCTCAGTTCTAGACCCAACAAACTCACTTCCTATGTATATCCCAGTAGGTTTCTTTACATCTCAGTCATGAAGCTTTGCTTGATTGATTCTGCTATGCCAAGGGAACAGAAACTACTGTTTCCCTGCTCTTCATTACAGTGCACAGAAGAAATGGAATTTTGAAAACAGCAAACAAATTTGGACAATATTGCAAAGAAAGGTAAAAATAATATGGGAAACTAGCAGTGCATAGCGAAAGTTGAGCTGATTCCCATGTTGCAGTCCTTTCTTGAATATCACAGCAAGTAATGGGGAATGGAAATCATACACATATATATTGTCACTGGGGAGACTGGGAGGAGAGGTGACTGTAAGTAGCTGTAGCTGCAATTCAATGCATCACTAAAGATGCTTAAATCCCAGGGAAATAAACAGAACACAGGTAACCTTAACTGTGTACTGAATGCCAGCCAGTTGTTATGATTATTGTGAAGACAGCATTTATGGAGAATGAGCTAGAGTCAGGAGACACTGAGGGAGTAGAGAGCCAGTCCAAGATATTGTGCTGCCTGAGGCAGAGAAGCAAATGGTGCTTTCCAGCCAGCCAAGTCATGTTCCATGGTACCTAAAATCAGCCAAGTTTGGTGCCTGAGTCAGCAAATCCCATTAGTGCCTGTCTCCCACTTTGGCAGGAAAAATACAATCAAGATTAGATTGTGATTTAGGACCCTTCCATACTACAAAGTTATAGCAGTATGATTCCATTGTAAGTGTCATGGCTATACCCTGTGGAACCCTGGGGTATGTGGTTTGGTGAGGTGCTAGAGCTCAATAGCTGAGAATTCCAAATACTTCTCCCTAAAACTGCCAGTCCCACAATTTGATAAGATGGAACCGTGGGAGTTAAAGTGAAATCACAGTGCTATGATTTTGTAATGTTTCATCATCCAACCCTTTGTGAGGGTTGGATTTTGGAATATTTTCACATGCTTAGTGTCTTTTCTGTGTTTTCAGGGTAAAAATGGCCCCAAATTGTATCCATTTTTTTTCAACAGAAATTGTTGGGGATGAAGTGGTGTAGGGTCCTTTAGGGGTAAAAATAGTGGTGCCCAGGGGCTGCATGCAGCCTGTGAGTTGCAATTTGACCACTCCTGGCTTAGAAACTATTAGGAAAAAATAATGAAATAATGAAATTAACCAGGGGCTAAGTTACGGTGACCCTAAGGCATACCTATCACAGGGTTTTTCTGGCAAGGTTTGTTCAGAAGGGATTGGCCATCCAAGGCTGAGAGAATGTGACTTGTCCAAGGTCACCCAGTGGGTTTTCATGGCGGAGTGGGCATTTGAACGGCATCATGCTGGCTCTCTAATTCAGTAAATATCCTGGTTTAAAAACAAACATTACAGTGGGTAGGGAAAAGAGACCGCACTGATCCTGAGGAATTGCTTAAATTATTACCTTGTAACAGCATATAGCCTTTCCTATGAAAATGAATAATAATCAGGAAGCAGAAAAGCAACTAGAATTTTTTTTTTTAAAACCCCAGCCCCAAATTTCACCAAAACAAACAAACCCAAACCTGCTGATCTGGATGCACTTTTGCATGGAAATGTAGACCTAATAAATGCCTATTGCCTCTCCGTGTGAGCTGCCATTCAGAACCGTTGAAAGACATGATCTAGCCATTAGAGACCCAATATTGTCTGTAATAAATATATCATGCACTACATCAAATCTGAGTGGCAGTTCATGCTGGAAGAAAATTGCAGGGAGAGTGGAAACTGTGTAGGCTGAAGGGAAACATGCTTGTTTTTCTTCCCTTTATAAGAGAGCACTATTGATCCTGTTCAATGGCAGATGAGGTGAAAAGAGAGAGTCTGATCTCATAATCTTACTGCAGCAAGGCTAGATGAAAGCCTTGTGTCAAACAATATTAAGAAGAGAGAGACGAAGGTTGAAGACTAGTGGTGCATGACTAATTCAGAGATGAGAGTCTAAATATATTATCACCTGGTATAATTCGCAGAGATTGTGGAGAGCCATAGCCGTTGAAGCCATCAATGACTTGTAAGATAGCCATGGACTATAATCTGTGACGTGTATCTAGGGCAATCTGGCTCCAACCTCTTCCTTTTTTTCTGTGAGATGATTTGTACAGCAGGTTGTCTGAATAGCAGTGTTCTTGACAGAGTTGCTGTGAATAGTTTCCTTCCTCATATCCTTGAGCTGTCCCAATTTAGCAGAGATAGTCCCAGTTCATCCTCTGTCATACCACTTTTTCAGGTGCTTTTAGAATGCCCCAGTTTGTTTCTCCTCCTCTGATTTTCCCCTTTCATCCTTGGCTTATTTCAGATGATGAAAACTGAGTTCAAAGTGCAGATGTGGTTTGCACTCTGTTGACTTTAGGAGGAGGATAGAGGTCTGGAGGAAGTGGAATCTTGCCCTTCCCAGCAGGGTCAGGCAAAAGCAAAATGCTGCATCCTCTCTTCTCCTCATCAGTAGCATTTTACATCTTGACTGTCTCGCTTGGCCGCCATGTGTCCTGGTTTTCATCTGTGAAATATTGGAAGGTATCGTTCCCCCCACTTCCTCCTTAGCTTCATATACTTGGTCTCTGTAATCATTACAATAATTCTGCTAAGTAGATCAGTACTATTATCAGCATATTAGAGCTGAAGGACGATTGAGGCTATAAAACATTTGCTAGAAGGAACCCAGGTAACATTATGATTGGAATGGGATATGAATCAGCCATTCACTGCTCACACTCTGAGGCACTAAAATAATAAAGATCGCCTTGGCCAATGGCACAATGATAATTAAGGATGACAGTGCATTCCCTAATTTCAACAATCAGCTTGTCATAGTGGATTAATGCCAGGTGTGAAGCAGAAATAGACCACCTTGTCTCTCTGCTTGTCCTCTTCCTGACTGCAGACAAGATAGAGGAGCCGCTGCCAAAGAAAAGAAGAGGAACAGCCAGTATCCCTTTTTTCTTGCTCAGAGGGCAGTGAGGTAGCATTTTATGGGAAATGTGCAGTCAGAAATTTCTTCATTTGCTGGAAACAGAGGGACAGTTATCCAAGAGCAGGAAGGAGACTTCTCTAGGAGTAACTAGTATTGGTTTGCAGGAGCAGAAGTGGTGGGAGGTGTCTTTCGGAAGGTATAAGTAAGGTGTGGTGTCTACTCAACAGAATGCGCCCACCCAAAAAGGAGGAAATGGAGTCATGATACCTTGAGAGCCAATTCTGTACTTAATTTGAGAAAAGGCAAATTATGGAACTCCTTGTGGAAAGGAATTCTGCAGTTTGCAAAGATGAATTAAACATCAGCATATAATCATATCAGTAATTGTTTTTAATGAAAGTTCTGTTCTGCGTCTTTACTGTGCTTTTATCAAGGAAGTGGTAGAGAGATAAGCAGTTTATAAATACAGTTACATCAGTAAATATATTCCAATTGATGATGTCAAGTTCCGCCTCTAACTGTCACCATTTTGTGGCAAGCTCTGCCTCTGCACTGCCATTATGTGACTGGTAAGCCTCATTTCCATCGCCCTTTTTGAAAGTCAAATCAAGTTTCGAATCCATAGATAATTCCAGGACTCGAGTATGATGTTACATATTTGGCTGTCTCAGTTAACACATGTGAACTGGGTGTGATGATCTTGAGATGCAACAAAATGGCTTTAATAGCTGTGATAGTTTTGAAAAAGTGACAAGACAGGAGGAATTGGTTCAGCTTTTGAATATGGGCAGTAATGGAGGCTTGGGAGGCTGAAGGTGTTTAGCTGGAGACAGCTGGACTGGAAATACCAGATGTCTAAAGCTGCCTATTCTGTTTGTTGCTTTGGGAATTCATGGTTTTGTTGCCCTTTAGTTCTGCCATGCCAAGCTTGTTTAATTAAGAGCGGAGTAGCTCCTGCAAAGCCCTCAGCGGTGGCTGGTGACACCTATATTGGTGGGGCAGTGAATCTGCCCAACCCTATCTCTCATCTCCAAAATGACTTCAGAAGCTTGGATAGCTCCTCTAACATCCAGATTAAAACCGAGAGCAGATTCACTATCTCACTGACATGGGAGCTGTCAGTTGCCGCTGGTGTTCTTCCATCCAAGGGAAAGTGGACCTTAATCTAGAGAAAGCTAAGTTACTGGAATTCACTCTCTGGGGTTTTTACTTCCAAGATCAGGCTAAGCAATCTGAAATCGACTTTGACTGGCATGTTTTACTAGTTGCACTGCCTAGATTTATCTCTATACTGATGTTGAAGAAATTTCAACCATTTCTGCACTAGACTGGACAGAGAAAGATCTTTGCCATTTGGGACTTAATCTTACACACACAAAAACCACACATACACAGGGTTTTTCCATAGCAGTAGCATTTTCTGAATATTTTCTGCTATTTTATCTGCTACAAATAATGCTGTTTTCTCCACAAAAAGACCAGTGTATGGATTTCTCACCGAATAAATGGCAAACTGCAAATAACCCTTCAAAACTGTGCAGATTTTCAAGGATTTTTTGCAGCAGGAAGAAGAATGATTAAATTATTCATTCTTGCCCATGGGAACAGAATTTACAAAAATTTATATCCCTAAATTATTCACAACTAAATGGGCATGTTCCCCTGCTCTATAACATTTCACAGATGAAATCTAGGTCATGTGTGGTCAGGCATATCAGAGTGAGGTCAAGATGGCAAATGTTGAAAGGGATACACAAGCTAAGAGAGGCTGCAGCAGTTTGCTTTTGCCTGAGTCTGCAGGGAAAGGCAAGATTCCGCCTACATCTCCTCTCCTCCCACTGAGTAAATGGAGTGCAGACTGCTTTTGCACTTTGGACTCATTCACAGCAATTGAAGTAAGTGGTAGACAAAGGAGGAAATGGGAAGAGGAGAGAGAATCTAGGATATTTTACAAACAGCTGAAAGAGTGAGACAATATAGGGTCTAATCAGGACTGTCCCTGCCAAGCTAGGATAGCTGGGGGATAACAGTTCCTTGTACTGGCTTCAGACATCATTGTGTCCCTTGTCAGATCCTGCTATAGAACTGGGATGGGACTTGCATGGCTCTCCAGATGCTGTTGGATTTCAGCTCCCAGTGTTCCTCACCACTGCCTAGAGCTACTGGCAGCTCCGGCCCAATGATGTCTGAAAGTCTGCATGATTCTCACCCCATCTGTAGAGTAGATCAGATTTCTGTTTTACTTATCAGGTTAGAAGGCAAGCACTGTGATGACAGCTGCCATCTTAAGCATGATCGCTTGGGAACAAGTGCTGTTGAATTCTAAGAAAAGCTGCGGTGGGTTTATTGTGGCATGCACTATCTTCACTGTGGCATCTGTTTCATGCCTTGGCAGTGAGGATGCTTGCACTTGTTTGCTCCTGTTATCTCTTAACTGGTTAATTAGGTTTATCATGCACTTGCTTTCACAAAAGTCTAATGCATATAAAAGGCATACACATATACTACCATATTCACAGCTCCATGTTTCTGAAGAAGCAGGGTGTTATTTTAAAAGTTTGTCACTGGTGCACACAGTCACAAAAGTGCCTCTACCAGAACCAGCACTGTCGTTAGGCCTCAGATGGTAGAGAGTGGTGCAGTGCGTTGCTGGAGGAGAGAAGCAGGATAACAGTGCAGCCTTCCCTGTACCTGTGCAGTGCTGTGCCCATTTGCCACCACTGAAGTCAGAATCAGCCCTCAGTCTTGTTGACCTCTTTAAGAGAAATGGAAGAGAGCCATTTTATCTTTTGTCTTGGGTAGCAAAATATCTTGGACTTCATACTGGGTTGTTGAGGATATTTTCTGGATCACAGAAACTGGATGTCCAACTTTCCCAAATTTGGCAGGGACAGTCCCAGTTAATCCTCTGTCATCCCACCTTTTCAGCTGCTTTTAAATTTTTCCAGTTTCTCTTTCTTCCTCCCACTTTCCCCCTTTGTTCCCGGCTTACTTCAGTTGCTACAAACTGAGTTCAAAGTGCAAAACTGGTATGCACTCTAAGTCAGGAGGGGTGGGATTTTGTCCTTCCCAGTAAGCTCAGGCAAAAGCAAACTGCTGCTGGCTTTCGTAGCTTGGCTATTCTTCCTCCTTTATAACTTTTGCCACCTTGACCACGCCATGGGCCTTTCCGCACTACACTGTTACAGTGCTATTATTCCACTTCCTCTTCAACATCCTGTGGAATTCTGGGGTTTGTAATTTACTGAGGCCAAAGAGCTCTCTGGCTGAGAATTCTAAATGCCCCTCCCTAAACTGCAAACCCCAGGATTCGATAGGATGTTGAAAGCGGAACAATAGCATTGTAACAGTGTAGTGCGGAAAGGCTGTTTGAGATTGTTTGGCCACATGTGTCCCAATTTTCATCTGTGAAATGTAGAAGGGTATAGGACAGGGGTAGTTTCATCAGCTGCCCTTACAGTTTGATGTGAATCTTTTGCTGGGGTTGGTTACACAGTTGCTCCTTTTTCATAAAGTCTTGCCATGCATCAGTATCCTTAAAAGTCTCTGGCATTAAATAACATATGAAAATGCCCTCCGGAAGCTGGATTAGAATCTCAAATGATCTTCTCTTGAAGTGCTTCATTAAGCCTGAGAGATCTGAGGAAGATGTTTGCAGAATAAAGTTAATTCCTAATTAATGCTGAAGTGTCAAGGACTTGCCAGCCTTCTCGTTATATTCCCATCAGACATTTAATTATTGAATCATACCTGATATTTTTAAAAATGCTTGTAAAAACCTGCATTAAGAGCTCAATCCTGTGTATGACTACTCAGATGTAAGTCCAATCAAGTTTAATAGGACTGATTCCCAAGTAAGTATATATAAAAGGATTGCAGCCTGAATGTGAATATACAATAAATGAACTGGAAAGCAATCTAGGAATGTATTCTATGACTGGTCTTCTTCAAGTATGGTTAACTTGACTGAGAAACAAACCCAGATGTTTTCAAAGTATTTAAATATATTAAAAAATACTCTATCTATCTATCTATCTATCTATCTATCTATCTATCTATCTACCTACCTAACTACCTACCTATCTATCTATTTAATATCCCATCTTTTCCCAGCCCTTAGAATCATAGCAACTTACGAAAGTTAAAATAGATACAGCTGAAAGTACATATCATACAAAAGTGAAAGTATAATTTAAGTTTCAGTGAGACAAAAAGTAATGAAAGGGAAGTCCATCAAAATAGGGGAGAAAATAAAGGATGCACAGAATACAGTACATTATTAAAGGTGCTTTCCCTAGAAGCAATCAGTCTGCAAAGGCCTGCCAATATTTTTTTTTTCCAAAAAGGCTCCACCTGCCTTTGGAGTATGACCTTGGAGACCAAGTTTTGATTTTCTGCTCAGCCATGGAAATCTGCTGGGTGATGTTGGATGTATCACACATACATATTCCCAGAAAACCCAATGATAGGTTTGGCTTAGGGTTGCCGTAAGGAGAAAACGACTTTAAGGCACACATCAGCAACAAAGTGTCCTCTATGCAGAAATTGCAGTGATGGGGATCCATCCATCCATTCATCACTTTATTTATATCCCTCCTTTCTTCTGGGCTGGGACTCAAGGCAGCTTATTAAAAAGGCAAAGAATACAATAAAACACATATAGTTAAAAACACACAAAATTAAGAACGGTATTAAATAACAATGGACTTAAAAGCAATTAAAACCTTACTCTAAAAACAGGTTAAAAACAGTGGAGGTCTTAACCTGGCACTAAAAGAAAAATGAAGAATGCTTCTGAGCTTCCTTGTTGATGGAGTTCCAAAGTGCGGGAGTAGCCACAGAGAAGGCCTTCTTCTGCACTCCCAATGACCCATGCCTGTGAAGGCAGTGGGGCAGGGAAAATTGCCTTCTCTGTGAATTTTAAAAATCCAGCAGGGTCATAGGGAAAGATCTGCTGTTGTTGTGTGCCTTCAAGTCATTTACAACTTTATGGTGACCCTAAGGTAAACCTATCACAGGGTTTTCTGGGGCTGAGAGTGTGTGATGCACCCAAGGTCACCCAGTGGGTTTCCATGGCTAAGTGGAGGATTGAATCCTGGTCTCCAGGGTCGGAGTGTAGTGCTCAAACCATTACACCAAGCTGGAGCTCTCATAGGGAAAGATACTGGCATTCAAGCAGTCTGGTCCTGCTTGGAAAATTGGTGTCCGTATCACCTCCCCACCACCACCAGAAAATATAAAATTAACTATAAAAAAAGCTAAAATATACTTGCATTATAAAAACAGGCCTTCAGGTATTGTAGTCCTATGAAAGCTTGCTCAGAAATAAATCATCCTTACTATGTTTAATGGGGTATATTCCCAGGTAAACGAATAAAGGATTGCAGCCCAAAATCTAGCCTTGCCAGCATTCTTTTTCAGTAGGGTTTTGCAACTGTGGGTGAATTCTTCATTTGCCTTGCTTAATATTCTGTTCTGTTGAAGTGTTCCTTTGTGTGGTATAATATGAGTCTAATCAGGGTTGGAGGAGCAGCATGTTCATAACAACAGATTCCGTTTCAGTATTCTTCATTAATTTCACTGTCTACTTGTGATGCTCTGCACATCGACTGGGATTTTCCACCTCCCTGCTCCGCATCCTTGCTCACTCGCCTTTCAGATCTCACTGCCTTCTTTTCTCCCATCTCTTTTTTATCTACAGAGGAGATCCTGAGGACACACATTGCCCACTGGTGGTCCCCTGATGGCACGAGGTTGGCGTACGCAACGATCAATGACTCCAGAGTCCCCATGATGGAGATTCCCATGTTCACAGGCAGCCTTTATCCTAAAGTAGAAACCTATCATTACCCAAAGGTAGGCTTGATTCAGGAAGTAGTGTTAGCTGACGTTCTAGCTCTTCATATTCGAACTGATTAACCAACAAGAACATGTAACTGAACTTAATGAGGAAAAAACAGATTCAGTGAATTAATTGCAGCCTGAATCATCTCAGAACCAAATTGCACAGTCATGAATAATTCTTAAGATTGTTTTTCTTGCAGAGCAGTTGTCCTCAGCTCCAGTCTGAGTAGAAGGCCAGTGAGGCAGACTTGCAGAGGAGAAAAAGAGACGGTCTAACCTGTTTCTCACCCCAGCTGTTTCTTTGCACAAGACCACCTCATGCACACACACACACACACACACACACACACAGAGTCACATGCACACAGAGCCTGCTTTCCTACTCAAGAGAAAAGACATAGGCCGTTTCCGCACTAGCCTGTTATAGCGCTACGATTCCACTTTCAACATCCTCTGGAATCCTGGGGTTTGCAGTTCGAAACTGCAAACCCCAGGATTCCAGAGGATGTTGAAAGTGGAATTGTAGCGCTATACAGGCTAGTGCAGAAATGGCCATAGTGGCTTCAAGAAAGTGTACAGTCCTACATGACCATCTTTTGATGCGCTAATGCCAGGTTTGCTCTAAAGCTGAAAATTGAGCTAATCGGTAGGGTGTTGTTCCCCATTCTCCTCACAATGAAGCCATCTGTAATTGCTTTCCATTCAAAAAAACAAAAAGTAACCACTAGGGGGAAGAACTGATTGATGAATTACATGTAGTTTGACCCTTTGTTAAACCTGTATGTTTAATTATGTTTTAAAACTTGCTGTGCCCAGCATCAAAGTTCTAAATTGGTTATACCAAGTTGTTTGAGATAGAGAATGGGTTGGATTCAGACTTAGCCATACGTAGAGCCAACCCACTGATATCTACAGAAGTTAAGTTAGTTCAGTCTTAGGTCATTCCATAAACTAATTGTTATCATTCCACCTTTGTTTTGTCTTTCTAGGTTGGAACAGAAAATCCAAGTATATCTTTACATGTCATTGGTCTGAATGGGCCTACTCATGATTTGGAAATGACACCTCCTGATGATGCAAGAATGAGGTTTGTACTGTGCTAGCAAAATATGAGGACCTGGGAGTATGGTATATCGTTATGGTTTCCTTTGCTCTCTCTTACAGTTACTAATTTTACTGTTTCTTCCCTCTTATATCCATCTTTTGGGTGCTAGATCTACATTGTTGACAGAGTAACTTTGGCCATACACTTCTGACTGCCACTGGCTTGCATTCTCTAACATCATAGAGAGACTTACCTCTGTTGGTCTGAGGTAGCTTGTTGCTTGGTGTTGAAAACTGTCACTAGTCATAATAGTAGCAGCAGCAGTAGTACATGAATCACTGTGGATCAAGATAATGAATTTCAAATGAATTTTCAAATATTGCTGTCAGGGTTTCAGGTAGTCCATGCCTATGTATTGAACTATGTTTTCAAAATAAAAACAAAACACATTCAAGCCACTTACTGCATTCATTAAATGATCTATTTGTGGTTAAATTTGTGTTGCATTCTTCCTCCAAGAAGCTCACAATGGGTCTTCCCATTTTAATCAGTGTAGCAAATCTCTTGTAGTGGGACACACTGTGGTCACACTGAAACCTGTTTGGCTGAGCAGGGATCTGAATGGAATGTCCCGATCTGTGTTCAAATCTCTGTCCTTCACACTAGATGTGAGTGTTGCTCAGGAAAGGCCAGGCCACAATAATTTCCCCACTATTGTCCCGTGCTCATCTATTTGGACTAAATGGGCATATGTCATTTGGACATATGTCAGAACATTCTGTTACTCCTTAAAGTGCCTGGATGCAATTAAATGTTTTGCTACTATAATCTTTTACTGCAGCTTCCCTAGAATGTACAACGTCTAAATCCAATGTTTTTATTGGTATTTCTTTAGATTGTTTTTTATGGTCTTTCTGGGCACAGCCCTCCTAACTGTTAACATTAATGTTACAGCATGACTTCATCAGTCATTCCATAATGCCTTTGTGACCCAGACAGTTATTAGAAACTTTGCATGGTAACTTTGGGAGCTTTCAGAAGGATGAGACTTCCATTATACAACTGTCCTATCACATTCATGGAATTTTATGAAGGGGAAGTGTTCAGATGCCCTTTTGTTCAGTTTGTAGTCCTCACAGTTATACTGTTCCTTCCATTTTTCTAACCAAAAATCTGTTAAGGAGAGAAAGATTTAATAGCCTTACAGTGCTGTTCATTTGCTAAGAGCTGCACCTCTGCAAGGACCTTTTAAGCAGGCTTAATTGTGAAATACATTATTTTGCAAACTATTGGATTTCATGTCAGCATAACCTTATGGAAATGACACTAATGTTCTTTAAAATCTCTGATCAACTGAGAGTTTTGGATACCCTCCAGGATAACGCAATCAATGAGTTTGTGCTGTCACAGGCATTCAATATATTGGTAAGGTTAATCATTTACGCTCTGTGGAGTATATTATAGGTCTCAAATTAAATTTAACACGTTCCAAACTCACCTTGAAGTCTATCGAGATGAGCTAGATATTCAAAAGTTTCATGATTGGCTATGGCCTAGAACTATTTACAAAACACAGAGCCCAGTTAAATAACAAATCAGGGCCCAAGATGGGGGACTGTGAGTGGATCCAAATACAGGCCATTTCCGCACTAGACTATTATAGTGCTATTATAACATTTGCAACATCCTATGGAATCCTGGAGTTTGCAGTTTCGGGAGGGACCCAGGATTCCATAGGATGTTGCAAGTGGAATAATAGCGCTATAACAGTCTAGTATGGAAATGGCCACAGTCATTGCTCCACATTTGCTAGGGTTAGAGACACAGGATCCCCATGAAAGTGAAAAAAACATGAATAACTCTAGGCCCTCCCAAATCACATTTAACACCCAAAAATGTGTGATCACCATGTTCAACCCACTGTGGATTCCTTTCAGGCATCAGGGTTCCTTCACAAGGCAGAAATGGGTGGCTGGTGGGGCTTACTGCCACCTCCACTGCCGCCCCACACCATTTTTAATAGGGACTTACAAGCCTCGTTCGCAGTTTCTCAGTCTCACGAGGCTTGCAGTCCCTATTAAAAATGGCATAGGCAGGCAGCAGAGGTGACAACAAATAATCTGTGAATAATCAAATCTGCAAGAGTGAAACCCACAAATGTGGAGGGCTGACTGTATGCAAGCTTGCTCAATCATTGTCCTCACATGAATCACCATGGATGATAGCAATAATATTGAACTATAGTGTAACTGTAGGCTAAGCAAAGGACAGATCTCAACTTCTGACAAGGACAACCTGTAGCCTTTAGTAGTTCTGGGTTTGTCATTTCTCATCCTTTACTCTACCTAAAAGATGGCCCTTTTTGCACGGCATTTGTCATGCGAAAGGGCCTCCGGAGCATCACGCGATTGCGAGGACTAGTCCACATGACGTCCTCGCAATCGCGCGACGCTGCTGGGGCCAGCAGGTGCCAGTAGCGCAATATGTCATTTTCAGCTTTTGGCCGAAAATGATGTGCGATCGTGCATCGCTCCGGGGCCCCACATGGGCTTACCCTCTGTGCGGAGCTCTGGAGCTGCGGTCCTTGCATTTCCTCCCCCAGCACAGCCTGGGAAAATACCTGGTTGCGCTTTGGAAGGAGGAAGAGGCAGAGCTCTCACTCTGCCTGCCGGCCAGCAGGCAACTGCTGCAGAGCAGGAGCTGCGGGGACGCGAGAGCCTCGCCGGTCACAGGTAAGCTACAGACGCAAGTAAGCTACAGAAAGGGCCGATATCCTGCACCACAGCTATTTATTCTGTCCACTCCTGATCACATGACTCAGAAAGTAATACGTGTCTATGCCTTCATGTCACCTGTCAATTTATGGTGACCCCATGAATTTCATAGGGTTTTCTTAGGCAAGGAATGCTCAGAGATGGTATTTCTGATTCCTTCCTCTGAAATAGAGCCTACAGCATCTGGCATTTGTTGGTGGTTTCCCATCCAAATGATGGTTTCCCATCCAAATATCAACAAGGGCTGACACTGCTTGGCTTCCAAGATCAGATAGGATCAGGTGCCTTTAGAATATACGGGCATAAAGCCTATGGTTTGTCCCATCTACAGCACCTTGACTGAATCACTTGGCTCATCATTCAACAGTTGTCTGAATGGGTCTGCCCAAGAGAGAACTAATCAATAGGATTCAGGCCTTATATATCCTCCAACATTTCACAGGTAAAAACCACAACACGTGTGACTGAGCAACATCAGAGTATGGCCAAGACGGCAAAAGTTATTAGCGAGAAAGAACACACAAGGTAGGAGAGGGTACAGCCATTTGCTTTTGCCCGAAGCTACTGGGAAGGGCAAGATACTCACCCTCCTCTGCTCTGTGCTGAGTTAATTGAATGCAAACTACTTTTGCATTTGGAACTCAGTTTGAAGAAGTTGAAATAAGCTGAAGATAAAGTAGAAAACTGGGAGGAAGAGAGAAAAATGGTGATATTTTAAAAACATGTGAAATAATGGGAAGACAAGAGGATTAATCTGGACTGTCCCTACCAAATCATGATAGTTGGAGGTTATGGCTGTAATCTATTATCATAACAACACAAACCATGTGATTTAGTCCAGTATAATCTTCACAGATTTTGGACTAAAGCTTACAGAATCCCTCAGCCAACATGATCACTGGCCATGTTCTGTGATGGTAGTCTAAAAAAATAACTTCTCAAGTTCTGATGCACTTTGTTTAGAGTCCCTAGCTATGGAATTTGATAGATGTGTTGAATAGGCATTGTCCAAATCCCATCTCTTTTTATATTTTTAGATTGTTTGAACTTTATTCCAAGCACTTTCATTCAGAGATAGATGTAGTGACTCTGGAACAGTCCAAAGGAGGGGTGGGTGAAGTACAGCCCTTCACCTATTTGCTGGGCTATCACTCCCAAAGTCCCTCACCACTGAGTATGTTGCCCAGCCATGATGAGAGTTGCAGTTCAGCTCTGGAAGGCTGTACTTTGTGCCCTCCCTGATCTAAAGCATTGGGAATGGAAATCAGATTTTATATCTATCACCAGTATTTTCACCAAATACAGACATCAAGCGGTATTGAAAAATCTCCTGTTTCCAGCAGCTTTGGATCACTATGGGGAGGGAGTGAAGGAGCTTCAATTTGTCTTGCTTTTTTCCCCATTGTACTAACCTGCTGCTGAGAAGAAGTTTGTTCTTTATTATTATGCACAAATTACACTGTTATTACTCACAGTGCAATATGCTATCCTCCTAGAAAATGTGCTGGTATAGATGTGTGGTTTAAAAATGCGAAAGAAATATTGAAGATGATGTATTCCCAATTCAGGTTATGTGGCTCTATCTGTCTTCAAATGCTGAGCATGAAGAGCTGAATTCTTGTGCTAAACATTGCTATGAACCACAGAGTTAATATCTAGCTTATTATTTTGCTGGATAATCAGATTGTCACTGTTTCTGGAGCCCTCCCTCCTCTATATTCATGGCAAACCCTTTCCAGAATGCAAGTTTTCTCCAGCGAGGCAGCACATTAATCCCAATGAGAGCAACAGCTCCTTATGCATATTTTATAGCAAACAAATGAAGTCATAAAAATTTTATGGACTGTACACACTCTGAAAAGCCATTGTATTATAATTTAAAGGCAGCTTTGACCCATGCATTCAACTTGAATATGTAAATGCTGGGTGATTTGTCAGTCTTGCAGAGGCTGGGCTTGTTCATTAGCTAGTCATTTTGCCCCTTTCTCAACTTTTGAAACAGCAATACTAGGCTGGTTCATACTAGCAGATAGTTATGGGGACTCAGGACATAGAATCATAGACCTGGAAGAAACTACAAGGGTCATCAAGTCCAACCCCCTGCCATGCAGGGTGACAGCATCAAAGCATTGCTGACAAATGGCCATCCAGCCTCTGTTTAAAAACCTCCAAGAAGACCCCACCACACTCCAAGGCAGAGTATTCCACTGTCAAACAGCTCTTACCATCAGCAAGTTCTTCCTAACGTTTAGATGGGATCTCTTTTCGTATAGTTTGAAGCCAGTGCTCCATTTCCTAGTCTTTGGAGCAGCAGAAAACAAGCTTGCTCCATCTTCGTATGACATCCCTTCAAATATTTAAACAGACCTATCAAAGGAAACAACACACATACACAGGCACACAAATGAATCCTACCCTTGTAAACAGTTACAATATTTCATAATCTTAGACTAGGATCCGCATATTTGTTCAGGGTGGTGTGCTGTGGCCTCCCTTCTGTTGGGGGTGATCATTCCACCCCCAGGCTCAGCCTTGAGAGAGGAAATCTTTGGACTGTCCGCAAGCTTGGAGTTGGGGAGGCTGAAAACAGATCAGACTGTCCCCCATCATGTTGTTTGGGATTTCTGGTGCTTCCAAGCTCAGCATGCCATTAAAGAGAAAGAGAAGGAGGAGGGGTGGAAGAAGAGGAGAAGGCACGAGTATTTTGAAATAAATCATTATGGCCCAAAGAAGTTACTTTAACAAAAATCATTATGCCATGCTAAGCCATCCAAAATTGCCCCTGTTCATGTCTTCAGCATGCCATTGTGAATATTCTTTTAAATTAGTTGAAATTACTTTTAAGTTATTTTCCAAACTTTCATTGGAATAAGACAGGGTTGGGTATCATGGGTCCACCAAAGACATTTTTGTGACCCTTCCAGCCCCTCAAATGGATGCTAATGCAATTCATGTATTGCAATGTATTAGCAGACCACTAAAAGGCACTAAAGCAAACACAGGCCTAAATCCTCTGCTTTGTCCTGGCTAGAGTAAAGCTATTGAATCAACTGGATTTACTTTAGAATTCCCTCGCACATGGCTTCCTCTAGTTGGAGCTAACCAACAGGATTCTAGCCATTTGTTCATTTTAAATGGGCATTCCATGGTTTGCTACCAAAATTTGGTAACAAAAGGGGACTACTTCTTTAAAATGTCTCTCTCTCCCACCCCAATTTGGTAGTGTAAATAGGCACAGAATTGTGGCAGTGGGACTGTGGCCCATGGAAGGTCGTAGTTAGTGGGATTATTTAGAGAACTTCCAAAGCTCGCTCCTGAAAGAAGGGCCATTTCCGCACTAGCCTGTTACAGTGCTCTTATTCCACTTTTAACACCCTATGGAATCCTGAGGTTTGTAGTTTAGGGAAGGGCCACCCTGCTAGTGTGGAAATGGCGAAGAAAAGGGAGCAGCAATACAGAAGTAAGGCTAAAGTGAAGGCAGTCTAACACAGGGAAAAGCTGGGGTTCTCCTTTATTCGATTCTTTATGATGCCTGACCTGCAATCCTTTTAACAAAGTCAAGAGGTACTTGCTGACATGAAAGCTGAATCCTGGCTAATATCGTATTCAAGACACAATAAGGGCTGAAGTCCTGACATGCCTCCTTCTCG
This sequence comes from Cyclura pinguis, assembly GCA_030412105.1. Classification (NCBI taxonomy): domain Eukaryota; kingdom Metazoa; phylum Chordata; class Lepidosauria; order Squamata; family Iguanidae; genus Cyclura; species Cyclura pinguis. The sequence goes on along the minus strand of CM059604.1, from coordinate 128,130,122 downwards.
TTTTCTTGTTGAGCAGCTGCCTCAAGCCCTTAAAAAACAAGGATTGTATCCGGTTCCCTAGGACTTGCGTTAATCTCTACCTGTTTATCCTGGTCTTTTCTCTCTTTTTCCCCATTTGGTGGCAAATTTTAGATTGCTGTTGCCTCGGGCCAGAGGCTTGCTCTTCTTTCCTGTCTTTCCCGTCCCTGGGTCCTTTCACGTTGCCGCCTCCCCGATCCCCAGTGCTCTCTTGTTAATGAGCTTGCGGACATGACTGTCAGCTGCCTGACACAGATTTTAAGCCATGTGGACCTGAAGTGCATCATTCCAGAGCTTTGCACAATCCTGACAGGCATTAAACATTAAACAGCAGCAGCGGCAATACACCGAAGCAGACGCGATTCCTAGGCAGTTGGCCCGCGTATGACCTTGCCACTTCACATTTTAAATCAGTGAGCTGTAGTGGAATGGAACTCGCAGGGTCATAAGGCTGGGAGGGCCCCCCGTTCCCTCGCCGAGTCACGTTTCTTCTGAGGGCTGTTCCGGACTGGTACGAAGAAGTCAGAACTCTCTGAACAGAACTCTTAATTTGATGCCAGGAATTCCTGGTTTATGCTCCTTCATTATCCACTTGCAACAACCCGTAATACTTAGCCTTTTAAAAGTCCCTGTAAAAGTCCCTGTTCTGCCGCTCCAGAGACCAGGACAAGGAGCAATGGATTCAAGCTGCAGGAAAGGAGATTCCACCTGAACCTCAGGGAGAACTTCCTGACGGTCAGGGCTGTCCGGCAGTGGAATCTGCTGCCTCGGAGTGTGGTGGAGTCTCCTTCCTTGGAGGTTTTTAAGCAGAGGCTGGATGGCCATCTGTCAGGAGTGCTTTGAGGGTATTCCTGCATGGCAGGGGGTTGGACTGGATGGCCCGTGTGGTCTCTTCCAACTCTACATTTCTATGATTCTATGATTCTATGAAAGATGGTGGGAGGGGGAAATGAAGGAAGCTCCGTGACTTCTTCACCAGCCATCATCCAGATCTCATGACACTGATGGCAACTTGGCCAATCATCATTCAGATCCCATCCCTTTTGGCTCAGTATATAAGACTTAAGGTCCATTCACCTTATAGGGCCGTCCAGCACTACACTGTTATGGTGCTATTATTTCACTTTCAACATCCTATGGAATCCTGGGCTTTGCAGTTTAGCGATGGGCATTTAGAATTCTCAGCCAGAGAGCTCTTTGGCCTTAGTAAACTACAAACCCCAGAAGTCCACAGGATGTTGAAAGTGGAATAATAGCACTGTAACCAGGTAGAGCAGAAAGGCCCATAGAATTATAGCGCTATTATTCCACTTTAGCTGCCTTGGTTCCATCCTATGGAATCCTGGGGTTTGTAGTCTGGTGAGGCCTGCAGTGCCCTGCCTGTGATTTTTAAATTTCTCTCCCTAAAGTGCCAAAGAGCCAGCATGCTGTAGTGGTTTGAGCATTAAATTATGACTCTGGAGAACAGGGCTCAGTTCCCTGCTCAGCCATGGAAACTTACTGAGAGATCTTGGGTGTGTCACACTGTCTCAGCCCCCAGAAAACCCCATGATAGGTTCATCTTAGGGTCACCATAAGTCAGAAAAAAACCTGAAGGCACACAAAAACAACAAACTGCTGATCCCAGGATTCCATAGGACAGAACCATGGCAGTTGTAATGGAATCACAGAGCTATAATTGTGTACTGTGAATGAGCCGCAAGTACTAGCAAACCTTCTTTTTAAAGGAATAATACTCCAAAAATCCTTTTTGTAAACTGTAAAGGAATGAACGTTCTCCCACTCACTCCATAACAACAAAAAAGAGGAATAGTCAAGGAACCCATTATGATATGAACTGCAAGTATTGAACCACACAAGTTGTTGCTGCTGTTGCTATCCTGGAAGTTAAAAAAAAAACACAAACTCTGGGTAGGAATAAAATGTTGTTGGGAATTCCACTGGATAGTCCAGGACAACCAAAAGATTGTCTCATTATTTTTAAAAACAAACAAATTAACCAACAAGAACTACAGCAACAAATTCAGCAGCCAACAGTGACGTAGCTCTGTCTGAATGAGGCCTGAGTTTACCTGCCATCTTCACAGTAGCTGGGATAATTTTTTTAAAACTATCCTTTTTATGCATTTGGGATTAGCTTGATCTAGGCTGGGCAGTTAAACCCATTTACTTTACAAAAGACCTGCTCATTGTGGAAATGAAAACTATTAGAACTGATTTGTTGCTGTGGATCAACAAACCTTACCTGAGGCCATTTCCGCACGACACTCTTATAGTGCAATGATTCCACTTTCAACCTCCTATGGAATCCTGGGGTTTGCAGTTTCGGGAGGGGCCGGCCGGCCCCTCCCAGAACTGCAAACCCCAGGATTCCATAGGAGGTTGAAAGTGGAATCATCGCGCTATAAAAGTGTCGTGCGGAAATGTTTGGATTCTTCTTTGTAGGGCATATCTTGCAGGGGCTATCATGATGAGCACCTTCACTTCCAAATACATCACTGTACCACTGCTAGCAACGGACATAAGGAGTAACAGAATCATTAACTTCCTTTTTTTTTAAAAAAAAATCTGTTTAGTTCTGGAATATTTCTAAGTTCTATATATAGAACAGAATATGGATCCTGGCCATAAAGGGCTTACCAATAGACGAAAGAAGCTATGAGGCGTAAGGCAAATAAACAAAGAGTGGTATGGGAAATTGCATAATGAAGTTACTTAATGGCCAGACTGCAAGAAATAGTGCTGAATATGGAGGAGCCAAAATGGAAGCCAATCTCAGCAAGACCAATGAGAATGAATTCATTTTCCTGCCTCTTGAGCCACTAGATGTTATTGCTTTGTGTACATACATGGTGGATTTAGGAGCCTTCTGGTGACAGTAACTGAACGAATGCACACTGCTACTGACGTTACATCCGGAATATGAAATGTCATGATGTCCTTTTACCTTGGTTTTATTGTTTTCTTAAATACATTTAAATATAGAACTCAAACACTCTTGTTTGTTTTTCAGGGAGTACTATATAACCATGGTGAAGTGGGCAACCAGTACCAAAGTGGCAGTAAACTGGCTAAACAGGGCACAGAATTTTTCTATCCTAACTCTCTGTGATGCAACCACAGGAGTCTGCACAAAGGTATATGTTTTTTTTTTAATCTATTGCACATGATAAAAAAAAAAAAGGTTCTTCGAGCGGTTAACAGCATACAGTAAAATGAACATAAAATTAAAAAACTTAAAATGTTTAGCTACCCAAATATTTAAGTATCAGTAGCTTTCTCTACTGAGAGCCAGCGCTGTGTAGTGATTCACCTCCCAGGGGAACAAAAAAAAGGAGAGGAATTTTGCAAATGGAGCTTCCGTTCAAAGAGATGTACATGTGTGGTTCCAGCTCATAACCTTGGCCTCCTTGTTTCCTAGAGGAGAAGGAAGCCTCTCCCCAAGCCCAGTCTCAGATAATATATGAACAATGTGACAGCTACTGCAGTGGCATTATTCTATTAATTACATAGTTCAAAATTGGACAGAGAATAGACTGGGACCTGCTGATAGATCTTTGGGTGATCCATAGTAGCTTATTGAGTGTTTCTGACTCCCAGTAGGGTAACGCTCCAAAAATAAGAAGTTTTTGACTCCTAAATGAGATTGCTAAAAATCAGCATGTAAGGCACTGAATCCTTTCTGATTGTGGAAATTAAGCAGGGTCAACCCTGGTTAGTACTTGGATGGAAGACTGCCAATTAATACCATGTGCTATAAGCTATATCTCAGAGGAGGGAACTGGCAAACTACTCCTGAGTATTCCTTACCTAAGAATACTCTATTTAAAAAATCAACAAACAACTGGAAGGCACATAGACACATGGTTTCAGCACTGATCACAAATCACAAATTCAAGAGCTGATTGTGTGTGTAGCACAACATGTTTCTTATCTGCCTGAGCCACTCTTTTGCTCCTGGCCCTAGTGATCTCAGTTCAAGGCAGAGAGAAAGCTGATCCCACAAGTCTTAAATCTGCGTACTCTTGACGCAAGGTGACGATGTAAATACAGTCAGTTGTTTCACCAGAAGCCGAAACGAGACAGAGTGTTGAGCAGTGCTCATTTTGCCTTCTCATAAAGTCTGCTTGGATGGGTTCCTCTGTGTTTGCTAAGCCGCTGCTGAAATTGAGTCAAACGGCTTTCTGCCCTAATGAGCCAGGTATAATAGATATAAACTACAGTATAGTATTTTAATTATGTTGCTTCATTTCAGAAACACGAAGATGAGAGCACAGCCTGGCTGCATCGACAGGTAATGCAGGTTTTTTCTTCTGCATCAGTTTTTTCCCCTGCTTTCCTTAATTAAAAAGATTGGTTTCCGCAGAACATCAAAACTAATAGGGCAGAACCACAAAGTTATGAGTTTAGGAGATGCTAACTAATCCTTTGCTGGTGATTAATTGTAACCTAAAGATCTGCCTTCCTACATCCTACTTATGAAACTTTTCTCTCTGGTAAAATCTGTTGTGCCTGTGATGAGAGATGGTGCTGACTGAGATACGGCGATAGATAGGACCTTGAATTCATTTATTTAATTCATTTCGCCACCTTTCTCTCAGTATGGGACCCAAGAAAGCAAGCAAAGACAGCTGTAAAAAATCATTACGATAAAAAGGAGTTATAAAAAAATTCAGTAAGTTATCTTATTATTTAAAATGGCACTAATTTAGAACAGTTCTAAAGCACTGAAAGCAGAAAAAGGAAATTATTAGTATAGTACCCCCCATACACATTAAAAATCCTTCTGCAACAACCAGTTAATAGCCAAAAGCCTATCTGAATCAAAAGATCTTTGCTTGCTGTTGGTAGAAGAGCAGAGGGGGGGCAGCCTAGCTTAGCTTCCTGTGGGAGTGAGTTGCATATTAAGCTGAATGGGAGCGGGCTCAATTTATGAAGCGAATTGCTTGGCAGCACTCACACTGAGTAGTGCTCTGGATTTACACTTTAAAACACTGTTCTGGATTAAGGGTAGGCAAAATGCAGCCTCCCAAATGTTACTGGGCTGCCACTCTCACCATCCCTCGCTACTGGTAAGGGATGGTGGCCGGGCTGCTGGAAATTCCAGTCTAACAATATCCGGAAGATCATATGTTATTTCAAAAGTGGTGGGCTGCTAGATTATATTTCAACATAGGCTTTCTTTGAGGTCCTTGAAGATCCCTAATGTCCACTTATGTAGCCCCACTGGTTGAGGGATTCTGGAGTTATAGGCCAAAGAAGTAACTTTGCAAGCTTTGTGCTCAACGGAAAAGGGCTGGACTAACAAGGGAGAAGTCACCTAAACTAAAGAGCTTTGCATCTTCTTTTTGGGAGCTGAGAAAGGTCCCTTTGCCCTCTGAATTACATCAGGTGGCTAATTGTGTTGCTACTTTCTTTTGGACTTACCTCCAGCTTCCCACACCCATCCGACATTCCCCCACTGCACTCCAACCCCCATTTCTGGCTCCTCAGTTGCTAGAGACTGGTAAAGGAATCCTGCACTGTTCATCACTCCAAAGTTTAATGGCATTTGACACAGCTCCACAGATAAGTACAAACTACTTTCCTCAGAAAGTCTATGGGAATTGCATTTGATAGCATGGCTGTTCCAAGCAGCACCACTTCACTAAGTGGGTGATTAATAGGTCATCTCTTTCTCCATTTTTTACTCTCTCAAATTATCAGTCTGTAATAGCCTTACAAATTACTGAGTTGTAGATTTCATAGATTTCCTCCTCCCCTTTCTCTTAAGGTCAGAAGGTAATTTTCAGGATTGTTAGAACTAGGTCTTCTTTTTAAAACAAAGGCACAACGTTGATAGCTGTTCTGTCAAAGCCTGTCTTGGCACCCGCAGATTGCAATGGCTGTTATTCTTACCTGGACACCATAGTAGAGATGGGATGGAATGCACATACTGGGACACTTCATAAGCAGTGATTGGCTAGCAGAGGGATATGCTGGCTAGGGATTCTGGGAGCTGTAGTCCAAGCTGGTTATCACCATTACTCTGTGAACTACTACACTGTGGCATTGGCTGTCTCACCCTGCGTAGAGATGCATTTGTAGAATGCTGAGCTATGGCATTGCCATTGAATAACAGCATCCTAAGTCATTTCACTGACTGAGACAGAGCGACAAATGATGATATCTCAACCCCACGCAACCCACTAAAGGCCAAAAATTTTTGCACATCCACAGGGGAGAAAATTCAGACCTGGAAGCAGTCTTTTTTTTAACTACAGCTCCCATATACCCTCAACTGCCAGCATAACCAGGAAATTCTGGGGTTATAGTCCAAAAAGGTGAATCTTCCAAGTGTTGAAAAAAATCCCACAAGTGCCCTGGCAGTAAAATTACAATGACAACAAATTAAATAATAAATCATTTACTGACCTTTCATGCACTTAAAATGTGCTGCCTGAGGGAATTGCCTCACCCTACCTAACGATAGGGCCGGCCCTGCTACTGAAAGTTACATCCCAGCTTTGAGCTCTAATTCTCCCCCTCTCCATTCCCAAGACACCAAGATGTACAGATTCAAAAATATGGTACTCAGTTTTATGTGGGAATGGGTAGTCCATTCTCCACACAACTGGTGGCCCCTGTTATGATGCTACATTATGCAGTGTGTATTTCAGGGATGGGCTAATCTGCAGAGGTTTGACAGATGCATTGGTCCCCCAGAAGACCTCAGAAACCTATCCCCCAATGTGCCTCCAATCCCGATTATTTTTATTAACTTTTTTTGGGAAATTATTTTCTTTAAAAATGTCCCCTAGGACATGGAGGAGGTCAATTTGGCTAAGTTTCTGACCTCAACACTGGCTCTTATTGCACCTTACCTGGTGCTGCTGGCATTGCATGGGGATCGCACAAAAAGCCTCCTCCAGGAGGGAATTGCGTCCCCTGTGCTTCCCTCTGCACCAGCTCTATGCTGGACGGAAGGAAGCTCGATAGCTCCGCCCCTTCCTTCCGCGGCACAGCCGGGTACTTTCCCAGGCTGCGCTGGGGGAGGAAGCTTGATGGCTGCGCTTCCTAACATTCTGCACATGAGCTAAGTGCAGGAGGGATGCCGGAGGGACGCACAATTGCACATCATTTTCGGCAAAGAGCTGAAAATGATATACTGCACGATTGCTGCGTGATCGCTATGGAAGCGACGCGTGATCGCAAGGACGTCTTGCAGAGCCGCCCTTGTGATCCGGCATCATTCCCGTGGCCATTTCGCATGGGAAATGGCATGCGAAAAGGGCCCCTGTTTTGGAATATCTGTGTGTGTGTATGTGTGTGTGTGTGCATATCCTCCAACATTTCACAGATGAAAAGTGGGACACATGTGACCAAGCAACATAACTGCATGGTCAAGATGGCAAAAGTTATTAGTGAGGAAGAATGCACAAGCTAGGGGAGGGTGCAGTAGTTCGTTTTTGCCTGAGACTACAGGGAAGGGCAAGATTCCAACCCATCTCTCCCCCTGCTGCTGAGTTAATTGAATGCAAACTACCTTATGCATGAACCTTATGAAATCGCCTGCCCTGAGAGACATGTTTAAGGTGTCCCAGAACTCTTTTCTGCTCTTGCTGTTTGATCTCAACAATTTTACTCAGTTTTGCTGAAGCAGAACAGGCTTTGCATAATGAGCTTTGTTTGTTTTCTTTTTAATGCTCAAGTTTCTAACTGGTTTTAATTTTACTGATAGTTTAATTACATGCTTAACTTTGATACAAAGGTGAATTTTTAGCTGTGTCTGTTAGAACTGTTGTAAGCCACTTAGAGTCCTAAACCAGGGCAAAGACTGGATCATCACCATCATCTGTCTTGGTTTTAGATGGTCACAGAATTTGGCTCTTGCTCTTGCTAGCCAGTCCCTTAGACCAGGGGTGGAGAACATGGGGCTCTCTAGATATCATTGGACTCTGATTTCCATCATGTCTAATTGCTGGGGATGAGTGGAACTGGAGTCCAACAACATCTGAAGAGGTACATGAAATACATCCAGAGCCATGCCATATAATGGTTAACAGCACTGGATTGGGATTTAGGAGACTGATTTTCAAGTCTCCACTGAATCAGGAAAATCACTGTGTGACCTTGGCCCAAGCATGCTCTCTCAGCTTGGCCTACTTCACAGGGATGTTGTTATGCTCATAAAATGAAGTGGATGAGAGCCATGCAGTTCACTCTGAGCTCATTAGAGGAAAGACAGGCTATAAGTGTGACTAATAAATAATATGTAACAGATAGAATACTTCAAGCTTAAGTGGTGAATACCGCTAGGGTGTTGTACAAGTTTCCATTCTGCATAGTGACAAAAAAGACTGAAGCCTCTTCAACAAATATCTCTGGCTCCTGTTAAATAATGCAATTCATGCCATGTAATCTTCAGTAAAGCTGAGAGAATGAGAATCATTCGAAAAACCAGCACACCGTGACAGTGTGAATTAGGGAAACTTAGGAACAGAATTATCATGAAGCTTGTGCAACGAAGATCCATCATCAGAGCTTAGCTAGAAAGAAGTTTTTTTTTCCTCTTTTTAACAGAGAAAAAAGGGGAGTGTGCAGCAATGCAATTATTATTTCTACAGATGAGACCATACAGAGACCATGGAGAAGGAGAAAGGCACACTGCCATCTCAAAATATCCTCTTATCTGTCTTTTAACAAGGGCTTAATAGGTCTCTACCGCTCTCTCCACCATGAGCTGTTTGTTTTTATAGTCCAAAAAGAAAAAAAAAGTAACTTTACCATGGTCTGGCTCTGATGGGAGGGAGGAATTGACAAATAATACTATACCCTCCAGCATTTCACAGATGAAAACCACATGTGACAAAGCAACATCAGGGTGTGGTCAAGATGCAAAAGTTAATAATAAGGAAGAACACAGAAGTTAGGAGAGGCTGCAGGAGTTTGCTTTTGCCTGCGTCTACTGAGAAGGGTGAGATTCCTTCCCCTCTTGTCTTCTCCCACCACTGAATTAATTGAATGCTTACTACCTTTGCACTTTGGACTCAGTTTTCAGTTATTGAAGTCAAGTGAGGAAAAAAATGGAAGGAGGAGAGAGAAACTGGAACATTTTAAAAGCAGTTGGGAACATGGAACAACAGAGTGTTAAACAGGACTTTTCCTGTGAAATTGGGAGGGTATGTAATAGATCAGCTAGCAAATCAGAATTGGAAGCCGTAGCTTGAGTTGGGCTTGCCAGCCATGGTTCATAGTTCTAGTTTGGTTATTACCAAGTAGTTCATGGTTCATGATTTAGCTCAAGTGACAGGCTGCAGTTGTAATTTCTAGCAGGGGTGGGCAAAGTGTGGCCCAAGGGCTGTTCTTGTGGCTATTAATCCCTCCAAACCTCCTGGACAGCTCTTTTTCTAAGCAAAAATGTAAACTGTCTCTCTTAGGCCATTTCCGCACTAGCTTGTTATAGCGCTATGATTCCATTTTCAACATCCTATGGAATCCTGGGGTTTGCAGTTTCGGGAAGGGCCGGCAAACCACAGGATTCCATAGGATGTTGAAAGTGGAATCATAGTGCTATAACAAGCTCGTGCGGAAATGGCCTTAGAGGTTTATAGGAGAGACAATTCTTCCTTTAGTTAGATTTCAACTTTTTTCTTTTTTCAAAAATAGAGCTCCTCTTTTTAAAACTTCTGGCCTCTTCCAGGGTGATGTGTGTGGGGGGTGCATTTTTGGCAGAGCATGCAGATCCCAGGGGGTCTCAAGGGAAGAAAACTGGCTCCCAGACCTGTCGCTCACACCCACTCCTTTGGGTGCTGCGCTATAGAATAGAAACACTAAAGAGAGAGAAGATGAAAGAAGGTGAGCAGCTTTGAATCAGAATTTGCTGAGCAGATTGAAAATAGAAACAAGTGTGTAGTATGAATTCTGCTCCTTCAAAATGAATTTTCCTCCACTCACCAAAATTTCAACATTACAGTAACTTAAAACTTCAGTTCATCTTTTAGAAATACAGTTTAGTCATCCAAAGTAAAGGGAAAGCTAAGAAACCAAGGGAATTTCAACACAGTAAATATAAGAACCCTGGTGTGGATTATTTTCAATGTTTCACTCTTTACAGTGCAAAAAAACTTGGCAAGCAAAGGAAGATTTCATTGAGAGGAGAGACTTATTGAGTGATAATGTCCGTATAGAGAGCCAGTATGGCATAATGGTTTTGGGTGGTGGACAAAAGCTCCAGAGATCAGAGTTCAAATTCCCACTCTGTCATGGAAACTCACTGAGTGACCTTGGGCAAGTCACATTCTCTCAGCCTCAGAGGAAGGCAAAGTCAAATCTCTTTTGTAGAAATCTTGTCAAGAAAACCCCACAGTAGTTTTGCCACCACAACAGGCCCTCATTTTGTGCCTTCCCGTAATAGCTACAATCCTGAACAGTTTTAAGTTATAATCTGCCTGCATGTTTGGAAGTTCAATTCTTGCTTTTGGCTCTTAACTGTGATAGTGCAAGTTATGGCGGGGCATTGTGATTACCAATGCCTGTGTTGCCACCAAAACTGACAATGTTTTGTGCAAGGAAGACATGTGGACAACTGAGTTTGGCCCCGTTGTTCCAGCCTACCAAGTAGCCTTTGGCAGAAAAGAAGTATTAAACTGTAACCCCTTTATAAAAGCAACCTGTATTAAAGATGCCTTCTAGCTTGTTCTCTGTAGATCTATGTGTGTTTGATTTTCTTTAATGTTGCAGAAGGATAATATCCTTGAAGATTAACATTCTGCAGTGCCCCAGATCTCCTCAAGGTTTCTTCCTTTGTTAAGTGAAGTTAAGTCAAAAAAAGAAGATCAAAACTTCACAGTCACTTGGTGATTTAAAGTATCAGTCAGCTCACTTTGTAGTTCTTGAGCAACAGTTGCAGAAACTAGAGAAATTGTTCTGTTTTCCACCTGCTCTTAGGTGGGATACTGGAAAATGCACATTTTGGCAATGGTCTACTGCCTGTTGCAGCAGAATAACATGGGTTTATCCATAAAAAGGAAGGAAGGAGGAGGAAAAAGAAAAACAAATGTGGTAACACCTGTAAGACTCCTGTTGGACCCTCTGTGTCTGTGAGGGTTCTGTTCCAGGATCCCCTGCAAATGGGAAAAATTGCAAATGTTCATGTTCCATATTATTAAATGACAGCAATGTCTACATGGAAGCTTCAGTGAATCTGCATGCACATCACCACCATTTTTAAGTAGAGGATGCAATGCTCCTTGATCACTTAAATTTACAGATCCAGAGGTCACTTATATGGAGGATCCACTGCAATTAGTTTTCTATTTTTGCATGAGCTTTTATGGATATAAACTCACTTCTTTGGATGTGGACAGCTATGTGTGGGGCAGGGCATTTTTTTTTCCTATGACCCACTCCAGTGGTCACACTCCCACAGCAAGCCCAAATGCCTCAATTTTCCACTGCAGCCCTTCTCAAAATGGCAACTAGATGTGACATCACATCATTTCCTGTCACCATTTTCAGAGGAAATGCAGAAGAAAGCAAAATAGTTAGGGTTCTGGATTGCTGGCGAGGTGGGGTGGGAATATTTTTCCATTGTTTCATGCATTTGGGGGCTTTCTGCTTGGTTTGGGGGCAAACATTGCATAAAAATCACACAATATTTTTTAAAAAATGGAGAGTGGGGGGGCTTTGGAAGACTGGGGGAGGAATTCAAGGGCACAAAAATGAGGATTGAGTGCTTCATTGTGCCCAACCCTGGTGTTTAAAAAGGTTGCCATATTGAAAACTTGAGACAGCTCCTGTATGCTTAATGGTTGTTTACAAGAGAGAATTGTAGCAGTTCTTGCTTGTCACATAACCAGGTAGGAAGCAACACCCGCTGAAATGATTGTGAATGATTGTGTCTTCAGCTTTAATGTTTTATTTTAAAAATCTCTAGTATGTTTACAATACTCACATCCATTTGCAACTTCTTGACCTTTGCAGAATGAAGAGCCTGTCTTCTCCAAAGATGGGAGGAAGTTCTTCTTTGTTCGAGCCATTCCACAGGGAGGACGAGGTGAATTCTACCACATCGCTATGTCTTCATCGCAGGTGAGACAACCTTTTGTTGCTACTGAATTCCTTTACAGGAGAAGTAATAATACATACCTTGGCTAAAACCCTATATAGTATAGCATAGTGTAGTAATTCCACACGCTGGACTACACTACAGCTGGATATTCAACATTACCCAGACTGGAGCCATTTCTGCACTAGACTGTTATAGTGCTATTATTCCACTTTCAACATCCAGTGGAATCCTGAGGTTTGCAGTTTAGGGGGGGCTTTAGAATTCTCAACCAGAGAGCTCTTTGGCCTCAGTAAACTGCAAACCCCAGGATTCCGTAGGATGTTGACAGTGGCATAATAGCACTATAAAAATCTAGTGTGGAAATGGCCTTACTCTTGGGTTGCTGCAATGAAGGGAATAGAACAACCCCCAAATAGCCATTCCAGGGCAGATAGAGGGCGAGGATGGGGGATGGAGAAGCATGTGGCTTGGTCCCTGTACCCAGATCATCCGCTGAGATTTGCAGGGTTCCTCTGGAGGTCTGGGTGATGATCTAAAAATTTGCCAGCATTTCCTATCTGACCATAGGGACATAGCCAGATGATTTTCTAATACTCCCTCCATACTTTCCCCCTGCCACAGATTGGCCATGAGTGGGCCCCTGTGGTTCAACACTAAGTTGAGTGGGGGTGCTTTGGTCAACAAGATAAATAAATGGGCCCAAGAGTAAATCAAACCTGATCTCTCCCTAGAAGCCAAGATGACTAAACTGAGATTGTCATACTTTGGACATATCATGATAAGTCATGACTCATTCAAAAAAGTTGAGGCAGTAGGAAAAGTGGAAGAGTGAATTAAAGGTGGATAGACTCAATCAAGGAAGCCACAGCCCTGAGTTTAGAAGACCAGACTGAAACACTACTATCATTTACTACTTACACATCTCAGTATTTTGCAGTGATGTTCAAAATGTGTACAAATTGTGCCTATTGGGCAAAATGTGTAGGAAGATGGATATATTCACTTCTTTTAATTTTCTGGTTCAGTTCTCTCAATCCAAAAATGCATCTTAAATGTGTACATTGGAGAGAAACATACATCCAAGTATATTGGTAAATCAAACATATATGAACGAGGAGATTTCAATATAGTCAGCAAAGCTTGCAAGTGAAAATGACTATGCAGTGCAAAATGTGCATGAAGATAATGAATTGTTATGCAAACCTTTTAAAAATTGCAAACTGATGGTCAAACGAGAGAAGAATGTACTTAAGATTAGAGAATGGGAAAGGGAGAGAAACCAACATTGAACAATGCATCCACTCCTACATTTGTGGAGACTTTGGTCTGAATCATATTGGTTAGTCCCACCTAGTATAGATTCATTGGATCAGTGAACGGTGAGTTAATGCTTCAGTAAATTTAATTGATTCAGTGACTCTGCACTAGTTGGGGCTCATTATAAGATGCAGACCTTAAATAGCTTTTTCTTCTCATCCCAGGGAGACTAAGGGCATTTCTGCACTAGACTGTTATAGTGCTATTATTCCACTTTCAACATCTTATGGAATCCTGGGGTTTGCAGTTTAGGGAGGGGCCTCAAAGTCCCCTTCCTAAACTGCAAACTCCAGGAGTCCATAGGATGTTGAAAGTGAAATAATAGCACTATAACCGTCTAGTACGAAAATGGCCTCAGACATAGTCTGAGAACTCCTAGAATAATGTGAGGCCTATATTTCATTCCATTTATTTTTGTCACTTACACTCCCAGGACTTTGGCAGAAGGAAGAATAATACATGAATGTCTTATTTTTAACAAACTGTGGCATTGGAAGAGCTTGCTTTGAAGAAGAAGAAGGAGATCTGGTTCACTACAGATGAAACAGATCTGTATAGACAGACAAGACAGCTTGGTATTTCTTTCTGAAATGTAGTTTTTCTTCCATTTTCTCGACAGCCCAACAGTAGTAACGATAACCTACAGACTATCACATCGGGTGACTGGGATGTGACCAAGATTTTGGGATATGACGAAAAGCAGCATAAAATGTACGTAATATCTTTTTTTTTTTTTAAGAATGAAGAAAGCTTTCACCTCTCCAAAGATCAGTGGTGATTGCTTGCCATTGATTGTTGATTGGTAAGCAGATAAATTGAACCACTAGAGCACTTATGTGGATGGAGACCTGTGGAATCTGGGCTGAAATATGGAAACTATACACTGTTTACATTAATTGGCTAAATCTGAAGGTCCTGTTGGTGAAATGGGCATAAGAATCACATAGCAATTATGAGGGCTCTGTTGCCCAAAAGATTTTTTGAGGAATTTGGGAAGAATTTGTTCACAAGTTTGCAAGAGGAAGCCCACAGTGAAATTAATCACATCATCGCATTATTTTATATTATCAGGATACTGTATAATATCAGAACAAAAGACTACAAGGGATTTTGTATATATCTTTCATATCCATCTACACCTTTGACAAAACTTGGAAAAGTTATTTTTTTAAACTACAGCTCCCACAATCATCAAGCCAGTATCAAGCCAACTCTTACATTCTGTTACTGGTCATATTGGAAGGAAAGAGGACTTACAGAAGCATGTAGATTTCGATGTCTTAAAGAAAATATGTAAAGGCATTTGACAATGTAAAGCTTTGAATGTAACATCAATGTTTCTTTGGGGTGGGGGCTAACATTATGCACGTATGAAATTTCGGAATCATCAGGGTGTATGTGTGTGTGTGTACAGTCAGGCCTCCACATTTGCGGGTTTGACATTCACGGATTTGATTATTTGCGAGTTTCTCCAACCCCTGCCCCCCCACCTCAGGTGCTTCTTTTTGGGGGGAATCTTCCCTCTTGGTGGCTCCAATCAGGCTGAGCAGCTCTTTAAAACCCCACCTCCAGTCCTATTTCTCCTCCATTAGCCACTACCTGGCCAGCCAAGGACAGCTCAAAGCCTGATTTGTCAGCACCACAAGTCCTCTCCCAAAGCCCTCCATATGCCTAAGGAAGGAGATGGGCAAGAGAGAGGACGTACAGGAACACCAATCCAACCATCTCCTTTCCCTGACCTGGGTTAGGCCCTGGGTGCCCATTCTCCCCACCTGTGCCTCAGCCCCCTTCCCACAGATACAAATTTTGACATTTGTGAATTTTTCACTTTTGCAAGGGTCCTGTGCCCCTAACCCTAGCGAATGTGGAGGGCCAAGTGTGTGTGTGTGTGTGTGTGTGTGTGTGTGTGCGCGTATTTATATGGGGAGGGAAAGAGAGAGAGACATCTCTCCATACATATATCAGTGTAAAATCAGCACAATGGACAGCTGTTCTGTATTCCTATTGCTTTTATAGCTGTTGAAGAATATTAATAAGATTCTTTGTTCATTTCTTCCTGACAGCTGGGATGCTGCTTCTAATTTTCTGTATTTAATTGCATGTAACTAGTCATTTCCATATCTTTATGACAAGCGTATCGCATGTTCCATTGCAATTTCTGGGCACATTGCACTTTCTGTGACTGTTATCTTCAAATGTGAAAAATCTGCATGAGATCTTTGTTGCGCTGCCACCATTGGTGCTACATATATTTTGTTTACTAAAACACATTTGGACTAAAGTTTCTTAGGGATTCTGAGCAATCTATGTAACTGCAAAATAAGCCAATCCAATGGTATAAATGTGGGAAACAGCGTGGAGGTGGGGATGGGGCAGAAGAGTACAGTTTGAGTCAGATCTTGAACAAAATAATTTTTTTGTACCACAACTGCCAGAACATCCCAGCCAACATGGCCAGCGGCTATAGGGGCTGAGGAACCGTGAGAGTATATTTCAAAATATTTTTTTGAAAGCTCCAGTTTGGGTCCAAACTAATTTGCCTCATCATTTAGCGCCAGTAAGATCAACTGGACTTTAAATTAATGATGGCTAAGTTCACTTGAATCCAACTCCTAGCAATATCATTAGATCTTGAAAATATGTTCTCTGTGTTTGCAATTCCTTTACCATCATGTGAACTGCTCTGGAAATATCTGTTGAAGGGTTGGTTAGATATTAAGTAATCAAGGTTGCAATCCTGCAGTTAACCAGCCAGCACCAAACCTGCTGTAGGATTCGGTGGTAGTGCTGCTTTGTTGATAATGGGCACATACCGGCTTAGAAGAGCTCCCACTAAGCCAGCAGAAAGTTCCGTTGTTATTAAATGTATTGCTGGTGGCGTTTCTGCAATGATAGGAAGTAAAAAGGAACTTGCTAGGGGAAGGTCAGTGTAACCTCAGATTGCTTTGGCTCAAAGCTCCTATGTTCCCCTATGCACCCCCAAGAAAGGGTAAAAAATGGGTATCCCTTTTCCTTACCATTTGTCCTGGGCCATTTCCGCACTACACTGTTATAGTGCTATTATTCCACTTTCAACATGCTATGGAATCCTGGGGTTTGTAGTTTAGGGAGGGGCATTTAGAATTCTGAGCCAGAGATCTCTTTGGCCTCAGTAAACTACATACCCCAGAATCCACAGGATGTTGAAAGTGGTATAATAGCACTACAGCAGTGCAGGACGGAAATGGCCCTGGTTGACATGAGCAGGTAGGACTTCAGAAGTGGCATTTCCTCTGCCATAGAATCTTTCTACCACCACCATAAATTCGTCTGAAAACCGTGTGTTCAGAGGACTAGTGACCTCCTCTTTAAAAGCATAAAAATGGAAGTAATCTAGATTTTGAGTAAAGTCTAAAGACCAGGGAAGGTTTTTTCTTATGTGTATGAAGCTTCTAGACATATCATGCAGTGCCATGACTCGCTAGAACAGACAATGATCCTTGGCAAAGTGGAACATAGTAGAAAAAAAAGAAAACCATATTACAGGTGGATAGACTCAATTGAAGAAACCACAGCCCTGAGTTCACAAGAAATTAACAGGGCTGTTTGTAAGAGGGCAACTTGATGGTCTCTCATTTGTAAAGTTACCATACATCAAAGTTGACTTGACAGCTATTAAAAGCAACAATGAGGCCTATGGGGCATATCTTTTCCACCTCTATATTGCAAAAAGTTTAGACTAACATTTCATTCTTCCATTTCTTTATATTATTAATTGTCTGTTAGTTCTGGTTTATTGTGACCTTACTGCTACCTTTAGCTTGTTACTATGGTTTCATGATTCGGCATTCTGCTTTCATATAGGTAAAATGCTTTTCAGAGACTCCCTTTTTGTAGGTGAAAAGTGGTGGTGGTGGGGGTAATTTTAAATAAATAAATGTCTATGCAGGTAAGGCAGTTGAAAGAAATGTTGCGACTAAAAATCTAATTACATTTCATGTTCCTTTTATTTTAGCTACTTCCTCAGCACAGAAGAGTTACCAAGGACACGACATTTATACAAGTATGATTTATTTTAAGTGAAAAGACCATTCTCAGGTTATTTCCTTGAAACAGGCTGCTGTTGGTTCTTCTAACACCTGGGCAGATTCCTTGAAAAATGAGCCCAAAGCAAACACATGCCAATGTGTCATGAGAAGCAGGGTGTTCCTTTTCCAAAGCTTTGCTCTTGCTTGAGTTGAATTGACTGTTGGGATTGTTTGATTCTTGAAAACATTAGTCAAAACTGGTATGGAATAATTTTTCCCAGCAGCAACAACAACAAAAAAAGAGGAATTTCATTATAAAGATTTGCAAAACAAAAAGGATTTGTCATTTTAGCTGTCATTTGACTTTAGACTTTCAGAACATTTTGTACCACTATGTTCTAGGCAAAACAAACCGATCCAAAGAATCCTGCCTTTTTTTTTTTCAGTAGGATGGCAGGCTGATTAAACGTTGTTAAGGACGCAGTCCTCAACATGTTTGTTTAATTAGGCTGAAGAGTAGTGTCTGTCTTCCATGCTTGGGATTATGATACGTGTGCATACTTGTTATGATAGTTAAATAGGGGTGGCCAACTGCCTTTGCACTTTGCTTGAGAATCACCCAGAGGTATCTAAGAGAAGCAGAATTGTTAGTGGAGTAGGCTGTGATCCAGAAAAGCAAATTGAAAACTGTTTGGCCTTCTACCTTTGTGCCAGAGTGATAGGTGGTTGAATTATATATGGCCCCTGATGTTCAGCAGTGATGGAGATACTCATTCTAAATTATTAGCTGTCATTCAGGGCCTGGGACCTGACTTTCACTTTATGTGTAAGGAAAATGGTATCCATCAGTTCCTTTTAAGCCTGAATAATGTCTTGGGCTCAAAATTTCATTTCATCGAGTTCCATTTTGCCCTTTGAATGATGATGATGACAGTGATCACATTTATAATATTTATATCCCAGGGTAGAAAAAATAAAACAAATACAATTGAACGCACTTTAAAAAGACACAGGCAAAAAATGTTAAAAGCTGTGGTTGACAAGCAATTGAACTATCCGCAGAATTAATATAATTTAAAACAAACTCATTAAAAAAAAAGATTAAGAATCAGCAAACAGCACACTATTAAAATCCCTCTCAATCAATTCCTAAAGCCTGCTGGAACGGAAGAGTTTTCATTTATTGACAGGCATGTTGTCAGCTGTACTGATGCTGAGAATATGAATTTCTCCACCCTCCGTTATGGGCCCTGGACCCCTTCATTGACTGTTATCAAAACAGGGAGAATCACGCTCCTAGATGACTCCAGGAAAATAGTGATTCTCATCAAAATACACACCTGCCAGAGTTGGCCAGTGAATCTGCAGGGGCAGTGCTTTGGTCATTGTAGAACAAGAAAGAGAATGCCAACCTCCACAACAACTGAAAAGAAAAGATGCATGCAGATGGAGGGTTGACTTAAAACTTGTGTATATTCTTAATAAAATGCAAGCAAATGGCATCATAGTCAGAGTCCTGTATAATTCCCAGGTAGGTGAGCTGGAGGAAATCTAGATGCTGACTGTCCAAGATGCTCTAATCAGATAAACATGGCTGTTAGAAGCAGTGTAGGTTTCTCGATATTTATTCATGTGTTATTTTCTTCTTTTTCAGTGCCAGCACTAAAGGGAACTTCAACAGGCAGTGTATCTCTTGTGATTTGATTCAAAACTGCACGTACTTCAGTGCTTCCTTCAGCCACAACATGGCATATTTCATATTGACCTGTGAAGGTAGGCTCCATGTGGCATCCAGGAGATATTTGATCACTATTACAAACCAAGCAAAGTATGGAAAGGGCAGGCTTATTACAAAACAGCACCAATAATTAATTAATGTACTGATGCTTTAAAAATGTACAGGTGCTTTCAAATACCTGGCAGACAGCTGACGTGGGAAAAATTGAATGGTTTATGGTGACCCATGCTTCTATGGTATATGAAGGTAAAGATTATTAGTAGAAAATAAGAGTGAATGTCATGCTTCCTTTCCTGCTGACCACAAGCAATAAGCCTAATGACAAAAAAGCACCTGCTCACCCTCTGTGCATAATAAGCAGCTTTTTTTCTGGTCATCAAAACATAAAACTTCTGTTTGTGAATCTCTTGATGTCCAGATTTCAGTGCCATAATAAGACATAACAATATCTTGCCTATTTTCAAAACAACTTGAGTGCAATGGGTGTTCAACTTTTTCGTGGTTGATCCTTCATGAATTGTTTGTTTGCTTATTTGGAGATTCAGGAAGATTGTGATGTATGACCTTCATAATAGCAATGCTTTGCTGGCTTTTGGGCTTGAATTCAAAGTCCCCTATTTTATTTGGGATTGGACTCTTTTGAATTCACTGGGAGCTACTTCTGTGTTTGCATGTACAAGACAAAGGAGTTGTGGTTGGGAGTAAGGGACTGTATAATGTGTGGCCATTAGATGTTTGCTCAGGGCAAGTCAAAACAACTTTTTCTTCCTTATTCCTGATTCATAACACACAGAACTTGTTAGGAAAAAAAGATATACTTGCTGAAGGCTTAGGATTTATAGAGTCTGCCTGTAGCTACAGATTTCTCACTTTTTGAAGTGTGTTCTGAACACTTAAATTATTCACATTTTGCTTTATGGGAAATGCCTAGTAGCCTGTGATCTCCTTGCAGTTGTGTTGGACAAAGTGAGGGGATACATTTATGTATCACTAAGCCATAGCTCTCTATTATCTCTTGTGCCAGGCCATGAAGTCCAGCATAACTCTGAGCTAAGAAATCCAAATCGAAGTGCCACTATGTGCCCTTGGTGTTACCTGATATTGCCTTTTAATTTAGTCTTGTTAACCTTGTCCTGCCATTGAAAAATCTCCCCTTGCCCTCAGTTTGTAGCTACAGCAACAGTAAAAACAAATCAAGTGGGACAAAGCCGCACAGACAAGATCAAATGTGGGCTCAAGTATCAAGAACAATATGTTGTTGCTGCAACAAGCAGAAAGCTCAGAAACTCCTCTGTACAGAACAGTTTCCACCCCAGCCTGCTCTAGATCAGAATCCATCTTCTACCTGAGCATTACATTAAAACTCTTGCCTATGAGTTAGTGGTGGGAGTTCTTTATATGTTAAGCCATTGGATAATATTAACTACTTTGTCTTATATCATACCCTCAGCATCACCACAAGGCTGATTATGATTATTGTTTTTCTCCCCCTTTGTGTACCCCTCCAGCAAGAGAATATAATTAGTGCTAAAAGGCAAATGGTGACCTTAGGTCACTTCTTGTACCTTGGGAAACTTAAATTGGCTTTTGATGTTTTAAAGCCAGCCCAGACAAAATCACTGGGCTGCGTTTTGCATTATAATGGATGTCTCTTACATATTTGCATTTGCTAGCACCTCTTTCTAGAGGCATAGTAGTTGTATTCTGAAGGCTGGATCTTGAGTCACTATTATGGATGGTTCTTGGATCAGAACTCCCGAAGGGAGTTGCAAAAAGATGCATTTCTTTTATCATTTTTATCTGAGCACTACCAGGATAAAAACAGAACAGACTGGAAGTCTCTTGCACAAACTCTAGCTGTCTCAAGTGTAATTCTTCCAGATAAATATAGGATATTAACTAGCTCACTTAATTTTTTTTTTAAAAAAGAACATCTGTTCTGTCACCCTTTAACAACATAGTTATTAAAGTCGATTGTGATTAATTTAAATTGTTACTTGTGAGGATGTCGGCATTCCGTTACTGCTTCCTCTGAGCAGACCAGTCATTTGTATGTTATAAAATATTTCATTGTAGTGTGAAGCATCATTAATTTAGTATAAATTACATTTAATTGCTCACCGACATGCAAAAACAAGAAAGAAAAAAAAGAATGGGAAATAGAGAAAAGCAATTGGTGGCTTTCAGTTTACAACGACATTTACATGGCATGAAGGTTTACTCTCATGTCTCCATGTAAATAACCTAAATGGGTGATGCTAAAAAAGAGCAGTCCTGTTGGCTTACCGTACACGTAAATATTTACAGAGGGATTATAGGAAACGTGGGGGCAGAGCAGTGCAAGTACTGAGCCAAGCAGTTCATCTGAGGGCAAAAAATGTATTGCATAGTTTTCCAGCTGCATGCAGGTAAATGAAACAAAACAACAGCTTTCAGACTGTCTAGCTTAAGATAAGTTTTTCTACATCAACTTGTCTGTCGTTGTTGAAACTCTGGGATGTGTTCTAGCAAACACAGCCAAAAAATTCAAAACATTGTTGCTAGTTTTGCTAGATTTTCAAAATGACAAGGGACAGTCAAACTCCATGACAGTCAGGAAGCAGCTATTAGCAAGTTAGCATTCTACCATAATATCGAAGGAAAGTATTCATTTCAGTTCACGTAGCCATGAAGTGCTCTACAAAATCAACATATTGTCCACATTCATAAATTACATGATGCATACATACATTTCTTTATGAAGGGCCCGCACCACAAACTATGAGATCTTTTGGCATCTTGTTCAATCAATATACAAGGAAAAGCTTTCAAGTTTTCAAATAAGGGACATCCCTTATAGTAAGGGACACCTGGTGGTCCTATAAGGGATGAGCTTTCCAGCCCTCAAATAGGGGATATCAGTTAGAATAACAAATACCTAGTAACCCTATCTGGAACTGATTCTTTTGTGGACTTGAGCTCTGATGTCCACCAGCTGAAGACAGGTGTAAAACTCCGACCTCAAGAAGTTAGACATACAGTTGCAAAACAAGATGTCCCAATCTGGGTGAAGAGTGAGACATATAAAGTAAGGGAGAGATAGCAAACAGAGGACATTTCCACACTAGCCTGTTATAGTGCGATTATTCCACTTTCAACATCCTATGGAATCCTGGGGTTTGCAGTTTAGGGAGAGATTATTCCACTTTCAAAAGGGATTATTCCACTTTCAACATCCATAGGATGTTGAAAGTGGAATATCGCACTATAACAGGCTAGTGTGGAAATGGCCAGAAATTTCCCGAAGGATAACCATGTTAGTCTGTTGTAGCAAAAACAACCAAGTGTCCTGTGACATCTTGAAGACTAAGAACTTGCCATAAGTTCGTCAGATAAATCTAGATGAAGCAGATTGCAATCCAAGCTTATGCTACATAAAATTTGTCAAGTCTAAAAGACTCTCAAAGAATCTTGGCTGTTTTTGTGAAAAACAGGCATTGGGTTAGGTAGACCTTGAGGCTGGCCAAGTAGGACTCCTTCTTGTGTTCTCACATATCCTCACATAGGATTGTAGTGAGGATTGTAAATTAGTCTAACAAGATAGTGGATGGTTAAGTAAAGTAACTGCCTTCCACAGCTATGTAGGGATTTAAACTTGATTCTCAAAGTTTAGGCCTAATTTGTTATCACTGGCCTCATTTAAAAAAAGCAACAAAAACTGGCAGTTGTTAGGGTTGCCAGAGTGAAAACTAGAGTAGAGTCCTGTATCCTGAATTCCCTCTTGTCCTGAATTCCCTCTTCTCCCCAACCATTAAATGTACAAGACTCAGCTGTAGTTTTCACTTTGGCAAGATGCGCACATTTTGCAGCACAAGCATAGAATTCATAGAATCATAGAACTGGAAGAGACCCCAGGGGCCATCAAGTCCTACTCCCTGCTATGCAGGAACACCCATCAAAGCATTCCCGACAGATGGCCATCCAGCCTCTGCTTAAAAACCTCCAAAGAAGGAGACTCTATCACACTCCGAGGCAGCATATTCCACTCCCGGACAGCTCTGACCGTCAGGAAGTTCCTCCTGAGGTTCAAGTGGAATCTCCTTTCCTGCAGCTTGAATCCATTGCTCCTTGTCCTAGTCTCTGGAGCAGAAGAAAACAAGCCTACTCCCTCCTCAACATGACATCCCTTCACATATTTAAACATGGCTATCATGTCCCCTCTTAACCTTCTGCAGACTAAACATCCCCAGCTCCCTAAGCCGTTCCTCAAAGGACATGGCTTCCAGACCCTTCACTATTTTGGTCGCCCTCCTCTGGACACGCTCCAGCCTGTCGATATCCTTCTTGAATTGAGGTGCCCAGAACTGAACACAGTATTCCAAATGAAGCCTAACCAATGCAGAATAGAGTGGTACCATTACCTCCCTTGATCTAGACACCATACTTCTACTGATGCAACCAAGAATTGCATTGGCTTTCTTGGCTGCCGCATCATACTGCTGACTCATGTTCAGCCTGTGATTTACCAAGACTCCTAAATCCCTTTCACATGTACTGCTATCCACCCAGAGAGGCTGTGTTAGAGATGCTGTTTCTCTTCTTTCCGGAGCAATAGTTAACCACCTTTTGTGAGGAGAAGGAATGACTGTGAATCCTGTTTTAATTTAGTTGTGCAGATTTGCTCTAAATCAGAGGTGTACATTTTGGCTCTGAGAGCAGCAAGTGATACTACCATATTTGCTGGCATATAAGATGTACCCCCCCCAAAAAAACCCTCTGAAAATGGGGTGCATCTTCTACATTGGCAAATATGGTAACCCTAAAAATACATCGGGAAGGGAGGGGGAATGAAAGCAGTTCTCCCTGCCCAGGCAAAACAGGAAGGGAGAGGGTAGGGGAAACCTGGTGCAGCACTCTTTTCATTCCCCTCCTTTTCCTGTGCATTTTGCCTCATCAGGCAACTAAACAATTTTTCCTGAAAAATAACCCTTGAAAAATATATATGCCGATGCATCTAATACGCCAGCAAAAACGGTAACGCAGGGCTCATTGGAAGGAAGTAGAAGGCTTTTTTTCTACTACATATAAATCTCTTGGGGTGGGAATGGAGAGCCTCCTCTAGCAGCCCTGGCACAGGTGTTCTTTCCTTACTGTATGAAATTGGTGAAAAATCAGTGTGGGGAGTAGCTAGGGGCAGTTAGCTAATGACTCACAGTCTGCAGCTTTTGTACCCTGGCCCTCAGTGGTGCAATTTTCTTCAGAATCAATAAATGATCATAGCAACTGTGTCCCTGTGGTGTCCCATGTAATAAAACTGAAGAAATCTGAAGGTGATACAGCACACATTTTGGGAACAGGAGGGAGGGGCAGTGTTTACTTCTAGCTTGATGAAAGACCTTGGCTGAACTCATTATTCTTGAGTCTTTAAGTGCAGATGTTCCCATCCCTGAAGATTTAGAGCTTTAAGAAGAGCTCTATCTTTTACCTTCTGTGCCAGCTGGATTCAATATTAGGTTTGTTGTTTTCTAATTCAAGAGACCTGTTTAAATTCTGGCAAATGCTGCAGGAATATTAAGGATTTATTGGGGGGAAAGAACCTATTCAAAGAGGGAAAATAAGATTCAGTGCTTATGATGTACTATGGATGCTTAGTTTGAATAAGATCCAAAAAGTGTTAGGTTTTCCCTTCTTCAGAAACATAAAATGTCACTATGTAGATGATCAGCAGTATGTAGACAATCAGATGATCATTTATGTGATCTGCAGATTTTATAAAGTGAGTGCTGAGAAAACTTGTTTTTTCAGCTCATTGTTTTATTTCTGAAAGGAGGTCTTGGTTGTAAAGAGTGATTCCAATCCAGAGAATAATGAACATGTAGATGTAAGGGAATCTCGTAGCACCTTTGAGACTGAGAAAAAGACATTTCTAGCATAAGCTTTTGTGGCCTCCAGTCATCAGATCCATAAAGTGGAGCTTCTGTAGACAGACACATATACCAAAGAGTGGTAGGCATAACGAGTAGTTAAAAGGATAAAAGTGGGAGACAGGTTTTACATAGAAGACAAGACAAGTAGGTTCAGCTGTCGCTATTTTGGCTTATAATATAAAACGTGTCCAAAAAAAAAGAATATTGTCAGAGATAAATTGAACTGGAAAATAAACATTTATTAGTTGCTGTTGTCTCCTCCTTTTCCTCCAGTAAGATCAAGTGTGACATACATGACTCTGCTCTTCTCAATTGTATTTTCAGAAACCTTGTGGGGTAGGTCAGGCTAAGACAACAGGATGGACCCAGGGCCGCCCATTGAGTTTCATGACTCATTAGGGGCTTGAACTTGAATTTCTCCTAGTCTGGACCTCTAACCATTGCACCAGTCCCTCCAGTTGGAGGGAAAGTTATCATATAAAAGGCCCTGTGCACCTATTCCAAGCTCTTCTTATCAATGAATTTTCAACAGTAAAGAAAACACAGAAGACGTGGTTGGAAAACCAAGGCGGGATTATAGCTAGGATACTGTGGGTGACATATTTATTAAATATCCTGCTTTTCTCCCAGCTCAGGATTCAAGGCAATAGGATAAGTACCCATACATATTAGTACTCTTTTTGGGGATGTTACAGAAGGGCTCTAATCTAAAAGTGGTCACACAAGTAGAGTTCCACTAACTTATCAATTATGGAAATGGTCAAACATATCAAGGCACTGCATAACTGTACCCCAAATATATGTTGACAAGAAGGCTATTGTATAATGAGAACATGCATGAGCATGATATGAGATGCACTGTCAGTTGCACAATTGTGTGATCTAGTGTACTGGTGGCATAGTGCATCCAGGACATAGCTCCACTGCTTTATGCTGTGCTCTGTTGGATTTTGACCTTTGAATGGAGAATGTCAACATGCCTTGTCATTTTAAGTGGTGTAAGGCAGGGGAATGGCATGGTGCAAACCCATTCCAAATGGGATATATAAGTCTGGGTTGATCTTTCTCCTTTAAATACTCTCCCTCAAATGTAGGGATGCAATTCATCACTAATTTTCTTCTCAAAGGAAGCCATGAGTAATTTTAGCAATTTTCTTCCCACTGCAGGAAAGAATTTGAAAACCAGACAGTATTCAAATTCTATTTATAGTTCAGGACTTATTCAATACAAAATTTACACCTGGTTGTTCCTTTGCAGAAATAATATTTTCTGCACAGAAAAAGTTTCCTGTGGAGATGATGCTATTTTCTGTTCAAATCAACCCCATGCAAATTTTGTGTAGAAAGCCCCAATTGCAGCATTTTCTGTGCAGGAAACAGTTTTTTGTGTATTTACCCCACTTAAGGTACATGAAGTTAAAGAATTATCACAAATAAAATTTATATGTAGAAGTATGATTCTCTGTGCAAAAATTGCTGTTTCCTGTGCAGAAAATGCTGCTTTCAGTGCAAATCAACCATATGTGAATTTTGCTCAGAATAGGTCCTGAACTACAGACTAGTCAGCTTAACCTCAATACCAGGAAAAATAGTATATAGGAGTTTGTCTCCAATGCAGTGATCAGTAAGAGCCAACGTGGGTTTGCCAAGAACAAATCCTGACAAATCAATCCTATATCTTTTTTCAGTCAGGTCATTAGTTTAGTAGATGATGGGAATGCTGTGGGATATCATTTATCTGGATTTCAGCAGAGCATTTGATGAGGTTCCCGTAATGTTTTGATTAGCAAAATGATTAAATGTGGAATAGATGGATGTCAGATGCATCCTTAACTGGTTAGAAAACCATGGCCAGAGAGTTGTCATCAGTGGCTGCATTTCAAACTGGAAGGAGGTGTCAAATGGAATGCCTCAGGGTTCTGTCCATTACTCTTCAACGTTTTTATCAATGACTTGCATGACAGGGTGGAGAGAATCCCTATCAAGTTTGCAGATGACACAAGCCTGGAGAGGTGGCTAACACATTGGAAGAAAGGAACAGAACTCAGAAGGATCTAGATAAACTAAAAAATAGGGCAGAAATTAACAGAATGAAATTCAGTTGAGACAAATGCAAAATTCTACATTTAGACCATAAAAACCAAATGCATAGGTTGCATTTGGGAGATACATGGTTCAGCAGTACTACATGTGAAAAGGACCTTGGGATTATTGTTGATTATAAATTGAACATGAGCCGATAGTGTGATGTTGCAGCAAAAAAGTCAAATGCTATTTTAGCCTGCATTAATGGAAGCATAGTCCAAGCTGAGGGAAGTAGTACTCCCATTATATTCTGTACTGGTTAGACCCCCATCTGGAGTACTGCATTGGGTTCTGGGCACTCATTTTAAAATAAATATAGACAAGGAGCAGGTTCAGAGAAAGGCAACAATGATAAGAGGTATGAAGAACTAAATATATGAGGAAAGGTTGAAGGAGCTGGGCATGTTCAGCTTGTTGAAGAAAAGAGTAAGGGGTGACATGATTTAAAAATATCTCAAGGATTATCAGAGAGAGGAGGGGGCAAGGCTGTTCTCTGCTGCCCCAGAGGGGGGAACCAGGTCTAATGGTTTCAAGATACAGGAGGGTAAATTTCAGTTGAACGTTAGAAGGAGCGTCTTGACAGTAAGAGCAGTTCAGCAATGGAACCAACTGCCTAGAGAGGTGGTGGGTCTCCTTTCCTGGGCATCTTCAAAAAGAAGATGGACACCTACTGGCTGGGGATCCTTCACAAACAGGGGGTTGGACTAGATGTCCCATGTGGCCCTTTGCAGCTCTATAATTCTATGACTTTGTGATTGTCATTAGTCCAGAATTCCGCTCATCAGAATTTTTTGATACTCGAAAAACATGCTTTTCAATCCTTTTTGAATCTTTTCTAGCATTCTTTCCATCCCTACTGAAGTGTCCCAAAAGCCAGGCTGTTTTCAGAGCAAAATGTGTGCAAGACTTTATTCTTGTTTGCCTTGATTTATTAAAGTTTTACGAAGACAAGGCTCCCCTTTAGTGATGTTCTTTTACTTCGCCTACCTTACGTACCTCCAGAAGAAGAAGTACGTAGGTGGGTTTAGGGGTTGGGGGGACACAAAACATCTCAGGCTCGGGAAAGCAGTTTAAGTTCCCCTGTTTTGTTCATGTCTGGGACTGCCAGCAAATGCTGCGAACATCTGTGCCTGGCGTTGACTCCGAGCACACCGTGGAGGGGACAGATCTTTTAATTAAAGCCGACGGCTCTGCGAAGCTCCCGGTGCCTTTGTTTATTAGTATGATAATATGGCCTCCACATATGAACTTACATGCATTAAGTTATAAATAATTCATGGCTCAGCAAATAAAGAGATCCTGAAAGCTGTGCATTGGGGTGGGGGTTGCAGGGAGGGCAGCTGTTGCCAATTACCATTCTCCTCTAATCCCCTGGCTTCCGAATCTCCCCCCTTCCCCTCTGCCTGGCCACTTGCAGCTGCCCTTTTAAATCATTCATTATTACTGCTTAAGAGATACCGTGGTGGAAAGCCGGCAGAAATCGCTGTAGTTGTCACTCGGTGTGAGTGTACGTGTGTGTTCATTCGCCTTCCTTTCTCACCGTTACAGTTTTGTCGCATCTGTGGCTGGTATTTTCTCTGTATTGGAAGGTGGGGTGGAATACTGATTGCTCACTGTCATCATTTTTACTGGACTCTTAGAGAGGAGGAGGCAGACTGTGCACTCTGGAATTTCAACCGGCTCCTTTCCTAAAAGCATTTGGCAGATTCACGGGTTTGCTGATTCATTAAAATTCAAATGTGAAGTCTAGATATTTCAAGTGTTACTTTAACAATGATTCTAGATATTTCGAGTGTTAATTTAACACTCGAAATATCTAGAAGGCATCACTATTTTTAAATCATGCCTCCCTTTGTTATAGGTAATAAAATGTTGTTATTGCTGCTGCTGCTGCTGATGTTGTGTGCTTTCAAGTCATTTCCAATTCCTAGCAGACCCAAAGGTGAACCTATCGTGGGGTTTTCTGTGGCTGAGTGTGTGTGATGCACCCAAGGTCACCCAATGGGTTTCCACAGCCAAGTGGGGAACAGAAACCTTGGCCGTTTCTGCACGTCACTATCCCATCATAGCAGCAGGTTGTTTCTGGGTTAGGAGTCATGCTACCGCACGATGTCGTGGCCGTCCAGCTGCTATCCTGTCACCAGGTGTTGCAAAACTGCTGCATTCTATTTGCAGGAAAAAAAATCCATTAAGTACCTCTTTTAGCGCCTCAATTCCGTCAGCTGGCTCACTGCAGAATCATAATAGCGTTTGATAGCGTTTCCTGTTGTCATAGATCCAGCAGTGGGCAGGCCGTGAGCATGCGCAGCTTGTCCCTCCCCTCAGTGACTCCCATGGTATGGCAACTTCGAAATCTATCACCTCTTCATGTTTATTTTAAAGTTTTCTTTTGAGGTAAAACTGTTTTATTTATTAAAATACATTTTTAGGCATCACAGCATGAAAATGCAATAGTGTACTGGCGTGTTTAGTACCACTTCCAAAGAAAAGCAAAAACAAAAAAACCCCTGATCAGGGGTGGTAGGGCAAGGCAAAGACACTGTAGTGCAGAAGGAACAGCAGTGGCAATGCCGCTACTCCTTGAATGAGGGCGGAAGGGTGCAGAAAACAGCTTTCCAAATCTGCTGCCATTGCACAAGTGGCAATGCCAGGATTATAACAGTATATCGTGCTAATGGCGTCTAGTGCAGAAATGGCCCTAGTCTCCAAAATCATAGTCCAGTGCTCAAACTACTACACTGTGCCGGCTTTTTCTCTATAGTCCCCAGATTATGTTTCATTCGTGGCCCATTTACTCAGAGCAGAATACAAAAATCAGCTTCTTAATGAAGAGAGTGTCTCATTAATGGGAAATGAGAATCAGAATTACCTTATTAATCAGGCAGAATAAATTCAGTCATCTTCCCTCACTATCAGTACCATATAAATGGGGAACTTGTCTGAAATGAAAAATGGAGTAAATGTTAATAGTATAGTTTCTCCCAAAAAGACAGAGAATGAGACAGAAAGCTGAGACCACTTCAGTGACTTTAATAGGGAATACTGGAAGATTTATGCCAGTATAGATGGCAATGAATTTTTTTCCCCCCACTTAATACACAGAACAGTAGGCCTTGTTCCAATTGCAAGCACTATACTGGAGAAAATATGATAAATTGTGCTAATATTGTCTGTTGTTCCTATCTTTTTAAAACCACCTATGATATCAAAGTAACAGAGAAGTGGAATATCTTGTTTTTCAGTATATTTTAGATGGGCTGGGGAAAGGTAATGTGTTATGATTATGCCATAGGTGGGGAGATTGGTCCTCTAGATGTTGTTGGACTCCAAAACCATCAGCCCCAACTGGCATGGCTAATAATCATGGGTTTGTAGTCCAAAACTATCTATAGCACTACAGGCTCTCATGCTCTGTCTTTGGCCCTTTCCGCACGAGGTGAGGGAATCGCTCCGTGCCGTTACTCACCGCTGCTTCTGGGGTCCAAAGCAACGCGGACTGTCCCTGAAGCCCTTCCGCAGGGCTCCTCCTTGGTCCAGGGCAGATCGGAGCAGTGCGAGGTCTGTAGATCCGCACCGCTCCGGCTTCCAAAATGGCGGCTCCGGCTTCCAAAACGGCGGCTTCCGGGTTCCAAAATGGCGGCTTCTGGTTGGCCATGGGTCCCGACCAACTGCTGAAGCTTGCCATGCCCAAAGCCCGCCCTCCGCAGATGGCAGGCTCGCATTGGTGCAAGCCTGCGAATCTGCACAAGGGAGCAGGAATGCAATGGTGCATTCCAGGAAAATAAAGACCTGTTTTTTCCGGTCTTTCGAGAACACGCTGGAGGACCACTTGGGGTCGTCTTGGAGCGGACTGAGGTGCGGATCTCTGGTGAGTAGTCCGCTCCTAGTCCGCTCCAAGGTGCAGACGACCTTCGTGAGAGGACGCACTGCCCTGTTCTAATTGCCTGGTGCGGAAAGGGCCATAGACTGACCAAAGTGATCAGTAGTAATTGTGTGTGCCACTTTGTAATTATAGGAGTCATTTTGTCTTCCCAATCTATTTGATGGGGAGTTCTGTGTAATTTCCAAACTGACCTATTTGTGAATTTCGGCATGGACAGCTTGTATGACACTCAAGTTCACAGGAAACATTTTTTTATGTAGTTTCTCCACCCACACATCCCTGATTTGCTTCTTTAAACATGAGGCCTAGTATCTTTTTAAAACAGTTTGAGAAGGAACTTCTGAGAAGCAACTATTACATGTATCTAACTACAGATCCTCATGATGCAAACACCCAAGATGTTTGATCAAAAAGGTGTTATCAGTTGACAGATGACAGTGAACAGCAGTGGATGAAGCGATCTGTAAAATGGTGTTTTATAAGTCCATGCCAGCACCTAGAATTCTGGATCTGGGACCTTCAGGGTATTTAGGCATGGCGCATCAACAAGCAGCTACATAAAAACACAAGAGGGGAAAACTCGCATGGCTCCTGGCTGTCTCTCCCCACACATTCTGGTTCCTGTTGCTTTTTACAGGGTTTGATTGGAATTCCTTCCAACATTAAGAAAGGAAAATTGTTATTTTTATGCCTGTGTTTATATTTTATACCACTGTTGTGGCTTCTGTAACCGCTGTGTCCCATGAATCTATGTATGGATACTGATCAGGATGGCCAGGCTCATCCACCACTACTCCACATCTTGAATGATTTTTTAAGAGATAAAAAAGGAGATGATTCTTCGCAATACAAGGAAATACAACCCAGATTTTTCTCTGCAGTTTCAGATATTAAGTTGTCTAATATAACAACCAAATCCAAAGGAGGAAAATCCTTTGGTTTTGTAAAAGAGGAGATTTTTGTGAAATACATCTGGTTAGGTGGGACTCAGAAAGGTTACTCACCTTCTGAATTTTCTTTCTTTATAGGAAAGATAAAATGTACCTTACCCCTTTCCCCTCTTCTATCTGATCACCCTCAGATTATAGAAAAAAGTAGTTATGTAGGTTAAACACCTCCTCCCACCATGTTGGTATAGGCACAGTTGCCTGGAGTGGAAGTCACTTCTGGTGCACAAACAAAGAAAGTATTACGACACCCTACATGCTCCCAAAATGTTCCCATCGCATCCAGTGGCGTGTTACCAACTAATGGCCTGAAAAAGAGAGAATGGTGAAACCTTATTTGTGACAGCAGATTTCACACCCCACATATTATGTTTAAGTCATCAAAGAGCTTCTCTAAATGACATTCTGGCCTGTTTTTTGAATTTGTGAGTAAGAAAATGTAATGTGCCAAAGTTGCTCAGATAAAAGCAAGGCTGCTGGTGCATTTGTGTCACTCTGAGCGGATACGGATGTACATGCAAATCAAGACATGCACTCTCTCATCAGTTTTCCTTCTACAAATCCCACACATTGCAATGCATTTGACATCTTGGTCAGCAAATCAAATGCTAATTCACGGGTTTGATCTGCTCCATTCCTATTTCAGTCAGATTTATTTTTCTTATTTTTAAAGCAGCATGTGCACATTCAGTGAATTAAATATGCCTTTCTCCCTTTTTTACTGCCTCTTCCCCCTCCCCGCTTTCTTTCAAAAAGGCGATTTCCAAAACATTTTTAAAAAATGCCTAAGGCAGGAGCAGAGTTAGTGACATCATTGTTTTCCCACCAATCAGGCCTTTTCGTGGTTGGCTTCTGGTAGAAACACGCATAACCCTATCCTGACTTTGCTGTGCTCTGCATTAATTTTCCAGACCAGATCTTATCCCTTATGTGAAATATGTTGGGTAAAATCCTGCTGGTTAGTTCCAGTAGGATTTTAGTTAGTTAATTCCTATTAAAGTACAACTAGTATCAGTTGTTGAATGGTGAGTCAACACATAGGTAGCTATAATCAATTCAGTGGGTCTACTCTGTTTGGGACCAACAATAATATTCAGGTTGTTTGATTAATAAATTTAATGTAGTAAAATTTTGGTATTTTTTAAGCCATGCTTACATAAATATGCATTTTATATATGTAGCAATGTATGCATTTTCAAAGGTTTTTTTTTCTTTAGCACCATCAATTATTTAAGATATGCAAAGATGGAAATCCTTATGTGGGATAATTTGTGAGATCTTTTAATTGTGTTTGTTCTAATTAAAATACTGACAGAATCAGGAAAGTTTCCCTGTCTACCTGACATGATAGTGGTGGTGGTGGTGGCAGCGGCAGCAGTGGTTTTTAATATTGCTATTGCTGTTTGTTGTGGTGTTTGTTTTCAGTAGGAGCTGAATATTCTTATATGCTGGGATGACTTCCTGCCTAGATCAGCCCTCCATGTCATCTTATTCCTGGGCCAGAATCAGACTCTGAACATAATTTTAGCTGCATTATTTTTTAATGTAATGTATTTTTCTCTCCCCTGTTTTCCAGGTCCAAGAGTTCCAATGGTCACTGTGTACAATGTATCAGATAAACAAAGTAAGTAGAGGTCTCAGAGGTGCAATTTCATATTTCAGTGTTGGAGAGAGGGAGATTTTAGAAAGAAAAAGACTCAATAGCAGAAAATGAAGGCCTTCTCTTAGATGTATGTACCAATAAATTTAGCGAGAGAGAGGCTACTTGGCTGTAGCAGGTTGATCATACTTTAACTGCCATGGCTCTTATCATAAATGGTGTGGTATTTGGAGTTGTCTACTAGAGGATTCTAGTTCACTTCCCTGAACTATAACACTACAGCTCTCTAACAGAAAATTCTAACCAAACTAGAACTTCCAAGATTTCAAAGGATGGCAGTTAAAGTGGTATCCTATTGCTATAACCATTTAGTGTAGACACACTCATAGCTGCATATCCCCATTCAACAAGCCTAAAAGACTTTGCTGCCTGAAGCAAAATAGAAAAAATTAACTTCTGTCTCCAGGATGAACTTTATAATATCTAAGCTTGATCAAGTTATTTTGGAAAAGAAAATACCATGGCTGTGTCATTAGGAACAAAAGATACAATAGCCTGAATCCTTGACTGGAATAGACCCATTGAATTAATTATTAAATGGCAAGTCAACATTTTATGCAAATCTTCTGGTTTCATTGGGCCTACTCTAATTGGGGCTACAAACAGGATTCACTTAAAATTAAGCAAAGTAGTCTGAAATCTGCTACTCTTCAGGAAATGCAAAATCCGCTGCCTATGGTAGCTGCCTCACTCTGTCTAACAGAAGGGTCGGCTCTGACTCCTCTTTCTTAATACTGGTGGCGTGGGGAAGAAGGAATCTATCCATGTTGCCAAGATGGCCACACTACTCACTTTCAGATGTCCCTCTGTAAAACTGCAACATTGTTCCTCTTCACTCATATCCATTTCCGTCTAGGTGCCATCTAAAAAAATAGAGGGTCATTAAACGGATAGCTTCAGCAGTGGGGAGGACAAGTTCCTTCTTCCTTCCCTCTACCTAGCAGCACCAGATTTTTAAATAATATTTTATTTATATCCCACTTTTCTCCCATCACAGGACCCAAGGCTTACAACAAATGAAAACCAATTACAGCTAAAAATTGTAATATGGAGTTTAAAAAAAATTAACTATCCTGTTTAAAACACAAAGTCAATAGAATTTTAAAACAAAATTGAAACACATTTAAAAAGATAAAAACATAGCATACCACATTAAAAGACCTTTCTGCTACATGAGTTGAGATCCAAGAAGATCGTCAGGATGCTGGGGAAAAGTTATCCTGATTTGCAAAACTGGCATCAGCTACCTCCTAATTTCTTTCTGTTCTCTCTGTTGCACCCACATACACACAAATTATTCCCCCTGTACTGGGGAACAGTGTTTAGACTTGGCTGCCAAAAATGTATGGAAGGTTGGGAAACTCATGCTTTTTCACATGCCCTAGTCTGCCACTTTTTGGAGTGAAAACCAAATCTTTGTGAAAGTTCAATGCACAGAACTGAAGCAGAGCCATGGCTGTGGGTGGCTCCCACATTAGTGAGCCAGTGAATCCACTCTGGGTTTTTGCCTGAATTTTAGAGAAAGTGTACAAGGTGCTCAGCCTCAGGTGGAGATATAATGTGGCACCTTGGACAACTTCTTTAAAATTTAGGATAGAACCCAGAGCATACACACACGTACATGCAAACACTGACATGGAAGCCACTAACTCAAATTCATTTGCACAAAGCCAGAGGTGGAGGGTAGAGAAAAACATAAATGTGTTTGTGTATGAAAGATAGAAGTGGGTAAACCAGACACACAGATTTGCTGAATTGCCTCATTTTGCATCTGATTACCTTGTGCCCGGTCTCCCACGCATTAGGCAACTCTCTCTTGGCTCAGTGGATAAAAGAAGGCATTGTGAAAGCCTCTTGTTCACAAAGTTCTATTTATTTCATTATAGGGGGCCACATTAAGGGAGTATTCTGCAGTAATCAGATAACTGCAAATCCCACCCAATATTATGGTGTGCTTACATTTAATTAAGAGTGGGCTATTTGTACTGCACAGACAAGAGTTCCCAGTGGTCCTAAGGCAGGGAAGTAAATTGAGAATTCTCTGGGAGATATGTCAGTCTCCTGTTGTTGCCTCCACTCATCTCTTGCCTTTCTCAGGATGCAATTATATGAACAAATAGAATGGCTTTTCCCGATTCCCTGTGTGGCCAGCCTCTTTCTGCTGATAAAGCTAATTGTGCAAGCCATAATTAAATGAGGATCCTAACATTTAACCAAACTTAATAGTCTGATGCTTTGGAGCTTTCGCAAGGGTTATGATTTCAATAAAGATGAGAGGAGGCTTTTCAGGAACCAGTCTGAATGCTCATTGAACCGTTAAACCCACCTGCTGAAATATCTATGAAAAAAGGCTCATTAATTGGAATTGGCAGGGCTTTGTAATGCAGCTTCTTCTTGTTTAATTCATTGGAGACAAACATGTGGGCCCGGCACATGAATGCAAGTCCCAGCAAGTAGGCGAATATATATTCCCCCAGTTTTTCAAGTAGTCCAAGCATAGATCGTATTCAGAGGTAGATATGCTTATACAGATTTACCTTGATGCAAACCCACACTCAACTGATACTCAACTTGTTAACTCACTGACTTACCTGTTGGCAAGGCAGAGTCGTGTCCTGATCCTTTGCCACACACTCGGAAGAGCTACCAAATGAGCAGTCGTCCCTGACTCAGGATTCCTGCAAAGAATTAATAGTGGTTTTTTTTTCTTTCTTTAAACGGTACAGATCCGTAGTCCAAGCCAGTAGACTTGAAAACTTCTTATTCCCTCATTTCCCATCTAACTAAATTAAACTGAACACTTACATTCAAATAAAATGTGTGACTTTCACTGGGGTACCTGTTTCTTCTCGGAACTCATATAAAAATAGAGGGGTTATACATGAACAAAGTTCATAATGCATACAGTGTTGATCATTTTATTTGGCAAAATAAAAGGTTTTTGAAGTCCGCTGGCTTCGTCGTCAGGCAAAAATGGGCCTGGGAGGTTTTGCATAGTTTTAAAGCTGCTATCCAAGGTGTTGAACTTATTTGGGGGCTAGACTTCAACACCTTGGGTAACTCTGCAATTCCTGTGAATGCGATTATCTGTTAAAGTGTGAAGTGTGTGTGTCCCTAAGCGGTGATGAGTGTATGTGTGAAGAGGCATGCTTTCCTGAAGACAAATGATCAAAGGTTGAGGAAAGGATGGAGAAGAGTAGGTTTAGTAACTACATAGAGTTTTGCTTACGTATCAGTTGACTGGTGAAACAGTTAATGGTACACACACATACACACACACACACACACACACACCTTTCAGTAATAAGCAGCTCTCATGTTATTAGGGCAGTGAATTCACCCTAGGCTTTGAAAGAGTTACACAAGGTGCTGAATCCTAGCCCCTGTCATGGGCTTCCAGGACCTAGACTCAAACTCACACTCAAAGTCTGAGACAGTAGAACCTGCTGTGAGTCCTGGGACAGAGACGGTTACAGCAGAACCTGCAGAGCAGACAGTACCACCACCCACCCCAGCGACAGAAGTGTCAGCCCCAGTGGGGAGCCCTGCTCATTCTGACATGGAGAATAACCTATCCATACCTACCTTCACCCAGCATAGACACCAAACGGGTCTTCTGTGTCCCTGCCAGTGAATTTATGCCAAGCACCAATTAATCAAGCACCAGCTGCACTGACCTTGGGACCTGTAAGAACTGAGCCTTTCCCCTCTAGCTTTTGTCGGTGATTAACTGACCATTTCTCCATGCTTCCATTTGCTTCCCTTGCCTGTTGTTCTTGTCTTTGACTTGTGTTTATATTGCTTGCCTCTGATTTATGGACATTGATGAGACCATTATTTGCTTCTCATTTGTAAAGTTGTTTCTTTGCTAAAATAAACTGACTAATTACATTGCTTCTTGAACCTCTTGACCTGTGTGTTATCAGCTTCTCCTGGCTGCCAGCCCAGATCAAGTGTGGACAGCCCCCAAATAAGTTTAGCACCTTGGATAGCCTCTTTAAAACTATGCAAAACCTGAAGTGGAATCACCTCTCCACTGACATGGGAATCACCAGCCACCACTGCTAAAAAAAAAATATCAAAAAATAGTTTGCAACAAAGTCATGACCATAAAACCTAAATAGTAACAGTTTAAAAAAAACTACTGATAACACAATCCACAACTGCATGGTGGGGAGTGAAAGAATGATAAAAACAAGCATCAAACATCTGATGCATATGTTAGCTGATTTATATGTGTGCGTTTGGGGTAGTGTTTAAGAATGATAGTATTGCACCAAAAATTGTTCCTTTGAGGAAAGACTTTGATAGTAGCTTCTCCACTTTTGTGAGGGTTTGGGGCACAGGACCCTTGCAAAAGTTGAAAAACCAAGAATATCTTCCCCTGCTCCCAAATGAGTGGGAAAGTGCTTTCTCATGCCCATTATATTCCACTATTTAATTCTGTATTGCTCATATGTTGTGCTTGTGGGTTTTTTTCTCCCCAGTTTCCATAGTATAAAATATAAGTGCAACTAATCAATATGTAATGAATTAATCTTTTGAATGACTTAATTTTTTCTACTTTTCTTTCCAGAGCTCTTTGACCTCGAGTTAAATGAAAGAGTGCAGAAGGCAGTAGCAGAAAGACAGATGCCCAAACGAGATTACATAGATATGAAAATTCATGATTACAGTAAGTTAATACAATTTATTATATATTAGGTAGTTGTTTCCCTCCTTTTAATTTCAAAGGGGGGGGAGTTCATTGGCTTCAAGAGCATATTAGGATTAAACTAGTGTGCTAAATTATGACTGCATGGATAGTGTGTAGCCTTGAGGAGTTTTTTTTTCCTTAGAAAACAGCTGTGTGAACACTGATCAGATTGCACACAGGCAACTGAAAATTTTCTTCTCCCCCATGGCTGTGATAACAATCATTCTCCTAAAGCTGTTATTTTCCCCAGGAAATGAATAGCTGCTTCAAGGGAAGGGTTCAGATTTTTTTTTAGAACTACAGTGATGAGACAATTCTTTAAATTCTCCCCTCCCTTCATGCATATCTCAAGTTTGATCTTGGTAGGCCCCCAGCAGATGTTATTTGAAAGATTTTTTTAAAAAAAAATACTGGGCATAATAAATCAGAGTGGGGAAGATTTACTTTTTGGGTAGTTGTAGTTCAAAAAGTAACTTTTCCCAATTTTGCATGAAATTTAATCATGTATATAAAAACGTGACACTTAAAGAGTTCCTTCGCACTACACAATTATTAGCACTGTTTCCACTTTTTAAATTATTTTTGTTGATTATAAAAGAAAAAGAACAAAACAAAGACACATGATTGACATAAAAGTGAAAAAAGGAAAAATTACAACAAAAAAAGCTCTCCAGATCCTTTATCATCATATACTTATTCAACATGTTATATATCATATTGCTTATATATTTTTGTTTCCACTTTAACTGACATGATTCCATCCTAAGGGATCCTGGGATTTGGAGTTTAGGGAGGGATATTTAGAATTCTTTGCCAGAGTGCGTTAGTGCCTCATCAAATTGTAGATCCCAGAATTCCACTGGGTGGTGCCATGGCAGTTAAAATGGAATCATAGAGCTATAACAGTGGAGTGCAACAGGGACCTTAGAACTGGTACTTGCTGGTTGAAAGAGTCACAAATATTAACCAACAGTGACTGTGCAACTGTCTCCCCATCCCCTGCTCTGTTTCTGCTGCAGTCCCATCTACCTCCATTGTTTTGCACATATTTCAAGCCCAGTGGCTGCCTTGTGGCTGGCTTGTCCTGGGACTAATGATACCAATCAGCTATCTATTAGCCTGTCTGATGGACTAATTAATTAGGCAAAAGTATTGTGAAAAGATTGCAAAGCAATCCGCTTGCTTTTATTGGCTAATCTTGCTGTTAACAGCCCTGGCAGTGCTGCTAAAGCACTGCTTTGGGTAATTGTCAACATGGTTAACATTTTGGAAACAAATGAAGTCAAGAAGGGACTCCTACAGCAACATATTTATATATGTGCATCAAGATGCGCGCAAGGAAAAACAAAGCCTGAGTTAATGCTATTCTAGGGCACATGTACTGTCAGCTGACAGTTCCCAGAAATGTTCTGCTTAATTTGATTCATCCAATTATGTCTTTTCACCAATATTTTATTCTGCGGGGCAAGGGAGGTCACATCAAACCCCAAGAGTTTGGAATGCATAGCGAGGACCCTTTGTTTTAAAAAACCCTACAGCAAGGAGGGATTTTCTTCTGCTCACCATGGGGCATTTTCATTTCACATTGCTTCTTTCTTCCTTTCTCTCTCTCCCCTGGGGCTTCCAAAATATTGGTTTGCAGCACTGTGGTACTCATCCACCTGCCTAAAGGGCGAAATTATACATATCAGCAGCAACTAATTGCATGCTTGATACATGACTGCACCTCTTATAGTGCTCCAGCTCCAGATTTCTTGCCATCTTTGATATTACAGTGTGGGCCTTGTCTTTCAAAGTATATATTCTGCTAGCATGTAATTTGCCGGCCTATTTTGTCAAACATCATTTAATTCCCACTGAGTTCCAACACGCACACAGTTCACACTGCTCTCTTCTCTTGCTGCCTTTCTTTAGAATTGCAGATTCAAGTCTCCAAGCCAGCAGTCTTCACTGAAAATATGCACTACCCGTTGCTTCTAGTTGTGTGAGTAACTTTTACCTGTTTTCTTGGGGTATGCGAACACCCAACCAAGATTACACTTTGCTAGTCATTGAAAGAAATACATGGGACGGTCAGAACTTTGGAGAGTTATTTTTGTGGACTGCAGCCGTTTTTCTGTATCATGGTCTATACTGTGTAACCTGCACATACTTAGCTACATAGCAGAGGCAGTACAGAAACCTCCTAGTGAATTGTGAAGATGCATATCAGGGTCCCAACAAGAGTGTTGGGTGCAAATCCCACTCTACTGATGCACATTGGCACTCCCTAGCCTGTGTCCTAGTGCCCATCACGATCTACTGATGTGCATTGGATGTCCCTAACCATTATTCAGATGAGCATCAGGGCCTGATGCACAATGGTCCAGATATGCAACAATCACTTTGCTTGCTCTCCTCTGTAGTAAAGTCACAGCAGCCCCTTAATGAATATGGACATTGTGAAGCTGCTGGATGTAAGTCCACTGACATAGACAGAAGCTTCATACTGAATTCCAGCCTACAAGTGTTAGGTCTACCTATCCCAGTATTGTCAACTCTGGTTGGCAGCAGCTCTCCAGGATTTCCGGTAGGATTCTTTCCTAGCCCTATTTATGGTCCCTGATATTCTTTGGTTAGCTTTCATCCAAATACTAACCAACCCTATTGAGCTTCCAAAATCAGGACACACCAAGCAAGTTAATGGTGGCATGATGTGTGTGTGCTCTACCACTAAGCACATGTTCTTCCAGTAAGCTGTGGTCCTCACCAGTGTGAGTTGGGGCAGACCCCGGCACAAGTTACTGGCATTTCTGAGTCCCACATTCCCATTTTTAAACTGTGATTGAATTGAGGACCTCTCCTTTGCACATAGTCAGAGCTGGGACATGTTACTTTTTTGGACTATAATTCACAGAATTGCACATCAGCTTGGGAGTTGTAATCACCAAAAGTAACAGCTGGAATTCAACATGGGACCTACGTCTTTGTAAGCGGACTTGCGTGTGGGGGATACAGAGCTTAGGGGCT
Organism: Cyclura pinguis; assembly: GCA_030412105.1. NCBI lineage: Eukaryota > Metazoa > Chordata > Lepidosauria > Squamata > Iguanidae > Cyclura > Cyclura pinguis. Next base: position 128,088,804 of record CM059604.1, on the reverse strand, counting down.
CTCCTGACCTTACAACATAGGAATGTCTGTGGCACAATGGTAGCCAGTGGGGTGACTGATGTGCCACAGCCATTATGTGCTGTGGGCACTGATGCGCATTGAGGCACCACCAGTGCACATGTGGAAACTGGCTGTGAAGTGCCAGAGTGCAATAGGAGTGCCCAATGTGCAACATAAGTGTCCAATGCATATCAGAAGTTTCCAGTGCACATGAGAAAGGCCTGATGTTCATCAGTAGAGCTCAATGCACATCAGAAGCACCTGATGCTCATCAAAATATTCTTATCACACTTCAGCTGGAAATTTTGCAGTTCACCAACAGGATTTCATTGAATTTCTACAAGACAGCTATAGAGTCATTAAGTTACGAAATGTAGACCATGATGCAGAACTGACCACTGTTTCTAAGCTCCAAGGTGTGGTTGCTTCAGAATCAGCCTAAGACATCTCAAAGACTGAGACAAAACAGTCCATCTCATCACAAAGGTAAACACAAGCACATTAGAGATAGGTAAAATTTTCATTTGGTTGTGAGTTGTGTGTGTGTGTATGTATGTGTGATAGAGAAAGAGAGAGACCAAAAGAGAGAATTTCAAAAATTTACACCTTTCATCAGTTTGATGGAAAGAACTTGGAATGCATTACATTCAAATGCCTAAAGTCTAAAAATCTCTAGTTTCTAATCTCTAGCTTTATAAACCTTAATTTAAAAAATGCCTAAAGCCTGTCTATCCTATTTTCTAATTGAAATAGAATGTGGATAGAGATGCAAATCTTCATAAATTTCATTTTCACAGGAAAGAACAAATAATTTTACTATTCTTCTCTTCAAGAAGGTCATAAAAAAACTGCACAATTTTCAAAGGCTATTGCCATATAGTGACTTATTCTGTGATAAAAAGAAAATGCACTTGTGGAGGTTTTGCACAGAAAACTGGATTTCCTGTACAGAAATCAAGTTTCTTGTCTCAGAAACAGCATTTTTATGCAAATATTGCAGGAAAACATAGTTTTCTGTACAGAAAATATTGTTTTCTCTACAAAAAGACCACGTGCAGTTTTTATGCAGAAAAGATTCCAAATTGTTGAAATTCTTACTCAACTATCCAAGGTTCTGATTGTATTGTGAGGGAATACAGGAAGAGCACATTGTGTGGTTCCTTTAAAGTTCAGGCTAAAACCCAAAGCAGATTCATCCCCCCACCGAAATGGAAGCCACCGGCATGGGACACAATCCATTGGCAAGCTCCCACAAGTAAGACCTACAGCAATTCCCATTCGTTTCAAGAAACGGCTTCAGGAACAGCATTCTCTAGTGCATTATGCCCCATGGACTAGAACAGGGGTAGGCAACTGTATGGGACATGAAGGGTCAGTTTTCACCCCTATACAGGCTGAACTGATGCCTCTCAGAACACCAGATGTGACTTGTGTCATTTCTGGTCACCATTTTAGGCCAGTTTTCAGGCAAAAACAAAAGTAATTTGAGGAAGTCCTAGAGGGGTAGTGGAGTTACACTGGCACAATTTCAGTTAGCTTGTATACTTTTGGACTTTTTCCAGGGTGAAAATCACCCAGAAATAGTTCATTAGCTTTTAGGGTTCACCAAAGTAGGATGCAGGGCTATACGCAGCTCAAGATCTTGTGTTCCCAACCCCTGAGATAAATCTGTGTGTCTTCCACTCTTGCTTATTTAATGACAACTGGAACCCCCAGACAGAAAATGGCCTCACAGCTCCCTGTTCTTGCCTTATGGCAGGGCCGGGTCTGTTCAGACCTGAGTTGGTCCCCAAAAAAACTATTGTTGATTAAATATAACAATCAGTACAACAAATATGGCGGCTCCATCTGTTAATAATAGACACGTGTGGCAGTCGGGTACTGAGCAGGCAAATCAGCCTTACTCCAATGAAAGACGAAAATAGGAATGGGGTGAGGATGTGCCACCTCATTGTCTTTCATACAGTATCTACTTATTATTCTCTGTTTGCAAAGCAGCCCATTTCCTTTTCCTGCAGCTATTTGGATCACAGCTCCTAAAATCCTCAGACCGTGGTTGTGCTGGGTGGCAGTTTCTGGAAACTGTAGTCCAGAAGACATTAAATAAATTTATATCTACCTTTCTCTCAGTAGGTTTTTCAGGCACTGAGGTTAGATTGCTGGTAAGGATTATTTAAATACTCCCCTACATTAATAACTATCACAAAATACAAAATCAGAGCAAGTGGCAAAGAGCTGGGATAAAATCTTTTTCTCAAATTGGCTATTTTTTCCATTGGTGGGGAGATTTGTTTTCTTTAAATGGGGAGGAGCACTCAGGAGTCCTGATCAACAGAGCAATGTGGTCTCTTCTGGGACCTCCCTTTCCTCCTGCAAATATTAGCCATGATCTTATTCTGAAGGGGTTTTTTTTGGCCAGCCTCTTCTAACTGTTCCTAGATATGACCTTGAACCTTTGCAAAACAGGTAAGATTCTAAAGAAAGAACATCAAACGATGTTTTGGTGGTGTTTTGCTTTGCTTCTTTTTTTTCCCTTTTGCTTTGCAAGTGAAGAAGGGAGTGATGATATTGCTCAAGTATTCCAAAATGTCACCCTGAAGCTTGCTGGAAGGGAGGACAAAAGCTCTACCGTGAAGCCTGCAGTTACATCACATCAGAATGATCTCTGGGGAAATGTGTTTCATTATACAAGTGCTTGAGGAAGATTGCTACTCATCAAGCTAACAACACTTGATTAGGCCGCCTCCGAACAAGGACGCACTGCTGGGGTGTGCGTTGAATGAATGCAAATTAGCAAAGTCACATGTGAGGGGAAGGAAAGAAATTGTACACACACAACACAGAGCCAAGCTGGAAAGGATTTCTTCTCTCACTAAGAGCTGCCAAAAGGATAGGAGTGGGATGAGGACGTGCAGCTTTCATGCTTTTATGGGCTCTCTCCTTGGCTTTTTCTCCTTGCAGACTAATCTGGTCAAATTCCCTATCCTTTCTTGCAGCTTTTGCATGGTTTCTTCCTAGAATATGCATTTGGCTGTTAGCCAGCCAAGAATTATTTTGCTTCCTGAGGAGATAGACAAGATGGCAGAGAAGGCAACTGGAACAGGGGCAGAAGGAAACAAGAGTAGCGGTTGAATCTTGTTTGAGCACTGACTGTGGGATGGTCTCATTGTCCTTAGAGGACAGCAGAATGCTTTAGAGCAGTTTTTCTCAAGCTATCTGATGGAGGGACAGCAGATCTTTTTCCAGTGCACCAGTAATCAGGACCGTATTTGTTCCCATTGGCTACAACCGTTTCTTTCATTCCTGGAAACTCTTCATGGGCCAACATCCATTGATTGGTGGGCCAGCATCAGTCAAGGGACCACAACTTTGAGTAGCACTGGTTTGGAGCAGTGATTCTCAAATTCTGGACATTCTGATGTTTGAGACATCAACTCCCAGAATTTCTGAGCACTGGCCAAACTGAAGTCCAAAGCATCTGGAGGACCAGATGCTTTAAAGCAGTGCTGCTCTTCATGGTGATCCATGGACCAATGCTGATCCATGGGGTCTTGGCTGCTGGCCCACAGCAAATTTCCAGGACAGAAAGAAACACTTATAGTCAGTCAGAACAAATATGGTGCCCTTTGGCATGCTGAGGGGAAAGTCCTGTCAGAAGCTGAAGAATCACTTGTTCAAAGGACTGCTATTCAAAGTAGTATGAGTTTGAAAGCCACTAACTGCTGGTCCACAGCAAATTTCCAAGAAACTATGCAAGTCTGCTAATAATATGGCAGAAAGCTGGCCTTAGTTTCTGACTCATTGGGAGAAAATTGCTGGTCTACCATGTCAGATAACTTGAGAAGCACTGGTTCTGTCAGGAATGCTTTGATGGTGTATTCCTGTGTGGAGGACGTCAGACTCAGTGGTCCTTGTGGTCTCCTCCAGTTCTAAAGTTCTGTGGTTCTATGGTTAGGAGTGTGTAGGGTAAGTCATGGGGTGCACACAGCTCTTTCTTCGATTCCAGAGGAAGGCCAATTGACTCAAGAGGATTGGTTGTCACCTGAGGCAGTGGTTTCACTTAGTGTTTTTAACTTTATTGCCAGTTGACTTTTAAACTCCATTCATGGTGCTATTTTAACCAATAAAGTCATAAATCAAGTGGGAATTATATGGTCCTCCAGATAATATTGAACTGTAACTCCTAGCAGCCCCAGCCAACAGAGCCAGTAGAGAGCAATTACAGGTGTTGTAGTCAGACAACATTTGGATGGCCGCATGACTTCTAACTGTGTCTAATCTTCAGAGTATGTCCCTTCAGTGGTTTCTCCACTGGGGGCTTTTATAGAAATGATATAAATGGTGAGAAGGGGCATTTTTCGGTGTGGCCCCATTCCCTCCCAAGTCTGTTTTCCCAAAATGTCAAAAAAGTCTGAACTCTACATATTTGTAGAAAGGATGCCAAATTGACTGGATCTTGGGTTTTCCTGGGTAATGAGTAAGTTCAAGCTAGCTTCCATAGACATACACATAACAGTAACAACAAAGTCTCTTTAAAGTATTTGGCTTTTAATATTAAAACACACCTGGTAAAATAAGTGTAAGAGTAGATGACAACATTTGGAAGAGTAATTAGAGTAATTCCGTTTTAACTAGAGAGTGCCACAATTGCACAGTATTTTATAAAAAGAACTGCTACTGAATTTTAAAACAAAAATCTGTTAAAAGTAAGTTTATTTAAACACTGAATAGTATCAGTGTAAAAGAAGCAGCACTATAAAATAAAAGTACAGAATATTTTCCTTCAAAATTTAAAATATACCAGAAGCCCTTTTCTCTTTACGTATCAAATTAGATTTGAGATAAATACCACCAGTTGTTAAAACCTACATGATCTCATACTGCTGACAATATTTTGTGATACACTGTGTTATAATGATGATGTTGAAGGAGTTGTTTTGACAGAGAGCTACATGTCTTTTATTGTAATTTGGTTTTGTTTCCTCCCTTAAGGCACTTTTTCAGGGTGAAGGGAGATAACAATGAAAAATAATGGAATGAAATTACTTTTGACAATCATACTGGCTTAGCAGAGACTCCCTCCATTGTCTTGCAAATCTGAAGTGAACTGGATCATCTGCATTTTTCCTTGGTGTGGCCTGTGGCTAGAGTTGCTCTAAAGAAATTAAAACCTGACGGCTTGGCTTGACAAGGAAGCATGTTAAGAATCACTCAGCATTGTTTTTAATGTATCTTGAGTGGTTGTATCTGTGCAAAAGTTTGGCTCCATCATAAAATGGCAATGCCTTTTGTGCAGCCACATGGGGAAAGTGGGCTTCTGACATTAAACAAGCAGGGCCACTGGAAAGCCCAGTGAGTTCTGAACTTCTGTGTATAATAGGGATGTAACTCTTCACTAAGTTTCTTCCCGAAGGTAATAATGAGTGATTTCTGCAATTGTCTTCCTGTTGTGAGAAAGTTTTTGAAAACTGCATAGGCTATTCACAATGCAGGACTTCTTCCGCACAAAATTCACACATGGTTGTTTTGAAGGGAAAAAAAACACCATTTTCTGTGCAGGAAACAGCATTTTTGCTTGGAAAATAATATTTCAAGGTAGAAGTATTCATTCTTGCACAGAAAAAGCTGTTTTCTCTCCAGAAAGTACTGTTTTCTATGCAAATCAATCACGTGTGCATTTTTACGCAGAATCATTCTCCAGTAACAGCATACTCTGTACAGAAAGCAGCATTTTCTGTGCAAGAATGATACTTCTACCTTGAAATATCATTTTCTGTGCAGAAAATGCTGCTTCCTGCACAGGGTGTGTTGTTTTCTGCTTAAAACAACCACATGGAGATTTTGCACAGAACAAGTCCCAAACTGTGAAAAACCTCATCAGTCCAGGATTCTTCTTATCAAGATCCCTCAACACTTGAAAACATGTTTTTTAACTATTTTTAAAATATTTTTGAATATTCTTTCTGTGAATAGTGTACAGTCACTGGATGGCAGGCTTTTGTGCCTCAGCCAGTGAGATAGGCCCCTTGTTAGCAACCATCATGGATGAACACAAGTGCACCTCCTTCTGATGTGGTTTTCAGAAATATGGAAGACAGGAAACAGAAGCTCGCTCACACTAAGAAAGGAACATAGGGAGCAGGTCAGATTAAATGCTTTCCTGTTTCATCAGTGTTTACTATGGTTGGAAATAGTTGCTTTAGGATCTCTGTTTGTGGCCCTTGTATCATCACCTGCTACCCAATCATTTAACTGGAGATATCAGGAATTGAACCTAGAATCTGCATGCAAAGTATGTCATGGTAATGCCAGCTGGGGGATTCAGACAATCATAGTTCAAAAAAAGACTTTTTCAGAGCTCTGCTTGTGTATGCATCATCACTGAGCTATAGATCTTTCCTTTCACATTGGCTTGACTTGTTGATCATCCTATGCTACCCAGAGATACAAAATGATGAGATTCCCTTGGTTTGATTCTCTTTTTTCAGCGATGGAACACCTGGCACACAGAGTGTAACAGACAAGTTTGAAGTGAACTGGGAAAGCGTCATGGTCAGTTCTCATGGTGCCATTGTGATGAAGTTTGATGGCCGTGGAAGTGGATTCCAAGGGACCAAGCTGCTACATGACATTAAGAGGAAGCTGGGCTTTTGGGAGGAGAAGGACCAAACAGAAGCTGTCCGGTCAGTGCCATAGTCCTTTTGCAATGGAACTCTGTCTGTAATTCTTTATTTTAAACAATGACTGGCATCTTGTTAGGTATTTATATGACTGTAAACTGACTTATAATCACATAAAAGTGAATTGTGATGTTGTGCAACACTCATATTCTTAGGAAGGGAGCAGAAGCATAGCTACATCTCCACGACCATTGCACAACTGAAGCCAGCAACATCCCAGTTGCACAACTACCCCACTGCACAATGAGACACATTGTAAATTGTGACACATTGCACTCTTGGAAATCCATTCCACCAGCATACATTTCACAATGCCCTGTTGTGCGTCATTGCAGTTCACAAGCGTGGTTGCATGTCATTTCAGCTATGCAGCTCCGTCATCATAAATTTACACCTTGTAGTCTCTGGTGCAGGATCTCAGACAATGTCTTTGTCAATGGTTTGTTAAAAGCAGAGCTTAGAAAAACTCTTTTGCCTGCCTACAACCTCCAGCATGCTAGAATTTGGTTTTGGGGGAGTTGCAGTCCAAAAAAGGGTATTTCTTCCAAAAAAATTAAGCCTGCTTTTCCATAAAGATGATATGGGCAATACAGTGTAGATGATCGACTCAAGCTGCCTTTGTGGTGCCCAACATCTTTTGGACTACAGTCCCCATTCTCCCCGCTAAGCATGGCTGGCTGGTCTGGGGTTGATAGGAGCAAATGCACCTTGAGGTGGCCAGGTTGGAGAAGGCTGAGCTCAGGCCAATGAACAAAGCCTGTTTTTTATGCAACTGATGCTTTTATATACTGAACTGAAATTTGGACAGTTTTAGCATTACTATCTGTCAGCTGCTGTATTTAAGGCAACTCTTTAAGATAATTAAATCTTCTTTGTTTTTTGTTTTTCTTGTAGGAAAATGCTACAAAAGATATATATTGATAAGTCACGAGTTGGTGTGTTTGGAAAGGTAAGTGCCTTTGCGGTTACTGCTTTCAGCTCTGGCTTGCTTAAGAGTTGAGATCTGCATCTTGATGGATTGACTGTGTCTAACCAAGATTTATTACGGTTCTCTCTTCAACAACAGTTTGTTGCTTGTTCCTTCTGTGGATGAGAGCCCTGATGTTTTTAATCACAATGTCAACCAGCATTTTCTTGTAAATCCTGCTTTGAAAGAGAAGCAGACTGCTCGTTTATCAGAAAGTGCTGAGAAGTGAGGATTTTCCACCATCATCTTCTTTCTTTTTAATGTCAGCTCTTAGCTAATATTGGCTTTCTCATTTAATGCTTCTTGAATCATGGGAGGAGTTGATTCAAGCCTAGAAAATGTGTACTGATTTGCATTTCAGGAGATGCTGAAAACATGGTAAAGGGGCTAATAATTAATTTTAAGCCAAAGATTATAGTCGTTGTGATGATGTGATGTGAAGAAGGCAGAGAAGACAAACCTGAACTATACCCTTCTTATATTGGGGCAAGAGTAATTATATGTGAATGGGCTGTGAATTGATTTTCTGCGGCAGGGATCCTACAGACCACATACAGTGCCAAGAATGCCAATAGAGAATAATTTTAAAAAGAACTCCGTTTCTGGTTTAGATAAAAAACTGGCAGAGATGCTGCATCAGGAGACAAAGACACAGCTTCATCTCCATAGCTATATTTCCCAATGCTACCACCCAAAACCTGGGTTTTAGCAGTGCATGCCTGCCACCTACCCATGCCCATTTTCATGTTGCTGTTGAGTGGGACAGTGTTTTCTCTTGAGAGATTCACTACAATATTTTTGCCATGGATCATGGATGTGCTTTTGCCAGGTTTAGTGTTGTGCCTGTTCACAGCCCTTGCAGGCTGTATGTTTCTCTTTAAGCACAAAAGTGATTAAGCACTGGCAAAAAACAAAGAAGGTGAACATTGCTGACTACACTTCCATTATCTCCTCAAGATGTAAGCAATGAACAAGTGCACTTTTGTGATGGCAATCCATAAAAAAAAAAAATTGATTCTGGGGGCTAAAGAGCCATTAATTATGTAAATCAGATGCTGGCATGCATATCCCTAGCCTGATTAATGTATTGGATTGATTCTTTCTTTTCCTAAATTTGTAACTTGGGCCTAAATCCAATTGCTAACTGCCCAGTAGACTACACTTATTTAATCAATGGGCCTTCAGTGTTGGCTTCTATTCAGTGGTCATTTTTGGGACCAGCAGCTGGATTTAGGCTGGAGGTGGGAATCATGTGGCTTTCCACACATTGTCAGACTGCAACTCCCGGCATTCTACAGCATTGACTATCCTGCATAGGGCAGCTGGGAGTTGCAGTCCAACAAATAGTAGGAGGGCTGTGATTTTAAGCCATGGTCTTTTTGTCTAGCAAATGTCAGCATTTCCCAGGATGCATCTTGGATTTGCAGAACCTTTCCTACCATTGGATCTCCATTTCTGAATGACGATAAGCTTCATCTTGAAATGTCACATAAGAAACTTTGGTTTGCTCCCTAGCATATATGTTTATCCTGTTTGACTGCCAGTCTGTTTCTGGGCACAATTCAGAATGCTGCTCATCTAATATATAAAAGTCAACGTTTGTGAGGTTGTCTGTGTCAGGCAGGCAAAGACCTCATATGATTGGCTGTGACAAGCAAGAAGACCTTATATGATTGGCTGCCTGTGAAGATTCTATGGAATTCTGGAATTAGCAGTTTAGGGAGGGGCCTTCAGGATTCTCAGACAGAGAGCTCTTGGGCCAGGCTGGTTGCTGTGTAGACGAAGCCTAGCAGCAAGGAGAAGGAGGACAGCGTATTCCCTCAGAAACTAAACCTCTGTATGTTAACAACTCTGAATACAGATTGGATTGGGGAATATGGGTGAAAGTTACAGGCCCTGGACAAGACAGTTTGGGAAATTAGAGACACAGCATCTCAAATCTTTCTAACAAGTATTAAGTATGAGAAAATAAAATCCCAGGCAACACCAGATATATACGCTAGTGACCTATAAAACTATATAGGGCTTGGATCTGGGTTATTTGAAGGACTGTGTCTTCCTTTAGAGTTCTGAGATTTGGAGATGCCCTTCTCTCTACCCCATCACTTTCTCAATCTTTGTTGGTGGGAACAAGAGAGAGGGCCTTGTCAGTGGCTGCTCCTAGACTTTGGAACTGCCTCCCTGTGGAAACCAGGATGACACCCTTCCTGTTCTCTGTCCTGCAACAAGTTGAAACATTCTTGTGCCATCAGGCTTTTAGAAACTGAATGAGATAGTCTTTTAATGATGTGCTGTGCTGTTTTATGGTTTGTATAGTCTTTTAATGAATTTTAACATTTATAACTTTATAAATTGTTTCATTGCCTTTTAGATAACTTTTGTTGAAATGTGTGCATGGTTTGTGTTTTTTTAATCTATATTGTTTTTAAATATGTTGTAAGATGCCTTGAGTTTCATTATTGGTAGAAAGTTGGGATATAAATGAATAAAATATTTTTTAAAAAACAATATCCCATGCTTATTGAAAAGCATTCAACCAGATGACAGCCACTTTTTCCAAAATGATACCATTTCCACTCTCATCTTCTTGTTTTCTCCTCTTGCTTTTCAGGATTACGGAGCCTACTTGAGCTCTTATATTCTTCTTTCTGGGGAAGAAAATAAGGAGCCACTGTTCCAGTGTGGTGCTGCTCTTTCCCCACTGACGGACTTCAGATTATATGGTAAATACAGATGCCATCAGACAAATGGATGCAAAGGTGTATAGCAGAGCTTTCCAAACTTTTCATGTTGGTGACACACTTTTTAGACATACATCATTTTGCGACACAGTACTTCAGTTTTACTAGCAAACAGGCCGTTAAACTAACATAAATTGTAAGAACAAAATGTATGGGGATGCAACATATCTCATGAAAACCTTTCATATATTTTTGAAAATAATAACATACTTTCTAAGATTGTAGGCGACACACCTACACACTTCAGGCTACACACTAACGTGTCGTGACACATCGTTTGGAAAGCCCTGGTATATACTGTGGCCCTCCTTTATTGAGACCTCTGCATGCATGAATGCAAGGTTGCTCAAAGCCTTGTCTCCCATTATAGTCAGTGGGCACTGCTGCGGGCGCACCCGTGTCAAGTCCATTGACTATAACAGGACGTGATGCTTCACGTTTTTTGTTTTACATGGGCATTCCTGGAAGGGATCCCTCGCATATACACAGGACACACTGTGTTCTGTGGCTCAGGAATGAAGTCAGCACGACCAAACATTGCTACTGAGCTCTGAGAATCAAAGCTGTTGTTGATACAACTTCAGAAATAGGTATTCTAGCTCTTAATGAAAAATTGGCTTCAAAGCACACTGACAACTCAGGAGGGCATGGAGGCTGTGAATCTTTGGCTTGCAAGGAGTGAGGGGACTTTTCTTTTCACTCCCCGGCTGATGACCAGCAGTGGCAACACAAATAACCATCTCTTAGTTTCTCCTAGCTTGTCTGTTCTTCTTCATTAATACCTCTTGCCATCTTGACCATGCTCTGATATTGCTTGGCCACATGTGTCCTAGTTTTCATCTGTGAAAGGTTGGAGGGCACAGGATTGCCAGAGTGCAAACTGGAAATTGCTCCTGTACTTTTAATTGTTGTGAAAGTGGGAGCTCGTCATGCAACCAGGTAACAAGAGACATCTGTTGAAATTCTTTCTTTTACACAACAGTTAAAGGTACAGGAGCGGTCCCCAGCTTCTACTCTGGCAAGAGCCAAGCTTCTCTGAATGCACCCCATCTTTTCCAGTCCATTCTATGTAGTTCAGAGCCCTAAGTGGATGATGCGCCAGCTTCAGATCCTTAGATTCAAATATAATCCGGTGAAAACCCAAAGGTAGTTCATATCCTGTGGGCAGTTCTTTAATTTTTTAAATAAATGTATTTCTGCATCCTGTCATTGGCCTCTCTGCTGGTTAGTGGGCCCCTCTGATTGGATGTCACCTGTTTCTGGAGCTTGTAATGTTTGTTTGTTTAGTGAGTCTAAACGACATGCTCCACTGTAAGCATGATCAGAGTGGCTCACAGCAACAGTAAAGCCATGCAAGAATTAAAGTAGTTGACAAAATGTAGTCACATGAAGACCTTGGAACAATCAATCAATCGGTCAGTAAAATGGCCAGGCAAAACCCCCTGGCCAAAAAGCTCCCTGATCTTGGTGCAACCACATAGAAAGCTACTCCACCCATCCCCAATGCACAACAGTGGGTGGGCCCCAAATGATAATCTTAGGGCACACGAGGGATGGTATGAACAGGGCTTTCCAGTCCTTGGTCGACAGACAGAAAGAGTTTTTTAAGCCATCTCAGTCTGTCCAGATATTTTTTTAAAAAGAATAAAAAAATCCAGTCTTTTAAAAGAAAAAAGTAAACAATCTAGCCTTTGAACCAAAAAAAGGAAAGCCTTTGGTTTAACTTCTTTTTGGAAGCATTATTATCATCTGAAGCTTTGGTATAATCCTAGTAATAGTATCTAACTTGTTTCTCTTTGTTTCTTTTCAGCTTCAGCCTTTTCAGAAAGATACTTAGGATTACAAGGGATTGACAATAAAGCATATGAGGTAACCACATGGATCACCCTGCTGACAGCAGAAGCATCTATTTTTAGCACAGATGCAAAAGGCAGTTTGGCTTTTTAGTCCTGCCCTCTTGAGTGCTGCTTGAGAGCAGAAAATGTGGAAAACAGGATAAGTTAAAACTGCTAGTCTTAAAGAGACATCTGCAGATTTTGGCATAGATCTTGTGCCATGTTTTGTTTGCTTGCTTTGGTGTTTAAGATATAAATATCTTTCTTTTCAGTATAGCAAAACATTCACAGAGCAGCTTCAAAAATATATATATAAATCAGTCATTGCAAAATCAAAATCACAAAGACTGTACAGAGAACAGCATGTGGATTTACCCAGCAGCATTAAGTAACTTCAGTACCTTAAAACACTAGAAAGAGTTTTAACCTGGTACCTAAATCTATGGCCATTTCTGCACTAGCCCGTTATAGTGCTATTTGAGTCCCCTCCCTAAACTGCAAACCCCAGGATTCCATAGGATCTTGAAAGTGGAGTAATAGCACTATATCAGTCTAGTGCGAAAATGGCCTAGTAGAAGTAGAAGGGTGTTCCACAGTGAGGGTTCCACTACAGAGGGGGGCCTTCCTACAACTCAGAATACACCCAGCATTCTCCAACCAGCCACTGACCATGCTGACAGATTCCTGGATTTAATGTCAAAAAAGGACTCCCCCCCCCAAACTCTGGCCCAGCCTCTGATTGCCACCCCTCAAATGCCAGCAGGCAGAAGCATTTAGAGCCCCACCAAGACAAAACTTGACATTGGATTCCCATGGTAACGTAGACCATAGGCTTTAGAATAGCTAGTTTTGTTTCTTTCCATTTGGTTGCAACCTTCATCATTGCCACTAAAACACACACATTCATATCATAACCCCTCTATGGGAAACTGAGGCAAAACATTTACCTTCCTCAACCAAAAATCTTTGACCCAGATATGTTCAAAGATTGTGAAGGCTTTCTGTGAACAAATTTGTGCCTATATCCTGTTGGTAATTCCAGCTAAAATAGACTTGTCAAATCAATGAGATTTCTGTCAAGTGTTGACTCACCATTCAATAGATGATTCAACAGTTCTGCTCTAGTTGGGACTTCAGATCTAATGGGTAGATTCCAGTGAAGAATGGATCATTGTGGTTAAGTGATGAATTATATGAATCCATAATTTATGCTGTTATATGCTCAGTTATACCTTATCTGTCAGTCCTCCTTTGAATATCTTTGTCATGGAAAAGTATTACTTTACGATGTAATTGTTAATAACAGGTGTCACCCCTGGCCCCAGATCTGGGCTAAAATTACTTCTATGCCCATTAAAAACATTATAATAACATTTGTAGATGTGGCTTGGATACCATATTTGGCTTGAGCCTCTTCATTGAACTTCAGTGTCTTCTATTTGTTTTGAGGCTGGGGCAGTTGGGCAGCCCTTCCTATTCTGTTGTTCTTCTTGTTCTTATATTTACATACTGCCTTTTTTCCCCAGTTTGGAAGTCAAAACAGTTTCCAACAATTACAGCAAACATAGTCAAAAATTCACTTCATGCAAAAGTTAAAAATGTAATTAAACTATCAGTAAAATTAAAACTAACTGAAAACATAACCATTAAAAAGAAAACAAGTAGACAGTAAAGTATGTTGTGGAAGGCCCATCCCCTTTAAGCACTACATCTTCAAAGGCCTACCCAAACAGAGAAGTCTTTTCAATTGCTTGTGGAAAGATAGCAGGGAGGGTGTCCCTTTGGTCTCTCTGAGAAGGAAGCTCCAGAGCCTAGGAGAGCCACTGAGAAGGCCCTTTCCCATGTTCAAACCATGTGTACCTGTAGGAGTGGTGAGGCAGAAAGAAAAAGATCTATGCAGAAGATCTGGAAACACAGGCAAGCTCATATGTGCTGGTATTTGTTGATATGATAGCTGAAAGAGCTCAGAAAATTTCCTTTTTTGACAACAATTCCCATGTTGGCTGGGGCATTCTTAGAGTTGTCATCCATAAAAATAGTTTTTCCAAGGTCTGTAACTGCTTTATTGAAATACCAGTACAGAAATGTTCTGTGACTATGGGGTGTGTGATTTCATTGAAGTTGGATTGGCTCTAGTGGCTAGGGTTCATGCTTCTTTAAGAATTGTCAGTACCAGTGCCTAAATGTAATGTGGAATTTCCCTTGTGTTTTAACCTTCTCAGAGTACCAAACTGGCACACAGAGTGAGGTCAACGAAAGACCAAAAGTTTTTGATCATTCATGCAACTGCTGATGGTAAGCATCTGCTCTGAGTGCCCACACACAACACATTCAGTAGGACTGAAATACTTATTTTGCGTTTCTCATGATTCTGTTTGCAATGACAATCCTGTTCAAATTTTACAGAGAAAATCCACTTCCAGCACACCGCTGACCTCATCACACATCTAATTAGAGCAACGGCTAATTACAGCTTGCAGGTAACATATTGTTGTGTGATCACTCTTTTTTTCTGAATACAACTGTTAAGTCTGTAGCACACTGTGTAATATACATAGTGTTATAAAAAGTGATATACAAATACACCCTCAGTAAAGCAGTGCTTCATTGCAGAACAGTGAATAGTAAAATTGTTGGCAGGCCTCCTACCGAGATATTTCAAGAATTAACCTAGACTGCTGTTCTGTGTCTTCAACTTGCTTCTAACCTATGGCGACCCTGTCACAGAGTTTTCTTGGCAATAATTGTTCAGGGGAAGTTTGCTATTGCAACTTGCCCAAGGTCAGCCAGTGGTTTTCTATGGCCAAGCAGGGAGCTGAACCCAGCTCTCCCACGTCCTAGTCCCAGCACTCCAACCACTACACCACTCTGGCTCTAGGTAGCTTATCCTATCTAGGTATTATAATTTTGGAGTCTCACCATTAACCTTTCACTTGTGTTTGGTGAACACAAGAATGTGGGTTATCCCACAGCTGCCACCACATGTGATAAAGCACTGTACATTTCCTGCCTATATTCCTTTTTTTAAAAAACGTGCTGTGGAAATCCCTACCACAGTGTTTAGTAAATGTTCTCAAGTTAGGGAATGTTACTTTGGCTGTGAACCTTTGGCTGGAGTGCTGTTGATGGGATACCCCAGCGTCTGCACTTTTTTCTAGAGTCACACTGATGTTGAGGGAAGACAGACAAAATCTGCAATTGCAAATATCCTGTTTGCCCAGTGCCTACCTTCTTTCGTGGCCACTTTACCCAGTGTCTTCTACCACCAGCTATCTTGGCATCGTTAGCACAGGGCACTACCAGGATTCTAGCCTTTAACTACTACTTTCCATACAATCCTATAGCAGGGGTGAGAAAATATGGACCATACACCATTCCCACCCCCTGTCTTCCTGCCTGACCAGGGATTCCCCCCCCCCAAATTGAAAATGTTCAGGCAAAGCACCCAGACTGCTGCCAAATTGCCCTCAAATGCAACTATTTGATCTCATTTACACCCTATTGTTTTTGTTGTGTGCCTTCAGGTCATTTACAGCTTATGGTGACCCTAAGGCAACCCTATCACAGGGCTTTCTTGGCCTAAATTTGTTCAGAGGGGGCTTGCTGTGGCCTTCCAGTGCCCACTACTCCCATATTGAAGTTCAGTAGCTTGGTACCAATGACATAAAAATGGGATTGACACTACTACTAGAGATGATATAGACAAAATTACAAGATTTATTGTAGATGTCATTTATGTAAGGTAATAAAATGTCATTTGAAAAAGATTGTTTTAATGCACTTAGGATACATGTGTTTGGTTATTTACTTTTGGTTGTAGAAAACACAATCCATTCTGCTCTGAGCACGCACCCAGTTCACTTTTTCTTAATTTCTTCCTCTGTCAAGCCCAAAGGTGCATTTTGGGGAGGGGGGCATCAATGGGGAAAGGAGTTCACAAGCACTGCTTGAAAGCATGTTAAATTCATAATGGCTACACATCCATCTTGCTCAGCTTGTGAGATTCTTAGCAATATCCTATCGTTCATTGTTGGAAAAGACACTCATTAAAAAAGAACATTTAACAATTCAGAATAGAAAGGTCATGTGTGTTTAACTAACTTAACTGTGAGAAAGAGCATTCAGGCTACAATTAATGAGTCTCTATGATGCCACAGCCTTAAGATAGATGGATAGATTAGATGGATAGGCAGAGAGATAGATAAATAAGATAAAGCAGATGGATAAATGGGCAACAGAGAATAGATTAGATGAATGAGTAGATAGCTAAATAAGAGGGGTCTGGAAGCCATGTCCTATGAGGAGCGGCTTAGGGAGCTGGGTATGTTTAGTCTGCAGAAGAGAAAGTTAAGAGGAGACATGATAGCCATGTTTAAATATTTGAAAGGATGTCATATCAAAGAGGGAACAGGCTTGTTTTCCACTGCTCCAGAGACTAGGGCCATTTCTGCACTACGCTTGTTATAGTGCTATCATTCCACTTTCAACATCCTGAGGAATTCTGGAGTTTGTAGTTTACTGAGGCCCAATAGCTCTCTGGCTGGGAATCTAAATGCCTCTCCCTAAACTACAAACCCCAGAATTCCACAGGATGTTGAAAGTGGAATACTAGCACTAGATCAGTGTAGTGCGGAAATGGCCTAGGTCACAGAGCAATGGATTCAAACTACAGGAAAGGGGCTTCCACCTAAACCTCAGGAAGAATTTCCTGACAGTCAAAGCTGTTTGGCAGTGGAGTAGGCTGCCTTGGAATGTGGTGGAATCTCCTTCTTTGGAGGTTTTTAAATAGAGGCTGGATGGCCATCTGTTGAGAATTCTTTGATGGGTGTTCCTTCATGGCAGGGGGTTGGACTGGATGGCCCCTGTGGTTTCTTCCAGCTCTATTATCCTATGATGCTATGGATTGGATGGATAGATAGATAACGATAGATAGAACAGACTGAATGGACAGATGGCATAAATTGGATTGACACATAGATCAGTCAATCAATCAATCATACATGCAGATTGAAAAGGCTGAATCAAACAGGATGGTTTTGGATGATACCAGAAGTTGTCTTGAGATCTGATATACTGCAGTTGAGACCCATCACAATGGGTGTCTGAGGTTTCAGGATCTCTCACTATAGTGGAAGAGCTGTGCTCATAGACTGTTCCTTCATCCAGTAGTGGAGAGCTCTTCCTCATATCACACAGCTCATGCCATTCAAGAGTGTCCACTGACATCTATGTAGACTTTTAGTGTGGAGAGGACAAAGAGGTCCCCTCCATCCACGCAGTGGCATGCATCTAATCTGGATTTACTACCACTGACCACCACCACTACCACTTATAGCCTCCTTCATTCTGTTGCAGATATACCCTGACGAAGGCCATTACTTCAACAGTCCAGCCCTCGAGCAGCACTTGTACAAGTCCATTGTCAATTTCTTTGTGGAATGTTTCAAAGAACAAGACAAAGCCCCAGTACTTTCAACAAAAGAAGATGAGGATGAAGATTAACCCTTCAGGCTTGTGCTAAGAAGCACAGGGCAGTTTCTAATAATAATATGCAACTGAATCTCTCTGTTTTCCCCCCCTGGAGAAAGGAGTGTTAACATGAGCATGTATTTAACAAAACTGAAAAAGGGAAAGCAGTGTGCCCGCTCGTACTGGATCATGACTCCTTTCTTCCTGAATGGAAGAACATTTAAGCATGAAGAACTCAGCAGAAACTCAGCAGAATTCCATTTAAAACAAATGGAGCTCAAAAAAAGAAAAAAAGAAGGGAGAAAAGAATCTGATCACTTTTCTTGCCACAAAGTGACTTCTGGAATAAGATGCTGAATCAGGAAACTGGACCTAGAAAGAGATTTCCCCTAAGATGACTCTGGAAAAGACCCTTTGCATCAAGAGGGTTCAAGCTGTAGGAATGAAAACCCGCGATTTGTCTGTGTTAGGGTTCCCTTAGTTAACGCCTCATTGTCTCAGATAAAACTACCAATCATGGAATAAAGATTATAGCACAATTATTTTTCAGATGTACTGATTCATGTGTTGTTTGCCCCACTGTCTTCTGCATTTCAGAGAAGTGACCATTGCTACAGAACTGCTCAACTGAGCAGAGGTTTCCTTTTTAGAAATCACTGCTGTAGTTACACTAACCTTTTAATTTCAGTTTGTGTATTGTAGAGGTATTTTCTGTATATAGTTTTTAATTTTCCTTTTTAATTTAGCCCTGTACTGATTCTTCAGCACTGCAACGTATTCTGAGTAAGGAGAATTAAATGTTTTCAAATGTAGTGAATGCCATTAGAAAAAGTTCCTGCTTTGGATATCTTTCAACAATGCCCAGGAATTATTGAGCTCACTGGTTGCAACTTAACTTTATGGATTCAGATTGTCACATAATACCATCAAACGGTTAATTTTTAAAAAGCTACAGTTGTAATCAAAGATGGTGGGTGGCAAAGTAAGCCGTACAGTACTTGTCACCCTAAAAGGTTTGAAATAAACCTGTCAATCTGAAGAGAAACACTGTAAAACAGCAAGTTTCTAGTCCTTATTACTGTGGATGAAAGGTACAGGGAAATACAAGTAGCAGTTCTTGAAGGACTAGCCTTGCTTATACGGACTGAGGGCAGGACTTCCAGCCTCGTGTGTGAATGAGCCCCGAAAATCCCCTTTAACTCTTTCTTTTACAATCCAGCCTCTATTGATTGTAAAAATTCTAAAACTGTAAGTGTTACCTTTACAATACTGTGTGCATTATAATCAATGCTAACCAGTCTGCTTATTTGTACCAGATATTATTGCGATGAGGAAAAATTAGGATTGGGGGCTGCAATCTTTAACACACACACACACACACACACAATTTCCCAAACAGTTGCTTTCCCTACAGCCCTCAAGGAAAGACTTAAGACCATTTCTGCACTAGACTGTTAATAGTGCTATTATTTCACTTTCAACACCCTATGGAATCCTGGGGTTTGCAGTTTAAGGAGGGGCCTCAAGGCCATTGGATGTTGAAAGTGGAATAATAGCACTATGACAGTCTGATGCAGAAATGGCCTGAAACAGTTCCAACCTATCCCTGGCCATTTTGAATTCCTTGCACTTCCCCCATCCCTTAATGTTGTTCCCTGTAAATTATTCTGACCAAATGTACAGCTAGTATGAATACTGTAGAATTCATTTGTTGTATATAAAAGGAATGTAAGTCTATGATTTGTCAAGCCCCTCCCCACACACCGAACCAGTATTTCTTACATCTTGTGTTCAGCATGCATGAAATAACACTTGTTTGCTTATTAAGATCCCTTAAAGGTATTCGTTCAAAGTCCTTATCAATTGTGCGCTTCTTTTTCTGATAGTTTTTGACAGCTTGAATGTCAGTGGCAGATTTCTACATTTTTACCTTGTGCTGTTGCTCAAAAACCCTGTCTCAGACAACAACACACAGTGTTGATCACTTTAAAAGTCTTCTCCATTATATCTCTGTTTTGTTTTAGGTTCAATCTGCTGGTTTTTGGTGGTAATTAGATCCTTAAGGGAGATTAACCAGTAAAAACCAAACAGAAAGGGAGGGGGACATCCTTATTGCATTGTTCTTCCTTTCATAATTTACTGTTCATCAGAACTCATCTGAACAGGATTTGCAGAATAACATGGCTTTCTTCAGCCAAATGCCAAATAGACCATGTGAATGCTATATATCTGGGTTTCGATAATCTTTTGGACTGACATGCCTGAAAAGAACTTGAGCCAAGGGAAATGACAGCCTGCTCTGTTTGTAAACTTTTGTAGAAGGAGAGCCCAGGAGTGTTTCTTCATCCATAAAATAAAGCATTATTTTACCATCCAGGTTGCTGTGTTCACTTTTTGTTAAAAATTTGTGTAGAGGGCTTATAAACTAACCCTCACTCTTTGATTTACCATATCTGCCAGGGCATAAGATGCACTCCCCCCCCCACACACAAAATAGCCTTTAAAAATGGGGTATGCCTTATACGCTGGGTGCATTATTGTGAGCCCCCTTCCCTCCCTTTTTGCCTCAGTGGTGAGAATTCCTCACCAAGGGAAAATACATAGGAAAGGGAGGGAAAGGTCTAGGGAAGCCCCACGGCAGCGCTGATTTTGCCCCCTAGACCTTTCCTCCCTTTTCTATGTGTTTTGCTTATGCATAGGAAAGAGGGGGAGAGTCTAGGGAAGCCCCACACCAGCACTGGTTTCACCTCCTAGACCCCTTCCTCCCTTTCCTATGCATTTTGCCTTTGGATTGGAAAGGGAGGGGGAGCTCTGGGGACAAAAGGAGCACTCGGGCAAGTCTTCCCCCACCCCCTTTCCCTTCTGTTTTGCCTTGGCGGGAGTTGTCTGCACCAAGGCAAAATGCATAGAAAAGAGAAGGGGAGGTCTAGGGGGCTAAAGGAATGCTTGTTCAAGGCTTAACAAAGCTCCTCCTCTCTTTCCAATGCATTTTGCCTTGGTGGGGAGAACTCCCACTGAAGAGAAATGGAACAGAAGTGTGGGGGGAAGCCTTCCTGGTATATAAGAGGTATTGGTACTAAAAAAAAATTCCCCAAAAATAACCTTTGAAAATGGGGTACATCTTATACGTTAGCAAATACGATATACTAAATTTGAGAATATGGACCAAATTTCTACAGTGGGAGACATAGCCATAACAGTGGATTTACAATGATGGAACTATGTCTCCTGATGTTACCCCTGAAAACCTGTCTTTGAAGTCAGACAAGCTTCTCCCTTCTCAACAGAGAGATTTCCAGAAGAGCAGGATGCATCATCACTACCGCTCTCCAACACCTTGGAAATTATCACTCATCACCACCACTACCACTCTCTAACATCTTGGAAATCCCTCAGCTGGAAGAGCTGCATGGCTGCAGAGGTAGGTTTAGGGGGAAGCGTGGTTGTTACGATGGTGTAACTGCTGTAAAAGTGTATCTCTATAATTACAGTGCTGTAAATCTGGCTTACTACATCATAATTCCTGAACTCAATGCTAGCCATTGGCTTAGGGCCACAGTCTGTCTCCTGAAGATGGAAGAAACCATGTGGACATACAGGATCCCACCAACTGATGAGGGGAATCTTCCCCTTCTCATATCCAGCTCACTTCATTGAGGGTAGTCTCTGTTCCAGAGGCATATCTGTTCCAGAGGCAAGTAGGGTACATGAACTGGGCACCAATGCTGGGGATGCAAAAAACCCATGCTGGAAGATGTAGTGGCAGTGGCACAGCAGGAGAAGGAGGAAGCAGCCCTGGAGGTAAGGGCACAACTTCCACACTTGCCCTAAGCACTGTTTACACTAGATGTCAGGGTCAGAGACCTGGGCGGCAAGACAGCCCAGAGAAGGGAGTGGGAGAGCTAGCAGAGTCCTGCCGGGAGGAGTCAAGGAAGTACTTACTCAAGAGAAGTCCATTTACCTAAGCCAGAGCGACAAGCAAAAGCCATAGTCCGAGTTCCAAAAGCCAGGGGTCGGAGCCAAGAGATCAATCCAAGGTATCAGGAGCCGGGTACCAGAAGCAAGGAACAGGCAAGGAGAAGGCTTGTAGAAAGTTTGCCACAAGCAAAGGAGAGCTTCCAGGCAGGCAGTTATATAGCCCAAGGCACAGGTGTGGCTAGTCACTGCTTCTTGAACTTAATCAAGGAAGCCTCCCTTTGCTCAGCTCTCTTGAGTCTCCACCTTGTTTGTGGGTTGATTGGCACAGGCTCCAGAGCATCTTCAGAACCGGATCCCTGTTGCCCTAAAGGAGCGGGCAGAGGGACGTCCGCGCCTGCTTGGTCCATGGCAGCAGGGGGAGCTCTTGAGCTGCAGGACTCCTCTCCAGCCAGAGCCACAGGGATGGACCAACAGCCGCTGCTCGTCAACTCCACCCTGAGCCACAGGGAGCGACAGCAGCTGCTCGGCATCAGCAGCTCTGACAGGGGCTGCAGTTATCACACTAGATAACAACTTTGCTCTGTTCAATAACCTTCATAGGAGCTAAGAGGAGCTGCCAAGGGAAAAGAGGCAGAAGGAGATTTGCTTCCACCATTCCATTTGAATACATTGAAACCACAGCTTGGAAATGTTACTTTTTTTAAGACTGTAACTCCCAGAATCCCTCAGGCAGCATGGTCCTGGCAGAGGATTCTAGGGATTGTAGTCTTAAGTCTGGAATCATAGAATTTTAAGAGTTGGAAGGGACCGCAAGGGCCATTGAGTTCAATCTTTTACCATGCAAGAATACACAACTAAAGCACTCCTGAAAGATGCCTATTCAACCTCTGCTTAAACACCTACAAAGAAGGAGAATCTATCAGCCCGCAAAACAGTCTATTCCACTGTCAAACAGCTTGTCCAGTAGAGAAATTCTTCCTCATGTTTAGGTGGAATCTCTTTTCTTGTAATTTGAATCCATTGGTTTGTATTCTAGTCTTGGGGTCAGCAAAAAAAACCAAGCTTGCTCCATCTTCTACATGACATCCCCTCAGATATTTCAAGATGACTATCACGTCATCTCTCAGTGTTCTCTTCTCCAAGCAAAACACATACCCACTTCTCTTGGTCATTCCTCATAAGGCTTGGATTCCAGACCTTTGGTCATCTTGGTCACCCTTTTCAAGCCATGTTCCAGCTTGTCAAGATCTTTCTTGAATTGTGCTACCCAGAACTGAACACAGTGTTCCAGGTGAGGTCTGACCAAAGCAGAACAGAGTGGCAAAATCCTCTTAGTGCTGTACACTAGTGTAGCTGGGGATTATACTGCCACAAATACTTTTGTGTAAGAACATATCCAGCATCTCCTTATACAACTTTCCCCCAAAACACTTGAAACAACTGTTAGACGGTTCCAGCGTGCAACTTCACAGGCAGGCACCTGACCAAAATGGTGATTGATGGATTGCAGGGGCGTGCCTTCATCTCTTTGCTAGCCGATTTCCTTTGCTCTCCTAGACCGCCAGGGAAGTACGTTGGCAGAACTTTACACTCTGCCAGCTTTAAATAGGATCTCAGCGCTAAAAAAGAAAGTTTCCCCAGCTCTAAATCCAACCCCATATCTGAAAACCAAATGCAAATGTGCAGAGCTGTGCTGCCTATGTTGGGCTTGCAAGCCTGAACGGCTAACAAGCTTTTCCACTTCCTGCCTTCCCCGGATGAGGATTGCTAGCTTGATCCAACAACTGGGACTGATTGTGGTTGGCCACCGCAGCAGGGTGACTGTTTAGGCACCAGCAAGAAAGAGATAGAAGGAATGAGGGAGAAATGGGAGGGAGAACAGTATTGAAAAAGAGGGGAGAAAGTTGGCACATATTTGCACACAAATTTGCTTATACTCATTTACATGTACAAACATACTGTTTTAGAAATAATTACCATCACTTAACTATGGTACAACTCACCATAGTAAGAGAAGATTGTAACCAGGTGAGTTATCCTTCCTTGCCTGTTGTATGAGGATGGTAACAGCTGTGTGTCTTCAAGAACACTGTTCTCCCTTTCTGTGTTTTTTAATCTTTAAACTGGGATGGACTGGATAGGCCTTCAGAGAGCCCGAAGTTTTAAACGTGGGCTGGAATTTAGCGTGTAACACCATAGTAAGGAAAAAAAAATCCGTACCTGTTCTGAGTCTCTATCAATGACTAAATCTGCCAAACAGCTTAAGACAGATGGAAAGACAGATGAAATTGGTAAGAGATTTTGCTCCAGTTCCCACACATAATAGATATGCTGCTCTGGAGACTGGTGAGCCTTGTGTGCTAGCTGAAAGTCCACCTTCATCAGAGAGAAATACTTTTGTTTGACGTGAAGTCCCTGAAAGACAAACTGGATAAGTTATTGAAAAAGGGAGGAAAGGAAGAGAATGAACAATGGCAGTCTTCTTCCCTTTTTGGATTTTATAGCAAGGAATGTTTATTGACAGCAGAAACAGAATTAGGAATTTGTGAAGAAATCACCTTTGTAAAGAGTAAACTAGATCTGCTGCTAACATCTTTTGAAACTTTTACCCAGAGACATCTAGAAAAGGGAAACTCTGCAACTGTGTCTTTTGAGCTCCCACTTGAAAGTGGCTGCTGGCTCGGCTAAGCTGCAGAAAACAGTTTACCGTGTCCTTGAATCCCAGTCAGTGGACAAGGCAGAACTTGTACTCCTAGCAGCAAACTGAATATTGCAAAATTGGGTCACTTTTCATGTTTGCTCATGTTGGGGCGCTGTAGCAGAGAAGGTCCTTCCCCAGGTCCTCCAACAGCACATCGCACAGAAGATGGTCCCTCCAGCAGATTGCAGTTCTTGAGTAAGTATGCATATGGAAAGGCAATCCTTCCAGTATCAAGGTCCTGAGTTATTTAAATGTCAGTACCAGTGCCTTAAATTCAGATCAGAAGTACATTGGAAACCAGTGCAAATTGTTTAAAACTAGCCTAAATGCTGCATTTTGGGCCAGCTGCAGTTTTTCAATCATCTACAAGGACAATCCCGTATAGAGTGTGTTGCAGTAGTCTAATCGGGAAATTGCCAGTGCATGGACTACTGTGACCGTTGCCTCCCCCCAGTAAAGACTGTAGCTAGTGGGCCAGCTGAACGTGGCCCCACGCAGCCTAAGCCACAGAGTCCAGCTTGGGTGACCAAAATGGACCTAAGAGTATTCATCGGCTGCTTCTGGAGGAATGTGATCTCACTATGGCAGGCAGCTTAACTAATTCCTGGGCTCTAGAAGTGCCAGTCCACAGAACCTCCATCTCACCAGGATTCAGCTTCTGTTTGTTGGCCCTTATCCAGCCCATGACAACCATCCAAGCACTGGTCCAGCACCTGCACAATCCCAGCCAAACCTCATGACATGAGAAGCAGAACTGAGAAACACCAGCATACTGGTAGCATCTCACTCCTGATTGTAGTTGCTAGTACAGTTGGTGAAAATGTGTTTATGTGTATGCATGTATGTGCACACACACGTGCATGTTGGATATTTGTGTGCTAGCTGAATGTTTTTTAGCCCTTTGCTGGAGCAATCTTATCACTGTATTGCCTGGCGTTACATGATTTCATATTAATTTTCATAATAAATGAAAGAGCAGGTTAGAATTTTTTTAAGTAGCTGAAGATAATTGATGATGATTGTGATGATGCAGAGGGGAGAGAATACGTTGGAGCCTGGCTGTCACTGTGAATTATAGCCAGGGTTTTGGAGGAAATCAATGAGATATTAGCATAGGTTGAAGAATACCTTATCAAGATAAGCTAACTCAAATATATTTGTCTGCTGTTCATACCAGAGTGTTTTGTTTTAGGGAGTCTAGTGTATTGGATGCAGCATTTGTTGTTATTACTATTCTGTGTCTTCAAGTTGTTTCTGACTTATGGCCACCCTAAGGTGAATCTATTACAGGGTTTTCTTGGAAAGATTTGTTTAGAAAGGATATTGCTTTCCTTTGAGGCTGAGACAGTGTGATTTTACCAAGGTCAGGCAGTGTGGGGATTCAAATCCTGGTCTCTTGAGTACAAATCCAACACTCAGACTGCTAGAACACGCTGTGCTCACCAGACACATCTTCCGATGAATGCAAGGCAACCACAGTTCAGTGCCTTGAACAAGTAAGTGATGCTCCTTGCATTTAAACAAGAAAAAGGGGAGAAAAAGGTTTGCTCTGCATCTTGTGTTTGTATTTTACCTTACCTTTTGAACACTAACATGCCCAAGCTTGGATTTGCATTCCGTATTCTTTTGGACACAGTGTAGGCAGCAAAAGAAGATGAAATACAAATCCTAGCTTGGGTGTGCTTGTATTTTCAATTTCTTCAAACTTCCAGATACTAACAGGAGATACAAGGCAGGCTTTTCCTGCCATTTTTGGTTTAAAATGCAAGAAGTATCACTCACTTGTTCAAGGCACTGAATTGTTGTTTTATATTCATTGGGAGTCACATCCCTTTCCTTGTAATTGCAGCATCCGTCACTCCTGTGAGTGTGATGCAATCTGCTCCAGTTTTATGAACTGGTGGGTAGCTTGTACAGGAACCCTGTAGCATCAAACATTCCAGTTACTTTTCTAGTTACCAGCTGGAATATGAAAGCAGATGGACACAGCATAAACACAGGTGCGTGGATCCTCTTTATGAATCCTTACTGTGTCAATGGTAACTTGGCAAAACAAGCTACAGAGAGATGGAACTCAAGCCTGTCACCTTCTAAAACCTCCAATAGTTGTCATCTTCCTAAGGATGCCACCCTATAACAACAAGGCAAAACCACCATTCATTGCACAGAAAGAAGGAAAAGGAGACATAGTGACTCACGTTAAAGAGGAAAAAAAATGTTTGAGGTTCTACAGCATGGTCTATTATGTGACTTTATGAATCCTTATGTTGCAGAGGCACAATGAAACTCTGTTAGTGTTTTCCAAAGGTGAGTATCAGTGTCTTGGCAAGAGTGCTCTAAGGCTCATTGGGCACTTTTGATGTGCATCAGGAACTTCCATTGTGCTCTAGCAGCATTACATAGCCAGTGTTCAGGTGCACCCAGCGAGCACCATGGTGCACCTTCGTGCCCATTGGGATGTGGTGCATCAGTCACTCCACCATTATGCAATGGATGCCTCTTCATAGTAACATCACAGCAGTCCCAAGGTGAATATGGATGTGGATACTTCTATTTCTGATGTGCACAAGTCCACCTTACAAAGACGCAAGGCCCATCAAGCCCAACCCCCTGCGATGCAGGAATACACCATCAAAGCATTCCCAACAGATGGCCACTCAGCCTCTCTTTAAAAACCTCCAAAGAAGGAGGCTCCATCACAGTCCGAGGTAGTGTATTCCACTGTCAAACTGCTCTTACTATCAAGAAGTTCCTCCTAATGTTTAGATGGATTCTCTTTTCCTGAGGTTTGAACCCATTGGTCCATGTCCTAGTCTCTGGAGCAGCAGAAATCAGGCTTGCTCATCCTCCGTATGACTTCCCCTCCGATATTTAAACATAGCTCTCATGTTGCCTCTTAACCATCTCCTATCCAGGCTAAACTCCCTTAGCTGTTCCTCACAGGGCAGGTTTCCAGGCCTTCTACCATTTTGGTCACCCTGCTCTGGACAAGCTTCAGCTTGTCAATATCCTTCCTGAATTGTGGTGCCCAAAACTGGACACTATATTTCAGGTGGGGCCTGGCCAAAGAGGAACAGATTGGTACTATCATTTCCCTTGACCTAGACACTATACTGCTATTGATACAACCCAGAATCACATTGACTTTTTAGCTGCTGCATCATTTTTTAGTGTCATACTGAATTCCAGCCAACATCATTTGATTTTGTTGGAGCAAAAAGGAATAATTTAACAAAAACCCTGTTAATACTAATGTGTTATTTCTAAGCTTTTGTCTGTTCCCTAGCCCACATTCAGAAGCAGACTGTGTGCATAATTTCATCCACTGTATCTGTTTCATCAAGCTAGTCTAGAGAGCCAACAGCAGGTTGTATGGCATAAATACTGGTCTGCTCTCCAACAGAGGCAAACAGCTGGAGAGTTCATAAAGAACATCCAAAAAGCTGCCATTGCTACACACCAGCATCTGCTGCCAGGGGTGGTTGCATCACCTTGCTTAATTGCAGGTTCTGCAAATTAAGCTGTAAAGAAGTTCACCTGGACGCCACAGTGTAACCTTTCTGAGAGACCCAACAACAGAACAATTCACTTCTGCTGCAGTTCAAGCTGGAAAACACTATCCTGTCCTGCTAGGTACAGTAAGACAGGGATAGACAGAAGGTGGGTCAGAATGTACTGGTAGATAGACCCAGCCCTACCGTTAGACCGAGTGAGGCAGGTATCTCAGGCACCACATTTTGGATAACATGAAAGATAAGCAAATCCCCTGTTTTTTTATGATTATTGTATTGTTATTTTCAGGAATAGGCCTGCGGGATTTTCTGCTCCATGTGCCAAAATAACTTGGCTGGGTTAAGGTAGCTGGGGCATACAACGTGGACACTGTCAGTTTGTAGACCTAGCAAGTAGAGACCCCAAAATAATGAGGGAAGGTGCCCCTGCTCCTTGCGCCAGGGTGAACGTTGTATTCTTGCTTTCATATGCCCTCAAATCAACTCTGACCCATGGTGACCCTACCATTGGTTTTCTTGGCAAGATCTATTCAGAGATCTACAGTTCTTCATCTGAGACCAAGAGTGGGTGCCACATGCTCAAAGTCACTCAGTAGGTTTCAAGGCTGAGCGGGAATTCAAATTCTGATGTTCCAGAGTACAAGACTCAAATGACTACACCATACCAGCTCTGTAGAGTGAGAGTAGTCCTAAATCTTTTCTACCTCCACTAGGCTGAGATGGATCTGGTTTCAGGTGGCCAAGTGTCTATTCAGCCAGACCTTGCCCATCTTTGCTAGTTCGGACTCCATTCTTTTATGTTTTTTCTGCAGGATGCTGGCCTTCAGGGGAGAATTTTTCAGCCTATTTGATGACGCTTCTTGAAGAGCAGGGACATCATTGTCTCCTGCAATTGATACTTTATGAAAGCCTACCTTGGATGCGGCTGACTGGTCTCTGCCAAGCTGAGCTATTGAATAATTCAAGCAATATTTGTGGCGCTTGCTCTGAAAAAGTCCTAACAGCTGTGGCGTGTTTTGATATTTATGAAGCCAGATAAATTATGCATTGGCCGGAGCGTTGAGCTCGGCATGACACTTATTAATACTGGAGTTTTGGCCACAAAAAGCTACCATACGTTTAATTTTACTCTAACTGAATTGTCAGGAATGACTGGTGTCTACTGCTGGACTTAATCAACCTTGCCAGAAGGTTTTGACTCTAGCCCATGGGATCTGACAGAGGTTTTTAACTGGTGCTCTTGAGCTTGTTACAAAAGAATTTTAAAAAATATTTTAAAAACTCTCCTTGATATTTTAATGTTGACTCATGACATTTCAGAGGTTGTTTTCAACTACACAGCCTGTAGACAAACACTAACTAACCTAGACAATCATTCCATCTTGGACTGTAGCCTCCTGGAGAATCTTCCCCATCATAATTTTGCAGGATACACAAGAGTGCCTAAGCAAGTACACATACAACCAACAAGACTGGCTTGTAAGACTAATTCTTTTCTCACCATTCAAAGAACAAATAAACACAAGTCAGGCCAGCTGTGGGATGTGACCTTGAAGATTATGTAGCATCCAGCCACCTGCTCACCAGGCAATAGCTTGGGGATAGAGGAAGGAATGATTAGCAAGCCTAATTCCACAGAGCAAGGTAAATGGGCCCATGATGCTATTTTGTCACTGTTGTGGAGACTTGAAAATGGAAGGCATTCTGAACCTTTGGCCATCAAAATGTTTTGGATTCCAGCTTTCAGAATGCACCCCCTGCCCATTGGGCGCACTACTTGGGGCTTCTTAACGTTGATGTCCAAAACATCTAGGGGGCCAAAGGTTGAAAACCACTGGTGTGGTGAATGCACAAAGGCATAATTTCCCCATGTGTCCATAGACTGCAGTGATCTAAGGAGAGTAAGCTACTTTATACTTCTCCCCAAGGGCTGCCACTTTCATTAAGTGGGACAACAATCCTGTCCAAAGAGATGGTAGTCAGTGAGAGAATGAGGCACCAATTTGTCTGCATCTCCCATAAGTGTTTGAGGGCGGAACCTATAAAATTGAAAAGCAGATTCTGAGAGAACCCCATGACATATTATGACCTGAATCCTACTGCATAATTCCAACTACAGTAGAGCCATTGCTCTACTGTGCTGTAATTCCCATTGATTCAAGGTTGGTAATTTCCATTGATTCAAGGGGTCTGTTGCGGTTGGGACTAACAACAAGACTGAGGCTTATGTTGATAGCTTGTCTTGCAGCCCTTCAGGATTTTATTTACCCTTAATCCTAGGAAAGGCAAGAAGAAAATTTCTATCACAACTGTACCACATGCGAAGGTTTAAACCTTTAACCATGATCCCATGGAAAATTGCTACCCACTCCATCCTGGCTGCAACGATAAGCTGGTTTAATCTAAAATGTATGATTATTAAACAAGTAACCACTTAAAGTGAGTGGGTTACTAGCTGGGGTAATCATAATTGACCCATGAAGAGGTACCATTAAATCAGCTTTATAAAGGAATCAAAAGAGAGGAATTCATAAGCAACATGTTGCTTTTAAAGAAAACAAAGGATGAACATTGGCTAACCAGGGCATTCTTAGCCCTGATTGGCATCCTCTAGAACGTGGACTACAACCACCGGCCTGCATAACCATTGGCCAAACTAGCTGGGGATTATGGGAATTGTAATCCAACACAGATGGAGCATGCCAGGCTACTAGCTTAAAAACAAAACAAAACAAAACAAAACCACCTTTTTTCAGACTATAAGCAGCAAGGTCATTAGCCAGTGTTCCACTGCAGGAAGATGACTAAACGTCATTCTCCTGAAAGATATAAAGGAATCGTGTAGCACCTTAGAGGCTACCTGAGAAAAAGACATTTTTAGTGTGAGCTGTTGTGGACTGCACAGTCTGCTTCATCAGAGGCAGTCCATGAATCCTTATGCTAGAAATTATCTCGTCATCAAAGGTGCTACAGGATTCCTTTGTATCTTTTTAGGCTGAAACAGACTAACATAGCTATGTCTTTGGAGCCTTCTCCTGGTTCATCAAGAATGGAAAAATTTTACAAATCTAACTGTTTTCATCAGATGGCCCCCCTGGTGGAGGGGGTAAGGAGGCCATAGTCAAAGTGTAAGTAAGTATTTGGACTGTGGCAACATTATTTATTATTGATTTATTTAGTAGTCACTGCCTCAAATCTGTTACACCTGAGGGAGTCATGGAAATGACACTGAAAGGTGAAAATTAAATAGACACTCTCTGTAGAATGATGCCAAATGCTATATTGATGACACACAGTAGATTTTTCCTCCCAGCCACCAATGGATTGCACCCAGACACATTCTGCCTGCCCTTTAGCACCTGCCAAAGAAAGAGAAGACTTCTACTAGGACTGCGCTGACCTTGTGCCCATCCGTGACCAGGGGGAACAGTGCTGGGCCTGGAAGCCCCCACCCTGCTCTTGCACACCAGGGAAGAACTAAGATCAAGAAAGCCAACTCCACCTCCCACCCCCAAGGACAACATAAGCACACTGGCGCAGACTCTCTTGCAGGCTTGCACTCTGTTTGTGTTTATCCAAAATGAACCATACTCTATCTTGGTTTAGAGCTGGATGAAGGTTTATGATGATCAGTTGTATGGTGCCCATTTTGATCAGAGAACAGTAGGCAACAAAATACATCACACAGGCATAATAGGTTAGGGAAACAAACCTTCCTTCCTTCTATTTAAATTTAACAAGAACAACAAAATTACACTGGAACAAAATTCACAGGGTGGAGTGGCATAGTGCGTGAAAAACTCTCCAAGGGGAAGGTAACAATTACCATATGAATGAAATGAAGTAGTTTGATCAAGTTAAGGAAATTACCCAACTGATGCAGAGCCAGCTAACGAAATTGCCTGCTTAGCATATGTTATCTGGGCGGGAATAGAAACTGCATTCATGTTGCTCTGGTGATAGAACCAGTGAGAGACGCATCTTACAGCGCCTGGGCAATAACTAAACAAATAAATTACAAAACACCTAGAAAAGGTGAACCTCAATTAGATCCACTCCAGACAAAAACCTCAACCACAAGACCACAAGTGGGGTTACAGTTTAACCACAGAGAGGTTCAAAGTCACCTCTAAATTGTCTGTACACAAATGTCTGCTCACAAAGACCACAGCCTGAAGTAGTGTTGGGTAAACAACGTGGAAATCCAGAAAAACAGTCAGCCAAAGGCCAGTCCAATGAGGATTATTTAATGAACGTCTTCTTCTCTAGACATAATGTGTAGCTGACCCCAAAAGAGGGCAATGGAAGTGTTTATACTCCGTACAGGGTTTATAGAGAACCAGCTTGGTGTTGTGGTTTGAGCATTGGCCTACAACCCTGGAGACCAAGGTTCGATTTCCCATTCAGCTGTGGAAACCAACCAGGTGACCTTGGGTGTGTCATGTATGCTCAGTCCCTGAAAGGACCAGGATAAGTTCCCATTAGGGTTGGCATAAGTTGGAAAAGACTTGAAGGCACACAACAACAACAACTGGGTCTGTACAGACCAGATATGAGAAAAATTTCTTTTGGGGACTATGATTCCCAAGACACCCATCTATCATGGTATATTATGGAAGCCGTAGAGCAAAAATTTTTTTTTCTAATGATCTGGTGCAGACTGGACAGCAAACTGGAAATTGGTATTCGTTTGCTGGGTAGTGAGAGTTTCTGGAGAGGAATCTGATGAACTCAACAGTTGTTTGGTTTATCTTCTTCAAATGGTTTCTTCTTTTCAATGTACTTTTCTTCTTCCGGTTTGCTTACACTTTTTTGAGTACCAACCCACTTGACAAACCAACAACCTGTTGTAAGGTGTTGTGGCAAATCAAGTGCTTGAACCCTGGCATGTGTCTAGCACTTTGACCATTATACCAGACTGCTAAAAAGTCATAGAATCACAGAGTTGGAAGGGGCCGCTTGGGCCATTGATTCCAACCCCCTGCTCAATGCAGGATCTCCAGTTAAAGCACCCCCAGCAGGAAGCTATCCAGCCTCTTATTTGAAGACATCTAATGAAAGAGACCCCCTTACTTGTCTGGGAAATTAGGTCCATTACAAAACTGCTCTTACTGTCAAGAAGTTCCTTCTAAAGTTCAATCAAAATCTACCTTGCTGTAACTTCAGACCGTTGCACCTGATCCTAACCTGTAGAGAAGCAGAGAACCATCCTGGATCCTCCTCTCTGTGGCCGTTTCTGCACTAGACTGTTATAGCGCTTTTATTCCACTTGCAACATCCTATGGAATCCTGGGGTTTGCAGTTTTGGGAGGGGCCGACGGCCTCCTCCCGAAACTGGAAACCCCAGGATTCCATAGAATGTTGCAAGTGGAATAAAAGCGCTATAACAGTCTAGTGTGGAAACGGCTTGTGACAGCCCTTGAGGTATCTAAAGAGTGCAACCATGTCGCCCCCCAGTCTTCTCCTCAGCAAGCTGAACGTGCTCAGCTCCTTCAACCAATACCGCAAACATATATATCAGTCTATAAACTACAAAATATAAAATCATTACCTAACATTTAGAATAGTTTCTTCTAATTTCAGTATATTACAAATCAAAAAATAGTCTCATTCAGGCTGGTTTAACCTATATAAAGCTCAATGTAATATTACCAGTGTTCCGTAAGCATTAAATTGATTTACATTTAAATTAATTTTATTTTAGATTTACCAACACTTCTACTCTTGTCGAAACTTTCGTATTTCCATTATAAGTCTTCTGCTGTAAACACTGTACTTCCCCCTTCCCATTGTTGGATTTATTTCTGTAATTTAATGTTTCTTCTGTTTTCTTATCATTAGTTTTCTTACATTGATTATCTGCTTATTTACATCTAACTTTCTTTCTCTCTCAACAAGGTAACTGTGTTTAATTTTTTAAAAAAGATCCTGCAATGTGTGTTAATCCAGCTGTGACCCAAGCATAGGGGTAGGAGAGACACATTATATTGTTGTTTCCTCTGAATTTTTGACAGTGCCTTTAGCCCAACTTTTAATAATGAGATAACTGCTAGTCCTAATTAACAATAATGATAAGTCCTAATTAATAATAATAATAATAAATAAAATAATTAATATAAATAAATAATAAATATAATAAGTGTGTGTGTGTGTGTGTGTGTGTGTGTGTGTGTGTAAACATACATACATACACCCTTTTTCCTTGCTGTCTGTGCTTCTGTAGTAAGGATATCTTTGCTGAAGTACAGGCTGCAAACTATGTGCTAAGTCCCATTGGGAAAGCAGGGAGCAGTTCATCAGTGTTTTTATGCTTGAGGGTGATTTCCCCAGATACAATGACCAACAAACCCAATGCTGCAAGCTGAGATAAGGAGTCTTTCGGTTCCCCAAGAAGCTTAATGCTTCTGGTAGCATGCCCATGACATCTCTTTCCAGTTTCATTTTAGATGCAAGTGGTATTTTGTAAAACAAATGCAAAAGCAAGCCAGAACTCTCTTTGGCTAAATAGCAGCTTGCAATATTCTTCGTTCACTGAACCTTGTGGCAGAGGCAGTTCTGACATTTTTTTTGAAGACGTAATCCGAAAGTGGGCATCGCTCCCCCTAGTGGCAAATAAAGCTCATCAGCTTTTCATTTGTCTTAGAGCAGAGCTTTCCAAACTTTTCATGCTGGTGACACACTTTTTAGACATGCATCATTTTGCGACGCAGTAATTCGGTTTTACTAACAAACTGGAGGTTAAACTAACCGATTACAGAGGCACAGTACCCCAAGGTGTATCTAGGGTGGGGAAAAGCAGTGCTCCCTATCCTATCCTGGCCCACTGCTGTCACCCTTGCTGAGGAAAGATCCCGATGAGAGCAGCAGCAGTGGGAAAGGCTTGTAGGGGGGGCTTTCTCAGCCTGGAAAAGTGACACACCTACACATTTCAGGTGACACACTAACATGTCGCAATACACCATTTGGAAAGCCCTGATCTTAGAGAAATACAGTTCTCCTCCTGAGCATCTTTTGCTCTCGTCAATCCCACATTGGTGGGATAACTGACCTTGCATGGTGTTTCTCAGAGAAAAAAGAAATGTAGCCTAGTGGTGATCTATGACCTGAATAATGTTGTTAGTCCCAAGGAAAGTAGACCCATGGTTTGAGTGTTGGGCTATAATCCCAGAGACCAGGGTTCAATTCGGCCATGAAAACCCACTGGGTAACCTTGGGTGCCCCATACACTCAACCCCAGAAAACACCGTGATAGCTTTGTCTTATGGTCACCATCAGTTGGAAACAACTTGAAGGCACACAAGAACAACAAGCGGGGACTAACCAACAGAATTCAAGTTTATTGAACTGATAAATGAGGCAGTTTACACTAATGTGAATACTGCAATGAGATGGAAAGAGGTAATCAGATTCATCCTACAATGCCTTACCACACTCTTGCTCCCCTGGATAGCTGATCAGGGCCAAGCATGTGGCAAGATTAGCTCCTGCTGAAGATCAGTTCCTGCAGCGATATTTGGAAGATTACAGCCTGAGGAGGGCTTCACTTTTAGAGCGATAGCCAGAAACGTTTGCAGTGTTTGCCTGGCACAGGAGTGGGCAAGGTATGTCTCTCCAGAAATTGTTAGATTGCAACTCCCAGCAGCCTTAACCAACAGATGGAGAAGAATGCTGGGAACTACAGTCCAACATAATCTGGAGGGCTGCTCCTCACCTGGCACAAACAAAGAGTGGCAGGGATGGAAAGAGAGATTTCAAGGACAGAAGTTCCTTCCCATGCATGCATCCTGTTCAAAAGTGTGGATGATTTCCGGTATGAATCCATACATTTTAAAAAATGTTAGCTAAGCATACGAATACCTACAAAGAGCAATTCCTTCAAATAAAAGAACAATGGGAGAAATGCAGCTTAAAATTGGTGAAAACATGCTTAATGATCACACCTGAAATTTTTAAATACAATAAATCTTGTACTTTTCAGAAAAGTTGATGAGCTTGAGCTGATTCTCTGCCCTTCTCCTCCTCCTTTTCTTTCTTCTTTCTGTGTCAGTGTGTGTATGAGTGTGTGAGTGAATGAGAGAGAGAAAATAAAACATTCAGAATCCTATTGATATTTTCCACTAGAGAAGACACATTGCCTTACCCGTTGAACAGTGTAGCCGGATGATGGAATGATGGGGACGGTTCGCCCTCAGTGGCAATGTTTTTGGGGCATCCCAGCTTGTAGCTACACCCCCATGCACCGCAGCCATGCCCCATACACTGCAACCATGCCCCCAGGAACATGGCCGTGCCCTCGCGCACCATGGCCACACCCCCGTGTCATAGCCACGCACCCTCCCGCCGTCCCTCCACACAGTCCAAGCTCTGCCACTGGAATGGTGAGAACAATTATGTGCCTCTGATTGACTCAGTGGGCCCAATAGTTTGGACTTCTTGACATAGCAACAAAGATACATAGCAAACATTTCAAATGTTTCAAAAATTCCAACTCTTGAGTCATTTTTTCACGCAAAATTGGAATTCTAAGCATGCCTCTCTCAAACATCAAATACTAAGCGGCACTGCATGTCAGCTTTCAGTACTGTCCAATGTTAACTAAGTTTCAAATACTACCAGCATACTAACTGTTGGGGTGCATCTTTGATTTTTTTAAATGCAATAATAGCAATAGCGTTCTTTTACAATAATAGAATAGAGTTTATGATAGAATTATTTTTTTTCCCAAAACTTTTGTATCAAATAGGTTTTACCTGTACTTTGTTTTAATGTGTTGTGTACTGCCTTGGGTCTTACACAAGAAGAAAGATGGACTATACATTAATTAAGTAAGTAACAAAATAAATAATTACATTCTGCAATTTAATGAGGATTGATAGTTGTTGACACACCATAATCCTTAAATTGTTGTACAGCAATTCTCCAATACAACCATGCCAGATATCAAAGTCAAATAACTGAAATAAGAAGTGCCATTAAAACAGATCTAAAATGTTTAAATAGTAGTGGAATGAAAATTATAATTGAATATGCATTTGTATGTGATGCTTTTTTTTTAATAAAAAGACATTGTGCTGTTATGCCTATAGTTAAAATTAGTATTAAATAATGATCAGGCAGCAAATGTTCAAAGTCTGTCTAATAAATAGGCTAAACATCTAAATTCACACAAAATATTTGGGACTAAATTTGTTCCAGTATTTCAACAAAGAAACACAAGATGGCAGCAAAGGTGTTTATCACTCCTAAATCCATTCAAAATCAAGACAGTGCTAGGGTTCCTACAGATTACAGGATATTGGTTGATTGTTCTTGCCATTCACTGAAATACAGTTTTCAATACCATGCTGGCTTGCTTAGAATCCTAACATTAGGGCCATTTCCACAGTAGACTGTTATAGTGCTATTATTCCACTTTCAACATCCCATGGAATCTTGAGGTTTGCAGTTTAGGGAGGGGCCTTGGAGGGCCCTCCCTAAACTGCAAACCCCAGGATTCCATGGGATGTTGAAAGTGAAATAATAGCACAATAACAGTCTAGTGTGGAAATGGCCTGGGACTCCAAAGCTGAGACTACCTCTTCCTTGTCTGCCTGAGGTTACCTGACCCCACTTAAACCTATGTGGCCAGGATGGCAGCCACACGCAACAGAAGAGGCAGCCGCAGATTCCTCCCATGCAGCCCTGGCACACTCACTGGAACAGCAATTGCTGTGGGCTCTGCTGATGCTGCCAGACACTCCCCTGGATTGAACCAACTCTCTTCCCCTTGTTTGCTGAAGATGCAGTTGTGGTGAAGGGGAGGGGGAGAGAGAACAAGCGCCTGCCAGTTCTCTATTCATCCTCCCATCAGAGGCATATCTAGGGTGGGGCAAATAGGGTATGTGCCCCAGGCACCAAAGCAAGGGGAGCCCAAAAAAAGCAGCGCTGGGAGCGGTAGAGGACGAGGAAGCAGAGGCAGCCCTGGAGGTAGGGGCACAACTTCCGTGCTTGCCCTAGGTGCTCTTTATGCTATACCCCTCTGCCTCCCAGAGCTCCTGCTGTCTTCTGGCGGCACCGCTGAACCCACATTAATGGTGGTGGTCTCCCTAGCCACCAGGGCCCAAATCCATGTTGCCAAGTAAGGGATGGTTCCCTTCCAGGCTAGGGGGGCAGTTGCTACTCCCTCCTTCCCTTAGTGTCACGTTGCTCCGATGCACCTCTAAGTACCCTGGCCTGGGACAGATTGAGCAGGGGTGCTGAGTTGTTGCAACAACATGGAGGGGACACTTCGTCCCTGGTTGCTCCCATACATCCGCCTCCACAGATGCCTGCCTCACTTTCACTACCAGTGGGGGGAGAGAGGTCAGCGGGAGGGAGTTATCGGCCATGCCAGCCGTTCTCTCCTTCTTCCTCGGCCTCCTTGCTGAGGATTCTGTCCCCCCTTCCTTTCATGCTCCCAACAGTCTCGGAGGGAGGCAGAAGCGGGGGGAAAAGCTAGGTGAGGATGTAAGACTTTAAGGGTTTAAGACTTAAGGGAAAGAGAAAGGCTGGAAGTAAAGGGTTGGCATTTTTAAGAGAAGGAAGTAAGGAAAAAGCTAAGAGAGACCAGAGATATACCAAAATGGATCAGCAAATGTCAATCTGGAGTGGCTGCTGCAGTGAAAGTTGAAGAGCAAAGATAAGCATGTCCTATGGACAGGAAAAAGTCTGACCTCCAGTGATTTGCTTCTCCCAAATAATAACAACAGGAAGTTTTTCTTTTTGCTGTTCACTAAGAGCTAATAGGAGCAACGCTATCTTACAGGATGTTCCTCCCTTCTTGGCTGAGAAATTCAAAATCCACAAAAGATTGATACCTTTATTAGCCAACCAAAATGCACAAAATACATCATGGCTTCTTCATCAAGCAAAGATGTTAAAAATCATACAGGAGAAGAAAAGTGACGGTGTTAAGAGTTCACAAGCCTACATTTTGTCTCCGATGTTACTTCTCTCATCAGTTAAGATGGTCAGGAGGGATCTTGGAACAATCTTACTGGGTGGGAAGTTGAAGATGCAATTCTAGTGGCATAATGTAATCTTTTGGCCTGCCTCACTGCTGTGACCAAGCTTACTCTGAAACCTATGCCATCTGCATTCCACCCATTGTCCAGCCTGCCTCACTGCCTGCAGGTCTTCTGTAAACCAAGGTCTGACAATATGGATAAATGCTTGGGACTAGATCTTATATGCAGTACTTGGGCAGGAAAATCCAAACTTGGAGATACCCCCTAGAGCTAAAACTGGGTCGGAAGATATAAACATGCATGCAAGGTTAACCCTAATGTCCCTGAACACCTGAAAGTTAGATCTTGACACACTGAGTGAAGATCTGAGGACTTTAACAGAATTCAGCCAAACACAGCTACAAAGCCTTAAGATCTTCCCATCCAATCTATGACAATCTTAACTTTCAGATATTTGAGCTTGCTAAGTGGAACTTAGGGCTCACATCCCTATTCCATTTGAGCCCTATGTGGGCTCAGGTGAATGCCCAAACAGGGCTACAGTTTCTGTATCTGAATCCAAATTTTTAATGAATCTTCAGTAGTGTGTTCAGGCATGGTCTGCTTTGAATAGTTCCTGAATCTGCCAAAGACCAATCAGATCAATTTGGCAGTTTTTTGGATTAGTGTGAATATGAAGTACGCTTCTATGTATAACACATCTTAATAAATTGCTTCCTGTGCATGAAAACTAATACTCATATAATATAGAGTATAATAACTAATACTCAAGTGTAAGTACTTCCCCAACTAGTTTGACCAAAAGAGCAGTTTAATTTTATGTCTAATAGATTAGAAGGAGCATTTATTTGCAAAGATACACAACTTCTAAAGTTGAATGTACATGTTAAGTGACTTACCTGAGAGACACATACTTACGTACATACTTATGTACAATAATAATTTGCATATTTTGCCAGCAGCTTGCTGACAGACTCTTCAGGGAGGCTGGCTTTAACCTTATAGTCACATTTTGTTACGAATATAGATATAAGCAGAGCTGTTAATAACAGTCTCTTGGAAGTCTCTCATTTATAGTGTTATCGTAAGTCAAAACTGACTTGACAACACATAGCAAATAGATTTGAAATGGGTGGGTAGTTGCTATGAAAATTGCTATGTGCGGGAAAGTCATGACAGAAAAGAGTATTTGTATAAACAGATTTTGGAAAGAGGAGGGGCTACAATTCAGTGGCAGAGCATGTTTTGCCTTTAAAACATCTCACATTTAATTCCCAGGTTCTCTAGGTAGGACTGGTGAATTTCCCCAAGGTCCTGGACAGTACCAGAGTCAACAATACTGAGCCAGACTAACTGATGGTCTGAGTATAAGACATCTTTCTCTAATCTTAATTTTTGCTTTTAATGTAGAAGAACTGAAGAGAAGCAATAGAGATATGAACTATGCTTCAGATGAGATTGTACGGAATAAAAAAAAATAGATTCTAAGCTTGATCAATGAGTTGATAAACACATGAAATGAGCATTAATGCACCACAGTGGCATGCAAAACTGTCATAACTGGAAACCAGAGTTAGAATTAGAGACAAGTTCATTAACTACTGTCCTATTTTTTTTTTATCACAACTCTTATCAGGTTTGTTCTGTGCAATTCCATTTTCTTTATACATTATGATGAGCACAGGAAAGATAAAGGACAACTGAAGGCACATACCCACAAACTGGAACTTCCGCAGATCTATTACAGGATTTCCTCACCTTCTAGCATCTCCACAAAAATAAGCTCATTACAGGATTATCAGATTGGCATTTGAGTCATCAATAGTTTTTACTGAATTCTACTAGACAAAAGGTGTAGCGGGATCAGAATGCAAGAAGAACCTGTTCTAGACAAACATTTCAGCAAGAGGTTTCGTAGTGCCAGTGTCCAGTATAGGTCTGCTCTTCACTCTTCTGCAACAGTATCAAAGGCAGCCCTTATAGGCAAACTGTAATGTCCTTTTCTTGAAGTTTACAGGCCTGAGTTCAGCATACATTTACTTATGAAAGTGGTAATTTGACTAGTTGCTCTGGGAGGGGGTCTGAAAGGATTATTGGGCGGCTCCTGCTCACTGAGCATATTCAAAAGCTTTCTGAAGCTGAAAGATGACATGGATACATACCTGTATTCAAAATTCTTTATAAGCATGAACATACATAAAATACTGAAATGCGTACAGAACACAAATATGAAAGAAGCTTTTGCAGGCAAGAAATATGAGACATGAACAAGCAACAATCACAAAAGCCATGTAAAAAACATGGTGTGTTTTAAGCACTGCAAATATCTGCACATACATCTACTAAAGATTATTACTACCTGTGTGCTATTTACATTGCTGTGACAGTGGGCCTTTTGTACTCTCTGTGGCGGATGTGCAATTCTCCAGTTTAAGTAAAGCAGCTGAAATATCATCCAAGAGTTACACAGCCAATTACCCTCTGAAATATTTACTGATATAGTTGCCAAAATTTAGCAATAGCAGTGCTCTTTAAAAAGTATGCAAGACCAAAGTG
The DNA here is from genome assembly GCA_030412105.1 of Cyclura pinguis. Taxonomy (NCBI): domain Eukaryota; kingdom Metazoa; phylum Chordata; class Lepidosauria; order Squamata; family Iguanidae; genus Cyclura; species Cyclura pinguis. Next base: position 128,047,440 of record CM059604.1, on the reverse strand, counting down.
AAGTTGGTTTAAACGTATATTTTCACAGTACTTCAAACTATATACAGCTTCAGGAGGAGAAAAAACTTTATCTGTAGCAGTAAATGCAGGCTCATCAGAAGTTCACAGTAAAGGATCAGAAAGTAGCACTCAGGGTCACTCTAAACATTAAACCATCAGATTGCATACTTGCAGCTTCTCTATTTGAATTAAATATGCCTTTTTTCACACATGGCCCTGCGGTTTCAGAAAATAAAATTGCTATGGCGCATTGTCAAACAAGATGAACTCTGAGATATTTCAGGGCTGTGTTAAGTTATCAAGAATTCTATGGCACTGCAAAGTCCAAATTATTGAAATTCCCAAAAGAGTGTCAAATGAGATTTCCTGCCAGATTTAGTCAAGGAAGAGAATCCTATTAGACTTGCCTTGCATTTTATGTTGGCTGCAAACATCAAGGGTATTTCTAAAAGAAAGACTAAACTTAGAACTTTAGCCAAGTATTTGTCACTTGCACAAAAGAACTGTATATAACCAACTGGCTGCACAATACTCCAAACTTGTCCCTGCTGAAACAGACCTTGATTATTTTTAAAGATAATTAATATTCAATTTATATTTAAACAAACTACATACAATAGCATTTTTCACGAGCAATTCGCTTTGGATGAAATAACTGCATCCGCAAATTCCTTTTTGCATATTTATTTCATAAAATTACAAGAAAACTTATCACAGTTGAGTAAGAGTGAGTTCAGGTTAACTTCAGTAGAAACACACATAACATCAACAATAAATTCTGCTTAAAATACTTGGCTTTCAATATTAAAACACACCTGGTAAAATAAGTGGAAGAATATTTTACAGCATTTGGAAGAATAATTAGAGTAATTTACTCTTACCAGAGAGTGCCACAATTGCACAATATTTTTAAAAAAGAACCAAAGCACTAGTAAATTTTAAAGAAAATCTTTTAAAAGTATGTTTATTTAAAAACTGGGATAGTATCAATATAAAAGAAACACTGTAATAAAATAAAGTACAAAATATTTGCCTTCATAATTTAAAACACACCACAAAGCCCTTTTCTCTTTACATTTCAATTTGGATTTTGGTTAAGTACCACCGATTGTTAAAACCTTAAAAGAAAATCAGGAAAACTAATTTGCAATATAAAAACTAAGCTCTCTCTAGTTTGTTGTATAATACAAAAACATAGTTAATTATGTTTCAATGATAAAAGGTTGCACATCTTAAACAGATGCAGTAAATGTTTGCTCTCCTGCCTTAATCTGTTCATTGCCCTTCCAGGGGAGAAAAAAGTCAAAAATGAGAATACAAGGAAATACTGATTGATTGATCTACAGGCTGGAAAAGCTTGAGGGAAGGCTTTAAGAATTTTGAAGCTTTAAGGCATTTTACTTTCTAGTCAAGTAAATTTATATGTAGACTTTGTTAAGGAAAAAGCAAATTTGATATGTATACAGGATGACAACATTCAATCTCCTTCAATAGTCAACTTCAATTCCCTTAGACAACAAAACAGCATACCATAATATATATGAAAGGTAAATCTTCTGTTTCCTAGAGTAACAAGTCAACATGGTTTTATAGCTTTCTCTTTCATATGTACTCAAAGCCAGGACACAATTTGACCTATGTTTTCTAGGCTGCTTTTTTATTAGGATGTATGTATTTCTTATGTATAGCTGAAAGACATTGTTAAGAAATTACTTTTAACATTTGAACATTCATAAGAAAATTTCAATAAAAATATTACATTTTAGCTTATTTGATCTGGTTCAGAATAAATTAAGACGCAGCTGATGTGATAAATCCAACAAAGAATGTATCTAAACTATGTCTCAAATAACAGGTGAATTCTAACCTCTACATGCTGAGAACAAAGCCTGTTTAAAGTAGACTGCCACTTTTACAAAAATCACTACAGTGTTTTAGTCAGCATATGAAAGGATATGATTCATAATCCAGTGTTTGGGTAAGAACACCTGTCAAAACAAACTCGGCATTGTGGACATCTGTAAACAGAGAAAGGAGAAACACAGATACATACATCAGTACAAAGGGATGTTCCACGATGAATTTACAGTTATTGATTTGGGTGAGCCGGCAGATTTAAGTGTTAAATTTAAATTGCCTTGACTGAGAGGCTCTGGGTCTAAGGGCTGCCAGGTGAAAAGAAAATACACCCTGATTGACCACTTATTTTAAGGTGTGTTTATGTATACATGTGCATGTACAGGGGTGAGGGGACAGAAATAAGAAACTCATGTTAAGTAACCCTGTAAAATTCCAAGATATCTAAAAGACCACCTCCTCCAATATGAGCCTGCCAGAAATTTGAGATCTTCAGAGGAAGTCCTGTGGTAGATCCCCACACCTTGTGAAATTAGTCTGACGAGTACACTTAAAAGGGCTTTCAAGTGTAGCAGCACCACAATTATGGAACTCCCTACACCAAGGAAGTTAGGCTGGCCCCATCTCTTTTAAGGTTCTGACAAACAGCCAAAACAGTGCTGTTCTGCTTGGCATTCAGTGTTTGAAATTGCTCTTTTAACTGTTTCAAAACTGGATTCTAGGATTGTTTTTAGACTGCTTTGAAGAGTTTTTAAAGAGTATTTTAATATGCTTTAAAAATGTTTTTATCTTTGCATTGTTTTAATTGCTTTTTTTTTTTGGTGGATTGCCTCAGGAACAGGAATGCTCTTAAAATAATGAAATTTAATCTCAAAGACATCTCAATATAGCTGTAGGTTCAACATCCCCCCAAGTGTTCCATTTGTCCCCAGGTATGGAATGGAAATACCCCAGACACAAATGGTGATTGGAGAGGAACCTGTTTGAAGACAATGAAAAGAAAGTACTTTCTCTAAAAGAGGTAAGATACATGTAGATGGAATAAAATGCATGCTGTAACTCAGGAATGGGGAAAGTTAGCCACAGGTTGGACATCACTATAGTGGCCTCTGAGGCTTCCCAAATCTCCAATTTAAAAAAAAATCAGTATGATTTTTCCCTTAAAAACGTGAAAATACCCCCACCTCACCTTCTAAAGCACCCCAGAACGCCATGTGATCCACAAATACTTACATTTCTTTATTTGCATTTACAAACATTTCTTATCTTGTGAGTACGGAAATTTAATGGGACCTACACTATATACTAAGAGAGCCAGCATAATGCGGTGATTTGAGTCCTGGATTCAACATGGAAGCCCATTGGGTGGCTTTGGGCAAATCATACTCTCTCAGCCTCAGAGGAAGGCAATGGTAAACCCCCTCTGAACAACTCTTGCCAAAGAAACTCTGACAGGGTCACCTCAGATTTGCCACAAGTCAGAAACAACTTGAAGGCACACAACAATTCTACAACATAGAAGGATAACACTCACATACCTATTCCTCTGGCAAAGTATTCTCGACATAAGTGAAGATCATTCTCACAAGAAATCAGGATAATCTCTGACAAACTCTAAATTAGAAAAGAAAAACCCTCCATGAGTTGAAAGTGAAAACAGTTTTCTAAACTGTGAAACTTTTTTTCTTTAAAAAAAAAATCAGTTGCGACAACACTCACTTTGTTTTGTTTATGTTCCATGAGTTTTCGGAAGGAAGGCTGTTTGGACAATACCTTTCCACCTGCACATTCCACAATGGATTTCATGGTGGAAAGGCTTGGACAAATGCCAGGCGTGATATAGAAGTATTTCCCCTAAAGTCAAGAGAAATGAAAAATACATTGGTGTTTGCAACTGTGTCACTGAGCAGTATGCTGCTAATAATCACTTATAACAGAAAACAGTATAGTTAGGTGTGGCATGTTTGTCCACCTCCTACAACTTTAACTGGTTAACTGGTATGCTAATGTCACAACATGATCCCGCTTTTCCACTGTGAGGAAGCTTTCTGGTTTAGCTGATGTCAGTTAATGACAGGTTAATAATTCACTGGAGATTATGATGCTTTATTTCTTTATATAGTACCACTAGTGAAACTGCACTGTAAAAAAAAAACATTTCCACTTATTTCTTCTGCAAGAGATACGGCAATTTTCAACCTTTCACTATATTTCAGAGAAAAGAAGCGGCAAAAATCCCTCTGGGTATTCCTTGTCTAAGAAAGCACCATGAAACTCACAGGGTTGTCATAATCAACAGGCAAACTGAAGGCACAGAAACAATGAGATTTAAAAGCAAAAGCAGGAAAATTCAAGAAGACAGTGCACTATGTAAACGAATGGTGGGGGAGAAAATAAAACAATGTAATAATTGTTGTGTTGCTGGCAAAGGAAATTTCACTTATAAACACTTTAATCTGACAAAATCTGACAAAATAAACAAAGCAGGGTTTGTATATATGGAGAGAGCGAAAAAATCTACCTAATGAATTCAAGAAGGATTAAATACTGATTATTAAGTACAAGAAACAGCAATGCTGAAGAAGACTGAGAAGTAGAGGGGAACACAAAAGCTCAGTTTTAGGACACTGAAATGTGAGAGAGTTCCCCATTGTACATTGAGAGAGGGCAAAGAAAGCAGCAAGAACTGGGACAAGAGAAGAAGGGGAAAGATCAGACAAAGAGTAGCACAGACTGTTGTAGACCATCAGCATTAAGAGTGTACTGTGTTATAGGAACAGATAGAACCTAGGAAACAGAACATAAACAGAAGTGGGTCTAATTCTCACCCTTGTGGAACTCTTTATAGAAAACGGCAGAAGAGAAAGAAACGGAATCACAGATGGAAGAGCTAAAAGCAGCAGTGAGAAACACATAATTTAAACCAGGACAAAGCACTACTGGAAAACATGAGAACTAAGGGGAAAAAAACTGAATGGTTGAATGAAGAGACCAGAACATATACTCTCAGATTGCATTCTGAAATGACTGTAGGGAAAAACACACACAGTAAAAGTAGTCAGCTGAATAAAGAGAGAACAAGTCAAATGGAAAAGGACTTTTAAAGGAAAATGGTAGAGGAGAAAGAGATATTATGACAAAATAATGTCATTGAGAAGTTAAGAAAGTACAGATGAAGATACAAAATCACTTTTCCTTCATAACAAAGCCCTTGATGAAAACTTAAGTTCCAGGGCATTTGCTAAAGTGATAAAAGCAACAAAGGAGGCTGATGAAGACTTCTCTGTGTTAGAAGTGGAAGTGTGTATATTCTGCTTTGGAAAGCAAACTAATTCAGCCTGGATTACTTTGACTTGGATACAAAGGAGAATGCTGCTTCAGAAAATCTGAGGCCTCCTAAGTCTCACTTAAAAAGGTATAACTTTTTTAATTCTACAGGCAAAGTAGACCTTTGAGTGAATGAAGCCAGGTGGGACTCTTGCCATTTCCAAAACTCCTAGTTTGACTTCAGGCTTCAGGAGCAGTCCAATTTGTTTCAAGCAAATTTTAGGACAGCTCTGCGTTGCTCTGGACAAACACCAAATTACCCTGATGCAGCCCACTTCAGTTCTGCATTCAGCATGTGTCCAGGATGGAAATTTTATGAAGTGTGGCATTTGCTTGTACAAGTGTTCAGCTCTCGAGTAGTGTTTCATAAAATAAATTTCAACTATAATCTTAATTTGACCACACACCATGGCTGCCAGCATCTTCCTAACGACTCCCATTTTCTCCCTCACAAACCTTAAACAAAGAATCACCTCTGCAGGCAACATTCAATACTTCAAATAACCAGCCAAGAAATTACTGCACAGAAATGCATGAAACTGACCTTAAGTTCTACATATCTCTAAGCAATTCCCCCTTCAAAAAAGAGTCACTTATGGGCCTCCTACTTACTTGGTTCAGAAAACATGTCAAATTAGGATTAAGACAGCATAGCTGGAGTTTCAAGTGATACATAGTATCTGTTAACTGGCAAAGCTGATTTCAAAGCTATTGTGCAGGCATGCAAACTATTGGCCATTTCCGCACGGGGTAAAATGGTGCAGTGCGTCCTCCACGGAGGATGCCTGCACCTTGGAGCGGACTGGGTCCGGACTACTTACCGTAGATCCGCACCTCAGTCCGCTCCGGAATGACCCCAAGTGGTCCTCCAGCGTGTTTTTGAAAGACCTGATTTTTCCGGTCTTTCAAAATGCTGGCGCGCACCATTGCATACCTGCTCTCCGATGCAGATTTGCAGGCTCGCACTAATGCGAGCCTGCGATCTGTGGAGGGCGGGCTTTAGGCTAGCGAGCTTCAGCGGTTGGTCGAGACCCACGACCAACCGGAAGCCGCCATTTTCGACACCGGAGCAGTGCGGATCTACGATCACGCACTGCTCCGCCTCACCCCAGACCGGACCAGACCGCCAGAAGATCCGGTGAGTAGCGGCAGGGAGCGATTCCCTCGCCGCGTGCGGAAATGGCCCTTGTTTCAGAAAGAGTAATTTTGCACCTGCTCAATTCTCCTTCCCACTTGTCTTCCCATGACCTCCCTTTTCAGCCCTCCTCCCTTCAGCATCCTGTCTTTATTAGGCTGTGTTTGGGGGGGGGGGGTTCCTTGTGGAATTTTGGCTTCATAACCCAACAGAATCAAGACTTCTGTTATTACGCATTAATATTAGGATTAAAAAAAAAAACCCTAAAATGGGTAAAAAAAACTACGAATACAAACAAACACAGAGGGAGTGAGAGAGGGAGGGAGGTAAATGTATTTATTCCAAAGTTCTATATATTCAACATTTTCCTAAAACGTGATGTACCTTAAAGAGTGGTGCTGCTTGCGCTCTCTTTAGAGATTCTTCTAAGCTGAAACAGAAAAGAACTTCAGCTTCTGCATCTCTGAGTATGTAGTTTTGCTCTTCTAAAATAAGGAAGAAAATATAACTGTAACTAATAACACAAAGAAATGCAAAAAGTATCTATTACTGAGAAAATTAATCACACATAGAGCAGATGCTGCTCCTTTAGTTACGGTATGTGATCTGATTTTAGAACTTTTGCAATTGCCACACCGGAAATTGGCAGTGAGCAGCAAGTGGCTGGTTTTGTTTTTAGATCAGTAATTGAATTCTAAAGAATGCTTAGACACCCGAAAGCAGCACAACAACAACATGTAAGAAATGGAACTTTTGTCTTAATTCATTCCTTGAAAATTACAAATTAAGGGGGAAAAGCACAGGGGGAACACAATTTCTAAAACCACTGGATTATTTGAAAAAAGGAAAAGAAATCATGGGGGAGAAACAATATGGTGGATTTCAGCTTCTGTGTATCCAGTCATAAGGATAGTAACACGTACTATAAAATCATAAACACTGCTTTATAGCATACTCATAAAAGAAATGAACCAGACCCAATTTCAAAATGATGCAATATGTCATTGTTTTGTATATTAAAAATAGTCTCTTTCATAGTGTTAAATTTTTTTCCAAAAAATGGTTTAAACGCTGTCCACCCCCTTACCAACATGAAAGACACCAATTTGTACACATATAATTGTTATGTTTTACAAGTTTTAAAACACTGTTATGTTTTACATATTTATGCTGACTAATACTACAGCCTACTTACCTATAAATGTCTGGCATTTGAAGCACTCTTCTAACCAGTCTGGGGTAACTATGTGTTTTACAACTGAAATTGCTGTTAGGAATTTTACAGTACGAGTTACTTTACTAGCTATTAGATGAGTGCATTTCTGGGCAGACTCTGCCACTTCACCTCCTAAAATGTACAGTTTCTGGAAAAAAAAAAAGAATTAGAACCTTCAGCCACCATAACAGATCAACCAACTAACTATTGCTGTCTGTCTGACTGTACAGAACTGGGTGTATGAACAACTCTACTTTATTATGACAAAAGATGGTTACGAACATATCCCTGCAATGTGAGAACACCCTTTAGGTCTACAACACATTTTGTAAACAGAAACAAGTAACAAGAGAGATTTATTTTATTCAACAGAAAAAGGAAAGTTACCTTGATGTACTGATGCACCTGTGTAGGCTCAAATCCTGTGAAAAGCACCACTGGTGTCAATTCTGGTGTCAGTTTTTTAGTAGGGGCTGGCAAGTCTTCAATTCTACAAATATAAAATATGGCTGAACATTTTCTGAATTTAACATTCAAGACAATTTTATCCACCCATTTGCAAAACTAAAGTTTAAACAAGGATTTCCACTTAGCACTATATGCGCGTTCATCGCTTATGTTTCAATTTAGCCCTGTAGGTATCATTTGTTTATAGAACACTTCAATTTTGGGCTAGAATATCCATGAACAGCAATACTTTTATGCCGTTCACAGTGATGAAGTCTCTTAAAAGCAGACCCTTTCTGTAGTATGCTGAGCATACTGCAGAAACTTCAACCTTTATTCTTTCAATGGAAAGCATGCTCTTTTTTTTTTCTTTTGCAAAGTTCTTCAAGTTTAAAAGATATTACTGTAATCTGCACTTTAAACAGTAGGTATATTTTCTTATAAATTGTGATATGTAGCTTTCATCCTCAGGCCTCCCCCTCAAAATGCTTCATTTATTCATTTGCTGCCTATGGCACTAACTTCTGCCTAGATAATCATTAGCTGAACAATAAAGTAGATTGCTTGTGTTAAAATCCAAACTGCTCTAGCTCATTTGGGTGACAACGTGGTAGTGATTAGAAAGGAAAAATGGTCTCTCTCTCTCACCTTGGCCGCTTGATTGAAGGTTGAATGACAGGTTCATTTTGCTTTGGTTTAAGTGGTAATCTCACACCCTGCAATTATACAATATGTATATAAAAACAAAACACATTTGTTTTTTCTATTCACCAATTATTTATTATTTATTGTGGTTTCACAACAAAAAAATTAACTTAAGTAAATGAAGAAGTGAATTAATACTGGTCTTTAAAACACACACACACAACCTAAACAAGTCCACTCATCAAGTTCAATGAGATTACTCCTAGAATGTGAGCACAGGATTACTTCCATGTTTTGTAAGATATTTGATTCCCACAACTTTCTCCCACTCCCAGAGAAAGGAACAGAAAAGAAGACCTTTTTTTAAACCATGGTTTCACACTTTCCATCTCTGTTGAGCACTTTTTCAAAAGTATATATCAGGAACACAACTGCTTAATTTAATGCAAATCCAGGATTTAGTGTTATTTGCACAAGAAGAAATGTGTTTGCATGGAGTACTGCACCTGAGCTTACCTCTTCTGTTCTTCTTCTACTAGACTAAATCTGAATTTACTTTCCCTTTAGCAAAATTCTAGCGTCAAACCTGGTAAACTGTTAAACAACCAATCTCAAATGTTCTGGGCATTTTAACTACTTTTCAAAACTTTTATCTGCAGATTTATTTGTAATCTATTTTGGTATACTCTATTCTGTCTCTCCTTGTGCAAGTGCATGTGCCTTCAAGTTGTCTATCAACTTAGGATGGACCCCATAAATTTCATAGGGTTTCTTAGGCAAGGGACATTGAGGTCTTTTTGCCAGTTCCTTCCTCTGAAATACTGCCTACAGTAGCTGGTATTTCTGGCAGTCTCCCATCCAAGTATTAAACAGGGCTGACCTTGCTTAGCTTCCAAAGTTCAGATAGGACCTGGCACCTTTTTATATTATTGTAAATTTCCTGGAATCCATTTGAAATGAAGAGCAATATAGAACATTTTATGTATATACATCTTTTATGGACTTAACTGACTTCTTCCTCCCAAAGCGATCTCTTTCCATTCCCAAATGAAACATTAGTTAGACTAAATAAATTAAAAGGAAGCCCACATACCATTAGAAGTTCTGACGATACCTTTAGTGGCACTCTCCAAGCATCTGGAATTAATGAATGGGAAAAAAGGAGATAAGAACAGTTTCTGAAGCTGAGTGCCTATCTTCTAGCATTCCAAAAATTCCTGTCTGAAACCCTAAACAGCCACAGCCAATCAGGGTCTAGGTAGACCAAAAGCATGACTCATAGAATCATAGAGCTGGAAGTTCAATACTCTGCCATGTAGGAATACACAACTAAAGTGCTCTAGAAGGATGCCCATCTAACTTCTGCTTAGATTTCCAAAGATGTAGTGTCCAACAAGTTCTGAAGAAATATATGCCACTGTCAAACAGTTCTTGTGGTAAAAAAAAAAAGGTTCTTCTTAATAATATTTAGGTGGATTCTCCTTTCTTGTATAAGAGAATAAAAGAATGAGAATAAATTCCATTGAGCCATATGGGGCTTTTCTGGGGGTAATGCATGCTTAGTTTCACACTATAGACCTATACAAGCAACATGCATACCGGCATTTCCTGTAATATGCCAAATTCAAAAAGAAAGAGCTAGTAGTAGTAACAGCAGCAGCAGCAGCAGCAGCAGTAATACAGATGCTTTTTTTCTTTTGGTACAGTTTTCCTACCCATTAGTTTCTCTTACCAAGCAGGTTTAAAACTAGATGCTGATTAGGAGCAAGTGGTTCTTGGAGGTTGAATACTGTATATCGATTGTGCTGTATTTGCCGCAGTGCTTCAAAATTCCCAAGTAATATATCACAAAGCCATTGTGCATTCACACATGGTATCCTCCACTCTTTGGCTTTCTCGTATTTTAAGCCAGTAGGTCTTTTGAGAGAGGGAAAAGAAACACATAATTGGTAACTGGGCATCTCAGAATGTACTAACGTCTGTTCAGCTATTCATTTTACAATTTATGTCATTTTTATAAATTAGCACAATTTTATATCAAGCTTATACAGAAGCATGAAAATGGTTTAAGCAGCTGAGTAGGTTTGTGTTATATACTTTTTAGAGTTTTCTACATCCACCCCCCAGAGAACTTTTGTTTTCACGTGGGTTACAAGTACAGTGAATCAATCAATCAGTAACAGATCCTCTTTGATATGTGAATAATTTTAAAAGCCTACAAACACATAGTTTCAAAATGTTAACTGTTAAAAAGAAAACATTCAGACTATAACACCGCTTAATGATATAATTCACTTTTGCACTTACTGGTGCCTCCAGATGTTTTGGATGAGCCCCAGCCACCATGACTTATGGTCAGTCATTCTAGGAAATGTAGTCAAAACATCTGGAGGTCACTTGGTTGATGTAACTGGAGACCCAGAACATCCCCAGTACTTTTCACTAGATTATATTTTTAAAAAAATTACTGCTTTTATTCTGAAAATGGTGTGCCAGAATAATCTGCTTAACAAGAGAAGGAATGATGCTACACATATTATTATTATTATTATTATTATTATTATTATTATTACTACTACTACTACTACTACTACTACTACTACTACTACGGAACACCAGTATGGCAAGGTACTTACTCTTTACAGATGAGAACTGTATTGCTGTGACAAAGATAGCCTGTGTACTTTGCACCTGCTAGGTAGGCCATCAGCTTGAGATCATCTCTGTCACTGTCAACAAAGCCTGTCACTGAGATTATCTGACAATAGAAAGAATTGACAGTTATAGGAATGGGTTATAGCAGTTATGTAGACTCGAGTCAATTGACTTGGACTCAAGTCAGACTTAAGTCACTTCAGTGACTCGACTCGGACTTGACTCGGCAAAAATTACACACTGGCTCAACTCAACTTAAAACTTGCATATTTTCAGCGAGTTCCTTGCTATCCTTGGTTCAGTAACATAACATATTCCTCCAGAAAGCTTATAATTTACTGGTCATGTGACAATCTGTCTCAAGCCCAAAATGTGGACACATTTCTCAGAGGGAACAGCAAATGGGCTTGAGGTGGGGTTGAGGTCTGCTCAGCAGCCTGTCCCTGTTTCATATAGGAGGAGCCTTCTAAAACTTTTCCTGAGAGCAGAAGGCAAGTTTTGCAAATGGGAAGTAAGAAGGATCCTATTCCCCATTTCTGAAGCTGCAGATGGCAAAATCACAAATGTGGAGAGCTGACTCTACTTAAATTGTTAAAACTGACTTTATTTGACTCTATCCAAAAATTCTGGAATACAAGTTGCGGTATAACGTTGGCTCCCAGACTTGAGACTTGACTCAAGACTTCACTTGAAAGTATCTTGCAAGGACTTGAGACTCAACTTGAGACTTGGAGTAAAAGACTTAAATACATCACTGGGTTGCAGATATTTCTATTAAGTTCTATTAAGCAATTTACAGTTTTCAAAGTGTGAAGCAAGAACAGTTTGCCAGCATTAAATACAAATCTTTCTTGGACCCTTTCAGTATGTGAGCAAGGGGAACAGAGTGCCAACCTATCCCTAAACGCTTAGTCCTAAGTCCAATTGCTAGTACCAGTTGAAGCAGACCTACTAAATTCACTGCTGAATGGGAAGACAACACGTACACAAATCCCACTGATTTCCTCCTGCTGATGGAAAAATGTCTACCTTAGTGGGACCATCAAATGGATTTAGATTAAGCGCCTTGTTCTTTAAACCAATCCCCTCAAAAAATAAAGTGCTGGTGACTTTTTCATTGTCACATCAACAGCCATTTATCTAACTGTGTGATACAGTTCACAATAAAATAACTTTAGCAATCCACACAAGGAATGCAGTTCAAAGAAACAGTTTGAGATGAATTACTTCAGTTACACAATCTGGAATAAATCTCGCTGATCTGCATTCTAGCATGACATTTAGGAGCTGGACAAAATATCATTCTGAATTCATTTATTTAATTAAATGGCGGGCAACTCATGGAAACTGGCTTCCCAGGAGTTCATGAAAAGCTGCAGCCCCATTTCGGAAAACCTCTTTAGACGCAAAATGCTGTCACCTCCCACACTCCATTGGAAGGCAATCAGAGCTAAACATTTATTTTTCAAAAAAAAAAAAAAAAAAATGGGGGTGCTGCGGGCCCTGGAATCATCAAAATTGTTCTTGGTCCACACTTCCCTCACCACTGATTTAATTGCATTTACTCAAATTACACCAGGTTACCCCAAACAGAATATTATACATTTACTCTTTTTTGCATTTTCCATCATGATACACTGCTTGTGGGGGCAGGGCAGGGATTATCCTCTCCAATCAAAATGCTAGATATAGTTCTCTTACCTGCCGAGAACATGGTTTCCCTCCTGGTGGAAATGCAACTGGGAAATGAAGAGCTCGATGGGGCGGTACCATTTTCTTCTTTTTTAGCACACAGTTCAGCCAATGTGCTGTGATGCATCTCTTCCTTTCTCTCAGTGCCTGTAAAACACACATATACAGCAAGACAATGTCACTATATATTTTTATTATATTTTAGAAGCAGTGTAGAGCAACATTTTGATAAGATTTAAAACAATTTCCTTTATAAAGCTTTCAGCTATCATCCTTCAAGCTTAGTTTTGGCATGGGACATGCTATTGTAGTGACATATCTGATTATTTAGATATGAACACTCTAACTGATACAGGCTTACTGACTTCTTAATGCAGTAACTATCAACTACAGTTTCTCATTTGAAAAATGACAGTAAGAATGACTTCCTTAATGGGGACTGTATGACACAAGAGCAGTTAATCTTAGCAACGCTATTCAAATGAAAAGAAGTTCTATTTAATGGAATGAGTATAATGAGTTAATATTTGTAACTTCTAAAATTCTGAAAATAGTATAGTTTCTCAAAACTGCAAAAAATGAAATAGATGTCAAAGACTTTGGAGGTATTAAATTAATAAATACATTGGGGAAAGAAAAGATTTTGGAGTTATTATTGCCCTATACCTCAAGAATATCTAAGTCTACTAGACACACTTGTTGAGGACCGAGCCTAAGATGTCAAGGCCGAAAAAATTGGTCAAAATTTCGAGCTTTTTCCCAGGAAAAAAGGAAAAAATGAAAACAAAATTTGAAAATTGATTATGGAATATGCTTCTATAGAATAATGAATAAAATAATTAAAACAATGTATATTTATGCCCCTCAAGTTATTTCTAAAAACTGTGTAACAGGAAGACTTTTACAAAGACAACCTAGAGTATCTGTTTGTTGCAGTTCCTGATATTGGTTTCCTTTTCTCAAGTGTTTTTTTTTTAAATGGGAACAAGTGCCTTCTTTCTACATGATAATATGAAGAACTTAGAGGAGGAAAAGATCAATTTTAGTAGCATCAATGTTTTCTTCTGTTTCTATTACTTCTTGCCTGCTCTTAATAAATTGGCAAAGAAAAACTCCTTAGTTACTGCCTGAATAAATTTTTACTTTTTATAAACCAAACATGATGACTTTATGGCAAATAAAATTATACACAAAACAATTTACATTCCTAAAGTAACAAAGTCTGTTAATATATTTTTAACTGTTTCCAAAAACTCCAAAACTTTGTTTTTTCCCCACTGCTTCAAAATTTCCAGAAATTTTACATCTTTAACCAAGTCTTATGGCTCATAGTCATGTTTACTTTGGAGCATTCATGCAGATAGCCTGAGGTTTATACTGGGCTTTTAGGTGAAATGTAAAGATGTCTTTCACAACACTGAAGTTTTCCACAGGTGGGAAAAATTGCTTTTGAAACTAAATTTTTCCTTCCTATAATTACAATGTAATACACTAGAAGACACTGCTTTAAATTTCTATAGATATGGCCCTGAGAAAATACCACAAAAAGGCTCTGAGAAAATACCACAGGCTAAACTAAGATAGGCAGAGACAGACCACAGACACAAAAGGAAATCAACTGACCCATCCCTTACTTATCTTTACCCACCCACGCACCCCAGGGCAAGATTTCTCTGTTGTATTCTCTTCAAAATGCAGAGGACTCAGAATAGATGAGATATTTCTACTGAAGCTAGGTTGTACATGGCAGAACCATGAGAGCATGTGGTTTTTCTTCTGCAAAGGCTTTTAGTGAAGTGAGGCAAGACCTCTTCCCCTAATCCAAGCTGTATGGCAAGCAGATGAATCTTCTTCTTCTTCTCATTATTATTATTACTATTATTATTTTATCCCATGGTTTGTGGAAGGAAAAAAAAAATAAAACTTCCTCATTGACCCCCTCTTTAATTTTGGCTGGCCAGTTCCATGCCTCTGCCTCAGAGAGAGCACATACTGAATATGACTCTTGTGAAGAAGAAGGATAAGAGCAGGAAATGATAGCCCAATAATCCTGGCTCTATATGGGTATCATGTAATTATGTTACTGCATTACATGTAAGTTTACTTCTACAACATTTTGTAAGCTGCTCTGAGGATCTCTCAGGGCTATGAAGCAGGATATATCCCTACTACATAACTGAATAAATATCCTTACTTCCGCAATGCTCCAATGCCCCAAGTTCCTAATGCCTCATATGATAAGCAGTAAAGAGATTCCTGGCACACTCTTTCCTTCTTCAAAGTACAGTTTGAAATGTAAACTGATGGAAAAGAGTGGAGGCAACTTGAGGGAGAACTATTACCCTGATTTAAGTCCTTTTGCTTCTCCAAATTCCAAGGTGAAATGAGAGCAACTCTCCCAAACTACTCTGTGCCACAGCATTCAGGGGGCAGATCAGTCTGGTCACAAATAACAGCAGCCTAATAACCTGTTTGTAGAGTGAAAACATTTTTGCGTTGACTGGAAAACCACATGTGACAAAATACTAAAGTGACCTGCAGATAGGAAAACTGTTGGAACAATGGTTTCTCAAAAATCAGTGAATGAAAAACACCTAATGTGGTCAGTAGCACTACAAGCAAATATTTAATTAAGGAAGGGAAAGATTATTAAATTTTGGTATCACTTTTTCCACACTTCAACATTTCTCGCAATTTAGATAGTTCCATGTAACTGCCTACATTTTCTATTCATTGAATGACTGCTACAGCTAAATACATCACGTCAACATATATTTAACCATAATCTCTAAATGACTTAATCCCAAAATTACTCTTCGACAAACTATGATCTCTGTTCCTATGTTTTTTAATGTACTTGAAATCTTTGTAATGGTTTCATCTACTGACTGTTTCTTGTATTCTGCAATTTGATATGCTTTTAAAGAGCTGTATAATTGTGAGCTTCTTTATTATAAATAATATTAAACTTTAAGACCTCCGTGTCACTGAGCCCACTAACCATACTAACAACAATGCACAACTCTGTGGGACTCTGCTCAGTGGTTTCATGCAGGTATTAAATAGCATGTGGAACAAGTTTGAACCTTGCAAGCTCCCAAACCATTCATGGGACTGAGTGATAACCCATAAGTACCACCTTCTTGGACAAACTATCCAAACCACCTCAAAGAAGTACTCCCCAGTCTGAACTCCAGCAGTTGCCCTAGAAGGATACTCTGGTCAAGAGTAACAAAACAAGACATTAAGGAAAATGAACAGGATCACATATCCCCACTTTACTCCCAACACAGATAACCAAAAAGTCAGTTCCTGTACAAAAGACAGGAACCTAACTGAAAAGGATCTAACTAACACTACTGCCTGTGACAGAGAGCATTCTACAAGTAAGGTTCCTATTAAGAGAAACTATCTTTCATGTTAGCAATCCATCCAATCAAATGCTTTCTCTTTAACTATTTTATATCACTCAGTTTGAAGGATTCAGCTATTTGGTTTCTTATCATTCTTCCAGGAAAAAAACATGGATGTAGCGTATGCCATACTGTCTTACCTGAGCATACATATTACTAAGTTGACTTTCACAGAGAAGATGTGTACAACGACTTGTGAGTGTAGGATCTACTGTACCCCCATGTGCTTGGATTATCTAGATAAAAAAGGAAACATTTATAAGGTTGATTCAACAATTCCTCTCGAAAATTCTTTTTCACTTTACCCCATGGTTTAAAAAGAGAAACTGCATGAAAAAACAGTCTATTACCAAGAAATCTTCACCAAGGAAGACTGATTAGTATGCTTGAAAAACATTGGAAAGTTACGAGCCATTTTGGCAGCAGGATATCAGTAATCAAAGATAATGAAGATAGTTGAAAATTGTGCTTGAAGTTAGCCAGCAGGGGAGAGGGAAATACAGAGGGCAGAGAAAATGAGATTTTGCATGATTGGCAGGATTCATCCATAAAGGAAAAATTCATTATGTTTCTGGCAGTGGACCAACCATACTTGTATTATAAATAATCTGTCCTAAAAAAAACACTTATTTTTAAGCTTATATTGTTTTTTACTGAGAAAGTCTGAAAAATTGATGTGAAAATCTGAAAAAGATTCACAAGAGTAATAGTCACCCGTTTCCATGTTGCTAGTAACTGTTTATCAGACATCTGTTCAGGGTAATCAGCAATTGCAAAGACACAACCTAATAAAAAATAGTCTTCAGGAACTGAAAGAATAAAAGAAACAAAATGAGTACAGAACAATTTTACATAGCTTCTCTTTGGACGTAATTAATGCCCTATTACCAGCTATGATTTTTTAATTTTTTAACATAATCTTTATTAAGTACAAAATTATTGCACACACACACACAAAATACCAGCTATGGATTTTTAAAAAATAATACTAAATTTTATTTCTTCCTAGATTTATATGTCACAAAAGAATAACACTTGTTCCAGCTCACAGAATGTGACTGCAATCCACCTTGTTCAAGTAAGCAAATGATGAGCATTGAGACACAAGTTATCTAGATTTATTGGGTATCCTACAAATGTAGCAGTTCAACAGACTGGGATCCCAGTGAGTATAACATCCCAAAATTGTGTCTGCTGTATTTCCCTCAGCTGCCTGCATATTAATTGAAAGAACTGCATGTAGGAATTGCCATTCACTAAGATGAAGGTGCATTGTGAAAATTACTCTGTGGATTCTAAACAATGATATGAAATCACTGTGGGTAGAAACAAGGCTGTGAGTGTATTAATCCACAACAAATTTTTCTTCCACAAGTACCATTTAGATGAACAAATGCTGAAAGAGAAGTGTTTGACAAATATGACATATACCATTATGGCTATCAAAATGAAACAGTGATAAATGCAAGATTTGAAATTGACTTTTTTTTAAAGAAAGCCCTTCAACATGTTTTTGTGCAATATAATTTAGGCCTACTTAGTCAGAAAGTAGTATAAAATGGATGATCTTAAACCTCATCCCCTGCTCTTAACAAGATGGATTAATAATTACTAACCCTCCACAGATGGATCATGTCCAAACAGCTGGTGTTGTTGAAGTTGCTGCTGCTGTTGCGGATGCTGCGGTTGCTGAACAGGAACCTGATGCTGTTGTAGTGTCTGAGCTTGGGATGTCTGAGTCAAGTGTTGCGATACCTGGTTTTGCATCTGCTGCTGCTGCTGCTGCTGAATTCGCTGCAAATGCTGCTGCTGTAGTTGTTGCTGTTGTATCTGCTGCTGCTGCAGTTGTTGCTGAAGATTCTGCTGCTGCAGTTGCAACTGCTGCTGCTGCTGCAACTGCTGCTGATGCAGCTGGTGCAACTGCTGCTGCAAAGCATGCTGCTGCTGCTGTTGAAACTGCAACTGTTGCTGGGGGCGATGCATCTGCTGTTGTGAATGGAGCTGCTGGGGAGGAAACTGCAACTGCTGCTGGGAAAACTGGTGCTGATGAACTTGCTGCTGCTGTGCAAACTGATGAGGCTGTTGGGAAAAAGGCTGCTGAGTAATCTGAGGCTGTGGCGGTTGCTGCTGCTGCTGCTGCAACTGCATGATATGCTGAGGCTGAAGATGTAAAAGAGGGTGGTGCTGTTGCTGCTGTTGTTGCTGCTGCTGCTGTTGTTGCTGCTGAGGTTGGTGCTGTTGTGGTGGTGGGTGCTGCTGTTGCAGTAGGTGTGCCTCTGGTGTTAGTTTAACCTGGCTAAGCAAAACTGCGTTTGAGTGTCCCTGCTGTTGGCTGTGGTTTACCTGCTGCTCCAAAGTTTTCGTAGGTGCTGAAAGTGACTGCAAGATCTAGAAAACAACACGAGCGCTCGTAAGGGGTGTGTTCTTGAAAATTAAAAGCGTACTCTCAATTGTGAAAAACCTTTGGATATATCCAGTTAGGCCTGTATTTTATTAAAATGCTAATTTAGAGAAAAGAGTGCAAGGTTCATTGTTTCACAAAATATTTTTTTTAAGAAAGGTCAAATGCCAAATGGAATGTTTGGCTCCCTTAAGGCAGAAAAACTCTAGTTTAAAGTCAGGAGTCGAGGCTGTGGGCCTGGAGCCCCTTCCCACAAACCAAGGGAATTCAGGCCGTGTACCCCCTCCACCATCCACACTTCTTGCTTCCACCTGAACTTTCACTTCATTTAAAGACAAGAGATGCAGCTCGCTCTCTGATACTGTGTACTAAAACATCAGGCAATTGCCACTTATTCAGAACTGGAGGAAATATTATTATTTACCTTCCAGAGGTAACGATTAATGAGAGGAGTGGTGCAATATCCAGCAGACCTATCATCAGCCTTGCTGAACGTATTATGCCTTCTGGCTGAGAAACGTAGATGACAAGGGAAATCATTTACAACTAGAAAGAAGTGGAACATGCAATAGGAAAGAACTTTTGTATCTGAGGGTGTGAACCTATCTGCAGGCTATATTATTTTCAGAAGAGGAATCCTATATACCTAGACTTGCCTGGGACTAATCCCATTAAACACAGCGACACTTCCTTCCCTCAAATATGGATCAACTGAAAAAAATAAAGAAGGTCGAACTGTACACGGGATTATATTACAAATCTGCTGTTTGTCAGTGTTGACATTATCAAAGTCTTTGTTTCATTCCTGCTCTCACACATAACCAATGGTGTGCTATATAGCCAGTGGGATGACTGGTGGGATTAAGCTGTAGTAATGATGATTAAAAATAATTAAATCCCACATTACACTGTAGGACTTCAGGGTAGTATACAATATCACTTTAAGCAGTTTCAAACAATTTAAAATGTAAAACAATAAAAATAATTGTCAAAGCACATTAAACAACTGTGCAGGTTAAAAAGTCAAAATAGCTTAAAACCATGTCAATGTTGTAATAAATTAATCAGGCCTCAATTTTATTCACTGCCAGAATGAAGCTACCACTGGCACCAAAGTTGGTAGAAAAAGATTACATACTGGTGATACTCTAGCTAGAGATCCTTCATTGAGCTGGTGGTTGTATGCCATAACCCACAGGGACCCTTCCAATTCAATGATTTCTATGAATCACAGCAAAACACTTAGCAAAAGACATCCTTAAAGGACCTGCTAGAGATCCCCGAAGATGATTTCATTGTTGTGCATCCAATATGCAAAAACAGCAGGATGCTTCTCTGCTGCTCCTCCTGCTCTTAACTGATCAGAAACGGCTTTTCTGAAAGACTGCAACAAAGAAGAAGCAGGAGCTAATGGGAAATGTATTGTAACTACACATGCATCAAATATCTACCACTCCTCATCTAACAGGACAGTGTCCAAGTTGAAAACTCTCATTAGTAATAAGCAATCAGTTTTATTATCTATTTCAACTCAATTCAGAACCCTTTCTTATATTACAAGCAACACTGAAACAGAAAAGTAGAGCAAAGTGCACTTCCTAGGTTCGAGATGTTTTCCCTATTTTATAGTAATATGATAGAAATAATTCACTTTCAAGAAAAGGCTGACATACTTACATGTGCTACATTTGACGGCCTATTAACCTGCTGAATATCAGCATTATTAGTAATATTCCTTAGTGTCCGTACTGCTGGACTCCATGTTGCCATCATTTCAGGACGCCCTGAACTCTGTGGATTTTGTCCTGAAGTCATTATATTACTTCTGATCTCAGAGGACAAAATATTGCCTGGAACAGGTGGGACATTGGCACACAAGTTAATCAATCCTGAATCCTTGCCCGACGGCAATCTGCACTTTGCTGGAGCAGTCTGTGGAACTTCAGCGGGTGTCCAGTTTAAATTTGTTTCATGCTTTTCAGGAGAAGAGTCTGACGAATCATCAAACATCAATTCTCCTTTTGTTTTGTCAGCAGCAACAGATTTAGGTGAAAAAGCTTGATCGCCTGAAGGTGATCCTTCTCGAGAAGATGCTGGACTTGATAACTTTTCATCTGTACTCCCTTCATTTTGTGAATTCTGCTCTTCGTTTTCTTCTTCTTCCTCCTCCTCCTCTTCCTCTACATATATGATTAGTCGAGGATGATAAGGCGCCTCATCTTTTTTTGTTTTATCAGCTATAGAATCTAAAACCCAGTCAGGTGTCACGATTTTAATGTTCTCGTGTTTACAGGCGCATTCGTATTTTTCCTGGGAAGAACAAGAAGTTGAGTTCCAATTATAGTTGGCATAAATTATAATTTCAGGCAACTAGAAATTTATTTTGAATATTCACTTTAATTACAATGTTTTGTAGCAACACAGTTATGCTCCTGGTTTCTAAGATGACAAACTACTGAGTTACCAATTTTCAATTTTTTAAAAAGTACTGTATGGCAAATCAAGCCAACAATCTTAGAATTCTTTCAACTGTCACATATTACTACATTCCTAGTTAATCTTTGTGTCTAAAAAAATAATTCTTAGATATCAGAAAATTTTAAAACAGCAGGTGCCAAAGCAACCTTTCCTGAGGAAGTTTTAATTATCAAGAGTGCAATATATAGTGGGCCCTCCATATAGGTGGAAGTTCTGTTCCAGAACTATCTGTCTCCAAATAGTAGAATTTGTGAATGCTCACATTCCATTATATTCAACGGCAGCAATGTGTACACAGTTGCTTCAGTACATCTGCCCACATATCACCACCATTTTAGGTATAGGGACATAATACTCTGTGTGAACTGGAAATTGCGCATGTGAAGGTTGCAGGTATGGAGGGCCCACTCTACAGAATTTGGTCCTGAACTGTCGCAGTTCTGCTCTTATTTCTTTTTACTTATTGCGCCAAAAAGCCAGATAAAGCTGAAGTTGCCTGGATGGAAGATACATCCAGATGCAACTGCACTCCTCAGTTTCATCTGCTGCCCTCAAATTTTACCATTCTGATTAAGTAATGCCAACCTGTATTAACGAGCATTCAATGAAACATCAGAACATTTGCAAAGTTAATTATTGTTTTTGAATAAATAAAGGTATAAATTTAATGGTTTTTTAACAAGAAAAACATGAAACTTCCAGGATCCCAAGTAACTTCCCAAAACTGAAATCTGTTACTTCACTGCTATCCTCTATCTTATTTTCAGCCTATTATCAAATTACAAGGAGACCTGCGCCTTGCTTCCAGACTGCCAAATTTCCTCTGCAATTATAATTTTGTCAAAAGTTTTCTGAAGATATTTAGCATCTTCCAAATTAAAACTGCTGACACACTGCTGATCCCTCTACACTTTGGCAAGGCAGTTTCTCTTTGCAGAAGGCAAGCTGTCTCTAGTTCAGCAAATCAAAGCAGCATGGAAACATAACAAAACTCTTACCCCTTTTGGTTCAGGCACAATCAAATGAGTGCATTTTTTACTGAGGCTGAGCCAGCAATCCCCACCATAAAATGTAATCAAAGCCCACAGCATACTCCGGTCTTCAGAGGAAACCTATCAGAAAAAATAGGAATTATTTTAATACCAATTAATTGGGAGCAATCACTCAGATTCAGAGGAAGGCAAAAGCAAAACTCCCTCTGAACAAATCTTGCCCAGAAAACCCTGTAGGAGGTTCGCCTTAGGGCTGCCATAAGTCAGAAACTACTTGAAGGCACATAACCACAAAATATCGAGTAAGTGCAGTTTCTGGCATACCATTTGATTAAATGGCTGAACAACTTACCTGAGACAGACAAGCAGCAACTCCAAAAAAGATCTGACAGGATTCTGGGGAAAAACCATTTACTCTGACAAAATTAAGTCAAGGCAAGAATATAAATGAAATTTTCAAACACTTAAAAAAAACAATTTTGGCATTTTGCCCATAAAATTCTCTAATATCTAACTGACTTTTTGAAGTTCCCAATTCCTTTGAGAGCAAGGCAATACAACTAAAGCTACTGTATACAGTGAACAGACAGCCTGAGTCTGGCAAATTGTGGTCAGAGTTCTGCCTCTGCTATAAAGCACAGATAGTCTAATCTAGAATTTCCCAGCCTGGAGCTCCACAGATGTGTACAAAATCCCCCAGGCAGCACAGGAAGAGTTTTAGTCCAAGGTACATTCAGGGTATCAAATAGGAAAGGCTGATCTGATCTCCATGTTTATTTGGAAACCAAGCCATTGAATCTAGTAAATTTTACTCCTATGTACAGTCTTTGGTTTTAACTCTCTCACTCACCAGCTTCATTCAATTCTGACCTATCCCACCAAACAGTAATTCTAATAAAATTAATGTGGTCGTACTCTCAAGCTTCTGTGTAAAATCATCAACCATCTCCTCTTTTTAATACGGGGGGATATACAGCATTCTAATGCCAATCTAAAACATATTGGTGCCTAACTGATTTTCTATATTATTATGTACATAGTTTTAAAGTGCTGGCACGTATTAGAATGACAGAAAAATAACTGATCTGAGATATACATGCATGAAAAACTGTAGCTCACTTGTAACCGAGAAGTTCTAAGTAACTATGATTTGTGACAAAAGTGCTATATAAAGAGAGACAAAAATTAATGAGAATGAAAAAGCAATCTTATTTACAGAAGAAAGAAAATTTAGATTTGACTTACATACGTGCATACTTCAAACTGGCAGAAGCCCAGAACCTAAGGACAATGAAAATAGCAAAGAGAAAGATCTTGTGTATCCTCCTACTGTACTATAACCTTAACTACACTGTATTTTCTACGGCAAGTAAACCAAAAAAAAGACACACAAAATGTTTTTGGTTTTGGAACCAAATAAACTTATTTAGCAAAACAAAATAAGTAATATTAGTGGGCTTAGGTAGATACATGAAGGCAAATATAAAATATGCATTTGCCTAAATACCCTAACAGTACCAGTTCCTCTCTGATGTTGGAAGCTAATCAATCAGGTCAGGTTAGTATTTGGATAGGAGACATCCAATGAATATCAGGTGCTGTAGGCTATATTTCAGAAGAAGGAACTGGCAAAACCACCTCTGAGTATTCCTCACCTAAGAAAACCCCATGAAATTCATGGGTTTGCATAAGACAAGTGACTTGAAGGCACGTACATGCACGCATATAGTACACAGCGATGAAGGTGAGAAATAAAACTGAGAATGCTCATGACTGAATACAAGTGATGGCAAAGTACAATTTCAATCTCCATTCACTTAAATATTTCAAAGAACAGCAGAATGAAAAACAAATGAATAAATCATCTATACTTGCCAAGGTCTTCATGTAGAACAAATTCCCTTTCAGTATACTCACTGAATGCATTTGTGAAACTTTTAAGTAAGCAAACCCAATTCTGCTTGCATTTTAACTGAAAAGGATACGGCAGAAGAGCTCCGCATCGAACTGACAAAGTCACCCAGGAAGGCTAAAAACAAATTCAGAAATGCATCTTGTAAGTACTTTTCAACAAATGTAGACCATCAACCTAACAATACAGTTGGGCCTCCACAATTGCTAGGGGTAGGGGTGCAGGACCACCAAAAAGTGGAAAAATTGCAAACATCAAAATGTGTGTATCTGTCTGTCAGAAGGGGGCTGAGGCACAGTGGAGTGAACAGGCATCCAGGATCCAAACCAGGTGAGAGAAAGGAGAGGAAAGCGGGTGGATGGGCTGGCATGGTGGCCTTTTACTTCCCCTTTCTTGCCCGTCTCCTTCCTTGGGTATGGAGTGGCATTAGGAAAGGGCTGGTGGTGCTGAGAAATCAGCCTGTGAGCTGGCCAGGCAGTGGCTGGTTGGAGGAGGATAAGAGGCAGGTTTTTAAAGGGCTGCATGGCCTGATCAGAGCTGCCGAGAAGGAAGGTTCCCCTGGAAAAGTAGTACCTGAGGTGGGAGGTAGGGGTTGGAGAAACTCGCAAATAATCAAATCCATTTGTGAAACCCACAAATGTAAAAGGCCAAGTACAATCTGTCTCTATTTATTGACTATATAACAAATTTAACTAACCACACAGAACAACCATACACACAAAGCTGTCTTACAGTGACTCAGACTGCTGGGCTCAATACAGCTCAATATTGTCTACCCTGACCAGCAGCAGCATTCCCAAATTTTCAGGAGAAATTTTCATAATCCGCCCTGGAGATTCCAGGGATTGACCCTGAGACTTTTCTATGCCAAGATCTATTACTGAGCTATAGCCCTTCCTTCCACATTAGAATTCCAAATGGTCTTTTGGAAATATGAGAACTGGCATGTGTACGCATACCTTTACGTACTAGACAATTGATACCATTAATCTCTCTACTCCTGTTTTCTGAGGAGAGGAAATTAAATCCAGTTCATTTAATACAGTGATTGTCCTCTTCAAATATATAGGAAGATACTGCATTCAGTGGTTACACTCTGACCCCATACAAAGCACTTTTTCCATATAAGGAAAATGGATAATAAGATATGAATATTTTTGAAATTCCTTCTTTAAAATTAAGTTTACTGTAATGAAAAATAATCACTTGCACTGCTTTCAGTACTCACTTTTACAACTGGAAGATCAAATACTTCACGAGATTCACCCACTTCTGGATTGTCTCCATCTTCTGAAATGATGTGTGATGCCAGAGCATTGTAAGAAACTTCCTTTGCTTTCCCATCTTTCAGAAGTTGAATAACCTAAAAGACAACAATAATTTTTCATTCTTTTGTAGTGGGCAGACACAGAATAAAGAGATCCAAAAAGAGATTTTAAAACAGAAACTCAAACCAAAATAAAAAATACCTAATGATACAAAAATCTATAATGGACTAGTTGGATTCCTTTCCACTGTTCCCATCACAGCTTTAAACAATCTGCTACAATCAGCTGTATCTAGTAAAACTATGAAGACATGCATTCTAGAACTGAACATATAACTTCAGTGACCTCCAGAATTCCACACACCAAGCAGTATGGTAGGAGAATGTTGCTGAGATTCTTGCCCAGTCAGAACCTAGGTCTCTTACAGGCAAAGTCCTGTTTCCCTCCTTGTCTCTATACAGTCCCACCCAGGCATTCTCTGTATAGTCATTCTGGTCACACAATGTCTGGTTCTTTGCCTCTTTTCTCAAAAGCCATTTTAACATCTGAGTCTCCAGATTGGTCCCAACCACTCTGAATTAGGGCAGTATATGCAGGTTGTGGATCTTTTTAGGGATTTGGATGAACTGGATGCACAGTCCTGACACACACTGCTGACTAGTATACCAATAAGTGAAATTCAAGATGATGTTTACACTTCTCACAGCCACTTTCTGGGCAAGAAAACTGTTTACAGAATACCTGAATTCTAAATGCATCCAATTATAAGCAAATTGTATTTTTGATTGGGACTTTGGAAATATCTGGAAGCTCTGACAACATTCAGGCTGGGTAAGTAGAACATGCTGTACATAAAAATGCTCTGGAAAAAAACTGGTCGGTAAATACTCTCCTTTTGTCAGAGACTTGAAATTTGGAATGTATCACCCCAATACTGCTTAATCAGCATTGGTTTATGGCTTGTTACTGAACTCAATTCAAAATGTAAGCCATTACCCTTAAAGCTGTATGAGGTTTGGGTCCGGAAAAGCTTGACAATGTTCTGTTTCTGCATAACCTTCTCTGCCTGTTAAGGCCATCTAGAGAGACCCTGTTCTGTCCTACCTCCATCTGGAGCTGAGATTCATGGAAATATGGGATACTGCTTTCTTGCAATGCCTAGGTTCTGGAACTCATTCTCTCAGAAGGCTTGTGTAGGGTTTCCTCTGTCAAATTTCAGAAGTGCTGTGAAAATGGTCTTTTGAGAACGTTAATCTTGTCTGATACTCTAAACTTATTACTTTATTTATGTAGGTATTATAATGGGATTATATGTTTACTTTGTTTTCGGTTTTATTGTTCTTATAGTTTTGTTTCTGTAAGCAATATTGGTAGCTCCTTTATTACTGAAGATAATAAAAATACTAGAAAAAAATAGCATGTGTCAATTCAAACAAAATGCTGCATATGTGGAACAACTTGTGTGATTAGCTAGCCACACATGCATTATCTTACCAATTCTGTTGCCCTCTAAGTACCTCCCAATGGCACTACCTTTCCATGGAGTGGGACTGGATGCTTCTGTGAGGTAAAAGGCTATGCTGGTGGCAGCAGTGCTGCTGGTAAGGTCTCCCACATCAAGACAGGCTTTTGTTCAGGAGTGAGATAGAGTATGTGCCAAACAGCTACTGGGCAATAACAACAGTGTGTGTGGGGGGGGGGGGGGGGAGAGAAACAGTGGGGAAGGATTTCTCAAAGACAACAGTAGAGGTATCATAGCTAATGCTCATCAGTACTGTCCAAAAGGAGGCATAGTAAACCTCCTTTTGAATATATTTTACCACAAAAACAGTACAGACGATCAGAAGTAAAATAAGAGACAGTACCAGAAGATGAAGCTCTCAGGTTGAATGGCACTCAATGAGTTACAGCAGAGGACAACTACGAGTACTGCTGCGGCTAATGCAACTGCACTCAAGCTGAAAGGACGTTCTGCTGTTGACATGTTCAAAGGCAAAAGGAAAGTCTAAAGCCGTGCAACACATACAACAGGAACATGGAATATGAGAAGGATGAATTAGGGAAAGCTAGACACAGTAAAATAAGAAATGGAAGTATAAACATTGCAATACTTGGGGTACGCGAGCTAAAATGGACAGGAATGGGACATTTTGAGTCAGGTTTTTAAACTGTGTTTTACCCAGGAAATGAAAAGAGATATGGAGTGGCACTAATAGTAAGATGAGGTGTAAAGTTGGACATATAGGCTCATTCCTGTAACAGCAAACCATAGTCTGCTGCTAGATCAGTCTATCAGTCTAGAACAGACTCAAATTTAGTGCCCAATGCCTTCGTGTACTTGAGTTAGTCATCTTTGACGCATTTGATTCTTAATGCATAATCAGGATTAAAAATCAGAAATTAAGTAAACCCTTCTCCCTAGTTTTGCAACAAAAAGACTAGGCTATTCCAAGTTAATTGGTTAGATATAGCCCACTGGCTCCTAACATTACAGCATAGTCCTACCTATATTCTTCTCAGATCTTGGGATCAAGGATCCAAATGTGGTACCCTGTTTGACCAATGCTGGAGTACCTGTACAGAGTCATAACTAATCAAATGGATAACTTGGGATGCTAATAGCAATTCTGTACTGGTGTTTATTCATAATATTAAAAAAGTTTACTATTATTCTCCCTTTCCTCCTTTACTATAGCCATGAAGTGATTTTTTAATACCAAAAAAATGGATTTCATACTCTTGATGCTGCTAACTAGCAAGACCAAAAGATCATTCATTCTGCTTCATCTGGTCATGAAATTATTTATTTTGTAATTGACACTTTACTATGTATTTATTAGGTAACAATTTTAATTTACTTTTGATAGCAACGTATTGACATTTTTCTGTCTTCTGAATTGCTTTGTGCATAATGTTTATAGAAAGATGACAAGCAGGAGATCAGAAATATGTGCTTCCATCTTCTGCTGAATTTGTCATTAAGTCTTGACCAGGACAATCATAAAGTGGTTTTAATTATGGTTTGTATGAACAAGGTAACTTTAAACCACAGTTTGTGATCCTCAGTCATTTGGTAGAACCACTGTGAGAACTCCATGATCACCAGTTTAGATGTAATGTTGCACTGTGGTTGGCTAAAAAAGAAGAGGTTTGCAACCCCTTCACAGCCACACCAGATGTGGAAGAAGGTGGAAACAGGCTTGCCTCTCAGTTCTGATGTCCATAAAATGGGAATAACAACAGAAAATAAAAGTTGCAAAATGTAATCTAAAATATAAAAAAAGATATAAAACTTGAACCTCAGAAAAAGAACACTGAAATTTGGTACACTTATAGGTCAAAACTCATTTAAAAAAACAAGAACTGAAAAGACAAATTTTACAAGATTGTACAAAGCTTCACAAGTTGCTGTTTTAGTAGCTGTGACTCAATAAAGCTATGCCAATCTCATGGCTACTGGTCAAACACGTGGGATTTAATTCTTAGAATATAAACGTTATCTTATAAAATCAGCTCAGGCTATAGCACATATCAAAGACTGCTATACTTGCAACAGAATGGAGGGATACAGTTCCTCTTCAAACACTTTCAAGTCCTTGAATTATGGAGGGAGATTTCCAATACTAGTAAGTAACATTTATTTAAAGTGTGCTAGCATTTTATTTATTTGATTTATATCTTGCTTTTCTCTCAAAAAGAACTTGCATTTACTGACAGTGGTTTATATAGCATTTATACCTCTAGTAATTAACAAAAGGGATGGAATTCCCTTAGTTTTCTAGATGCTATGAGACTGAAGCAATCCTAGGCAGCATAGTTAATGCTGGGGAATTCTGGGAATGGAGTTCAACATATGGAAGGCCCATGACTGCCACCCCTGCTTTACAACAAAATGAGAGGACAGACGAGCTGTGAGGGTTTTACAGCCTACACAGTGATCAAGCCAAAAACTATGAAAGAGGAGGATAATGGAAGCAGAGACAAACAGTAACAGCATGTGACTATTTTACTCACATGAGCTATACTTAACCATGGGGCCCTATGGGTTATGGCAAGTTTTATGGAATGGGAATGGAAGACAAATTTCAAGGAAGTAAAAGAGATGGCACCAGTGATGTGATCTGGACATTTCTAGCCATAAGGTACAGCACAGGAAAATCAAAGTAATTTGAAAGTGCATCACATTCTGGGGATGGCTGATAGTGGAGCTGGACAAAACTCACAGGTCTGTGATACACTTAACATCTCAAAGAAAACTGAGCTTTGGGGAGCCTCTGGCCTTCCAGAGGTGTCCTTTACTAAAGGTCATGCTAGATGGGGCTGATGGGAGTTGTAGGCCAAAAGCATCTGGCAGGCCAAAAATTCACACCATCTGTTGTCATGTGCCTTACAGACTTATGGCAACCCTAAGGCAAATCTATCATGGTTTTTTCTGGGGGGCTGAGAGTGTTATGTACCCAAAGTCACCCAGTGGGTTTTCAATGGCCGAGTGGGTAATCAAACCCTGGTCTCCAGGGTCATAGTCCAATGCTCAAACCAAACAGAGCTTGTGATGGGGCCAAATCAGGGTATATGAAAGCTCTTGGTGGAAAGATGACCATTTTACACTGCCAAGAGGAAGAGAAAGCGAAAGTTCTTTTCTGGAGAATACCACCTCCCCCTCAGGGAGTGTGACCATCTCAGTGATTGTACCTTGGCGTCCTATTACTCCCCTATCACAGCAGGATTTGTTGCTTACATGGGGAAACACTAAACTGGCATTTCCAATTCTCCCCTTCCACCTGCAGCCTTTTCAAAAAAGAAAGAGGAATTCAGGGCCATTTCTGCACTGGACTGTTATAGCACTGTTATCCCACTTTCAACATCCTATGGAATCCTGGGATCCTCCCGTAACTGCAAACCCCACGATTCCATAGGATGTTGAAAGTGGGATAATAGCGCTATAACAGTCCAGTGCGGAAACGGCCCAAGATTCCATAGGCTGTTGAAAGTGGAATGATAGCGCTATAGCAGCCTAGTGCTGAAATTGCCTAGGACTACACTGTTCTGGAGTTGGAGGAAAACAGGTCTAGACCGGAGTTATGAATTCAGCACTTCTGAACAGGCCTGCCTTGTCAAGGGGGGAAGAGAGAGGCCTACTCGTGTGACCACAGGATGAAGCGCAGGGGCCACCGGAGAGGGCCAAGCGTGTCTGCGCGGGCGTGTGGGACGGAGAAGGAAGCCTGCCTAGCTCCCAATCTGAGGAGAAGAGAAACTCATCCCGTCTCTTATTTTTGGCGATCCTTCTCTCTCTACACTGAGCCCGGGCCGCTTTAGGGCCTGCCGTGCCCCAGGCGAGGGACTCGGTGGGGGGAAACGGAGCCAAAAACACACGGAGAGGAACGGGGTCTCTCGGCCGTTAGGCGGCACCCTCCCCCCTTCTCCTCCCCCCGCCCCACACAACCGCCCTCCCCGCCTCGGTTTCTAACGCTCCCCCCCCCCCCGACAGAAGCTAAGAGGAGATCTCGCGCGCCCAGAGTCAGCGCGAGCTGCTGACAGACGCGCGTGGCCAGAGCCGAGCTTGGGAAAGTGGCGGAGGGGACGGGGGGGTTCCGAGGAACTGCAATTTCCCTGAGGTGGACGAGCGCACCGAGGCCCCTCGGCCGGGGGTGCATCGTCCTGCGCCAGAAAGGAAAGGCGGGAAAAAGAGAGAGGACGAAGCGTCGAGACCTGTATTTCTCCGTTTTAAAAAATCCGAGCAACGGTACCTTGGGGTCTATGTCTCCCACCACGAAGAACTTGACATCTTTGAACATCCCCTCGGGAACCTTCAGCTCCCCCTCTTTCTCCTCCTCCTCCTCCTCTTCTTTCTTCTCCTCCTCTTCCTTCGCCATGGTTCCGTCCGGCTCGGGAGAGGAGGAACAGCGCCAACGGCAGCCGCCTCAGTTTCTGTACTAAGAAGGCGCAGGTTCCCTTCCAAGGCCTGGGGTCTCCCTCGCCCTTCCCCCCCACCCGCTTCCAAGGCGGCAGGAGCCGCCGAACCGCGGGAGCAGGGCGCGCGCTGCGGAGCGAACCATCTCTCCCAAGCAGGGGAGGGGGGAGGAGGAGCCACGGCTTTAAAAATAATAAACCCTGAGGCGTCAGTCTTTTGGTCTTATCCATCTCACAGCGTCTAGCTTATATACTTCCAATCTATGGCGGTGGCCGGCAGAACCTAAACTTTCTAATAGCACCCGCCTGCTTCATGAACGATTTCGAAATTTAAAAAATAAGACATTTCAGGGAGCTTTGCATTCCCCCCTCGGCGTAATGGACTCTTCCAAATCCCACCTATTAAGAAAAACAACCGGTAGTGAGGCCGAAGCATAAGCTCCTCCCACAAGTTTCTTTCCCGCCGCTTGGCCCCGCCTCCTCTTCTCTCCTGCCTCGGGAGAGTCTTTGCTCTCGCGCGTCTTTGCGGCAAACACCTCAGTCGTTTACTCCCCTTACGGCAGGTGGCCGCGGTTCATCCCCGCTTCTTCTCTCTTGCTCGCGGCGAGGCGGCCTCATTCCCTAAAAATATGAAAAGCCCCTCTTTTTTTTTCGCCCGTCAACCTCCATCGCCAGCTCACACTGCCACAGTTTCTTCCACCTCACAAAACGAAACTGGTATTTAAGAGCGGCAACCTCACTCTGAGGGAAACCTGGGAATTGTAGTTCTGAAAAATGGGACAAAGGCTTCCGGTCGAGCTCGCCAATAGCCTTTCCAAACTACAAATCCCAAGGTTCTGTGGAAGAAGAGGCGCGCAAAAAGTGACAGTTAAAATAATAATAAATATCTATACTAGTATTAATGTAAAATATTTTAAGAACTTATCGCTCTTAAGGCTTACAGTCGAGTAGAATGCAAAAGGAAAGGGATGGAGATGCGAAGATAAAAACAGTTCTTCCGGTTACATAACCTGGCTTTTAAAAAAATAAATCATGGAGGTGTTTATGAGATACTTTGAACCATTTCCGCACTAGCCTGTTAAAGCGCTATTATTCCACTTTCAACATGTTGAAACATGTTGAAAGTGGAATAACAGCGCTATAACAGGCTAGTGCAGAAATGGCTTTGGTGGCCGACAATGTAGAGATCTAAATCTTCAGGCCACACTGTGTATTGCGCCTAGTGTGCCATTCAAATTGCAATAAATAGGTTTCATGTTAAGATAAGTTAGCTCAGTGATAACCTGACTTTGATTTCCCATCAGTAGAACTAAACAGCAGAATAACCGATTGTATTTTTTATCACAAACTTAATATCCCCTAGGGTTGCCGGAATGAAAACTGGAGCAGCTCCCTCATTGCATAACAAGCAGCATCTGCTGAAATTTCCTCCTCTGTACAACCATTCAGTATGGTGTGGTGTAGTGGTTTGTAGACTATGACTCTGGAGAGGAGGGTTCAACTCCCTGCTCAATCAGGTAAACCCTCTGGGTGACGTGGGGCAAGCCACACTCTCTCAGCCTCAGACAAAGTCAAAGCCCTTTGGAACAAATCTTATCAAGAAAACCTGATGATAGGTTCACCTTAGGGTCACCATGGCCATTTCCACACTAGACTGTTATAGTGCTATTATTCCACTTTCAACATCCTATGGGGTTTGCACTTTAGCCTTTGGCCCCTCCCTAAACTGCAAACTCCAGGATTCAGTATGATGTGGAAAGTGGAATAATAGCACTATAACAGTATGGTGCAGAAATGGCCCATAAGTGAGAAATGACTTGAAGGCACACAACCACGACTACCACCATTACAAGTACCGGAACCCTTTTGAGTTTTCATTCCAGGAGTCCTAACCTGCTTTTGTTTTAGATTGTGGAGGACAAAGTGTGGACCGTGAATGCAAGCATTTCTGTCCTATGCTTTCGAGGGCTCTCAGGAGTTGTAACCTGATATTGAATCGGCCACACTTCGCCCACCCATCTGTGTTCTAGATCAGTGCTACTCACCAGCCTATGAATCAGTGCCAGTCTATGAGCCATTAGCTACCAGTCCACAATGAGTTTCCAGACAGAAAGAAACGGTTTTGTAGCCCATGGGCACAGATATAGCAGAGGTCCTTGGCACACTGGTCCCACAACAGACAGCTTAAGAGGGCCTTCACTGAGTGCTCCCAAGTTTATACAAGAGGTGGGCATTGACTAGACAAAAAGCATCTTCTGTGTTAAAGCCCTCTTAATGGAATAACACCACCAGAAATTTTCATTTTGTGTCAGAGATATTTTTTCTTATTCCTAGTTCTCTCTTAAAGGCTACCTTGGAGCAAGTGAAAAAGTTAGTTATTTTAAACAAGTAAATAACACAGTGCATTTAACTGTGCATGATAATTTAGTGATGGAGAAGGGGAATAAAGATGGAAACACACTTCTTTCTTCCTACTAGCCGTAAACCACCTATGTGCATTGTCATGTTCATATTCATGTGGCACACTCGTGTGTGTATGTATATATATATAGATACAGATATATAGATATAGATATAGATAGATAGATAGATATATCTACAGGTGCGCGCACACATGGAAATATTGAACGACAGAGCTGGAAGTGTCCACAAGGGTCATCTAATTTAACCGTCTAGCACTCTCAACAAATGGCCATCCATCTTCTGTTAAACATCCTCTGAAGAAGGAGAGTCTACTGCCTTTAATCTATTGCAGGAAACTGGGGAATTATACCACCCTAACAATGTACTTGTCAGTGTATGTCTACATAGCGCTGGTATGATGGCACATCCAACTCCTCTTGCCTTTTCCATCTACACATACACAAACATAGGTTTGTATAATATATAAACTCAGAGGATCAGTAGCTTCCATTAATTATGTGCCGAACAAAACCTCCAAAGATTTTGGATGGAAAGGGAAAGCAATCTAGCTTCCTGGGTTCATATAGCTTCCCCCCACACACACCAAATAAAGGTGGTGAGATTTTAAAACAGCTAAAAAAAAAGAGCTATGTTAGGTGTGAGCTTTATGGCCAGTTCAAAGGCTCAAGCCAGATGCACAGATGTTAGGAGATGTTTAGACGGCTGTGTTATTTGAAGCTTAATTAGTGCTAGGAAGTACAATCTAGTAGCGCTGTGCATTTTAGACAGACCAGGACCAGATGTTTACTACCAGCTTTTATGGATTGCCTGGCAGGTTGTTAGTGCTTGTAAATGGATAACAGGACGACCAGTAAGGATGATGGCCCTGCAGAGAGAAAAAGGTTTAAGCACACAATGGCGGTCAGAACAATTAAGGAACAAAGTGCTCAAGTAACTTTTTAAAAATGAATTTCCATGGCTTCCCAAAATAGATTTGTAGGCATCAATTTCATAAGGATTCCAGCCACAGCACTACAGTTGGGGGGCAGGGGGAGACAAAAGTATGTTTCTCTTCCTTTAAAAAATTTATGTTGTCTCAAAACTCTGAGGAGACCTGGGGCATCACACACAGTTCCATCTGTATTGATTTAGGCAATGTTGAGTAAAATTTTGTATCTACAACAGTTAGTCACACAAGTCCAGAAAAGCATGGAAATAGCAGCCTGCTCTGTGCGTGCTAATAGAGGGGAAGAAGCCCAGGACACAGGTTTGTACACAAAATCTCCAGAGGATGCTTAAATGTGATGTTATGCAAATAGAATTTTGCATATCTATAAAGGAGAAACTTGTTTCCACGTCCACATTTTTCTTTAGCTCAGTTTTATTAGATTTTTTTTTCAACTATCCAATTCATCAGCTCCCTCTTTTGAAAGGCCTATCCTTTACATTTGAGAGTTTCCCATTAAACACTATGAGCTTTTTTTCTCCTGCTATCTTATGGCAGGATTCAGGTTTTTATCCAAACATTTAAAAAGGCAACCTTTTTGATTATATACCAGCAAGGCAGATTTTTTTTAAAAAAAGCAAATTTTATTTTAAAAACACCTTAATGTATTTTCTATATTTAAATCAGACCTTTGAAAAAGAAATACCCATTTTAATTGCATTACTTATAGCTGTATTGCTTTAAAATTTAAAAACATATCCTGCCATCCATTCCTCTGGAGATGGCTTCAGACTCAGGAATTCTTGGCCACAGTTTCTCCCCCTTCCGCTTGTAACATTTTACTTATTTATTTAAAGTGTTCTTATCTTTGACCATTTCCGCACTAGCCTGTTATAGCGCTACGATTCCACTTTCAACATCCTATGGAATCCTGGGGTTCACAGTTTCGGAAGGGGCCGGCTAAACTGCGATCCCCAAGATTCCATAGGATGTTGAAAGTGGAATCATAGCACTATAACAGGCTAGTGCAGAAATGACCTTGCTCTTGAGTCAAAAGGCCTCCTGGAATGTTGTTGTTGTTGTTTTTGTTGTGTACTTTCAAGTTGTTTCTGACTTATCATGACCCCAAGGTCAACCTATCACGGGTTTTTCCGGCAGCTGAGAGTATGTGATGTACTCAAGGTCACCCACTGGGTTTTCACGGCTGAGCAGGGAACTGAACCCTGGTTTCTGGGGTCATAATCCAACATGCAAACCACTAAATTGTGCTGCTCCAGTTTACATGCAGTCAGTTCTTTTTTCGCAGGCCAAGCAAGTAGTGTTTCGGCAGGGCTGGTATAAAAGCACTGCTTCTTCCTATCCCGTTATTACAGTCTGCTGATCGTGGCAGACGAATAAAATACAGACTGCAGGACCCAGTAGGAACAAAGGACTGGGACTTCCATTCCTCTGCAATGCCATTAGTTCTAATCTTACTCCATTTCTCTTGGTTCTTCTAAAATAGTTGTTTTAATTAAAAGAGGGCTTTGCCTTGTGGGAGAACTTATTTTCTGTGGCAGAACTTATTTTCCACACTACACTGTTACAGTGCTATTATTCCACTTCCAACATCCTATGGAATCCTGGGGTTTGCAGTTTAGGGAGGAGCATTGAGAATTCTCAGCCAGAGAGCTCTTGGGCCTCAGTAAACTTGTGGTTATACTGGCTGGAGGCCTCTGGGAGTTACAGTTCCCCAAAATAAATTTTCCAGGTTTCAGAATAGAGGGTTGTTGTCGTGAGCTTTCAAGTCCTTTCCAACTTATTTAAATCTTAGGCAAGCCTATTGTGGGGTTTTCTGCTAAGATTTATTCACAGGGGTTTTCCCATTGCTGAGGGAGGCTGAGAGAGTATGGTCATTTCCGCACTAGATGGTTATAGTGCTATTATTCCACTTTCAAAATCCTATGGAATCCTAGTTTTTGCAGTTTAGGGAGGGGCATCTAGAATTCTTTGAGGCCCCTCCCTAAACTGCAAACCCCAGCATTCCATAGGATGTTGAAAGTGCAATAATAGCACTATAACAGTTCAGTGTGGAAATGGCCAAGATCCATGGCAGAGCGGTAGATTTGAACCCTGGTCTCAAGAGTCCTAGTCTAATGCTCAAACCATTATACAAAGCTGGCTCTTCTGGTATAGGATTAGAGGGCCATTGCCCTGGAAATCTAGTAGTCATCACTGCATGATGATTTGTGCCTCCTATCTATGGGCATTGCAGGCTCATAACTGGTACACAGCCTTGCAATTGGTGAAGAAATTCTCACAGTTACTTTAGCCAGGCTGACTGCTTTTGTTTCCATTGATATCTTTTGGTTTTTCCCTTCAGTCCTGGACATCAGTAGCTGCACAACTGTGTTTTGTCTGCATTAGCCGTGGTGTAATGGTCACCTGCAAAACAAGAGCATAGGATCACGCTGATCCTATGCATATTTATCAATAAACCACACTTAGTTCAGTGTTGTTTATTCTCAATCAGAGCTACATGGGGCAATCGTCTGAAACTAATATTGTTTTACCTCCCACACATAGTAAATTGCAAAAATAGTACAATATTAATTTTTCTGACAGTTAATATTTTTGCATGAGCAAAAAATTAAAAATTAACGTGATAAGTACAATGACAGTGCTGGAATAAAGCCTTTTCATCTTCCAGTATTTATTCAGCATGACAAATCAGGAGAATAAGAAATCCATTTGATATTTAAAATCCCATCAACCTGACAGGCCTCTTTAAAACATCAGATGTTAACCACGCCAGGTCAGGGTGCTACACATGTATAAATCATTGAGAGCGATCTCTAAAGTCAGTTTGCAGCAAGGAAAAATCCTATTAATAAGGTGTCAATCTGAACTGAAACTTCACTTCTTGGCCAATTATGATAAAGATCTCAGAACAAAGTTTAATTCCTTCTGGAGGATGGATATTTAATGAGCTGAGAACACAGAAGAGGGGGAAAAGCCCACAAATAGAAGTCAGATTTATAATGAGTGACAAAAGGAGAGCTCTTTTATTTTAAATAAGTGAGACATGAAGACCAATATGTTTCCACACATAACCTTTACTGTTTTCTACACTGGAGCCCTTTTCTTTTGAATCTAAATGTTATGATGAGAAATTTCCATGTGAAACATTTACATTATTTCCCACTGGACTCTTAGAAAAAGTGAAAGAAAGCTCTGTTTTAGGTGTAGAGTGTTAACATGTAAGGTAAATGGTAGAAGACTCATTCAGACAGTTAATTGAGAAGCCTGCTGTTTTCATCAAAATTGAAAGATGCAGAAAATGACACCATCAAAGCTTCCCATATTTTTTTTTAAATATGCATTCAGCTTGTTTCTTATTGCAGCATCCAGCCCTGCTCCCAGTTTTCTTTATCCACAATTTGGAAAAGCCACGAATCCCCTTTGAAAATTACTTAACATCTTTAAAACCTTTCTGCAGTTCTTTTTCCCACAGTTGGAAGAAACTTTTGTTCCATAGAGAATATCTAATTTCCTCTTAATGAAGTCAGTGGAAGTTGAGTTAACTTTTATTTCACATGGAGATTCACTGCTGAGAGTCTGGAATACCACTGTTAAATGTTTAGTTAGAAGGTGGTTCTCTTTGTGATGCCAGTTTGCTCCTAACACTTTAAGAGCAATTTTAGAATAATATATTGGATGTGGAGTTTTGTTTGTCTACGTCACTTGTGCGGATGTTTGGCTTGCGAATCCTGTAAAGAGTCAATTCAAAGGGAGCTGCAGGGGTACTATTTCTAGGATTATGATCTCCTCTGACTTCATAAGATTTGATATCTTTTTAAATTCCCTGACTTACTTTAGCTTTTTTTAAAAAGGGCGGGGGGGTCATAAAAAGCTTGCTTACTTTTTGTTACACGATAGAATTAGAAGCTATGAAACCAGTACAAAGGGCAGAAAATGCCCTTCTGCAGCTTAAGATGTAGACAGTGAATTACTGCTTCTTCAGTTCCTTTCATCTTCCGGCATCTTCTCAAAACAGCATCTCCAATATCTGTCTATTTCTGCATGCCTTAGATGAGCTGTGATCAGCATCACATACCCTCCAACATTTTACAGACGAGAACTAGGACTCATGTGGCCAAGCAACATCAGAATGTGGGCAAGATAACAGAAGTTATTAATGAGGAAAAACAAACAAGCTAGGTGAGGCTCCCAACAGTTTGCTTTGTACTGGGAGGGGCAAGATTCTGCCCCCTTCTCTCCTTCCCTGCTGCTGACTTAACTGAGTGCACATGGAGCTCAGTTTGCAGCAGCTGAAGTAAGCTGAAGACAACAGGGGAAAGTGGGAGCAAGAGGGAAAAAACTGGGACATTTTAAAAGCAGCAGAAAAAGTGGGCTCTCAGAGGATTAATTGGGACTGTTCCTGCCAAATCAAGACAATTGGGGGTATGTGTTTCTTTAAAACTACATACAAACATCTTTGACAGGTAGGCCATTTAGAATATCGTATATCTTTATCAAGGCTTTTGGCTTTGCAAAACAGAAAGCCTGCTTCTTTCTTTACTGAGGCTGGCAAAGATAGTCATCTCTTTCTAAATTTACAGTCTTTCTGGTCCATCTCTTGGGCTGAAGTATCTTCCTGGCTACTTTCTGGGTATTACCTTTCCGAAATTTGTTTACCTGGGACGCCTAGAATCCTGGTTAACATTCTCTTAATAACTGTAAAAAATGAACAAAGATTCTTGTACTCCTTTGTCACCTTGTCTTCATATGCACTCAGACCATCTAAAGATGCTGTGTGCATGATCCCCTTTGTGGTATTTTCTTACAGGAGTTCAGCATAGGTTAGCAAGCTTTTCAATGTTCATTCGATTTCCAAGGACCTATCTGCTTCCTCTTACCTCCTTTTGTGTGTTTCATGATATTTTGTTAATTAACATCTTCCTTCAGTTTGCATATGAGATTCTGGTGTGGGTTTCTGACAGCCTCCAAAGAAAAGTTCTCTTCCTACCTGCCAAGATCATTTCAGTCACAAAGAAGGAAGCAAAAAGGAGAGAACAAGCAGAGGTCTGATCAGCTAGACCTGGGAGTTTGTACATGAAGAGATATACTCGCACTCGTGACTAAGGCCATTTCTGCCCTACACTGTTATAGTGCTATTATTCCACTTTCAACACCCTATGGAATCCTTGGGTTTGTATCTATTTATATATAGCATTATAACAATGTAGTTTGATACACAGCTAAGACAGCGCCCATATAAAGCCCAGTGGTATGCCATCAGGGGTAGTTCTGGGGGTACACGTAGGTGAATGGGAGGGGTTGGATCCTGACTGCTGGTGGCCAAGA
The DNA here is from genome assembly GCA_030412105.1 of Cyclura pinguis. Classification (NCBI taxonomy): domain Eukaryota; kingdom Metazoa; phylum Chordata; class Lepidosauria; order Squamata; family Iguanidae; genus Cyclura; species Cyclura pinguis. The sequence continues at coordinate 128,007,397 of CM059604.1, read as the reverse complement.
ATGTCCCCCAGCCCCCCAACTTCAGCTAAGTGCATCCACCATTCAGTTCTTCCTCAGGAGGCTCAAGAGGGTGGTGGCAAGTTGGCATGGGGCAATTAGACATTGGCTTCCCTTGACACTACAGGCTTCCTTTGTATTCCATTTATCTTTCCTCAGTCTCAGGCCATTTCCACACTAGACTGTTATAGCGTTATTATTCCACTTGCAACATCCTATGGAATCCTGGGGTTTGCAGTTTTGGGAGAGGCCGGCCACCCCCTCCTGAAACTGCAAACCCCAGGATTCCATAGGATGCTGCAAGTGGAACAACAGCGCTATAACATTCTAGTGCGGAAATGGCCTCAGTCTGTAACAGGAAGCTGGAAGCAGGAGGAAAGGGAATTAATCCTCCATGTTGTTCAAAGTGCCATCAGCCAATCCCTAAGATTAAAGTTAAAATATTTATTAAAGATAGGAACAGGGAATTTACAGAGAGAAAGGGAGGGAGGGAATATAGGGAGGGAGAGAGAAAGAAGAAAATTCAATAAATGCGATAGAAAGCAGCAATGCAGTTTCATTTCAAAAGCCAGTGCGTACCGATTTGAGTGTTGGACTACAGGCCTGGAGACCAGGATTCAATTCCCCATTTGACCATGGAAACCCACTGGGTCACTTTGGGTGCATCACCCAAGCAAACCCTGCGATAGGCTCACCTTAGGGTCACCTTAAGTTGGAAATGACTTGAAGGCACACAACAAAAGTTTCAGTTCTTAAAAAAATGCCAGTTTTCATGCAACCAGTACAGGTCTCTTTGGAGATCCAGGAAGAAATGAGTTCCCCTAGGAAAAAATTTCTAATTTAAACCTTGTGAGATCGGAAGAGAGGAAGAGGAGTGTCACATTTGTCCAGCAGCAACACCTGTGAAAGTGAGCAGTTGACATATTCAGGACCCAAAATGGTGGGAAGAAGAGGAGGCGACAACTTGACAGATGTGCTTTTTCTCTTCCCGCTAGATGAAATAATGAAGGACTTTTTGCTGGTCTTGATTCATGTGGGATGATTTCTGTGTGAGGGCCCAGCCTACATGCAAGCCTTTTGGGTGGTGGGAGAGAGAGGGGGGGGGGCGGAAAGAAGGGGAACGGCATCTTAAAGGGAAGGACTCCTGAGCAAACATTTTGTTCTTTTGTTTTGTTCTTTGCATCATCTTGTGCCAGAAAAGACTACTGGGACGAGATTGCCAAGGAAGGATGAAAATCAGCTCATTTGAAACTTGCTGGAAGAAAGATCTACGGATACAAAGACAACTGAATGGGTCCCAGAGCAAATCAGGCCTAAACTCTCCCTGGAAGCCAAGATGAATAAACTGAGGTTGTTGTACTTTGCATACGCCTTAAGATGATAATGACTCATTGGAAAAGACAACGTTCAGCAAAGTGGAAGGCAATAGAAAAAGGCAGAAGATAGCACTACAGGTGGATTGATTCAATCAAGGAAACCATAGCCCTGAGTCTGCAAAATCCAAGCAGGGCAGTTGATGACCGGGGATCTTAGAGGCTTCTCATAGAATCATAGAGCTGGGAGAAAACACAAAGGCCATCGACTACAACCCCCTGCCATGTAGGAATAAACAATCAAAGCATTCCCGACATGCAGCCTCTGTTTAAAAACCTCCAAAGTAGGAGACTCCACCATACTCCCAGGCAATGTATTCCACTGTCAAACTGCTCTTACCATTAGGAAGTTATTTCGAAAATGTAAATGGGATCTCTTTTTCCTGAAGTTTGAAGCCATTGCTCTGTGTCTTAGTCTCTGCAGCAGCAGAAAACAAGCTTGCTCCATCTCCTATATGACATTGCTTCAAATATTTAAACATAGCTATCATGTCACCTCTTAGCCTTCTCTCCTCCAGGCTTAACATACCCAACTCCCTGTTCTTCACAGGACCTGGTTTTCAGGCCTTTGATGATTTTGGTTGCCATCTTCTGGAAACATTCCAGCTTGGCAATATCCTTCCTGAACTGTGGCGCTGTTGATAGAGTTGCCATAGGATGAAGTCAATTTGATGGTGAAGGGAAAAGAGGAGGAACACTTCCACCCACACATGTGACTGTGCATTTGGTAGCTTGAGGCCCCCCCAAATATTATACTATTCTGCCATTTAGGAGTCATTGTCATAAATGTCATAAAGCTCACAGTGTTTAAAATGGTCCGTGCATAGTTTGTATTCACTAAAGTGTGAGCTGCGATGCAAATCTGTGTTATATCACATTTTGATACATTGGCTCATGTGCTTTGCCCTCAAAGCTATTCTAAATAAATTTCAGACATAAATTGTTCGTTTTGCTCTAGTGATCATAAGCCTCTGCTTAACCTGTGTTAATAATACATAATCTTGTAGCAACAGCTGGCTCCCTAGACATCATTTCACTGGTGATGTTCCCTTTTACAACAACATGGGAGATAAGTTTTATTTTAAAATGTGAGTTAGGTTTGAAGGCCTTTGGGAAACTGATGAGCTGACATTTAAACAGTGACAGGAAACTCCTTCTTAAAGGGGAAATATTTCAGTGTACAGTACTTTAAGGTTGTTTTTCATAACATAAACCCAAATCTGTATATGAACATTTCCTAGCCAAATATATATTAATGCTCATGAGCACTAGTCAGCAGCCCATATTTTACTTTTCTTCAATTGTATCAGTTTTTCCAATATCATGAAAGGAACTGTCAATATGAAGTCATCTGCTATAGATTTGATTCGACACAAAATATTTTCTGTTCCTGTGTGTGATAGGGCCTTACTTCTTTCTTCTCAGGTTGCTATGGCAGTTCCTCAATCTGATAAAGTGCCCTGTCTTTTCCACACAGCTCTACTTTCCCCTGTTATAATGACACTTTTTTTTTGTGTAAAAGGGAGAGGCCTTTCAATGATTCTTTAGAATCCCTTAATGGTATACAATAGCATGTTTTCTGTCTATCTTTAAATACTGTATACCACTCAGCTGAGTCAGTATTTATAAAAATAAACTGGAATATTTATTAAGATACTATACAGAATAAAGTGTTGGAGCTTATATGCGTGTCAAAATTAATACAGTTCTTCAGAGTACTTTTGGACGGTTTTCTTGTATCTTTAAATTCTCATATAAGCATAAGTATCATAAACAGCCCTTTAGCTTCACTCTCACCAAAGGCCCCCAATCTAGGTCACACTGTCTGACCAGATTCTATGATCGTTTCATTACTCTTCTGCCTCTGTCTAGGCTTTCCCTGAGAATTAAACCCTTCCCACATGGCCACTCTCCCTGGCTGGCTGAGGGACTTTTTTCATAGCTCTATCTGGCCACAACTTTCACAGAAGGACTGCAAATGACAACCAGTGTTTGCCTTTATATATCTTTTCCCAGTTGCATAGAGACAGGGGGACAGGCGGGCAGCTTGCCCCAGGCAACAATGTTTTTGGGGCATCCTGACCCGTAGCCATGCCCCCACATGCCCTGGCCATGCCCCTGCACTCTCGGGCCATGCTCCATGCACAGTGGCCACGCCGCTCCCACCATAGCCCCCTCCCCTCCCCTCCCACCCCCTCTCCACATACTCCAAGCTCTGCCACTGTCTTTTCCTTTCAGTCACCAGCCCCTCCCACACACTACGGGGCTGGGTTTCTTTCCTGGGGGTCTATTCTGGTTGCCTGGCAACCTGTTTCTAGGCTGCTCTGGCATTCTGGACAGCCACACCCCCAGAACTCCGTCATGCTGTGGGTTTATTTTTTCTAAAAATCAAAGAATGAAATATTACTGTCGGGGCTAGAGGAGGCAGAGAAGCGTGACCATTGTTATACATGTTAACTGAGTCTTAGCACATTAGCAAGAAATAGCTACTTAAGTGGTGCATCCCCTCCAACTGCCCTGATTTGGCAGCTACAGTCCCAGTTAATTCTCTGTCATCCCACACGTTCAGATGCCTTTAAAATGCCTCAGTTTCTCCCTCAGTGGCAGAGCTTGGAGTGTGTGGAGGGGTGTGTGGGAGGGGGGCAGGACGATGGTGTGAGGGGTGTGCCACTACGCGGGGGGCGTGGCTATGCTGCATGAGGGCATGGCCAGGACACATGGGGGCATGGCCGAGGCATGGCTACGGGCCAGGACGCCCCAGAAACATTGCCGCCCGGGGCGAATCGCCTCCCCCGCCCCCACATTCCTACATGACTGTTCTCCCTTCCCCTTCCACTTTTGCCATATGTCCTTGGCTTCTTTCAACCACCGCAAACTGTTGCAGCCTCTCCTAGCTTGTGTGTTCTTCCTCATTAAGAACTTTTGCCATCTTTTTTTTTTAAATAATTTTATTAAGTTTCACAAATAAAAAAACATCATCTCAAATTGTACTTTTACATGTAATGTTTTTGTTCTTCCACTCTGATCTAGTTTTCATTTTCTAGATATCTACTCACATATAAAAAATTATGCCTCACAATTCCATGTTCATCTTACGTGTTAGATCTTGCATTTCTCTCATCAACTCCTGTTATGTTACAGTTATTCCTCTTTAATTTACCATAACTCAGACATTTTCACTTGGCAGTTCCCAGCAACTACCCATTACAATTTGCCATTCTGCTTTTATCGGATCGTCCGATTTCCCCTTTAATCTTTGTGAAACCATAGAACTTTTGCCATCTTGACCACACTCTGACGTTGCTTATCCACACGTGTCCCAGTTTTCATCTGCAAAAGGTTGGAGGGTATGGAGGTGTTGCTATTGGAATCGGATATTGGATTGGCTGACGGGACAAACCGGTGGGAAGGGATATGTTAGGACAGAAGTGGACAAAGGGTGGGGCCTAGGCCATAAATGGCCCCCCATGACTATTTTCGTGGGCCCTGGGAGTCAAACATTTTGGCTGCAACACTCACATACCTTGCAACACAGTTGTTTTCTCATCTCATTCTGGCTCTTATTAACAATATTTACATTGTGAACAAATATCATAAAACAGACTCGTCAGCGTTCCGAGTCTTTTCTGAATAGGGAAATATGCGTAGACGTCTTCGCCAACGGTCACATGTGTAACAGAGGGCCTAAAAACATGACAATTCTCCCCATGCCCCCTAAAGGACAGTTGGAGGGCACGATACAGCCTCTTGCCTTCCACAGTTGCTCACCTGGTGTTAGGATATAAGAGCAGAGTGAAGATCGTTTGGTACTTACTGGGAATACAGTGACTTCCCTCAGCTTCTTTTCAAGGAACTGTTTTCCTGCCTTCAAAGCTCCACCATTTCTATGTAACAGCTGTCCTGGTTGCAATGTTTAGCCGCACAAAGTACTTAAATACCCTGTTTCCAACCACTGAAAAAGCTTGTGAGGGGCACTCCCATATCTGACCTGAGGACTGGAGGTATCCCATCTAGACACTAAGGTTACTTTCACACTGAACAATTGTAGCACTTTGATACTGCTTTAACTGCATCCTACGGAATCCTGGGATTTGTCGTTTTGCAAGGAACTGGCAGACAGTGCTAAATCTGTTGCAAAACTACAAATTCCAGGACTCCATTGGATACAGCCATGGCAATTAAAGTAGTATCAAAGTGGTGTAACTGTATAGTGTGAAAGTAACCTAAAAGTTATATATAAACATATTCCAGTCACTGTCAACCCACCATCTGACAGCGCCTGTTTATACAAAGGCAAAAATTAAATACAATTTATGCTAAAGTAATACAAGAATTTATCATTTTTTATTATAACTATTTTATAGTGACCTTCAGCCATTTGTAGACATGCAGCCTGTATATTCTCTCTCTTTCCCCAGCTGCAATAAACTGCAGTGCAATGCCTCGAAGATCTCTCTCTTTCAGCAGATTACCCTGACTATACAGGAACACATCACACTGCAACATTTTATTGCAGACCCTTCTACATTACAATATGATCTAAAAAAATATGCTTTCCCTGTCTGTGTCTTTTGTTCCTTTTCTCTTTTTGCAGAGATTGTTCGTGTGCACTATTGCCCTCTGCTGGACAAAAGTGTTGAACTTCTACTAGCAGAAGGTGGGGGAAAAGGAGAAGAACTGACAAAAGACTCGGTTTCCCTTTTCAACCAATTCCACTCTGACAGTGCTCTGGTCCATAACCCGTCAGATAAGCGTGGGATGCCGGTGATCTCCTATCGGTCCACAGACACAAACTGCCTTTCAAATGCAAACAGAAACTTTGGAAGATATATCTGTGTCAGGGCTTGTCCAAACTGGCAAAGAGTACTGATTCAATCAGCTACATTTAATGTTGCTTTGGCTGCTTCTCTACACACCCTTTTTTTTTTTAAATGCATGGTCAATTCTCCCTTATTAATTATTGTGTTGAATGAGATCATACACACAAGAAGAAAGCCTCTGTCACCTTAAGATTGAACAATGAATCCTGACACTCTCTTGCACTGAGTGATTTTTCTCCTTTTCACCCTACCCTGCAGAGCAGTTTTCAAACACAGTGGAGAAAGATAGGGACCATCTGTTCCCCCATCCTCTTTTCTGTTCTCCTCGGCTCGGCACTGTTGATGCAGCTTAAAATGTGCAGGAAAGGGGTAAAAGGAATATAAAGGAGAAGATTGGCAGGGTAGAAAGTGTCATTTTTTAAAAAACCCACCCTGCTGGTAGGAACAAAAAGACTCAGGAATGGAGGGGAGAAAGCCAAAAACATTCTAGATTTACCAGTGTGTCATCTGGATCTTGGAAACAAAAGCAGTAATTGCTGTTTCGAACTACCTTCAAGTCATTTCCAACACACAGCAACTCTAAGGTGAACCTATCATGGGGTTTTCTGGGACTGAGATTGTGTGACACACCCAAGGTCTCATCCCAAGGGTTACCATGGCAGAATGGAGAACTGAACGCTGTCGTAGTCCAACACTCAAACCATAGACCACGCTGGCTCTAAAAACCTGGCTGAGCTGTGATCCTATGTGTACATACCTTGGAGGCAGTCCCAGTGAAACACATCCACACTATGCTGTTATAGTGCCATTACTCCACTTTCAACATCCTGTGGAATTCTGAGGTTTGTAGTTCACTGAGGCCAAAGAGCTTTCTGGCTGAGAATTCTAACTGCCCCTCCCTAAACTGCAAACTCCAGGAACAGTAGTGCTATAACAGTGTAGTGTGGAAACGGCCATAGTGAGACTTTCTTTCAAGTAAGCCTGCCTATATAATTCTCCTGGAAGAGTTACACAGCAGCACCAAACACCCCTCTCCACTGCCACCACCAAAAATCCACTCTGAGTTAGCTAGTGCTAGCAGAAGTATTAAAATAATGTTCCAAACTGGTTCTTGCTGATGCATGTTTTAAAAATCTCCATGCTAAATCAGTAAACTCATTGTTCCTAACAAGACAGAGATCTGAGTCTTCGAATTCTTGCGTTAGCAAAGAAAAAAAAATTGAAGATGGCTAATTTAAAACAAATCCATCATTTTATTCTCTTGTTAGTAGAAAACATTATTTAGTCCTATATCAAATACTTTTAGCCCCTAATTATCTACAGCTTCTCACACAAAAATTAGAACCATTGATTTGGCACCTGGAAGAAGCCCTTTTTATTTCGCTCCACTACTTAGTGGCAATCAAGAAGCAAAAGCCGAAGAAAGACCAATTGCTTGCAAAATTTCATTTGTTTTACACAGCAGCATAGGGACTGGGGGGGCGATAAAGACGGTGCACCCCTGGGCTGCAATTTTTTTGGGATGCTGTAGCTCCTTGCTTGCCCTCCCCCACATGCCGTAGCCCTGTCCCTGTGCACCATAGCCCCCCCCCACGCACCATAGCCCTGTCCCCACATGCTGTAGCCACGCCTCTGCTGCTCCATCTGTCCCTCTACCCGCCCACGCTGCATGCTCCAAGCTCCGCCACTGGTTTTACATTTGTTTGCTACATGTGTTTCTGATAGACAACCAGCTATCCACATTCCGGCATGGCAGGGGGTTGGACTTGATGGACATTGTGGTCTCTTCCAACTCTATAATTCCATGATCTGCGGGTTTCACTTTCACAGATTTATTTGTGAGTTTCTCTACCGGATGCCACCCCCACCTCAAATTCTCCTTTTTGGGGAGAACCTTCCCTCTCAGTGGCTCCATTCAGGCCATGCAGCTCTTCAAAAACCAGCTTCTGGTCTTCCTTCTCCTGCACCAGCCACTGCCTGGCCAGTGGAAAATGGCTCATAAGCTGATTTCTTACCACCACAAACCTTCTCCTGATGCACCTCACACCCAAGGAAGGAGATGGGTGAGAGAAGCATAGGGCCACCATGCCACGCTATTTCCCTCTTCTTTACCTGACCTGGGTGTCTGTTCTCCCCACCGTGCCTCAGCGTTCTTCCCACAGACACACACACACACCCCTTTTGATATTTATGTTTTTTCCACTTTTGTGGGGGGTCCTGTGCTCCTAATCCTAGTGAATGGGGAAGGCCAACTGTATGTTGTGATGATTTGCTTTTATAGAGGGGTGAGCAGCTGCCAGAGGTTGGGTGGCTGCACTGGGTCAGAGATCAAACTTTGTGTTTATATTGTGTAAAATGGTACATGTGTGTTTGTGTTTGTTTTTGCAAAGTGGTGTGAACAACAGCAAGCAGCAACATATGCTGAAAAGTTTGCTGAAGAGGCAGGATAAGTAAAAGTTGGGAGCTATAGATGATTGCCCAGAAACTGAAGCTATGCACAATGCTCTTTTTGGCGCACTTCCCGAAAGTGAGAATATGGTCAGAAGCCTCTGTAGCTTACGCTGGTGTAACCAAGGCTTATGACAATGTAAATAATTTCAGGAGTATTTTGCAACAAGCTACCCAGGACTTCTTCATGCAATGCATTTTCCCATTGTACAGCAGCCGCTGGCTGGTGCTGAGGTGCACCCCTTCTATCAGTGGCCAGGGAGCAGAACTGTGCAGCAGTGCCATCAGATGCCATTGCACATCCAATGAAAAGGGAGCATTCTCACACTCCTGGACCTCCAGTGGGAGCGAAGGTAACATCCAGCGGCCATTGCAAAAGCAGGGAAAAGGGAGCGTGCTTGGCTCTCTTGGACCTCAATAGGTCCAATGTTTTCTGGCACCATGTGGCTCCCATCGCACAGCTGGAGAAGAAGGAGCAGCTATTGTCCTCAGGACTTCCAGGCACAGGATGCTGGTGAAGCTTTGCTCTCTTCCAGTGCTATATAGGATCTTGGCCTCTTTTTACAACTTCAAAGGATGAAAAAGGCATTTTAGAAAAAGGGAAAGCACTGCCTCATGGGCTGAAGGTGGATCCTCTCCGTTCAGAGGTGTTTAAAAAGATGTTGGATGGGCATCTTGCTGGAGCACTGTAGTTATGTTTTTCTGCATGGTGGGCTAGACCAAATGGCCCTTCTTGCCCCTTCCAGTAAAAGTCTATGATTCTTCTACTGAACAGTCCACAGCCCTGTATTAACACTTGGCAGACTAGGGGCTATGGCCACTTTGGTTTGGAAGTTCTGCCATCATTGAGCCCTCGCTGCCCTTGTTGTGATAATATTGTGCTGATGTGATGTCCAAAGCATTGAAAGACATGATGGGAATGCATCAACTTTACCACTGTGATAGCACAAAGAGCAAAGTCAAGTCCTTCACATATTTGAGTGAATACATGACAGATGCAATGCTGTTTCCTCTGGGCGTCTAATACACTTGCTGTTTGCTTCCTGGAAGTGCCTGTACTAGGGAGGCTTGGCTAAAAAAGCTTTAATGTAGTCTTGTAGTTCATTATATTTTTCTATTCATTTCACAGTGTCCTTATCTCTAAATTCTACTCCCTCCACTCTCTCTGGCCTAAAGGCTGCTGCATAGCAAGACCAGGCAGGCTTGCTTGTATTTAAGATGCCCTAGGAATTAAATCATTTTTATACTTTTAAAAAAAGTTATCTCACTGAGCACACAACAAACAGAAAATGAGATTTGCATTTGATTAGGCACTGTGGCACTTACCCATGTTTAACTCCTAGCTGGGTGAAATAATTTAGATACTCATTGTTGTAATTGCATTTCTACCACCACTCTCTGACTGCATTTATGTAGCTTCCAGGCTGGCAACTGATTTAATTCTCACAGGATTCAAGGTAACAAGTTTTCTTGGGCACTGGTTTCTTATGCATATGAAAACTTGGCATATCTGTTCTTCTTTCCATAGCAGAGAGAACATCATTTTTCTACAGTTGCAGTTTTTAACATATGATGACATAAAGTATTCAGTAGGTTACTTTCAAGCTCTTGAGGCAATAGGCTCTGTTCCATAAAAGACTGCTCAAGCATGTACCTACAGGGGGACAAAACTAGGACATTGAACCTCCAAGTAAGAATTCTGTTCCCCAGTCATCAATTTTTCCTTCTCTCTCCAAATTTCTAGCACTGCAAAGAACGAGACACTGAAAATCATTCACACCTAGAACTCTTGTATTTTTATGTTTGCATTCCCTTAGAAACTTCATTTGCCCCTTTTCTTTGATTACTCAAATTTTCTAAATGATCCACTGAAATGCTAGACATTTGGGGACAGAAGGGAAAAAAATCATTTTGGGAGGCAGAATTCTTATTTAGGGGACAATGACCTCATTCCACCCATCCCCACATAGCTACTCCCTGGTTTATGATATAATAAATCACTTCTTGAAAGGACCACAAAGATCTTAGTTATAGAACACTTGTTACCCCCCAATGGGTGGGGGACCTTGAGGTCCACCAGCAGTGCCAGCATCTCCTTAGAAACTGGGGAAACTGCAGCTCAAAGGAGAACTACAAGAAGGGCAGGGAGGTAACTGCAGGATCTTTTCACCTGTGTACTTTTCACCAGTACTAACTGTAGGACTTCAGTTGAAGGTTTAAACTGGGTGTTTTAATTGAAAATCAACAGAAACACACACAAGAAATCAAGCAGTCTCACAAACCATATAAGCTTAGTGAAAGGAGAAGTGAGAAAGGTTGGATAGAGAGAGATTTCAGGTGTAGAGGGTGATACTTACCACTCCAGGAGCAGAGGATCTAAGAGGAGTGGCTCAAACAACAGTTTAAGGGTAGCATGGAGGAACAGGAATGTGGGCTGTGGCATGATGCCCAAAGTGCTAGCAAAATGCCAGGTTCAGATCTAGGATTTAAATACCCCTCCCCTTTTTTACCCTGAAGGGGCAGGTGTAAATTGCTCTCTGGTAGAGTAAACAAAAGGGGTCCCGAACAGACTGATTATCAAACTTGGGGTGACAAAACATTGATGGGAGTCCTGACACCTCTTAACATCTTGGTTGGGTAATGTGAATGGGGAAATTTTCAGTAGGAAATGGGCACAGGAGGGGTGCTTGCCTGCCACACCTGGGCAGCTTTGTTGACTATGTATTCAGATGTCAGTTGTTGATGAGATTTCTGGAAGACTTGACTTTATAATCTGACCATGCTGGCCTAGCCCAGGTATACAGCCAGAGTCTTGTTTACCAGACATTTCTCAGCCATAAGTGTTCAACTTCTATGTAATATTTCATGCTGATTTTGCTATCCTGCAGGACAGGGTATGTAAGGGGTGGTAAAACCCTCTTGTCTCCCACACACTGTGCCAATTTCACTAGGCTTCCAGTATGTTAAGTAGGCTATCCAGCAAGCGTTGCCAATGAACTGTTTTACTTTTCTCTCTAAAAATGAGTATTGCTCACTAGGCATATTAGGTTTGTTATTTGTGACATGTTTTCTATTGTGCATGGGTTTTATGCTAAGTGCCTCATGCTTTAATCTCATTGAACTCAATGTGACTTAGGTTAGTTGCTTGTCCTATTGATTTTGATGGGACTCAAGCACGCTTAAGTTGGTCTGGAACCAACTGCTGTTCTGTGTGTTGTTTTTTTAAATAAATATTACAAAAGTTGTAAATAAAAGAAAACCAATCCACACTCAACTTCTACTTTACAGAAATACATGCTCTGGAGCAGGTACATTGGCAGTGGACTCTCATGCATGTTTCCTCCAAAGTAGGTCCCGCTGTCAGAAGAGGCTTTTGTCATGCCACCGTCCTGCCTCACCCACTGAATTTCATCCCACTTTACCTCATGCTGTTTTCCATTCATAATCCCCCTATGTTTTGACATTGCTTCATCTTTCTCCTTACCATAAATCCAATAGGACTATTGTCCAATGACTGTGCACAGAACTGCAGTATCAGAAGATAGTTGCTGGTGATGACTTTTAAAACTCTGCACAGCTCAGGTCCTGGTTATTTACTGTATTTTGCCTTAGGAAGCAGCCTGGGCTTCGAGATCTGCTGGAGAGGCCCTTCTCTCCGTCCCACCACTCTTGCGGGTACACCTGGTAGGAACACGGGAGAGAGCCTTCTTAGCAGCTGCCCCTAGAATCTGGGACTCTCTTCCCAGAGAAGTCAGACTGGCACCCTCCCTCCTGTCCTTCCATAATCAGATAAAGACATTTTTATTTTAGACAGGTGTTTGATGTATGATCACATCTGGCCTGCCTAATAAAAATGTGCTGGGTATTGTGTTCTTTGATTACTAATTGAGTTTTAATTATGTATTTCACCATTGTTTTTAATACTTTCATTTGTTTAATTATGTTTTAATTTTTTTATTTTATGAGTTTTTAAGTCTGTCTTTTTAAATCTGTAAGCTGCTTTGAGTCCCAGCCCGGGAAAAAAAGCAGGGTACAAATAAAGATAATAATAAAGATGCTGATACCACTGCTGCTGCTGCTGCTAATAATAATAATAACAATAATAATGCAGATGTACCTTGTAGTTCATATCTGTGTCCACATCATGATATTCATGTGAGCCCCATTAAACTGAACAAATAAAAACAAAACCAGCCTTGTGCTACCGAAGGCCACTTTTCTATCCTCTGACCTTTCTTATTTTGCATTCTCAGTGACAAGGATAGGAATCATGTGTTGTTGGATTGTAACTCCCAGCATCCCTCACCACTGTCTCTGCTAGAGAGGGCCGCTGGGAATGACAGTCCAACAATAGCTGGAAGAATGCACTATTCCTACCTGCTGTATAAAATGGGTGGACACTCTTTGGCCCTTCAGATATCTTGGGCTTCATCTCCCAGGAGCTCCAAGTAGTCTAGCCTGCCCTCCCCCACAGGGTTGTTGTGAAGATAAATTGGGAGAGAATCAGCTATGTCTTCCCAAAGTCTTTGAAGAAGGTGGGGTTAAAATGCAATAGTTAAAAGACGCAAGAATGTGTGCGGGAGAAATGGTTTTACTAAATTGCTTCTAAAACCAAGCCAAGTAGCTTTTGTAACGGAAGAAGAGGAAATGCTCTGAATCACACTGGTAAATGTACAGCCAAGCCCATGAAAGGACGGAGTTCAAAGCACCGATTGTAAAGGTGACTGATAATGAGGTTAACAAAACATCTGTATAGCTGTCTCCTCCTTTGATCTCCTTGTTAATCAGCCTGTGTGATGTCAATTGTTTACTGGCTCCATTGCCTTGTTGTCCTCCAAGGTGCGGAAAAAACTGGCAGGAAACAAATCAGTCCCACATTTTGGCAGATGGATGAAAGCCTCCCCAAATCAAATGGTAATTGAGTTTTCGAGTGCCATCAGTTTTCTGTCATCAGGGCCATCTGTTTGTCTGGCGTATTCCAGAACTGTTCTGGCCACGTTGGCCTAATACCAAAATTCAGGTATTATTTTAGAAGGACCTAATGTTCTTGGGCAATATTTTCTAGCTACATTTTTGCAACCTGCTTGATTCAGTAGTCCATTCATTTATTCAACAACAGTTTTCAGCCCCTCCCTAAACTGCAAACCCCAGGATTCCATAGGATGTTGAAAGTGGAATCATAGCGCTATAACAGTCTAGTGCGGAAATGGCCGAGGAGAAGGAGAAGGACCAGAGCCGGGTTTTTAAAGGGCTGTGCAGCCTGACTGGAGCTGCTGAGAAGGAAGGCTCCCCTGGAAAAGAAGCACCTAAGGTGGGGGGAGCAGAGGTTGGAGAAATTCGCAAATAATCAAATCCGTGAAAGTCAAACCTGCAAATGTGGAGGGCTGACTGTAGTTATTTGTACAGTCAGTGGGGTGCAGCCTCACAAAATGGTGGAGGAAAAAACAGAACGTGGTTCAAGGACTGCCTTCTGCTCTGTCCCACGCTCAGCCGGGGTTGCTCAGGTGACAACAAGGTGGACAGGAGAAGACCATGCATTGTGCACAGGCTTGTAGCATTCAGAGTTTTAAAAAGCAGTAACTGAAAAGAAAAGTTACTTTTGAAAAATCTCAGAGCAGTAACAGAGATAGTCTGTTGCAACAAAAAGTCTCACGGCACACTAAAGATTAATAATATTTGTTAGTTTTTAAGGTGCCACAAATTGTTGTTTTTAAATTGCAACTGCAGTGATAGCTAAGGACAACTGTATTCTTTAGAGATAAATCGATACTGGAGGGATTGAAGCTTGAAAGGGGGTATGTGCTAAAAGGGCTTCTCCATCTACTGAAATTAAGATGAAAAGCTTTGCAGAGACAGCCAGCTGCGCATATTTGCAGTACAGACATTGGTTGCTAGCTCTAGAACTTGAAATCTCTAAAATCCTGAACATTTTAAATTTTTGGCAATATCTTTGGAACCAGGGGTGGGAGCTGTGCATCTTGTGAGTTGCATATGGCCTGGGGGGCTCTTTTGTATGGTCCCTTTGAAACAGTCTGAAAAGCTAAGCCTGGTTTTAAGGATCAGAGCCCATACAGAACAAAGAGGCCTCAGCTGCCATGGGAAGCTTCGTAGGAAGGGAGCTAGCCTGGCTTCATTGGGAGGGAGTTCCACAACTGAGTGCTGCTACAGAGGCCATTTCTGCATTGGACTGTTACAGTGCTATTATTCCACTTTCAACACCCTATGGAATCCTGGGGCTTGCAGTTTCGAGGAGAGGCCTCAAAGGTCCCTCTCTAAACTGCAAACTGCAGGATTCCATAGGATGTTGAAAGTGGAATAACAGTACTATAACAGTTTAGTGTGGAAATGGCCAGAGAAAGCCCTGCCTTGCTTACTCACCACCCTAGCCCCTTAAGAGTGAGGAGAAGTACAAGCCTGACACCCAAGTCATTTAGGGCTTTGTGGTGTAGTGGTTTAAGCACTGGACTATGATGCTGGAGACCAGGGTTTGATTCCCTGCTTGTCCATGGAAACCCACTGGGTGACCTTGGGCATGTCACACACTCTCAGCCACCAGAAAACCCTGTGATAGGTTCACCTTACGGTTGCCATAAGTCAGAAATGACTTGAAGGCACACAACAGCAAGGTCAAAACTATTTATTTTGTTTATCTCCTATCTTTTTCCCAACACAGGACCTAAGGCTGAAGTTCTGGCTGAACTGAGCTCAGAAACAACATGGAAGCTGGTACAGCTGGGCCAAGACCAGTGACATATGGTCTTTAATGTGTATTCCAGACAACAGTCTGGTTGCTGTATCCTGGAATGACAGTAGCTTCCAAACATGCTCCAAGGGCAGCCCCTTGTAAGCACATTACAGTAGTCTAATTGGGAAGTAATTAAGGCGTGAACCACTGTGACCAAATCTGCCTTCCTTGTGGAGATGTACAGCTGGCAGCCCAACTGAAGCTGGGCAAAGGCAGCCAAATGGTTTTCCACAACAATGTTGGGTCAAACTGCACTCCCTAGACTGCAAGTCTGGTCATTCAAAGTGAGCGCAAGACCACACAGAACAGGTTGTAATCCTAATCCCAGGTTCATTTTCCTACTGACCAACAGAAAGCCAGCATGGCACAACAGTGAACATAGTGCAGTGGCTTGAGTGTTGGACAAAGACTCTGGAAGACCCAGGGTTTAATCCACTGGGTAGCCTTCAGCAAATCACTCTCTCAGCCTTCAGAGGAAGGCAATGGCAAACCCCTCTGAACAAATCTTGCCTCCCCCGAAAAAATCCCATGATAGGATCACCATAAATCAGAAATGACTCAAACACACCTAAAAAAGTAACAAAAATCAACAGAACTTCAATGCATTCTGGACTGAGCCACAATTTACTCACCCATTCCTTGCTTTCCACTATATCCAGATGACAAGTCAGGACTTCCACAGCATCCTTGGGGTCAGTTGCAAAAGAGGGACAGAGCTGAGTCCAATCACCATATTAATGACTCCTGATTCCCAACTTCGAAGAGCTTTCATGCAGATCAGGGCTGGGAATGATGTTTGGAATGCAACACCCAGCTGCCCCATCTAGCATGGCCAACAGAATGCTGGGAACTGCTGTCTAACAACTGAAGACTAAAAAGTGAGAAAATGCAAAGAGCAACATGAGCACAGCATTCGTATGTTCACATTTCACCAGCGCCAGGAATATGTCATTGCTCTGTTGGCATTTTGTTCAGCCCAAGAGGGGAAAGCTGATGGAGATGTTTAGGAGATAGTCTGGAAGCTGACTTCACAATTCTTCACAGTTCTTTTAAGGACTGCTTTTACTCTGTTCTGTTCTGTGCTATTTGCTGTAGTTTTTAAAACTATTGCTGACAGCACAGCTAATTTTACAGGATGATAAGGAAATCTGATAGACAGATTAAGGAGCTTAACAATTTCACAGAAGTGCAGTGCTGATGAGCTTTGCTGGAAGGAGAGGGAACCTCTGTTAGATCATCGAGCTCCTGATATGAAGGGCGAGAGAATCAGTTTTCTTTTTACGTGCATTGTTACATAAACGCTGGTATTTGCTCTCCATGTAGTGCAGGGAGAAATCTTCTGTGTTTTGCATGGATGCTTTTAGCAGCTCACAGTGCAAACTTTCATGTCTGCTGCCTTTTTCATTGCCATTAAACTGACCTGATTTAAAGACAGTATGTTACACTAGAACTGGGCAGACCCAGGGTCAAATCTCCACTCACCTGTGAAACCCACTGGGCAACCCTCCCTCAGCCCAACCCACCTCACAGAGTTGTTGTGAAGACAGAAGGGGTAGGGGAACAGAGAAGCCTTTGAGCTCCTTGGGACACAGGCAGGATTTTAATATAACAGTTAGATAAATAAGTTGCTATATGCTTTCAGGTTGACTCTGACTGATAGCATAGGGTTTCATTGGCAAGATTTGTTCAGAGCAGGTTTTCCACTGCCTTCCTCTCAAGCTGAGAGGGTGTGACTTCTATGGCCGAGAGAGAATTTGAACCCTGTTCTCCCACACTCCTACTCCGATGCTCGTAACCACTACTTCACGTTGACTGTTACAGATAAATAAGGCATCAGTAAAATAACTATGGAGAGCCAGTGTGATGTAGTAGTTTGAACGCTGGACTACGACTCCGGAAGCCAGGATTCAACTCCCTGCTCAGCCATAGAAACCCATTGGGTGACCTTGGATGTGTCACACACTCTCAGCCCCAGAAAATCCATCACACACTCTTAGCCCCAGAAAATCCCGGGAGAGATTTGCTAGAAGTCAGAAATGACTTCAAGGCTCACAGCAACAACAAAATAACTGAGACTATAAAGGAAGGTGCTTGGGAAAGTGAAATTTGAGACCACATTCAGCCAGCCTGGTCAGTGGCTAGGGGATTCTGGATCCAAAACCAACTCTTCCAAAACTCTGCATGGACAAAAGTATGCCGGTAGGAGAAAAAGCAGAGACGCATAATATCAAGCAACCCACTTCACCTGTTTTTCTTCCAAGTGCCCGTTTCCATGAGGACCAGGGAGTTTTTCTTTTCTTTCTGAAACAAACAAAACAAGCCAGAATTGTCTTTTTACCCAGAGGGATGTGCGTTTTTATCTGAAGGCGTGTGCGTGAGGAGACTGGATTGGAAGCGCTGAGGCACCCTGGCAGAAGTGTGTGTCCGACTCGACCCACCCCACCCAGCCAGAAAGCAAAAAGGGAAACGAGAAGGGAGAGGGAGGAGAGAAGAGAAGGCACAGGGACACCTCCCTTTCGGGTCTGTGGGCACTGCAGAGCCTCGCTCTTGGGCCACTTCCGCACTAGGCTGTTGTCGCGCTATGATTCCGCTTTCGACATCCTGTGGCATCCTGGGGTTTGCAGTTTAGGGAGGGGCCTCGAGGCCCCTCCCTAAACTGCAAACCCCAGGATGCCACAGGATGTCGAAAGCGGAATCATAGCGCGACAACAGCCTAGTGTGGAAATGGCCTTGCTTCCCCTCTCCGTCCCTACCGGGAGGGAAAAGAAGCGTGTCGGGAACGGGGCCGCGGCGGAGGAATGAGCCAAGCCCGCGCTGGGCGCGGCCGAGGGGCTCGGTGGGCCGGATCCTGGCAACGGGTCTGCGCCCGGGGGAGCCGAGCGGGCGCCGCCGCCGTCAGCTGACGATGGGGCGCGTCTCGGCGTCGGAGGGGCTCCCGGCTCTGCCTCGCCTTCTCCGCTCCTTTGCTGCCGCTGCTGCTGCTGCTTTTCCCAGAGCCTTGGACGCGCCGGAGGGAGAGGGGAAGGCAGGCGCGCTTCCCTTCCCGCAGGAACAGGGAGGAGCGGCGGCGGCGGCGGCGGCGGCCCCGGCAGGTATTTCGGTCTCCGTTGGTCGGACGTCGGCGCCTGGGCGCGACTAACGGCAAGGGTGGGAGCCGCGTTAGGGCGCCGATCTCGTTCCTCCGGGAGGGAAAGAGGAAGGGAGTCTCTGGGCACTTCCGCACTAGACCGTTATAACGCTATTATTCCGCTTGCAACATCCTATGGAATCTTGGGGTTTGCAGTTTCGGGAGGGGCCGCCCGGCCCCTCCCGAAACTGCAAACCCCAGGATTCCATAGGATGTTGCAAGCGGAATAATAGCGCTATAACGGTCTAGTGCGGAAAGGCTTCTCTTGGCTCACAACGAGGCGCCTTTCCTGAACGTAGTGATACTTTCTCGCGAGTAACCGGGCGTGATGGGGAGGAGGGGTGAGGCGAAAAGAAGTATTTTAGCCCCTCTTTTGAGAGCCTCGGGTTGCCGCGCTGTGCAACTGACCCTGAGGCCGTCTCCGCGCTCGACTGCGATAGTGCTCTTATTCCACTTTCCTCCCCAAATTGCAAACCCAGGATTCCAGAGGATGTTGAAAGTGGAATAAGGGCACTATGACAGTCTCGTGCGGAAGGAGCGAGTGCCACCGAATGAGACGGGGCTTACCCTTGAGTAGACACGCACGGGCTTGCAACTGCCCGACTCGGAGCTTCGGAGCCCAAAGGGAGGCTTCTGTCTTCGGCGGGGAGGTGTAGAAGATCGCGCTTTCCGGCTTGGGATCCTGAAACGCCCTTCCTAGGCTCGACTCGGTGGGACTGACTTAGAAGTAAGCGAGGTGTGTACGCTAGCAAGGTTGCGATCCTTCCTGACAGTCACCACTTTCCCAAGCTCGGGAGGACTTACTTGCGAGCAAACCAGGGCTTGCTGCGCGCTTCAGCGGTGATAGGACTGCTGTATCTCGGTGTCTCTTCTGTATCTTTTCTGTATGTCAGTCGAACTGGGCTCTGAAGCTCCTGCCACCCTAAAGGGTTACTACACCGTACAACAGAAAACTCTGCCGTCCCCTTCCCTCTCCTTTTTCTCCCCGCTGCCCCAGAAAGGCTGCCTCGCAAGGCCGGCGATGAAGGGGTTAATTGCATTGCTGGGCAGACCGGTGACCCCTCTTCCCTGTCCGAGCCCCCCTTCCTCCAGAGGGCAGCTGCCGGAGTGGCACGCTTTGCCAATTGTTTTCCTGGGTTGCAGAGTTCAGTGAGGGTAGGTAGTTTGATTTTGCTTTGGGATTTTTCTTTTGTTGGAGGGAGGGGTTCCTCTTGGGGGGGGCTTTGCATGCTGGCACTTGACAGCATGATCGTCTTGCACGGTTGTCCTCTCTCTTTCCACCTCCACCGATCCCTCTTTAGCCCTGGTCACTGTGGCAGGGATGTGTGATGTCCCTTGGGGAAACTTTTGTCTCCATTAGATTTGGATGGAAGTGACTGCAGGTTACAGGTGTTTCCGACTACAATTCTGCTTTGGTTAGACCTCATTTGGAATACTGTGTCCAATTCTGGGCACCTCAGTTAAAAAAGGATATGGACAAGCTGGAGCGTCTCCAGAGAAGGGCGACCAAAATGGTGAAGGGTCTGGAAGCCATGCCCTATGAGGAGCGGCTTAGGGAGCTGGGTATGTTTAGTCTGCAGAAGAGAAGGTTAAGAGGGGACACGAGAGCTTTGTTTAAATATTTGAAGGGATGTCATGTCGAGGAGGGAGTGGGCTTGTTTTCTGCTGCACAAAGACTAGGACAAGGAGCAATGGATTCAAGCTGCAGGAAAGGAGATTCCACCTGAACCTGAGGAAGAACTTCCTGATGGTCAGAGCTGTCTGGCAGTGGAATATGCTGCCTCAGAATGTGGTGGAGTCTCCTCCTTCTTTGGAGGTTTTTAAACAGAGGCTGGATGGCCATCTGTTGGGAGTGCTTTGATGTGTGTTCCTGCGTGGCAGGGGGTTGGAATGGATGGCCCCTGGGGTCTCTTCCAACTCTAGGATTCTATGGATGCTGATGATCTTCTCCACGAGGTAGTTCTTCAGTGCAGGGCTTGAGAGAGAACGTTTTCGTTGTACTTGATGATAAAGGTACTCCTAAGAGACTGTTATCACTAGCACTTGCTTCAGTCACTTTGCAGTGGATAAAGAAAGAGAAAAAAACTTAGATTTTTTTTTTTTTTTTTGCAGGGGTCAGAAGGCTTATTTTTGCAGGGGTCAGAAGGCTTACAGATGCCCAGCTGTGAAAAAGACAAGGTAGGATGAGCTACAGTGTGTCCGTGGTCACTTTTACATTTTTCAAAGACATACACCTATGGTATGTTTTTGCAGGAGCCATCGTGGTATAGTGGTTTAAGCACTGGACTGTGACCCTGGAGACCAGGCTTTGATTCCTTGTTTGGCCACGGTAACCCACTGGGTGACCTTGGGCACATCACACAGTCTGAGCCCCCAGAAAACCCCCCAATAGGTTTGCTGTAGGGTTGCCATAAGTTGAAAATGAGTTGAAAGCACACAACGGTGTTCCTGCAATGTAGCCAAAGGAGGTGAGGGTCTGTATTTTAATTTCTAAGGCAAATTGTTGGGGTTCAAGCCTATGCGGGGAGCCCTGTCTCCTTCCTTGGAAGGAAGCCTTGCTTCTTCATTTTAAGTAGGAGGGTAGGAAGGGAACTTTGCATATGCTCAGAGGGAGCTTTCTGTCTTGCGTAATAGACTTCTCCACAGTACTTTTAAAACAGACTTCCCTTCCTGGTGCCCTCCAGGTATGGGGGACTGAAGCCCTGATCATCCTTAGCTAGTATGGTTGGTGGTCTCTGCAGACAGCGAGGGTTGCACTCCATCCCCGCAACCTGCAGCCTTTCAGGTGTGTTGGACTGGTGACTGAGACTGATGGGAGTTGTAGTTCAACACACCTGGTAGGCAAGAGGTTGGGAAAGAGATACAACAGGTGATACTAAAGGGTCAAAAGAGGAGGAAGAAGGTGAGTATCATATAACCAAACACCTTGCCAGGGTTTGCAAGAGACTTTTCTTCTCTTTATGCCACTGCAAACACCACTCTTCTGCATTCTTGTTTTCATGAAGCTTCATGTAACTGGTGTATTCCTTCGCTTTGTAGTGTTACAAAGGTGCTGTAGGAAAAGCAGACAAATGGGCATTTTCAGTATATAGAGAGCCAGTGGGGTATAGTTGTCTGAGGCCATTTCCGCACTAGACTGTTATAGTGCTATGATTCCACTTTCAACATCCTATTGAAACTGCAAATCCCAGGTTTCCATAGGATGTTGAAAGTGGAATCATAACGCTATAACAGTCTAGTGCGGAAATGGCTTGAGTGTTAGGCTAGGGCTCTGGGAGGCAAGAGTTCAAATCCCTGCCCAGCTGTGGGATCCCTGGAAGAAGTCTGGAGAATAGGGTTGGAACCCCTGCTTGGTTATGGAAACCCTCTAGAAGATACACTCTCTTAGCCTCAGAGAAAGGCAATGGCAAACCACCTCTGAACAAATGTTAAGAAGAAAACCCCATGGTAGGTGCATCTTAGGGCTGCTATAAGTTAGAAATGACTTGAAGGCACATAGCAACAACAGCAAGGCATTTTCAAATTTGCTTTTTTCTTCCTGTTAGATTTACAGGTGGGGGAAACTGTTTTAAAAATGGACTTAAGACTTCTTCGCAAATGTGTCCTTAGTGTGTTCCATGCCTACGCTTGCCAGATTGGTGCTCTTCTAAACTGGGAGTATGCCAGAGCTCTGAAATAAGGCTCATCTATCATCTTTTTCCAGAGCGATGATATTATCTTGGGGATAAAAAAGGGCCGGTGCTTAATTTAGAAGAAGTGTATCCGTCTGGTGTCTCCACCAAGAAATGTTCCTCTGCTAACTGCGGCATGATGGATTGGTCCCCAAATTTCACTTGCTTTTCAGTTACCACGTTGTCTGAGTCCAACCAGACCAGCTCTGATTCCCCCTTGGACCTCCCGACTGTTGGCCGAACCTTGTCAGTATTCACCGTTCTCATCTTGACCCTCTTGGCCATGTTGGTGGTGGCCACCTTCCTTTGGAACTTGCTGGTGCTGGCAACCATCTTGCGAGTGCGCACTTTCCACCGGGTGCCCCACAACCTGGTGGCTTCCATGGCCATCTCGGACGTGATGGTAGCCGCTCTGGTGATGCCTCTCAGCTTGGTACACGAATTGTCTGGGCGACGTTGGCGGCTGGGGAGGGTGCTGTGCCAAGCTTGGATCTCCTGTGATGTCTTGTGTTGCACTGCCAGTATCTGGAATGTCACTGCCATCGCCTTGGATCGCTATTGGTCCATCACTCGGCACCTGGAGTACACTCTGCGGACCCGGAGACGTATCTCCAACATCATGATTGCTCTCACTTGGTTCCTCTCAGCCATCATCTCCTTGGCCCCTGTGCTGTTCGGCTGGGGAGAGACCTACTCAGAGGGCAACGAAGAGTGCCAAGTCAGCCGGGAGCCTTCCTATACCATATTCTCCACCTTTGGGGCATTTTACTTGCCTCTCTGTGTGGTGCTTTTTGTATACTGGAAAATCTACAAGGCAGCCAAGTTTCGCATTGGATCACGCAAGAGCAATTCCATCACTCCCATCACACCCGAAGCCTTGGAGGTGAGTTCTTTGCAGTGCTTGGAAAAGCCCCCCCCTTTTTTTTGCACTACATCTCCCAGGAATCCTCTAGCTGGTATGGCTGGGTATCATGCAGGCTGGGGGATTCCTGGGAGTTGTAGTTCAAAAGAAGGAACTTTTCCAAGGACTGGTTCTTTGTCAGGCCTGGGATGGTGCAGTGTCTGTAAGCATGCTATGGGCTAGCTCAGATTCATCTTAGCATAATAATGTGACCAGAGTTCTTCTGAAGCCTAGGACATTATTAGGGAAGAATGCAAAAAGACACTGTCTGTGGCCAAAAAGAAAGAGAAGCCTCAATGAATAATGACAGATGAAACTCCTCAAGGAATTAAGGGCAGATGAGGAACAAAAATAAAAAGTGAGAGAAATAATAATGGAGAACTTAAGATAGGAGGTCTTGTGTTGTTAAGAATGTATCCAGTGAACAAAAGAGATGAAATCCAACAGATGAAGTCTTTCCAGGAAGTTTGTCAGGAAAGTAAGAAGTTGCCTTATGCTGGATCAGACCCATAGTCCATGCAACACTGACTGGCACTAGCTTTTAAGGGTTTACGCCAAAAGACTCTCATCCCTACCAAGGTCGTTTCCGCACTAGACTGTTATAGTGTTATTATTCCACTTTCAACATCCAATGGAATCTTGAGGCTTGCAGTTTAAACTGCAAACCCCAGGATTCCATAGGATGTTGAAAGTCGAATAATAGCACTATAACAGTCTAGTGTGGAAATGGCCCTAGAGATGCTGGGGACAGAACCTGGGACCTTCTGCATGCGACCCATCCATTTTCCCCATTGAGCTACACCTCTTTGGCCTGCTTGGTTTCTGCTGTCACAGTTTTGCCTTGTAACCAAGTGGCAATCTTAGGTTGTTTTATATATGTGGCAAATAAGGGGAGGATAGAACAAATTAAACTGCCCCTTCATGGGACCTGAACTTCTTCAGGTAAGGTTAAGGTGAAGCGATTGTCTCACCATGTTAATGGCAGGGCTGACCCAAAGAACTGTAGGTCTGGGGAGGGACCTAAAGCTTATTTGTTTTGACGCAATATGGACGATCGTACGCTATGTACCCAAATATTTTTAACGGATGCTTGAACTGTGTGGCTCC
This sequence comes from Cyclura pinguis, assembly GCA_030412105.1. Taxonomy (NCBI): domain Eukaryota; kingdom Metazoa; phylum Chordata; class Lepidosauria; order Squamata; family Iguanidae; genus Cyclura; species Cyclura pinguis. The sequence goes on along the minus strand of CM059604.1, from coordinate 127,983,208 downwards.
AGTCATTGTGTTTGCTTACAGCCGCTTCATTTCATGCATTGTGTGGATGTGTGAACAGCTGTTCCTTCTGCTGTTCTTTTCCAAACTATGCAGGCATAAATGGACTAGCCTTATGTGTATAGTAGTGGTGAGGTGAGGGAGTTCATCTAGATTTTCTGCCTCAGGCAGACACTGCCTCTTGCTGTCTTGTGGGATCTCTTGCTAGTTTGTCAAGCAAACGTAAGTTGGACACACTTGTGCTGCTTAATCTTAGATAAAGTAATGGGCAGACAGCTACATAAACAATTGTTTAAATACACAGGGTGGGATGGGTTGTGGCTTCCATGTCAGTGGGGCAGTGAGTCAAATCCAAGTTTTAGTCTGATCTTTAAAGAAGTTATCCATGGTCATGTCTCAGGGCCCTGCCACATTAAACAGTTACGTTACTATGAGTCTACTTTACTGCCACAGCAACTTCCAACAGAATACTGGGATTTGCAGTTTAGGGAAGGGTAGTTAGAATTGTGAGCTAGAGAGTCTAGTGGCTCTCCAGACTACAAACTTCAGAATTCCACAGGATGCAGCCAAGGCAGTCAAAGTGGAATCATAGGATTATAATGGCATCGCAGGAAGGCTAGAGGCATCCCTACGTAGGATACATGCCCGGCCTATTCTGTGTTTAAAACAGCTGAAATAATTGTCAAACCTTATAGGAGACTTTAAACACATCTACTGTATAAAAATAAAAGTTTGTGAGTGAGTTTGTCTGTTTGTCTGCATCAGGCAGGCAAAGACCTCATATGAGTGGCTGAGTGAGGCGAGAAGACCTTATATGATTAGCTGGCTGTGAAGATTCTATGGAATCCTGGGGTTGGCAAATCAGGGAGGGGCCTTTAGAATTCTCAGTAAGAGAGCTCTTGTGCCTGGCCGGTTGCTATGGAGACGAGGCCTAGCAACTCTGAATACAGATTGGATTGGGGAATATCAGGAAAAGTTACATGTACTGGACACAGAGAGGATAATGTTTCCGGCCCCCTCCCACCAGCAAGCAAGACAAGGGCCATTTCAGCACCATGCCTTGATCCCGCGATGTCCTGTCATCATCCTGGCAGTATATTAATACATATAAAGTACCAGTGTTGCCAATATAGAAATGAATTTACTCTACTGTTAACAACTATACTACACAGTTAACCACGGACATTAAAGGCAGTGAATACACAATACAGCAATTAAGATAACATTGTCCAGAGCAAAAATAATGGTACAAAGTTTCTTAATATCAACAAATATTGTAAATAGCTGTGAAGGAATCCTATAATCCTGCAGAGAAATTGCATCTACTGCTGAAAGTTTATAGACCATTGCTGGAGTAATTGACATATATTTCACAAGCCCTTCTTACAGTATATTGGATCCTCTGCAGGATTATGGGATTCCATCACAATTATTTACAGTATTTGTTGATATTAAGAAACTTTGTACCATTATTTTTGCTCTGGACAGTGTTACCATAATTGCTGTATTGTGTATTCAGTGCCTTTAACATCTATGGTTAACTGTGCAGTATAGTTGTTAACAGAGAGTAAATTCATTTCCATATCATCAATACTGGTACTTTATAGGTATTAATACACAGGCTTGCCTTGTTTTGGTTTGCTCTTCAGACCTATTGCTGATTTTTGTTTTGCATTTCTGTCATCCTGGCAGTGCCATTGCCAGGGTGGGATCAGGACCCAAATGCTTCTCCGCGCACCCAGTTGGCTGCCAGCAGCTGGGTAATGCTAGGGACATGCTCCGTCCTTCTGGAGTACAGCCTGCCTTTTTCAGCGCTGTATTCTGGAAGGAAGCACTTGATAGCACTTTGGCCCCTTCCCACACGGCTGCTGAAGATGGGATTCTTGCGGAAAAGGGGACCATTACCGTTTTTTTTTCCAGTAATGGTATACGGCACGACAGCAGTGGCTGGGAATGCAATGATGTGATACAATGGCATGTATCCCAGACTGGCAGCTATGTGTTGCCGTGCTGGGATGGTGATGTTACGCGGTGAAGGCCAAGGAAAAGCAGTGGGGTCCTGCTTCTGATTGTCATGGGGGTGGAAACAATATCCTGCAGCAGCCTGATTGGCATCTGAACAGACCTCCTGAGCTCCATGCAGCTGCCAGCTGTTAAGGTGGGCTTGGAGAATCAGGCCAGATAATATTACTTAGTTATAAATTTGTAACTTGGGCCATTTCCGCTTTAGACTGTTATAGTGCTAGGCCCCTCCCTAAACTGCAAACCCCAGGATTCTATAGGATATTGAAAGTGGAATAATAGCACTATAACAGTCTAGTATGGAAATGGTCTAAGTAGCTGATGAAGGATATTGCCGATAGTTGTTCTGTTGCAAGGTCCTCTTTCAGCTTCAGCCCAATCCAAAGCATATATTATGGGGTCCAAAGCATCTAGACAGCACTGCAGGATTGTTGTAAACCACTCAGAACTGTTTATAAGATTTGTTCTAACCTACACTGCAAACCTATTGTAAGCCAGCGTTTTCATAGAAGCAACCCTTTCTGATCTTCAGTTTGGAGACAGTGAAGGTGTTTCCTTTGCAATTTGCATTAGCAGTGTTCTGTTCCTTCCAATGTACGCATATATGTGCGTGTGTATTTAATTTATGTCCTGCCCATACCCCAACATAGGACCCAAAGCAGCTCACAGGATAGATTACAATGAATTTCAATTTAAAAAGAATGATAGAAAGATATTAAAACATTTAAATGCATTATTCCATAAAGACATTACTAATTTAACACTGTATAAAAGTATTTAAAAACATAACAGTGACAATGAAAGTAGAGGACACTCACCATTTAAAAGACCGTTCTGCAGAACTACCTGATTGCCTAGAGCCTATTTAGATAAAAAGGCCTCTAACTGCCAGCAGAGGGAGAGCAGAGAGCAGGCCATCCAAGCTTTCCCCAGGAGAGAATTCCACAGCTTACCCTCCAACATTTCAGAGACAAAAGCCAGGATGCCTGGGGCCAGGCAGCTTCAGAATGTGGGCAAAATAGCAAAAGTTATCAGCTAAGGAAGAACACACAAGCTTGTTGAGACTGCAGCAGCTTGCTTTTGCCTCAGCCTACTGGGAAGGGCAACATTCTGTCCCCTCATATCCATCCTTAATTAATTGAGTGCAAACTACTTTTGCACGTTGAACTCAGTTTGCAGCAACAGAAGGAAGCAGAGGGCAAAGGGGAAAAGTGGGAGAAGACGATTGTAACTGGGACATATTAAAAGCAGCTGAAAAAGTGGGATGACAGAGGATGAATCTGAACTGTTGGATTAATTGGAAAGTATGAGATCTATACACATAATAGCCAGCCACTGGGATGCCTAGGGTGCCTAGAATCCAAAGCCAGCCACCTAATTTTAGTGGGTAAAGCAGAAAATCTCTCCAATGGCCATGCTGGCTGGATTCAAAAAACGATTTTCCCAAGTCACATTGCTGAGAGCTAGAAGTTGGAACCTAGTATTTCACAGGGGCAGTTTCCTTATAAAAACAGTATTGCAGATGTGGTGTGTGTGTGTGTGTGTGTGTGTGTTAAGAGAGAGAGAATATCTGTTGGCCACAGAGGAAAAGGAAAACACACATACTAACTGTACTGTTCCTTAAAGCCCTATTGGTTCCACAACTTGAAAATTTGAGCAAGTGTTCTCCATCAGCTAGTTAGTTAACTATACTAAACTAAATTACTTCTCCTGGCCTGATCCCTGCACCCCACTGGACCTGATGGAAACGTCATTTGCCCCTGCTCCAGTCACCAGCAGAAGTGACCTCTTTCTCCCCATGCAGCTGGTGCCCAGTAAAGGGAGAGGGAGCTACAATCATGGCAATTGTGTTACAGTCCTGGCAATCATGTTACAATTGTGGGCTAGCAAGTGTGAATATGGAATCCTTACAGCTGAGTAAACCTAGGTAACTGTTCTGTTTTCACAGTCACTGCTTAGTCATGATTGCTGTGATTGAATTCTCTCCCCAAAACTGGGCATCAGTATATTATGTATACTTAGCTAAGTAGGTAACATAGAACATACTGGTGGTTATGTATTTTGGACTGCATTTCCCAGAATCTGGCAGGGGGATTCTTTTTTATTCTCTAAAAATGGAATTTCTGCAAGCTCTGGTCAGCAACCCAGAAGCCACATCTTATCCCTGAAGCCTCGCAAGGGTATTTCTGGCCAGCCACCTCCAATTGTTTTAGAGCTGTCATCATCCTTGTTGGCTACGTTCCAACCTAAGTTATTCAATGGTTTGTCCCCAGGCACCTGCCAGGCAGGTACGGTATGTCTAGTACTTGACTACCAGCCAGTCAAAAGCCCCCCCACCCCAGTGATCATTTTAAACCAGCATCCTCTGACACTTCTTAAGGAAACTTCTTTGCCATATAAAAGACAGCTCCCTCTCTACCCTTGATAGAAGAGAATTTCCAATTATGACATATTTAGCCAGAAAGCTGTTAAAGGCCATATCTTCTGCCTTAATGCTTCCAGGTTTGTGCATTGTGTTGCAGCCAACAGTTACTTTTTGGCAGCTTGACAACCTGCAAAGCTTAGAAACTAGTCCAGCCCAAGGCAGCTGGTCTACCCAACCTTTGGCATCCAGTGCCAGCATGCTTTAATATCACAACTTCAGCCCAGACACAGCCTTGAGTACATTGTCTTGCAACTCCTGTTTAACATTTAATTAACCTTTTTTTTCCTCTGTGCTAGGTCTGCTAGAGCATGAAAGTACTGACATTTTCTGTGCCCAAAGGAAGTAACAAAGTAAAACCTACAAAACAAAACAAAATTAAAAAAATAGTACTGTAAGGAGGCTTTTTCAGAAGATTTCAAGGAAATAAAAGCATGTGAGAAAGGAGAGGCAGCTAGCGGTATTCTAGTTCTAGCAGTTTGAGCCTAGGATGGAACAACAGCATAAGCCCTGATGTACGTGGGAGAACTGGAAAGAAAACAGGGTATCAGCTGAGAGTTGGAAAGGGACCTTACAATTCCTCATCCACAGCTAATGCCTAGAAAGTAAACCAAGCAGCTACATAGGTCACCTTCCTTCATAGGTTACAGCCTCCCTCACTGTTTAATTTAATCAATCAAATTATTTAATTTATATACCACCTTTCTTCCAATATGAAACCCAAAGCAGCTTCCAATATAGTGTGTCCTCTGTATATGCAGGGGTTCTCTTCCAAGAATCCCTGCGATAGTGGAATTTGCAGATGCTCATATCCCATTATATTCAATGGCGACATTGCTGTCATTTTAGGTATAGGGACTAAGGGACATGATGCTTCACCAGCCAACCATGCTCCTGCATGGACCACAGCTAGAGAAGAGTGATGACCCTTCCCATTCGTTCCAGAAATATTTAGGTATCATTTAGGTTTTAGGTGCTTCTGCTGGTTTCTCCTCTTCTGATCCCTTCTCCAAGGAAAATCCTGATATACGTGGCAGGAAGAAGAGTGCTTTTTGCTGCCATGAGAGTCCCTCCCACCTTATCACAATGTCCGCTTTCTTCTTCCCTGAGAAATTCTGGCTTTGAACAAGGGGAAGCAAATACGCACAGGCAAAAGGATTGTATATACCAGGGTGAATCCATCATAATTTTGTGCCCAAGAATTTGAGTGAGGATATTCAGCAGAGCTGAAGAGCATTGCATTTTTAGCAATGCTCTTACAACATGGTGGCAAGGCTGGTTGGAGGATTCTAGGAATTGTAGTCCAAAAGTGTGAATGCTGATATTCTACACCAGTACAGTAGCCCCTCCACATTCATGAGGGTTAGGGGCACAGAGCCCTTGCAAATGTGGAAAAGTTGCAAATAACTCTTATCCCCATGATTTCTCTTCCAGAGCTCCCTCTCCCATTCTTTTGCCTCTGCCCCAGCCTTTGTGGGGTGGGGAGGAGAAAAAAGACACAGTAAAGGGCTTACTGGTACTTTCCCCTCAAACGGAGAAGAGCACAGTTCTTCCCTTCTAGTTACTTCTGGTGGCCTTCTTGAAAAGGGAGAGGTAGGAGCAAAGAGGGCACCTGACTAATCAGCAGCCATTACACAGCAGGAAGTACAGCCGTGTGGCAGAGAGGATATGCCTCCAGCAGTGGGAGGGGGGCTTTGCTCACCCAAAAGGAAAAAAAAAGTCCATTTTAAACACAAGCCTGGCAAGCCTGGAGTGAGGAATGCAAGAGAATGGGAGAAGCAAAATAGGGAGGAGGGAGGCAAGGATGTACCTCATGAATAATCAAATTTGCAAAGGTCAAACCTGTGAATGTAGAGGGAGGATTATAATGTCTTCTGACCCAACCCGCCAACCCCACCTTAAAAGCCAGCAGTGGCATTTTAGGCAAAGGAGGTCTATTCAGCTGCTGATAGGGATGCAAAGAAGATGACATTTCCAGCCCCTTCCTAGCAGCAACTGAAGCTGCCAGGATTAATTGCAAGAGGGGTCCTATTTCTGATTGTTGCAGCCTTGCTTGTTGGTGGGGAGGAGTCAGAAACAGGATCTTCTTTGTACCCTGATCGGCTGTTGAACAGGCCCCCTTTACCCAATGTGGTTACTGGCTGTTAAGATGGGTGCAGAGAGATGTTTACATAGCTTTAAAGTAAAACATAGTCTTACTGAGTGTGGAGAAATTATGGATGTGTAACTCTATGTTAAGGATCTGAAACTGCAATATAGAATGTCATCCAAAATTTCCAAATTCTGTGGTTTGAATACATGAGCGTGGTCACTTCAAATCCTCACCTCAGCATAAGATACAATGCAGGCAAACCTCTGTTGTGCAACATCTTTGCAGCCCTTATGCTGTGTGTGTGAATTCACGCCTGGCTCGGAGAGCAGACAGACTCACAAAGTACTCCTGTCTGAAGCTTTATGCTTGTCTCTGGCAGGTAAAGGAAGCCTCTCAGCAACCCCAGATGGTGTTCACTGTCCGCCATGCCACAGTGACCTTCCAAACAGATGGAGACACCTGGAGGGAGCAGAAGGAGAAGAAAGCTGCCCTGATGGTGGGCATCTTGATTGGAGTCTTTGTGCTGTGCTGGATCCCCTTCTTCATCACCGAACTCATCAACCCACTCTGCTCCTGCGACATCCCACCCATCTGGAAAAGCATCTTCCTTTGGCTCGGCTACTCCAATTCCTTTTTCAACCCTCTGATCTACACTGCCTTCAACAAGAACTACAACAATGCTTTCAAGAACCTGTTCTCCAGGCAGCAGTGAATGGTGTGCAACAAAATGTCAAAATAACATCTAAAAAAAAATATGTCAAAATATCTCCCTTCCTCACCTTGCACGTAGGTGAACGTGGAGAGTCTTTACAGAGAAGCTCAGATGTTCCCAGATGAGCTGTTGATATCTCAGTGTAAAGGGAATGTTTTTGTGAATTCAGACATTGTCCTTGAAGACAGCTCTTCTGTTGTGCAGACACTGTACCTCTCCCTAGTGCTTAAAAAGCAATATTTTGTTGCTGAGACAACCTGATTTTTTTCCTTCCCAGTTTCTGTTCTAATGGCAGTTCTCAGTATTGTGTAGAACATCAACATCTGCGATTGTCATGACCGTTTGATAGATGACACCTGTGATATCGCTAGTGATGAGTGATGTTAACTTCTTCCCGCTCTCACTGCCCATGTGTCTTTTTATCAAAAGAACGAAATGTTGCTGCTGTGTTTTTAAGAGGACCTAAGCCTCCTTGCTGTATTGCTCAAACACAGTACAGTGGGCTCTCCATATCTGCAAAGGTTTGGTTCCAAGACCCTCCATGGGTATCAAAATCCATGGATGCTCAAGTCCCATTATATACAACGGTGTAACAAAATGATGTCCCTTATATAAAATGGTAAACAATTCAAGCAAGTGCCAGAGAGAGCCTGAGGATCTGTAAAACGGTCGGAGGCTACAGCAGGGTACACCTACGCAACAGCATAGTTCTCAGCATGTGGCAAAATCAAAGTTTACTTTTTGCAATTTTTTTTTTAATATTTATAAGCTATGGTTAGTTAAATTTATGGATGCAGAACCCATGGATACCAGAGGGCCGACTGTATTCATTTGACCCTGAAAAGGAGGAGAAAGAGGGAATACTGAACACAGTCAAAACACTTTAAATACTGTTGGTTTAATATTTTCCTATTCCATTACACCAGGGTGTTTCAATTGCACGGGGGCCAGGGGCTAGTTTCCGTCGGACTCCCCCCTGCTAGCTTCACTCCCCAAAGCAAGCCCAAATACCTCTTGAGAAGTGCTGCAGAGGAAAGCAGATGTTTTAGGGGGCAGTGTGAGATTCTGGGGCATTTGTGAGGGTGAGGTGGGCTATTTTGGCATGCTTTCACGCATTTGGGGGGCTTTCTGCCTGCCTTTTGGGTAAAAATTGCCCACAAATTGCACTTTTTTTAAAAAAAATTGGGGGAGTTGTGGGACTTCAGTGAACTGGTGAGGAGCTTCAGGGGTCACAAAAGCAGAGCTCTGGGGCTGCAAGTCGCTCACAGGTTGCATTTTGCCCACCTTTGAGTTACCACATTAAAAAAAAAAAAGACTCCCCCTCCAAAAAAAAACCCAAAAACAAAACCCCACAGGCTAGGAGAGAAGGAACGAGACCGTTGGTTCTATATCCCCAGATGGGCTTTGTAGTTCAGAGTTCTCACAGAGACCTTCTCTCCTCATATCCTCCCCAAGCAAATACTACACGAGTAGCAAATCACTTTTGAACCCAAGGAAAAATTCACCATCAGTCAGCGATGCGGTCTGTGTGTGGAAAGGATGAAAGCTTGGAAATTTTTCCTTTTGGGATTACCAAAAAAAAAAGAAGAAGAAGGCACAGCCCAGGTTTCTGGGAACTGTAGTCTAAAGAAGTAATTTTTCTTGAGTTCTGGAAAGGGTGCCCAAGCTACAAAGGGAAGTCTGAAATAAGGTCTCCTGTAGCATATTTCCACACTCCCCCCTGTGTGATAATACTGTTGCTAACAACAAAGCCAAGACAGATTCAATATGTTTTCATCATTTCTTGACTGTCAGACCTTAACAAAAGGAGCTCATCTGGAGTCAATCTCCTTTCCTCATCTCTTTTCCTAGGCTTTGATGCTCAATGAATGATGATATTATTTTTCATGTTTGTCCTGTATCCCAGACTCTTCAGATGAGAAGTGATGATGGCGGCGCCTTCCTTTGCCAAAATCTGATTCACAGTCATCTTTTTTGGAGAAAGTTCCAAACAGAATTCGACAAGAATGATCCATAGCAGAATTTTTCAGTGACTCCCTTCAATTTGTTTACGTGGTTTATTTTCATCTGGTTCTTTGAAGGCAATGTGCTGCTTCGTTCTAACACTGAAGCAAATTATCTTCCTGTTTTTCTTTAAGCAGTCACTGCTGGTACGAAACACTCTTCCATCTTTGGTTAAAAACAGATTGGATATTGTATGATTCCAGATGGAAATGTAGTAGCGTAGATAATGCTGTTCTAGATGGGAATGTAGACTGTAGATAATTTTTTAAAAAATAAATCCTCTGAAAAGACCTTCAGGGATTATATTTACAGAGATGGCCATGTTATTTCTCTGAACATCTGGAGATTCTGCTTATTCACCTGTATTTTGGGAAATTATATATCCCATGTGTTCTATAATCAAGACTCATTCCTTTCTCAGTTAATATAATTTATACAATACCTTTACTCATATATATGATCTCACAGAGCTGGCAAACGTACAGAAAGTGACTGAAAGATTGGAGTTCCCTTTTGATAGGAAAAGCTAAAGTGTGTTGAAGGACTCTTGGATTAGGAGAAATAATGGTAGAGAAAGAGTGTGATACAGCTTGATAAAATTATGCACGTGGAGGAGAAAGTTAACAGAGGTGGTCTTCGTCCCTCTCATAATACAGTACTGAAACTGGCAGCAGTACTTTTGGGCAGCGCCTGGAAGGAAGAAGCACTGTAGTTACCTGTAACAGCATTTTTCTTCTGGTAACTAAATGAAGTCTCATTTTAAAAGTCATGGCCAGTATTCTGTATCAGCTAAAATTAAGCATACATGACTAAGTAACCTCTCCTGGCCCACCCCACCCACCCCAACCTGATGGAGATATAATTCATCCATGCTCTGACTGCTAGCACAATGGACCCCCCTTACCCCATGCAGCAAGCTGATGCCCGGTGAAGTGGTGGGGCAGAGTTATGATCATGGCAATAATGTCACAATCATGATTAAGTAGCAGTTGTCAATACAGAGCAGTTATGGATGCGTGAATCTAGGTAGCTATTCCATATTCACAATTGCAAATTAGTCACGAAAGCATCCTTCCTTCTTGCAGGTTCAGGGACATGTCGCTTGATTGCATCTATCCATCTGGAATGCCATCTTCCTCTTTTCCTACTCCCTTCTACCTTAATAAGCATTAGCTAACATAACAATCAGAAAAAAAACCCCTGCAAATTTACTTTTACTGGACAACAGCTGCATGGGGAGAAGGAGATCTATTCTGCCAGCGAGCGTGGGTGAATGGTATTTCCGTCAGGTTTAGGGTGAGGATCAGCCAGGATAAGTTACTTACTTAACTATACTGGCTATCATGAGTAGAAACAACACAACTCTATTGATGTAACATATAACACCTAGTTACTTTTTTGAGGCAAGTGGATAGTGACTTTTCAGCTTTTCTTCCATTTTATCAATCCCAAGAACTGGAATGTTTAGGAAAGGAATATGGAATAACAGAAAAGCAATTGGTGGAGCAATAAACAATGCAATGAGAAATATTTGAAAAGTTACTTTGAAAAGTAACTTTCCAAGCTCTGATTCTAGGGGAGACTAAAACATTTTTTTAAAAAATTATATATTATACATTTTTTTAAATTATGTATTATATATTTGTGGAATTTAAAATGTGGTAATTCAGTGGCTGTAAACAGGTAGCAAAAATAAGCCTCCTCCATCATGTGACAGCCCTTCAGATACTTAAAGACAGTTATCATATCACCTGTCAGTCTTCTTTTCTTCAAGCTAAAAATACCCAGATCCCACAACTGTTCTTGATAGGACTTGGTTTCCAGGTGTTTTGCCATCTTTGGCTGCCCTCCTCTAGACATGTTGCGCCTTGCCACTAGCCTTCATGAACTGTGTTGCCCAGAACTGGACACAGTATTCTAGGGCAGCTCTCACCAAAACCTAACAGGGTGCAGCTAAAACTTTTCTAGACCTGGTCACTGGTTCATGCAGCCTAGAACTTCCCTGGCTTTCTCAGCCACTGCGTCTCACTGTTGCCTCATGCTTAACTGGTGGTCTACTAGATCGTTTTCACATGTACTGTTATCGAGCCAGGTGTCACTCACCCTATTTTTGTCTGTTTCATTTTTCCTGCCTAAAGGTAGTACCTTACATCTATCCCTTTTGAAATTCATTTTGTTAGCTTTTGGCCAACTTTCTAGTGGGTTAAGGTCGTCTTGAATCTTCATGCTGTCTTCTGAAGAATTAGTCTTCCATGCTGTTGTTGTTGTTGGGTGCCTTCAAGTCATTTCCAACTTGTGGTGACCTGAAGGCAAAATTATCAGGGGTTTTTCTGGGGTCTGAGTGTATGTGACACACCTAAGGTCAGTCAGTGGGTTTCTGTGGCTGAGTGAGAATCCAGTGCTGGTCTCCGAGTCATAGTCCAGTGCTCAAACTGCAACCATGCTGGTCTGAAAATTTTATGAGCGTGTCTTTGCTCTGTCATTCAAGTCATTTATAATGATGTTGAACAAAACTGGGCCCGGGGCAGAATTCTGTCAGAAACCAACTAGCAACTTACCTTCAGGATGATTAGAGGACATGCTCCGCTGACCAGCTCAAATTTGCCTAACAGGAGTATAGTCTACTCTACATTTTACCAGTTTGTTTGTGAGAATGCCGTGTCAAAATCCTTCCTAAAATACAGGTACACAACATCCACAACATTCTCCTAACTTGGGGAGAGAGGAGATCAGACTGACATGACCTGTTTTTGAGACACCTATGCTGCTTTTAATTATTACAACATTCTTTTCTAAGTGCTCACAGACCAACTGTTAAATGACAATTCCAGAAAATTTTCTGGTATTGATGTCAAGCTGGTGGGTTGATAGTTGCCCAGGTCCTCCTTTCCCCCTTTTTCAAAAAGATGGGGATGACATTTGCTTGTCTCCAGTCTGTAGGGACCCCACCTTTTCCTTAAGAAGTCTCAAAGATCATAGAGGGAGGCACTAAAGGTCCTGGCAGAGTTTGATTTCCAACCTATATAAGGGTAGTTGAAGCTACCTGTTACTCCTATATTCTTCCTTTTTGAATGTCTGGTAATCTGCTGTTGTTTGTTATCCTTTCATCTCGCAGATTAAGTCTGAGCTCTCCCTAGAAGCCAAGCTGACTAAAGTGAGACTGTTATACTTTGGACACATGAGAAGGCATGACTCATTAGAAAAAAGACAATAATGCTCGGTAAAGTAGAAGGCAGTAGGAAAAGAGGAAGACTACGTTACAGATAGGCTCAGTCAAGGAAGACATGTCCCTGAAGATATGAGACCTGAGAAGGGTGGCTAAGGAAAGGGTGAAGGGAGGTCTCCCAGAGTCACCATAAGTCAAAATCAGTCTGACATCAGTTAACAACAATCTACTCTCAGTAGGCTTCATCCAAATCATCCAAGAATGTGTTGGAGAACTGTTTTGTTTTCATAAGGAGGGTTGATGGAGGAAGGAGACATATCTGGCATACTGGTGAGCAATGCCAGTCTTTATGCAACAACATTCTCCCCTCCCCAAATCAACAGCACACCCTTGCAATCTCTCCAAGATCTTCCTTCTTCTTTTCTGCATCTTCCTGGTCTGACCTCGATAGCAAAGCATGATAAAACTCTACTGAATGCAATGTATGAAAGTGGTATTAATTTCATGTGTGCCTACAGATGAGAACGAGCAAGAACACAAGATAAATGATATGTTGTTCTCCTGACAAATTTCCTGTTGTTCCCGCTAGAAACTGACAGAATGAAATGTAGGTGAATTGACTTCAACTTCAGTGATGTCTGCCATATATGGGATCATGATGTTTCGTTCTTGACCATTTCCTAGTTACTGAAGTGTCTTTTTGCTTTGCATTATTCTCTTTTATTGTGGATTTTTATTCCTTCCTTCTAAAAAACAGTAACAAAACTCAGATCAACACTGAATAAAGTGGAGAAGACCAGATGTAAGCTGATGTGATGGTGGTATTTTAGAAGGAAAGGTACTAACAATCAGGTCAGTCCTGGAACATGGAATGGTTTGGATGATCAGTTTGGTGAGAAAGGAACAGCACTCTGCACATGGCAAGGCACCTCACCCTTAATTCATATGTCCCTTGGCCATGCCTTACTGAGCATTCCTATAGTTAAGCTCAAAATAGCAGGCAGTTCCAGGCAACACTAGACTGGGAAGGACTACAGGTTGCTCCTGGAAAATTGGAACCAGCACCAAGAGTCACATAGGAAAATAACCCCAAGTGGTGATCTCAGAATGTTGCTCAAACGGTAGTCTGGAAACCAGGCTGGTGTCTCAGGCTAAGTTCCGAGCCTCGCCCTACCATTACACCGAGAGGTGGGAAATTGCAGCCTGTGAGCCACATGCAGCTTCTTGGTCCCTGTTTTGCTACTCCCAAAGTTTCCCCAGGCTCCAAAAGCCCAATTTTGAGATTTTTTTTTTTTTGAAAAACACACACACACATCCTCCATTAAGCCAAAACCATACTCCGAAAAACATCCAAACAGGCATGTGGTGTCTGCAGTTGTCTTGCCTCCCCACTAACTCTTCAACCCCCAACACAAAATCTGCTGTATTGGGGCCAGATCGCAGAATTGAAAGTGATGTCATGTCACTTTCTGTCACATCAGGAAATCTCGTGTTGCTTATAGGGGACTGCAGGAGGATGTCATCTACCCCTTCTGCATTATCCACTCATGCCTTAGACTGAATGAGGCAACCATTTCAGGTAGCACGGTGTAGGGATTCCAGCAGCCCATCTTTCCCTTGGCAGAGTTGTAAGTACCACGAAGCCTGTCTCAGCCTTCCTAAACTAGCCTCTCTGCCTCAAGTGTGGTGGAAGATCGCATTGCATTGCTTGCTTATCCTCAAGGAAGCTTGACTGCCAGTCCTGTCATCTTCTGTACATGGAATCTACAGTATGTACATGTAATGTACACAAAGGGGTACTATTTTGTCCTTTACTTCAAGCAGCAAAATGCCTTAGGATGTTTTGAAGAAAAATCTTTTGGATTTAAAGTGGTCATTTCCTGCTCTTTACTTGCTAACTCACAGCAAAGCTTACCTTTTTGATTACAACTCCCAGAATAATCCAGCCAATAAAAAGTAACATTTCCCAGTTCTGCTCTGGTAGAGCTGAAGAACCTTTTGCTGCCCTTGGGTGTGGTGGAGTTGAGGACACCTGTGCTTCTGCAATAAGGAGATGTCTGAGGAGATTCCTATGAGTAATGAGAAAGTGAGTGGGGCTAACTTCTCTAGCCAGTGGCAACTCATGATTCCAATGTTAATGAGAGTTTGAATCCACTCTGAGCTTTAGTCTGAACTTAACCATCCAAGGTTCTGAATCCTATCTGCAAAATAGGGTTCAAATAAGCTAATCTTCAACAGAGCTATCCATGGTGCTGAAACCTGTCCCCAAATTGATTTGGCATTTGAGCAGATCCTTCAAAGTTCGGGCTAAAACCTGCAGCTAATTTCAGGGTCACAAGTCACCATTCTGTCCAGTTGTGCTGCACCAATCCTCTAACTCCTTTCCTGTGGAAAACTCTGGTGAGGCAGTGACCTCTGAGATTTCCTTTCGAAGAAGAGCTCATGGATCAGTCTTTCCTGATCTCACAGCAGGTGATTTGAGTCCTGTGCCACCGCTCAGGTGGAATCTACTCTGTGGAAGTTTCACTGACTTACACTAAGATATTGGAGATAGTGAACTATTTAATTGGATTGCATTTATAGATTATGGCTGGAATTTACTATCTCACTTATGCATGTGTAACCCAGACTTATGCATTCTTAACTGATTCATATTCACAGTTCCTGCATATTCAATAGTGTAGGAATACATAGGAATCATAGAAGTCCCCCAGTCTTGATTTACTACGCAGCAGCTGCTGTAAGCCACAGAGGTCTGTTTTCCTGTTGATTGGGACACAACAGACTGAGGTTCCCACTCCCCTCCTATGAGCAATCTCTGGTACAAGGAGGAATTGCAACAGCATCAGAGATTTTGTTTCTGACTGTTGCAGAGGAGATTGCTGGAGGGAGAGGGGTGGAAATGTCAGTCTGCTGCACCCTGAAAGACAGGAGAATGGACTTCTGTTGCTCACTGCTGCTGCTGCCTGGTAAGTCAGGATGGGGCAGGCTGAGAGACAGTACTTAGCTACATAACTAATGTAGTTACGTAGCTAAGTAGCTGATCTAGAAAACTGGCCAATGTTCACAGTAATAAATGCTATTTCAGAAGAGAAATGGGAGACAATGCAACTTTATGTATTCTTTAAGCCTCAAAAGGATAGAAGTAATGTTGCAAAAGATAGTGACCTTTAGCTAAAACCTTCCTTATCTGCTGGCATGCAGAGCTCCAAAAGAGTTACTATCTTGGACTACAATGCACAGAATTCCCATTCAGTATGGCTGCTGGAATTCTGGATAGCTGTAATCATATACACACTCACATTTTCTGTGCTCTGGCTGACAGAAAGAATTCCATTTTCTTCAGCATAAATGCAATACAGGGGAGAACACACAGGCCTATATTCTATTAGTCCTGACTAAAGTAGTCATGCAATCAGTTTGACTTATCTACATATTGACTTACTGTGCAACAGTTGATTGAATAGGTCTGTTTTAGTTGGGACCGGTCAACAGGATTCCAGTTGAACATAAAGCTTGTTACTGACGTTTCCAGCTGTTGTGCAAACCCAGCACAAAACAACGTGACACTTTCTCCAGAAGGTCTTAGCATTTACCAAAAGTAAATGGGTTTTATTTCCAAGTGGGGTCTGGGCTGTTAAATGAAAGATATCTTTCATAAGCATTTCATCTGCACTGATATGCCTGAATCTTATCTGTCCTCCATTAGAGGAGACCCATTGCTTGAATGGGATTTACATATGTGTCAACTCACCATTAAACAATAAACTGAATGAGTCTACCGTAACTGGGGCTTGACAACAGGATGCTCTCTATTGCCTGCAAATCTCAGGTTTTTAAAATGCTGTCGGAAGGATAAAATTGCACTGCTTCCATTTAAGCAGGTAATAAAATGGAGAGAAAATCCTCCTTGATCTTCAGGACTCTGTGATCCTTGCACAAGGAGGTGGGGAGTGGGAGCTGATGGCCGCATGCTGAGTGACTGTGCTGTTCCAGTATTGTAAGAGTAGAACCTAAAGTGCTTCGGCACTTGCAGGAGGATTAAGCACGGAAAAGAGGACTGCCTGATGAGATGATGGACATGCCATTCCTGCCCACACACAATCTGAAGTACAGCTGAGTTGCTCCAGTGTGAAATCTAAATGCCTCAATAGCTGAAAAAGTATACTGGAATCAAGAGTGCAGGAAGGGATTGCTCAGATGGAGACAGTGTGCTATATACTGGTCCAAGACTTGGAAAAGTTACTTTTTTGAATTAGATCTCTCAGAATTCCCTGGTATATTCTGAGTAATGTAGTCTAAAATAATTTTCCCAAGCTCTGATCCAAGCTGTTGGACCTCTATCTAATTGCTAGTCCCAATTGACCCACTGCTGACTAGTAAGTGAACATTTAAGTCCTATTGATTTAACAAGTCTACTCTAGATCCTTGCTTGATTTAGGACTTTGTTTCCAGAATTCAGAAAGGCTGGAAGGTGAGGTGGGGGACTACTGGAAACTTCAGGGCTAGCACTGGCAAGTTTTGTTTTTAGAAATGTTGTTCCCTTTGGTGAGGGCAAACTCAAGAGAGAAACTACGGCCATTTCCGGACTACACTCTTATAGCACGATTAAATCCAGCAGATTCTCTCTGTTGTTCTCTTTCTCAAAGACCGTAGCTGTGGCAGCTGCAATGGAAGGAAGGCCTTTCACCAGCCACTGGGATTAAGGCCATTTCCACACTGGACTGTTATAGTGCTACTATTCCACTTTCAACATCCTATGGAATCCCGGGGCCCTTGAGGCCTCTCCCTAAACTGCAAACCCCAGGATTCCATAGGACAATGAAAGTGCAATAGTAGTACTATAACAATCCAGTGCAGAAATGGCCTAAGGCACAATGGAGGCATGCCTGGCTGCTCCCTCGTGCATGCCAACAACACTTAGGCCATTTCCACCCTAGGCTGTTATAGTGCTATTATTCCACTTTCAACATCCTGTGGAATTCTGGGGTTTGTAGTTTACTGAGGCCAAAGAGCTCTCTGGCTGAGAATTCTAAATGCTCCCCCCTAAACTGCAAACTCCAGAATTCCACGGGATGCTGAAAGTGGAGTAATAGCACTATAACAGTGTAGGGCAGAAATGGCCTTAATGTCTACAGCAAAAGACGTCTGGGCTTGTGAAAGGAAATCTCATACAGGGAAGCCATTTTCCCTTGTGTAAGAAGTGATCTAAAGATAGTCTCTTTAGTTTATTTAATAAAGAAGGAAATGCGCTCTTCCTCTCCTCTGAAGGCCCTCCAACCAATTCTAATCGATCCATGGTAGCAATTTGCCTTTTTTAAAAAAAATAATATTTCTAAAAAAAGTTTGAACAATTAAACTTACATGTTTCAAACAAGAAAAAGGAAAAAGAAAAAAAAGTCAAACTCAATGATCATCATTATACACAAACACATCAAAAAAGAATAACAAATAAAATAAAACTTCCCCCTGCATGCCATTGGTTATTCCTTTAATCATTCATTCATTCATTCATTCATTCATTCATTCATCTCTCTCTCTCTCTCTCTCTCTCTCTCTCTCTCGTTACTCATGCCCTTCTTTTCATAATGAATTCTATAATAAATTTATTTACCTGTGTCACAAGTAGTTAGTTTTACTCGAAGAAACTGGCTACTGTTAATGCAGAGTAATTGTTTCTGAGGAAATTAATCAGCAGGTCCCACGTTTTTAAATAATTATCAGTAGAACCTTCTTTTATCAAAATTGTTAACCTGTCCATAATTGCCATATCTGGTAATTTTAGTAACCATTCATTTACTGGAGGCAGTCTATCTGGTTTCAGTAGCAATGTTCAAAGACCTACCTGTGTTGCTCAGTTTCACTATGAAAAGGAAAGAAGAAAAGGATGCACGAAGTGGAGCCTTGTGCAGTTGCATAGGGACGTGGGTGCGGAGGATGCGATTTGCCCCAGGCGGCAATGTTTTTGGGGCGTCCTGGCCCGCCGCCGTGCCCCCGCGTGCCCTGGCCGTGCCCCCAAGCACCGCAGTCGTGCCCCCCCTCAAACACACTCCAAGCTCTGCCACTGGCCTCATGGTTCCTTGAGGACCACAAGTCTTCCTCCCCTCCTCCTTTTTTCCCCTGTGGTTTTAATTCATCCGTCTGTACCAACGTTAAATATTGGTTCTGAGAAGAAAAGAAATCTCGGCTGATGCTTGGAACAAGCCGTGTGCACTGAATTGGCTGTGGGAACAGAGGCCTGCTCCCTGGCCCACACGGGGCCAGTGGCATGAGGATTTCTAGAAGACACTTATTGTTTCTCATAATTGCATCACCATTTTTAACCTTATCAGCAGACAAACTGCTTTACGATGTTCCTACCATTCGTTCACCTTTCAGGTTTAATAGCAACTTCGTTGAGAGGCTGAGTAGCCTAGGGTTGTGAGACTGTATTGCAAAGAGGTTTTGTTTTGTTTTGTTCTATATATAACGGAAAGGTATTATTAGGGGGTCCTTGAAAGTTCAAGATAACGTAGCAAGCAACCTAGCTAACCTTTCCCCAGCTGGGAAATTAATATTCCTCTTTCCCTGCTAAGACAGTTTGGTGGGGGGGAAAGTGCCAAATGTCACACACCGAAAAGCAGTAATGACAGCCTGAAAGCATGTTTTGAATGTTGATTGACGAATACCTCCCATCACCACTGAACATGCTAAATGCATATAATCAGGGCTTAAGCAACTTTAGTTTCAAAACACAGTTTCTCACACACCCAGGTTTTCTTTGTGGAGAGGAATGGAACAAAAGTTTTAAAAAGCAAATACTGTAAATTGTAGGGCGGGGGGGGGGGGACTGCAGAGGAAGCAATGCAGCATCACTTCCAGCTCCCATTTTGATTGATTTTTAGCCAGTACTTTCAGGGTTTTTTATTTTTTTTGGAGGAGGTGTTTGGAGGGGGGATATAATAACTAAACGCTCATATTTATCGTGCCCCCCCCCTTTTGACTGGTTTTTAGGAGAAAGGCCAACTGGAATTTGGCCAATTTTACAACTTGACCCTCTGCATTGAGAGATACCACTAAGTGCAATGGTGCCTACTCTTAGGTAACTATGTACAGGACTGAAATGATCTTCATCTCGATAAACAGGTTGTCATGCTTCATACTGCTGCTCTTTGGCGTATGCATGCACACTGCTGTGGTACGCTCCTGAGCTTCAGACTTGATATCCACCCCACTGCTACCCGTAACAAATATTAACAATCCCAAGAGATCAGTGGTCTAAGAGAAAGGTTACTATTGTGACCAACCTACCTCAGTCGGGCCACGTCCGCACTAGGCGGTTATAGCGCTACGATTCCACTTTCAACCTCCTATGGAATCCTGGGGTTTGCAGTTTCGGGAGGGGCCAGTCTAAAAAAGTGTGTCACCAACATGAAAAGTTTGGAAAGCTCTGTCTTACGTACTGTTAAAAGACATTTAAAAGATAATCGTTTGGTATAAAGAGTGTTCACTGAGGCTGGTATACAGACCATCATCATCTTTGTTATTTAAATCCCACTTTTTTCCCCTACACTGGGACTCAAGGCAGCTTACAAATTAAAATGATTACTGCATACAGTTGGCCCTCCACATTCACTGAGGTTTGGGGAACAGGATCCTTGCAAATGTGGAAAAACCACAACTATCAAAATATATCTGTGGAAAGGGGGCCAAGGCATGGTGGCGAGAACAAGCACCCAGTGTCTAAGCCAAGTCAGGGAGGGGTCGGGATGGTGGCCCTATACTCCCCTCTCCCATCCATCTCCTTCCTTGGGTGTTGGGGAGGCTCCAGGGTAGGGTTTGTGGTGCTGAGAAATTGGGCTGCAAGCTATCCTTAGCTGGGCAGGCAGTGACTGGTGGAAGAGGAGGAGGACCAGAGGTGGGTTTTTAAAGGGCTGAACAATCTGATTGGAGCTGCTGAGAGGGAATGTTCCCCTAGAGAAGAAATACTTTGGTGGGGGCAGGGGTTAGAGAAACTCACAAATAAATGTGTGAAAGTTAAAACTGCAAATCTGGAGGGCCAAGTGTGATTAAAACCATGCCAAAAGTCAATACTATAAACCATTAACAACATTAAACTGTTACCCTGATTTCTGGGGTCCCAAGAGGGACACCTAAATGCGCTCTCAATTATATAAGTTGGGGAAATTATCCAAGAGCACAGGCTAGCAATGCGAGAGGCAGGATCACGTAGCGAGATCTTGAACCCTATGTTTATGGGGTCAGGCCGAGTCAAGGAGCACGCAGAAGCTGAAATAATAAATGTTGTTTTATTAAAAATACAATCAAACAGTGTATGCAGCACACCCGCACAGATAACTAAAGAAATAAAGGTTGGAGTGGGATAGAGGGATTTTTAGAGGAGTTGTTGGTTTGGGTGATACTCCACCTGTCCTGAAGCCCGGTTGGAAGCGGAGAAGCTGGGGAGCGTGGATCTCAGCACGTGGAGCTGAGGGGAAGGCTTGCTGGACAAAGCGACAGCAAGGCGGGATGGAAGCCAAGAGCGATCCAAGGAAGCGCTCAAAGTCAGGGGTTTTTATAAGGAGAATTGTGACCGCAGGCTAGTTCGTACTTGGGGAAAACAAGGATTTTGGGGCTGGAGACAAAGCCTCCGAAAGGTCAGCATTTGAATGATTGAATTATAGCCAAATTGTCAATAGAGTAGCCAGTACGCAAACGCGGAGTGCTTGACAGATGAGGATTCTTCTAATCAAGCTGCCTGCTCGGGGCAGGGAGTTCTTTGTAAGCAGCGTGCATACATAATAGAGTACTTGCCTTTGAGGTCCCCTGAAGCGGCGGGACGGCTATTTCTGGCCTGCCTGTATTGTGTTGAAATATTACAGCGATTATTGGCGAGCCTGCGTGCGTGCTTGTCCGGGGGCCTCGCAAGCACGTGGAGGGGACAGAAGGCCAAATTATTAATACCAAAATGATATCTTAATATCCCACAAGCTCGGGCTAGCAATGGCGGTAACAAAACCATTAACAATGTTAAAACAATTTGAAGTTCCTGCAAGCCCATTCCTTAAAAGAAATGCCTCTTTTGCAGAGTATGGCCAGACACAGAGGGGAAGGTTCTAGTTTCCCATGTAGAGCTTCATAAGTCATAATCAGCACTCTGAATTATGGCTGGAAACAGGGGCCGTCGGCAGAGCTGTTGGACAAGAGGAGTTCTACAGTCCCCGTAACCAGCCCCAGTTAACACTCTGGCTGCAGCTCTTTGTACCAGATGAATTTTCCAAACACTCTTCAAAGGCAGGCCCACATAGAGCTCATGTATCACTGTGATCAGATATGGCCTCTCCAGGAAAGGGTGCACTTGGTGCACCACCTTTAAGTGTGCAGAAGTGCTCCTGACTGCTGCAGAAACCCAGGGCATTTTAAGTGTTCGGAGCAAATTAAGCTCATTAAGCACTAGAAATATTTTGAGTGGATCTTGTTCATGTTTCATTCCATTAAGAAAAACCCTAAAAACCTGCCCCTCCCAAATAACGAATGAAAAGATAACACACACAAAAAAACATGAAAAACATACACACACATCACAACTGACTTCTTGAGTGACATAATGAGCCATTAATGTTTTAATAACATTTAATAGTAGCAGATTATTGGGAGGAGGTGGAAGCAGCGTTACATAAAGTTACATAATGAATCACTTTTTAAAACTAACTTCCTTGGTTATGCCAGCTAAGTCACCAAGACAATTCGCATACCCTCAGTCATTTCACAGATGAAAATCGGGACATGCATGGCCAAACAACAGGAAAGTGTGGACAGAAAGGCAAAAAGTTATTAAGGAGGAAGAACACACAAGCTAGGAGAGCCTGCAGCAGTTTGCTTCTGCCTAAGCCCACAGGGAAGGACAAGATCCCACTCCTCCTCTCCTCTCTCCCCTGCTGAGTTAATGGAGTGCAAACTATTTTGCTGCAGTTTACAATTGAAGTAAACTAGCCACAAAAGGGGAGAGTGGGAGGAGAAGAGACAAACTGTGGCCATTTCTGCCCTATGCTATAGTGCTATTATTCCACTTTCAACAGCTTGTGGAATCTTGGGGTTTAGGGAGGGGGATTTAGGATTCCCATCCAGAGAGCTCTTAGGCCTCAATAAACTACAAACCCCAGAATTCCACAGGATAGCGGAAATGGTCCAGGACATTTTAAAAGCAATGGAAAAAGTGAGACAACAGAGGATTAATTGGGAATGTTCCTGCCAAATCAGGACAGTTGGAGGATACAGATGTAGGTCAAGGTCTACATCAGAGACAGGTACGGATTTATTTATTTGACTTACATCCTAAAAGCTGCAAGGCAGATTTTTTTTAGGCAGGAGGCTTCTGTTGAAATTCTCTGGAAGTAAAAAAAACAAACAACTGTTCTCATTTCCTTTCTGCAGGAGTAAAAAGATGAAGCAAGGATAAGAAGTTCCAGAATGGCTGGGCCTGATAAAACTCTGCACAGAATAATTTGCCTGAGGTTGCTAGCTAGCTGGGAAGGGAGACACCTTCTCTTCTAAATATTAAGATACCTTTCCGTTTCTCAGCTCCCAAAAGAATAAGAAACACTGTTGGAAATCCCCAGTGCTGTCAGATGTGAGCGGCTTCTTTCCTGCTACTGTACTAATTACCAAATACTTCATAAGAGGAAATGGTCATGTCAGTGTTATATTTGCCTGGGGAAAATGTGAATCTCAAAACATGGATATGAGAAATGTATTCTAAGCACTCTATTTAACATGAAGAAGGGAACGGGTCTGAAACTCAGGGAAGTTACCTATCTCCAGCAGTCTCAACACACTAACAGAAATTTGATTTTCTGTTTCGAAGTTTCATTTTAAAAAAAATCAGATAAAAGTTACATTGATGACTTGGATCGCTGCATTGCAGTCAGCCCTCCACATTTTCAGATTTCACTTTTGCGGATTTGATTATTCACAGATTCTGGGGCCGAGAGTCTGTGACACGCCCAAGGTCACCCAGTGGGTTTCCATGACTGAGAAGACGATTGAATCCCGGTCTCCAGAGTCATAGTCCAACACTCAAACCAAACAGAGAGTTGTTATTAGTGGAGGTTGTGATGGGTATGTGAAAGCTCTTGATGGAAAGAGGGCCATTTTACACTGCCAAGAGGAAGAGGAATCAAGAGGAAAGTTCTTTTATGGAGAATACTACCTCCCCCTCAGGGAGTGTGACCCCTCGTGAGTTGTATCTGGGCATCTTAATACAGTGAGCCCTCCACATTTGCAAGTTTCACTTTTGCGGATTTGATTATTTGTGGATTATTTGCTGTCACCTCTGCTGTTTCCCTATGCTGTTTTTAATAGGGACTGCAAGTCTCATGAGACTGAGAAACTACAAATGAGGTTTGTAAGTCCCTATTAAAAATGATGTGGGGCAGCAGTAGAGGTGGCAGTTAGCCCCACTGACCACCCACTTCTGCCTTGTGAAGGAACCCTGAATCTATGGTGAGCTGAATGTGGTGATCATACTTTTTTGTGTATTAAATACGGTTTGAGAGAGCCTAGAGTTGTTCCCGGTTTTTCTGCTTTCATGGGGGTCCTGTGTTCCTAACCCTAGCGAATGTGGAGGGATGACTGTATTTTTAAAATCAGGAAAGGTTATAAAGCCATAGCAGTATAAACCTGCAAAGTGCCTTTGAGGCCCTCTAGTCCAACCCCCTGGTCACTGCAGGATTGGCAATGTGGGAAGATGCAAGTGAAGCATCTCTGGTGGATCATTCTCCTTTTTGAGCTGAAATATCTCCAGTTCAAGGAAGCTCACTGTCACTGCCTGAGGCAGTCTCTTCCCCTGCTGTACAGATTTTATCATTAGGACAGGATGCCCGATGGCACCTATTGAGCCAGCTTTATTAAAATGTATCTCCAGCTGAAATAAGAGGATTCATTTCCTCTGGACTGAGCTGAAAGAAATGATCTGAAAATCTCAGAAAGGTTGCATCCTTACTCTGTTTAACAAGGGCATCCTTTTCGAGTAACTCACATGATCTTCTGCATGACTTTCCATGCCATGCTTTTCAATTCTGCCAGCATTTGGGGTGACTTTTTTTTTGCACTTTTTAATTTAGAAAAAAAACCTTTGAATCTTATTTTCTCACCCACTCTGAAGATCACTTTTTCTCTCATTTTGCCCTATAATTGCCAGCATGTGGCATCCGCGTGTCAGCTGTTGGGCAGATGACGCTTGCCAGCCGTCCTTCAGAGTATACTGTTGCTTGGCACCGATGATGTAAAAGTTAGTTAAAATGCAGAATGCATTCTTGAAGAGCTTGGCTGCAAGAATGTAGGGGGAGGAAAGCTGGACGGATGTGTTAGGCATTCCAACTCAGGGGTGGATTTTTTTTTTCTAGAGGTCTGAATGGCAGTCTTTAAAGGATATCATGTGAAAAATCAGTTTTTCTGCTGGGGAGTTCCTGCAGTATTTCCAGAAGTAATAGGAAAAATGGTTGTTAGAGTTTATTACTGAAATCCAGAAATTCAGCTAATGAGAAAAATAATGAAAGTATACAAGGATTTATTGCTCTCCCTTAACATATAGCGATCAGACTGGCCAAGGTTCCTGTTTGGACTATACCTCCCAGAATTCTGCAGCCAGCACCTGTGGGATCCTGGGAACTGTAGTCCAGAAAATGTCTTCTCTAAGGTCTAGTCTTAATAGATCTACTCTTCCTCTTCCAGCAGTAAAGATGGAATGACTAGATCCAAGGAGAGAATTTTATCAGGAAAAGCACTGGAAAATGTAGCAGCAGTACTAGTATATTTTTCTTTTGTTTGTATAGCAGAAATTTCTGCACCCATATTTCTCTCCCAGAATGAGGAAAATGGTTTTGATTACTCTTCATCATGAGAAGGCCATGATGAAGAATAATCATCATGAATAGCAAGAAAAGCAATTAGAACAATTTTTAAGGCCAAATCTCTCCCTGTCTTCCTCTCTCCCTAACTCTCTCAAAGTAAACATAAAAATAAATACAAGTGCTTTTGAAACATTTCTTTATACTTCTCAGATGCTTGAAATCCCCCAGGAGATCTCTGCTTTTGCAAAAATCACACTTCAGTGATCAAATATCTCATCTGAAGAACCACAGAAAGAATTGACTGACTTCTTCCCACTATTTATGTACTGTTGTTATATCGCTCTTTGGAGAAGAGGCAAGTAAGTGGTAAAAGGAAAACAAAATGATTTCAGGCTGTAGAAGTGCTATATATGAAGTCAAAGCACTGGTCCATCTAACTCAATGACTGCCAGCTAAGCTTCTGCATTTCAGACAGGAGTCTTTCCAAGCCTTTCCACCTTCCAGGTGCACCTCCATTGGCAAACCTCTGACCCCCTTTCTACAAAGACTTTCTGCACCCACCCAGGCTGCCTTCCTTTTCTTCTTCTTCTACTACCTAGTTAGAAGTCTTTTCAGCAGCATCAGCACTGAGTGCATGGTGAGAAAAGGCTGGAGAAACACAGATTTTCTGCATTTGGTTGCAGCAGCTTGTCTGCAGTAAGCAGTTCAATAAGCAAAGCATGACCTGGGAAAAACAGGTCCTCTACTTTAGCCTATCCTACTGTAGTTGTGTGTGCCTGCTTACAACAGGCAAGGAAAACAGCAGCTGCCTCCAGAGTCCCTTATAAGCATGCAGGAACAGCAAAACAGACAGAAAGGGAGAGAATAGATAAGCCCGCCTCACCAGTTACTCCAGGCATAGGTCATTTCTGCACGACACTGTTATGGTGCTATTATTCCACTTTCAACATCCTATGGAATCCTGTCGTTTGCAATTTGGGGAGGATCATGTAGAATTCTCAGCCAGGGAGCTCTTTGGCCTCAGGAAACTACAAACCCCAGAATTCCACAGGATGTTGAAAGTAGAATAATAGCATTATAACAGTATAGTAGAGAAATGACCATAGATAAATTTGGTCCCCAAAATGGAAATCATAAGAACAGAGGGGGTTGATGACAGAAAAAGTTGTCCTCAGATGCATTGTGGAAGAAGTTCTCAAGTGATCCCTGAAGGCTGCAAATGTTTTTGTTTACTTATGGAAGGTATACATGATGTGGTTATTTCATTTCACGTGCACAAATGGTTTGTTCTAAATAATAAATTTGCTGAAACATGTGGAGATACTCTTCTTTCTTTGTGAGCTAGGAACCTATTGTGTTCTCTTCTAGAAAACTTCTAGTAGTTTTCTATTAAAGTAGTAATGCCCAGGAACACATCCACAGGTATACTTCAGTTAATGAAACAGAGAATCCTTTAAGAGAAACCTTGGTAGCATAGGTAGAAATAACATGGGAAAAAATAAGGATAGGTTCCTACACCACTAAAAAAGAAGAGCACTTCAAACATTTTGAACCTTCAGGGGGTCATTTGAGAGCTTCTTCCAAAATACGTCCAGGGACAACTTTTGATTTCACCAGCCTCCACTTTTCTTGTCACTTCCATTTTGGTGACCAAGCTGATCAGACGATGCTTTTTCAACATGCAAGGGGAGCTGGTGAGGCAGGCCAATTGACTTCCCCTTTTCTTTTGCCATTTCCGCAGGATGTTGAAAGTGGAAAGTATACTATAACAGCGTAGTCTGGAAATGGCCTTTGTTTTGCATTTCACACTTGGTTAGTAAGGAGGCAGCTCTTCTCCTTGCCTGTTGTAGGGTAAGCACAGACAGCTGCGTTAGGATTACCTGGAGTAGAATCCCATTTTTTCCCAGGTCAAGTTTTATCTACTACAAGCTTTGCTTACTACAGATATGTTTCTACCACCCAACATTGAAAGTCTGTCTTTCTCCAGCCCTTCTTCACCATCCTCCCAATGCCAGAGCTGCAAAAAACAAAACAGAAACTTTCAGATAGATGGAAGGCATGAAAACGAGGGGCTGGGCTGGATTATATGGCTTCTTCAATGGAGGTTTTGTTAACTGAGGTATGTCATGGATACAGGGCCCTTCTCCCATTCAGTGCTGACTTCTGCCCTTGAATAGGGGATGGAAACTCCCCAAGTTCCATTAATTAAACACTGCTACCACCCCCTGAATGAATCAAAATCCTTGTTTTAGTAACTGGAAGGAAAGGGATCTCTAAGTTTAGAGATTGTTGGCTCCCTCGTGGCTTCCCGCTGGACTACTAAGGCAGGGATTTTGCTTCAATTCAGTGGGTGGTGGCAGCATTTAATTAATGGAACCTAGGGAGTTTCCATCTTCTATTCAAGGGCAGAAGTCAGTACTGAGTGGGAGAAGGGCTCTGGGTCCATGACAAGGTATGCTTGTACTACCTGTACAATCCCAGCTGTTTAAGGCTATTCTAACTACCATGGACTTAGCATTCTTGAATTCGCTCTCCTAAACTACAGCATTAGAGGTATCTAGCTAAGGAGTCTAAGGGCCTTCACCAAATTACAAATCCCAGGATTCCACAGGAAAGAGCCATGACATTTAAATGGGTATCAACGTACTGTAATTGTGTAGTGTTAATGTGTCCCTGAAGCTGGCAGGTAACAATTGAACTCCGAACCTCTGCTATGGAAAAATAGAAATATGACTCTGCCAGTTGGTGCTTTCATAAATTTCATAAATGAAAGCAACCTTGATTCAACTGGAATAGAGTGGACTTGGAAAAAAGATTCTAAAGTATGCAAACTGAAAGGAAAAGGGCTTTTGAATTTTATTTCCATTTAACCCTTCTGGCTCCAGTTTAGAAAACTGCTAAACTATGTGCTTGTATTTCAGTACTTTCCCGTAGTTTTTTTTTCTCTCTGCAGCAGTACTGAGAGCTCTCAAGGGCCCTTTTTGCAACTTACCTTTTCTTGGCGCTGGGGCGCAGGGATGATGTGAGCAGCCTCTTGCAAGAGGCTCTTGCATCCTGCTGCTTTGGCTCTGCAGTTGTTGTCTGCCGGCCGGCCGGCAACATGAGGGCTCCGCCTCTTCCTTCTGCAGCGCAGTCGGGCATTTTCCCAGGCTGCGCTGGGGGAGGAAGCGCAAGTGCCACGGCTCCAGAGGTTCTGTACGCATGGTAAGTGCACGCGGGGCCCTGGAACAATGCGCAATCACGCACCATTTTCGGCTACAAGCCGAAAATGAAATAGTGCGCAATCGGTGGCTGCCAGCCCTGGCAGCATCACATGATTGCGAGGACGTCATCTGAAACGCTCCTCGCAATTGCGTGACACTCTGGAGGCCCTTTTGCATGGCAAGTGCTATGTGAAAAGGACCACAGGCTGGAGAAGACAGAGAAAGTAGGTAGAGACATTGTTTCCTTGAAGTTTCAAAAGGCTTCTGATGAAGACTATTTATCAAGTACTCCTCGGCAAGTTTAATAGTCTTGCAGATAAGAGGAAAGGTCCTTTTTTTGGATCAGTAACTGATTAAAAATAGAAAGCAAAAAGGAGGAATACATGGGCAGTTCTTGCAATGAAGGGATGTAAATAGGGCCATTCTCCTAAGGATCTGCACTGGGAATGATCCTTTTTGACTTCTTCATACATGATTTAAGGAATGTGGTGAGCAGTGAGGTAGCCAGGTTTGTAGACACTGAATTATTTAGGAGTGTTAGAACAAAATTGGAGTGGGAAGAGCTCTAAAGGGTTCTCTCCAGGCTACGAAAATGGGTTTTAAAATGGCAACCATAGCACAGTAAGAAATGTGAGCTGATGTAAAACCATAGCTTCGTATTTGCAGTAATGGGAACTGAGGTGTTGGAGATAGACCAGGGGACAAATCTTAATTGTGTGGTGTATAGCTCAAGGTTATTTTTTTTTAAAGAAATAAAAAACAAAGGCCAGCATTCAGTTACGTATGCATAATAACACAGAGTTATGCATCCATAACTCATCCATATTCAGAATCCCTACATAGTCACAACTGTGGCACAATTGACATAATTGTAACTGCCCTCAAAATCTACTTTACCAGGTGTCAGGAGGTCCGTTCCTCTTGTTGTCAGGGCATGGGTGGATGACGTTTCCCCTCTCCTCCTCCCAGTAAGCCAGGCTGCAACAATCAGAAGCAGGATCCTTGTCATACTTTTGTGTTGCAGACTCACTCATTGGTGGGAAGGGATGGAAACTTCATCCATCCATGACTTGATCCTCCATGAAATGGACCTCCTTGTGGGGGTGATGCCTGGTAAAGTGGGGAAGAGTTTGGCTGGGAGATGTTACTGAGTTATGCAAACATAACTCATGGGGAATAGCATTCATAAGGCCTTGGTTTTGGCACAAAGAGTGGTTTAAATGCACTTTTGCTATTTTGTGGAGTGTAATAGTGCTGTGTAGAGCCAGTATGGCTTAGTGCTTTGAACCTTGGACTACAATCCTGGAGACCAAGGTTGGATTCTCCTCTCAGCCATGGAAACCTACTGAGTGACCTTGGGCACATTGCACACTCTCAGCCCCAGAGAACCCCACGATAGGTTTGCGTTAGGGTCATCATAAGTTGGAAACAGCTTGAAGGCACACAACAACAACAATCATGCTGGATATAGACTGCATCCACTTCCAGAAGGGCCAAATTTGCCCCTAGTCCCACAGAGTTTCCTTAAAACTTCAGATGAAGGGAAAACAATCTCTTGACCATTGTCACCTTAGGCTCTTTTAATTTTCAAATTAATTACATTCTATTTGGTTTTTTGTTTCTTGTGGTAGCTGATCCTCGGTTCTGTGTTATTTATGAAACGCCACTGTGAGATGTTGCTGCAGCTCGTTGGGGATCTTAATCTGTCACTCTCTTTGTTCTGAGATCATTTTTCTGTCAAAATAACCCTTTGATGACAGGCGAAGTTGCTTCATCAGCTGCCCACACACACCTGTATAGAACGTCAGCTCCCAAAGATGGTGTGACAGTCGCTGCCAGAAGTGTCACTCACCGGCTTCTGAAAGGTGTATGATGGACATGACTGAAGGGGCAGGTCACCGTCTCCTTTCAAAATGCAGTTCTAATTGATTAATAATAATAATAATAATAATAATAATAATAATAATAATATACTCAATATACACTTACCAGATAATTTTTTTTCTAAGAAAGTTGTGGAGATCTAAAAATAAGACAGCACCCACTTGCAATCTAATAAACACAATACAAAAAAGAAACCAGAAAGGGGAGGGAGGAGGAAAGACAGCAGGGGATTAACCGCTCCATCGCTGGGTGGCAGATGGGCGTAGGATGGTCTCCTCCTCTTCTCAGGCAAGGGTGGCCCAAGACAGTTTGTGGGCTGAGGCAAAAAAACAAAGAGACGGTGCCTCGCTTCTACTCCTGTCATGGACCCCGGGCCCATCTCCCACTCAGTGCTGACTCTGCCCTTACGTAGGAGATGGAAAGTCCTCTGGTTCCCTTAATTAAACGTTGCCACCACTCACTGAATTAAAAATCCCCATCTTCGTAGCACAGTGGGATGCCACAAGGGGGCCTTCAGTATCTAAGCTTAGAGAGCCCCTTCCTCCTCCCACTCCCTCCGGTAGAGAGGAATCCTATCTACGCATGTTGCTGAGAATCACGTGGAAATAGCGAGAGCGGTTTAAATAGAGAGAGTTGTTTAAAAGAAAGCATTTATTCTAAGAACAGGCAATGTAAATAACAGAAGATATCACTATGCATGGGAGCTCCTTCCCCCAGGTTCGCTTAGTAGTTACAGTTATAGATAGTTACATTCTATCAGCCAGGGCTTTTAAAAGAACAGAAATCCTAATGCGGCTATCAAAGAAACGTCCTAGCTGAGACGTTCTGCAGAGGCAGAGCCGGGAGACGAGGCCTCGCCAGGCCTACCGGCAACCAGCGATATGCCTCCTCTAGTTGCTGTCTTTGTTCTTCTCTTTTCCTTGTGGTCCCCTGAGGCTTTTAAAAACTTTTTAAAAACCAAGCATCTCGAAGATTCTCACCTTTCTCCTCCTGGTTGGGCAACTATCTCTTGTGACCTGTGATGTCTTCTGTGATGCTGACCCCCAATAAAATGTAGCCTAACCCAGCATCTCATTAACCCGTTGTATGCCTGGAGGGAGAACGATCTCCCTTCAGCTCTGTTACCTGGATAATGGGAACACCCATTGTCGCAACTCCATACACAAAGTGTGACTGGAGGACAACAGAGTCCTACTTCGACACTAGTAATAGGGTAGTATCTTACAAGGGGAGCAATTCAACTGTGGGGGTACTGGGAAGTCCATTTAGCACGCACAAATCTCTGTCTTCCAGAATCTATCCCTGCATCTGCTATCTGTGGTGACTGCTTCACTCTGCCTAATAGTAGGGCTGGTCCTGTTCCTAGGAAGCTGCCTCCCTGTGATCCTTGATTCTTTCACCCTCCCTGTGATTCTTGATCTTCTGACTGGTCT
The DNA here is from genome assembly GCA_030412105.1 of Cyclura pinguis. NCBI lineage: Eukaryota > Metazoa > Chordata > Lepidosauria > Squamata > Iguanidae > Cyclura > Cyclura pinguis. Next base: position 127,951,443 of record CM059604.1, on the reverse strand, counting down.
TTTTTTTTTTTTTTTTTTAGGAGAAGGGTTGTTGCAGTAACTTCATACATTGGGCTGAACAAATCTGGTACTTTCTGAGCCGAGTGTGGAAAGTTAATGCCAGGAAAATGTCATCGATAAATGGGCAATGGCAGGATGATAATCGGGATGAAGTCTGGTTGGTAGGATGAAGAGGGATTCTGGGAATTGCAGTTAAAAAAGAAGCAGCTTGACTGTTATGGGCTTCTAATGGTATGCTCTTTTGCCGATTTTTATCATCTGCCTTGCAATGGATTTCCAAAATTTATATAATTACATTTTAATAATAACAATTTTTGTATGTATTTTATTGATCCTGCTGGGAATGCTCTAGCTAGAGATCCTGAGTATAGACAGTTGGACTCAGTGGCTCATTGGCCCCCTTCCAGCTCTATGATTCTGTGATTTTATGTGTTTGTGCGTATTTTAATCTGGATTCCCTCTGCTCTTTCTAAAAAGCCTTGAGATGCAGGATAAGGAAAAATACAGGATATAAAAGAATTGATGACAACTACAGCAACATACCTTCCACCTATCCTAATTAGGCAAGGACAGTCCCAATTAATTCTCTGCCATCCCATTTTTCAGCTGCTTTTAAAATGATCCAGTTTCTCTCTCCTTCTCCCACTTTTCCCCTTTCTTGTCAGTTTGCTTCAGTTGCAGCAAACAGTTCAAAGTGCAAAAGTAGATTGTATTCAATTAACTCAGCAGTTAAGAAGACAGGAAGAAGCAAAATCTTGCCCTTCCCAGTAGGTTCAGGCAAAGGCAAGCTGCTGCTGCATCCTCTCTTGTTTATGTTTTCTTCTTCATTAATAACTTTTGCCATCTTGACCACACTCTGATGTCTCTTGGCCACAAGTCTGCATGTTTTCATCTGTGAAATGCTGTAGGATATGCAACAACTGCCACTTTTTCAAGCTCTTCCAACCCTCTATAGACCGACAACCTTGCTTGACAAGCTTGCTGCTGGATAAGATGATTGGTTCTTTCCAGAGCCTGATTGCCTGTTGATGACGACAACAGAATGTGTACTTGATGCTGAGTCTGTCTGTCATTTTGAAGTCTCAGGCCATTTCCGCCCTAGACTGTTATAGTGCTATTATTCCACTTTCAACATCCTATGGAATCTTGGGGTTTGCAGTTTAGGGAGGGGCCTCAAAGTCTAGGGCAGAAATGGCCTCAGTCTTGATCCTGTATAGCTGGGCTCACCAAGGGCAATTCCATTTAAAGCACCACTTCAGATCTCAGTACCTGAGGTTTTGACTTTTCTTCCCTTCCATCTCCTCTAGGCCCTCATGAAGGAACTGTTAAAACAGGCTCAGTTTCATAATTTCCTCCAGAATTTTGAGCACTGCCTCAGCTTCATCCACTTGCCTTGGTGTTGAAAGAGCAGTGTGCAACCTGCTGTACCATATGTTTATCTCTTTAACTGTCAGCAAAGGAGACAAATAAATGCTTTTTCTTTACTGTGCGGTAGAGAACACTCTGGGTTAAGGAAAAAAAAAGAACAAAAAAGAAGTGGTGGTTTTGAAATGTCAAGGAAACCAAATGTGCACGCTTGGGTTGATCCAGACCTTGGATAGTCTCACCCTGAAAAGACGTTTTTTAAAAGAAGACAGTCTAATAGCTGAGAGATCACAGGAGAGAGAAAGAAAGGTGAACAGTTTCCTTAGAGTGCTGATACTAAAGAGAAGATGTTTGTTGGTTTGATAGAGACAGAAGGGTACGTAGTGCTACTCTGTGTGTGTCGGGAAGGAGCTTTCAGGTCACCTGCAGACTTACGGCAACCTCGTGAACTTCATAGGGATTTCTTAGGCAAGGAATACTCAGAGGTGGTTTTGCTATTACCTTTGAATTATCTGAAGGGGTGCGAGATAGCAATAATGGGGCTAAATGATAAATTCTCTATGGAGGAGGAGAAGAAATAGAAGTTAAAAGGTAGAGATATTGGAAAACATATAGAATTATAGAGAAAAATTTAAAATACTGAAGAAATACAGAAATGGATATAGATAATTAAAGATATCATGGGTAATATTCTATATACCGAGAAGTTTTAAGAAGTGAGGTTAAAGCCTTTATAGATACAAGGTTGATGACAATAAAGTCTGAAATAATCTGAAAATGGAAGAAAAGATAGAGGAGTAGGAAAATTATATACAAATATGAACCACTTGGAAATGGAAATGAAAAAGGAAAAGAGGAATGATAGAAAATAAAACCTTGAGTTAAAAGTGAATGTCTGAAATTTAAGAAATTATAAGGATAGATAAAGATGGAGGTTCTTTTCTTGTTTTTTAAAAATATTGTCTATTTGATACTTAATTGTTGGTAACTACTAACTAGAGAATCACCAAGGAAGACAGGAAAGGAGAATAAGGGAAGACATTAAATGTTAAATATTTCTAGAAACCTTGGTTTGTTATTTGTGAAGCTGGGTATGGAGTGTATGTTTGTGTGTATTGGTTATAAGCAGACTTAGGCCATTTCCGCACTAACCTGTTATAGCGCGATGATTCCACTTTCAACATCCTCTGGAGTCCTGGGGTTTGCAGTTTCGGGAGGGTCCAGCCGGCCCCTCCCGAAACTGCAAACTCCAGGATACCGGAGGATGTTGAAAGTGGAATCATCGCGCTATAACAGTCTAGTGTGGACATGGCCACTCTGAGCTCTTTTCTTTGAACCGGGGACTACCCAGCGCATGACAATATCTCTGTGCAATTGTGGTTGATGCTTAAAGTATCATGTTCTATGACATCACTAGGGACTGCCCCTTGTCACTTACTAGGGCCCACCTCCCATGACGTGACAAGGGGTCATCCTTCACTCTCAGGTTTTGATGCTGAAATCTCAGGATTGACCTGGCAACCTTTTGGTATAATGGAAGACTGTCACCCATTGCCAGTGCTGAAGTGAGAGTCATCTGCCAGTCCAATCTGCTTCTGAATATGGAATGGAAGGAGGTGGGAACCATTTTTCCTTTGCCTCAGACAGCAAAATACCCCACACTGGCCCTGTTACCACATCTCTTCTACCCGACCCTAGGCGGCTAAATTACAGTTACTGGTTAAGAACAATAAGCATTAAATTCTGAGAAGCCTGCCTGCTACGTACATAATGATACTCCTGTCAGCAACATTGAGAGAGTTTATTGTTCCTGAATAGGTCAGGACCTACCTTGGGTATTGAGAAAGTGTTATTAACTGTTGTTTGGTCTTGTTTCTTGCTGCTTAACCATTCCTGCAAAGCACAGCATTGACATCAAGCTTCACAATGAAAAAAATATATATAGGGGAAAAGGTTTATTACTAAATGTTCACTGCCATTTGTTAATGTCCTGCAGTTGCTCCCAGAATCTGTTTTGCAGATGGGACTTCGCTTTGCTCTTGGACAGAAGGCAGAACTGCTGTAATTGCAATGCTTCTAAACATATGGGGACCAATCTTTTGCTTACCTCTGTTGTAATTTAAAATGGAGACTCATTCCTAAGGAAGGGCTTGCAGGGCATTAACAGGACAGCGAGCAGGAGGAGGGTTGGAGAGAACGAAAGAGAAAAAGAAAAAGACAGCCAAAATATTTCAGTGGGGATGGTAGAAGAGAATACAATCAGAAGGAACCATTTCAGATCCAAAAAAGCTTTATTCAGGGAGTGGTGAAAGGGGAGACCTGGGGCTACATTTGGCAAAAGACTCCTTTTTGTGCACCTCTGCACATCCGGGTGCTCTGGGTCACTCATTTTCTGGAAGTTTTCGGGAAGAGTAACTCACCTTTCAAGATGTTTCGAGAATCACAAGTCTGAAATCCTGACCAGGTAGAGTGGCAGCAGTGGCAATAAGGGCAGACGTGAAAGTAACCACATGGCAGAGGTTGTGTTGCTTGAAGGGATGGTGGTCATTGCACAGTCAGCCAAGAATTCTGACCTCTGCAATGACCAAAAAAGTGAATTATAGTTATGCAAGTCTGAATTCTGCCAACAGGATTTGTAATTCACCAACAGAATTTTGGCTTAAATCCAAAAAATAAGGAAGATATTTTTCCGAGGCAGCACTCTTGCCCTGAGAGTCCTCCTCTTGACCTGAGGACCAGAGAAGAGGGTCCAGGCCAGTCCCTTAGATCTGGAAATCCTGCGCCCAACTCAGGCGATTTCCGCACGAGACTGTTATAGCGCTATGATTCCACTTTCAACATCCTATGGAATCCTGGGGTTTGCTGGTTCGGGAGGGGCCGGAAATGGCCTCATTCTGAGAGTGGAATTCATTATCCTCTTAATTGCAAGGAAATGATGGAATGAACACTCAGGCCTGAAAAGGTCATAAAAATTATGAAACAGGTATTGCAGGCATTTTTTTTTTTAACAAGGACACACGGAAATCAGATGTCCTGCAGGGCTTAAGCTAATTTGTTGTATTTCTCACTTTGTGCACTGAAGCTTTTTGATGTCTCTAGCATTGATTCCCTGGAGGACGGAGACACATCAAAAGAGGTCTGATGTTTTCCTTAAGCTTACTGACCAAAAATAATGCTTATGGGGTTGTTTTTCCCCAAATGCTGATGGTTCAGAGATTTTTACTGTTGTTCTGCCAAAAGACCAAATTTCAAACCAGCTGTTTGTTCTAAGAAGAAAAGATTTATGCCACTTAATAGGGGAAAGTATCTCAGGAGAGGAATAGATCAGCAAATTTAATGTGCGTGACATAACAGAGAAGAGAGTTAAGTAAAAAAATGTAGCTAAAGAAAAAGAAATGATAAAAGACCTGTAAAATAAGGAATAGAATCTAGTTATCTGTCACCTGTCAGCACAGAAGTAACCTTTCCATTCACTCTACTGTCTAGAAGACAAGTTCATCTACTGAAGCTAAGTGAGGGTAGATTCAGGACTGATAAAAATAACCACTTCTTCACACAGTTCTTCAAAGTTCAGATGTAGTGTTTATGGATATATATGGTCCAGATCCAGGTCACCTAAAGGACTGTATCTCCCTACTTGAGCCTGCCCAAGCCCTAAGATCTTCAGGGCAAGCCTTTCTCAGTCTCACTACCTTTCCTGACATACCTGGTAAGTAAAAAGGAGAGGGCCTTCTTGGTGCAACCTTCTGAATTCTGGAACTCTCTCCCAGAGAGGTTAGGATGGCAGCCTGCTTGCTCTCCTTTGTCTAGTAGCGGAAGATTTTCTTATTCCAGCAGGATTTCAGGAATGGAATCAAATAGGCTTTTAAAGGTTGTACTGTATCATTTGTTTATATATTTTATCTTTTAATGAATTTTTAATGGTTTTAATTCTATAAATTGTTTAATTTCTTTCTCAAGAAATGTATTTTTTTCTGATGATTGGGTATGTCCTGTTCTGGTTTTAATATCCTGTGAGCCACCTAAATACCCTATAGTCATCAGATCTTGTCAGAAGCTAAACAGGGTCAGCTCTGGTTAGTACTTGGATAGGAGACTGCCAATGAACAAGAGTTGCTGTAGGCTATATTTCAGAAGAAGAACCTGAGAAAACCAGTTCTGAGTATTCCTTGTGCAGGATAACCCTATGAAATTCATGAGGTCACCATAAATTGACAGGCAACTTGAAGGCACGTTCATGCATATATACACAAGCCACCTTGAGTCTCAACATTGGGGAAAAAGGCAAGATATAAATGAAAATAACCACTACCACTGCCACCATTACTACTACTACTACCACCAATATTATCCACTGGCAACTTAGTTACAAATTCTTAAGTAAGTAATATCTCCTGGCCCAACTCCCCAAGCCCACCTTAACAGCCAGCAGCCACACTGGGCAAAGGAGGTCTATTCAGCTGCCGATCAGGGTGAAAGGAGTATACGGTTTCCAACCCTCTCCTATCAGTGAGCAAGGCTGTTAACAATCAGAAACAAGACCCTCATTACAATTCCACGTGGCAGTCTCACTCACTGGTGGGAGGCAGCTGGAAATGTCATCCTCCTTGTGCCCTGATCGGCAGTGGAATAGATCTCCTTTCCTCAGTGTGGCTGCTGGCTGTTAAGGTGGACCTGAGGTATAAATACTAGTGGCAACAGTACCAGAATTGTGACTGTGTAGTATTACTGTCAAGGTCAGAACCCCAGGCAGCAAGCCAGCCCAGAGAAGGGAGAGGAAGAGATAGCAGAGTCCTGCCAGGAAGAGTCAAAGCAAGCAATTACTCATAGGCAGTCCATTTACCTAAGCCTGAGTGACAAGTGAAAGCCATAGTCAGAGTCCACAGTCCAGGGGTCAGGAGCCAGGAGATCAATCCAAGGTATCAGGAGCCAGGAGCTGGAAGCAAGGAGAGGGCTTGTAGAAAGTTTGCCACAAGCAAAGGAAAGCTTCCAGGCAGGCAGGCATATAGCCCAAGACACAGGTGTGGCTGGTCACTGCTTCTTGAACTTAATCAAGGAAGCCTCCCTTTGCTCAGCTCTCTTTACCTCTAGGTTATAAATGTGCAATACAGAATGTCCACCAAGAAGGAGAAAGGATAAAAAGAGATCATGATGACTTCTTGTCAGGATGGTGATATAGAGCATCAGAGGCAATATCCCTTTGTATATAGCCGTTCTTGGAGAATGTGAGATGGAGGGTGCAGTAGCCGCACTCATGTGTTGCTGGTTGTTCACTGTGTGCTGGAATAGATAAATCTTTGATCTGATCCAGCATGGATCTTCTTGTTTTCTTGGGTAGAATGTGCCATACTTAGCTTCTCCAGGATTTTACATCCCAGTGAAGCTACACGTTATAAAATATGGCTTCTCCAGCACTCAGCAGGACTTATGAGATCAGTCTAGTTTTCTTATATAGTTTCTACAATATTTTGTGATGTTTCTGTCTAACAGATGTGTTTGGGGTGGATTGGAGTGGGAGGAGGAAATCCCATTCAGCAAATATTTCAAAAAACCCTCCTCCAGTTTCTGCCTTTCAGAGTTCCCAGGAAAATAGACTTTCATTTCTTAATGCAAGAGGAACACATCTTAGGCCATTTCCGCACTAGCCTGTTATAGCGCTATGATTCCACTTCCAACATCCTAGGGAATCCTGGGGTTTGCAGTTTAGGGAGGGGCCTCAGAGGCCCCTCCCTAAACTGCAAACCCCAGGATTCCCTAGGATGTTGAAAGTGGAATCATAGCGTTATAACAAGCTAGTGCAGAAATGGCCTCTGTATAGCATAATACCAGTGGCAGAACACATGATACATCTCCATTCTGAAGTTAATTAAAATTTGTGCTGATTTGAAAGAGTTATTAAAAGGCATATCCCAAGCTCTCAATATTATTTTACGAATGAGATCCAGAAAAACACCTTTGATCATGATCCCTAATTTGCACTACAGATCTCTGGTATTTTATTAATATGGATGCAAAATAAACATCCTGCAGGAGATATAAAAGAGAACCATATATGTTACCAGATCATACATACCCTATACAGTGAAGAGGTAGTGCAATATGCATATCAACATCAAGAGGAAGCATTTTCAAAGAACTTTTTTTGAGTGTCCAAAGGGCTTTCTGTGTTTTATTATTTGTTTATTATTTTGGGGAGCATCAGCAAGTTTTCCAAGAGCTGTGCAAAGACAGATAAAGAATTACAAGATTAAAAACAGGACAGTCCCTGCCAGGAGGCTTACAATCTATGGTAATGGATAAAATACAAATGTAAAAAAGAAAAGAAAGGAAAGAATGAAAGGAAACAGAGAGGGAACTGAAAAGCAACTAAAAAAAGCAAATAAGAAAAGTTTGCCAATATTCTACACAGATTTTATGAATGAATAACTTTTGGTATTTGAAGTTTTTCGCTTTAACAAGGGTCCTGGAGGGGGCAAACTGTACATTCCCCCACCCAACCCTTTTCAAGACAGCACCCTCATCCTGAGATTCCTCACGTTGAGACTCCTTCCCTTGTCCATGAGGACTGGAGAAGAGGATCCAGGCAATGAAACAGAGGTACCTTAACTGTGATAAAGGAAAACGCTCAATAGATATTCTACGATTCTATATCTTAAACCAATCACCTAGCGGTACAGCTCCATTAGAAATTTGTCTGGGGCATGAATTCAATATATGCTTAAGTGCTCTGCCACCAGCCCCCCACAAACACTGTTTTTCTTTTTTACTTCACCAGGTATCTCTTTAGAGAATAGCTAAATGTATGTTATATCCATTTGCTTCACATGGCTGGGTTCTAACGTAGATGTCTAATGCCAGAAGAGTAGATGTAAGAATTATGGGTGGGTGGCCCTTGACTTGAGAGATAATTGGGTGAGCTGACCCTTGTTATGATACGATGGGGTGGGGGTCCAAATAAAATCTAGCAAAAAAAAGAAAAAAAGCTCTGTCACCTAGACCTCAACTGAGTGCAAATTAGTTTTAGGTGGGTGCCAGTGAAAGAGAATTCTCTTCTGCCAATCTCCATTAATAATTGAAGCTTCAGAGAAGATAAATGGCTCAGAGGAATATTAAATAATTTAAAAAGCTTCTGAAAACAGGAAAAGAAAGGTGTATGCATATGTTGTTAAATATATAGTCAGCTCTCCACTTTTGTGGGTTCAGCATTTGCGGATTTGTTTATCTGTGGATTATTTTATTGAAAAAATCTTATTGTTATTTGCCTGTGCCATGAAAAAAATAAATTATCTCTAGGAATCTCTATGTCCTCCAGAGGATTTCTATGGTGCACTTCCACCAGAAGTGGACCTAAGAGTTGTGTTGGAGGACTTCCTAGATTCCTAGAGAGAAAACTTCTCTAGGTATTACAAGGTCTTCCAGAGTGACTCTGTGGCCCGGTTCTGTTGGAAGTTGACCATAGAATCACACTGGATAACCTAGAGATTCCTAAAGTAGTGTTGTCATGTTTAAAAAAATAACATTCATGATTTTTATTTTTATTTGTATTTTTCCACTTCTGTGGAGGTCTTGTGCCCCTAACCCCTGCAAAAGTGAAGGGCTGGCTCTACAAGCAGTGAGATCTTTGACTATGTTTTACCCTTCAACATGTTCCTCATATCACAAATTTCATTAATTTGATGTTGTTTGAGGTTTAGCAGGTGGTGAGGTAGCCAACTTTGCAAGCATCTCACTCTAAATGGAGGCAGTGGGTCCCCTCTCCCGTTCTTCTCATGCAACCTAAAGGATCTGGAATTGGAGATGGAGCATAATGGTTATTTCCTGGGATTAAAAGCCATAACCTGAATCCCACTGGTAGTCCTGGACAGACCCATTAAGTCAAAGGGATCAACATACATGTTGATTGCTACTCAGTGAGTCTTCTCTAGATGGGAGTACTAATGGCACCCAGACCTTGTCCTTGTTTAGCCTGAAAGATGAGCTTGTTTGTGCCATGGAATGACAAGGAATAATCTTGTCATCTTTAGAGAATAGACACATAGGGCCTTTCCACACTACACTGTTGTAGTGCTATTATTCCATTTTCAACATCCTGTAGAATTCTGGGGTTTGTAGTTTACTGAGGCCAAAGAGCTCTCCAGCTGAGAATTCTAAAGGCCCCTCCCTAAACTGCAAACCCCAGGATTCCATAAGATGTTGAAAGTGGAATAATAACACTATAATAGTGTAGTGTGGAAAGGCCCATAGGCTCATAGATTCATTGAGCTGGAAGAGATCCCAAGGGCTATCCAGTCCAGCTTCTTGCCAGGGCACAAATAAAGTCTCTCTGACAAGTGGCCTCTGTTTTAAAACTGCCAATAAAGTAGAGCTCACCTCCTTCTGAGCTTGTTTATTTCGATGCTGAACAGCTGTTACTATATAGTCAGAATCTCCTTTTCCTCACCACAGGATGTGGCTTCCAGACCTCTTACCAACCCAGTCAGAATGATATGTGATAGCATGTACCACGTAGCATAAAATGAATGTTTCCAGCTGCCTTTGTTGCAAAGTATTGGTTTGGCTTCATAGTCAGCCTTCCACAATATTGTTCTAAACTGCATAAACACTATTTTCAATTGTTTAAAAAGTACTGGGAAGAAGAACAAATAGTTCTAGGAAAATGCAATCAGACATGTCCATAATTAGGAGAAACAGACTCTTTTTGAGTACAAAAAAAAAAAAAAAGAAGAAGTATCCTCTCAGTATTGGTGACACCATTGTTGCGTGCCTTAAAACCATTTCCAACTTACAGAGACCCCAAGGTAGACCTGTGCCAGGGTTTTCTTGGCAAGATTGGTACAGAGGGGGGTTGCCTCTGAGCCAGAGAGAGTGTGACTTGCCCATGGTTACCCACTGGGTCTCCATGGCCAAGCAGGGATTCAAATCCTGGTCTCGCACATTCTAGTCCGCTTTTGAAACTGCTACACGACATCACACTGAATGGCTGTATACCAACAAAACAAGGAAATTTACTAACATATCAAGAGTTCTTGAAATGGGAGGGCGACAAACCAAGAATGTGTACAGAAGAAGAATTAAAGGCTGAAGGTTTCCATGGAGACAACTCAGAGAAAGATTTAGAATGGACCAAAACGATACGGATTTGAGAGAAAAGAGAATGAATTAGATGTACTGATGGAAGATAACCAAAAGAAAAGAATTTCCAAATTTTATAAGTTATTGCTGAAAAGAGAAGTGGAATCAGAAGTAGTCAAAGATACAATGGTTAGATGGGCAGAGAATTTGGGACATCCAATTGAATTAGAAACTTGGGAAAGAGTGTGGAAAATAGATATAAAATTTACACCAAACTTAAATTTAAGAGAAAACTTTTATAAAATGTTCCACAGATGGTACATGACCCCAGCAAGTTTACGAAAAATAATGAAAAATAGGAATTCAAATTGTTGGAAGTGTGATGAAAACACGGGGTCTTTTTTCCATATGTGGTGGACATGTAAGATAGCGGGGAAAAAAAAATTGGAAGGGGGTACACGATGAAATCCAAAGAATTTGTAAGCTGAATTTTGAAATGAAACCGGAGCTTTATTTGTTAAATATGCTAGAGCAACAAAGGGAAATAAGAAGTCATCAGAAGATTAGATTTATAATAATTATTAGTTATTAGATATTATTATATCTAATAACTGCGGCAAGGTTGACATATGCGCAGCACTGGAAAGAAAAGAAATATATTGATGTAGAAGAATGGAAGTTAAAAGTTCTGGATATGATAGAGATGGAAAAGTTAGCATTTTCTTTGAAGAATAAATCTATCCAGAACTTTGAGAAAGAATGGAAAAGAGTATTGGATTGGGTAAGGATATAAATGTATGAGAAATCAAAGATGAAATAATGTAACTATTCTTCTCTCTGTAAGATAGAAATTATGTTTGTACTGGAATGGAAATAAGCAATTTCAGCTGGAAGATCTAAGCATGGAAGTGTGTGTGGGGGGGTCATTTTCGAGACAAACTTTCAATAAAAATTATATTGAATGGCTGTATAGAAGAGGACATTTCAGCAGGTGTGGCTTGTCATGCATTCAGGTAACAAGCAACATCTGCTAGAAGTTCCCAGTCCTGAAAAACCATTGAAAGTACAGGAGCTTCTACTCTACCTTAGGCCATTTCCGCAGTATACTGTTATAGTGCTATTATTCCACTTTCAACATCCTACGGAATCCTGGGCTTTGCAGTTTAGGGAGTGGCCTTTTTAGTGCAGAAATGGCCTTAGTGCTGACTGCCTGTTATTGTTGTTGTATGCTTTCTGACTTACAATGACCCTAATGCTAAACTATCATGGAGTTTTCTGGCAAGATTTGTACAGAGGGGGTTTGCCTTTGCCTTGCCCTGAGGCTGAGAGAGTGAGACTTGCCCAAGGTCACCCAGTGGGCTTTCATGACTACATAGGGATTCAAACCCTGGTCTCCAGAGCTGTAGTCCAATACTCAAACCTCTACACCAGAGCTTTCCGAACTGTGTGTCACGACACGTTAGTGTGTCGGCTGCAGTGTGTAGGTGTGTCGTGCGAATGTAGCGAGTGGAGAGGCTGCCTCTCCCACTGCCACTGCTTCTGCCCCAGGCCGAGGAAGACCCCAGCAAGGGCTGCAGTGGCAGGCCAGACTTGGGTAGATGGGCTGCCTCCACTTACTGTGTCACTGTGTTGCAAAATGATGCATGTCTAAGAAGTGTGTCACCAACATGAAAAGTTTGGAAAGCTCTGCTCTCCACCATACTGGCTCTATTAGTGACACACACCAACCCAATTCATCTCTAACTTTGGTAGTGTTTCTCTCATCTACCGAGAATTTTGCTCTAGGGAAGGGAGAGATCAGGATAACAGCCGGTCTTCTTATTTTCTGAAATGGAAGTCAGTCATCATTGCTTTGTTTCAGAATCCTCGGTGCAACCTGGCTGTTCAAGTACCTAGCAGCAACTAGCTCATTCAGTCCAGAATCTCTCAAAGGCAAACAATAGTTGGCCTGTTTATTTATTTTTACATCTTTGACATCCTTGTGCCCCTTCTCTCTATACTCGGCTTTTAGTACTGCCCAGCCTGATGAAGAATTCTGGAGAGCTTGAAAACTTCCATATTATTTTCTGAGGTTTTGCCTCTGGACAATAAACAGCCACGGCAGCTCCCCTGAGTCTCAACAGCTGCCTTGGAGAGAGAGTTATGTACTGCATGAGGAGCTAGTGAATTGATCCTTGTACAATGTTCAAAGAGATCCTGTGTGGTGTAGTGGTTTGAGCATCAGACTATAACCCTGGAGACCAGGGTTCGATTCTCTGCTTGACCATGGAAAACCCCTAGGTGACCTTGGATGCATCACATACTCTCAGCCCTGGAAAACCCATGGTAGAATTGCCTTAGGGTCACCATCAATAGGAAATCACTTGGCGCGTTTCCACACTACACTGTTATAGTGCTATTATTCTATTTTCAACGTCCTGTGGAATTTTGGGATTTGTAGTTTACTGAGGCCAAAGAGCTCTCTGGCTGAGAATTCTAAAAGCCCCTCCCTAAACTGCCAACCTGAGGATTCCATAGGATGTTGAAAGTGGAACAATAGCACTATAACAAAGTAATGTGGAAATGCCCTCGAAAGCACACAACCACCACAACTAATTTTTAAAAAAGAGACATACTTTTTTATCAGCCTGAGTTACATAGATGTAAGTTGCTAACAGGATTCCAGACATATTTCTTCAAATTTGCCTAAAATTTCAGTTCTGCCTTCAATGTCAGACCCTGAGAGCTATTTCAGAGGGCGCTGGAGAGTTCCTAAGTATCGTTTCATTTTGGGATGACTTAGATGACTCTGCTGTCCATATGCAGAGTGTTCTTCCATCATTAGTAAGTCACTACAGCTTCTGCTGCTGGAATACATCTCAGCCAACAGAATGGCAAAGATTTTAAGAAATCAACGGAAGAGAAAACAATTCATATGTGTGTAGATTTAAGAAAATGAAATCAGTACAAGATTGTATTAGGGAGAAGAGGACTCCCATGGTGTGAATGAAAAAGAGAACAACTTAAACTATTAGCCCTTTTCCTGGTAAACTGCCATAAAAGTGTTCATTTTGTGCAACTTTGTAAAAGACATTTAGCACACGTTGGTCCTGCTGGGAAAGCTGATTGCTTCCAAGCTGTTCATGGACTGAAATCCATTTGAGGCCATATACTGAGCAGCCATTCACTTCATTTCATGAGTTTTCTCTTTCCTTCTTTCATTTTCTCTCTCTCTCTCTCTTGTGTGACTGCTCACCACCATAACGTTACAAAAAATGATTGCATGACTGCACCTGCAAATGGTATTGGGGTTATATAAACTGCATGAGTGTCAACAGCTTTAATAGAGAGGGTTTTTATTTCACTGGGTTCCGTGTGATTAACAGTGGCAGGTTTCCCACTGTAGAATAACAGCTTTGCTTGGAAGACTAAGCAAATGGCAGGTGTGGGTAAATTTTAGTATTTCCCCTGGTGCAGCAGGCAGAAGGACAAAGAAGTTGATAGGAAAGCTGGCAGTCTGGGAGATGGGAAGCAGATGAAGAAATCAGAGTCTAGGAAGTTTGCTTTTTGTGGCTACTCTTCCCAGAACCATTTAGAAAGGGTGGCTACTGGGTGGTTCTGAGAGTTTAGTTGGAAAGATGTATTTTTTGTTTCTTGTTATGGTGGAAATAGATGGCCATGGAGCCTATGCGGGTGGAAGTCTAGCAAGATACAGCAAATTCAGAACCTGAGCTGGGAAAGATGTATAGCCAGCACAGTTCAGATGGACAAAATGCCTAAAGGGTAGCACCATGCTTGGATCTCAAAGGACAGCTCCCATTCTTCTTCCATTCTGCAGTCACTGACATTTGAGGCACAAGACCTGGGGACCTTTCACAATGCACAGTTACAGCGCTCTCATTGCATTTCAACTGTCATAGTTCCATCCTGTGGAATCCCAGAATTTACAATTTAGGAAAGAACACTCAGAATTCTCAGCCGGAGAGCTCTAGAGCCTCCCAAAACTGTAAGTCCCAGGATTCTATAGGATACAGACATGGAATTTAAAGTGGAACTGGAGTGCTCTAGTTGTGTAGTATGAAAAGATCCCAGGGTACCCTGGTATTTAATGTCTCAGCTACTCTTGACAGCAGTGATGGTTGGTGAGTGGAGATTGGGGGAAATAAAGGGAACCTCCCCCCACTCAATGCTGACTTCTGCCTTGAATAGGATCTGGGGATTTCCCCCAAATTCTCTTAATTATGCGCTGCCACCACCCACCGGTCAAGCCTATTTTATAGCAGTGCAGTGGGACGTTGCTTGGGGTTACAATCTCTGTGCTTAAAGTCCTTACTCTTCCCTTACCTCCCCTGTTCTGGGTTAGAGAAATCCTAGGTACGTGTGTTGCCGAGGGACATGTGAGAATGGAGAGAAAACAGAGGTTTTACAGAAAGCATTTATTTTAAGGCATGCAAGGTAAACAAGAAAATAATACTCATGAAAAAGCTCCCCCTGCTTTCAGGTACACTTAATAGTTACAAGTAGTTATAGGAACAGATATATTCTCAAGATCAGCCAAACTTTCCAAAATAACAAAAGACCTAACGCAACTAACTAGATCCATTCTAATTTACTCACAACAGTTGGTCATTTCTGAGATGCTATGCAGAGGAGGGCCAGGAGATGGTCTATGCCTGTCTCTACTGACATCCATGCCCCTTGTTAATGTTTTGGATGTCTCCTTTGGTCTCTCCACTGCATGGTCTCTCAAGGATTTTATAACTTCCCCATTGAAGCGTCTCAAAGATCCTCACCTTTCTCCCCCTGATTGGTCAACTATCTCTCATGACATGTGATGCTAACCCTACTAAAATGTAATCTAACCTTAACAGTTCATTAACCCTTTATATGCCTGAAGGGAGAACTATCCCCCATCAACACTGAAGCCTGGATAATGGGAAACCCCATTATCACAGGGGGCTCCCATATAAGCGAAGTGGTAAATCTAGTCCAGGTAAATCCAGTCCACCTTGGTGCTATCCAAGGTGCTGAACATGTTTTGGAAATAGGGTTCTGAAACTTGAATGGCTCCCTTAAAGTTGAGACTAAAATGCAGGGTGGATCCACTGCCCCACTGACATCAGAACCAATAGCTTCCATTCCTTGACAGCAAGATGTTGGTTATGCTACCATCCTATTACATCTGACCTGATGTTGTACTGCAGAAAATTGGCCTGTTGGAAAGCCATTTTGGTATATTTTCAGTCCTGTAAAAACAAACAAACAAACAAACAAGGAAATCACTATATCTATTAGCATCAGCTCTGATTAAGTAATCTGAACCAAGGCTTTGGAAAAGCAAAGTTTCCATGTTCTGTTTGAACCAGCTTTGTAACACCTTAAATGATCTCTTAAAAAAAACAACCCAGGTCTCATTTCCCCCAGCCTTGGGGGATGGAACATAGCCCTCTTGAAATCAAGTTATTGTCTTGCTGTTTTTAAAAACAATACCTTAAAAACAATCTGAGTAGGTGACAGAGACAGAATGACAGAGACCTTAATTTTTGAAGTGAAGAGTAAACACACAACTGGAGACATTTAACTTTGGAACTAATTGCACAGGATTTGACAGCTTTTGACAGATTCATTGTTCTAGCAAAGGGCTTGATTTGGAAAGAATGCTTCTCTTCCTCTCCATAGACCTTTGACAAGTGGGAACAGAAAAGACAAGGATGTCAAGTTTTCTAATTATACACTATGCTACCTGAGGCATTGAGCTGAAGGCCTGCTTTTCACTGAGGTGGTAAACCTCTGACTAGACTGACTAGACTGAACATCTTGAACAGAGCTTGAGAACTCCAGAGACTGAAGGCTCCCCGCCCCATACAAAGTCGGGTGGGAATTTATGCATTATGAGGGGGGGAGAGTATAGGTTTGCATTTGCTAATCTGTAGTTTTAGAAACCAGTCCTATAATGCTCTAAGCATTCCTTGCCTAAGAATACCCTATGACAGTGGTTCTTAACCTGGGATCCACAGAATCCCAGGGGCCGCAATGTCCTTACTGGAGGTCTGTGAAGGCTTGAAGAAATGTCATGAGATTTTACAGCGAAGGAAGGCAGGCAGGCAGGCATACAAATGGATGATCAGCATTGATCTCAAGGAGCAAAGGTCTTTTGTTGGTGACGGACATCATTTGTTCAAAATTTCTTTACAACATTTCAAACTATTCAAAAGTTATGATACTGTTTGATAGCAGAAAATGTACTAAGCGCTTGCTACTTCTCCACGTGATGAGAACATGCAAGTGAATGACATTTAAGAGGCTGAGAGAAAACACTTGATAATTCTTGCTACCACACATATAGCCAAAAGCTGCCTTGATCCTTGGCAGCTAAAGGTATTTCAAGGGAGTCTGTGGTAAAGAAAAGGTTAAGAAGCACTGCAGTGTGAAATTCATCAGGCCAACATAAATCAACACACAACTTAGAGGCACACACACTATAATTTAAAAGTAGAAGTGCAGGTCATCTCACCATAGAGGTGAAGGGAAATTGTAGCCTTGTGTTCTTGTGTGCCTGTTCAGCCTTGTGATAACTGTTGATGGGTCAACTTTTAGAGTCTTTTAATCAGGATTTGGACAGGGCAGCCCTGCAGAGATGTTATGATGATTATGAATTCATCTATATCTCTAAAGGACCAGATACACTGTGTTGATTTCAAGGCACTTAAATGTGAAGCAGATTGGTAAGGGTAACAGACTTCACTTCAGAGAAAAGGGTGGACAAGGCAACTGAATTCTTCAGAGACAGTGTTAAAATCCTTGAGGGACAGACAATGGAGCTGTAGAGCTGAAAGATACCTCAGGGACCACTGAATACAATCACTTCCCAGAGAAGGAATCCACAACTAAAATATCTTGATAGGCGGTCACTTGACTTCTGTTTAGAAGCTTCCAACATAGGAGAGGTCACCGTCTTCTGAGGTAGTCCATTTCACTGTTGAATTGCTCTTACTTGTGGGAGCTTTTGTCCTAATGTTTAGCTGGAAATTCTCCTGGCCACAGAAAACAAGCACTCTTCATTTTCCACATGATTTAATGAAGGCCAGTGTATTTTATGTCCATCTTCTTTTCTTTAGGGTAAAAATCTCCTTAACCATTCCTTATAGGGCTTGGTTTAGAGAGATTTTACCATCTTGGTTGCTCTCCTTTGGACATTTTCTGGCTTGACAATATCCTTTTCAAACTGTGATTCCTAGAATAGGATGTATTAGTCAAGGAGAGGTCTCACCAAAGCAGAATAGTGGTACGATGATTCCCTTGATCTGGATACTACAGTTCTGTTGATTCAGCCTATAATTCCATTGGCTTTTTTGCTTCTCTTTTACATTGTTGACTCATGTTTTGTGTGTGGTCTACAAAGACTCCTAGATTGTTTTCATACATACTCTTATCAAGCTAGGTGTCACCGATCCTACATTTGTGCATGTTTGTTCCTTATATTTGTCTCTCATGTTTATCCCTATTGAGATTAATCTTTTTAGTTTAGTCATTCTGACTCCTGATTCTGTCTTTTGAGAAATCAACAACCCCTTCCACTTTGATATCGTTTGCAAAATTCTGTCCACAGAATGCAGCAGAAACAGAAGAAGAAATCAGATCTAAGGACTACAGTGGGCATCATAAAACTTTGCAAGTTTTATGGGGGGTGGGGGAAGATACACAAGTCAAAAAGAGAGGTCAGAACAGAAAGGGCTGAAATCTAAAGTGCACATTGTAAATATGGAAAGGAACAGTGAATGTAAATACATTATGGAAGGCAGCAGATGAAAGAATAAGAGCAGTACAGGAAATGCCAGTAAGGCACTGGGAACAATTCCATGCAGTCCTGTGCCTGGGCAGTGAAACATTACCATTCCAGTTACACTCTGGTACCAGATGCACCCTGGAAGAAGACATTATGGCACCATGGGTATCATCTGCCTGCTTTGTGGATGCCCTTCAAGCTTGTTTTCACATTCTACTCAAATATATCCTTTATGGCTTTGCTTCATTTTCATAAAACGTTCACTTCCAAACTTTCTCAATAGGTCATGAGCCCCTCCATAGGCTATTTTACTGTAATCAATCCATAAGCTTATTCAAAATATAATAAGGAGAGATTATTTTAGGTGCCAACCAGAAGCAGGAAGTCCTGCATTGATCAATGTCCAAAACTGCTTAGGGCACAGTAGAAACTGTGCATCCCAAGGGCAAGGTGTGGACCACCCCCCAGGCCATTTGTGTGCTCCTGGACCTATCTCCCTGGACATCCTTGCTCTCTCAAGCATTTCCAGTGCAAAAATGGGAACTGCCACTCCTGGAAGCCTCCAGGAGTGGTGAGTCTCCTGCAAAATGGAGGAAGAAGAGTCCTGTCCCCAAAAGAGGTTTACAAAACCAGTAATGGATTTCCAACCACTTCCAGTTTTGTTAGGGTGTGCATGCTGGTATGAATCTCTGCAGGTCCCATGGGTGAATTTTGGTTTCCAGACCCTTGGGGGTTGCCTGCACCAGGCTTATTGCTTTTAAAGGTTAAAAACAGCACTTTAAAGTGAGCCTGGAAACATAATGGGAGGCAGTGAAATTCCTTGAGTCTGGGGGTCCTATCACACTACATAGTTATAACACTATGATTCCGCTTTGCGTATCATGGCTGTGTTATCCTAGGATTTGTAGTCCAGTGAAGCACTAGGACTCTCCAGCTGAGAATGTGAAATATTCTTCTCTAAACTGCGGATCTCAGGATTCCATAAGATGTGGCCATGTCAGTTGAAGTAGAATCATAGCACCATAACTGTATAGTGCAGAAGGCCAATAGGTGTCATGTTGTCATGCTGGCATGTCATCAGCAACCATGCTTTCTCCCTGTTTTCAAAGTTATATCTCTGTTATTATGGGAAGGGAAGGAAGGAGGAAAGTACAGGGGTCTCATGGAAACCTATTTATTTTAGTACAAGTTTGGATCTTATCTAAATTTTCTTAGATGTTTTCTCCCAGGTGCTGCTGCTGCTGTTGCTATTGGCTTACAACTCCACATTTAGTCACCACTGGGACTCAAGGTGACTTAGAGAACTTAAAACAGGGACAGATGTAAACACACATAGGTAAAAATATACAAGTTGAAACAGGTGACATTTCTGAGCATTTTTTCCCCAATGTCAGTCTCATATGTAACGCACTGCAGTCAGCAAGCCTGGATAATACTACAGCACCGAGAGCCTACCATGGGTATTCCTTGCAACAGAAGACAACATCTACTGTTTTTCAGCAGCCTTGAAAATTCAGGATGAGTCATTCAAAGACAGTGAACAGTCAAGAACTTAGCAGCACAATAATAGTCGGGAACTTCAAAGAAAGTTCCAAAAGAAGTGAAGAGTGTAAGGTAACTGTCAGCTCTCCCCCCAAACACAACAAGATGAGTTGCAAAGGAAAAGAAAAAACATAGATTGAGTAGCAAACTTCGATGTGGTGTAGAAATTATTGAAAATATTTCTTTCTCCTCTGAGAAATACAAACATGACAACAGTTTTGGGGGTGGAGGGAAGAATGGTCAACAAATTGACCTGAGAAATATTTCACAGCTCACATTGGTGGGTTTAAAAGGGGTGTTGATCAAAACCAGTAATGCCAGCATCTTGACAATAGAAAGTGAAGAAACTGAAATTTACATTGTGACTTGGCTGTGACTCAGACATTTAGGGCTTCATTATCTGCTTTACTGTGCATGGATGAATGAGCTAAACAAGAAAAGATTTTTCATTCACTCTGAATGCCTTTTACCAAAAGGCAAGCAATGACAGGAAACGAAAACTACATTAAAGTTTAAGAGCCCTGTTAGATCAGGCTAAAGGCCCATCTGCTGTTAGACTTAGCAATCTTTGCATGCCTATATTCACCAACTGCTAGTTTGCACGTTTGCTGACTTCCTAATTGTTACCTTTTCCGTACCCTCTTCTCTCCTCCTGCATGGTTCTAACCTGTAGCAATTTTTCTCTTTCCTCCTCCATATGACTCCGTGATTGACTATGCATAAATAATTTGTAACTAAAGCACTTTTATATGTTTTACAAAGAAAATGAAGTTTCTTTTTTTCTCTCCTCTGTGTGTGTGTCTGTGTGTAGGTGTGAGATTGGTTGTTGTTCAGCTTGTGTCTTGCCTATTTGATTACTCTGCTTGAGAGATCCAGTACTGTGTCCCATATTTCTAACATCTGTCCCAGCAACCTGCTTGCCACAGTGGAAAAGGGCATTTGTGGAAGGAAGTGATCTACAGCAGGAAAATGGAGGAAAGGAAGAACATTAAGTGCCTCTTTCCTGCCTTGCGGCACCCACCCTACTGTAAGGCAGAGTCAGGAAGCTACCTTGGGTGGCAGATACTAAGGGACACAGAATGGAAAAAGCTATATAGATCACATGAGGTACTCTGTGTATCTCACCCCACCCCACCCCCCAGACCTTCAAGAATAGAAGGAGGTATTCTCTTGAAGTTACTAGGAGGTGCTGTTTTGTCATCCACATAAAAATATGACTCAGCTGCCTATTGGATCAGTTTTTGTACATGGAATGGGGAAGCCACCATTTTGTGCTTGGCATCAGGTGGAAAAATGTTTCCATGGGCAGGTCCTCATGCTTTGCTTATGCATTAAGATGTAAAAGCTTATGCACGTACAGCATTTCAATGGATGATGCTGATGCCGCTTCTTTCCATATTTTGATACCTTTTTCTTTCAAAAGCTATCTAATAAAGGTAACACGGCCATGTGTATTTTGGACATTGATTACCTGATTACCTGGGATTTCTTATTACGGGTACTGTATCATCTGCATACAGCATCATCTTGGTTTCCCATAGACCCATATTCAGGCTATTTCTATATCACTTGTGCACATGATGCCCAGCAGTGATCACAGATTCATCTCAGCTTTCAAGCTGCATAGACCCAGCCAGCTACCAGCTGTCCTATCTTTAAAAAATAGCCTTCAGTTTGAGTTGCTGCAACCCTTGCCCTGCCCACACTAGGCAGCTTTTTGAGCCTTGTGTGCATGCACTCTTCTTTCCTTCTTCCTTGTATCTGTCTCCACAAGAAGAGAGCTCACTCAGTGGAGACATCCAGTTCTGGTCTGAATCCGTCTGAGATAGGGAGGCACAGCACCAGTCGTTTCTCCCCTGGCCTTGAGCTGGGAGCAAACTGGATCCTGAGATTATGGAGAGTGTCTCGGTAGGTAACAGTGCACAATAGGATGGAGAGACCTGAGCAGGGTGGCTGGTCTGACACCCTATCTTTCCTTCCCATGTGTGTGTGGGTGTCTCCTTGGAGTGCATTGAAGCTTTCTGATGGGGCTTTTTCCCCCTCAAAGAAAGGACATGGCAGCTGGGGAAGGTACAAATTATGGAAAAAAGGCTGCCAAGCAGTAAGCAAGGTCATGGGGAAGAAAAACGGGGGAATCAAAATTGAATGCCATGTTTTCAAAGGACAGACACACAGAGAGTACTTGACAGCTTCATGGTCTGAATATGAATTAGAGCAGCAAAAGCTGAATTAGGGAGCAGAGGGGAGAGAAAAAGTGAAGGACCTGTGATGTGCAGCTCTTATCCATTTATTGCCAAGATGCAATCAGATAATATGGCATGTTTGTATAAAATCATAGAAAACTCACAAAATAACCCCCTTCTTCTTGCAGCTAGTGGTTCATTATTCAGCAGTGAGAACTGTGAATTGTACTGCTGCTACTAGAGAATCATTTAAATAACATTTTTTTCTATGCCTTTGGAAATTTGTTAGAGGTGGGTTGCTAGGTATGTTGCCTCCTGCTTTTATTGAGTATTGCTTTGTTCTTTTAAAACAGCTGATTGTTTTAAAATTGTTGCTACATTCATCTTTTCCCTGCGATAGGTCACTTCAGAAGGAGTTATTACAGGAGATTTAACATTATTTATTTAATATTATTTAATGTTATTTTATAATATTTGGCTTTATCGACCAACAGACAAACTCCAGAGCACAGCGAAGTTACTTGGGGAATTAGTAGCTCAGAAGCACTCAGACAGCCTGGTCACACCAGCTGAGGAGATCCAGACAGTGCAGTCTGCAAAGTTACTTTTTCTGAGGACTGACCTGAGTCTAAGTGGAGGCAGAGAACTTTTTTGTGGCAAAATTGTTAACATCAAATCCAATGTCCCACAACAGATTCCCAAAGAAGCAGCAGTGGCTGGGGACATCCATGTCAGTGGGACTGTAAATCCAATCCAGGCTTTAAGAGAGCTCTCCAAGATAGTGAATACTATTTGTAAATACATTTAGCACCTTGGAGAGCTCTTTTAAAGCTATCCAACACCTAGAATGGATTCATCACTCCAATGGCATGGAAGCTACCAGCTGCCTCTACAAAAAGACATCCTCTTATCCTTAGCTTAAACTTGGCTCTCTTCTTCTGTCTAACTCAGATGCCAAACTACATGGGGAGGGCAGTCTAGCCTCCCTTGGAAAGTCCAGAGCCTGGGAACAGTGACTCAAGCAAACCCTCTTTGTTCCCACCAAACAAGCCTCCAAGTGTAGCAGAATCAAAGGTAAGCCCTCCCTTCGAAATCTTAAAATTGTATGTAGAAAGAGAGAGAACCAGAAAGCTGTTGTAACAAGGGAACTGCACCCCACCGCTTGTCACTAAACTAAATGTAGACCACACACAACATATTTCCCTTACCATGAGATAACCCTTATCTTGGAATCTAGAAGATTTTTATCTCAACATACAGCTGCCACAATCATTTAAGTAGGTATGGATATTTTAATCAAGGTAGGCTATTAAATGATAAATGAGCTCCTGTTTTTGTTGATGTGATTCTGGTATATCCAGGATTAATTAATGCTCCATGTGGTTCTGTGCATCAGATAAAATCCATAATTCATTTCCTTCTTTGAGGGCATAAGTCCTGCTGATGTGAGGGAGCAAAAGGAATTATTGAATACATCTGCTATCAGAAAGTAAGGAATTTGGCTCCGCAAAGTTACACATTTGCATTTCAGCCAGGTTTTACAGCTGTGTTCGAATTGAAATAGAAAGGAGTTTTATTCCAGGTAAGTGAAATTTCCCCAACCTGGTGCTTGAACAGTCTGTTTTTCAAAAAGTGTAGTTTTTTATCTAATATAGAGCTTGAGAGGAGGGGGAGGTCTCAGGTGAAAGACCATCTGCTGACTCCACCTTGCTGGATCTAACCAAACTCTCACTGCAATCTACATGTGACAGCTGTGACCTACTCACCAATTATGTTTTGCCATAATGTCTCAAACTCAGGCACAGCTGGTGTCTCTGGAGCAGCTGGATGGTGACTTCACCCTCATCTTTCACAGCAGCTTCCTCTGATGCCCGTCTAGTTATAAGCAGATTATCCAAGTTTTAGGGGAGAGGGAATCTAGCTTCAGCCACTGCGTGTTTCCTGTAACACCTTGTCCAGAATCCTATTGGTGACAGGATTTATCCATTAATCTTGGTTTTTTTTGGGGGGGGTATGGAAGGAAGCATCCACCATCCCTATTTGAATAATGACCCCATGGGCATGCAACTTATGTCTGTCACTTGAACAGTCCCCAAGGTCATTTAGTGGCTGGAGGAAGGTGAGGAGATGTCTAGGTAGTGTTGTGTTGTATACTTTCAGCTGGTTGCATGAAGAATATGGCAACTTTCTGGACTTCCTGGGGGGTCTGCTGGTGATCTGGGAGAATGTCGTCATCTTCATGGGTCTGCTGCAGGTGTCCTGTTTCAGAGTCAGGAAGTGACTCAAGATTTAGTGTTAAGGCAAAGAGCTGTAGGATAGTCAATCCAGCCCAGGTCAGTCACAGGTTATCCAGCAAGATGAAGGGATGAATAACAGGAAAATCATCAGCCAGTCCAGAAGTCATTATGCCAAACCAGTAATCCAGATAAATGAAGTTAACAAAGAGTAAAACACAGAGTCATCAATTATAGCCAGTCCAAGGTCAAGAGCACATGAAGCAGAGAGTACTACCAGTCTCCAAGGGAGCTGCTGGGAGATTCATAGGCAGCTGTCTCAGGACACCAGGTGCTTAATGAGGTGGGACCTACAAAGTCTCTCCTTATCTCTCCTCCAATCTTCAAAGGAAGGAGGTGCATCTCACGCATTTGCCATGTCCTGCTGGGTGTCATAATTCACCCTCTAGAGGACTCAGATGAGGAGGAGGAGGCAGCAGAGTGCCAAGAATCTGCAGCTTTCCCTGAGTCCAAGGAGATGGAGGATAACACTCTGCTAAGGAAGTTTTAGCCAGAAAAACTGTACACTCCTTGACTCATTTTATTAATAATGAGATCAAAATATTTGGGATTAGTAAGAAACATGTAGACAGAGCTGTATAATAGCAACATGAGTTATTAAATAATTCATGTATAATATTTCCCCTTTCTTTTCAAATCACGCTCTGAAGGGCAGTAGGGCTGGGTAGCTGTATTTTCCTTCTGAAATCCCCTGTCTTCTGTCCCTGAGGTAGGGAAGGTTGAGCCTTGTCAGAGTCCAACTCTCTGCCTGTGCTTCTCTGCCAGCAAGGGAGGGGAGGCAAAGGTACTTGCCCAAGAGGAGGAGGAGGCAGCAGGGAGTGTCCAATACAAACAACAAGTGGAAACACTGAGCCAAGTCAAGGTCAAATCTAAAAGGCCCAGAAAGCCGAAGGTCCATCCAGAGGAGTTGAAGGAGCCAGAACACAAGGGTCGTGAGGGCTCACATAGTAATTTACTACAAGCAAACAGCAAGCCACACTGACAGACTTAAATAGCCACTGAAAACAGGTGTTCCTCATCATTGTTCTGTTTCCCTAATCTAGCCAAAGTGGCTTCCCTCTGAGCTGTTCGTTTCAGTCTCCTCTGTGATTGGAGGGTAGGGGGCACAGGTGAGTGTAATTCCTCTAAATCACTGCTGGTTCCTTCTTCCTCTGGAGCTGGCTGGAGCAACTCTGCCTCTACTTGTCCTTCAACTGATGGGGATGTTTGCAAGCTGGTTTGGTCAATCACTGACTCTGTTCCTGGCATAATCAGTTGCTTATCGACCTCAGAGCTGTCTTCTATCACAGACCTCCTTATTTGCATTCTCTCCAATCTCCCTGGTAACTCAGCCACATTCACTCCCATTCTTCCCCCTCTTTTCCTGGCATCTCCTACATCTCATTTACTAGGCAGACAACAGTCAGAATAATCTGACTGTAAAGCTAGAAATGATCCCAAGGGTCATCTAGTTCAGCCCCTGGTCAGTGCAAGAAATCCACAGGTAAAGTCTGCCTGACAGATATTGAGCATATGTGAAGCAAACTCTGTGAAGTCCATAGAATATAATAGGCCACTTTTCTGATTTTTTTTTAAAAGATGAAAACACTGTACAGTATATAATTTCAAGCATGTAGCACATATTAGACATTGACCTATTGCCTGGAAAATGCTGGCCAAACAGAGAAATTGGACAGCACAGTCAAAACGTAGTAAAACGCATGGAAGAGAAACAGATGATGGCCAAGATCTGTGTGGCACAGCATAGCCATACAATGGAACTACACTATAGCTGGCCTTTCAACATTCCTCAGACTTTCCATTGAGCCATTGCAGTTCCCAATGGCCATTCAGTGGCTAATGGAGAGTGAAGGCGGGGAACTGGAGAAGCATTTGGTTCTGTTCCCATAGCCAGACACAGAATGATTACATCATCAACTGGGATCCACTGGAGGCCTCTGATGATGATGTAAACATTCCGTGTCTGGCTACAGGGACATAGCCAGGTACCTCTCTGGCCCCCCTTCCCTGCTGTCCACCAGCCACAGAATGGCTGTGGTGTGCATGTGCACAAGGGCTCAATTGTAAGTGCAGATGTGGGGGGCTTTGATTATTGTGGGGTGGGAAAAGCTTATCGGCCACTCCAATGGGGAAAAAAGTCATACACAGGAATAAACTGGACTTACACCTCACTTGCCGCTAATGTGATGCCAGCCATATGACTATACTGGTAGGCATTTCTTGTTAAAGAACTCCTATGAACAATTTATTTCATGCCTTTCCTGTCTCAGAACTAGAGCAGATTAGCCACAAATTGATCCTGTGGTGCTGAGTTTTAAATCGATCTGTTAAACCATTTTTCTAATGATAAACTGCAGAAGTGTTCATTGCTACCAATTTCTGGTTGTAATGGTAGAATATGACTCATCTAAGCCAGTCTCAACATGGGGCCATAATCATGGCCCTATTTAAAAAAAATGGTTACGCTGTAGCAGTCCTAATTTTATTCTCCAAACTCCAGCCTGAGAACGCCTAAGGGCTCAACCGGAAACTGATTACCAGTATCACCATTCCAAATACAATTCCAGATACAAACATTCCAAATTTTTGAATCATCTACTTGCACATGGTGTTAACCTGCTCTGACCATCATCACAATGGCCTGTGAAAGTCAGCCCTAGGACCATTATAGAGGCCTTCCTGGAGATAATGCTCTGTGAAGGTGTGCTCATAATAAAAACATAGGATTAAAACAGAGTATTTGCTTTAAGCCTGTTTAATTTCTCCATTCACTTATACTTTAGGGCTAATCCTACACTTTGATAGAGGTGTTGAACTGTCTCTTCCTTCAGGTTTGCAAGTTATACTGTGTACAACTAACTCCAGGGTGAAAAGGGCTGCAGATTCAGGAAACCAGTTAAAATCATGTCATTGCTTCCACAAACAGGAATCTCTAATCATCACATCTAAGAATGTAAATATTACTGCCTGCACCTTAGAAATATTTTCCCCCATGTGGCCATATCAATCATGTTCAAGCGTCGTAATATTTTTAGCTCTCTATCCCCTTTTCCTTTTGTGTACCCCAAGGCAACTATATAATCAGCTAACAAATAATTGAATAGTTGGGGAAGGGGGAGTGGAGAGAGAGAAGGAGGAATAGCTCTGCAACGTGATGACTCATAGACACCCTGAGCCCTGGGTGCCTAGATACAAGAGATCTGTTTTTATTTTACTTTTGCAAGAAATAATGATCAATATCTTTGTTATGTCCCAATAGGGATTATTTTACAGTTTCTTTATTGAAGATTTTACTCTAATGAAGATTAAAAATGTCTGCTGTTTGTTTGGTGAGTTTATCCTTTTGCTTCATCCATGTTATATTTCAGGGTACTTGGAGGGTGCCATTTTGGCTTCAGTGTTGCCCTGCTAAAGTGTTCAGTCAACAGAGCTCAGAGGTCGATCCCTTCTCATCAAGCTGTATGTATTGTCAGAAGGCACTGCCATCTCTGCCATGCCTAGCTTAGCCATACTGGAGCCATGTTGTTATATGTCCTTCACGACTGTGCTTTTCCCTGTTGATTGGGTGATGGGAGGGAGGAACTATCTGGAGTCTGGGAACCAATGTTATCCCCACCGCGTGGTACCAGCCAGTATGTGAGCATGGAATGTGAGCAGGAAAGGACTGGAAGAGACGAGAGACGTTCAAAGACTTGAAACTGTTTGGATACCCACAGTTCTGGCAAGGACGTTATTTGTGTTCTGAACTTAAATCTCTAATAAATGCTTTCTGGACATATCCATGAAGACTGCTTAGTGAGTTGGGTTAAGACACATATTCCTTGCTCAGAGTTTGCACTTCATTCTGAGTAACTGGGTGCCATCTAACTTGATAAGGAGGATGGAGCAAGCTTGTTTTCTGCTGCTCCAGAGCAATGGCTTCTAACTTCAGGAAAAAAGTTTTAATCTAAACATTAAGAAGAACTTCCAGATTGCAAGAGCAGTTCGACAGTGGAATACACTGCCTCGGAGTGTGGTGGAGTCTCCTTCTTTGGAGGTTTTTAAACGGAGGTTAGATGACTATCTGCCAGGAATGATTTGATGGTGTATTCCTGCATGGCAGGGGGTTGGACTTAATGGTCCTTGTGGTCTCTTCAGGCTCTATGATTCTACCTGCTCCCTACCCTTCATTTCTGATTTCAAAAGTTTATTCTTGCCTGCTTCTTGCTACTCCCTTGCCATGATCACAGCCCTTTCACTCTACAGAATTACAGCACTATGATCCCACTTAAGACTGGATGCTGGGCTCTGCAAGTTTAGGTAAGTGTACTTAGAGCCAATGTGGCATAGTGGTTTTAGAGCTGGACTATGACTCTGGAGACCACGGTTCAATTCCGCCCTTGGGGAATTTAAGCCTCTGGCTATGGGTGCATCACACACTCTCAGCCCCCCCGGAAACTCTGTAATAGGTTCACCATAAGTCAGAAACAACTTGAAGGCACACAACAACAACTTAGGATTTCTTGCTGAAGACTCAGGGTGGGAGTGAGTGGGAGTGGTTAAAATGAGAGAAATAAGGATTCTGCCATCCAATGAAAATTTCTTTCAGTCCCCAAATTTCTGGGCATGGAATAAGAATGAGATCAAAAATGGTTCACAATTAGAACTTTCATTTTTGCTGCGTTCACATCCCCTTGTCCCTGCTTTTTGGGTTGTAGTCCCAAGCTCTGATTTCAGTTACAGCAAATGTTTCTATGATCATTTCCGCACTAGACTGTTACAGCGCTGTTATTCCACTTGCAACATCCTATGGAATCCTGGGGTTTGCAGTTTCGGGAGGGGCAGGCCGGCCCCTCCCGAAACTGCAAACCCCAGGATTCCATAGGATGTTGCAAGTGGAATAACAGCGCTGTAACAGTCTAGTGTGGAGATGGCCTATGAGAAGATTGCCTAGAAAAATGGAATCTTGTTCATTTGAGAGGACCTGGCTTATTACAGCATGATCTTTCATGGATATTAATTCACTTCTTCAGATGCACTGATGGAGTACAGTATCATGGCCCAGATATTTAAATAAAGTTACAGAGTAGTGAGAGTATGATCAGAATGTAATAGGAAACAGAAAGTTACAAATTATGATCCAGTTTCAAAGAATGATATAAGGTGATATGGACCTTTCAAGTAGCCGGTGTTTAGTACAAAGGTTTGAGCACTTGAGACCAGGGTTCAATTCCCCTCCCAGCCAAGGAAACCCACTGGGTTCCCTTGGGCATGTCACACACTCTCAGTCCCAGAAAACCTCCGATAGGTTCATCTTAGGGTTCCCACAAGTCAGAAATGACTTGAAGGCACACAACAACAACAATTAAGGCAGTAAAATTAGCAAAAGAATTTTATTTGAGTCAGTGATTCTCCGAAGAGAATTCTTTACTAAAATGGTAGTCATGTGAACTTGTATATGTACTGTGCCAAGAAGTCTTTCTCTCTGTTCATACCTCTAATAATGGGTTGGAATTTGTGGCTATATCCTGGTTCATCTGGTTCTTGGCATCTATCTGTGTGTGTGTGTACACATGTGTGTTTTTGTACATCAAACCAAGAAGCCAAACTTCACTTTTGGTCTACATAACACTTCTCATAACATCCAAAATGTACTCTTCATGACTTCAACACTGTCATTTTCTTTCCCTGTACGCTCTATTCCAAACTTAGCCTAATGAAGAAGCCTGTGAAGCTTTGAATTAGATTGTAAGCCTGAGGGCAAGGAACTGTTCTGTTGTTCCTTTATTTGGGCATGTCACACTCTTTCAGCCTCAGAGGAAAGCAAAGGAAAACCCTCTCTGAACAAATCTTGCCAAGAAAACCCTGTGATAGGGTCACTATAGGGTCACCATAAGTTGGAAACAACTTGAAGATATACAACAATAACAACAACAATAACATTTTACCCTCTGTCTCTGATAAGGAAAGCTGGGAAACTTCAAAAGTTTTGTTATTATTTACCATCTAGTCAACTTTACTTATGGAGACCCTAGGAATAAGATACTTTGAAGTATCATAGTCATCAACTGATCTGCTCAGGTCTTGCAGACTTGGGGCCATGGCTTACTACATACATTGTGCAGCTTCTGACTTTTTTTTTCACCTATGAGTGTGTCAGCAGCTGAACATTCTTCCAGCTTGAGTCCAGCTGTGTCAAAAGATACAACACTACTTGTGTTTGTCTTCTGCTCTTCCCCAGTAGCTGGCTAAGTGCCTTCCAACATGAGAGTCTCATCTTCCAGCACTATCTCTTGATTCCATTGGGATTGTCTCATCATTGTAGGGCTTTCAAAGTAAAAGGTATTCAGGAGTGATAGATCATTGCCTTCTTCTGGGCAGTACTAAGTCCTTTAGAGTTAGCTGAAGTGTCCCTGCTGTTGTTTCTGAAAGATCCTCCACGAGTGTCGCTTCCCACTACTGCTTCTGCCCAGTAGATGTTTACCACATTAACATAGCTGTATTTTATGCCTTTTGGTTGCCACAGGATGGATTCTGGAGAACATGGGATACTATATGGGATATTCCTCTGGATATTAAATGGCTGGCACCTCCCTCCATGCCCAGATCACTAAATCACTGAGGGAAAATCATCTGTCCATTGAAGCAGGCTTGCATAGACACAGAGAAAGGCTTTGTATAAAGGGGTACTGGATGCTCCTCATGCAGCATCCTTGGAAAGACATAGGTGTGTGTAGCCCCAGGTTATGTATCTGTATGCCACTAACAAGATTCTGGCCAGATCAAGTGTGAGCCAACAAAAATAGGCCGAGATCTTTCATAAAACGCATAGACACAGTGTTGTGGCTGTGCTATATTTCCCCATCTGACTCCTGAAACCCACCTTAAAAAGCCAACTGTCATAGCTGCCGGCTGTCCATTGTCAAGAACCGGAGTACACAGCTAGCAGAAGGCTGTTTTGGCAGACAAACCAAGTGTGATAGATGATGGGTCTGAGGTCAAGGAGCAACTGCTTGTGCCAGGAACAGAGCCAGTGCAAACATCCCCATCAGTTGAAAGACAAGCAGAGGCAGAGTTGCCCCAGCCAGCTCCAAGGAGAGAGGGAACCAGCAGTGATTTAAAGGAATTACAGTCACCTGTGCCCCTTAGCCCCCAATCATGAAGGAGGCTGAAACGTTCAGAGGGAAACCGTGCTGGCTAGATTAGGGAAACAATGACAAGTAACACCTGTTCTCAGTGGCTATTTAAGTCTGTCAGCATGCCTTGCCCTTTACTTGTAGCAAATTACTTTGCAAGCCCTCTTGACCCTCATGTTCTGGCTCCCTTGACCCCTCTGGACAGACCTCTGCTTTCTGGACCTTTGGATTGGACCTTGACCTGGCTTGGCTCTGCAGTTCCCCTAGTAGTTTTTTGTATTGGACATTTCTCATCTCCAGCCAGAGCAACAGGGACCAACAGCTGCTGCTGCTGCTGCTGCTGCTGCTGCTGCTGCTGCTGCTGCTGCTGCTGCTGCTCGTCATCTCCACCCTGAGCCACAGGGACCTCGTCATCAGCAGCCCTGGCAGGGGCTTCAGTTATCACAGCAGCAAGGTCAGACAGCAAAGCAGGGAATCTGAAGCACACAAAGGCCAGGGCTGGCAAAGCTGTTTCTGGCATCGGACCACTGCCCTCTGCCTTCCTTAAAAAGGCTGGAGCCAGCTGGCTCTCATCCCAGCCTGCTGCCCTCATGGCCTGACTAGCTCCTGGTGTGCTTGTGTTTGCTTGTCTTCCTTTGAGACTGCTTTTCACCTGGAGAAACTGACTCCTGGCCTGCTGACTCCTGGCCACTAGCCAGCTGTCCAGAGCAATGGAGGTCTGTGCTGTTGGGGAGCAGGGAACTACAGGATGATGTGATCAGCCCCTTCCATCAGTGAGCCTCACTCACTGTCAGGAGGGGACTGGTCACATAATCCTTCAACACTCCACTTACCAGCAGCACAGACCTCCATCACTCTGGATTGCTGATCAGCTTTTAAGGTAGCTTTCAGGGTCATTTGCACTCATGGCAATCACGTCACAGTCACGAATGAGAATATAAAGCAGTTAAGATGTCATAACTGTTACTGCCATCACAACTAACAGGGTGCCAGAATGTGTGTTGGCTTTGAAAGCTCTGCATGAAAAGATGCATGCTTTCCATCCAAGATCGTTTTGTTGTCAAAGAAGCCAGGGAGCATTTGTTTTCTTGACACCTTTAATTTCCATTGGCAGCTTCTCTGCATAGTATGCTACAAATAACTCCTTGCTAAAGTGTTGTTACTTTTTCAAAATAATACCAAAAAAAAAAAAAAAATTACAGTGAAGCGTTGTCAGGGTAACTTTTTGGATTTCCCTATCAGAATGAATTTTGTTTGGTAGATGTGCTATTTCCTCATTTCACCTCCTCAAATCTGAAACCTCTCCAGCCCCCAGAGACAAAGTGTCATTTACTTAGCTTTGCTCCCTTTGATAAGGACTCAGGGAGTGATGCTTCTGTTTATTTTCAATGATACGAGCTGGGCAGCAGCCAATCTTGTCTTACATGCCCTTTCTTCCTTCCAGTGTGCAGCACTGCTCTACAATTCAGTTTGCGTCTAGGCTTTATAAAAAATATTTTCTGGACTGATTCAAAGGAGAGTTGGTGTGACAGATCCTCTTCCGGGCTGGTCCCACAGTTCCTAGTCCTGGAAACCTGTCACTCTCACCTTACTTTCCAGTCCCCCACTTTTTAAATACACACACACACACACACACACACACACTTTATTAATTTTCAGTTAGAAGAAGAAAGAGTAAAGAATAAAGAAACAGAAGAAGAGAGGGGGGAAAAAAGAAGAAAAAAGAGAAAAGAAAAAGGGAGAAAAAAGAAATAAGGAGAAAAGAAAAGAAAAAAGAGGAAGAGAAAAGAAAGAATACAGAAAATAGAAAAGGAATTTACAAAAGAGATTACAATTTAAGAAGCTCCCTAACATACCATAACAAATCACTTACAACTATTCTTCAATCATTCCCAACCTCACCATATACTATATAAAAGAATAAAGTGATAAAGAGGAACAAGGAGGCACTACCAAATTAGCTACTTACCCGCTTTCTCACCCCAGACTTACCACACTTTCCAACATTGGTTTATTTCATCAAGATCAAAATACCTGAATACCTCATTTTGAAAAAAAAAAAAAGGAAAATCCTTATATATTAATTTATCACTGAATTTCAGAGAATTACTCTGGTTTTTCTTCAGTCCATATAAATCTTTCGCCTTTTTCCAGTCCCCTTTAAAATCCCTCCTTGGATTTGGGAGCTAGGACTTCAGTTAACCTCACTGTATTAGGACCAGTTCCCTGACTAGTTGAAAACATTCATATTAACTCATATTGAACTCCATAAAGAAAAGTGGATATACTACAATTACATGGCAGGACCAACGCAGAACAGAAGACAACTTTTCTTATGTTTCACAATAGTTGTGAAACTATTGTTGTGTAGTGGGATCAAAAGCTTAGAATAAACCCTGTACATAGTTCCAGAGAGAGGGGCAGGGAACAGATCAGCTAGCAACTTAGTTGGCTTCCATGTGGAGGAGGGGGTGTCTCTTCTTCCCTGCTGACCATAGAAAAGCAACAGGTTGCCAGAGTGGGAGCAAGTCCCTCTCACTCTGTCCCTCTTCCAAAGAGTAGAAGACATCAGCCAGATGATTGAAGAGGCACTGTGGGATGGGTTCAGGACAAGGGTTTAGGGTATAAAGAATCGGGGGCAACAGAAGAAAATGAAGCCTTTGTGCCCATATGTACCTCCTCCCTAAGCCAGTTCTGTCTTCTCCAGCTTCTCCTGCCTACAGCAACTGAAGGAGGAATGGGAGGACTCACCTCAGGCTCTACAAGAAACTGGTGGCAGAGCACAGTTTGCACTGCCAGGAAAGTGTGCTAGCCTGTATTCCAAAGAAAGCTGTATCAGAACTTGGGATGGATTTCTTCAGTGAATCTATCATATGCAGTTCTAACTTCACCTGAATTCTGGCCAAGCTTTCTGTACAGAAAGGACGTGTGCAGCTACTACTGGTAATGCTTGCCTGTTTGCAATACTGTAAGATGCTTTGGCAAAAACCACTGTCTGTGAGGAAGGAAGAAGTGGCCTCATCCCTATATTCTCTGAGAGTTTTCCTGATCATCTGTATGGGCTCTGCTCTGGGTAATGATGATGCTGCATTCACATAAATAAATAACTCTCTCTCTCCCCCCACCCACAGTCTGTTGCACCCATGAAGTGATAATATTTGTTGTTTCCACCACTCCTTTATACCTTTCATCCTCCTTCCTGCTGACTCTGCTTTGGTAATTGAAAGAACTATTTCTTCCTGCAAGCCTGGAGGAGCTTCATGCCTGAATCTCATAAAAAGTTATACAGGAAAGGCAGTAGAAGCAAGCTCCCTTCTTACTCTTCTGCTGACTTCATCAGGTTTCCTTTCCATAGCAAAGCCTCTCACCCTCGTTGCTTCATTTGCTCATTTTCTATAGATTATTTACAAAGGGTATAAAAACACAACAATAAAACCAAATATAATTTTTAAAAAACAGCAGTGTTGTGAATCCAGTAATTGGGGTTACGGCAATGAATTAATGAAGTCCTTGCATCAAGGAAGAAGAGGAAGGTACACCCAACATGGCTAAGATTTTTGAGGCAGTTGATACAATTTGCCCAAAATGTACATTATAAGCATTGATGTTACCAAAATAAGCAGGCTGGTTGAGCCAAACAGATCTGGCCCTGTTATAGTGTTGCTCAATGGAAATGAAGAATCACAGAATCATGGGGCCTTTCCACACTACACTCTTATAGTGCTTTCAACACCTTATGGAATCCTGGGGTTTGCAGTTTAGGGAGAGGCCTTTAGAATTCTAGGCCAGAGAGCTCTTTCTTCTCAGTAAACTACAAACCCCAGAATTCCGTAGGATGTTGAAAGTGGAATAATAGCATTATAACAGTGTAGTGCGGAAAGGCCCATCGAGGGACAGAAAAGACCAGTGATGTCCTCTAAGCTAAACTGATCCTCACTGCAGGATCTACAATCTAGGATTCAGCTAAAACGTCCCTAAAAATTTATATCAGCACACCTAGCGAAAGAGATCTGGGAAATTACTGTTTCTGACACTCTAGAAAGCTGTAAACAGTACAAGCTAGAACAGGGAGGGCTGGGAATCCTGTGGCCATTAAGATGCACTTGGATTGCAACTCCCATTAGCCCTAGCCATCATGGCTAATGATGAGAAATGCTGCCGATTGCAGTCCAATAACATCTAGAGGGTGTCATGATTCCCATCCGTGGACTAGAGTGTATCTGGTTAGATGGAACAATGGCCCACTATGGGATAAGGCAGCTTCATATGGGCATCTGGTATTTAACAATAGTCCCACCAAATATAAGGATCAGAGCAGAAGGAAAACATGAAAATTGAACAATGTAGTGCCTAAATTATTCCATGCCTGTTGTGTATGTAATTATTGAGTTTTTAAAAGAGAAACAAGTAATACGACGAGTGTTAAGACAATCCAAACTACAATATCACGGGTTAATTCTCAGTGAACACCACTGCTTCAGTAGCTTCCAGTAACTAGAAGTCAGGATGAGCAGTGGTTCTGTACCAGTGGTAGCTAGGAGGACAGCCATAAATTTTACAAGCTGAACTACGCAGTCTTAAATTACAAGATATTTAATTGCCTTCCCCATCTCTTTAATTCTGCCACTTGGAACACAGGCAGTATAAGAGGGTCCTTTGCTACAGCACAAAGTGTGCCAGCATTTCTCTGAAAGCAAAGACTGGAAGGGAGGAAAACGGAGCACCCCGTGCCAAGAGCTGCCGCACAGAGCACAAAGCCGATATGGATCTGTAAATAAGCATCTTAATTAAAATTGACATCTGGCTTTCTTATTCCTAGGCGAACCATGATCATGTTTATTGCAAGAGATCAGAAAAACCAAATTAAGATGGTGAGGAAATTGGTTTTCTTATTTCCTTCCACTGGGAAGCTGGGGTACCGACTGATCTCTATTTCTCAGATATCAGTGGTGCAAACGCAGGCTGAATTATGCCCGATGTAATCAGATTGGGCATTTACAGTGGTGCCTTGTGGCTTAGGTTTGGCAGGATGAATATTTCACTCTTGATAACCTCCAAGATTCTAAAGTGTTACATTAGCTTTGCCAGTGCATATATACAAGTACATCCATTTATAACAAATACAAAACATTCCCCTTTAAGAGGCACAGAAGGAGTAACTCAGGCCGTTTCCACACTAGCCTATTATAGTGCTATTATTCCACTTTCAACATCCTGTGGAATCCTGGGGTTTGCAGTTTAGGGAGGGGCCTTTGAGGCCCCTCCCTAAACTGCAAACCCCAGGATTCCACAGGATGTTGAAAGTGGAATAATAGCACTATAACAGGCTAGTACGGAAATGCCAAAAAAGGTTCTTTACTTCTCCAGCTACTCAGATCATGTAGCCGACAGCTCAGTTTCTGTCAGTATATGACTGAAATCCCATGCCATACTAGTGTAGTGTAAATCTATACTCACACAGTCGCATGGTAGTTGTGCTACACTACTGTTCTGCTCAACAGAAGCATTGTGGAATCAACTATGCCCAACTATCTGTCACTATGCCCCCATATTATGAAACAAGGAAACTGCACTGGCTCTTTCTGCAATCCCAGTGGATCAAGGGGTACACTGAAGGCACATTATGCACCATCCAAGAAGGCAAACTACATGGCTAAAACTCCTGCTGGTTAGTCCTGACTAGAAGAGATCCACCGTTGGATGGCAAGTCAACATATAGATAAATCCACTTGATCCCATGTCTCTCTAGCTGGAACTAATGGCACATATAAAGGAGCTGAACTTCAATCCAATCCAATCCAATCCAATCCAATCCAATCCAATCTGTATTCAGAGTTATTAACATACACAGGTTGGGTTCCTGAGGGAATATCCTTCCTTCTTCCTGCTGGGCATAGCAACTGACCTATTGAAGAGCCTGAGGCCCAAGAGCTCTCTTGCTGAGAATTCTAAAGGCTCCTCCCTAAACTGCAAACCCCAGGATTCCATAGAATCTTCTTAGGCAGCCAATGATATGAGGCCTTTGCCTCGTGTGGCCAATCATATGAGGTCTTCACCTGCAGCCAATCGTATGAGGTCTTTGCCTGACACAAACACACAAACTTTGACTTTTATATATTAGATTTTAATTCCTATTCCCCCAGTCTGGAGAGTTCCTTTTGGATATATATATATATCCCTCCTAAATACTGGCATGTTAAGTACAGAGACGCATTGAACCTCATGGCTCGTTTAAGGCATGGTCGAAAATGAAACTGTATATTCCTTGGAGTAAGATGCGTACTATGCAGCCTGATTCTAACCACTTAGGCCTATTTTTCCTTACAGCTAATTCTTATCTTGGTTTTTAACAGTTCAAAGCAAGACACAACATTCTAAAACAAAAGTCTCATAGAATCTATTATTAAAATACCGGAAAGCAAAACCCATCCTCTACCAGCCTAGCAAGGACCAGTGAGACTTGTTCAATGCACTACCCAAAACCTCTCAGATACTTTGAATGATGTTTAGACTTGGGCCATTTCCACACTATACTGTTATAGTGCTATTATTCCACTTGCAACATCCTATGGAATCCTGGGGTTTGCAGTTTTGGGAGGGGCCGGCTGGCAAACCCCAGTGCAGAAATGGCTTTGGTTAAGTTATCAAGCAAGTCATGGGTGGGAGCTGCAGTAATTCATAATCAATCACAGCTAATAAAAGTGAATATATACTTAAAATTCAAAAATGCAATTTATTCTTCAAATTAGGGTTTACCAGGCACCGTGTGTGTGTTTGCGTATGTGTGTCTGTTTTATGACTGGCCTTGCTTCCATTCCTTTAATAAGAACTTGACACCTGGAAATTCAACAGGTGAAACTTGTCTTACACAGACAATCAAATTATGTGTGAAGTTTCATTTGGGAAATTGCATCATATCCCATTGTTGCTGAGGCTACATGAGAAAGGGCAATAATCAATTTAAAAAAATGGGGGCAGCCATGCAAAATGCCATCTTTGCTAAGGCACACAGAGTAACCTTATGTGTGTGATTACAAAGAGTAAGCAATTTCAGTATTGGCCCAAATCTTTGTTTACCATCCCATCCGAGAGAGTCTGTGATATATTGAACTTGATGACAACAGATGCTCCCTCTTAGTGCTAGCCTTTAAGGAAGCTAGTATTTTATTCTAAAAAGAATAAAATAAAAAATAGAATAGGCATATGGACTGGCAGTTTTCCTTTCTAGTCTACCTTTTCCATACCGGCAGGGAAAGGACACTCATCATCCCCAAATCCACACAAAAGCAGACAGTAATCAAGCCCTCCCTGGTGGAAAAGGGTTTTTTTGTTCAATTGCTGCAGCAGCTGCGTCTGCGTTGTTGATCTTCCTAGGCCGTGGAAATGATGTATATGCTTGATTGTAAGGTTAGTGAAGGTCCTGAATCACCTTTAGCACTCCTTTCATTGCTTTTCGGTTGCTGCAGTTTGGAAGACAATTGCTTTACCCTGCAATAAGAAAGTAGGAGTTATTTTGCTTTTATGGATGTCCTTCTTCGACCCATGAAAAGGAAAAAGGGAGGAAGAGGGGAGGAAAAGAATCTAGCAGCACCATTAAGACTCATCAATTTATATTTTAGCATGTGTTTTCATGGATATCAATCCACTTCTTCAGATGCAATATGGAGTGATATTAAAGCTTGAGGTTCTTAAATATGTTCATAGAATTTTGGGATGGTATAACATGCAATAGAATCCAG
This sequence comes from Cyclura pinguis, assembly GCA_030412105.1. Taxonomy (NCBI): domain Eukaryota; kingdom Metazoa; phylum Chordata; class Lepidosauria; order Squamata; family Iguanidae; genus Cyclura; species Cyclura pinguis. Next base: position 127,912,368 of record CM059604.1, on the reverse strand, counting down.
AAAGATGCAAATCCTGACTCTCCCCCTAAATCTCCAAGGACCTGTATGAAGTGATACAAATCTTTCAGATCTTTACAGTGATCAGTTAATATCAACATGTGAAAGCAATACAATTTGTTACCAAAAAGCAGTTTCCTTGGGGTCAAAAATCTTCTCTGAGAATCTTCTCTTTTGTTATATGTGCAGTTGTGACTCATGTAGTAACAACGAATGCAGTATGCTGTGAAACTGTCATCTTTATTCATGCCTCTGCCAATAGACTGTAATTTGTGAATAGGATTCAATTCAGCTGTTTCTTGTTCCAGTCTTAGGCCCTTTCCACAGGTGAGAAAGGAAACGCGCAAAAACGGAACTCACCGGCTTTCTTGAGCGTCTGGGCGAGTCCGTCGGGACAAGGAGCAGTGCGAGCTCGTCGCTCCGCACTGCTCCAGCGTCCAAAATGGCGGCTTCCAGTTGGTGGAGGCTCTCCACCAACCGGAGAAGCTCGCCAGCCGGAAGTCCGCCCCCAGCAGATCTGCAGGCACGCACTTGTGCGTGCCTGCAAATCTGCAGCAGAGTGCGGTGATGGAGCAACACGGAGTCGCACGCTCCATGCTTTTTAAAAACCTCTTAAAAGAGGTTTTTAAAAATCACGCTGCGCGACCAGTTCCGGTAGCTCTGAACCGGACTGAGGTACGGAACTACAAAAAGTAGTCCGCCCCAGTCCACTTCACGGTGCAGAAGAGCTCCGTCGGAGGTTGCTCTGCACTGTTTTAATAGCCTGGTGCGGAAATGGCCTTAGACTCAGGCCATTTCCACACTACACTGTTATAGTGCTATTATTCCACTTCCAACATCCTGTGGAATTCTGAGGTTTGTAGTTTACTGAAGCCAAATAGCTCTCTGGCTGAGGATTCTGAAGGCCCTTCCCTAAACTGCAAACCCCAGGATTCCATAGGATGTTGAAAGTGGAATAATAGCATTGTGACAGTGCAGTATGGAAATGGCCACAGAGTGCTATCTCCTCCCTGCTCAGGGCTCAGTGGTAATACAATTCCGGTGTTTGCTAAGAGACTGGTAGCTGGCTACTTAAGCAACACATTGCTCTTACTTCCAGCTGTAAAAGGGGACTACTACCCAGTCTTTGTTCAGGACCAGTATAAGAATCAATTTACAATAACAGGAACGTTTGCTCTCTGATTTCTGTAGATCTAGTGTCAGTGGGTGGCTCTGTTTTCAGTGGGGCACTGAATCATTCCCAGGTTTAAGGATTTGAACTTTAAAGGAGCTGTCCAATGTGCTCAATAGCCTACGGAGTTTGGGGCTGTTGTAGGACCTGATCCTCCAAAGGCAGCTCTAACCACTTCTGGATGCTGCCGAGTGTAAGAAATTTGGTCCACATGGAATACTGTCACGTTAGGAAGACTGTGAGATGCAGCAAAGTGTAGTGGTTTAAGCGTTGGACAATGACCCCAGAGACCAGGGTTCAATTCCCCACTCAGCCATGGAAACCTATGGGGTGACCTTGGGTGTATCACACACTCTCAGCCCCAGAAAACCCAGTGAGAGATTTGCCTTAGGGTTGCCATAAGCTGGAAACCACTTGAAGGCACACAACAAAAAGGAAGACTACAGTGAAGCACTTTGCCTTCTGTGGGAGTTCTCCTTTTGGTGTGATCACCTTTTTAAGAGGGAGAATTTGAATCTGTGACTCTTCAGCTCCAGCCTGAAGTGGTGATGCTGTCCATTCTACATTCTGCATTCATTCAGTGTTGGTTACTACCTTTAAAACCCTACATGGTTTGGATCCAAGTTACCTGCAGGATTGCCTCCTCCTATACAATCTGCCCCATGCACTGAGGTCCATTTACTTAAACTGGCCAGGACTAGACTGGCAATGGTCACTAAGAGGACCTTCTTGTCGGCTACCCCCAGAATGTGGAATGACCTGCCAGAAGAGATTTGGCAGCAAAATATGTTGTCCGAATTTTTAAAAAGTACTAAAAAAGTACCTATCTCTTCCAGCAGGCCTACCCAGTCTATTTTTAATTATGATGTATTTTTAATTGTAACATATTTGTATTTTAATTTTTTTTATTTGAGCATATTAAAACAACATAACATTACAAAATCCAATAACAAAAAAGAACAATACTAATAGAAAATACACAGTAAATCAACATATAATTCTAACGTTACTATAACTATAATAACAAATAACAATAAAAAGAAAAAAAGAGAGGAAAAAGATAAGGAAATAGACCAACATCTAATTAAAAGATGGGTCTTGCCCCCACTATCAGCTACTCTTAGCAGTGAATATATTTATGCTAGCGTGATAAAACAATCTAAGAATACCTTAGTAACATTCACGCTTAGGCCTTTTGCGCACCACACTCTTATAGCGCGATGATTCCACTTTCAACATCCTATGGAATCCTGGGGTTTGCAGTTCCGGGAGGGGCCATCCGGCCCCTCCCGAAACTGCAAACCCCAGGATTCCATAGGATGTTGAAAGTGGAATCATCGTGCTATAAGCGTGTAGTGCGCAAAAGGCCTGAGTCTCATTTATGTAATACAAAATGGTTTTATGTGTTTTTAGTGTATTTTAAGCACAATGTTTTTTAAAATGTATTTTAATTTACGTTGTACATCGCCTCAAGCCTTGGGGAGAGGTGGGTAACAGTTATTATTATTGTTGTTGTTGTTATCAAAAAATTCTGTTGTACCTGCAGTCATGACCTCGGTGCATCTCCTACAAATGTGAGTCTTGCAAATAAAAGCAGTGACCTACTTTCTTCTTAGACTTAATTTGCAGTTAACCCCCCACCATTTTTACATGGTCCTTTCAGGGAAGTCATGCATTCCAAGCTGTTCAGCCTCTGCCTGCAAGTATTTTAAAGACCTACGCTAAATATTACCTCCTTAACACCCACCGGGCTACAACGCTCACCAAAATGCAGTCAATGCCACACACTAAACCCCCATTCAGGCACACTATGCACCCTTAATCCTGCGCATTGTCTGTGGGAAGGACTGGTGAGGAGTTTGACCATGATTATGGCAATTTTCTGCCCACATACTGTTGGATTACTGTAATGTCGTAATGTACTGTAGTAATGTTCTTATATGTTCCATTACGTGTGCAGGTAGAGAACTGCCATAATCATGATCAAATTCCTTACTAGAACTCCGCACTGGAAAGAGAGAATAAAAGGCAGATGGGGGGAAAGAAAACTGAAACGGAAAATGATCACCCTGGCACCTACTGATGGAAGAGTCCCTCCCATCTCTTGGGATGTCCATATGTCCTGTTTTATAGAGAGCAGTCCTTTCTTTGACAAACCGTCAAAGCAGAGTTCTTTCTTTGAAGTAGCCCTCTGTTTTGGGGATGGGAAACCATGGCCATTTCTGCACTAGATTGTTATAGCGCTATTATTCCACTTGCAACATCCTATGGAATCCTGAGGTTTGCAGTTTTGGGAGGGGTCTCAAAGGCCCCTCTCCAGACTGCAAACCCCAGGATTCCATTGGATGTTGGAGGTGGAATAATAGCACTATAACAATATAGTGCAGCAATGGTCCATGAAGGAGGCAGGGGCAGTTTTTCAACCCAGTGACCCTTTCATAAGTGCACTGATCCTTTTGACAGAAAATGAGGAGATAACATGCTGATTCTGGCTGTTTTCCGCAAATTTTGCAGCATTCACAGCCCCAAATCAAATCTGCAGTGTTTTTAGCTTCCTTTTGGTTGTTTAAGAGAGAAGAATTCCTCACAGAAATAATTATAATGTGAAGAAGAAGGCCTGAGATCTCCGGGGATCTTGTGGTGACCGCAGAAGAGCGCTTCAGAGACTACAGTTTGCCCGCTCTTGCTGTATTTGAAGGGCTGCTCAGCCCAAGAGGAGTCTTAAAAGATTTAAAATAAAAACCAAAGAAGGGAAGCAGGAGAGCTTTTGAGCTGGCATCTGAACAGCAGACTGAGTTGGCATCCAAGTCACCTGGTGTTTTGCCAGAGGCAAGAAACTCTTTCGGATTTGGAGACAATAAGCATGCCGGTGGAAGGCTTAACAGATTTATTAACTATCAGATAAAATTTACGGTTGATAAGAGAGTCTTATATTTAAGCGAGTCCCACAGAGCAACTCACATCTCCAGCCTGCTGTTCAGAGCAAAGACATCAGCAGCGCCACATCAGCTGTTCCGTCCTACACCAAGCTCACTTGGGTCAGTGTTGCAGGGCTTTTAATAGGCAGAACTTCAAGGTGTACATACAGTCCTCCCCTGCCAAGCAATCCCACCGGTTTTCTGTGGGCCGTGTGCCTCTAACTGATTAACTTGTCTTAGCGGTTGGCCTCCCAGTGCTTCCTGGTAACCTGTTAGCCCAGTGGTTCTTAACCTTTTCTTTACCAGAGACCCCCCTGTAAATTTAATTTGTTGCCAGCGCCCCCAGGACTTAACTCATGATTTAAATATTTAAATTTAGATTTAAATATTCAAGCATTTATTTAAATATTCCAATATTTATATTGGAAAAATCACGCAGTACCAGAGATGGAAGAATGGCTGATTAAATTATTAGAATATGTAACATTAGATGACTCTCGCACCATAAAGCGAGAGAAGTAGGCGAAAAAAGAAAGAGAAATGGCATTAATAAAGAAACATGTTGAGAATAATTGGACTTGACTATGCCAAGAAGATAATGAAGAAGAACATCAGGGAGAAGCCAGGAGTGACAATGAGCAATTGTAGACAAAGGATCACGAGTAGTGCTTTGAACAAGGCAAGTCAGCATGAATAGAAAATTTAAGGAGGTATAGTTAAAAAGAATAGAAAAATATCCAAACGAGAGAAGGTAGGAAGTTGAAAATATGTTAGGAAATAAAGATAGGATCACTCTAGATAAAGTTAAAGGGAACCAGGGTGAATTAAAGAACGGATATGTGATTTGCAAAAGAAAAAAGAGGATGTGGAATAAGAAGATCCTAAACATATAATTATTGATAAGAACAATGTAAAAGAAGAATTGTCGTTTATGCAAACATGTATTTTATACAATTCAAAAATAGAAATATTGAATATTGTTTTCGTATATGGATAAAGGATAAGATTGTAATAAAATAAATAAATAAATAAATATTCCAATATTTATTTATTTGTTTGTTTATATGAGGCTTCTGGAGACTAAAATTCAAATCGTCACTCCAGCATTGGGTGAGAGAATGTGACTTGCCTGAGGTCACCCATTGGGTATCCACGATTGAGTGGGGATTCCAGAGTCACAGTCTGGGCACACGCACATGCCTGGAGCCATGTTAATTTCATCAGGGATACAGCAGTGGGAGTGTGTGAGGAGGTGCTGGAACTGCTCCGTTGTTTGCAAATGAGGGAACAGTTTGCATACACACACACACCTGTCACCATGTCCATTGGCACCCACACCCCTGTTGGGACATAGCAAAAAGGGACACAGTAGCAGGCATGGGCATGTGCCGGAACGGCTCCCCTGCTTGCATATGAGGGAGGAGTTTCAGCACCTGCATCCCACCGCTGCTGCCATATCCCTGTTGCTGCAGCTGCTGTTGCCGTCCAGCAGCAGGGCTTCATAGAACCCCTGTGAGGGCTCCATGGACCCCCCCAGAGATCTGCAGACCCCAGGTTAAGAACCACTGTGTTGAGCAGTAACTATGTCATAAGCTAGATGTACAACCTTGCAGCTGCTTCATATTCACAACCATGGCACCTGTGCAACGACTACAAACTCCCCTGGAACCCATCTTAAAGGCCAGTCAGCCATCCTGAGTGACAGAGTTCAGTGGTGCTGGTGAGCAGGGCACTGCAGGGTGACGTGACCAGCTCCTCCCATCACTGGCCAGCAATGGGAGGCGTAGGTCACATTATCTGGCAGTGTCCTGCTCCCCAGCAGTGGGAAAGGGATTATGTCCAGAAGATACTGCCTGTTTTTTGCTCCCTCTGAAGCCACAGCAATGCCAGTAGAGATGGATGGGTCTTTCCCCTGGTCCTTAGTGTCTTATTACTGGCAACTGTGCTGTCCAGTCCAACCGCTCTCCAAATTCAAGGTCACATCATCCTGCTATCAGAGGCCACAGTTTAGCATTAGCTGAAGCCGGAGCTGCCTCAGATTCTGGGGGGAACTACCCAAAATGTTTTGCATGATGGAAGAATTTACTCATGTCACCCTAACCCACCTCACACAAAGTTGCTTCTGGTCATTTACAATACCCTCGATCATAGTCATTTCTGCTACGATGAGAAGGAATTGAATTTTATATAACCTACAGTGATGATTTCTCAACATGCAATGCATTTTTTGGCACAGTTTTGATTTCTCTTCTTTTGCAATAGGCCATCTTATTCACCTAGTGCCTGACTTTTGCAGGAAACCTGCCATTACCTGTTTCTTTTTATTCCGATGCTGCTGAGTTTAATTTAAATATTTAATCCTGAAATTCATTTTTAGATAATGCCTTCATTAGGGCAACTCATTTTCTCTCGAGAAGATGCTGTTGCTTCCTCCCAGAGGCATATCTAGGGTGGGGCAAGTAGGGCACATGCCCTGGGTGCCAGTGCTGGGGGGCACAAAAAAGCAGTGCCAGAAGTGGCAGCGATGATGGAGGAGAAAGCAGCCCCCTGGAGGTAGGGGCTCAACTTCCGTGCTTGCCCTAGGCGCTGTTTATGCTAGATGTGCCTCAGCTTCCTCCAGACCTCCAGTGTAGCTACACTGGCAGAGAGTTATATTCTGCCAGCACAGCTGCAGGCTCTTGTCCAAGTTTAGGTAGTGTGTTGAGTTAAAAAAAAAAAACAATGAGCCACCAGAAGCAAAACTGGGCAGCTTTCCCTAGAGGATAAAGCTACTATCAGTGAGCTCCTCCCTCAACTTCCCCCATCAGTAGCTATTCTAGCCATCTGAGAGAGGGAACAATGTGGTGAGATGCGGTACCACTTTATTAGCTCTGTCAAAAGACTACTTATTCTCTCCTCTTCTTTAGACATCTTTTTGTCTTCCTTTTGTGCTGTGCTTTTCTAGCCTGTGAGCCTGTTGGCAGCAATATATGATATACAAATTGAACTTAATTTGTGTTTTGCTAGACCAGGTGCTCTGATCTGTTCTTTTGTCTGCACAGTACTCTTTTGGGATTTTTTCTATGCGAGTGGATTTGGGGCTGAAAAACAATATGCAAAATAATTTGCATTTTTTTCTAAAAGGCACACTCATATGAAGCTGCTTATGCAGAGCTATATACACAAAAATGTACTTCTTCTTCCTTCTCTTTCATTTGCCCCTCTGTCATTACAAAACTCTTCAAAAGAAAGGCAACATTTTCCACAGGTCTTTATGTAAATATTTTTTAAAGCATGTTTTATTTAAAGCATTTCCAAAATACATGCAAACAAGACAGAAAAATAAACAACAAACTGCAAACAAGAAAAACAAAAGAAGAAAAAACCCTAAGGAATAAATATTGAAAATGAATAAAGAGTGTAAACATATAACAGAGAATACTAAGAAAGAGATATACATTGGTTTCCAGCAATCCTAACACGGATTACGTACAGCTATATAAAATCACTTCTGTGCTTAACATTCAAACATTTCATCTGTTATTTTTCCAAATATATTAATTTTTGAAACCTATAGTCAACACATTGCATACTTTTTCTTCCAAAGAGCTATGAAAGGTTTCCAGTCTTTTGAAAAAGTCACCACTGATTTTAATATTAACAATATCATCTGTTTATCCATTTCAGCTAGGTCCATCAATGTTATTAGCCAGTCTGCTTTCACTGGAATTTCTCTATATATGTAAATAATTTGAGGGCAGCAAATCTTTCATGCCCAGCCACAGATTCCATTGAGACTAGAAATTCTCACTCAGGAGGATGTGACTTCACTGAAGCATAGGGGGAAGTTATCACCTGATTCTGTTGTGGATTTTGCCAGCATTCCCTAGTAGTAATATGTAATAAGCATCAGGATTCATTTTGCCCTGATGGGTAGGATCAAAAACAGTGGCCAAAGCTTATTTGGGTCTACCACTCATGGAACGGACTATTCTGCCAGACAATCTCTCTCTCATGCCTATGGGAGACCAACGGAGGCAGTAGCAATGGAAGAAGGATGAACCTGGCTCCAAGCTGTTTATTCTATGAATCCCTTGCTTGGGAAGGGCAGGGTCCTCAGAGCCAAGGTGGTCTGGAAAATTGTCTGAGTCTTGGTAGAGGTGATTTTCCAAGCCACCCTTCCGATAGTGCCCTGGCTTCAGGTCCCCCACGAAACAGGGATTCATGAAATAGGTCGCTCAGATCTGGCTGCATTCTCCTATCAATACCTTCTTCTTCTTCTTCACTCTCATCACTTCTTCTTCTTCCACCTTCTTCTTCCCTCTCATCACTCCCTTCTCATCATCCTTATCCTTGTTGTCCTTTGTGCTACCATTGCCACAACTGCCAGTGAAATAGGATCTCAGCCACAATAGGTTGGTTAACTGATCAAATGATTTATTCTCTGATGGTACAAAAGTCCAGTGTTGGATTTTTAAAAGCCAGTTCTCTTCCTCCCATGTAGGTTCCTTCTGCTGAATGGACATATTTGGTATTCTCCAAGCTGCACAAAAAGCTTAGGCTTTTTCCGCACCATCTCTGGATCCCGTGACTTCCTGGTGTCATCCTAGCAGTGCCATTTCTGGGATGGGAGTGTGTTCCAAACGCGTGACTGTGACAATTTCATGTGGTGGCAATTCATCCCCGTGCCAGGATGAGGCCATAGTGCAGAAATGGCCTGAATGACAATAGAGCCCAATTCAACCTTTTCCAGACTGATGTCTTCTACATGCATTGGAATATATCTCCCAATATTTTTGTTTGTATAGGTATATTTCCTGGCTTCCCTTGTAATGTTCAGGCAAGTTTGGTTTTCAGTTTTAGCCTCTCTAAAAATTAGGCTTGCTACTTGCTACAAAATGTTAGAACTTTCTGGTATTCAGAATGATTGCAAAGGGGCACTTTGTGTACCCACACTCTCTTGCTAAGCCCTGACAGTCCCCAGACTGCTTTTGCAAATGGCTGCTAATGACGCTGCTTACCTCCCCAGTTGCCTTGCAGTTATTTCATTTGCTTCCCTAGAGTGTGATGTTCAACTTAATTTCCCCAGGGATCCCCCTTGATATTATGTTTTTTTGCTCCTGGTACTGTGATTGCATGTATTTGATGTTCATTTCTTCTATCGCTGTTCGTTGCTGAGCTGTCAAATTACTGGCTAAAATCAACATTGATCCTCCAGCCTCCAGGACCACACTTTAAAGACAGATTTTTTTTTTTTTTAAATGGAGACAGCTGCCTATTTATGGGCTACACTTGCTGGTTTCTGATCAGGGCTGGCTGCACGTGGGAATGCTAACACAGACTGCTTCCAGAAATTAACCAACAGTGCAATCTTAAGGCAGAGATGTGCTGGTTGTAGGGGGTTAGGAATAGCCAGAAGCCAGCTTGGACCAGTTGACTTGACCATCTTCCAGCAGAACTGCCCTTATGCCAACATAATCCTCTTCATCTTCCTCTCATCACATTCTCCTTCTTCTTTTCCTCACTGTCCCTACAACAGCAAGAGAAATAGGATCTTGTAACTCATTCTAAGCTGGAACTGGCTGCAATTCCCAGGCTCCCCAAGACTATGGGTATTTCTGCACTACACTGTTATAGTGCTATTATCTCACTTTCAACATCTTATGGAATCCTAGGCCCTTTTCGCATACCAGTCCTGTTGTGAAATGGCCTTGGGAGTGTCGCGCGTTCCATATGATGTCGTCGCAATCGCGCGATGCTCCCGAGGCCATTAGGGGGTGATCATGCATTATATCATTTTTGGCTCGTTGCCTAAAATGATGCATGATTGCATGTCCCTCCCACGCCCCACACGCACTTACCTTGCCTGCAGGTACAACCTACTTGCATTCAAGCCTGTTGAGTGGAGCTATAAATTATTTTTGGAACAAACCAGATGCTTAACAGCTTTTGATCAGTCTTAATTTGGGCAAGAATTTTGCGACATTGCTGGCATTTTTGTGCTTCCTTCTCTCCAGTGAGCATTCAGTAATTATTTCTAAAATGTACAAATTTAATATGCCTTGAGCCTGTCTCACTGCTTTGCCACAATAACAGAGTGCTATTTACCACACTGGCTGGGAGGGTGGGCTCTGTGTCCTTTTACTTGCAATCTGTTGTTTTCTTTACTTTCACACTGAGTCGTTGCCCTTGATCAAACACTGTGCTGAATGGGTGGCTCACTTTCCCCGTCTCCACTCCATTTTCCAATTATCTCACCATTTTGCAGAATCACTGTATTATGTTTCTCAACTGGTTCATTAGTGCTTTTGTCCCTCATTTCCATTGTCACAAGCGTGGGCATAATTTGGTCCTTTAATTCCACTGAACAAAATGAAATGGAGAAAATAGAGGGGTTGGCATTCCGGGAAAAGGACTGAAAGAAATGCCATTTCGCAAAAAGAAGCCAAAGGTTACTTTTTGCATGTATAAGAACTGTTCTCAGAACATTTCTCCGTGTGTGTGTGTGTGTGTGTTCCATTTTTGTGAAAAAGGTGAAATCAAACTTGACTTTTTAGATTCACAGGAACATAATGTAGTCATGCCAACACTTAAGTAATTTCTTCAACAACTTCAGTACATGCCAGAGATGGGGTCTAAGCACCAAAATACAAAACCACTCCTTTGAATCCGCAGTTTTCTCCCTAATTCCATGATAACCAACCAATAAAATCCCTTCTTCCTGTTTCCCAGCCAATCAGCATCAATTTTATTTTTTTTTAAGTTTTTAAAAAATAAAATGGAAGGAGGGCCTCACTATGTATCAGGGGAGATAACTGGGGTTTGGTGATACCCATGGGACTGGCATGGTTGACCCTGACATCACTCCCAATAAGCTGACTAATATTTCTATTCTGTCTCCACTTGCTGCTATGGATCAAGATCTTGAACCCTCAAAGAACTCCCAGTGAGTGAAGTTCCAAGATGAATTGTTTCTTCAGAATGACCAGGGTTTTTGGTATGACTTTGAACTTCACATCAGTTTTCCATGGAACTTCCTCTCCTTTGTCTCAGACAGCAGAATGTTTAGGGTTGGCCCTGTCTACAACCATTGTGTTGTTCTAGTAGCATCCCTTGCCCCTTATTTCCTGTCATATCCCTCTGTCTTTGCAACAGCAACCAACATTCAAACACGTGGAGAACACGAATCTCAGCAACAAATTTAAATTAGCAAATTGTAAGCCACTCATTGTGGATTTCCTTAGTGTACCATTTGGATCTTTTCAGCGTAGCAGACACACAGCTGTGCCTATAATCTTATTTACAATGGGCTAGCTAGGAAATGAAGCTGCAAACCAGAAAGTTCACATTTAGCCTCAACTATAACTTCTGGCCTTGCAGCAGTAGCAGCTAATGGCTTTCACTCCAATGCAGTGGTGATTTCACTCTTGAGTTAACTTAAAAGGAAGGTGCTAAATGTATTTGAAGGGAGAGAGTTCATTGCTTTGGACATCTCCTATAAAGTTTGGAGTAAAACTTGGAGCAGATTCACCACCCCACTGATATGAAGCCACCAATCTGCACTGCTTTATGGGCATGTCACTCTCATAGCTCCACATCTAAATTATGTGGACAATAATGCTGGTCTAGCTTACAAAGATATTATTACAAGACTACTGAGATAATGTGTTTGCTTGTGAGGTGCTTTGAACACACGAGAAACTATACAAATGCGAAGTATTGTTCTTTTCTTCCCCATAATAAAACTCTCCCACTCCCCATTCCTCATGAGTCATATAGGTTAATAGAAGCACATACCTGAATTACACGGAAAACAATAGAAGTGGAGATCATCTAGACCAGTGCTGTTCAAAGTGGTAGTCCATGACCAAACATCAGTGCATGAGCTATTGGCTGCCTTTCTCCGGTGAGTTTTCAGGAAAGAAAGAAAGAAACAATTGTGTTGGCAAAAATATGGTCCAGTATTCTACATCAGCTACTCAGTTAAGTATACTGAGTACAGCATAAATATGGCAATCATGAGTATGGAAGAACAGTTATCTAGGTCATTTCTGCACTAACCTATTATAGTGCGTGTGGTCTGGGTGGCTATTTTGTATGGTCCCTTTAAAATAGTCTGAAAAGCTAAGCCTGGTTGTAAAGATCAGAGCCCTTACAGAAAAAAAAGTGGTCTCAGCTGCCCATGGGAAGCTCAGTAGGAAGGCAGCTAGCCTAGTTTCCTTTGGGAGGGAGTTCCACAACTGAGGTGTTGCTACAGAGGCCATTTTTGCACTGCAGTGTTATAGTGCTATTATTCCACTTTCAACATGCTATGGAATCCTGGGGTTTCCAGTTTAGGGAGGGGCCTCAAAGGCCCCTCCCTAAATTGCAAACCCCGGGATTCCATAGCATGTTGAAAGTGGAATAATAGCACTATAACAGACTAGTGCAGAAATGGCCCTAGATTCACTCATTACAATCACTACTTAGGCCCTTTCTGCACCTTACCTTCTTCTGGTGCTGGGGTGAGGGGATCGCGTAAGCAGCCTCTGGGAGGAGGCTCTCGCGTCCAGGACCCTTTGGCTCCGCATGAGCTGCCTGCTCGCGCAAAAGCCCTGCCTCTTCCTTCCCAGGCTGCACTGGGGCAGGAAGCGCGACCGGCGCGGCTCCGGAGGCTCCACACGCCAGGTAAGTGCACACAGGGCCCGGGAGCAATGCACGATCACGCACCATTTTCAGTTTCTAGCCGAAAATGAAAAGGTGTGCGATCGGCGCCTGCTAGCGCCTGGAGCATCACACGATTGTGAGTGTGTCGTGCAGATCACTCCTCACAATCACACAATGCTCCAGGCGCCCTTCCGCATGGAAAATGCCGTGAGGAAAGGGCCTTAATCACAACTGTAATATTATTGCCACAATTGTATCCCCCCCCCCCCCCGCAATCTACTTTCCTGGACATCAGCTGCATGGGCTGAACGAGATCCATTGTGCTAGACATAGATACATAGACAAATGAAGTTTCCATCCATTTTCAGGGCACTGGTCCAAGAGAGGTTTCTTAGGTATGCTAAGTATACCTATTGCATGCTTTCAAGTCATTTCTGACATATGGTGACCCTAAGGCAAACCTATCACAGGGTTTTTTGAGGCTGAGAGTGTGTGAAGTACCCAAGGTCACCAGGGGTTTCCATGGCCAAGGAGGGAATTGAACCCTGGTCTGCAGAGTCATGGTGCAACACTGCACATGCTGGCTGTAAGTACACTTAGGCCATTTCCACACTAGACTGTTATACCGCTATTATTCCACTTGCAAAATCCTATGGAATCCTGGGGTTTCTAGTTTTGGGAGGGGCTGGCTGGCCCTCCCAAAACTGTAAACCCCAGGATTCCATAGGATGTTGCAAGTGGAATAATAGCGCTATAACAATCTAGTGTGGAAATGGCCTTAGTTAAGTATAATTTTTGCCCATTGACTTCACCTAAGAAGATGAAAAAAGGGGGAAAAAGAGGACCCAAGTAATTATCACCCGGTCAGCCTGACATCAATACCAGGAAAGATCCTAGAGCAGATTATTAAACAGTCAGTTTGTAATTACTTAGAAAGCAATGCCATAATCACTAAAAGCCAGCATGGATTTCTCAGAAATAAGTCATGCCAGACTAATCTTATCTCTTTTTATGATAGGGTTACAAGCTTGATAGACGAAGGGAATGCTGTAGACGTAGCATATCTTGACTTCAGTAAGGCCTTTGACAAAGTTCCCCATGACATTCATGCAAAGAAGCTAGTAAAATGCAGGCTGGACAGGGCTACTGTTAGGTGGATTTGTAATTGGTTGATCAACCAAACCCAAAGGGTGCTCACCAATGGCTGTTTTTCATCCTGGAGAGAAGTGACTAGTGGGGTGCCACATTGTTCTGTCCTGGGCCCAGTGCTATTCAACTTCTTCATCAATGACTTGGATGAAGGAGCGGAGGGCATGCTGATCAAATGTGCAGATGATACCAAATTGGGAGGGGTTGTTAATACCCCAGAGGACAGGATCAAAATTCAAAATGACCTTGACAGATTGGAGAACTGGGCCAAAGCTAACGAAATGAATTTCAACAGAGAGAAATGTAAGGTCCATATAGGATGGGAGGCGCGTGGCTGGATAGCAGTACATGAGAAAGGGATCTAGGAATCTTGGTAGATCACAAGCTGAACATGAGTCAGCAGTGTGACGCAGCAGCCAAGAAAGCCAATGCGGTTCTTGGTTGCATCAGTAGGAGTGTGGTATCTAGATCAAGGGAGATAATGGTACCACTCTATTCTGCATTGGTTAGGCCTCATTTGGAATACTGTGTCCAGTTCTGGGCACTTCAATTCAAGAAGGATATCAACAAGCTGGAATGTGTTCATAGGAGGGCAACCAAAATGGTGAAGGGTCTGGAAGCCATGCCCTATGAAGAGCGGCTTAGGGAGCTGGGTATGTTTAGTCTGCAGAAGAGAAGGTTAAGAGGGGACATGATAGCCATGTTTAAATATTTGAAAGGATGTCACGTTGAGGAGGGAGCAGGCTTGTTCTCTGTCACTCCAGAAACTAGGACAAGGAGCAATGGATTCAAGCTGCAGGAAAGGAGATTCCACTTGAACCTCAGGAAGAACTTCCTGAAGGTCAGAGCTTTTCGGCAGTGGAATATGCTGCCTCGGAGTGTGGTAGGTTCTTTGGAGGTTTTTAAGCAGAGGCTGGATGGCCATCTGTTGGGAATGCTTTGATGTGCATTCCTGCATAGCAAGAGGTTGGACTTGATGGCCCCTGGGGTCTCTTCCAACTCTATGATTCTATGATTCTAAGTAGCTTGATGTAGAATACTGGCCACGGTACCAATACTTGGCATATTTTGAAAAATTACCAGTCCCCTACTTCAGATAGCTTAAGAAGGAATGATTTAAAGAGCCACTTTATCATGTTTCTGAAAGAGATTAGCTCTGGACGATTTATTTCCATGTGCATATCCTCCTCCAAGAATTTGTATACAAGAACTTTTAAAAACACATGTATATAGATCAGCTTAATATATATATATTTTTAAAAAGTATGGAGCCCCAGTCTTGTGCTAATTGCAGAGTATTTTTTATTTACAAGAAACCCATTGCTTGTGGCACCTCTTTCCCTTTTGCCAGAGCTTCCAACAGAAGTCACTTTCACAAACTTTCCTCATTTAATTGCTTCCTGCAATGAAGCTCAGAATAGAAAATTAGCACCACGGCAGGAGACGATATCATCAAGTCACAGCAGGTTTGAAAGATCTGGCATGAACGTTTTAAGAGATGCCCATTTAATGGGTCAAAAAGGAGCCTGGCAGGTTGAACTCCACTGGCATCAACACAGGGGGCCTGCTGGGACCTAGGTTCAATCAGGAGAGTGGTTGGGTGCCCTGCTTTACAGAAGACAGTCCTCTGCTTGAAGGCAGACTATCTCTGAGGAGCTTTTCAATTCAAATGCGCCTTAAAGGAAAAGGCTTGGCAGAGTTGCTTTTTAAAATTACCACTCTCAGAATGACTCAGCAACATGGACATTATCCATGGTAGCTGGTTGATTCTGGAAATGGTAGTCCAAAAAAGGTAACTTCTCCAAGCTATGGAGAAAGGACCATATGAAGGGAGAGCTGGACCTTGGTTACTCATCAACTTAACATGCAGAGAGTAGACTGAGCATTCTGGTGAAATGAATTATGTCTCTCTTGCAGTGATACTAATAATTTCTGAATTTGCATCTATACACATATGAACAAATGTCACGCAAACAGTATTTTGTTCCTTTTTCTTGATGATACATCTCTCTCTCTCTCTCTCTTTTTTCCTTTAAATATGGTGCAAGTGCCTATTCACCTTGTCAGTCATGTGTTATCTCTACGTTTGCTTCTGGGTCATCTATATCTTTAGTAATATCAGCTGACAGTCTGCAAGATGTTACAAAAGGCTTAATAAAGAATTCTCATAATAACTATGTGGCTACTGTTTCAGGCTTCTTCACTGCTTGCAAAGCTATGTGTATGCGTGCACACACACACATACACACACACACATACACAGAAATCTAATGAGAGTCCTTGTCATGGTCTAGAAATACCACCTTTTTGGGCTACAGATCCCAGAATCTCGCAGTCAGCATGGCTGGTCATGGCTGGAGGATTCTGGGAGGATTCTAGGTGCTCAAAAAGTAATATTTCCAACCTCTGCTCCCCATCTCTATTCCTTCCATGTCAAATTGTACCTTGTAGATGGAAGCATAGCTCTGCAGAGTTTATACAGGGGGTGGGGAAATGATATAGTTTACAAGGGCCTGGAGATGGAAAGATGGGGATATTCCAAGTTGTAATCCCACTACCATAAGAGTTAAAAGGAATCTAAATTGCAGATCATGCTTGAGAATATTCGTGAATACTTCTTTCCCTGTATTATCCAGATTTTGTGAGATGTGCTGAAACGTCTCGAAGGCAAAACAAGCACCATTCTGAATGCTGTCCTCCTCCCTCGTTTATTTCTATAGTGCCATCCCTGTATCACTGTATACGGTGCTTTGCAAGTAAAAGATCAACCAAAAAAACCTAGTTCTCTGCCCCTGGGATTATCATCTAATTAAGACATGACACCAAAGGAAATGGGAATGGCAATGTGCAAAGGGATTAAGTCAAGCAGCTATGTTACCATGCCATACACCCCCAATCTGTAATACAGTATGTCTGGCTATACATGCTGTTTAACTGGCATGACGTAAATATAAATCTTGCACTTATGGCTGAAAGCTGTGTGGAACTCTGGCGGGAACTCTGACGGGAAGCTTCCTGAAGCTAGGACAAAAGGCCTTAGCATGGCCAGGTCATAAGTTTAGTAGGATCAATTGGAAAACTCAAACCTGATGAATTTTAGATGGTTCTGTAAAGTACCCAAGCCTAAGAGACAATAGCCAACAAAGCTGCTAAAAGGAGTATCCACAAGCTGATATCCACTTACCTCTTTCCCATGGAAACTGTCCTTTTGTTTCCTCATCTTTCCAGTCATTAAGAGGCTATTGTGATTTCCTTCTATGCTTTGTCAACTGTCCACAAAGACAATCAAAACCTTCCAGAAAGCAATTAACACATTCCCCGCAGGGCAGAAAAAGAGTATTTAAACCCTGGCTCAGGCCCTGGATTCTTGCTGGTAATTTGAACACAGGTCGGATGTTGTGTTGCATGAGGGCCCCCAGATTTATGTTCATTGTACTGCCCTCAGACCCTCAGTCTGAGACACACTTTGCCTTGATCCTCTTTTGTTTCAGGAACAATAACTATAACTCTCTCCATCCCAAAATCTCCGCACTACCCAACCTTTCCCTCCGTTCCTTCTGTTAGCCTTGACTGATTTGTGAGACTGCTTAATTACTTGCATTTGTGAATTCCACCCCCTGCCCAATAAAGACATTCTTTTTTGATTTCCAACTAGTGCCTTACAGTTAATACTAGCATATACTGGTGAAAAGATCCCATAAAGTTACCTCACCTCTCACAGGCCTTCCTTTTGAGCTGTATTTCCCCACCTTTTCACAGAGGCACAGGTGCTGCTGGAGGACCTCAAGGTCTCCCACCTTTTGCGGTAACAGATAACTGACTCTTCTTCTCTCCCCCCGTGATCAGGGATCTCTGTGGGATCTAGTGCCTTTAGGTATTTAGGCAGTCCCATAAAATCCAGTGTGGATTCACTATCTCAGAGGAATGGAGCCAATGGTTGCCTTTGCTCTCTTGCTTAGAGCACACCTGACCAGGGCCTTGGTCACATCCACATGTCATTTTTTTAGATGTACAGTATCCTTAAAAATAATATTTGGTGCATATGCCTAGTATTGTGGAACAGGTTATTAAAATATTCGGAATCCCACAATGCATTTTTATACTGGAACAAATGCTTCTGTGGGCACAATTTTCTGCACTGAGTAACAGGTTGGTCTAGTTGGACTCCAAGGTCCTTTTCGACACTGCATTTCAAAGATTCTGTGATCTTTCTGTTGCCGGGGAGATCTATTCTGTACCAAAGCCTCTGTCTACCTTGAAAGGGGTCAAAAAGGCTAGTACCGAACAGAAACTCAATTACAGACAGTTGTACTCTCACTTATTCTCGAGACTCCTTATGGATGTTAGTCTAACCTCTGAATGCCCTACACACATGCATGCACTCACACATACCTACCCCTTGCCAAGCTATCTGTTCTTGACAGGAAAAAACTGTTGCTTCCAATTAGAACAGCTATTTTGTCCCCTGTTTGCTACAATGCCTCCTAGGAAACCTACAGGGAATGAAATATGGGGCCAAGTCATGCCCTCAGGCAATTCAAATGTGTGAGTCATTTTTTGTTTCAACAGGTAAGCTGTCCTTCTCTGCAAAGGTTTGGAATTCAAATCTGGGCAGCGGTTTGGTAGAAGCCTTTTGCTGTCAGATGTCAACAAGTCCTCGTAGGCACCTGCAAGGTACTGTCTTCTTCTGGTTAGGACGCTGGGAGGAAGTTTGCCAGCACTCGGGAGTGGAGGTCTACCGTGTCCCATCCAGAGTTTGGAAAAGTTACTTTTTTTGGATGACAATGCCCAGAATCTGGCTGGATAGCAGTATGTGTGAAAGGGATCTAGGAGTCTTAATAGACCACAAGCTGAACATGAGTCAGCAGTGTGATGCAGCAGCCAAGAAAGCCAACGCAATTCTCGGCTGCATCAATAGGAGTATGGTGTCTAGATCGAGGGAGGTACTGGTACCACTCTACTCTGCTTTGGTTAGACCTCATCTTGAATACTGTGTCCAGTTCTGGGCACCCCAATTCAAGAAGGACATGGTCAGGCTAGAGCAAGTCCAGAGGAGGGCAACCAAAATGGTGAGAGGCCTGGAAGACATGCCCTTTGAGGATAGACTTAGAGAGCTGGGTATGTTTAGTCTGCAGAAGAGAAGGTTAAGAGGGGACTTGATAGCCATGTTTAAATATTTGAAGGGATGCCATGTAAAAGGAGAGGGTTTGTTTTCTGCTGCTCCAGAGACCAGGGCAAGGAGCAATGGATTCAAGCTGCAGGAAAGGAGATTCCACCTGAACCTCAGGAAGAACTTCCTGACAGTCAGGGCTGTCCGGCAGTGGAATATAGTGTCTGAGAGTGTGGTGGAGTCTCCTTCCTTGGAGGTTTTTAAGCAGAGGCTGGATGGCCATCTGTCGGGAGTGCTTTGAGGGTGTTCCTGCATGGCAGGGGGTTGGACTGGATGGCCCGTGTGGTCTCTTCCAACTCTACATTTCTATGATTCTATGAATCCTCCAACCCCCATGACCACATGGCTATGCAGGGTGGGGAATTATAGATGTTGTCTTTAAAACAAAAATACAATCAGCCCTCCACATTAGCTAACTTTGGGGTGTAGGACCTTTACAAAAGTGGAAAACACACAAACTGTGCATATGTACCTGTGGGAAGGGGGCCAAGGCATGGCGGGGTGAAATGGCACCCAGGGAAGAGAGAGGGGCTGGACCAGCATGGTGGCCCTCTCTCTTGCCCATCTCCTTCCTTGGGTGTGGAGGGGCATTGGGAGAGGTTTTGTGGTGCTGAGAAATTGGGCTGTGAGTCGTCCTTAGCTGGCCAGTCAGTTGCTGGTGGGGGGGGGAGGAGGAAGACCAGCGTTATGTTTATTGTCTTTGTCCCTTAACTGTATATGTTAATGATCTGCCCTCTGATGAAAAAGGCATTATAAATAAATTGTATAAATTATTATTACCAGAGGCTGGTTTTTAAGGGGCTGTACTGCCTGATTGGAGCTCCTAAGAAGGAAAAGCACTTGAGGTGGTGGGAGGAAAGGGGCTGGAGAAACTCACACATAATATCTGTGAAAGTGAAATGCACAAATGTGGAGGGCTGAGTGTGTGCGTGTGTGTGTGTGTGTGCGCGCGCGCGCGCGCGTGTTTCGTAACTTTCCTAGCTCTGGGCCCAGCCTACCTAAATTGACCTGCTGGTGAGTAGTCCCATTTCTATAGCTGCCACTTATTCTTTGTGCTACTAAATTGGCAAATGGGGGGACATACCAGGCCTCAGCACTGCAAGGGGCAGATTCAACCCAGAAACTGCTGCTTGCCAGTTTCAAAATTGAGATACCATTTCATGGGTGGTGGTGAGAGATAGGAAAGAAGAAAGTATATGCCTCTGTGTGCATTTCTATTCCTTCCACTGTAGAACATTCACTCAACCAGCCAAATAAGCACTGAACGACTTTATTAGCCAGTAGTTATGTGTATGTGTAGCAACATTACCCCCTACAGTCCATCAAGAAGCTCACACTTCCTAAAAGTTTTTGCTCCCATTTATTCTGATGTGAAACCTAAGTATGTTTGCTTGAAGCTACTAGATGTGAAATGTTCCAAAAAATATTGTAAAGGGGGCTGCGAACAGGATAACCAGGTTCTGGAACTCCTTCGCAAGAGAGGTGAAGATGGCTCCATCCCTGATTACTTATCTTGAGCTGAGAAAGACTTTTTTTTTAATTCAGGCAATGCCTTTGCAACTAATTTCCCTACAGAAAGGTCTTTCAATGGTTTCTATTTAACTGTATACCGTATCAAGTTCCATACATGGAAGAAAAGCAGTATATAAATTGTAAAATAAATGAAGAAATTAGCCAAGTGCAAAGGAAGCCAAGGCTTTAATAGGTGGACCAAAGAGGGAATTTCAAGTGTGCCATGATACTATACAATTGTAGCAGTTTTGTGCCAATTTAGCTGCCATGGCTTTATTTTATGAATCTTGGAATGTGTGGTTGGATGGGGTACTTAGACTTCTGTCCTAGGGAACTCTAGTGTGCTCCCCTGATGTGCAGTACCAGGGTTCTCCAGCAGAGAACCCTGACCATCCCACCAAACTACAGATTCCAGAATTCCGCAGGACAGAGCCACAGCAGTTAAAGTGGTATCTGAGTATTATAACTGTCTAGTGTACATGCAATCCCAAGTATTCTGTGAATCGTGACACATGTAAGGCTTAGATTGTTCTGCTGTAACCGAAGTACAAATGAAGTTCAGACATTCAGAATTCATCAGCTGTAGTCAGAAAGAAGCCAAGCTTCAGTATCAGAAAGAAGTATTGTCAGCATCAAGGGATAAATCAGGTGTGGTTGGCTTGAAGGCCAAGTTGTTAAGTAACCCAGGAGTCCTAAGTCTGTCATTAACAAGGTAAACATGCCCACGAGCTGAGAGTCAGGAATGGCGTTGCTCTCAACAGAGAGCTGGCATTTTATTTGCCTTTTGTAGGCAAAGATGCCCAGTGCCCTGACTGTTCTTAATGGCAACGTTCTTCAGTTGTGCTGTTCCTGAGGTCTTGACTGCAGCCTCATACAACATCTGAGGGGAAGAGTCTGGACTAGATCCCTGAACCTCTGCCTTTCCCTCAGGCTAGGCGGCCTCCCCTCCTTCTCCTCCTGCTCTGAATTGGTACTGACTGTTGAACAGAAGGAGGTTTTCGATGATCTTCTGGCATCTGCTGAGTCTCTTCAACCGGTAAGTCTCCTCCTCCTCCTCCTCCTCCTCCTCCTCCTCCTCCTCCTCCTCCTTCTTCTTCCGAAGAACTTTCAGGGAGAGGCACATGTTGCATCCCTTCAACATGGTGTAATTATCCAAAAGCAGAGCTACATTATACAACTTCTACAAGGGATGAATGGCTCCTTCTGGAATCCTCCAGGCTTGTTGTGGCTTTGCTGCACTGTCTATCATAAAGACTACCCCCTCCTTTTTTTTCAAAACAGAAGTAGACTTGTGACCATTTCCAGTTCTCTCCCCTCACAATTTTTTAAAAGCATTTTCTTGGTCATCCAGAGGGACCCACAGAGAACCCCAGGGACAGAAAATTGAGTCCAGGGCCAGTGCAGTAGCCTATCCCAGTAGAAAGGGGTCAGCTACACGGGCCACATCAAAATCTGATGCCAAGAAGGATCAGGGCCCCAGTCCCTCTGGAAAGGAAAAGAGTGCTTTTTGTTATCTCAGAGCGACCAACTGAATTTGCTCAAATAAATCCCTTGTCTACACAGCTATAAGAGCAGGAACTGTGATTCTCCCACCTGCTTATCCCATTCACACATTGACCATCCTTTGAATTCTTTTATCCAAGGTGATAGATCTAAATCAGGTGTGGCAATCATGCAGCCCTCCAACTGTTGTTGGACTGTAACTCCCAGCATTCCCTACCTTTAGCTACGTTGATTAAGGCTTTTGGGAATTGCAGGACAGTATCTGAAGGGCTGCATGCCTACCACTTGTCTAAATCATCTGGTAGCAAGACTGTAGCTGGATTAGGGGCATTACATTTCTAGCTTTTTATGAAGACATTTCATGTATCAGCTGATCCCCAAATATCCATTTTAGGAAGCTGTCCAGTGCATAGTATATTAGCTAGAAAGCACCAGCTGTTTCCCCCCTGTGGTGTGAAGGACAAATATTTTTAAACGCCCATCAAAATATGGACAAAGCCATCATGCCAGCTTTCCTCCTTATCTACAGTTTTGGTGGCAAGCTACAATGCAATGAGTCTGGGATTCTCATAGCCAACTTAGGCCATTTCTGCACTAGACTGTTCTAGTGCTATTATTCCACTTTCAACATCCTGTGGAATCCTGGGGTTTGCAGTTTAGGGAGAGGCCTCAAAGAATTCTAGGTGGCACTCCCTAAACTGCAAAAACTAGGATTCCATAGGATGTTGAAAGTGGAATAATAACACTATAACAGTCTAGTGTGGAAATGGCCTTAGTCTGCTATCTAGTGACAGTTCCCTGCTATTGCAGTTTAGAGTAATGTGCAGGAACTGGAGAGGATTCCACAAGGTTCGTCTTTTACAGAAACAAGAACTTTCTGAAGTTTGCAAATCACATCATAAATCTGTCGGAAGGAACTTGAGATTTTAAAGAACCTGAGTGTGGCAGAAAGTAAAACAGACTTACAAATCCAGACAGAAAGTTTGGTGTGCTTAGCTCTTAAAAATCTACCTTTGAATCCCTATGTATTCAGTCGTCTCTGTAATGCAGAATTAAGGCTGCTACCTCTCTTTTCTAACAGGCTAGTCGTCATCTTTAAAAGTTAGCTGGCAGGCAGGTACAGCATGAATCTCTCTTCATATTGAGAATAGGTTTACCCATTGAATTTTGCTAGTTTGAATAGCAGACAACTTCATGAGGCTTGTTTTTCACAATAATTTATCATAATTTGCCATTTTCCCCCATAAATTTAGAATCATAGAATCATAGAGTTGGAAGAGACCACAATGGCCATCAAGTCCAACTCCCTGCCATGCAGGAATATATTGTCAAAGTACTCCTGACAGATGGCCATCCAGCCTCCGTTTAAAAACCTCCAAAGAGGGAGACTCCATCACACTCTGAGGCAACATATTCTGCTGTCGATCAGCTCGTACCATCAGGAAGTTCTTCCTGATGTTTAGGTGAAATCTCTTTTCCTATACTTTCAATCCATTGCTCCATGTCCTTGTCTCTGGGGCAACAGAAAGCAAGCTTGTTCCATCGTCAACATGACATCTCCTCAAATATTTAAACCTAACTATAACGTCACTTCATAACCTTCTTTTCATCAGGCTAAACATACCCAGCTCCCTAAGCCACTCCTCACAGGGCATTGTTTCCAGACCCTTCACCATTTTGGTTGCCTTCCTCTGGTCACATTCCAGCTTGTCAATATCCTTCCTGAATTGTGGTGCCCAGAACTGGACACAGTATTCCCAGTGAGGTCCAACCAAAGCAGAGTCGAGTGGTATTACTACTTCCCTTGATTTCGACACTACACTCCTATTGATGCAGAAAGAGCTTGGAATCAGAGAATCATAGAGCTGGAAGAAACCACAAGAGCACCTCTCCAATCCCATCCATGAAGGAATAGACAGTTAAAGCACTCCTGAGAGATGGCCAGCCAACTTCTCTTTCTAGGCCCTCTTTCTAGGATGTATAATTATAGGTATGGGGTAGGGATACATGGTTCAGCACTGCTACATGAGAAAAGGACATGTGCATTATTGTTGATCATAAGTTCAACAGCAACAGTGTGAGCCAGCAGTCTGGTGCTGCAGCAAAGAACGTAAATGCTATTTTAGCCTGCATTAATCTAATATATCAAAGTCAACGTCTGTGAGTTTGTCTGTGTCAGGTGAAGACCTGACCTCATATGATTGGCTGCCTGAGAAGATTCTATGGAATCCTGGGGTTTGCAGGTTAGGGAGGGACCTTTAGAATTCTCAACCAGAGAGCTCTTGGGCCTGGCTGGTTGCTATGGAGATAAGGCCTAGCAGCAAGGAGGAGGGCAGTGTATTCCCTCAGGAACCCAACGTCTGTATGTTAATAACTCTGAATACAGATTGGATTGGGGAATATGGGGGAAAGTTACAGGTACTGGACAAGACAGTTTGGGGAATTAGAGACACAGGATCTCAAATCTTTCTAACAAGTATTACCTATGAGAAAATAAAATCCCGGACAACGCCAGGTAAATATGCTAGTAGAATCATAGTTTCCAAGTCAAGAGAAGTAATAGTCTTACTATATGCTGCACATATTAGGCCTCATCTTGAGCACTGCCTTCAGTTCTTGCCACCACATTTTATAAAGGATAGAGAGAAGTCGAGGCAGGTTCAAAGAAGGGCAACAATGATGATAAGAGGTATGGAGAACAAAACATATAAGGAAAGGTTGAAGGAGCCAGGCATGCTCAGCTGGTGAAGAGAAGACAGAGAGGTGACACGATTGCACTCTTTAAATACCTCAAGGGCTATCACAGAAAGGAGGAGGCTGGCCTGTTCTTTACTGCCCCAGAGGGCAGATCCAGGTCTAATCATTTTAAGTTACATGACAGTAGGTTTTGATTGAACATTAGAAGGAACATCTTGCCAGTAATAGTAGTTAATGGAACCAATTGCCTAGAAAGGCGGTGAGGTCTCCTTTTCCGGACATCTTCAAAAAGCGGCTGGACAGCTACCTGCTGGGGATGCTTTAGGAAGAGACCCTGCATTTAGCAGAGAGTTGGAGTCAGTGGCCATAAGGCCCCTTCCAGTTCCATGATTCTGCGACTCCATCTACGCATCAACCTACCAGGAGCAATTGTTAAGTGGCCTCCTGTTGTCAGCCAATTAGCAATAAGTTTTACTATCTTTTTCTACATAGCCACTAAGTGTGCAGCCTAATGAAAGTATAATTGGCCACTGTTTTAACTATTGAGTACACCTCTTTGGGTTTTCCCCCTGCCTAATTCTTATACTGGGCTTCTATCAAGACTACCATTTTCTAATTTATAGCACCTCTTTATTATTTTCTTCACCTCACTTTTCCTGCTGTATCTTTACCGTTCTCCCGCCATTTTTGCAGGTTTGACTCTCATGAATTTGATTACAGATGAGGTGCCTGTGCCTCCCCACCATTCTCCTTGTCCCATTCCCTTGCAGTTTGCCAGCACAGAGAAAGGAAGCAAGCACGCCAAGGCAAAAGATAAGTCAATAGGAAGGCATGCATGCATGTGCACTTCCCTTCACCCCTCCACAGCTCTCCCCTCACATTGCTTTGCCTCTGCCCCAGCTCTGAGAACTCATGCCGGGGCAATGGGGGGCACACACAATCCTTCCTTCTCCCCTCTGGAGCTCCCCTTGCCTCTGGCGCGGGCACAGAGAAGGAAGGCTCCAGAAGAGAATGGGAGGGGGAGCACGGTGGGGGAGTTATTTCCAATATTTCCACTTTTTTTTTTACTGTGTGAAGACACTTGGACTCTGTGTCACAATATACAGACATTTACTTATTTCAAAACCTAAAATTTGCCCAACGTACCCAAAGCATAGCAATTAGACTATAGTACATCTCCAAGAATCCTCCTGCAGCATGGGAGTATTCTGGGAGTTGTAGTTAAAAAAAAATTGTTCCAGACTCTAGAGAGGGGCCAAAAACATCTCTGTCTCTGTACTGTCTCCATCAGACACTTATTGATGACTGAAATTTAAAAATGCCATAATCACACAAGTTCATTCCTGCTCAACAAGACTATTGCTCCACCAGCAGTATCCATCCAGTGTGAATTAGTCCCTGACGTTTCACTTGATGAGGGTGGCAGAGATGTTTTGTGTGTGTGTGTGTGTGTGTGTGTGAAGAGACACATACTCTTTAGATTGCTGTCATCCCTCCCTGAGCCAAGATCAAAACATCTCAGCGCCATCTGCTTGACATGTCTCAGAAATGCCAATTCCACCTCTCAGCACTCCAAACATCAGCAAATCATTTTTAATACATATATATCTATTTATTTTTTGGTGGGATTAAGGGAAAAGAAGTGCAGGGGGCACCACAAATCAAGATAATTCAACTAAGATTGATTCTGTTTCAGGTTTTCACTACTGGCTACAAAGGCTTCATCTTCTTCCTCCCTCCCCGCCTCTCTCTCCTCCTTGCAGGTGAATTCAAAATACCAGCACTAAATTCACTGCTCTCCCTCTCCTATTTTGGTCTCCTGTATGTGTGATAGGGAGGAATCGTAGCTCTGTGGTAATTTCCACACTTTAGAAGTAGAAAAACCTGGTTCAACTCCACCACTACCCTTCCAACTAAAAAGATCCCAGCTAGAGGGGCTAGAAAGATCTCTGTCTGAATCACTAGGCTCTGTTGCTCATGAAGACAGTGGCCACTTCCGCACTAGACTGTTACAGCACTATTATTCCACTTGCAACATTCTATGGAATCCGGCCCCTCCCAAAACTGCAAACCCCAGGATTCCATAGAATGTTGCAAGTGGAATAATAGTGCTATAACAGGCCCTTTCCGCATGTGGGGGGGGGGGGGAACGGCTGAAAACAGAGCTTACCGGCTTTGTTTTCCGGCCGGCCAAGTCCGTCGCCACGAGGAGCAGCGCGGGTTCGCTGCTCTGCAGTCCTCTGGCATCCCAAATGGCGGCTTCCGGTTGGTGGAGGCTCTCCACCAACTAGAGAAGCTCACCAGCTGGAAGCCCGCCCCCGGCAGATCTGCAGGCACGCATTTGCGCGAGCCTGCAAATCTGCTCCGGAGCCGGGCGACGGAGCAGCATGGGGTTGCTCGTTCTGTGATTTTTAAAAACCTCTGGCCCTTTCCGCATGTGGGGGGGGGGGGCGGGCGAAAACACCCTAAAACGGAGCTTACCGGCAGCCGGGTAAGTCCGTCGCCACGCGGAGCAGCGCAAGCTCGCTGCTCCGCAGTCCTCCGGCGTCCCAAATGGCGGCTTCCGGTTGGTGGAGGCTCTCCACCAACTGGAGAAGCTCACCAGCCGGAAGCCCACCCCCGGCAGATCTGCAGGCACGCACTTGCGTGCGCCTGCAAATCTGCGTCGGAGCCAGGCAACGGAGCGGTATTGGGCTGCGCGCTCCGTGCTTTTTAAAAACCTCTAAAAAGAGGTTTTTAAAAAACACGCAGCGCGGTTAGTTCTGGCCGCTCCTGAGTGGATTCTAGTGTGGAACTACAAAAAGTAGTCCACGCCAGTCCACTCTAGGGTGCAGAAGACCTCCGTGAGAGCTTGCTCTGCACCATTACAGAAGCCCAGTGTGGAAATGGCCTCTGAAAAGAGGTTTTTAAAAAACACTCTGCGCGACCAGTTCCGGTCGCTCCGGAGTGGACTGAGGTATGGAACTACAGAATGTAGTCCGCCCCAGTCCACTCTACGGTGCAGAAGACCTCCGTGGGAGGCCACTCTGCACCGTTTTACTAGCCCGGTGCGGAAATGGGCACAGTCTAGTGAGGAAATGGCCAGTGTTAGGCAGATATATGCAATCCGCTACCAATTGTTGCAGTGTAAAAGCCTGCAGCTCAGGGTTCCAGCCAGTCGTTACTTCCACTCCGTTCTCCTGTTCTCTCTCCTCCTCTTACACCGGTTTTCTGCTTTTTCCTTTCCCAGGAGAACTCAGCATTCTGTAGTGCCTAGGGATGGCTTGACTCATATTTCCATGACAAAAAGAGAAACTTCATAATCTTTTGCCTTTCTGCAAGCTCCCATAAAACATCAAGCTTCTCGTCACTGAGAAGAAAAGCCTACCTTTGCTAGTGAGTTTTGCCCATTTGTATAACATAAGCAACAGCCTAAAAATACAGCAACTGTTGCCTTGTTGCAAGAACTTGTAAAAGGAGTAGCATGGGATGTCTTGTTTGTATCTGTCCTCTCCATCATCCTGTCCTGTTGTGCTTCTTTACTCTGTGGATATCTGCTTAACTTCAGAAAAAGAATGGGAAGGAACATTAGCTTCATGAAGAAACTGCATTTTTGTGTAAATCATGCTTTGCTTAAATTGAAGAAACCATGGCCATTTCAGCACTACACTGTTATAGAGCTGTTGTTCAACTTTCAACATCCTGTGGAATTCTGAGATTGTAGTTTGCTAAGGCCAAAGAGGTCTCTGGCTGAGAAGTCTAAATGCCCAGCCCTAAACTGCAAACCCCAGAACTCCATACAATGTTGAAAGTGGAATAATAGCACTATAACAGTGTAGTGCAGAAATAGACCATGATTGGCCTTAGAACCTTCTCAGTGGCTGCTCACAAGCTGTGGCCTCAACTCTACTCTCTTTCTCCTGGCAGTAAAAAACTTTTTTCTTCAGGCAGGCCTCTGAGTCTTAAACAATGCTTCAGAAAAGTGTTTTACAAGCAGTGTATTATGTTTTGATCTTTTAAATGAGTTTACACTGTTTTTAACCATGTGCTTTTTAAATGGAATTGTTTATTGCTTTTTAATTTTTATAAAATTAGATTTTAGCTGAACTTTATTTAAATCATTTGAAAGCTGCTTTGGGTTCCATGTCAGGAGAAAGGCAGGGAATAAGTTAAATAAATAAGTAAATGGGTTTTTCCTCCAAGATCTTGGCCTTCTGCTCAGCTGAGATCTTTCCAGAGTAGGGGTTGGAATGATGGGGCCCTCCAGATATTGTTGGACTGCAGTTCCCAGCATTCCCAGCAATTGGCTGTGACTGCTGGGACACACAGACCATCCAACATCTAGGAGAATTTGTCATTCTCACCCCAGCTGAAGCAGGCTGGGTAGTTCTTTCCCTTCAGTCCCTCTGTGCCAGCATGGCCAGTCTTAACCAGGCTTTTGACATTTGAAATATTTCTTTATTCTAGTGGATATTGATCAAGCAATTCCATTTTTAATGGGTTTTTAAAGTATGGATAAAAAGAAACAGAAAGGGAGGAGGAAGAGGAAAGGAATAGGCAAGTAAATAGAATAAGAACGTGGGTTAAGCCTTATTCTTGTTGTCATTTTTCAATAGTTAATTTCAACTTATGCTGACTCTAGGAATGGGAGATCTCCAAGAGCTCTGCTCATCAACTCCCTGCTCTGTCCCATAGGACCATGGTTTCCCTGACTGAATCAATCCACCTGGAGGTAACTGCCTTCTACTTTGCCAAGCATAATTGTCTTTTTCAGTGAGCCATGTCATCTGATGGTATGTCCTAAGTATGACAGCCTCAGTATAGTCATCTTCATTTCTAGTGAAAGTTAAGGCTTGATTTTCTCTAGGACCCCTTCCTTTGTCTTTTTAGCAATCCATGGTCTCTGTATAAGTCTCCTACAGTACCATATTGCCAATGAGTTTATTTTCTTCATTTCAGCTCTGTTCACTCTCCAGCTTACACAGCGATACGCACAAATCAAAAATAACATGGCCAGGATGATTCTGACTTTACTAATGAATGATATGTCTTTATACTTGAAGGTCTTATCTAGATCCTTCATGGCCACCCTTCCAAGTCTTAGTCTTCTTCTGATTTCTCAACTATAGTCTCCATTTAGGTTGATGAATGAGTGAAGGTATAGGAAATCTATTTCAGTATCTAAGCATATACATTGAAAGAAACTGGCTATATTTCTAAAAATATATTGTACTGATCGACCAAGAGTGTGACCATTGGGGAGCAGTGATGTGGATGACATTTCTACCCAAGACAGAAAGTGTGTATGTTTTCATCAATTTCCCATCTAATGGATCCACACAGCAATGATACTTGCCCCTAGTTACACCAATAAGGTGAAATTAATGGTGCTAGCTCCAGGAGTGGCATGTCTGATGATCAAATGCAAAGTTCTTCCCAGACCTGCTAGAACTGGAGAGAGAAACACTACTGCCAGCTGTTGCTCTACATGGCATACTGGAGGCATCTGCCACTGCAATCTTCTGATTTCATTTCTCAGGCTAGTTCATCTTCCACCACCACTCCACACTACAGACGTTCCTGCTCCCTCCAAGTTTAGCTGCAATCTTGTAAGCGGCTGGTAGAAAGACGGTCCCATGGCAGCATTACCTTTGTTGTATGCCAGTGGTGTTTAACCTGGGGTCTGTGGATCTCTGGAGGGGCTGCAATGTCCTCAGAAGGGATCTGTGAAAGCCAGAAGAAATGGTATGAGCTTTTACAGTCAAAATAGGAAGGAAGGAAGGAAGGTGGACAGATGGATGGGCAATCATACATAGATCTCAAAGAACAGGAGTCTTTTGCCAGTGACAGATAACATTTGTACAAATTTTCATTACAGTATCTAAAACTGTTCAAAAGTTATGAAATTGTTCAATAGCAAAAAATGTACTCAGCACTTGCTGCTTCTGCATGCAGTGAGAACATGCAAGTGAATGACACTGAGTGGCTGAGAGAAAGCACGTGACATTTCTTGCTACCACATATACACCTGCTAGCTTTGCAGAGATGAAAATGGTTAGAACTGGTTTGTTGGGATGGATCCACATGCCTGCCTCCATACATGGACTGTCCTTGCGGCACACTTTGCAGACAATGTGCTGGAATGAATAATGACATTTCCAGTTCCTTATTTGTGTGATTACCCAAAGGCCATGGCCTGAATCCTCTTCCTAGCCCCAAAAAGAGTAGGCCTGTAGAATCAGTAGGCTTCACTTTTATACTGACTCTTTCTTCAACTGCTAGGTCACTGGATCTATTCTGGTTGGAATTAACCAATAAGTTTCAGGCCTTTTTTAAATTATGAAATACTCTGGGGTAGCAATGCAGTCCAAGCTTTTTTTTTAAATAGTAAGTTCCATATATCCTGCATGGTGGAACACAGGCTGTGCAGATCAGTTCCTCAGAAAACAAAACATTTTGTTTACTCACATGTATAGTCTCTGGTTTAGATCACCCGGTCCACGTGCTTCTCTTGTACAGTACCCTAGACAACAGAAGGAGGAACAGAATGATGTCATTGTCAAACAACCTTTTCTGGTTCAGAGATTTGGCAGCCAGCGGATACATTTAGATGACTCATACTCGAATTTCGTAAGTCCCATTCATTGAATTGTTCCTTGATATTCTCTCAGTAGCTCCTTGAGTTCTCTGACTCCCTTTGTCTGTTTTTTTCCAAAACTTGAACTACAGTTTTCTAAATCCCTCTGCAAGCACAGCTGCAAACATGCTGCCTGGGTGATTTTAGGAGTTTTAGTATCTAAAAACATTAATGTTTCCAAGCTGTGCTCTTCACAGTTAATTCTTGGTAATTTACTGACACCATGATTATTGCAAAGGCAGAAGCAGACTTTGGCCACTTCTGCGCTATGCTGTTAAAGTGTCATTATTCCACTTTCAACATCCTATGGAATCCTGGGGTTTGCAGTTTAGGGAGGGGCATTTAGAATTCTCAGCCAGAGAACTCTTTGGTCTCAGTAAACTACAAACCCCAGAATTCCACAGGATATTAAAAGTGGAATAATAGCACTGTAACTGTAGTGTGGAAATGGCCTTTGGCTCAGGGAAGAACGCAGACCTGTAATGGACAATACTCCCAGAGGGTAGTTCCTAGTGCTACCAGTCAAAGAATGTTGGAATGCTCTTTCATCTTTCCTTCTTCAGTGAATTTTCCGTGATAAGAAAAACACCAGAGGAAATACAAGTAGAAAAAGATGGAATCTGGATCCCTGTAAAATTTTCTTAAGATTGAGATCCCATACAGTTTTACTTCCATATAAAGAGGAGCTAGCGTGGCATAGTGCTTTGAGCATTGGACTACAACCCTGGAGACTAGGGCCATTTCCACACAGGGTTTTTAAAATGGTGCAGAGCGTCCTCCAGGGAGAACGTCTGCACCTGGGAGCGGACTGGGTTGGACCTACTTAATGTAGATCTGTACCCCAACCCGCTCCGGAATGACCCCAAGTGGTCGTCCAGCGTGCTTTTGAAAAAACCTGTTTCTTGAGGGTTTTCAAAAGCACAGAGCGCGCCAGTGCGAGCCTGCTCCCTTATGCAGATTCGCAGGCTCACATTGGTGCGAACCTGCGATCTGCTGGGGGCGGGCTTTAGGCTGGCGAGCTTCAGCGGTTGGTCGAGAGCGTCGAGCAACTGGAAGCCGCCATTTTCGTCCCCGGAGCAGCGCGGAGCGGTGGCCACACACTGCTCTTGAGCAGCATGGATTGGACCGGGGAGCCCAAAAGTCCGGTGAGTAGCGTCACGGGGCGATTCCCTCGCCCCGTGTGGAAATGGACTAGGATTCAATTCCCTGCTCAGTCATGGAAACCCACTGGATGACTTTGAGTGCATCATACATTCTAAGCCCAGAAAATCTTGTGATAAGTTCAACTTAGGGTCACCATAACTTGGAAATGCCTTGAAGGCACACAACCACACAAGTGTCTCAAAACACTGAAAGGGGCTTATTACCTAGTACATAGACCTAGGACGGCAGCCTGATTATTTTTAAATGAAGTTTATTGTGTGGTGCTTTTATACCAGCTTTCAAGGCCAAGTTATTTGGCCTACTGAAGCAAAGGACAAATCGTCAGTTTCTACCCAGTCCCCATTCAGGTAATCAAAGGAGCTCTTGAATCTTACTTGGGCACTTGACATAGAACAGCATCTCTGACCATACCCGAGGGGGGGGGGAATAGTTTAGGGAGCCCGGGATAGATTGTGTGGCATACACACTTCTGTTTCCCCAACAGATTGGAACAATCATGGAGTTCAGGAGGAACACCTAGATGTCCAAGCTGTTGCTCCTCCTTCATCTCCTTCCAAAGATGGTTGCCTCACTTGGCCTAATGATAGGAACAGTTTTGCCATTGATAAATACCTATCAGTATCTCTGCTCACATTCACCACCCTATGGAGATTAAATTGGGGGAGTGTTCCAGCTGCTTAATTTTTGTGATGGTAACCTATATTCCTGAACATTCACACACTCACATCTATCACATAGCAGAATATCTGGTCTGCTTTCATTCCCATTTATTGCTGGCCGTCTCGTTACAAGATGTAAACAAGACTCAAGAAAACAAAATTAGGGAACATTCCGGGTGCTTTTTTTTCTTTGATGTAACCTTTATTCTAAGTGTTAAATGCAACACTTTATAGCAATTATGGAGAAGCCACTGACCATATTACAAGCGTAATAGCATTAGCAAAACTGTCACTGTGTACACAGCAGCAGACGCCAAATTAATTTTCGATTCATTAACAAAATCCTTATTTGCATGATTGAAATGTCATGCTGGATAAATGCATGTGGCTTATAATAAATCATTGAACAAAATTGCCACCTGATGAGGGGAAGAAATGGAACAAACAGATAGGGTTCATGACCTCTTTGAGGACCCAGTGGGACGAGGAGAAGGTTTTCTGCTGACTTAATGGGATTTGGATGAGTTTTCTTCCGAGTCAGTAAGAGAGGCTTTTTAAATATGTTGCAAAGAAATAGCCCAAAGGCATGAATTACTGGCTTCTGGTACAACCAGGATGAAAAAAAAAATGACAAAATGGTTCGACTACTGCATAGCACTTTGTGGGGTGTGTCTGTTTAATATTAGCTTCCCATATTACAAAACAAGGGTAATTTCTTGAAAGCATGGCTTTTGAGTTTGACGTCACAGGGCTGGCAGCTCCTAGAACAGGGCTTTCCAAGTGGCATGTCTCGACACATTAGTGTGTCACCTCCCTGAGCTGAGAAAGACCCCCCTACCCCGAGCCTCTCCCGTTGCCGCTGCAGCAGCAGGCCAGGAACAGGTAGGGGAGCTTCCTTTCCTCCTGCTGTGGCCCTTGCCGGGGTCTTTCCTTGGCAAGGGCATCTTTTCTTGAGGTCTTTCCTTGGTGAGGGTGATGACAGACAGCCAGGATGAGGAAGGGAGGCTGCCTTTCCCGCTGCCGCCACCCTCACTGGGGTCTTTCCTCAGTGAGGACAATGGCAGCAAGCCATGATTGGGGGGAGCTGCTTTCCGCACTGCCACCGCCCTCACCGGGGTACTTCCTCGGTGAGGGCAATGGAAGTGAGCCATGGTCAGGTGGGAGGACTGCCTTTCCTGCTGCTGCTACCTCGTC
This sequence comes from Cyclura pinguis, assembly GCA_030412105.1. NCBI lineage: Eukaryota > Metazoa > Chordata > Lepidosauria > Squamata > Iguanidae > Cyclura > Cyclura pinguis. The sequence goes on along the minus strand of CM059604.1, from coordinate 127,877,993 downwards.
GGGGTCTTTCCTTGGTACCTCACTGGGGCCTTTCCTAGTCTGCAGAAGAGAAGGTTAAGAGGGGACATGATAGCCATGTTTAAATATTTGAAGGGATGCCATGTTGTTGTGGTGAGCCAGTGAATTGAGACCAGCAGATCAGAAAACAAGAGTTTATTTTACTGCGCAGGGATCTCGGTGGAATCAGTTTCCAAAAGACTGAGGCCCTTTTCACATGTCGGGGGGGGGGGGGAACGGGCGAAAACGTCCAAAAACGGAGCTTACCTCCAGCCGGGTAAGTCCGTCGCCGCGTGGAGCAGTGCGAGCTCGCTGCTCCACAGTCCTCCGGCGTCGCAGATGGTGGCTTCCGGTCGGTGGAGGCTCTCCACCAACCGGAGAAGCTCGCCAGCCGGAAGCCCGCCCCCGGCAGATCTGCAGGCACGCACTTGCGCGCGCCTGCAGATCTACTTTGGAGCCGGGCGACGGAGCGGCACGGGGCTGCGCGCTCCATGCTTTTTAAAAACCTCTAAAAAGAGGTTTTTAAAAAACACGCAGCCCGGCTAGTTCCGGCCGCTCCTGAGTGGATTCTGGTGTGAAGCTACTAAAAGTAGTCCACGCCAGTCCACTCTACGGTGTAGACGACCTCCGTGAGAGGTCGCTCTACACCGTTTCCCCCCCACACATGTGAAAAGGGCCTGAGAGCCACGTCTTAAGTTCCAGCATACTTTTATACTTTCTAGAGAACAAATACAGGAAATGATTACCATATATGAAAAGAGTACAGGTTACAAAAGTTTAAGCTTTGACATGATGTATTACAGTTTCAAAATGAAGTATCTCTGTACCAGGGAGTATTCACCCTTGGTCTCTTTGACTCCCAAACTCCCTGTATCCCATGCATTGCCAAGCTGCATACCTAAGCCCTTGATAAGATAAGAAGCGCAGCTGTCCGACTTATTTTTCTCTATTTTTCTACTCAAGAAGCAGTTTCTACAGTTTAACCCCTTCATCAATGTAGAGGAGGGAGCGGGCTTGTTTTCTGCTGCTCCAGAGACCAGGACAAGGAGCAATGGATTCAAGCTGCAGGAAAAGAGATTCCACCTGAACCGCAGGAAGAACTTCCTGACGGTCAGGGCTGTCCGGCAGTGGAATGTGCTGCCTTGGAGTGTAGTGGAGTCTCCTTCTTTGGAGGTTTTTAAGCAGAGGCTGGATGGCCACCTGTCGGGAGTGCTTTGAGGGTGTTCCTGCACGGCAGGGGGTTGGACTGGATGGCCCCTGGGGTCTCTTCCAACTCTACATTTCTATGATTCTATGATTCTAAGGCCATGGCAACAAGCCAGGATGGGTTCAGGGGGCCTGCCTTTCCCACTGTTTAACCTCTGGTTTGCCAGTCAAACTGAATTATTGTGTTACGAAATGATGCATGTCCAAAAAGTGTGTCACCAACATGAACAGTTTGGAAAGCTCTGCCCTAGAATAACAGAAGGGGTCAAAGCAGGCATTGTAGCAGGCTGAATATTTCCATTTGTAACTGTTTAGGAAACTAAAGGTCTGGGCATGGAGGGTGGATGCTTCAGAGTGAACTGATTTTTTAAAGCTGTACTTCCTAAATAAAGAAAGCTTTGCTGCTTTCTAGAGAGTGGATGATATGGCCATTTCTACACTACATTATTGAAGTGCTATTATTCCACTTTCAACCTCCTATGGAATCCTGGGGTTTGCAGTTTAGGGAATGGTATTTAGAATTCTCAGCCAGAGAGCTCTTTGACCTCAGTAAACTACAAACCCCAGAATTCCACGGGATGTTGAAAGTGGAATAATAGCACTGTAACTGTGTAGGGCAGAAATGGCCTTAGATTCAGAAATATCATCTGAATGCAATGCAGGGGTCGTTGATTGTCGAGAGGGGTCAGGAGCCAATTTCCCCCCTAATGACCTTTGCTCAGGCCACACTCCTGGACAGCACACAGGCCTATATAGTTTTTTCAGCTGTTTTCCAACCAAAAGGGTGGCAGGAAGTGATACAACACTAGGTTCTGGTTGCCATTTTGGCCAGGAAATGGACAAAAAAGGAAGTATGGGAGAATACAGGGGAACTGGGGAGTATATGGGAGGAACAAGGATGTGTTTAGCGGTGGGAGGTTGGTATGAAAAACACCTGAAAACCATGTTAAAATAGTAATCAGATTTAGGGGTCTTTAGGAGACTACTGGGGGATATTGGGATCTGCAAAAGTGGTGTCTGATAGATGCATGTGGCCCACGAGCCATACTTTTTCCTTACCTGCATACCTTCTAGCATTTCACAGGTGAAAACTAGGACATGTGTATCTAAGCATCATTACAGTGTGGTCAAAATGGCAAAAAAGCTGTGAACGAGGAAGAAAATACAAGCCTAAGAGAGGCCACATCAGGTTGCTGTGGTCAGAGAAAGGCAAAATTCTGTCCCCTCTTCTCCTGCCTCAGTTAATAGAGTGCAAATTACTTTTGCATGTTGAACTCAGTTTGCAGCAATTTAAGCAAGCTAAAGACAAAAGAAATGAGGGGAAGAGAAAGAAACTGGGACATTTTAAAAGCAGCTGAAACACTGGGATGACAGAGGATTAATCAGGACTGTCCCTGCCAGACTAGGGTAGCTGAACAGTGTGTACCTGGTGTCATGCAAAGGATTCCTTTAGGATCCAGCTGTACAAAATGCTATGGAAAGAGTTCTTTATGTGTATTTCTGTGTTGAGAAGGAACATTAAATGCCTTTGGAATTGCTTATTAAAAGATTGCACCAGTATTAATATACAGTATCAAAGAAAATTAATTTGAACTCTCCCTCCAGCCTGAAAATAGTGTCCGTAGCTCTAGATCAGCTGCTTAGCTACGTAACTACCTTAGTTACTCGGCTACATAGCATCTACAAGCCTGACTCCCCCACCCCGCTGTAATCCAAACTTAGCAGGCAGCAGCTGCTAAGAGCAACAGGTATCTGTTCGTCTGTCATTCAGGGCACAGCAGACTGATGTTTCCACCACTACCCCACAGGTGATTTCTGGTGTGATAGTGAGAAGCAGGACCCTGTTACAACTCCTCCTCACACTAGAGTTTGCTAGTGGGGAACAGCATAGAAATATCAGTCTGCTGCATCCCAATTGACAGGAGAACAGATTCCCCCCCCCCCCCACTGATCACAGCAGCTGCTGCCTAATAGTTTGGACTGGGAGAATTTCAGGATCTCTACATATTCTTGCATTATTGAATATGTAGGGATCATACATGGAGCCAGAATGATGTAGTGGTTTGAGTGCTGGACTACAACTCTGGAGACCAGAATTTGAATACCCCCTCTGTCATGAAAATCCACTAGGTGACCTTGGGCAAGTCACACTCTCTCAGCCTCAAAGGAAGGCAAAGACAAACCCCCTCTGAAAACAAATTTTGCCAAGAAAACCCGGTGATAGCTTCATCTTAGTGTCACCATAAGGTGGAAATGCCTTGAAGACAACACAAAAACAAGGGATCATGAATACAAATCACTCATGAATGTGTAACTTTAGGTTATGCATTTGTAACTGTGACTGAATCCCAGCTAATATTCTAAAACATATGCAACTTGATTTTTCTGCTTTACTAAAAGCCTGGGGGACTTTCCGCTCTTCATTATTATAGAGCTATTATTTCACTTTCAGTGTCCTGTGGAATTCTGGGGTTTGTAGTTTACTGAAGCCAAAACAGCTCTCTGGCTGAGAATTCTAAATGCCCTTCCCTAAACTGCAAAACCCAGGATTCCACAGGATGTTGAAAGTGAAATAATAGCACTATAACAGTGTAGTGCAGAAAGGCCCTGAGAAAAACCTAATTGTATTGGATCCCCCTTGGAAGCATATGGTAAATTCATTCTTATATTGCTTAAGTGAAAATGTTAACAGATGTGCTCATCAACAGCAGCAGGCCTGGGTTTGTTGCAGGCTTATTAGGAACGTGGCCCAGTTTTATAACAGATTCTCTGTGAAACTCTATTCATGAAAACTGATCATTCCACATTCAGCACAAAGGGTGGTGCTGTTCCCTGGGTTTTTAAACGAAAAAGAATTTTTAAAAAGCAACAACAGCAGCAATGAAAGATGATCCAAAATCACAAGCACATAGTACAACTAGACTTAATAAAAATTGACTAGGATAATGCAGAAAGCACCAGAGGTGGAGTAATTAATTGTCAGCATTGATGTAACTCTCAGGACAGCATTCCAGAACACACTGGGTCCCCTGTCTTTCTCTCTATTAATCAAACATAACCCAGAATTGTGTTCTCACTGGAGTGATTAAGCCGGTAGCCTTAGCTCTATTCCTATAGAGTAAAACGCTGACGGAGTTGCCTCCATGCAAAGTCCTCCTATCATTCTTTTTCATTAACAACACACAGCTCACCCACCAGTCCTAAAATGGACATGTGGCTAGAAATCTCAGTCACATTTGCAAATTGCAGCAGAGGGCCAGGGCAGAAAAGAAATGTTGAAAACTCTGTGAAGTTTATATGGCCTTGATCTATTTTCATGTCATCACAGTCTCATTCTGGGGCCAGAGGAATTGAGACTGAGCACGGGCGTATGCTGGAGTTGTTGCAGTTTGGCAAGGACAGTCCTGATCAAACTATTTTGTTCCACTTTTTCAGCTACTTTTAAAAATGTCCCAGTTTCCCTCTCCTCCTCCTGCTTTCCTCCTTTGTCTTCAGCTTACTTCAGTTTCTGCAAACCGAGTTCAAACTGCAAAAGTCATTTGCACTCAGATAACTTAGGAGAGGGGAGAGGATGTTTTAGATTTCTAATGGCACTACTGTTGTAGACTTCTTCTAGAGTGGATGGATAGGCCTGGCAAGTTTACCTGGACTTCCAGGAAGCTTTTGACAAAAGCCCTTTTCAAATGCTTCTGGGTACAAGTAGTAATCATGGGTTAAAAGGAAATATCCTTCTATGGATAAGAAAATGATTACAGAACATGAACCATGTTGTTTTAACGCCTTGGTTTATAATTCCACATTACATTTTTGCACCCAAATAAATAGCTTTAACGTCAGATTTTGAGTAATAGTTTGACTGATTGACCTTAATACAATGCTAAACATAATGCAAACCAGCAAGACTTCTTATTATATAATGGGGCTGTACAAACTGTGTCCACACCTAGAAACAATGAGATAGGACTTACGACTTTGGGTTAACTTGAACCACAACTTATTAACTTTACAACAAAGAAAATCTGCACCAGTCTGAGCTACCTAGGGACCTGGGGCTACCATGCTACTGTCTATTAACCAGGTAGCCTTAGCTCCACCCCTTCAAGTGAAATGCTGAGTTGCCTACCTGTAAAGTCTCTTGCCATTCATACATCTTCATCTTTGTCATTAACATCTAATTAAAATTGGAGGCACACTGTCTGCCCACCATTAGTAAAACTGATACACAATTGGAGAAAGATCTGTCAGATTCTCCTATTTCCAAGTGATAGTGTTGGCTTGTAGGTTCTGAAAGCTATAGTCCAAAAAAACCAATGCTTCCAAGCACCCTGGTGGCTAATGAGGGCTAGCAGGGCCCAATCCTGAGTCTAAAGACAGTTGTCTCTGTGGCCATACCCTTTGGATTGAAGAAGCCTTCCTGCCTCATATACACCCCAAGACCTAAATACACTCCAAGAGGTTCTCTTTCCTTGCACTTGTGTCCAAATTCCATAGCCTCGAGAATTGCCACACACCTGCTTGCTGCCTCCAGGTGCACTGTTCACCAGCTACTATGCCTAACATTAGATGAATCTGCTTTCTAGACGTGTTGAACTATAACTTCTGTCATTCCCACCATCATGGTTTGGGGAGAGTGGAGGACTAACATAGAGATGTAGTGCAGTAGATAGAGCTATGTAGCATGACCCTCTTTTTGTCCTTGCAAGAGGAAGACAAGAATGTCTATGTCAACTGAAACATATATGAAAGATATATGGATCTTTAGGGGGTGGGGAATAGGAGAATGAGTAATAAGAATAAAGGGAACTGACCTGCTCAAGCCCTTGATAGCTTATAGATCACCGAGGGTAACTTAAGAATAGAAGAAGAGTGATATTGGATCAGACCAAAGGTGTTTCCAGTCCAAACATCAAGGCACCCCTGCTTCGTACAATTTTTTGTCTCTAAACTAGGCTTGGACGGGGCAGCTCTTTAGCTAGCAGTGTTTCTCAAACTTTCATCTTCCAAGTGTTTTGGACTTCAGACTCCTCGAACACTGGCCAAGGCAGCTGGGACTTCTGGGAGCCAAAGTCCAAACCACCTGGAGGATTAGAATTTGGGAATCACTGAGCTAGAGGATACCTTCAAACACAAGATTGGCCTTTGTTAAAATAAAGACATAGGGTCACCCTCTGTTAGGTGGATAAAGACACCGCAGCATTCTGATTGGTTTCACAGACTACTAATTAGATTTACTTTACAGAGGATATTAAAAAAAAGCTTAAGTGAAGGCAAACTGGACATCCAAGAATTTTAAGTGCTGTAATATCATAAGGGGTGAATACTGTCACTGTTCCCAGCTATAGCTCTCTGACCTCTCATCTGTGAAACTTATTAGTTCATCTTGGCCTACTCACCATTCCAGATGTGTTATTGTGAAGATAAAATGGAAGAAAGGATGAATTATGTCATCTGTCACATTTTTTAACTGGCAGGTTAAAATAATGATCAGTTAAATATACATGTATTATATTGTAAATGTATTGTTATACTTGAATATAAGTGTGTGTGTGGGGGGGGGGAGAAGACCCCTGCATCTCAGTTTTGAGAACCATCGCAGGATATAAAGATAGTAGAGATGATGATGATGATGATGATGATGATGGCGATGACAATGACAATGACTCATCTGTATTGTCAAGTTTTATTACATTTGATAGCCAGACTGCAGAAGAGCTCAATATTACTCTGTAAACAAGACAAGGAAGTATTTTTATTTTCTTAAAACGAATAGAGTATGAAAACAGGATTAAGTGTAGCCAGCCAATACAATAGGATGTTCATTCCTTTACAGCAAATATTTTGTACATGATACCATGCTCTCAAAATATTTCTTACGGAGAGAAAACAAGTTAAATATAGGCATTGGGAAGCAATGGGTTGGAAAGGTTACATTAGTGGATTTTTTGATGTGTAATTGGCAATGCCAGATGTACATTTTCTCCCTCAGGGCCTAAATGGGCAAATCTTTCTGCCTCTCTAGCCCTCTGAATGCTGTGGTTGTCTCTCTCAAGAATAACATTATTTAAAAAACCAAAACAAAACTATAAAGGACTGGAGCTAAATTGTCTTTTGCTACTGTAGCCTGTGGATCCCATACATTCTTTAACTCCACTGCAGCTGTGTAAAAGTAGCGTTCACATCTCCAGCAAGTACAAGAATCAGAATCTTTCTAATAGCCATATTGTGGCCTCCAGATTCAATTCTTATTATCATTATCATTACCTTTATTTATAACCCCCCTTTTCTCCAGCATAGCCTGTGCGAGTGCAACTTCCATTTGCTCTAGTCAGCATAACCAATGGGGAAGGATGATGGGAATTGTAGTTCAACAGCTAGAGGACAACAGGAAGCCCACATCTTTGTTAGACCAATATGGAAGGGAAGCTATGAATTTACAGAAACGCAAAGCAAAAGTATTGTACTCTTTCTGAGGGCATTTCCATACTACATTGTTATAGTGCTGTTTTTCCACTTTCAAGATCCTGTGGAATTCTGGGGTTTATAGTTTACTGAGGCCAAAGAGCTCTCTGGCTGAGGATTCTAAATGCCCCTCCCTAAACTGCAAACCCAGGGATTCCATAGGATGTTGAAAGTGGAATTATAGCACTATAACAGTGTAGTCCAGAAATGGCCTGCCTCTGAGATCAAGGGGAATATGATTATTTGTGAAATTAAGAGCTGATTTTCATCACATCAGGTGGCACTGCCACACATCATCATCAACCAGACATGTAACCAGCACGTATATATAGGTAACAGCCAGTGGTGGTCTAAGGAGGCCTAAGATAAAAAGGGTAATATGTCATGCCCCAGTCCCAGGACTTGGGTGCAAACACAGACAGGGCTCTCCCCAAAAGCCACAACACAGAAAGGTGAACAGGGCAATACTTACTGCAGCCAGCGTAGATGAAAAAGGAAGAGCCCACCAGACTCGGAGTGTTTATACAGGGAAGACGTATTAATTAGGCAAACAGCTGGGGTGGCTCTCAGCCCATAAATACAGGGGAGAGAATGGGAAAAATCTATCACAGACAACTGGTGTCACTGGTTCAGATCTCTGACTTGTGTTCCTGGAAACCTTGACCCTTGCCTTGTGTCCTGACTTTGCTACTGGATATTCGTTTGGACTGACACTCTGAACTCATTACTGACTTGGAGTGTTGAAACAACAAATGGTAACTGGCTGACAAACTGTTGTAAATTTTGTCTGTGGCTGCTAATAGAAACTCTAACTGGAGACCTGTGAACCTTGGCTGGCTGCTGGCATAGGACAAATACACAGACAGTGGATTTATTGACTATGCCGGGATAGGAATGATGTGGCTTTCCAGATATTGTAGGACTGCAGTTCCCAGCAGCCCTAACCAGCACAACCAATGGTAGTGAAGGCTGGAAGCTGCAGTCCAGCAACACCTGGAGAGCCCAGGTGCACTATGTTTTATTTAAATGGAGAATGGCTACATCTAAAATGGAAGGGTGATTTGTTTAAGTGCCTACTGAAAGTTCAACAGTATATCCTTACTTCTAAGGAGTTTCTGTTTGAAAACATGTGTGCTCATATTTGTTAAAGAAGACAGCAATGGTCTGGAGAGTCATATCTATCTATCTGACCCAACTATCAGATGAAGACTGGGGAAAGTCAGCATTTGCCAAACAAGGGCCATTTCCACACTAGACTGCTATAGTGCTATTATTCCACTTTCAACATCCTATGGAATCCTGGGGTTGGCAGTTTAGGGAGGGGCCTCAACTGCAAACCCTAGGATTCCATAGGATGTTGAAAGTGGAATAATAGCACTATAACAGTCTAGTGTGGAAATGGCCAAGGAGAGGAAAGAGGGAATGGCAGAACAGTGGGCTGAAAGGTTACATGCTGAATCTTCCACCATGCACCTCCATGGGATGAATGCAGATTCTACTATTGTGAGAGAGAAAGAGACAAATCAAACTACTGAACAGAAGCTTCTGGGAGGTTTTTTGTCCCTTGATTAATTTTACATCCATCTGGTAATGCAAGTACTGTGGCATAATATTCACAACAAAGTATCATCCAAGGCATTTGGGCTAGTGTTTACCCTTGCTCTCCTAACTGGGAGGAGCTGAGGACACTTCAGGACTGGAACATTTCATCCAGCAGGTTTTATGTGTGGCCAGTTCAAAGATACTTTTCTGTTTTAGTCAGCAGGGTGTTGACATGAGAGGCAAGAAACAATCCTCTTACAGGAAATGACACCACCTGATTAAGGGAGAGAGATGCACATACATTCTATGCCTCCTACACCTTTACAGTGTTCCAGTGTTACTGTAGTTTCTAGTCCGGACTTGTGGTATATTAGATATCATTTGATATCAAGAATTTGGCCTTCACTACCCATTCCTCTCCATGTGCTTGCAAGGCCCCCAGACAAGCACGCATACGGGCACGGCTGAAAATAGCTGAACTATTCAAAACAAATCCAGGCAGGCCAGTAATTGCCGGACTGCAGCTTCAGGAGACCTCCAGGCAAGTACCCTCTTAAGATCACACTATGTATGCACACCGTTTACAAAAGATCCCCTGCACCAAGCAGGCAGCTTGACGAGCCGAATATCCAACTGTCAAGCACTCTGCGTTTGCATACTGTCTACGCTATTGACAACGCTGTCATAATTCAATCATCTAAAATACTGCTCTTTTGGAGGCTTTGTCTCCAGCCCGAAACCCACTGTTTTCCCCGGGAACAGACTAGCCTACAGGCACATTTTCCCTATAAGACCCCTTGATTTTGAGTGTCTCTTCGGATCGCTCTGACTTCCATCCCGCCTTGCTGTCGCTCCATCCGACGAGCCTTCCCCTCGGCTCCCACGTACTGAGAACCTTCGATACAACAGACTTTTCTTCTGATAAACTGGGGTTCAGGATCAGGTGTAGTATTTCCCCTTAAAAATACCTATCAAAACCCTCTATCCAACTCCTACCTTTCTTTCACTAGGTCTTCGTGAGTGTCTGCATACATATGTTTTGACTGTATCTCAAAATAAAGGAAAACAATTATTATTTACTTCTGTTTGATTATTGACTCGGCCTGAGCCTGAGACTCGGCCGTAAACATTGGGTTCAAGATCTCGCTAGGTTGCCCTGCCTCTTGGATTGCTTAGCTTGTGCTCTTGCTAATTCCCATTCCCCAGTATTTTGAGCACATTGAGGTGTCCCTCACGGGACCCCAGAAATCAGGGTAACACCAGAACCATGCTTATGGCAGTTTAACCACATGTACATCAGGCTCTGAGACTATGCTTTCTGGAACCCACATAAATGCTGGAGGGGGCAACCTGAGAGTTGGAGTCTGAACAAGTAACTTTACCAAGCTTGAAACTGGAGCTCCTTTCTACCAACAGACGTTGTGTCCTGATTCTGCAACCCATTCTAGGCTACTGGGATACAAGTTGCCCAGCAATACAGTGCAACTGTTGCTTTGGATAAAATGGATCAACCGCTCCAAGGAATTAACTAGTTTAGTTTCACATAGTTAAACAAAGATAATGGGAAATATTGCTGATTGCTACAATAGCTCCACTGGCTGCAATCTGTTTTCAGCAAAAATTCAAAGTGTTGATTCTAATCTGTAAAGCTCTATATTTAAATACAGACTATCTTACCAACTATATCTTTCCATATGAGCTTCCCCAGCTCCTGAGATGATCAGGAGAGGCTGATCTCTCAGTCTCACCATCTTCACAGGCACGAATGAAGGGGACCAAGACAGGGCTTTCTTGGTAGATGCCCCTAGGCTCAAGAACGCCCTTTCCATGGAGGTCAGAATGCTCCCCCCTTGCCTTCCTTCTGTCAGCAGGCAATGATCTTTTTATTCTGACAGGCTTTTAGAACTGAAGGCTTCTAAAGAAAGAGCTTTTAAGAGGGTGCTGTATTTTAAATGTTAAGTCACCTTAGATCCCATCATGGGAAAAAGGGGGGATATACATATTCAATAAATAAAACACGTGTATTTTCACTGCTTTTATTGTTTTTAACTGTATGTTTTCAATTGTTTTAATATTGTGAATAGTTTGATTCTACTTTAATGTTGATCTTTTGTATGTTTTTATCTACATTTAATTTATATGTATGTAGATGATATCATACGGAAAGAGGAATTAGACTTAGGAGGAAGAGGCATGAAAATTGGGGAAAGGAACATCAGCAGTTTAATAGATGCAGATGACACCATATTACTTGCAGAAGATAGCAATGACTTGGAGCAACTGTTATTAAAAGTTAAGAAAGAAAGTGCAAAAGCAGGATTAGACATTAAGAAAATAAAAATAACGGCCACCAGAGATGATTTATATAACCTTAAAGTTTGTACTGAAGCTATCAAAAATAGTTAATTTACCAGGGTTCAATTTTTGATCAAAACAGAGACTGCAGTCAAGAATCAAAAGACTAAGACTTGGAAGGGCAGTTATGAAGGAACTAGATAAGATCTTCAAGTATAAATATATACTGGTAGATACTATAGCCAAGCAGAAGTCAGAATCATCCAGACCATAGTATTTCTGATTTCTATGCATAAGTGTGAAAGCTGAACAGCGAAGAGAGCTGACAGCAAGAACATCAATACATTTGAAATGTGAAGGAGAGTTCTACCATTGCTACTAACAGCCAAAATGACCAATATATGGATCTTAGAGCAAATCAAGCCTAAACTCTCACTGGAAGCCAAATCAATAATGCTCAGCAAAGTGGAAGGCAGTAGGAAAACTGGAAGATGGCACGACAAGTGGATTGATTCAATCAAGAAAGCCACAACCCTGAGTTTGCAAGACCCAAGCAGGGGAGTTGATCACTGGGGCTTTGGGGGCATTTGTGAGGTTGCCATAAGTCAATATTCACTTGATGCCAAATAACAAAGCTAGATCGCCCCTGTTTTAATTTGTGAGCCACCTCGAATCCCAGTTTGGGCCGGGGGGGAGGCAGGGTATAAATAAAGTTAATTATCATCATTGTAGGGCCCTCATGAGTTATTAGGCAATGAATATTTTGTTTGGGAGTCACTGAAAGATCATTAACAATTCCTGTGAATTCATTAAGTGCAAGAATGTAAAACTGCTTGTGTCAGTATAGGTGTGCCTTGGAACAGGTCCTTCATTATGAAAGGACCTAATACTCTTAATTAGATTTGTCCACTGTGCTTACAACTAAAGCTGAACTAAAGACTGAACAATGAAGGACCAGCAAGGTAATCTGCAATATATTTCTTCTAAGCCTTCCTGAGAGTCCATCTTAGATTAAATCCTGCACTAAAAATCAACTTTCATGTCAAGTCACAAATGTTACCAGGCATGCTGTCAACAGTACATGTATGAACTCACACATATTCTAAGTTTACATACTTGCAAGGGATCTTTTAATCTTGGCAGTGGTGCGGCTTAGGCAGATGAAACATAACAACCTTCATCTGCACAGAACTACTTAATGGAGAATTTTATTGAAAGTACAAGAACAAAAATATACACAATAATTACACTAGAGAATTCCAAACATAATGTCAGAGCTTCACTGAATGTATATACTAAATCCATGGCACAGATTACTAGCTAATAAAACACTGTTGCTTCAGAAGTGGGGCAATATAAATGCAAAGAAGCAAACTCACAAGGCAGAGAGGGTTCTGAGATCCAAGTTGTTGTTGCAAGCTCCAGGAAGACCTACAGAAGGTTTGATACAGATTGCAAGAAGCAGCATGGGTTTGCCTTCAAACTGACAGTTGACTTAGGCCCTTTTCGCACCTTCTCTGTTCCTGGTGGTGGCCTGTGGGGATCCCAGCAGCAGCTCTGCCAGGAGGGGAGCACGACGGGAGAGCTCCCCTCCACACCAGCTGCCTCCAGAATCCAGGAAGCGTGATGGCCTCGCCTCTTCCTGCCACAGCGCAGCCAGGTACTGTCCCAGGCTGTACTGAGGCAGGAAGCACAGCTATTGCGCTTCCAGACCCTCCACACACCAAGTAAGTGCAGGATGGTGGTGTGATCATGGAACATTGACAGGGAAAACCCATCAATGATTTAATCCGTGATCATGTTGCCTGGGACACGAGAAGGACAGGACCACAATGATGCCGTGTGTAACTGTCATTGCAGTCCCATCCTTCTCCTGTCCATATGGTGAGATGACAACATCCTGAAAAAAGGGCCCTATGGTGACCTCATGAATTTGATAAGGTTTTCTTAGGCAAAGAATACTCAGATGTGGACTGCCATTTCCTTCTTCTGAAATATTCAGCCCCTGGTATCCCTTGGAAATCTTCCATCTAAGTACTAAACAGGCCTGACCCTGCTTAGCTTCCAAGATCAAATAGGATGTTTAAGTGTTTACAAAAGAGGAAGGGGAAAAAAGTGAGAGACAGATTAAAAAGTGATGGTAATAAAGATATTCCCCTGAGACATAGACACACACACACACAAAAACATCCCAGCTGCAGCAGCAACAACAACCACCACCATTGTAGAAGGATTACCTGGAGGAGACTGAGAAAGTACTCCCTAAAAACAAGTCTAGGCACGATAGATAATCAGATTTGCTGAGTCTTGGTTGACTTCCCAAAAGAGGAGCTTTCAAGTTCCATTCAGTGATGTAAACTGAAGTCTAGAATAAAACATTCATCTCATGAGCTTCTGCTAGATGAAATGTCTGTAGATTATACAGTGTCCCCTCAACTTTTACAAGGGTTGGGGCACAGAACTCTTGCAAAGGTAAAAAAAAATGTGAATAGCTCCTCCCTGAGTGAGTGGTCTCCGTCCCATTACCTTCCAGGGCTCCCCCTCCCATTCAAGTGTGTCTTGAACTCCATTCTGCCCCTTCCATTCTCTTGCCTTTTGCCCGGGCACACTGCTTTCCTTCTTCATGACCAGGTAAAAGGCAGGTGAATGGGAAGGGGCAGCCCCACCCACAGAGAAGGCACACATATACCTCTCCCACATTTCTCCCCCTCCCACTCTTTTGCCCAGGTGCACTGCCTTCCTCCTCTGTGCTCAGGCAAAAAGCAAGCTAACGGAAGGGGCAGCCCTGCACTTGTATTCCCCCTCATTCTCTTGCCTTTTCCCCAGGTGCACATTCCTTCCTTCCATGGGGAAAAGGCAAGGAAATGGGAGGGGGAGCATGGGAAGGGAGGCAAGAAATTAACAAATTTGTGAAAGTCAAATTCACAAATGTGGAGGGAGGACTGTACTGATTTTTTTTAAGTCACTACTCAAGTCTTACTATGAATTTCTGTTGATGTGGTAGCCTGTCGGTAGTGCCTTCCCATGGGTCATAAAGAGGGTTTTCAAATGACCCTTTTTAAGGCTACAATTCCTAGAATTCCCCAGTGGCCATGCTGGCTGGGGGATTCTGGGAATCATAACATTATGATCCTCAAAAATATTTTTTAAAAGCTCTCATGATCCCCATTCCGACTGCCACTTACTGGATTGCCTTGGGCAAACCGTTCGGGGGCCATTCACACAACAGAACTATAGCACTATGCTTCTGCTTTATCTGACAATATCCTATAGAATCTTGGGGTTTCTAGTTTGGTGAGATACTAGAGCTCTCTGGCAGAGCATTCTAAATACTCTTCCCAAACTGGATGGATGGATGGAACCAGTGCAGTTAAAGTGGAATTATAGATTTATAGTGCTATAATGGTGCAGCGTCCCTGTTGTGAGGATTAAAATGTCATGGTCCCTTGTACAGTTTGCTGTAGCAAGAAAGGCAGGCTATACATTTAAGGATATTGCAAGAATTCACACCTTCTTAAGTGTGTTTAAAGTAGAAGACACTTGCAAAACTCTTTGGCATTCCTGAGTCAGCCAAGTAGGGGAAAGGAAATGCTCTCTCCTCCTCTTATGAAATGCATGCTATAGAGCCAAGAATTTATCTCATTCTAATACTATGACAAATGGCTCTCATGAGACATAAGAGTCTATTAGCTTCTGGATTCCAGTGGGGGATATTAGAGAACAGTAGTCATATTAACCTTAGGAAAAACTTTTGTTGTCCATGAAACATAGCTGCTGCAGCTCCAGTTTTAAAGGAGAGATTGTTGGAAAGGGAGATGAGAACCTTACCCCCTTCTCTTTGTGTAATTTTCTCACTGCAGTCTAACCTCCTCCATGCACACACTGCTGCCTTCATTTGTGTATGGAAAGACATGGATTCTTGCATATTTTCAGTGTCACCACAGCCTGCCCACTCCATCAATCCCAGTGGCTTAGCCAACAAAGACCTTTAAAAGCCCCCTCAACCTGGGCCTCGGAAGATGATCAAAGGGTTCCAGTATGTAAAAGTCAGAAGGCACTCCTTCAGGAAATGTGGGCCATTTCTGCACTAGACTGTTATAGTGCTGTTATTGTTCCGCTTTCAACATCCTATGGAATCATGGGGTTTGCCTTTGGACCCCTCCCTAAGCTGCAAACTCCAGGATTCCATAGGATGTTGAAAGTAGAATAATAACAGCATTATAACAGTCTAGTGCGGAAATGGCCATGGACCCAAGCCAGTTAGAGATTTCTACTTTCAATACCAGGGTAATCTCTGTCTTCAGTTCTGTCATGAGGCTACTCCAGAAACAAGTACAGTGGCCTCTTCACTTTCACGAGGGTTCGAACCCTCATAAAAGTGAAAAAATCATGAATAAGTCCCCCTCTCCCATTCTCTTGCCTTTTGCCTTGCCAAGTGAGCTCAGTGCCAGGCAAAAGTCAAGGGAAGGGAACCAGAGAGGAAAAAGAAGATGTGCATGTACCTCTCCCCCATTCCCTTGCCTTTTGCCTTGGCACATGTTCTCAGAGCTGGGCAAGAGGCAAGGGAATGGGGAGCAGCAGAGGCAGAGAACCAAGGCATGAGCATGCCTTCCTCCCACCCATTCCCTCAGTTTTTGCCTGGGCACACTTGCCTTCCTTTTCTGCATCGGGCAAAATGCAAAGGAATGGGAAGATAAGAATGGAGGGGCACAAATAATCAAATGTGTGAAGGTCAAACATATGTGGAGGGAGGACTGTATTGGGGGAAAAAACATGAAAATGTTGTAAGCATTAGCCAGTGTGGTGCAGTGATCTGAGTTCTAGACCAGGGCCATTTCTGCACTAGACGGTTATAGTGCTATTATTCCACTTTCAACATCCTATGGAATCCCAGGGTTTGCAGTTGAGGACCCTCCCTAAACTACCAACTCCAGGATTCCATAGGATGTTGAAAATGAAATACTAGCACTATAACAGTCTAGTGTGAAAATGGCCTTGGACTCTAAGATACCTGGGCTCAAATCCCCATTCAGCCATGGAAGGCCACTGGGTGACCTTGGGCAAATCATACTCTCTCAGCTTCAGAGGGTGACAACAGCAAACCTCCTCTAAATAAATCTTGTCAAGAAAACCCTAGGATAGGTTGCCAGAGTTGACTGAAGGCACATAACATCAAAACATTTGTTTTCCAGTTCAAATCAGGTAAGAAAAATGGCAACAATTCAGTGTATCCCAAAGAGAATGTAACATGTTTAAATGCTCCATGCACCAAATGAAGCACTAATGCACGAGTCAGTTACAGAAAAGCCCAAGGTCAGAAACTCAGTGGCAATCCTGCATAAAAACCTTCAAGTTCCCAAAACCTTGAAGCCTGGGCAAAAAATATTAAAGTCCCAAACAAAAAATGCAAGATAGATATGAATGCATACAACAGCTACAAGGAATTTATGTTCTTTTCCTCATATGCACATAAATTAAGTTCCTGTTAACCTGATTCAAGGTGACAAAGGCCTAACTGTTGCTCCAAGTGACATTTCCCTCTTCTTTCCACCTGGTAGACTGAACAATAATCCACAAGGGTAATGCCAATACTTTGAAGTGAGACCAAAAGTGGCCGAGAATACAGGACAAATGGCAAAAACACTGATGTAGCACAATCAAATTGGTTAGTCCTACCTAGCCCAGCCCATCTGCAGCCTGCCTTAGAAAGTAATGTGGAAGTTTTGTTTAGCCCAGGGAAAGGAATGCTGCAGCCCTCCAGATACTGTGGCTGAAACTCCCAGTAGCTTAACCAGTATAGCTAATGATGGAGAATGCTGGAAATTACAGTCTAAGAACATTTGAAGAGGTGCACAATTCCCACCCTGATTTTAGCCTATGAGTGGTGAGGAGGGCAGGCCGGATACATGGATATACCGTCGGCCCTCCACATTTGCAAGTTTCACTTTCACGGATTTGACTGTTTGCAAATTTCTCCAACCCCTGACCTCAGGTGTTTCTTTTCTAGGAAAAGCTTCCCTCTTAGCAGCACCAATCAGGCCACACAGCCCTTTAAAACCTGCCTCTGGTCCTCCTCCACAGCTGCTGCCTGGCCAGTTAAGGATAGCTCACAACCCAATTTCTCAGCACCATAAACTGTCTCCTGATGCCCCCCCCCACACACACCCAAGGAAAGAGATGGGCAAGAGAGAGGAAGAGACAACATGCTGACTCACCCCTCCTTTTCCTGTCCTGGTTTGGGCGTTGGGTGCTCATTTTCCACACCATGCCTCAGCACAGACACAGACAGACAGACAGACAGACAGACAGACACTTTGATATTTGTGTCTTTTCCACTTTTGTGGGGGTCCTGAACCCCAACCCTAGCAAATGTGGAGGGGCCAACGGTACACAAACATACCAAGATAGAGTTCATGCTCCCTACTTGCCCAACAGCAAGCTTGTGCAATCTGGTTTTTATTTTTTTAAAAATTTCCCCCTGTTGAGGGACATGGTACGATTGGGCAAACTGTGCCAGCAACTTGACCTCTATGCTTGTGTTAAAATGCCATTTGGCGGATTAGTTCCTCAGTCTATGCAGCAGAAAGGAAAGTGGCAAAGGGCCAAAGATCTGAGGGAGAAAAATCAAAGCAAGAAGATTGGGAACGCATTCGGCCGGGAGGGTGATGGAAAGAGTAAGAGACGCAAAGGCCTGAGGGGGGATTTGTCCCGTAGGTGAGTGGCAGAGGATGCCGATGACAGCCTGCTAGATTAGTACTAATTATGGGATGTTTACATAGGAGAAACAGGAGGAACAACATGCCAGAGTGAACCAAGAACAGCAGCAGCATACTAATTTCTGGATGTGCAAGAAGCTGAAAACACATTTGGTGCAGAATAATCTGCCTGACACGTTCACATGTAAATTGAGAGCAAACATGTAATGCAAGATACTCTATTCATTTCTTTCTAGCAGTCTCAGAAACACTTTCAAAGCAGAAAAACAACATTGCACTTTACCTAAGGAATCTCATTTGCTGAAGATACATAAACAGAGGGTGGAAAGTGCTGAACAGTTTTCATTTTATAGTTCAGGAAGAGACGACCTGGGCTGTGTTCAAAGGATTGCCTGGTCACTGCACATTCTTTGATGGACCTTGGTCAGATGTAGAGATTGGGGAAATTACATTTGTGGACTACAGTTCCCAGAATCCCCTGGCAAGCCTGACCAGTGTTCATGCTTGGTCAACAATTCTGGGAGCTGTAGTTCAAGCACTGATCAAATGCTTGTCTCTCAGCCTCAGTTATCTCTGTGTAAAATGGAGCTACTGAACATCTGCTTCAAAGAGCTGGGATAAGAATGGACAAGATGAGGGGCTTAAACCATCACAAAAGCAACAAAAAGTGAAAGGTTTGGTTTAGAAGGAAGGAAGGAAGATGGACAGATGGACGGACAATCATACATTGATCTCAAAAAGTAAGAGTCTTTTGCCAATGACAGACATCATTTGTACAAATTTCCATTACAAAATCTGAAACTGTTCAAAAGTTATGAAATTGTTTAATAGCAAAAAATGTACTAAGCACTTACTGCTTCTGCATGCAGTGAGAACATGCACATGAATGACACTGAGGAAGAATGGAAGGAAATGGTGATGGATCTCAAGTGAATGAAGACCTCTTTGACTGAGATAACAGAGGCTAGTCCAACAAGTAGAGGAAGGATGTTGAACAGAGTGACTTACTTCTGCAAGTGTGTAGATTTTATGACTGTTTTCCATTTTCAGTGATGGAGAAACTCTGAGGATAGCCTTTTTATCACTGCTATCTGTATAGTTGAGAGCCTGAAAGGTGTAGTGGATTGAGCATCGGACTACAAACTTGGAGACCAGGGTTCAATTCTCTGCTCAGCCATGGCAACCCACTGAGGTGACCTTGGATGCATCACACACTCTCAGCCCTGGAAAACCCCATGACAAGGTCGCCTTAGGGGCACCATAAGTTGAAAACAACTTGAAGGCACACAGCAACATCTGTATGGTCCCAGCATTCCATGTTTCCTCTCCAGATTAGTGTGGGACCCTGTTCTTCGAATCTTCCCCTTCATTCTGCAATGTACCACTGTCAGCCATTCACACCACTGATTGAATAGGGAGGGATCTCTCCCTGGCTCACTCTCACTCTCCCCTTTATCACTGCTATCTCCTTCTTGTCCCCTCCTTTCTTCTGTCTAGCAAGTTTTCCCTGCCCTCACTGGCTTGACCATTCACACTGTCCCCACTATTGCACTTTCCAGTAGCACTGCTTTTTCTTCCTTCCTTCTTTCCACCTCTCTTCTCTTTCCACTTTTCTTTCTCTTGCTTTCCTACTCTCCCTCCCTCTTTCCTCTCACTTCTCTGGCTCTTTTCCACCCAGCCCCAACCAAATTCCCTTCCCCCAGCCCTTCATATCATCCCAACTTCCATATCACAGGCTGGAAGAACACACATAGAAAAGGAACAGCCTCAAACGATTGTACTTTTAATTTTCAGACTTATCAGAGAATGAAAAAATATTGCTTATCTCAGGAACGTAAGCTGGATAGATTGGAAGAAGCTTTGTAGTGGCAGCTGGTGGTTCTTCAGTCTATGCAGCAGAAAGGAAAGTGGCAGCAGGCCAACAGGGCATGGATCCATTCCAGGTTTTGGCTAGCTTTAAAGGAGATCTCCAAGGCAGTGAACCTATTTAACACCTTGGAGAGTTCCTTTGAATGGTGGATAAAAATCTGGCATGTATTCACTGTCCCACTAAAATGGGACCCACCAGCCACCCCTGAAGATGCATATTGTATACATTCTAAATATGAAAATATGAAGACATATGCATGAACAACCCTTGAAATGTAACAATCCTTTTTTAAAAAAATCAAGTTTAAAAGGATGCATGATTCTTGATGGGTGCTCAGCAAGTTTTCTAGCTGAGTAAGGATTTGAATCTAGTCTTGTCAGCCTAAGGTCCAAACAACACTTGGCTCTTGACTCCCCCTAACCCAAAGATAGACTTTGGAAAAGTTACTACTATCCCTTTAACCAGTATGACCATTGGATATGTTGGCTAGGGGTTCTGAGAGCTGCAGTCCATAATGAATTCTTCCAAGTTCTGCTCAGAGGGTTCTGCCTCCTGCCTTGAACGGGTACTACTTAAAAAATGTTTTGTTTAAAAAAAAAGGCACCTGCTTTTCTCTGGGTTTCAAATATCCTTGTACTTAATCTTCCTTCCCATCCTAAGTTCAGCTAAAGTATTTCTTACACAAATACTGCCATCCCAGCTCTGAAATCGAACACTAGCCCACTGACCTCAGTATTGTGCTTTCAAGTACAATAACCTGTAATTAACTAATAAAAGTGAACTAGATATAGTGCTAGTTATAGTTTAATAAGTTATACTGCATCTAACAATTATTCTGGGTCAGGTCAGTGATCTATCCAGTTCAACACAGTCCAGACTAAATAATTCAGATGTATGAGCTAAAAGGGATATCACTGGAGATGCTTCCTTCCCCACATTTTCCCCCCATGGGCTCCTCGGATAGGTTGCTTAAAATATTAGCATAAATCTACTATATCTCCACCTCTTTTGTTTACCCCTCATGACTGCAACCGTGTAATATGTCTTGCACTGGATGGATGCTCTTAACACGAAAGTCACCATAATACAGGATTCTTAACTTGGGGTCCATGGACGTGCTTCAGGGGCTGCATGAATTAGACAAAAAAGAGGGGTTTTTTTCACCTTCATTTCCCTTTCTGCCACTTTGAAATGTTCATGTCATAATGAACTTTAAGCTGAACATTTAAGCAAACTGTTCATTGATTTTTTTTCCGTGCTAGGCAAGTCTGTGTAAAGGAAATCAGTTTCCAGCACAATAAAATAAATTCTGTGCAAAATTCTGGGTGGACTAGTAGTCCAAAGAGCAATATTTCCAACCTTTTTCTGAAAAGACATTGTAATTAAAGAGACATCAGATGTTTCCTGCACCAGCTGAGCTGCTTTTCTTCCTCTGTGTGGTTTCAGGGAAGAGTGACTAAGCAATTGTTTGCACTGGTCATACCACTGGGGAAAAGATAACCATCCTAGGTTGTTTACAAAGTACCTGAAGGCCTCCCTTGACTTGGGAAATGATGTGTATGTGACTAAGGCTGGCACAGGAGTATTAACAAGCGATTTGGGTGCCCTCATTTTTCCGGAGGATAAAACCAACAGGAGAGGATAGATGAGAAAAGATGTGGGACATAAGTGATGGTGCCAACAGCGTACATACCCTTCCAATATTTCATAGATGCAAACTGGGGCCATTTCCGCACTAGACTGTTATAGTGCTATTGTTCCACTTTCAAGATCCTATGGAATCCTGGGGTTTGCAGTTTAGGGAGTGGCCTTTGAGGGATTCCATAGGATCTTCAAAGTGGAATAATAGCACTGTAACAGTCTAGTGTGGAAAAGGCCTGGGACATGAAAGGCCAAGCAATATTAGGGTGTGGTCAATATGGCAAAAGTTATTAATGAGGAAGAACAGACAAACTAGGAGAGGCTGCAGCAGTTTGCATTTGCCTGAGTATACTGAGAAGGGTAAAACTCTCCTGCTCTTCTATCCCCCCCCCTCCCGCCATTGAGTTAATTGAGTGCAAACTACTTTGTATTTTGAAGTCATTTTGCAGCAGCTGAAGTAAGGGGGCAACTGGGTAGTGGAGAGAAAAACTGGAATATTTTAAAAGCAGCTGAAAAAGTGGGATGACAGAGAATTAGTCAGGATTTTTTTCCCCATCAGATTGGAACAGTTGGAGGATGTGCAGTAGACACATTGCTTAAAAAAAAAAACCCTCAAAACTTTCTAGCTTTCTAACATCAGATCTTGGGAACCTTTGGTTTTCCAGGTGTTTTGGACAACTGGTCATTCTTTCACATTGGCAATCCTGCCCTGACCTTTAATTCCAAAATATCTTGTGGGTAAAAATTTCCTCACCCCTGCATTATACTACATCAGGACAACTTACAAATACTAAAGGTTTCATTATATTTCAGGGCAAGAGGTTCTGTAACTTCACTCTTCAAACATGGAAGAGAGACAGAGAACTACAGACTACTAAATGGAGAAGGAACAAACTCTGACTAACTGCAGACAAACTGATATAGGAAGTGAGACAATGTGGCCCAGATCAACAAGCAGAAAATAACACATATATATGCTGTGCCTAAGCTCTTATAGAGATATCCTAACTAGCAACTACTTAGTACAGGCATGCTAAATTTGCTACTTCCAACAAATTTTACTAAATATACTAAATGAGAATTTCATGACACTATAAAAAGTCAGGGATAGATCAAAATAAGCATAAAAAACCTCCTTATGCAAAATCAAATATTTACACAAATATTTATTTCTGTAATTTAATCATAGAGCAGCATTTGCATCTTCTTGATACAGAATTTGATTTCTTTAATGATACACCATGAGGTCTTTGTTTGCTCTTTAATCCAAGTGGCAAACAATCTTGCAAATAAAAATCATGATAATGCCCATGACCACACATACTGTGTCCAAATGCACACCAGGGAGAGGCTGGCTGGGGCTCATTTTGCTTCTGCAGCTGTTCCTTCTTCTGCTGAAATACCAAACCACTTTTGAGGCTCAGAGAAATTTCATGGGTTGTTTTTAGTTATTGGGTCTTGGGAGTCATGAAGCAAAAAGAAGCAAAAGTCACAGATGCCTGAATACAATCTTCCATGTACATCGCTGGTGGCCAAGTTGTCTACTACACATACTGAAAGTAGCCAGTTTGAGTGTAAAATATACAAAGAAGTATATTTCCCACCCCAGCACATTGTATCCAAGGCTGATATCTAGTATGATGGCATAAGGTATACCTGAATTCCAGAGTTTTGGAATTCTAGAACCAAAATAAATTGGTTGCATGGAATAGAAAATCAGATTAAAAAGCAAAGGAATGGATAACAGATCCAGTTTAGAAGTGCCCTCTCCAATTTGAGTACAAACACGCTTTTGAAACTGTATTTCAAACCATCTTAAGGTAATATATTTGCTACAGCTTTATCTTCTGAGTCTTTTCTTAGAACAGGATGTTGCTCCTGCCTTGTAGGAGTCAATGGTTAGATGGTATTGGTGGATCCTGGCTCTTAAAATTCAAGATTTCTCAAAGGAAAAACATCTAGGAATGTTGTGAGGAAAAGTCTACTTAAGATGGTAATTGCTACTGCTACTCCAATTCCCCTATGAGGATCCTGTTTTGAAACAGCCGGTCATAATTTTCAAGAAAGGATTTTAATTAAGAGGATTTTCAAAAGGGATGAATGCTGGGGTGGCTAATGACATACCTTCCATCTCAATTTGGCAAGGACTGCCCCAATTAAATCTTTGCTGTCTCCCTTGCTTAGCTGCCCTGAAATGTCCTAGCGTCTGTCTCCTCCTCCCGCCTTCCCCCTTCATTCTTGTCTTACTTCAGTTGCTGAGTTCAAAATGCAAAAGCAGTTTGCACTGAATTGACTCAACAGGAGGCAGAAGAGTCCTGCCCTTCCTAAGTGCAGTGCATAAGTTCCAGGGTTTCTCTGCTTTTTAAACTATTTTTTAAATAGTTTTGTGTGTCCTTCCTCATTAGTACCTGTTGTCTCTTGCAGCCTGGCCACACCAATTGTAGTTTGGCCATGTGTCCTGGTTTTCATCCTTGCAATGTTGGAGGCTATGTAATGAGGACTTAGATACAGATGCAAAGAGCTGAAGAAGTCATTTGGAGCTATGCCTCAGAACCAACCAGAACCTAATCCTGTTGGAGGTAGGAAAAGAGGGGTAGTTTAGAAGAGCTTCTTCAGTGGGAAACAGAATATATCCCAGTGCTATTAACTGTTCCAGGGATAATAGGAACACTAGTTCTAAACACAAAGCATTTCCAAGATAACCTAGGAATGTCAAATCGATAAGCTTCTTGTGAAGTATTCCAATGGGAGAAACACAAGTGATAAAGGATCTAAGAAGCAGTTCACATAAGAGCAAGCTTAAACAATATGCATATAGCATGAAGTAGGAAAGGGAATATATTAACTTTTTAAAAAATTAGGATATTTATTTAGATTTCTGGAAAACATGTAGTTTTGTAGTTGGATGAGCAATTCAGTAACAGGAAAAGACAACTGCCTAGGGAACTTGCAGAATCATCTTCCTTTTATGTTTTTCAGGGGAGATAAAACTGAACAAGCGTCTGTCAGTGATACCTTGTAGCCTTTTCCAATTTGATGCTGTCTAGGTGTGTTAGTCGACAACTCCCATCATACAAAATCATCACTACCAAAGGGCATGAAAAGGGATTGGATCAGCCTTACTGGCTGGGAACAACGGGACCTGTAGTTGGGAGAAGCTGGGGAACTTTACACTTGGCCCTCCATATCTACAGATTTTATATCCATGGATTCAACCAATCATGGCTTGAAAATATTCCAAATAAATAAATAAATCCCAAAAATCAAATTTTGATTTTGCATTATATATAGGGAACACAATTTTACTACACCATTTATATAATGGGATTTGAGCATCCACAAATTTTGGTATTCACAAGGAGTCCTGGAATCAAACCCTAGTGGATACCAAGGGCCCACTTTATTCCAAAGTAGAGAATTTGACTAGAAATGTAATGTGCAAGCATCATAGACCCAACAGCAACTTTAATCTAGCTCAATTTATAGTAAAATGATTTTGCTACGCAGTTCTTGTGTTAAATGGCAACACACCACTAAAAGAGTACCTCCAATTTCAGCAGGGGCACAAGGTTACATATTGGCTGAGAATTCATAGCCAAAGGTACAGTGGCACCAATGGTACAATGCTTCCATGACTGTGAAGTGAATACACACAACACATACTAATATTCAACTACTTCCATAGAGGACCTTGCAGGTAAGGCTCTAGCAGAATTCCAGTCACAGTGTGTTATTTGAGCAGTTGAACAAAAATGCATGGCATCAGAGTGTCAGCCTCACTGATGTTGGAAGTGGGTTCAAACTGGAAGGTTTTAGCTGCTTGGGATCCCGTTCCAGGAAAAAGGCAGGGTATAAGTTCAAATAATTAATTCATTTTTGTCCTCAGATATCCCACATACCACCAAAGAGTGGCTCCTATTTTGGACGCTGCTCTCTACTCCCCAACCACTGTATTCACAGGGCTGCCTCTACCATTTGCCAGGGTTAGGTGGCTGCCTCAGATAGCAGATGGTGGGATGCAGGCCACAAAGCACTGCAAAAGATAACTGTGTGCCATGCAACTTATCCAGCATCCCCATGCTAGACTGCTGTCTTCTGATGTGGTGGAAGATGCTCTCCTATAGCAAGTGCTGGTGAAAGATTCAATTCCCAGGCCCATTGGCATAGAACAGGATGGGAAGGGGCACTCTCTTGTTCTTTTGCCTTAGGCTTCAAGCCCAGCTCTGGTTATGTATCAGAAGGTTTGCTGAGGCACCTCCTACAAGCTGCAGCACGTTTCTGCAGCACGTTTCTGAACATAATTCCCATTTACCCAGAGTACTGGCCAAGCCTATTTTTGCTATGTTGTTGCCTATGCCTGAGAACAAAGAGGTGTGCCTTAGAACAGTGCAAATATCAAAAGCTTGCAAAAACTTGAACTTGTAAAAACATGTAACCTCCCCTTGGCCTAGGGAAGGTGCTGCATTAATTTGAATTTTTGATGTTTTAAGTTACTTTCTTCTGTCTTGCAAAAATATTAGGAAACCAGAAGATCAGGCAATGTGATCAAAAAGCTTCAAGATCCAGGACTTAAGGGAGAGAGCATTTTAATATTTTGCTTAGAATGCATTTGTTGCTTATAACATAGGAATTTCCAGGATATTGACAAATAAAACAGAAGCAGCTTTTCCTGTTCACAGATGCATGGGAGCCTGAGATAAGCTAATGAAACAGGAGTTACCACAGACATCTGTACACTGGAAAAGACAGAACCCTTTTTAAATTCTCTTCTTTCTCTTTTGTTTTCTGCAACCACCAGCCCATCAAAGCAAACAAAACAAAACAAAACATAAAGGAACTAAAGATAAGCTTTAAAAGAAAAGTAGAATATTCAGAAAAAGAGCCCAACAACATCAAAAGATATAACTAGCCTTTTAGTTAATAAATGTCAGATTGCCATAAAGGAAAATGAATAATGTCACTTCCAGACACTGGGTGTGTACCGCTTGAAAACAATTTAAAAGTCATAAATCGGGAACTATTGCAAAGCTAAGCAAGTCATTTGTGTGGTGTGATGTAGCATGATGGCTAGAGCATTGGCTTCAGAATCCCTACTTAGCTGAGCTCATTGAGTCACCTCAGACCGGTCATTCTCTCTCACGTCCCTGAGGGGTTTTGTATGAAGATAGACAAAGAGGATCATTTATAGTACTCCAGGTTCCTTGGAACATAACCAAGATTAAAGGTATAATAAATAAAATAAAGACTGTTTTGCTTAGTATGCTCTGGCCATTTTGAAGAAGTCACCATATACTTTTATGGTTCTATATGACATTTGGGCTGATGTGCTTTAGAAGTGCCAAAGCTGTAGACAAACTCTCTCAACGGTAGCCAACAGGAACACTCTCTCTCTATCCACTTCCTAATGTAGATTATTTATCAAGATATACAGACCAGTCTTCCTCTCAAAACTAGGCCTAAAGCCAGCCTGAAATGTATCTATTGTAGCTAATGGACCTCATTCAGAAACATTTGGAGTTGGGATGCCATTATATGTCCCAGCATCTTGCCCAAGATTGGCCAGTAATTACCCAATATGGGACAGTTCAGTTTCTTTTTTTCTCCTCTTCCTTTGGTTTTCTCACTGCTTCGTGTCGACATGGAAGAATCATACTCTGTTGCAAAGAGGCATTCCTCATGCCCTTCTTGTTATTATTGTTGTGTGCCTTCAAGTCATTTCTGACTTATGGTGACTCTATCACAGGATCTTCTGGAGTATGTGGGGTGTACCCACTTCATGCCCTTACCATTCAGCAAATCCTTCCCACACCCAGCAAGTTTTATAGGGAAGGACAAAAGTGAGTGGGGTTAGTGTCATGCCTACAAATGTTGAACAGGTGCAGAATTTGGCTTTAAGGTTATGGCCACTTGAAAGCTATACATGCCAGAAGGATGCTGGTGTGATCTTTCTGTCTTTCTCGGGTGACTTTTTTATATGAAAGAAGTAGATTAGGACAACTGATTTTCACACTGATACCACAAAGTAAATTTCAAGACTTTACCACATATTCATATCTATATGGTAAAAATAGCTGGTTAATCAAACAATGGACACAATCTATTTAGACTTATATAACACCCTCATTAGCATCTTCTCCCAAAGAATACTATCAGAGACCAAATTGGTCAAAAGTATATGTGGTTCTAGGCCAGAGATTCTGAACAATCCAGAGCAGGCAATATTAAAGGAGTTCTTTTAAAAACTATTTGAATGTAATGAGAACACACCAACAGTAGAAAAAAAAATATGACAAGAGACTTGGACAAAATTCAGACTTAGCTAGAAAAGGGAAATGCAGTAATGTAAAGGGAAAGTATGCCAACAGAATTTAGAAACCACTACACTTACAAAACCAACTTTTATTACAATCCAGAATATGTTAATACAAAAGGAATATATTAAATCTCAGAAGCGAAATCAAAGAAATGGATGCTAAGTAAACGTGATGGTTATGGAAAGCAGCAGGGATGGGAATTGAATGTGAGAGCCTGTTTCAGGCGAAGAGTGAAATAAAAATGCCCAAAATAAATAAATGTGAATGAGAGGAAGTCCAGAGGACTGATTTTACTTTGTAATGACATTGTTAGAAGTTCACCACTCTTTCTTACATCTCCCCTACTTAAACTTTTGCACTCTTTTTAACTGTAATCCCCATAGGATATGGTCCAGCCCATCTTTTCATGTATAATTGGCAGGATTGTACAACTGTTTTGGCCAAATCCTGAATAACGAAGTTAATCAGGTATTTGGACTGGTTTGTACATACTCTGAATTGCAATAGCTTATAGCTTATTGCAAAAGAGCAGGACAGTCTAAAGTGTTGGATGTCAAAGACATGTGAGGAAAGCTTGATCCTGGGTTTCGAACATGATCACGTAGGAAAAATGCCATGGTGGTGTTACGGGGAAGAAGAGAAGGGAGCTAGGCTGTGGTAGGTGACAGCTCTTATGTGTAATCAGAGCCATATATTTACCACCGCTCTCTATTGACAGTGCTTATGGGGAGGAATTATGTGATGTCTTTGAATATTTAGTAAAGAACTTCCAGTATTTCTTAGTAGCAGCAAATCATGAGAGAATGAGGGGTTGGCAGTTGTTGGTCTCTCTGAGGTTTTGCTTAATTTCCTTTTATCACATTGAATAGCCTATACTAATCTTCTGTTGGTGCTTCTTGTTAATTTTTCTATTTAATGAATCTTTCTCTGTCGTTAGAAAGTGAAATTTATTCCCCTCCACCCCAATATTCTCTAGCTCTTGTTGTTACTAAGGTCTTAGATGGAAGGGAGGCAATCTTAGTCTTTTGAGGTGGAACAGGATCCCATAATTGCTATCTGCCTCCCTATAAATGTTAAAAGAGTTACAGTAAATGACAGTACAACACCAGCAGCTTGCTGCGACACCTGAATAGGCAGCTCCAGAAAGTCAAAAGCAAGCAGGCAGCAGCAGCAAACTATAGGGCAGGAAGAAATATTGATGGCAGTAGCTGTCAGATATTTCTCCTCACAAGAGGCTTAGGCAGGCAACTGTGAAAAAGATGGGGCTCTGAGAAGGAATTTTCCCGTCTCCGTCCAGATAATCAAATACCTTAAGGGGAAGCCAAACAATCACTGAGGAAGAAGGTGCTTGCTACTGGGGCAATATCAATAAAGCACACTCTTGACACCTCCTATTTTCTTACGCTATGTCACTGAATTTCATCAGTTGGTTTGCTAGTAGAATAAAAGCAAAAGCAACCTAACTTCAAATAAGCTGCCATAGTTATTATATATCTTAACTTCAGTTTTAACCGATGTAGCTGACCAATGCTGTAAGGCCTAGAAAAGTAGAGCGGAGCTGCCAGGATTGAGCAGTCAACAAAAGCTTTTAAAAACTGGTGTTTTGGGGGTGGGGGGGTGGGGAGGGGGACCAAATACATTAGTTTTTAAAAGCTCTTGTTGACTGCTCAGCACAAATCCTCCCAAAGTTATCTGTCTGAGATTAGGTAAGGTTAACCCTCCTCTTCAGGGTCTACATTTTTGTTTTCCCAATGCCGTTCAAGAGGGGAGGAGTCAAAATCAAGATTTTGATTTGGATTCAATAACTGAATCAGAATGGAATGGGTCTGGCTTCTGACCCAACTTGGGTCAAGATCTGGATCCCACCCACCATGCACGGCCATAATAATTAGTATTAAGTCCCTTGAGGGCTATTGTTAATAAGATGTTAAGAGATATGTTTTTGCATGTGCCTTCAAATCGCCTGTTGGCTTAACGGCAACCCCCTGAATTTCATATTTCTTAGACAAGGAATGCTCAGAGGCACCAGTTCCTTCCTCTGAAATATAGCCTACAGAATCTGGTATTCATTAGCAGTCTCTCATCCAAGTACAAACCAGGGCTGATCCCGCTTAGGTTTCAAATCTGGTGCCTGTAGGGTATTTAGATCTAGCACCCCAGTTTTCTACTTCTGACTGGAGACAGATTCTCCTCCTGGTTTGCCAAACTATTTGAAAAACAAGGGCAACAGTTTACCCTTCTCTGTGAAAGAGATTCATCCAAAAGTCTTGGATCCCCTTCAAAATAAACAAGATAGGGGTAAACAAATAAAGTAGTAGCAGCTGACTGAGCAGCATTTTTAAAAAATGAACCAGTAGGAACTGAAACCTATGTAGTGGAGAAGGAGGGCCATTTATAAGAAATCGTGTATATCCTGGCTGACTTCTGGGAAATGGAAGAACTAAAATTCCTAAGGCTGTCTCACAGTGATTTCAAGCCCAGGTTAGAGCCAAGCCAAACAATCTTCAGCTGAACTCTTACTTTGGGATGGCTAGGTTGTCTGCTCAGTCCTGCCAAACAGTGAAAATTTTTAGTATAGACCAGCCATAGATAACTGTGTTATCTGTAACCCCACACTACGTGCCTTTAAATGAGAGGAAATGTCAGATGTATTTTTAGATTATTGGAAAATATATTTAAAAAGCGTGTTAGACCTTAACACCTTGACTTGACCTGAGATGGAGCAGATGATAATTATTATTTTGCAACCTGCCATGAGACAAGAGTGAAAACTGCAATGACATAGGAATCACCAGTGTTCTGCCTGGAGGGGTGTGTGGCTTGTTGAAACTTATTTTAACAGATAAATGACCTGTCCCTTTTAGTGATCTTTGGCAAGCTTTCCCTTTTGCCTCATTCCAGCAAAGGTGCACTGAAGTGAAAAACTGGGCTGAACTTTGTGCATGAGTTGATGCCACAGTGACTTTAAGTTTGCATACCAATTCTTTCTCTCCTGATCATCTTGGAAATGAGTTTCCAAGACGAAAACTTAAGAAAAAAGTAAGATTCTTGAGGATCTCTGAACAATTAGTCATAACTGAAATTCCTCAGTCCTGAAAAAGATGGAAACTAGTCCTGATTATTTCCATTGTTATCCCCTGCCCCAACTTCTGAATCATTTAATCTATTTGTTTGAGAAATGCTCTCTCCTCCCCTTAGCACTCTTCCTTGAGAGTAAATTCCACTGAGCTCAGACCTATATACTTCTGTAGCACATGTTAGCAAACATTGAAAAGGGTACAATATACGATTATTCTGTCTGTCAAAATAAATGTGTACCAAATGTTGGACAAACAGCCATATGGGTGGGGAATGGAGCATCCTCAACTTCCAGATTTGTACTGGGAACTGAGGAAATGGGGGATGGAGTGGTAAAATTCACATACGGGCAGACAATCATGCAAAACATAGAGGTAATCATGTTGGCCATAAAACAAAATCCAAACTCTATAGTAAGATAACACCTTTATTCCGCCAGGCAAAAAAACCACACACACCTCCAAATCCCAAACTACGTGCAAGATTTTAAGACCTCTGTATCTACTAAGCAAGATCTTGCAAAAGACAGAGGGGAGGAGATAAAGAAAAGCAAACAAAAAAAAATTAAAGAGAGAGACTATGAGCAATGGATTCAAGCTGCAGGAAAGGAGATTCCACCTGAACCTCAGGAAGAACTTCCTGACAGTCAGGGCTGTCTGGCAGTGGAATATGCTGCCTCGGAGTGTGGTGGAGTCTCCTTCCTTGGAGGTTTTTAAGCAGAGGCTGGATGGCCACCTGTCGGGAATGCTTTGAGGGTATTCCTGCATGGTAGGGGGTTGGACTGGATGGCCCGTGTGGTCTCTTCCAACTCTACATTTCTATGATTCTATGACTAAGGCCATTTCTGCGCTGCACTGTTACAGTGCTATTATTCCACTTTCAACATAATGTGGAATTCTAGGATTTGTAGTTTCCTGACGCCAAAGAGCTCTCTCTGGCTGAGAATTCTAAATGTCTCTCCCTAAACTGCAACGCCCAGGATTCCATAGGATATTGAAAGTGGAATAATAGCACTATAACAGTGTAGTACAGAAACGGCCTTAATAGAAGTGGAAGAATCCACAGATATTCAGATCTGGTTCTATCAGGTGATGCACTGAAGTGGTATTGGGTTGTCACCAGTGCCCACTGTGCTTGCTAATAACAAAGAGGTGAGGCAAATTTGGTCCTGCCTAACAAAGAAGTCCAACTAAATTCAGGACTGCTTTGGTTCCATTCAAAGCCCACAAATTTACTGCCAAAAAGCAAAGAGTAATTAGCCTCCAAATTTGTAAGTCTGGACATTATCTTAGCTGGGGGATAATCACTCACTCCTTCGGCCTGGCATATATCACAGGGTTGCTGTGAAGATCAGAAGCGTATCTAGGGTGAGGCAACTAGGATTTGTGCCCTGGGTGCCAATGCCAGAGGGGCACAAAAAAGAAGTGCTGGAAGCGGCGGCGGCAGTGGCGGAGGAGGAGGAAACAGCCCCAGTGGTAGGGACGCAATTTCCACGCTTGTCCTAGGTGCAGTTTATGCTAGATATGCCTCTGGTGAAGACAAAGTAGGGGAAAATTGCCATTTTATCTTACCCTGAGGTAACTGGAGGAAAGATGAGACATGACGCATTTTTAAAGAACGCATACATCAATAATGGTTCGATGTCCACGGTAGTGTGCTTGGTCATGCGCGTACATGTTCAGACACGTTCAGGAAGTCATACCACAGGTGAGGTAAGTCCTGTATGCTGTGACCGCCTACACGTATCTGCACTATAGATTGCACCATCCGCCCAGAAATGAAAATACTGCAAGCGCTGAGAATACATAGCAGGCAGATGAAGCCTGAGGATAAACAGAGGAGGGGTGATGGAAAACCACTGTGGTTTGGTGCTTAGAAGAATTTCAGAGGACTGACGAGACCTTTGTTCACCCATTTACGTAGCTCAGAGTCACTTTCTTTGGCCATGTCTGCACTACACTGTTATAGCGCTGTTATTCCACTTTCAACATCCTGTGGAATTCTGGGGTTTGTAGTTTCCTGAGGCCAAAGAGCTCTCTGGCTGAGAATTCTAAAGGCCCCTCCCTGAACTGCAAACCCCAGGATTCCATAGGATGTTGTAAGTGGAACAATAGCACTATAGGAGTGTAGTGCAGAAAGGCCTTAGATTCTAATCTACCTCATGGAGTTCTTATGAGGATGACACTTGAAGGGAAGAGGACGGTAAATCGTATTTACTTCCCTGTGGTGGAATGGAAAGATAAAAAGTTAAATGACCTATGCTTCGAACTGAAACAACTGCGCATTTCTGCACTACACTGTTATACTGCTATTATTCCACTTTCAACATCCTATGGAATCCTGGGGTTTGCAGTTCGGGGGGGGGCGTTTAGGATTCTCAGCCAGAGAGC
Source organism: Cyclura pinguis (assembly GCA_030412105.1). NCBI lineage: Eukaryota > Metazoa > Chordata > Lepidosauria > Squamata > Iguanidae > Cyclura > Cyclura pinguis. The sequence continues at coordinate 127,844,485 of CM059604.1, read as the reverse complement.
TCTTTGGCCTCAGTAAACCACAAACCTCAGAATTCCACAGGATGTTGAAAGTGGAGTAATAGCCGTCTAGCAGCATAGTCCAGAAATGGCCAGAGAGGCGCGTTCGCGTGATGGCGCTCGCCGAAGCCCGCCTCGCCGCCCTCGTGACCCTCTGCCATGCTGGCGCGGCGGTCGAGGAAAGGAACGTTCCGTCCGAGCTCCAACAGACCACCACGCGCCACACGGCGCACTGCGAGCGCGTTCCGCTCGGCCCCGCCCCTCGAAGAGACGCCACCTCATTCTCCGGCCGCTTTTCTACCGCCTTCCCGCCCTGTCAAGCTCACGAGCTGTCAGTTGAGGGAGGGCGGGTGGTGTGTCCCTGACGTCATATCGGCCGCCCGGCTCCCATTGGCTGGGCGGCCTCACCAGACTGAAAGGTTGTTTTTGGCTCTAGCCGAGAAAGCTTGTCGCCTGCCTTTCACCCTCCCTCCTTTCCTTCCTTCGTGCTGTCGTCGTCAGCTGCTCCGGCGGCTCGCGCGGGGAGGGGAGGGGGAGGATGCTGGAGTGGCTCGTGCTCCTCTCGTTGGTAGGCCGCCGGCGGGTAACGTGATGCGGAGGCGCGCGGCTTTATAAGCCTTCCCAGCCTCGGGCTCTAGGCGCGTGCGCGGGAAGCGGAGGGTATTTGAGTCGTTCCGCGTGGCAGGAGGCGGACAGAAGGACGGAACCAGAGGAGTGGGAAGGTAGGTAGCGAAGGAGGCTGGCGCGGGGCAGGGGACTCACTCCCCATTCCCGTAGGGTGAGAGGTGAGATTCCCTCCTTTCTCCCCGTTCCGCAGGCGGTTCGTGGAGGACGTGGGTTTGGCGAGAGGCTGGCGGAGCTTGGGACTCAACGGCCGGGCGCAGTCTACCCTCAAGCGTCAGAACGGAGAGGGGTGGTGGGGGATCCGGCCTGTGCCCCCACTGGGTGTAATTCTGATCTCTCCGAGTTAGCAAAGCTTCCGCCTTACCTTATTGAGCTGGGGTAAGATTCCCGCTTTGCCTCTGGCCCGTGTTCTCTCCTCTTTGCAAAACCCCTTTCTCCAATAACAGCGGGCCTGTAATTGGTGCTGGAGGAGGAAAGATAGGCCCCTTGGTTTGGTCCAGTCCGGGCTATTGCCTCAAGCAGAAGTGAGTCCCAGGCTGCGCAGATAGCCAGGCAGGGAGTGGGTGAAGGCCCTCCATTCATTCTGTTCCATTCCCCCCGTTCTCCATCTATTGCAACAGGCCAAATCCTTTTGCCAGTATATGGCTGCATGTGCGTGGGGTGGGGGGGACGCGGTTCATTCGAGTGGATATCTCAGTGCCCCTCCGTCGCTTAAGCAACATTCTTGCAAAAGAGCTAGTAAATGCCAGTGTTACCAGGCCTGCCAGTGTTCATTCAAGGGATCTTGTCTCTAAGAATGCGTGTGTACGGATTGTACCTTTAAGGGTGAAGCTTTGCGGGGGGAGGATCACCCTAAGCCCCATTATTATTTTACAGAAAGAGAGCTAGCAGGTAGGAGCTTCTGCCTCAAGAAAATAATCCTCCTCCAAATTCTTCCAGCAAAAGCAGAGGGGGGAGGGTTTTGCAGGAGAGATTTTAAAAGTAGATTTGAGAACCTAGCAAAAGGGGAATGAAGACATAATTGCATATCAGATAGGAACATTAATTGGATGTCAGTTAGGAACATCTCATGAATGGATGGCTTTTCTCTTGAGAAATCTCTCTTTCCTGAAGTGGGAAGGCAGCCCAGAAATTGTCTTTCCAGAAGAGAGAGTGCTGATGGTGTGAAAGATAAGAGTCTTGAGCTAAGTCCATTTCCCTTCAGCAGCAGGATAATCCTGGAGGCGCATAAAAGATATAAAAGATGCCCTAGATTCAGTCCCCAGGATCTGTAGTTAGGGTTGGGAAAAAATTGCTGAATGAAATCCCAGAGAGCCTCTTCTAGGCTAGACAATGTGAAGCCAGCTAGGCAAACATGCTCAGTTTCTAGCATCTCCATCTCCAGGTAAGGCAATGAAAGAATCTTGCCTGAAGACTTGAAGAGGTGCTTTCAGTCAATTTGACAATATTGGTCAAAATAGGCAGGGTCTTGGCCTGGTAAGAGGCTGTGCTTCCTGTGGGCCCAGCATTCTTACAGTAGTGAATAAATATGAATGTTGAATAGCACAAAAAACTGCAGCCCCTGCTCAGAAAGGGGTAAAAGATAGTGGATGGAAATTCTGTCTAAAATAAGGTAGTCTTGGAAGATGCAGCTTGGACAACAGGGGGAAAAAAGCCTGCAAATTGGAATAGACAGCTCGGGAGTGGTAACATGAAACCTTTCAAAGATCTCTTCAGCCCGGAGTGTTGTGCCCATCAACCAAGTAATAAGGTCCACTTGTAGCCTGTAGGTTGTAATCTTATAATCTATTATCAGCCCAAACACCTACATGTCTTCTTGAGTAAACAAGTGTATATTCCTACTGGACAAATCTTGTGTAATGTCTTCATGTGAAGAAATCTTAGTGATCTTTCTGGAGGTTTTCTTCTAGTGCATGGGTTGTGAGATGGAAGGGCTGTTTTTTTCTGAACAGAGTAGGTTTTCTAGATAGGGTGCTCTATCCAAGGAAAAGTTTGTTGAAAGAAAAATTGCAGAGGCAAAGCTGCAGTAAAAATGGGAAGTGCAGTGTGTGGATGTAGTAGCAGTGCTTGGAAATTCTAAAATTAGAAGTTTTTACTAAATATCCCAAGTCATTCCTGTCTGGACAATTTTGTACAACATTTTTATGCTTAGAAAAAGCTAAAACTTTTTGTCTTCTCAATAGATACCTTGCTGTTTGGATGGCAGTTCACCTTTTCCCTTTATGTTCTGCATTTGCTCATTTACAGTTTGGTCATGGTGGAGGAAATGTTTGAAGTCCTAGTTAGATACTTTTATCTCCACTTGCATGTTCTTGAAACAGTGAGGCTGGTAGTTCTGTTAATCAGTTACATTTTTTTCCCTGGGCTTCCTAAAAGCCCAAAGCAATGTGAATAGTCTCTATGTCACACAATTTTAATATTTTCCCACTCCTTTAATATTAGTGTGGCAGCTGGTTTTTAAATAGTATATTTTATTATGTATTTATTACTTGGTAAGTTAAAACATATTATTCTGACTGTGTTGAAGCTGCATTGTCTTGTTTTCCATCCCCAGCAGAAATGTAGGACACAAGTCAAATAAACAAATACTGTTTTCACTACAGTCTTGTAGGGCAGGATAGGCTTTAAAAGAGTCGTCCATGGTCACCAGTGAGCTTTGTGGCTGAATGTGAATTTGAATCTGGGTCTTCCCAGTTCCTGGTATTAATATCTGACTGCTATGTAAGTAAATAAATTTCCATTCATGGCTAAATGCCATCAGATTTAAGGAAAGCCCTCATGATTTGGGAACTAGACATAGTCAGACAGACATTAATATAAGTCCTAACCGTGTGAATTCGTCCTATATTAGTTGCAGACTTTCTCCGATACCTGTTTTCAATCCCAGTAAAGGCACCTGTGAAGGTATGACCTGCTGGAACAAGATGACAGAGGATAAATCAGATGTACTTTAGGAACTGTATTGAATTGCAGATTCGAGTATGTATGCATGGATGCCATGTATTTCTTTTTTACACTGGGATGTGTAGCATTTATTCATACATGCATACTTGCCCTTTTTCTTGCATAATGTGTAGCCACTAGTTTCCTTTTCAGAGTATAAGCTAGCACTTCTGTGATTCTGTGCTACACTGACTGTCCAAAATACTTTTGTATCATGGTAGCTTAATAATAGCTTAGCATTGTTTACTAAAATAGCAATGTCACCATTTCAGTGCTTAGAATTATTCACATTCACCATGTCTGTAATGTATACAATAGTTTTGTAAGATAGGACACCATTATCCCATTGTAAGATAGAAGAGGAAGGTTGAGACTAAAAGAACAGTTCCTTGTGTAAGGTAACCTTGTAGGTCAATACTGAAGTGCTACTTGTGTTGATAATTTTCTAAGTCGTAACTCGTTCTGTCTGCTTCTGTGCTGTATGACATCTGTGATATAGCAGTCAAGTGAGTTTTACCTGGTCCCACATTAACTCTGGTTTGTAAAGAAGCTTTCTGTTCTACCTCACAGCAGAAAACTGTGAAGCCTGAGGGACTGCACAGGTAAAACATGCCTGGGGGCTGGTGGGGCTGTTCAGCACTAACTACTTCTTGATGCATCTTACAGAAATCTAATGGAGAAGCCTGCGCCCAGACTGGAGGATCGTACCTGGAGTTGTTCCTGTACTGCCAGAGGAAGGCACAGAAACCCCTTAGGTGGAACTGCTACAGAGCTGGCAGCCAAAGTGGGCGAAATGTTGAGCACATCTGTCTCGAGTTCTCCCCTAACATTAGTGGGTCGTGCAGCACGGAACACTAGCAGCTCAGACCTTGGCAGCAGCAGCAGCAGTAGTTTGAACTTGAGCAGGGACTTAGTGCAACGGAGCCTGGTGCTCTTTATTGTGGGCACTTTCCTTGCACTGGTGCTGAACCTGCTGCAGATCCAGAGGAACGTGACTCTGTTCCCTGAGGAGGTTATATCCACAATCTTCTCCTCTGCCTGGTGGGTGCCCCCTTGCTGTGGGACAGCAGCAGGTGAGTTACTGGCCTGAACTGTGGTTTTGCGTGTGCGCGCGTGGGGGGGGGGGCGGGGGGTGTGTCTTCATTTGGAAACGGCATTGGAAGAGCTTGGTTTCTTGCTTCACTGAGGTAATATTTTGGCTAGTTGTCAGGTTTTGTGTACATTTTCTTTCAGTTTTTTTCCCATTTAAAGAATTTTTCACATAGTATTTATCCAGAAAAGGTTCCCAGGCAGCTTTCTCAAGATTGTCTGTACTAATAAGACTTTTAGGCATGTTGCCAGTGTATCCTGATAGTGAGTAAATTTGGAGAATAGTAACGGTAGATAGGAAACATGGCTAACTCTGCTTGGTGGTTCATGAGGGACGTTCCAAAACCAACCAAGCAGGGGGAAAAGGGCTGCCAGTAGCCCTGTGCCTTCCTGAACTAGTACTGCTGTGAGTTGGCACTGTGGCTGATCCCGAAAACAAGGAAGAGCTTCCTCTAGCTATTGTCTGTCAAGATTTAACACAGGGGCTGGGATGACTCATCACCACTCTCTGCCTTCTGATTGGCTCTTTCTTGAAACTGGTGAGTCGCATGTTCCTGTTCTTATTGGTTGCCCGCCTGAACATGCCACACACTTGAATCAAAAACAAGGAAGTCACATGTTGTGACAGCAGAGGAGGGGAAGTGAAGCTTGGCTGGGCGCCTGTTATAAGAGCAGCTGCAGCAGCCAGCAGAAACCTGAGAGTTCTTAAAACCCCAAAATGTCGCATAACCCAGTGAAAGTTCGCTTTTAAATATAAAGCTCTTATGTACACAGTGGAAATGAAGCTTGTGACTGAACCAAGCTGGGTGTGGAGGAACTGAATCCTACTACTTGTAGGTATGAGATGAATAGAAATGAAACTAAAAAAAAGTGTTTGCAGACTTGTTGGAACTTTGAGCCCTAATAGTTTTTCTCAGATCTCAGAGCTGTAAGGAAACAGATAGAACAAATTATAACATAATTTCAGATTATTTTCCTATTAAAATGGATACTATAATTTATGGCTCTCCAAATATTGGCCAAGGGAACTCCTATGATCCCTTATTATTGGTTACATGGGCTGTGGCTGATGGAAGATGCAGTCAAACAATATCTGCAAGGCCACAAATATCCCACCTCAATTTGATTTATCTCTGATGATAATGTGAAGAGGGTTGTTGTTGTTCTCATTTAGCAGATGGGGGCTTAGGTCTAAGAAAGGTGAGACCTTACAGAAGCAACTTTATAAATTGATGGTAGTACGGAAGTTTTTAACTCTCAGAAAGTTCATTTCCAAGATCATGCTAACCATTATAATCTCCTTTCAATTAGTACAGCAATTGAATATGATGTACTTTTGAATATGATGTGTTTCCAGAAGGTATTTTCTGGCATCCTAAAGCAAAGCTTTGAAATCCCATTTTTTCAGTGTTGAACAGAGCTGATGTTGACACAGGCTTGAATATAGCATTCCCTTTGGCCACAGATGTTATTCCAGGGCAGAATTAAATAGCTGTTGTTTGCACTCATCAACACAACTGGTTTCAGCTATGCGGTCCTACTGTTTCATATGCTTTGGCTAGATGTCACAGAAACAGTTGGAGTGTGTCACCATGATTCTGTTTCCTGAAACAGCAAGCCAAAGATAGCCTGGTCTGTATGTTATTATTGCACAACAATTGGTTGGAATAGTTATTGGTTTCATTCTTTGTTGCTTGTTCTGCTAGATAAGCAGAGCAATCTTCTGTGGTTATTTGGCGGAAGAGCTGGCCCATGCTAGTTTAGAAACTTAGGTATAAAAACTATATAAAGACTGTTTCGTCTTGTGACAGTGGTCTGGAACCAAGTCAGAGCCAGAGTGGTATAGTGGCTTGGACTATAATTCTGCAGACCATGGTTCAGTTCCCTGCTTGGCTATAGAAACCCACTGGGTGACCTTGGGCAAGTCACATTCTCTCAACCTGAGAGGAAGGCAAAGGCAAATCCCCTTTCAACAACTTTTGCCAAGAAAACCCTGTGATAGGTTCACTTTAGGGTCTCCATAAGTCAGAAAGGTCTTCAAGGGACACAACAGCAACATGACGTGGAGGCTGTTTGAAGCAACCTCTGCACATGTGTTCATAATGTGCATTGAGTCCTTGAGATGCTGTCTTATAAGCAGTAAACTACAACATGGAGATGACTTCCATTAATGTTAGTAAAACTGAGAGCCAAGGCAGCGTAGTGGTTTGAGCATTGGACTGTGACTCTGGAAAACAGGATTAGAATTCCTGCTCAGCCATGAAAACCCATTGGGTGACCTTGGGAAAGTCATTCTTTCTCAGCTCTGGAGGAAAGCAAAACCCCCTCTAAATAAATCTTGCTAAGGAGACCCTGTGATAGGGTCACCATAAATTGGAAATGACTTGAAGGCAAGCAATAACACTATCCCCATCACCACCACCACCAACAAGAATAGGGCTAGCAAAAACAGTAGATGACTATTCTGGAATAATCAGTTGCTCAGTGATACTTTGATGAGCTAGCTTACCTATTAACTATAGAAAGATGATCATATAACTACTATAGTGGACACTAAATGTTTGAGTTTAAAAAAAATAGCAATAGCTTCATGGCAGAGCACATGTTTTACATACAGAGTTCACCTGGCATTTCCAGGTGGGGGAACCCCACCCCAGGGAACAACTGTTGATGTCTAAGTACTGGACTAGATGAACCAATGGCCTCACCTCAGTGTTAAAGTAGGTTTTTATTTCTTAGTGTTCTTTTTTTTTTCTTTTTCTTTTTTTTACTAGAAAGACTTTATATCTTAAATGTATAAAATTTCTGGAATAAAGTCAGAAATGCTGGATCCCCAGTCAAATACAGCTTATCAGGAATTGCTCAGTGTTGATGTTACTTGCTCTGGGGGCTACAGAAGTTAAGTTTTCTTCACAATGAGAAAAATGTACTTTATAAATACAAGCAGAATTGTCAGAAAAGCAGGACAAAACTTCCTTTAACTTTAAGGTTTATAAAGGTCTTTAAACGTGAAAGCTTTCTTAAAGGTGGTAAGCACTTTATTTCTTGACAGTAGGGAATATGATTATGTGTGGAAACTCTCTCCCCTTCCTTGACTGCTAGTGGCAAATGACCCTTGTCGTGTAGCACCCAGAACTAACAGACTGAATTGCCATATAACGCCATAAGATCTTAGTTTTATACCTTGCACTGTGGTGCATGAAAATACATGCTTAAGTTTCTCAAATGCCATTTACAGGCATAACATTAATAAAAATAAGTTTAAATTCTTTATGACATTTTGCTGTGTACTATGGAGATGAATATGTGGAAGAGCTTGGAAGGGATAACTGTGTGAATAATTTGTCTTATTTTTTACAGCTGTTATTGGCCTGCTTTATCCGTGCATTGACAGTCACCTTGGGGAGCCTCACAAATTCAAGCGAGAATGGGCCAGCGTAATGCGATGTATAGCAGTGTTCGTTGGGATTAACCATGCAAGTGCTGTATCCTTGAAGTAATTAACAAATATCTGTCTAATATAGTTATGATAGAATGAAATTTATTTTGGTAGCTTCTTAATTACTTTTCAGACATTATTTGATCAACTTTTAACTGAAATATCATTTAAATATGCAGAAAAGATGCCATTTTTCAGATGTGAATTTCTACAGTTGCCTCGCTTTGAAATACTTGCTTAAAAGAATTTGCGTGCCTTGTGGGTTAGCTCTGTGAACTATAGGGCTATTTCTATTGGCAAAAGGGAAGCCATTGTCCCCTGTACCAGGACAAGGGTTTGACTATGATTCCCTTGCTGATAGGAGTGCTGAAGAGAACTTGCTGTTGGTGGTCTGAAGGATCTTCATACCAGTTCTCAGACTTAGAACTATCTGAAAGAGGCTGTGCTAGTATCTGCTACTACAGCCAGGCAAGTTTTCAGGGCGGAACTGATTATACAGCACATGAAAGATTAGGAGTGGTGTAAGATAGTGTACTAAAAATAACCTTAACAAAATAAATGATTAGAAGTGCCTGCATAGAATTGGAAACTCTTTTGAAGCCATATCTGATCTGATTTCATATTTGCAAATCATCACTTTATATTGAGTGATGAAAGTGTTTAGGCAGCTTTGGTGAATATGTAGGACTTGTTCTCTTCTTGAGCACTGTGAAAAGAGTTTTGCAGTAGTTTCTCCTGCAGAGCTTTCCTCTGAATGTCATTATAGAAAAAAAACAGCATCTCATTGAGGTACTAACTTTCTTGTAATGTTCCTTGGAATGTCTAGATGGATTATGTAGTGAAAATTGTGTGCATGGACCTTTCATACATTTGAATGCAGGAAAGTAATGTGTTTGCAAGGAGAGGTACTGCAGCTGTACTGACACTGCTTTTTTGTCCCTTAATTGTGTTTTACACTGTAAAGGCAGGTACAGAGGAGGAATATATGAAAGACAAGAGGCATATAAAATGTGAAAGGAGGTAATTGGAGGCAGTATCTTACAGTACTGCATTAAGTGACAAAATCTATGGCAAGGTTTGAGAATTTTTGTGGGGAGAAACTTGTCAAATATTAAGGTCACTGAATTTTCCTTAGCTTTCTTCTTAGAAATTGGATTTTGCAAACAATATCCAGCTCTCTTTAACACTGGCAGCTTTGTCTCTGGGCCTCTGGTGGACATTTGATCGTTCAAGAAGTGGACTGGGCCTCGGAATTACGATAGCTTTTGTAGCTACTCTGATTACACAGTTTCTTGTCTATAATGGTGTTTATCAGTAAGTATCGCTCCCGTTGTATCACTTTAACGTGTCTCAACTGTTTTTGGAGTCTGAATTAAGTTTATACTTATATTACATTCTTAAGCACCATACATGTACCATTCTTTTGATCAAAGATGAAATCAGCAGCTGTGTCTCAGTGGCATTACATTCTTACACATTTATTTTTATTTAAAGATCATGCCTTGCCTAAGTTAAATTATCAGGTAATTTTAAACTTGTTTTTTGTACCTTCACTAAGAAACTAGTCAGATTTAAGACTGGGAAGTCATGGTTTCCCTTCCCTCTTATGCCACCAACTCTTCCTTGCAGTTAAGCGCTTAGCTGATAGCTGTAGGTGATGTGGGATTGCATGCAGGCAAATAAGCAAGCTGGAGCTGGAGGGACATAGCACAACATTTCTTCTCTGTACCTGAAGAATATAGGCTGCCAGAGAAGAGAAGCCACCTTCTGAGTAGAAATGCAGTGGTCTCCTTGGAAGGTTAGAGCTCATTCTTCTCTGCCAGGTTCCAGGGTTTGTTGGTGTTTTTATCTATTATTGTTATTTCAATCAAGTAACTTTTGTGGACCTATTTACAAGGCTGCATATAACTCATCCTAAAAAGATTTTTAAATAACACTAGACAAAAAAATAAGCCCTCTCACACCACGGGGGGTGTGGTGCAAATAAGTGACAATGTAAATAAAAGGGCAGAATGTATTCTTCAGTCAAACCTCTACTTTGGTGGGGGATTAGGCCTTGCGAAAGTAGAAAAACTGTATATATATAAAAATTGGAAATGCTTTTTTAAAAAAACAGAGAACACTTCTCTAGGAATCACTAGGTCCTCTATCACAACTCTGTGGTCAGCTTCCAGCAGAAGTTCACCATAGAATCATGCTGGAGGACTTAGAGATTCCTAGAGAGAATATCTACAAAAGGGAAACCAGCAAATGAAACCACTCAGATGGCTGACTGTACTTAGAATTTCTGATAAAAGGTGATATGCTAATATACATGCTCATAATACTGCCAGTGTATTTGTTCAATACAGTCACGTATTGGTGACAAAAAAGACAAATCTTTTTAAGCAGTTGCTAAAAACTACAAGCAAGTCTAACTTGTGTGGTTTTTTTTACCTTTTTTAGGTATACATCACCTGATTTTCTTTACATCCGATCCTGGCTGCCCTGTATATTCTTTTCAGGAGGTGTTACTGTAGGAAACATAGGACGGCAACTGGCTATGGTAATTATCATGCATGTTTAATAGGCACTGAAAGTAAGTTGTGCCTCATTAGAAGCTGACGCTGTTCTGTTAAGTAAGATAAAAAGTACGCATTTTCTAAACTATTTCCTTACATATATGTGGCATTCAGTGTTGGACTGATGGAAGTATTTTGTAAAATCTCAATATTCTGTGCTAGAAAAAGAAGTCATAGCCAACTTTTGAAGGTCTTTGTAACCAAAATGCTTGCATATTTGATGTATTGGAGTGAACTTGCCTATGGTAAGTTTCAGAATAGTACTGCAAGTGACCATGATGACTGCAGAAAGTAGTATTATCTGTGTAAAGGGGTGTAAAATAGGCTGATTGAACCTTTGCAAAGTATAGCCAGTATGGAACAGCTTAACAGTAGTCCAGAGATTGGCCTTTCTAATGTAGAAGGATAACCATACCCATTGCATGTGTTATAGAAAGGCAAAAAGTTGTTTTTCCTAGCATGGCAAAAAGTTGCTTTTCACAATTCAGTCCATTCCGTTGCTCAAATGATGTTTAAATTCTCTGGGCAGATAGGCTGTAACTCTAGTTTTCTACAGTCATAAGCCAGTTATTTCTGGGTGGAGAGTACCTGGCAGTTCCAGCTCTGGTAGAAATAGAGATTTAAACAACACAGTCTTTGAGAAGTAGCTAGAATTTTAGAGGAGTGATTTGGACCATAGGACTTTATTGCCAACTAACGTGTTCTTCTTCTTGTCCACTCCCCCTTCATTTTTTAAAGTGGTGGTGGGTAAAAATTGCCCCACAAAGTCAAAGATATTTTACACAGACATGCTATCCAAGTTTTATTCCATTAACTGTGACTAGATTGTTTATTAGGATGCCTTAATAGAGCAATACTTGGACTGTACCAAATAAAACTTGTGGTACTCCACTAATTTCAAAGAACATAATCAAATTTCAGTGCCAGCTAAATGTTACTTAATTTTTTAAAACTACAATAACATTTCTTCTTTTGACCACAGGGTGTTTCTGAGAAGCCTCACAGTGACTAAATGTGACTTGGACTGCCTGTAGCGGCTGCAGGGAGGCAGAACTAAGATCTGTTGTCGATTCCAAACTAGGATTTCTTCTGCTTGAGTGAGCTTCCTGCACAAATGACTGGTGAAGAAAAATTCATTCAGCTTAAGAGTGGCCAAGAGCTTACCTCAATATATTTAGGAGAAGTCTCTGGGTTTGACTGTTCTGTGGAAGAATCCAGTACAGACTCGATGCATAACAAGCCCGTGCTTAGTGGCAGTTCTCTTGTGTGCTGGGATCCAGCTGAAGTCATTCAAAAAGCTGCCATATTTCAAAGCCTTGAAACAAAAGCTTTGTACAAGTGCCCAAAGAAAGTTGATTGGTGCTGAAGGGTAGGCTATGTGAATTGGTTTAATAGGAATAGTGATTATTCAAACGTCTTTTAAGACAGGGTTGCCTTTAAAATAAAGGTGATCATTAAAAATACAATCTTTTGGAAGTTGTACTGAGAAATAACTGACCATGGGCACAGTCTATTTGGAAGGCTCCAGTGAAATCAAGGCGGAGAATCCTACCCGCTTCTGGGAGGCTTACACAGGAATACTTCTCTGAAGTGCTACTTCAACTTGAGCAGTTTTTTTTTCCAGTACATGAGTATTTGAGGGTGGGGAAGAATCAAACTAGCTTATAGACAGAAGCAATAAGTCTGTCAACTGTTCATCTATGGCTTATGGTCATTTAGTGATTTATGGTCCTGCTATTGGATACACACGGCCAAAATCAATTACTGTTCAGTAATGTGTGTCATCACATCTGTTATGTGCATCCTTGAGTACTTTATTGGTAGGCCTGTCCTGAAGAATACTTCATCTGTTGAAGAGAGGGTCATTCCCATGTGATACCTGTTGAGCTTTCTGAGAGTCTGACTGGTTTCAGAGCCTAAACAAGCTTTGCCAAGAGAAGGGCAGGGCAAGCCAGCAGTGTTACTGAATGCATCTTATAAATGACCCTCTTTTACAGTGTGTTTCTGAAGAGCTCACTTTTTGTTGGGTGGGGCATATTTACAACTCTATAGAACTTGCAATCTGTGATTGCCTTGTAAGGAAGAGTGCTTCTGTTACTACATTAAGTATCTGATGTTTCATAAATAGTTTCATGGTGAGCACAATAGTCATTTAAATAGTGTAGACTACAGTTGACCTAATGAACAAGATGTATTGGGTCTCCAAAATTTAAGTGCAATGTGCAGCTGAGAGAAATCTGAGCCTTGTAGTCTCCTCTTTAATAGCTTCATTGGACAGTGAATCTTAAAGAGAAGAATTTTGAATTCATTTCAGTACTGCATGGAAGCAAAATATTCAGCAATAAATGAGCAATGCTGGTTTATACCTTGTACTAAAACACCTGTGGTTCAGCTTACCAAGTACACTCTTACTGTGCTGCTACCTTTCTGTATTAGGCAGTAAGATCCTCTCCCATTTCCAGTATAATCAGTGACTAATGTTTAAAACTTTAAGTTGGAGTTAAAGAACAATATGGATATAGTCTACTGTTGTGGAGACAAGATTCTGTGGATCAGGGCACTGATCCCAACACTAGAAGAAGATGGGGCTGCTCTTTAAAAATGCGTGACAGCTTTCATGGCTCCATACTTTGCTCCATTGCTGGAAGGGAAATGGCTCCCCAGCTGCTAGATATCCCTAGTCTGAAACTCTCCTTCCTTGGGACACACTTTGATAATTGCTTTCCTAGAACTAGAAATACTAGGAAGGTTTTCCAAATCATATAAAAGGCTTTAAAAAAAAACTGTTGGAAAACAGAAACAATTAACAGGGCCCTGATCCCCCCCCCCGCTCCATCTTGGGTTAGAGTCTAACCTGGAGGAAAATTCATCATATATCTTCATCAGTCTTCATGATACAGTAGCTGTCAGGAGAACTACATCCCCTTTGGCTGCCATTGCTTGCCCTTGTGTCAGGATGACTGATGAATAGGGGACACCTCCCTCTCCTCTCCATGCATCCCAATACAGCTCCTGGGAATGGTTTTTGAGGACCAGGAAGGCTGGTGGGGATGAGCAAGGTTATATATACAGGCCGCTGGAATGACTAGGAAAGATTAGCAAAGATTTTATGCATTTTTGAAGGTTTGGGATTACTCTCAAGATAACATTAGGTGAGCTTACTGTTCTTGGGCTAAAATGTTTTTGGAGAATGCTTACATGCTATAGGTAGGTGTATATTTTGTTGTTTCTTGAATGAAGGAATGGTCAGGAAGATATCAAGTAGTAAGGTACAGATGACTTGTTTTGAAGGAGTTTCATTGAAGTCAAGTACTGCTCAATAATAAATCAAAAGTTGCAGCCTGAAAGCCTTGCTTGTCATATTTAATTGGTTCTTAAAGATGTATTAATCTCCTTTCTTTACTAATCATTCAATTTTGAATGATATTACACAATGGGGTATGGCCAAGTGAACATGCATCAGCAAGACAAAAGCCACTGTATCTATTACATTCACTTGGAGAGTAACCATTACAGAGGAGGCAAAGAATATGTTTCTTCAACAACACCCTTAATACTAGGTACATCTACAGAAAACAATGGTAAATTGTAAATATGTAATCATGAAATGAGTAAGTATTTTACTTGTAAAGGTTTATTTGTAAATCTGTTTTGGAAAGACAGCCAAAATATGTTAAGAGTTCAATCTTGCCAATGCTTGTAAGTATCTGAACCAAAGTGGTCAGAGTTTGTGTTACAAAGAAGGTTAGGGAGGGCTTGCACTCTTCTGGATTGGTAACCTTCAATTTTCAGACTCAATACATTTTTCAACTGTGTGGTTTTTTTTAAAGAAAAAATTAAAGATTTCAAACAGTTGTCTGTCTTGTGCTTTTTAAGACATTATGCTTCTCTTGAATGTTGACAGAAAGTGATTTGGTAGAACTGTCAGTCTTCTCTGATTATTAGTGTTGACATTGCATTGTAGGCAGAGTCCACAACTAGGCATTTTCTGGAGTTACTCAGTAAGATGTGCTCTTTCTTTGTACAAATGGAAACCATTTGCAGTTAGCTACCAGTATATCTACTGCAGAACCCTGAGGATGGTTTCACTTCTGATGTCGTGTTACCTCCTGATCTAGAGGCAGAAGACTTCCTAGACTTGTCTTGTCTGTATGTGGGAGAGGGGCACTGCTCTGCTTCCCCTCCCCAAAAAAGAGAAACTGATCTTTCTCGTTGAGCATTGGGGAAGGGGCTCCCTGGACCGTCTCAGTGTCATATGAGGAAAGCAATCTGGCCTCCCAACTAAGCCAGGCAGTGGCACTGCCATGTTTGCCTGGTTTAGCTAGGAGCAGGGCTAAGGTGTTAACTGTGTGGGGAAGTCTTGCCTCTTAAAGTCAAATGTACAACTGGGATAAGAGTGAGGCCAGATAAGCACTTCTACTTACAAGAAGAATTGGTTCCTTCCAAGTGTTGAGAGACAACAAAGCCAAAACAAGACAGAATTTGATTCCTGATGTGCCAGCTATGCAGAGTAGGATTGGGCCATATTGTTCCTTAAAACTGTTGCCTGGCTCCTGAGTCACCATTTTGTTGATACAGTTGTTTTAGTAGCACTGGATTAATCATTTATATAACTTGAATAATTTTGGGAGTGGGAGAGAGAATCATAATTGTACGCAGTATCATGAGACTTCCTGTGCATCTAACAAAGTGAAGGAAATGTGTTGAGAGGAATTTTCATAAAATAGAACCTTTCTGCAAAATACAAACTAGCTTTAAAATGATCTCATGATCTTGCCTAGTCACCTCTGTGTATTAAAATCTGCTGTACTTTTGAAAAACACCTTAAGGTCATTTGATGTTTATGGAGTTTCAGAGCTGTGTTTTTAAAATGTTCAGAGCAAAAAGCCTGAATCATGTGGCAATTTTATCTTGCCTGAAACAGGCCTAGAAGGTCAGTTGGGCAAGTTTCCGTGCTGTACTTCAGGTAGCCTTTGGAGGCCTATTGGAAACAGTAAAATTTCAGTGGTCCTGTATGGCTTTGTCCTTCTGAAGTGATTTGGTTAAGGTATTACTCAGCCTGTAAAAGTAGCATATCAGCCTTCTTGACAATGACACAGATGCACTATTCTCCAATTTCTTTTCATGCCTGTCCACTGAACCTGATGTAAACAAAAAAATCTTTTGGTTGTGTTACCTTATGGTTCATCAGCTAGCAAGAGCTCCCTCTTGTGATAAGTCCCATTCAGATCAACTTGAAATATTTAGAAAGGAGACAGGTGGATTATTTTTTTTTTAATGAAACTGAACAAGAATGTTCTGGTTAGCCTTGAAAAACAGGGAAGTAAAGAGTTCCTTAACATTGTAACTATAATGGTAAGTAACTGATTGGGAACTTGGAACTGTAATTTTAAAAAAGTAATCCAAACTGTGTTATTGCTAGTCTCATGCAAAATTTAAATGTGACTAGATTTCTTTCTCCCACCTTTGCTGATTTCAGTAACAGCATTAAATCAGTCACATGAGATCACCACCTTTGGATGTAGTTTTCTTTCTCTTATGAGGAAGCAGGCAGACTTGTTGGAGATGTTGCTGTACTAAGTGGACTTGGAAGAAAAGGTAGATAAATCAGCTAAAGTAGCAGTCAGTACTTGTCCAGCAGGGTACAGCCCTCCTGTTTGGAATTTTTAAATGTTGCTAACAAATACCAGGTATGTAGGATGCTTCTCATTCAGATTATTTTGTTGACTGCTGGAAGACTTTAGATTTCCTTGAATTCTGTGCCATTTATGTTTCTGCAGCTGGCATTGATGGCTGGGGTTACCTTGCAGACCCAGCATGGTACACCTAAGTTTGCTGTATCATTAATGTCCAAAGATACAGGTGTTGATACTCAGGTTTTTGTTTGCTGATACAGCAAGGTGTTTGGTATTACAATCATCCCTCCACATTCACTAGGGTTAGGGGCACAGGACCCCCGTGAAAGTGGAAAAACTGAATAACTCTAGGCTGTCCCAAACCATATTTAACACACAAAAAAGTATGATCACCATATTCAACCTACTGTGGATTCCTTCATCAGGGTTCCTTCTCAAGACAGAAGTGGAGGGCTGATGGGGCTTAAAGCCACCTCCACTGCTGCCCCACACCATTTTTAATAGGGACCTACAAGCCTCATCCACAGTTTCTCAGTCTCATGAGGTTTGCAGTCCCTATTAATGGCATAGGGAGGCAGCAGAGGTGACAGCAAATAATTTGTGAATAATCAAATCTGCAAAAGTGAAACCCGTAAATATGGAGGGATGACTAATTTAGAACTATGTAAATAAAGGTCTGGGAAATACATAGATAAAGGCATTAGGAAATAGTAGTAAATGTTGGAAGAAACAGATGTTAAATATTTAAGCAAAAAGCTACTAGAGAACAGACGTTTTATTAAACCGTTTGAAGCTGGGAGTGCAGGTAAGCAGGACAGGATTTAATTCATTTATACTGTAGTTCTGCAGGAAGAAGAGAAAAAAGCAGTAATGCTTATTCAAAATCACACCCATGCTGCCTTGGTAGGCTGCCTTAATAACAGCTGCATGGACAGCTACCAGGCTGGAGTAAAAAAGTTGCCTATAATATCCCTGGGCTTTTAATAAAACAAATCTGTAAAATTTTCTGCATTTTTCCAAAAATTAGAACATTAGTAGGAACAACTTAATGTTTCATTAACCACTGGCGAGCTCAAATCTAATCTGTTTACATAAATGATAGATAAGGAAATGTTTAATGTGCTGAGTTGCTGTCATGTTAATTGTTCATGTTAAAAAACCACAGGATGGGCAGAACATGACACATAATACCTCAGCCCGACACTTTTGGCTGTATATGGCACATTTTGTTATTGGCTTCTCCGAAAGAGCCCTTCTGAGAGTTTGCCTTCTCCAATATGGCACTTCCCAGATGTGTACAAATCCCACAATCTGACTATTGGCTGGGAAAAGTGGGATTTGTAGTACAACACTCTTGAAGAAGCCGGGTTGAGGAAGGCTGTCCTAAAGCATGACACTTAACAATCTGTGCAATTAACTTTTGCCTCCCAATCTGCTACATTTTTTCATCCCTCCCTTACCCCCAGCAACATGCATGCAGTTCACTCATTCTCCAAATGCTATGAATTTTGTAAGAGAGACTGGCATAAAACTTATGTAAATATTGTATCTAAATACCTTTAAAAATAACTAGAATGTATTACTCATTACACTCCCACAGGTCATCTCACCACCTATTGTGTTACTTTTGAAATAGCTCTATTCCACACTTGTTAATGACGGAGGCAAACTGTATTGTTTTAATTCTCTAGTCACATCTGTTTTTAACCCTAATAGTTCGAAATTCAATTGCATATCCAGTTTTGAATATTTAAGAAATAAAAATCTAAATCTGGTTGTTATGTTTTTCAATCTGATTTCATTAGTGCTGAATTTCTTTGAGACAGCAGTAGTGAACTCACTGCTCTAGTGAATAAAACCATGCATGTGTGGTCAAGAGCTAGACTGACACATGTTCATAAAAGCAACATAGAACATTTGGATGAGACTGTCCTATGCAACACCTTGAGTTTACAAAGAAAAAGCAGAATATGTTGGTGTATCTTAGAAAAAGTTTTCCTGGAGTTTTTAATTCTGGCAAAGCAGCAGGGAGACAAAGAAGGTGCACTGATGCACCTGTTCTGAGGAGCAAAGAAAACCTCCTTACTGATTTGACTCTGGGAAAGTTATGGTGAGGATTGGATTTCCTTCACCTTTGGTGTATTTTAGCAGCTGAACTAAACCTGGCTTACATCTGTTGGCCTGTCTAAAGATCCAAGGTCTCTTATTAATTGCAAGGCATTTTTGTATGTTACTTCAGCCCATGTAGGCCACAGAGGGACTTATTTCAAAAATGAAAAAGTGAGAGGCTTTGCCTTAGAGGCACAGGTAAATTGCAGCAGCTGTTGTACCTGGCTGCTGACTAAATGAATTTTTAATGGAGCCCCTTTGGAAACTGAACTTTCAATAAAGGGAAGCGAACACTGAACATCTGGAAGAGGCTCCAAAGTAGAAAGATTTCTTCCATTTTGAGATTGTTAGTGGGTGGGGACCACCAAGGGACGTCATTTTTAATTGTGTGAATGAATGAACAAAATTCAGGTTTTCTCCCAGTAAGGGATTGCATGTTTCTCTCTGGTCTCTGAACTCAGAATTCAGATCTCAAGGAAATGGGAAAGGTATATATTCTGCTTCCTCGCTCCCTTGTAACAGTCAGTGAGGGGAAGCAGACTTGAATGTCTACAGCAGAGGAAAAAAGTTCAACATGAGATACTCAAATGGGTGCCTCTCCAAAAATGTCACGAATCCCATAACTATGCTGCAGGAGAATCTTGCCCCTGTGAAAGTGTGAAGCTGCTTTCTGGTGTCACATTTCACTTTATGATTCTCTTGCTCTGGTTTCAGTTTACTAGGATGTTTTTAAAAGGTGTAGGAAAGTCAATGGACTCAAACACCTGGCTAATCACATAGGAATTTCTAATTAAGATTCCCAAATGCAGAGCCAGCATGGAATAGTGGTTTGAGAGCTGGAGTACGGCTCTGGAGAGCAGGGTTGGAATCCCTGCTCAGCTATGGAAACCTACCAGGCGGCCTTGGACAAGTCATACTCTCTCCAACTTAGAGGTAGGCAAAGGCAAACCCCCTCTGAACAAATCTTGCCAAGAAACTCCCATGGTGGATTTGTCATAGGGTTGCTAGAAGTTGGAAATGACTTGAAGGTACACAATGACTTGCAAATACACCATGATAGTATCTCTCTGCCTGTCCTTTTAACTTCTCAGGAGTAGCTTAAGCAAACAAAAATAGGAATGCTGATACAAACTATTAAGGTATAGCACCTGCTTATGGTAGGAAAGAGTGATCCATGAAAAAGACCCACAGATACTATTTTTCTTTGTGGTCTCTGATTCACACAGATGGGTCTTGTACCTGACATACACACACAGAGAACCTTTTAGAACCGAGTAGCTTACATGAGCCTGGTTGTATACTCTTTCAGCCAACCCATTTGCTACTATTTTTTTTCCTCATTCTACTCTTTCATTTTTGCTGTATTGGGTTTACCCCTTGACTAACTTCAGCGTAAACCACTAGACTTTTGTAGAGGAGGGTGAACTCTCTGAAGGTGGTTTTTTTATTATTATGTCAGGAACTATCCAAGTTTTTGTGTGAAGTGTAGTGAAATTTAGATAATTATTTTTTATCTGAAAATCTGAAAACATATTCTTGCTAAGGCAGGAGTAAGACAGTTCTAAGATATATCTAATTTAAGAAAACCAAGACATTACCAGAATTTGGAAAAAAATGTAATTAGAGTCTGCTTACAATCTGAGATCTTAAAACAGGTGGTAAAGTATGACTCTGCAGATATTGTCAGACTACAACTAACAGCAACTTTCACCTTGTCCTCCACCCATCTAATAGTTCATTAATAAGAGCAGAAGACTATATATTTTCCAACCATCCCAATTGGGCAGGCACAAACCCAATTAATCCTCTGTCATCCTAACTTTTCAGCTACTTTTAAAATGTCCCAGTTTCTCTCTCTCCCTTCTGTTTTCTCCCTTTGCCTTCATCTTCCTTCAATTGCTGCAAACTGAGTTAAGAGTACAAAAGAAGTTTGTATTCAATTAACTCAGCAGGGGGAGAAGACAGGAAGGGGCAGAATCTTGCCCTTCCCAAAAGACTCAGACAAAAGCAAACTGCTGAAGCCTCACTGAGCTTGTGTGTTCTTCCTCATTAATAACTTTTGCTGTCTTGTCCAGACTCTGATGTTACTTGGCCACATGTGTCGCAGTTTTCATCTATGAAATGCTGGAGGGCATGAGACTCTGTGGAGCAGTTCTTCTATACCGCATTCTTCCTCTCCTTTCCCTATGACCTCATTGCTTGTACATGAAATGGAACATCTTTGAGACGGAAAGGGAGAGGAGAACATGGATAGAAAGGGTTCATAAGGATGGGCAAGATGGAACTGGAATTCTTCTCCAGCTTTTTGATGAAAGCCAAAAAAAAAGAATGGTGGGGGTACTGCCTCTCTTCAGGAGGTGGGCTTTTACGAACTCCTAAAGATCATATTTGAGCCTACCATGGGAATACTTCGCTGACATCTGATTTTCAGACTACATTCCTCAGGATTTTTCAGTTCCTCAATAAATTATTAGATATTCTACAACAAAGAGACTTGAGGAAAACGAACTGCCTGCCTTCTCTTGGATCCGTTAAGGCTCCTATGCAAAAGTTGCCCTGGAGTCAGTTCCTGGCCAACACAACAGCAACAGCCTGAAGAATTTTCATCAAAAGTGGATGGATACAATCTGCTCAGATATTTTATAGCAACATGAGCACAACATTCTTTTACAATATTGGGTACAAGTTCAACATGATCACATTCAATTCAGTGGGGTATATGGGTTGTATTCACAGATTGCTTCTGTGTTTTAGAAAACCCAAACAGGCTAAAAATGAGCCTTTTTCATACAAGGATATTCAATGAAATGTGTCCTCCTTAATATGATATTTGAAAACAAATTAATTGTATCTGATCAGACTCTAGTACTAGCAATGGGAAATGTCCTGGGGAGTTTGTAAAATTTAGCATCAGAGACATCTAAGGCTTCTTTTCTAGATGAAACCCCCCATATTTCATCCCTATGGATCCTCAAATTCTCTAGTCATATGTCACAGTCCCCATGCCACCATATATTTAGGCATGGAGGTTGACTCCCTCAGCGTTGCCAGTATTTTACTACTTTATTTGTTTAAAAGTTAGACAACCAAGACCCCTATCCTGACCAGAAAAACATACCCCAGATCCTTATGCGATCCACATAAGCAGTCTTTAATGAGCTGTAAATCTGGCAGATTCAGTCCTGTTCCCAGAGTTTCTGTCTTGGCTCTATCAAACCACATCTGACAGAGAAACTCTTTTTTTAAAAAAAGATAAAGAAAAAGAACAATCCTTAAACATCCTCTTCATTACAGGGATGGGAATCATGTGGCTCTGCAGATATTGTTGGATTGCAGTTCCCAGCAGCTCTAGCCAGCATACACAGTGGTGAGGAATGCTGGGAGACGCAGTCCAAAAACATCTGGGCCCCATACGATTCCCACCCTTTTCCTGCAGCCACACCTGAAACATTCCATACTATCTCACAGCACAATAATTCATGTACCACGGAGTCAAAAATATCTCCCACTTTCCTAATCTCATGGCAGTGGTTCCACTGGCAGGTAATGAGGGGCTACCAATTTTCTAAGCTTCAGGAAATTTTAAAGAAGTCTAGCAGAATGAAATCCTCTATCCACAATGCACTTCTCTCTCACAACTGGTCAGAGTAGTGGGGGCCTGCTCCACAGCATACCCACTTTACCGGATAATCCAGACCTCTTCCCCAGAACATACCAACATCCCTGTAGATCTCACCAAAGGACATCCAGGCCAGCATCTTCCTTCTGCCAGCAGTGACCAGCCAGATGCCTCTGGGAATCTCAGGTATTTATTCACAGCAACAAGGAAAGCCTTGTTGGATCAACTAATGGTCCATCCAGTTTAGCAAACTCCTCTTAGGCCTCTTTGGGGAAGTTACAAACAGGTCATGTGGCTATATCCTCCCCCTCCTGCTACATGTCCCCTCATCACCAGACATTCAGTGATGGCCATGTCCTCCTCATTCCAGTTATTTCCCAGAGCAGCTGACTGTTTTCATGTGGCTGCACCAAAAGGGAAAACAAAAAGCAAAGTCCATTCAGCTGGGGCCATCTTGCCCACCAGGTTACCTATCAGAAGATCAAAGTCAAGACATAATTTCATCAAAAAGGTTACTTATTCCTTCTCTTTTCTTTTTCTATCATGGCTGTCAAATTAGACAGCTTTAGCTTTCTCTCAAGGGCCTAATTACTCTAAAGGTACCAGATCCCATCTGATCTTGGAAGCTAAGCAGGGAAGCCCTGGGTAGTACTTGGATGGGATACTGCCCATGACTAGTAGGTGGTGTAGGCTATATTTCAGAGGAAGAAACTGGCCAAACTACCTCTGAGGATTCCTTGCCTAAGAAAACTGGATGAAATTCATGGGGTTGCCATAAGTCAACCGGTGTCTCGAAGGCACAGCCATATACATAGCTTTGTCTCACAGGGAAAGTGCTCCAATTTCAACTCCTGGGCCGTTTTGGCTGTTCTTTTCTGAATTTTTCCTTCCTCTAGGATCTTCTGTGAGATAGGTCAATCAGAAATGTGCATCACACTGTACAAATATGGCAAACATTGCCCATTATTATGCTCCACAATTTACTAAGATTCACTGCTGCTGCTCCATGGTTGGGTTCCTTTTTCTCCTCAACCACAGTACGAAAATTATCCAGAGTCCTTCAGTGAATGCTTGTATGCTGTCCTGGCCACAATGCTGTGGAACAATTTGCAAAAAGAGTGAGATAAACAAACTGGGAAGGAAAAAAGACAAGAGCTCTCCTGTGGATATTTTTAGAGAAACAAAATCAGACAATCTGCTAATGAATATATGACTCCAAACTCCAGTGCCTAATTAAACAGCAGCCAGAGAAGTTAGGGAGGGGAGGCACAACATCATCCTAATTAATCAGTCTGCAAAGAAACATCTCAGTTGGAGGGGGGTGTTTTTCAGTCTTCCCTTCTGCCTCCAGACCTCACTATCCCTGACAAGTTAAGGGTGTGTTGGTGATCTCTCCAGGTGGTCAGCCACAGAGGGTTTCTTCAAAAGTAAGCTAAGAAAGAGACTCTCCAGATCTTTCTCTACTTTGCAGAATAGCTAAAAGTGAAAGGAAAGAATTTGGTTTAAAATACTGTTTGACATTTTCCCCCAGAGGAGCCCTTTCCTTTCATGATATTTTGACCATTGTCAAGCTAGAACTGATTTACATGCTAAATTTCTCTCTGGAAATTTTTGGTG
Source organism: Cyclura pinguis (assembly GCA_030412105.1). Classification (NCBI taxonomy): domain Eukaryota; kingdom Metazoa; phylum Chordata; class Lepidosauria; order Squamata; family Iguanidae; genus Cyclura; species Cyclura pinguis. The sequence continues at coordinate 127,820,851 of CM059604.1, read as the reverse complement.
GTGATTATGCTCTGGGTGCTTTTTATTATTTGTCAAATATAGAGACATACTTCAGTTAAACAACACTCTGATAATGAAGCTCCTTTTTACAAAGCCTTTTTATGCCTGCTCAGCTCTCTTTTCCTTTTTCATCCTCTGTCTAGCTAGAAGTTTTTGAGCAGCATCAGACTGGGAGGATAGTAAAGGAGGGATGGAGAAACACAGATTTTCAGTGATGGTTTGCAGCAATGTGTCTGCAGTAAACAGTGCAATAAAAGTGGAGCTAGGAAAGAGTGGGATTCTACCATGGCTGGGCCTGCCTGCCTACAAAGACAAGGTAAACAGCAGCTGCTTCCAAAATCCCTTACTGAGCATACACGAACAGCAAAACAGAGAGAAAAGGAACAGGAGAGAAGTCTGACTGAACGGATAAATATAACAACAGCAGCAACAACACGTTAAAAAAAACACAGATTGATAAGTCTAGCCATCAAAATGGGAATATTAGAAAAAGTGGATGCTGTTGAAAGAAAAGATTATCCCTGGATGCATTTTGGAAGAACCCTTCAAGTGGTCTCTAGAAGATCCGGAATGTTTTTGCTTACTTATGCAAAGCTTAATTGACCTGGCAGTTTCCTTTCACCGGTGCACAATATTAGTTTTGAATAAAAAAATGTGCTGAAACATGTTGAACTGTTCCTTTCTGAGGTGTACAAACTATCTATATTCTTTCCATGTTATTTCTACCTCTGATATCAAATTTTCTGTTACAAAAGTAATGCCCAGAAATACACTGACTTTCTTAACGGTGGTATACCTCATTTGCGAAATACTGGTTATCAGTAATCAACAGCCTGTGAGCTGTGATTTCATGGTCTGATACCTGATGGTTGACATTTTGCATTATTTGATTGCTGATATTACCATGGTTCTTAGTATTTCAGAGTGTACTGGAGCACTCTGTAGTGGGTGCAACTAGAGCAGTTTACATACAGGGCATTGCTGGGTCTCACCTTCAGCCAGTGGGAACTGGAAGTGTGCTTCCCTGTGGCTGTGCACAGAGGACAAGGATCAACAGGGCTGCACAAGCAATCTTGCTGCTCCTTTCACTGAGAAACCTCTCATTGTTGTTAATTGCTACCAAGTCAACTTTGATTTATGAGGATGCTATGAATGAGGGATAACCAACTCACCCTGTTATCAACAGCCCTTCTTAGGTCTTCCAGATTCAGGGTTCTGGCTTCCTTGAGTCTATCCACCTACAATGCCTTCTACCTTACCAAGTATTCAGTGGCATAGCTATGGGGGGTGGGAAGAGGAGTCCGCCCTGGGCAGCACATTTTAGGAGGCGCCAATGGCCCTCCACAACATGGCTGAGTTGAAGACCTCCCTCTTCCCCTACACCCTCCAGAGTCCCGCTGGCTTCCAGGCGCCCTGTGCCCTCAGCAGCCTCAAGACCCAGCTCCCACTGAGCACCCCTCGGCATCAGTTACATCCTTGGCTGACCCATGGCTGCTGCTTCCACTGCCACCACCACCAGCAACCTCCTCACCGGCCTGCCCCAGCTGAACGGACTAGCTGCCACCACGATGGGGATGTATTTTAACCCAGCAGCTGTCTGCAGGTACCCCAAGACCCTAGCTTAGCTGCCTGGGCAGCCTCTCATCTTCTGACCCAGAGTGACCAGAAGCCATGGAGGGACCTGCAGCTCAGCTGTCTGGTAAGGCGGGAACATGGCGGAGCTTGCTGAGCAGGGGGAAGGATGGCTGGCCCCCAAGTCCAGGAAAGGGGAGTGAGGTGCACATGGGGAGAAGGGGCTCTTTTGCCCCAGATGGCAAAACTCTTGCTACAAATATTATTGTCTGCTGCAAGTATTATTGTCTTTTCTAATGAGTTATGCCTCTTCATGATATGTCCATAGTACAACAGTCTCAGTTTAGTCATCTTGGCTTCTAGGGACAGTTCAGGCTTGATTTGCTCTAGGACTCATTTATCTTTTTAGCAGCTCTTCTACAGCACCACATTTCAAATGGGTTGATGCTATTTCTATCAACTTTCTTCCCTGAGAACCCCTCATATGCTTCTAAAATACCCAAGAAGATGATCTAGTACAAGGGTAGATGTCCCATGTGACACACGCAAAGCCCCCAGAGCCTAGCATGAATTCTTTTTGAGGGGTGAGGGTCATAAATTAACCTGAAAAATACCTCCTCAGTTACTGTGCCTAGACCCTGGAGTTCCTTTCCTCTACAGCAGCGGTTCCCAACCCTTTTTCACTTGCATACCCCTTGGAGCCCATTGCCACAAACTACACCCTTCATATTAGCAAAATATTTGCAATTGATGTAGTTGCTGTTATTTCAAATTTATATGTTGCAACTGTAAATAGATAGCACTATAATGGGATTAAAAAGCAATGAAATAAAACTTCCTCACAGTATTTTTCTCTTTTTATCTGTTCAAAGAACTGAAGACTGTGCCTTCTCACTGTTTTGCACTAAACTAGTGGTTAAAGTATTAAATGTGTCCTGAGAAATTCTTGGTGATTGGTCACCATCCACATTGTGTTTCACCTTTTTTTACTGTGTCAGTTTTTAACCACTGATCCATATCTGATAATATATGAACAGAATAATTAATTTAAAACTTAAAGACACAGAGAAGAGATGTAGAGAAGATCTGGAAGACTCATTCATTGAACACTGCTCACAGGACTGACTGAGGTGGATGCTTATATATAGACAAAGCCAGTGTGGTGTATTGGTTTGAGCACTAGACTACAGCATTGCAGACCAGGGTTCCCCACTCAGCCCAAAAAACCCTCTGAGAAAAAACCCACTGAGACGTTTGGCACATGACACACTCTCAGCCCCAGAAAACTCCATGCTAGGTTCACCTTAGGGTCACTGTAAGTCAGAAATGCCTTGAAAGTACACAACAACAAATATTTTGACTATAGCATTTAATACATAGCATGCAATGCTAACTTATGTTTGGTGAAGTCTGATAAGAACTAAGAACTTGGAACTCAGACAACTAAGAGATGTCAGTGAGCAGAACCAGGCAAGCTGAAACCAGTGGAAAAGGGAACTAAGTCATGACTAACCTTTTCACTGATTTCAATAGCCTTTAAGTTCAACTACTTTATTTGCTGGCGTATGAGACTGCTTCTTTCCTGAAAAATACTGTTTGAAAATGGCGTCTTATACACCAGTGGCATCTTATACACCAGTGTCTTATAAGCCAGAAAATAGTATTTGCCAGTGTATAAATGGAGTGTGTCTTACATGTCTCCTCAGGAGTGAATTCTGCTGCATTCAAAGGGGGTTACTACCCTTTAAGCAATGGTAGTAGAGGAAAAAAACCTCTAATTTTGAAGAAAGTTCAAAATTCAAACTGGATTTTTTTCTAACATTCTTCAAAAATTTGTCCAAACTCTAGAATATTGGATTTTAACATCTGTATTTATTTTATTCCCACAATGGAGTATTTGCAAATTGATTTGATCTCAAAAGGAAAGAAAAATTACACTCTGAATGTGACCATATTCTTCAAAGTGCTTTTTATAGATGTTCTGTCAGAAACCAAGTTCTATTTAGTGTTTCATACAAAAATCAAGTCACATATTTGCATGGGATTACTTTCTCATCTTTGTGGTAAATTACACTGGAGCCTTACATTTATTTAATTTCTGTTTTCCCGTTTGCTTACATAGACAGAAATGTAACCTGTCTTTTTTTCACTAAACTGGTCTCAAAAAAAAATCCTGAGGCAGGGAAGGTGAGAGCCCGGTTGTAAAAAAATATTGCTGCCATCACTCTGAATTACAGCAGCTCTACAGTGATTACTCATGGGTGATGTCTAAGTTCGCAAAAGTTACTTTTAAGGGTTACAACTCCCGGAATTCTGGAACCAGCTTGGTTCCGAGGACTGGATGAATTATGGGAGCTGTAGTCCAAAACGGTAATGTTTCCAAGCTCTAAGTAGTGTTCTGTTACTGATATGGTCTTAGATGTCTTCAGCAGGTAGGTGCTACCTAGAGAGATATTTTTGTAAAGCATACACTGACCTCCTCCGGGCCACTTCACAAATGCTGGTGGTACCAGCTGGGACCGGAAGGCATCAGAAGCAGCCTGATCCAATATGAGAAGATTTCCCAACAAGGGATTCCCTGGGGTTGGGCCTCTCTTTCCAAAAATAACCCAGACGACTAACGCCCCCTGCTGGACGGGGAAGGGATTGAGAACGCGCATTCTTAAAGCAGCTCTGTGACGATAAAGCCATTCTGATGCTTTTCTTCGTAATTAATTAGATCGTGAGAAACGAAGATGTGGGAATGGATCTCTCAATGTTAGATAAAAGGAGCTTTAAAAAAAATGATAATCGGCGGAGGGGAGCGTTATTTTAAACGACCTAATTGTACGGAACTGGAGAGCAGGACCTTCCGGGTTGCGTCTGTGGTCCCGTTTTTTCCTTTGCTGGACGACTTATTAATTGAAAAGCCGTTTTCCTGAGTGTGTCTGGATAGCTGAAAATATTTGCCACCCGAATTCTGAGACAGGGGCAGGGGTCTGGTGGGAATGGACTCACAAGCCAGGGCAGGAACCAATCTTCTAAACCGATGCTTGAAGATGGAAGGCCAAGCTTGGCCAGAACTCGCCAGGGCTCTGACACCGAGTGGTGAAGCGGGGCGCCGCCCTTGGTTACTCGGCTGCCAGAAGCTGGACAATAGCGAACCAGGCTCGCTATTGTCCAGCTTCTGGCAGCCGAGTAACCAAGGGCGGCACCCCGCTTCACCACCAACCCATCTTGAAGACCAAAACACAAAGCCTGATGCAAAAGGTGAGCCGTCTCGGAGTGATAACCGAATCCTCTTTCTTTAGGATCCCAAGGCTGCGGCCCGTATGCGGTTACCTAGGAGTAAAGCCTGAAAATGCTGATGCCGCCCTAACTGCCTTGGCTGCATCCTATGGGATCCTGGGATGTACAGTTTGGTGGGGCACTAGAGTTCTCTGGCAGATAATTCTAAACAGATCCCAGGATTCCGCAGGATATAACCAAGGCACTTAAAGTGGGTTCGAAGCGCTATAATGGTGGGATGTAGAAGAGACTAAAGTCTCATTGAGTAGGCTGTTGAGGGTTTGGTCATCAAAGCTCGCAAAAAACTAATTTTTGTTTGAGATGGGATGTATTTTCAAAAGCTAACGTTCCAGAGAACGTTACTTTTCTTCAAGCTCAGGTGCGTTGTAATAACATGAGCGAGGCGAGGCTAATAACGGGCCTTGCATCTCACAGATGCCAAAATCCAGACGTTTCTGGCGCAGCGCAATCCTGTGTTCGGTCTCTGTTCAGAAGTAAGTCCTCTGGATCACCCTACGCGCTCTTACCTAGCGGGATCAGCGGGGTTTACTTCCGACTAAGCACGGGTAAGTTTGGGTGATGATCGTTATTTCCTCTAATTCCTATCAATCATATAACGGGCTACTCTCGGTTTTCGACTCTCGCCTGGCTCATAATTCTCGACAGAACCGGCCCGTCCTCTGCAGTTCTTCCCGGGGTCTTTGAGGCCATTTGAACGTGTTATTCTACCGTCAAAGCTCTTTTCAACGTCAGTTTCGGAAACTGTGCTTGTGAAAGTGGAGAGAGGAACCGCCACGGTTTGAATCTCAATTGCTGAAGGCTAAAACCACTTCTCCACCTGTTTCAGGGAGAAATTAGCTCCTAAGAAGTGCCTTTTTATTCAAAAACAAAAAGAGGAAAGGGTACCTTCCTCTCTTCTTGAGAGCAGGAATTCAAAAATCTGACAAAAAAATTGTCAAAAAGGACAACATCTCCAAACCTGGTGGAACAACATTTTCTGTCTTCTCCAGGAATGCTAGTGTGATCCCAAGGACCTTTATTTCGGATTCCTATTGAGATTAGTAGCGTTTACCTCCGCCTCCCAAAAGCAGTCGACATGGTTGTGGACCTAATCGCTGATTAGAAAATAGGTATTAAAATATATTTGTCTTCCTTTTTCGAATTGCGAGTTACTGTCAACGGAGTGTTGGCCGTTAGTCTGACAGGATTCACTGCGAAGGCAAACGAATTCGAATTAACTGCACACGTTAGGGACGGGCCGCTAACGCGCTTTAACCTCCGCGGGATAGTTCCACAGCTTTAACGCTTTCGACCAATGAAAGTGAGGCAGCGTTCCTTCGTTCGTTCTGCCAACGAGCCAGATGCCTAGCTCCCAGGAGGCGTTTGCTGTGGGGATGCTCGTCCCCGGAGGCGAGGGTTTGGGCCACCTTGGCAACGGATCTCGGAGCCAAGGATGCCTCCCGGCTTGCTCCGCTTGGCCTCCCGAGCTCGGGGGCCCCTTCGTCCTCCCCGCTATGCTATGGGTCTAGAAAAGCCTCCCAGGGATCAGGGAGCAAGGGACTTGGGCGGCTCCTGAGCCCTCGGGTGCTTCCGAGGCTCCAGAATTGCCTGGAGAGGGAGTTGGCCCAAACCACCAGCCCGGTCCTATTTTAGGGCCGTTGAAAGACTGGAGGAGGCGCCTGCTCAGGGCCAACCAATGCGAATAGGGAGGAGCCCCCCGGTGCGCCTTCTAGTGCGCCCCACAACCTATGGGAGGGGGATGCTGGCGGTGGCGGAAGACCTCCGCAGCGACAGTCAGTCGTTCGGTCGCGATCCGTGCCAGCTGGGGGCGAATAACGGCCACCTCAGCACCCCGGTTCGACCCGCCGGAGGAAGCGGTGGTTGTTCTGCCTCATGGTTGCGACAGACTTGCGGGTCTCTTTGCCGACTCAGGAGCTCTGACTGAAAGGCGGAGGTGGGGGGGGGAGGAAGGGGAGGGCAGGAAGGCGTTTCCACCCTCCCAGCAGGGTCGACTCCTATTTTGAAAGCGCGCTCCTTCCCTCCCTCCCTCCCTCCCTCCCTCCCTCTGGGGTGCAGGATCCGAAAGGGGTCAAGTGTCACTTCCTCTCCCAGTCAATCTCCCCTATTCCTTGTAATGTTTTTAAATGGACGAATTCATTACACCCGGCCGTGTGAATGATGCGGAAGGGGGGGAGCTGCCGCCGCGACGGGCGATCAATAATAGCTTCCCCTAATAGTTCGCTTGGCAGGTTGGAAGAGAGGAGAGAGGCGGCGACCAGACCGGGAAAGGGAACGGGGGTGGGGAGGAGTGACGGCCAGAGAAGCGAATCGATGCTGGAGGTGGATTTTGTTTCTTTAAAAAAAAAAAATTATCTCGGGAGCGTCCTTTGCGGCGGGGAGGGGGAGATATGCAAATCAGCGTTTCTCTTTTCTCCCACCCCAAGGTCGTTGGGCTGCCTGGGACAGAAGAGAAAGGGTTCCTATTCCCCCATTTCTGTGTAGAGGCGCATCGTCCAGAGATCTAAATAGATACACGCGTGTATGTGCGTTTATCTGAATGAACAGGAGTTTTATTAACATTAGGAACAGAGATGGAGCGAGGGGCTAGAAAGAGAGATTAATTGAACCATTACAGTTCCCCCACCAGCTCGGTCAGGCCTTCCATTCTGTAACTGCTGGACTGGTAAGAAAAGGCTCCCGCCTCCCAATGTTATAAACGATTCGTGAATTTTAACCTTCGTTTGAACGCGATGGCTGTCAAAATCCAGGCACTCACTGCAATGGAGACTCTCTGAAAAGTCTACACCAAGTCGAACCAAGTCCTCCTCGGGCAGTCCCCCAAATATTTCTTCTGCTCTCCCAAGGACGCCACGGTCCTTTCGGACTCATCCTCCCGACTCGGGGACAAGTCTAAACCCGAGAGTGAAATAAAGCGCCGGGTCTTGGTCCGAGCCCTTCTTGGCCGTTCTCGTCAGGCCCGGGAGGAGGCCTTGGGAACTCAGCAGCTCTTCGGTCCTGCTGTTTGGCTTCACAGAGGCCATTTCCGCACTAGCCTGTTATAGCGCGATGATTCCACTTTCAACATCCTCTGGAATCCTGGGGTTTGCTGTTTCGGGAGGGGCCGGCCGGGAGGGGCCTAGAGGGCGACCGACCGTCAGTCTCGGACCCAACCTTTGAGGCCAGCGAAGAGCTTCTTAAAATATGACATCCTTTCTCTCTCCGCTTGCTTGCTTGCTCTCTCTCATTCTCTTTTTGAAAAAAAACCAGGGCCTGAACACTCTGAAACTTTTCTTGAATAGGCTGATCGGTAAAATAGGGTGATCAATTAAAACGAGAGAAAGAGGAAAGGGAGGCAGCACAGTCCTCAGCCATCAAAGCAAAGGGGCTTCCTGGCAACCAACGCAGGAAGGGGGATTGGGCACCAAACAGCCGACTCCAAGAGAAGGGCACTAGCTAAGGGAGGAGATTTTAAACGGCCCCTCTGCGTGTCTGGAAGCAGACACAAGTCTGTGGTCAATTTAAAAAACAAACAAACAGCGGATGCCCTTCTTATAAATACAGTACTTACTTTCTGTTTCTACGGTATCTGAATCTCAGCCAGAGATTCAGATAGAAGTTGCCCATCTCTCTGGAAAACTCTCGCAGCTTTCCAGCTGGGCCTGAGGCATCCAGGCATGCAGATCGCCTGGGGAGCGACCCCTCCAGCCCCACAGGCGGGAGCTGGACTTGGGTAGAGAGGGGGCAACGCAGGAGAAAGCCAAGGGGAGAAAGGTGCAATTCCAGCCTCTAAAAGTTAGACCGGCGGGGGGGGGGGGGAGAGTAAGAAGCTTGAGAGCGAGATCGAAACTAGTATACCCTATAGGAAGTTACCCTAGACTTAATAGCCAGTTGTAAGAACCACAACGTCGGGAAAGGGAAGGCAGCCATATTGGGCGATGCCATGTGAATCTGCAAGCCCGCAAGGGGGCGGACGGGCTGGGAAGTCACGGCAAGCCGGTCTGGTATTTAAACCTTCGGGTCTGACTTGGCCACTGAGAAAGCCTAAGAGATGCCAGCCCTAGTTCCGTAGCAGGGAGGGGCTGGAGAAGAGTGCAGTCTTCCCACGGAAGAGTCTTAGGTCTGGTTGTCACCTGCCTGGCAAACGCTCTCGTTGTTTCGTGCATGTTCTGTACCTATCCTGTCGTTGCGTTCAATTAACTGGTAATGCGTGCAGTCCCAGTCCATCACAATGGAAGGGAGTTTTTGCCGAGAGAGGGACACAATCCAGCTGGAACTTCCCAGCTTTTATATAAGTGTCATTCATCGCAAAAGGGCTTGGCCCTGAAAACTCCTCCCCATTGGAGGGGGACATGGTGCCAGTCTAGAGCTTGGAGGCTGAGAGCCAGTGCCCACGCGCTCCTTCGGCACCTGACTGCCAGCAGGAGAATAAACAGACAAATAAGATGCCTGCTCCGCCTGTACTGTACAACAACTGATCCCTTCTGAAATTCAAACAAGTAATCTAAACATTACTAAAGCGCTCCATATTCGCGCAGGAAGAAGACCGAGAAAGCTTCACCCGAAACTGCAGTGAAAAAGGAAAGCGCGTTCTTTCTAATTTCTAACCTGAAAATTAGTCATGTCATATCTGCTCTTTCAAACGGGGCCGTTGTTTCAAAGTCTTGTCAGTCTTATTCGGGGAAATCGCCTTCCCACTGACTTTAGTGGCACTGAACCTTCCCTGCCCCAGCGCTTCCATTTGAATTGGTTAGGATCTCATTCCCTAATAAAATATATTTAATCAAATAGATTCCTGCCGAAATCTTTGTCTATGAGCACACATAGTCTTGTCCTTTAAACAAGTCGAAAATCACAAAATCTAATTAAAAACTAATAGAAGCGCCAGGTTTTGTTAATTTTTCGAGCTGACTATATGAATCGCTCAACTCGGCTTTCCTTCCCCCTCCCCTGCCTCCAACATGCCGGCAAGTTCATTTCAATTCCCACCCCCCCACATTAGATGAGAGATTTCTCCCGGCTGCCAGGATTTTAAATACGATGTGTCAGGATGCAAAGCCAATGTTGTTTTAGCAGACAAGTGGTAATAACAAAACTATTTATGCAAGCCCATTAGAGCAGCCGCAGGAGGAACCTTGCCTGGTAGTTAAAATTTCTGAGCCAGAAAATTAAAAACAAATATTTAACTTTGCAATTTTGAACCCCTGGCTGGAGCCGTTGTTAAACTTTTACAGTGCATATTCAATGAGTGACTTTCCCAGCCCGGTTTCTCCTACCCAAGGGAAGTGGGCTGAATGCGGTTTTAAAAAGGGATTCACACGAGACGGTCTTAATTCCCCCTCCCCCACCCCCGCGCATGTAGAGACAACTCGACGTGACCTATTCCTATATTTTCATGATAGCGGAAGCAGGGTGTTCAAGGGAACAAGAGTGAAACAAATAACCTTTAGGGGAGGACAAAAACTGGCCCTTTTAGCCCTTGAATTATATTTCTGCATAAGGGAGGCGCCGGAAGTAGAAACCTAAATCAGGCTGTTAGTGAATCCCCGGGTTTGCTTCCGAAGGGAACTGGAGTCTAGCAAGAGAAGACGCTCCGAGTGGACGTGCTTTGTGGGCACATACCGTAGCGCAGGCCACGGCTCCAACAGAGTCATCCTTATTACCTCGCCACACACTTGATCGTAATCCTTATTGATAAGTTCTTCTTCCTGCCGAGGAGAACTTACTGTATCGATCCCAACCGCAATCAGCAATATCGACAGAATCCACCTGCCGTTCAAGGCCAAAGGCTCTCTCCTCTGCTCCAGCTACCCGCCACACACACCATTTGCCGTGCTCTGCCTTTAAAAAGGACCCTCTTTTGAGGAACAGACGGCATGGGTCGTGTTCACTAAAAATCTGTTTTCTCCTCTGCCCCAAGCCCATCCTAAGCGCAAGATTAGTTTCATTCCTCCTGCGCTCCTCATACAAGCAATGGATTCAAAACTGTACCTATGGTGCAATCCATAGCTTTTTGATAAACCGAAGTAATGGGATTTTTAAAAATCAGATTTAACCCTTCATATTTCAAATCCTTTTTTTTCCTTCTCCTTTTTGTCCACTTGATTCAAAGGAAGGTTAAAGTGAAGTAAAGAGGAACCAAACCGGCTGTGTGTAACAAGACTTAAGCCCACCTGGCAAATGGGCCTAATCTATCATTTCTATCGTTTTGCGAAGTTTTTGGACTGATTGTCACTATTCTGCAGACAAACAACCGAGGAGACATCAAAATAACGAGCAGGAACCGGACAAAGATGAGCGGTTTTCGTCCCGTTCATTTTGTTGGGAGAATTAGCACCCATTGAAAGCATTCCCTAGGAGGTGGTGAGACTTGAAACAACACGTTTATGCAGTATGTATGTCCCATTAAATCCAATGGGTTTACTCTTAGGAGAGGGTCTTAGGACTATAGGCAAAGGGCTTAATTTTGGGCTGAACTGTGCCTCTAGTTTCAACAACATATTTCCACCAGGTGATTATTTTCGCCATTCTTTTCTTTCTCTTTCTGTAAATCCAATCAGTAAAAGGAAACCATGAAGGCTGTTTTAATTTTTGTGAAGCAAAAGTAGAAGTATTTATTCATCTGAGAAGTGGAACAGGCTTAGTCAGGTTAGTAGGTATAGGAACTTGCTCTGTTAGTTCCCCACCTTCCACCATCTTTTAGCGTCTCTGCCTTGCGCTTCTCCCTCCCCCTCCGGCCCAGATTAAGGCTACTGTTGAATCCAAGGGGGAACTTGCTCAGAATCACTCTTTGTTGTTTATTGTAAAGGGCTTTAGCGTGGACTCCGACTTCCGGCGGCCCTGGCCTAGGGTTTTCCTGGCGACTTATTCAGAGCATAAGACTGAAAGAAAAGGAGGACTAGCTCACGGCCACCCAGCGGGTTTCCCTGGCTAAGCAGAGATTCAGACCTTGATATTTGGGAATCCTAGTCTACGCACCACGCCAGAGCGCTCTAAGAATCTATTATTGCCACCCAGATGATATTTATCCCTAACAGAATCAGTCGTTTTAATTTATTCATAAATAAATTGTCCCTATCCAGGTTGGGAGGTTACGAGGCGGGGACGTAGGCAGAGACCTCCAGGTGAGGGAAGAATGGTAGAAAGAGGGTGAGGAGAACAACAGCTGAAATACTGGAGTGGGTTACCTCTGGCCGGCCGCTTTCCAAGTCCAGTCTCTCGGCTGAGAAAGGGAATTTGCCCAGCGCGGCCTAGTCCAGAGAGACAAGGCGGGGAGAGGGCTATGGGGGGAAGGAAGGAGCCAGTGAGCCGTGAAGGCAGAGTGGGGATGGGCAATCTTTAGACGGCATTCTTAGGCCATTTCCGCACTAGCCTGTTATAGCGCTATTATTCCGCTTTCAACCTCCTGTGGAATTCTGGGGTTTGTAGTTTACTGAAGTCAAAGAGCTCTCTGGCTGAGAATTCAAAATGCACCTCCCTAAACTGCAACCCCCCAGGATTCCATGGGATGTTGAAAGTGGAATAATAGCTGTACAACAGGCTAGTGCGGAAATGGCCTTAGAGGTAGAAGGTATGTGTGAGCGAGATCAATTCCCATTTCCTCGCTTGTCCCTCTCCGTCGGGGGATTTGTCAGGCAAACGCGCTCCCGTCTCCCTCGGAAAAGCTCAGGTAGGCTCTGGTCTTGATCGCCGCCGCGGTTTAGGATAGAGACGTACGTCAATCAGAGGCCTCGGGACGGGGTGACAGGATGGGCCGCGGTGGCCCCCGCTCGCTTTGTCCCTCGTCTCTGCCCTGCGCAAAGCTCCCCAGCTTGAGAGGAGAGAAAATTAAAATGTCACCAATAGTATTGAACTTGGGAGCCAGAGATAGCAGGGAAATGACGACCGCTCAAGCGCTGGCAAGGATTTGCGGTCTGGAAAGGATTTGGGTACCTGCAGCAAATGGCGGGGGAGGGGGAGGGAAGAGGTGGACACAAGTTGGGGGCAAGAGTCAGAGAAGCACGGGGCTTGTGGCTGAAAGCCCCCTTTAGGCCGAGAAATCGGGATGGAGAGAAGTTGGGGGCAGATGCATTGCGAGTGCCATTGGCGACATTTCCTGGCTTCTGCCAAAAGATGACGGACTGGTTTCCCCGGGAAGCCACCAAACTCGCCTTTCTTGGATGCAGTAAGAAAAAGTAACGGGGAGGAGCAGGTGACATGGGAAGGATCGCCTCCTTTGATTGCTCTCTAGGGCCGTGGCAGGTGAAAAGAATGCAAAAAGGAGCTGCTTCTGCCTCTGAAGCAAGCAGGCAGAGAAAAGCAGAGCAGGTAGAAGGCCACGCCGGCGCCGAACCAGTAGGTTGCAGGAAGAGTTAATGGCGGCGGGCGGGGGAGAGATGGCACACGATTGATCACCAGCCCTGATTGCCCTTGCAACAACGCGAGCCTTATTTAGCTAACCTTTCTCCCCACCACCCTCTGCATCATATTTTGGTTATAGGTTCGGCGGTGACGTTTAGTTCCGAACAAGGAGTTCAGAACCGAGATGGTAATCCCTGTTTCAGTCTCGAGTTCGGATTTCAGAGGGCTTCCCCCAAGTACCTGACTCTCATAGACATAACTCACATTTCATCCCGTGAACTCGGGATGGTGGCATATACGGCTCTCCCGCCCCACGCCCGCTCACAACAACCCTGTGAGGAAGGCCACACTGTGAGAGGCTGGCCGGCTCAAGGTCATAGAGTTTTATGGCTTAGTATGGACTGGAACCTTCATCTGAATCCCATCCCAACACTCTAGCCAAAGCTTTTCAAATGCTTGTTGTTGCGTCCCTGCCAATCATTTCCGAACCTGTGGCCCGGTTTCCTTGGCAAGATGTGTGGAGGGGGGTTCCCTTTGCTTTCCTCTGAGGCTGAGAAAGCGTGACTTGTCCAAGTTTTCCCAATGGATTTCCACGCACCAGAGTCCTAATTCAGCGCTCAAACCACTATACCAAGATGGCTCTCTAGCACAATTTACTCCCGTAGAAATTTGTTTTTAGCCTAATCGTAATCTAATTACTCGTACAGAATTAATATTTATGTACAATTACAGAGGAGTAAGTTTTGTTTAACTCAGCGCGTCTCAGGAGTGAGCATGGATGAAATGTCCCTGTAATTGTATTTAAAGACTGCCGATATTTGGAGCTGCAGCTTGAACCCGCAGCTACTGTAAAACAACAGCCATTTGGGTAACACACATTTGTTATCCCATGTGTCGCTTAACTGTACGCTAAAAACTACAGAAAATCAAATAGAAATGCAAAATCTTATAGAAATTCTAAGAATTCCAGCATGCAGAATTTTTGTCTCCAAACTAAGGCCCATGGGGGAATAACTGTCCGCCTATGATGAATTTACTTTCTTCGTAATTTCCGTTTTTCATTTGTTAGACCATATCTTAAATTTACTCACTTTTAAAATAGACCTACTGTTTTCAGAAATCACCAAGTATGATACATTTAAGGTTAAAATAATCTGGGGTCTATACATGTTCACTCAGTGGCATCTTCCACTTATATCACTGGGATTTATTCCTAAGGAAGTTTGCATAGGATTGCAGCCAGGCAATGCAATCCTAAACATTTCTGCTGAGAATAAAGTCCAGCTGAATTCTTAGGGATTTACAGTGTGGCCATCTACATTCCTATTCAGAAGTAAAGTTAAGTGTTTTACCGGCGATTACTCCCAAATGAGTGTGCATAAGATTGCAACGTTCCTTTGTAGCAAGTATGTTAATATCGGAGCCTTACAGTACAATCCCTATTGCATGTCTTCTTACTACCCTGTTGAGTCGGAGAGGGGAGGCTTTTAGATCCTGTTGAATTCAAGGTAAGGACTGCGACTGCGGTCTAGTGGTTTGAGTGTTGGACTAGGACTCTGGGAGGCTGGAATTCGAATCCCCGACGGGTCATGGTCGGGGATTTGAATCTGGATAACCTTAGACAAATCTCGCTCTGCCACATCAAGAGAAAGGCAAAGGCACCCCGCCCCCCGGGGAACAAATTCTGCCAAGAAAACCCCGTCATAGGGTCGTCTTAGGGTCGCCCTAACTCGGAAATGACTTGAAGGAGCACAACAGTAACAACACTGCAGCCTTATCCGCGTTTGTGTATATGCCTTCAAGTCACCTGTTGATTTTTTTTCCCCAGTCCCGGGAATGTCATTGAATTTTCTCAGGCAAGGAATGCTCAGTGATCTTTTGCCTCAGCCCTCCTCTGAAAGGGCAAAAGACCGCTGAGCATTCCTTGCCTGAGCTTGCCTACCGCTGCTGGTATTCCTTGGCAGTCTCCCCTCCAACTACTAACCAGACTTTAGCTTCCAATATTACATGGGATCAAATGCCTAGCTGAGACTAAGTGCCACTGAAGACAAAGGTACACCTTACTTCTGAACCGAATCGTGCTGTTGGTTCCTTCATCTAGATGAATAAACCGAATATTTGTCTGACTTCTGTGTGGAATGAAACGGTTATTACACTTGTGTAACTTCTAAAAGAAATCTAAGTGGTTATAGTAAAGAAAAGGTAAATACACTTAAAATGGCAACTATGGCAGGAGCAGGGGGAGCGAGAAGCCAGGAAGACCCATGGGGAGGTCAGGCCTTCCCCTTTTACTCTTCCCACAGACACCAGCGCAAAAGTGCACACGCGGATGACCTCTAGATTCCCCCTGGGATCGTCTGCCTTCTCGATTTCCAGCTGGGAGTTAAACTGCAAGTAACAAAAACCACTACCGGTGGCTTTTCCCTCCTGCTCTCCCAAGTCTCCGGTTGCAGACATTCCGGAACCCTTAAACCGGAGCGCCTGCCTCCTCTTGCCCTTGCGCCCAACAACCACCAGGGGGCAAAGAGGCATCGACAAAGACCCAGCGAGCCAATCCCCGCGGGTCTCTCCCGGCAGTCACGGCGCTGTGCGAAAACATGCCTCTCCTTGCAAAGGTCTGCTTTCCTATTTTGGAAAAGATTTTCCTCTTTCTCACTTCCTATCCCCCTCCAAAAAAATTAAAAATAAATAAATACCGAAGAACCCTTCTCCTCGGGCGCAGTAAGCGCACTCTATCAGGCACTCAGCCAAACGTGCCCAGGAACGCTCGCAAGTCATCAAATCTACCGTACAGCAAGAGCACATTTTGACCCAAAAGAGAGAGGGGCGGGGGAGAGAATTATATTTAAATACGTGATACACAATGAGACTCCCAGTCATCCAGCCCACTTACCTTGTCGAGATATTTCACCTGTGATCTCCGCGCATTCTGCTGACAGGAAAATTGCATACTTCTCCGAGGAGGTTTTACCGGACAGAACGCATCGCTTTACGCTTCCTCTCCTCCTCTCCCCTCGCTCCCTCCAGCCGCCGTCGACAGAAGAGCCGGGGTATCTTCCTCGGGGCGGCGATGGTGCGGGCTTGGAGGTCTTAGGAGTTGTGGAGCCTGCCAGGCTAGACAGAAGCCAAATGAAACCACTCAAGGGAAACTTCCCGCAGACAAAAACACACACCCGCACACGCATACCACAGCCAATTTCCTGTCTCCGACTTTTCGCCTTGACTTATTTAGTTTGGCGGTCGCCCGTTGCAGAAGCCAAACAAGGAGATATCCTTCACCCCAGCCCACAAGGAGCCTGGCCCAAGTCCCCGGTTTTGCGCTGGGCTGTTTAAATAAACTATTGGGAAGAGTGTTTTATCCTGTCCCCCCCCCCCCGACTCGCCGCCTTCCTCCCCAGACTTTCCTGCCAACTGGAGCATTACATTCCCGCCGCCTTTGGCAGACAATGGAGCCCCAGTGTTCGCAGCATTGGCCACCTTCTCTCGGTGGGCCGGGGGGTGGCTACCAGTTGCCCCCCTCGCTTCCCCTTCGCCCCGTCAAAGACGACCTGCCTCTGCCCTCCCTTGTCCTCAAATGGGTCGGAATTAAAACACCGAGCTACTGACAGACGGCGTTTTTCAGCCCCTTCATCGCCTCAGAGAGGCACCTTCTCCCGACCACGTTTCCCTTCGTCCGAAGAGTTGGCGACGGGAGAGGGGGTTCTGTTTTGGGCAGCACTTTTTTGGGGGAACGGGCCCATTCAGGCCCTTGAAATGCCACGAACTTGTGGGGTGGGGGTCAACGAGCGGCCCGGCAGCCGGTGGGCTTGCGTGTGGTGTGTTGGGTTGTTTTTTTAGACCGGCAAACAATGGAGGCCATCCGAGGAGCTGGGCTCGGGCTTTTCTACGCGTTCACCAAGCGTTAAAGCTTTCTCGGACAAAACGGCTCCGTCTGACCCCGGTCAGACAAAAGACAACTTCCAGCGTCGCCCCCAGGCTTCGTCCCCGGACATAAAAAGAGAGGTGGGAAGGAAAAGAGGCTTTCTTCCCATTCCTTTTTTTGCTTTAGGGACCCCCCGCTCCGGGAACCTGACAAGCCGGGGCTTTGGCTGGAATTAAGGGAGGTGGGCGACAGCGGGAGTGAAAGGCCGGCCCAGGTGGAAACGGAGGCGCCTCGTCCTGAGGGGAGCCAAGAAGCTACCTGGTTTCTTCCCACCTCGCCTAGCCCCTCTTTTAGGCCAATGGCAGCCCCCGGCTAGAAAAAGATATTAGTTCCATCGTTTTTCACTCGAGGGAATAATTGGTTTCCCTAAGGCCTCGAAGGTGGTGCTGGAAATGGCGCCAGCCAACCCCGCTGCGGACCCTCTTCTTCTCGCCCTCACTTCAGCGTTCCCCTCGCCAGGCGGCTGTCGCCAAGTTTCGCGCCCAAGACTTCCGGAGTCTCTCCGTCCCGCGCTTTGCGAGGGTGGCTGCGCTTCGGGGGTTTTGCCTGGGCACCCTTGGGGCCGTGAGACCATTCTACACCCTGGGCTGGTCTTAACCCTCCCTCTTTAGACTTTAGACTGCGACCGCTACCTAAGATTGAGTGTCTGCCTCCTGCTTCAAGTCTTCTGTCGACTTACGGAGACCCTGTGAATTTCATCGGGTTTTCTTAGGCAAGGAATGCTCTGAGGTAGTTTTGTCAGTATCTTCCTCTGAAATGAAGCCCTACAGCACCTGGTATTCATTGGTGGTCTCCCACCCAAGTAATAACCAGGTTTGTCTCCTGCTTAACTCCAGGATCAGACAGGATCTAATGCCCTTAGGGTGTTTACATCACTTTCAACTATCATAAGCCTTGAGGAGTTCTCCTGCCCATTTTGCTGTGTGGGCCCCTGGATATATGCTCCAAAGTCTTGTCCTGAAGGCCTTGGCAGTGCCCACTATCTGTTCCAGGCACTTCTTTTACAGGTTTCCCTTTCAGCAGCTTCACAGCAAAGTTCAACAGCTTTCTGTGGGACACTGAGGCCATTTCCACACTAGACTGTTATAGTGCTATTATTCCACTTTCAACATCCTATGGAATCCTGGGGTTTGCAGTTTAGGGAGGGGCCCGCCCTAAACTGCAAACCCCAGGATTCCATAGGATGTTGAAAGTGGAATAATAGCACTATAACAGTCTAGTGTGGAAACGGCCTGAGAAATATTCCTTTGCCAGGTGGAAAAGGAAGGTGGCTTCTGTACCTCTAATGTCTGCGTGGCAGAGAATTTCGTCAGGTGTTTCTCCTCTTGCAACCAGGCAACAAGCAACACTTGATGAAATTCCCTCTTCTACAGAACCACTGAAGAAGCAGGAGCTCTCTCCAGGAGATACAAATATTTAGTCTTCCTAAAGAATAATCCACATGTGGCCTGCTTACCTTCTAAATATTGTCCTGGCCTCTTATTTCTTTAGCTTGCTCTTAAAAGGGCCCCTGTCTAGTGTCCTAATCCATCTTTTCTAACACCATTTCCATTCAATGAATACATTACGCCCACATATAAACACTATGAATATTGACTGCCTGAGAAGAAGTTTCACATTTTGAGCATTTCAACAGGGAATGTTTTAGTTGAAAGTGGTGGTGATAGATTTTCTGTGACACATACATTTCTGTATGCAGCTGCAATCATTACATTTGTTTTCAGTTATTGAGAAGATAAACAACAATGCCAAACAGGTCTCTTGCAAAGCAAAAACTAAGAAACCCAGCAAATGAGTTTAAGGGGTATACTTTTACTATAGTATATATTAGGCCTGATTCATACAGGCCATAGGGAATGTCCTTACTCATATCAGCTTTCTACATATGCGTGGTGTCAAAAGTCTCATTCTGAACTCTTTTCTTTTGTGTTGATGTTCAAGCTCTTAAATTCCATTACAGAAAAACAAAGGAAAACAAACTAAAACAACTCCCCCTTAACTAGGATCAACAATTTAACAGGTTTTATGCATAACAGAAAGGAAAGAAAAAATAAGTCTGATTTTGAGTGCAGTAATACTGTTAGTATGAATCTCTGGTATATATGCATGTTTTGCTTTTGCTTTTTCCTTATCTTTACAGAAACCTTCAAAACAGTTTGTCTCCTTGATCTTTTGTAAACCTGAGAACCCCACCTATCCTCTGCCACCATCACAGTCCCCCATTAGCCTACTTTTAACTGGGGAAACCCTTCTTTCCCCAAGTATTCTGCCCTCTAGTAGACTCCACTGTTCATATAATATTCTATTTTCCAAGCAATCCCTCCATCCTATTCAATCCAGTCACACTCCTGAACACAGTTCGCTACACATTGGTCATGTTTAATATACTTTCCAACTGAGCTGGTCCTGTTGACATGTACACTTACCAGACCAGTGGAGCACCAAGTTCAGGCCATTGGTTACTGACATTGCTTACAATGACACATGAATGGGCAAGCACACATAGCAAGCATTCAAACATTATCAGGTGAATGTGCAAAAACTGTGCAGGTAAGAGTTTTCTCTTTGGCCAGATCCTTTTGTAATTCAGGTCTGAATATGAGTTGCAGTAAATTGCAGGGATGGACAGAAGATAGGTTCTGGATGGTAGAGCAGAGAGTGCAGTACGTTGCCAAGGGCTTCACACTCCCAGTCATCTAAAACAACATCACATCTAATGCTATTATCAAAGAACGTGGGGTGGGGGAGCATGACCAATGAATTTTTGGGTAAATGAGTCACAAACTTGATTCTGGTGCTGATCATAAATTCCTAGGCAGATAATGTGCTTAGAGGTGTTCTGCTCTTTAATTCTTACAAACATGGACACCTCATTCCAGAGGCCTATCGAGGGTGGGGCATGCAGGGTATGTGCCCTGGGCACCAACTCTGGGGGCCACAAAAAAGATATGTATGTAGGAGTGGGGTTAGGAGTAAGAAGGTAGGGGTGCAACTTCCACACTTGCCTTAGGCACTCTTTACGCTAGATACACCACTGCCTCACTCACAACTAGGCCAGCAATTTGCACCCTGCACTGGCTGGTGGACCTCACTGTTCTGACAGGAAACAGAATAAATCCCACAAGCTTGAAGTCTGACCACCCGCCTCTCTCATCAATGTCTTCCACTATGTTCTGTTGCACACTTAACAATGCCTCATGTATACGCCATGCATTGTTGATGAAGTTTTAAAACACTTGAAATTTTAAAAAAAGTTTGCCTCCCACCTTTCAATGGTTCAACTTATAGTAACTAATAAAGCAATTAATTGTTAGAATACCTGAAACTATATTTAAAACATTAATAGCAGCAATATCAAACAAAAAAATCAGTATCACATGAAGCAATGTAAAGATAAATCTGAGAAGAGTTCAAAACATAGGAAATAATAAAAGTATCTCTCTCAAATCTTGGGTAAACAGTGGCATTGCCAGAGAGACATGTCTAGAGAGAATATTCCTCAAATCAATCCCTCCAGAGTTATTTAATTATATGTGTTCTCACTCACACATCATCATACTATGTTTTTGTTCTTTGTGTTTAGATTTTGCTGTCCCATACAGAGTAGGTCTTTCTTTAAACAATATTAATCACAGAATCACAGAATCACAGAAATGTAGAGTTGGAAGAGACCACACGGGCCATCCAGTCCAACCCCCTGCCATGCAGGAACACCCTCAAAGCACTCCCGACAGATGGCCATCCAGCCTCTGCTTAAAAACCTCCAAAGAAGGAGATTCCACCACACTCCGAGGCAGCATATTCCACTGCCGGACAGCCCTGACCGTCAGGAAGTTCTTCCTGAGGTTCAGGTGGAATCTCCTTTCCTGCAGCTTGAATCCATTGCTCCTTGTTCTGGTCTCTGGAGCAGCAGAAAACAAGCCCTCTCCTTCCTCTACATGGCATCCCTTCAAATATTTAAACATAGCTATCATGTCCCCTCTTAACCTTCTCTTCTGCAGACTGAACATACCCAGCTCTCTAAGTCTATCCTCATAGGGCATGGTTTCCAGGCCCCTCACCATTTTGGTCGCCCTCCTCTGGACCTGCTCCAGCTTGACCATAATACATATGCTCAAAATATTGTCACAAATGCTTGACAAATATACCTACGTGCATATTTGTCATATGTTGATTTTCATATAAGGCCATTTTGCCATGCATTCATATATATTTTATTATTTGTTTATTTGAATTCTAACCTGCCTTTCACTCTAAAAGGACCCCAAGGGAAGTTATATTAATGAATAAGACAGATGTAAGTACTTCTTCTATATCCATTGAGTTTCATTCTATCACAATAGTCTGTATGCAAGTGGCTTTATATCTTAATAAAATAAAAAACTTGAGACTTTAAAATTTGGTCTTAGGTGAAAGCAAAAGCCTTGAGAGCTTAGATCTTAGATAAAGTCTGGGTTTGAACTCTTGTGCATTCAGTCACCAGATAAGGCTGCTCTCTCTTTTCTTCTCACAGTTTCCTAATCTTTAATAGTTATAAAGCAGGTAGGGACAGTATAGTCTTCTTTGCACTACGAATAGTCCTATTTATTGCATATGGGCAATGAAGATAGATGAGAATTTCATTCTTTTTAACTATTTTTATTGGAATTTACAAATTTTTAAACTTTTGTCATACATTTTGATGGCATTTAAAGTTTAAGAGGAAGTGAAATTAGCAGATTCAGCAATAACTACCAAGCACTGCAGTTTTTTTCACTGTTCAAGGACAGAGGAGGAAGAGGGTGATAGTGATAGAGCAGTAGACATGCTTTAGGGAGCTGCTGAACAATGACTGCTAGAAATCATATTCTTCATAAATCTCTTCCTGTATGTGACCTATTTTTTGACATCTTTAGTCAGGGCTGTTACATCATCTATAAAAGAAATAGCATCAGTTTTAAAAACACAGAATTCAACTTATGAGGGATAGCTTTGCTGGGGATGCATTGCATAGCAACTCTGTCTTAGGAGCTCACATGCCACCCAAAGATCCATGTATAGCTATTGACCCTTCAAGATCAGGACTTCTAGAGCTTTCTCCTCTTCCTATTTGGCTCAAGTAGTGTGCCAGAGACACCTAGCCAGCCAGAGTTTAGCTGTGTATCAAAGGATCTTAAGAAACATGTTATAAGACCAAATTTGCTTGTAACTTCTCAGCATTTTTACTGGCAATTCTTCATTTTAGGACTGTTCTGTAAACCCACTGAAATATTCCAGGCTAGAGAACTGCAGAGTCTTTCCACAATTACATGTTTCTTCCAGATATTTTGGACCAGCTCTCTCAGCCTCAGCCAGTATGGTAATTGAACAGGAATTACAGGAGCTGTAGTCCCAAACATATGAAGGACATCAAATCTGGAAGGCACCACGGAGGCTGCCATAGTTATTCCAGGAAATGTTTATCCAGCTCAAGACTATGAGGAGCAAAAGCCTGAAAACAGGATGACAAATAGTGAGAGGTTTAAGTTACTATTTTTTTAAGGCAAACAAACTAATTGCTTCCCCCCGCCCTTCTTTTTAAATTATTTGAACAGGTGAGCCCTAATGTTTGCAACATAGCACTGGTCATTATATGCAAAGGCATTTATAGTTACAATCACTTGTAGAAATTTAATTTATGTAGCCATAAGCCAGGAATTTGATCAGAAGCAAAATAATTGCGCTTTTTTCCTACCCATGATAATGAACAAGGTGATATTCTAATACATTTTAAATTATATTAATTGTTAATATAATTACTTGTAAATAGTAATTGTTCCAAGTTAATCTGAATTAGAAGCACAGTCAAAACTAGTCCTTTCTGTCCGAAAACAAAGCAAAACAGCACACACACACACACACACACAACACAATAAAGTCTGGATTTTGCTAATGTTAACATTAGCCTTCCAGGCTGGGGAGCATCCTTCTGCCTCCCCCACATTGATTGTCATAGCACAACAAAAGGGCATACTCACAGAGATTGAGATTTTATTTTAAACAGTTGAGTCAAAATTTAAACAAAAATAGAAGCAAAAACAAAGAAACTACACTACCAGATTGCCAGCTCTACCGTACTGCCAAGGAGACTACAGATCTGTATCTCTGTCATGTACAGATATGTAGGCCATTTCTGCCCTACACTGTTATAGTGCTATTATTCCATTTTTAACATCCTATGGAATCCTGGGGTTTGCAGTTTAGGGAGGGGCACTTAGAATTCTCAGTCAGAGAGCTCGTTGGCCTGAGTAAACTACAACCCCCAGAATTCCACAGGATGTTAAAGGTGGAATAATAGCACTATAACAGTGTAATGTGGAAATGGTCGTAGTGAAATGTGTGCCAAAATAGTAATTGGTATTCAGGCTTAATCACTTAAGTTGTTCTATAATGGATTTTACACGGAACGAAGGATCTAATTTTGCAAGGGTCTGATCCCAGAATCCCTTTTCAAAGTCACCACTCAGTTATATATGGCAAGAAGAAAGAGAAAACAATTCCTGAACATGTAAATATCTGCCTTTCGTGCCTCACTGAGTTATACGAGGAAGACTTTTCCCATCTGGAGCTCCCAAGTCAGAGTATAAAGCTTCTAGTCCTCATTGCTTCCAGCTGTGAACAACTGGAGTATGCAGTGTGGGTATGCAAATATCATACATGTCAACCAGTGTCTGTGTAGTGATGAGGACATCAATTATTTTGTGGCATTTTGTGTGCTTGACATTTTGTGAACATTCACTTTATTAAGCTGCCAAAAGTTCAGTTTCTCTGAGCAAAACAGTACTGGGCCTATTGTCCAGTGCTGGCTTTTAAAAATCAAAACAAATAAACTAAAGCTGTAAACTATCCCCTTCTCTGAACTGCCATTTCAAGAACCTTGACTGTGTTTAATATTTCAGCATAGCCCTGCAGGTTGTGTTCTTCTCATAGTGTGTAAAACAACATTAAACCAGTCCACTTTTTAAAAAAAAAGTTGCATAAAGCACCATGTCTATATCCTGCAGCAACACACACATCATCCATTATGTGGGGATGAGACATTCTCCTGTTGGCATAGATCTGGCTTCCCAGGAACATCAATCCACAAAGGCCCTTTAAAAACTGCTCTGTGATGACAGTGTGATTTTGGGGATATGTGATACAACCAACACACAGTATACCTCTCACCTTGAAGTTTGAGGTTTGAAAATACGTTGCATTTTTGTTTTGTTTCCATTTTCTTTCCCCTTTTAAAAAGATAAATGATTCCACATCACATTCTGCTCTTCTCATGATGCACAATTCTACTGATTCCAGATCATAGCCTCACCATAGGTAGTGTTGAACTGTGTTAATTTAGGAACACTGGTCACCAGCCAGGGGTTTTCGGAGACTCCCCAGTTTAAACTGTGCAGAACTTTTCATGGTTATAGCCTCACAATGCACTTCTGAGTCTTTATTGATTTTAAAAGGCATAACCATAGGCAGAATCTACTCTGTCGACCTGATTATATATTTAGACTCAAAACCATCAAGCAGAGTTTCAGTGGAGTAGCTGTACTATTTTATTGTCAATATCATATTGATTTCCCGCCTTGGACATTTCCACCTCTTAACTGTATCCTTGGATACATAACTTAAATGCTCTGTTGTGTGGGCAATGACTGTTCTAAGCTCCTTTTAATGAGTTTAATGGCACCTGGGTTGAGGCCTGAAGCACAGTGTGGTAGCAAAACGATGGGAAAAAAGATTGATCAGGAAATAATGTAATCCCAAAATTCTCCTTAAATATTTCGGTCTGATCTCCTTTTTTACATGTACCTAGAAAGCAATTAAAACACGAGTTATTTAGACTCAGTTCTTAATTTCCTTTTCTTTCCATGTAGACATCACTACCTTGATATGATCTGTGGGGTTTTAATAGATGCGAAAAATGTGGAGTGGGTGCCACATCTTATTTTGCAAATGGGCTATGAGATGCATTTAAAAATCAAAAGAAATAATCTACTCTATTTCAATAAAGTGTCAGCAGCTAATATTTGACCAAAGCCCCAGATGACTGTGAGACTGGCACCTCACTTCTAACATAGACCATGGAAATATATTCAATTTAAATCAATGGATATTTGTTTATTATGCTGTTTACTTTGTTTACCACATTGCTAGTTTTTGTATGTTTTACCTCACCATTATTTATCCCAACATCACATTTTGGATTTGAACCTACTAGTTTCTCTGGAGAGGTTCAAAACTCCCTCAGGCAACATTGTCACAGCACTTGGGAAAAGAGGAGACAGCTGAACAAAAAACCTTGGCAAATGAAAGTTATTTTTCACATGGGAAAAGTTCTTTGTTGAGTTCTCTAAAGTGAAAATCATGTAACACAGTTTCATAGTGTGCCCAAGACACACACACACACAAAACTGTATTCATGGTTCCTGGAAGACAGAATTATTTAGAAATTTGTTTTCTTATACAGTAAGTAACAGAATAATTTAGTGTGTTCACAATAATTTAGTACTATATTTTTAAAGAAGTGGTAAAAAGCTACTATTCACCTAAAAATATAGAAACAACCATTGAGATATCATATTATGTTAGCTATAATTCTTAATCCTTTGTTCCCCATGAGTGGGAAGTTGTTTGTATGAATTTCGTTGCTCTGGAAAAAAGCAGCCTTTCCGCATGGGCAGGGACGTGATTAAATGAATGGAGTCAAAACAGTCTGTGCAGATCCATTGAAACCAGATACTGATTTAAACCAGCTGAGCATTTACTCCATCAATTTTCTCTTTAACATTGATTTATTTATTTTAATCTTCATTTAAACTGTATACTCTAAATCAAGCCATTGATTTCTCTGGAGCTGTTATATATATATATTGAAGACAGTTCAAAAAGATTCTCTCAAAATAGAGAGAAATAGGGATTAAAATGGCAAATGTGATTCAATGTAAGTAATGTAAAGTGATGCATATTGGGGCAAAAATTCACAGCCACATATTGACTAATGGGATCTGAACTGAAAGTGACTGATCAAGAAATAGATCTTAGAGCTGTGGAAGATAAGCCAATGGAAATATTGACCCACTGTGTGGCCACTGTAAAAAGGGTAAAATCCAGGTTGTACATAATTAGAAATGGAATCCAAAATAAAAGTGCCAGTATCGTAATGCTCTTATATTTATGGTGCAGTGACCAGGTTTGGAATGCTGTATGTCATTTTGGCAGCAGACCAGAAAGAAAAATTGCAGACCTGGAAGGTTCAGAATTGGATGACCAAAATGATCAAAGGACTAGAGTAACTTCCCTATGAAGAAAAGTTACAATGTAGAGAGATATTTAACTTCGGGTGGGTGGGTAAGGGGAAATACAATAAAGAGGCACAAAATTAGTAGGTAAGTAGAATCTACTCCTTCTCTCAGAGTTCTAGAAGCAGAAGTTTTCTACTGGAGCTGAATGTTGGGAGGTTTAGGACAGAGAAAATGAAGTACTTCTCCGTACAGTGCAGAAATAAAGTGCAGGGGCTGCTGTGAAAAGAAGCAGTGATGGATATCAACTTGGACAGTATCAAAAGGGAATGGGGCAAATTCATATAGAATGGGGCTATTGATCATGATGAATATACTCTTAATATGAAAGATAATATGCCTCTGTGCATCTGTTCTGGGTAGTAAAGAGAGTAGGGTGGGACACTGCTACACTCATATCTTGCTTAAGGGCTTTCTATAGGCAACTGTCTGGACCCTACGTACAGGAACAGGTAGGTCTTGGTCTGATCCAGCCCTCTTTAGACATTCACCTGAACATACATAGGGCTAAAAGGGAGATGAGGGTATGGCTGGGGCATAAATCCATGTAAGTTAAACCTTCCTTCACTGAGTGTGAAGTTCTGAAGAGATTTTGAAGAGGTTCTGTAACCCATCGCTGGCTGTTGGCTTCCACAGCTGTGGAAAGTGAGTCTGCCTCCTGTTTTAGCTGGGACTGGGACAATGCTGAGATGAATGAGGTTACAAAGTTCCTACCCATATCAGAGTTCCTGCTCACAGGTGCTTTGTAACTGCATTAAGTCAAACACCATTACAGAACACTATTCAGACCTATACACTCAATTGCAATTTACATCGAGGGGCTCAGGCCATGGGGGAAGGAGAGGTAGGGATAGGACTGTTGTGGTGGTGGTGGTGGTGGTGGTGGTGGTGGTGGTGGTGGTGTGCCTTCAAATAATTTCTGATTTATGGTGACCCTATGAGGGGTTTTCTGGGACTGAGAGTATATGATGCACTCAAGGTCATCCAGTGAGTTTCCATGGTTGGGCAGGGAATCAGATCCTGGTCTCCTGGTATGTAGTCCAACACTCAAACCAATTGGACACTGGATGGCATAAACGCTCACATTCCAGTCCTCAGATTTGGCCTTACGCATGTATACACATGTATGGGTGAACACCCAAACAGAGCTCTTAAGCCCTTACAGATACAGTACAAAAGTGATGGTGTTGTTTATACATGCACTTATAATACAACTATTTCATTTTTATTTACTAAATATTTTTATCATATCTTATATCTCAAGAGCTTAAGGTGGTGTATAGTAAAATCATTTAAAAATAATTAAGAACCATTAAAAAAACTTAAAACCATGAGGAATAATTTAAGCACTCTGAAGCATGTTAAACAATTTAAGTATTAAAAAGAAATTAAAATAATTTAAAATATTTGTGAATGATCACCTCCTTTCCACTTTATCTACATATACAAAATAGGGGAGATAGATAGCAGATTAGGCACTTGCAATTGCCCACTGAAAATATCATCATCATCATCATCATCATCATCATCATCATGACCACACACCTTTCCCCCAGAACTGGGGAAATAAAACAGATGCAGATGAAAATGAATGCTTGTAAAAATATACAGAAAGATAAAATACAGTGAAACTGTCTATCAGTTAAGAATCGTTTAAAACATATTGTTTAAAAAAGCAAGAAATAAAAAAGTATGGCAGCCTGTCTCTTCCTTTTCTTTATCAAAATGCAGTTCCTTAAAGTTTATTGGAATAAAAATGTTTTCACTTGGTGGCAAAAGGACAACAAGGAAGCAATCAGCTTGCCTACCTTCCCTAGGAAGGGAGCTCCAGAGCCTTGAAACTACAGAATATGGAGACGGGGAAGAGAAGAAAACATCTCCTATGACACTATGGAAGAAAGACTTGTTTGATCATAAGTAATTTGCCAAATTGCTATATACAAGAAATGTGAACAAAGTATCGCTCACAGCCATCAATTAAAGAGAATGAAAAATCTATTGCGTTATCTTTGCTTTTATAATACCTGTTAAGGGGATACTTTCACTATCACTTAAAAAATTTAATGCCCTTTTGCATTGCAACTCCCATAATCCCAGATTATTGGCCTATTAGTTGTAGTTAATGATGATAACTTGAACACAAACCATTAGAATGCTATTGAGTTAGTTAAGACTGGCTTATGACATACCAGCATATTTTATAATAAGTAACAGTCAGATGCTAAGGACCATTTCATTAACATACAGTTGGCCTTCAACATTTGCAGGTATAACTTTCACCAATTTTATTATTTGCCAGTTTCTCCAACCTCTGTCCCCACTCCATCTCAGGCACTTCTTTTCCCGGGGAACCTTCCCTCTTTGTGGCTGTGATCAGGCCACATAGCCCTTTAAAAATCTATTTCTGGTCCTCCTCTTCCTCCACCAGCTGCTGCCTAGCCAGTTGAGGATGGCTTGTAGCCTGATATCTCAATACTGCAAATCCTTTCCCAATGCTCCCTTCACACCCAAGGAAGGAGATGGGCAAGAGAGAGGAAGTATAGGCCCACCTTATTAATTTACCAGCTTTCTCTCCCCCTTCCCTTGGTGCCCATTCTCCCCACTATGCCTCAGCTCCCTTCCCACAGATACACACATGCACATTTTGCTATTTGCAATTTTTACACTTTTGCAGGAGTCTTGACCCTCTAGCCCTAGGGAACGTGGAGGATTGACTGTACCTCGTATGTGTTGACTTACTGATTTTTTTAAAAAATACACAAAATCTTTCAGGGCTCTATCTTCAGCAAGTGGCTTATTTGTTAGTAAAAGATAACATTAGCCAACATTAGGCACATTAGTCAAACAAATTTGCCATTGCAAATATCTGACAACATTTCTCTAAGAGACAAAGACCACACAGAAGACCTTTTTCTCCTCCCAGACAACCTGGTAGATGTTACCAGCAGAAAAATTAGTAGGGCCTCTGATACAGATCTCTGTCTAGACAGGATCTAGGGGTGAAGGCAGTCCTTTAGATGACACGGTCCTGAACAATTTGATGATTTAAAGAATAAGACCAGCGCTTTGAGTTGAGCCCAGAAACAGGCTGGTAACTAACACAATTGTTGAAAAGGAGGTATCGTATATTCTGTTTTTTTTATTCCCAACAGTTATTTGGACAGCCAATTAAACTTTGGAACTTTCCTCAAAAGATAGTCTCATTACAGTATGCCATGTAACAGGTAACTAGTGTATTAGTAACTATACTCAAGTCTCATTGTTCTAGATAATGCTAGATCTAGCATACTAGCCTTAGCGGATAAAAGACCTCCCCAGAAACTAACATTACTTTTCCCTCTCCAGGTTGTGATGAGGCCAGAAGCACTCCCAAGACAGAAACAGGTGCTTTAAGGAGAATGCATGTCCATCCAAAGACACTTTCAGAACTCACTCAAAAGTGGCTGACTATACGGGAAGAGGCTTTTCTCTCTTCTTCAGGACTACTGTATATCTCAGTTTGCTTACACCATTTTCCTATATTTTAAAGTTTAATATTACATTTTTGTACTTGAAGAACAATACAAAACACCACTCAGCAGTGCCAATCCACAAAACATTTCTCCTTGTTTGTATTCCTTGATCCAACTAACATTGAACAGGTATGACAGAAGGAGGAAGAGGGTTTTGACAGAGTGTGGGGAGGCAAGCAGCAAATAGCGCAGACATGTATAGGGATTTACAGTGCAAAGAAATCCAGAAATATATACCACATATTATAAAATACAGTGGTAACAACCAGTTAGCCAGTCAGTGTGGTGTAGTTGTTTGAGCATTGGACTAGGATTCTGGAGAACAGGGTTCAAATTCCCATTTGGCCATGGAAACCCATTGGGTGACCTTGGGCAAGTCATACTCTCTCAGCCTCAAAAGAAGGCAAAGACAACCCCTCTCCAAAAAAACCTGATGTTCCTTCCTCCAATTTTCACACTTCCTTGAGTCTAACACTGATATGTAAACATATGATATGTTTAGCATACAAGTTAAACAGAAAGGGTGATAAAATGCAGTCTTGCCTAACCTTCCCCCGCAATTGGAAACCATTCTGCTTCTCCATATTCTGTTCTCACAGTAAGCTGTTGTCCTGAATACAGGTTATACATCAGGACAATCTAATGTTGCAGTACATCCATTTCTTTCAGCCCAAGCCATAGTTTCTCATGATCTACACAATCAAAGACTACTATAATCTATGAAGGACAGGCTGATTTTCTTTTGAAAATTCATAATCCGATGAATGTTTGCAATATGATCGCTAGTGCCTCTTCCTCTCCTGAACCCAGCTTGGACATCTAGCATTTCTCGCTCTGTATATGGTAAAATCTTTGTTGTAGAGTTTTGAGCATGACTTTGATTACATGGGAAATAAATGCAATTGTTCTATGGTTGCTGTAATCCCTGGTGTTCCCTTTTTTGAGGACTGGAATGTTTATTGAGGGTTTCCAATCTGTGGGCCAGTCTTTTGTTTTCCATAGTTGTTTACAGATTTTATTTAGAATTAGAGTAGATTCTGTCTCAGTAGCCTTAAGCAGCTCTATCGATATGCCATCTGTTCCTGGGGATTTATTTCTACCAAGTGCACTTAGTGCAGCTTTCACTTCACTTTCCAAAACTGGCGATTCATCTTCATATGGTTCTTCCTTTGAATCTGTCAACTTTTCGATTCTTTTATATAATTCTTCTGTGTATTGTTTCCATCATCTTTTTTTTTTTTTTTTTTGGTACTTGGTCATGTAACAAGTTCCCCTACTGTAGAGCATCCCCACTCTTGGTTTAATTTTCCATTTGATTTCTCAGATTTTCTGGAATCTTGTTCTTCTTTTTTTCCTGTTGCCTTCTGTTTCTCTGCATTTGTTATTATAAGAGATCTCCTTGTCCCTGTGCACAAGTTGAAAAGTTGTGTTCAGAGTTCTGACTCTTATTTCTATCACTTTTTACATTTGCTTCTCATCTGTCTTTAACTGCTTGAAAGATTCATCTGTCATCCGTGAGACTTCTCTTCCTTTTTGGCTACAGGTAGTGTCGTTTTGCATTCCTCTCTGACAATGTCCCTGGCTTCAGTCCAGAGTTCTTCTGGCTTGCAGTCAATTAGGCTTGACAGTGCAAATCTATTTTTGCACCATCTTTAAGTTCCACTGGGAAGCTCTTCAGGTTGTATTTTGGCATTCTGGCCAAAATTTAGTTTTGCGTTTGTTTGTTTTTTTGAGGGTTTTTTTTTTTTTGCGTTTAGTGTTCTTCTTTAGCTTTACTCTAACATTTGCTATTAGTAGTTCATGGTGTATGGCACAATCTGTTCTTGGTCTTTTTTTCCTTGCAGAGAAAATGGAGCTTCTCCATCTTCTGCTTCCAATTATGTAGTCTATTTGATTTCTATATTGGCCATCTGGTGATGTCCATGCGTACAGTTTCTTTTTGGGTTGCTTGAGGAATGTGTTTGCAATGAACAAACTGATGGCCTCACAAAGTTCAGTTAGTCGGTCTCCTGCTTCATTTATTGATTGTAGACCAAATTTCCCTACAATTGTTGATTCTGCTCTGTTTCCTGCTTTTGCATTCCAATTGCCTATGATTAACAAGAAGTACAGTTCATATTTGTCATAGAAAACCTAAATATTTCATCTTTTTCTTCATTTTAAGGCTGACTTACCTATCATTTGTATTTGGTCTTCTTTTCTCATGTTCATCATTAACATAATCATCTTCGGCTTGTTTTTCTTGAATCCAGCCAACTCTTCAAATTTTTTAAATGTCTCCAATAGCACTTCTGTATTATCCAAAGGATTCTCTAACACAATCACTAAGTCGTCTGCAGGCTGACATTTTTCTCTGTTCTCCTCCTCTCTTAGTTTTTTAGTATCACTTTTTCAGGTATTACCAAACTCTTCCATCAAAAACTACATCTGAGTGTTTCAAAAGTAACATGTGAAGTATATTGAAGTCAATTGAGTTACCTGGGAATAAGCCTCAGTAAACTAGTGGAATTTATTTCTGAGTAGGCATGACAAAATTGCACTGTTAGTGATGATTGACTATTTTGTGTAAAAACAATATTATCATTTTGTCATCATGTGAAATTAAAAAATGCACTTCTTTATGTTGTTTCCTAAAATTAAATACTCATATTTAGGGAAATTGCCTTCCTACATAAAAAAAACCCAGTGATTTTCAGGGAAGATTTGGGATAAAAATGCTTCCATATTTTCCCATTTTCTCTGCTACCATGTCATCTTTGTCTCACATCCTTCCCTCCTGCAGATCTGCCATCATAAGCAATGGGGGCACACAGAACTGCAAATCTTTGCTGTTTTGAAAATGGCAGAAAACTGGCGGATCAAAAGTTTAGCCTAGAGGCTGCTGTCAGTTTTCTCAAGGAAATAACTTCATACACTTTTCTGAGATCTATGGGATGCATGATGTGGCAGTAGAACAACCCAAATACCAACTGAATACTTTATTGTACACAGAAGAACCAAATATTCACCTTTACACCTGAGCAGAATAAATGTAATTTGTATAGTTAACCCCGGGGAGACAAAGAGAGAGAGAAAGAGAGAAGGAAATCACCTCCCTAGTCCACTGTAGACCATATAACAGAGATCAACTCTTGATTAACAGGATCTATTGTTAACACATGCATAATTGTGAAATAATTCTACAATGGCAGCATGTTTCCACTCATGAAATAGGTGTTTGTATGCAAAATGAAAGTTTCATTTATACTAGTAATGATAACACTTTTGGTAGTAGTCGTTCCAGATCAGTTAATCCAGAATTAGAATGTGCTTTATAGATTAGATATATCATCTGCTATATCATTTTTCTGTTTCTAGAAGCTCAGTAGAGAAAATAAATCTTATGTGAGTCGATATTGAAGAAGGAGAAGAGATTGACTTTGTCCATCATTATTTCTACATTCATAAAGAAACAAGATCTGGATATTTATTTATTTATTTGTGTTATTTTTATGGTGATCCATAAAATGAAGTTCTCTGGGCAGCTTACAAAAGTACCATTTAGGAAAAGCCACTGGTCCAGGAAAATGAATCATTAAATAGCCTGGGATCCAATAGTAAGAGACATACAATTGAAAACATTATTTCTTTTGGATTTACATACCAGAATACGAGAAATATACATACCAGAAATGTCATTTCTTTTAATGATATTTGATATCCATGGATTATATTACCACGGTGTAGTATAGTTGGACTAGGACTCTGCAGACCAGAGCTGAAATCTCCACACACTCATGGAAACCCATTAGATGACTGTGGAAAAGTCACATTCTCTCATCCTCAGAGAAAGGCAACAGGAAATCCACTCTGACCAAATCTTGTAAACTCCATGATAGATTTGCATTTGGGTGACCATAAGTCAGGAATGACTTGAAACAGCAACATATTAAATGCTATGACAATTTTTTATTAGTCTTAACTATTAAAGATGATTCTCTTTGGGTTGGTAGCATTAGCACACATTTGTTTATAGTAATTTTTCAGCTGCCTAGGCATTTTTGAAAAAGATAGCCACTTTTTGAAAAAGATTTACACATATTATAAGTTATATATAACTTCTGTTGGGAAGATAAGCATAGAAAAGTAGTCAGCAGCATCAGCAGCAACAGCATTCGTGTAGATGACAGTATATTACTATGGATCAATAACACCCTTTCCTTTTTATATTAACTCCAATAATGGAAAACATCCATTTTCAGTGTCTATGGTTACTACCAATGATACTAGCTGTGATTTTTTTCACTAGAGCTGCACCAATTTGATGTAGAGCTCAATTTAGCAATTTGAGTCTGGGTTTATTGCAGACTAGCGATGTAATGCTTCAGTAAGTTTCTTCTCAAAAGAAGCAGCATATAATTTTAGCAATTTTCTTCCCCTGCAAGAAAATATTTGAAAAATCACATAGTTTTCGAAGTGTATTGGTAATTGTGGACTTAATTTGTGCAAAACCTGCACCTGTTTATTTTGCACAGAAAACAGCATTCTTTATGTATTATTTTTGGTCCAGAAAATGCTTATTTCAGGTCAAAAAATGTTTTCTGTGCAAATCAAACATATGTGAATTTTGCACAGAATAAATCTCCAATTGCAAATATTCTCATTAGTCCGGGATTCTTCTTGTCAGTATTTATTGATACTCAAAAATATGCTTTTGAGTATCCCAACTTCTATCCATTGTTACCCTGTTTTCTGGGGGTCCCGGGAGGGACACCAAATTCCTATAAGTTGGGGAAATTAGTTCAGAGCACAAGTTGGCAAAACGAGAGGCAGGGTAATTTAGCAGGATCTTGCAACCCAGTGTCTACGGGGTCAGGCCGAGTCAAGAAGCAAACCGGTTGGAAAATAATGAATAGTCTTTATTAAATACAGGCACACAATGTATGCAACACAAACACACAGATAACTAAGGAGAATAAAGGTGTGAGTAAGATAGCGGGATTTTTAGAGGGATAGTTGATTCAGGTGATACGAAACCTGTCCTGAAGTCCGGGAGAAAATGGAGAGCGAAGCTAGGGTTCGATGTATCTCAGCACGTGGAGCTGAGGGGAAGCTTGCCAAGCAAAGCGGCAGCAAGGCGGTCTGGAACTCGGGAGCAATCCAAGGAAGCGCTCAAAGTCAGGGGTTTTTATAAGGAGAATTGTGACTGCAGGCTAGGTCGGACTTTGGGAAAACAATAGATTTGGAGTTGGAGACAAAGCCTCCGAAAGGTCAGAATTTGAATGACTGAATTAGAGCTGAATTTATCAATAGAGTAGCCGGTATGCAAGTGCGGAATACTTGAGCATTGTATAGCTAGATCATCAAGCTGCCAGCGCGGGGCAGGGGATCTTTTGAGAGTTGTTCACATACCTAATGGAGGTACTTGCCTTGAGGTCTCCTAAAGCGGTGAGTCGGCTATTATCTGGGCTGCCTGTATTGTCTAGGAATATTATGGCGATAATTGGCCGAGCCTGTATGCGTGCTTGTCCGGGGGCCTCGCAAGCACATGGAAGGGATATGTGAAGCCGAATTATCGATATCAAAAGATATCTTTTTATATTCCCAAAGCTCGGGCTAGCCAGGGCAGTAACACCCTGTTGACTTGCACTGGGGAAACAAAAACAGCTATAACTTTTTAAAAAATTCATTTATTTGCATAAAAATTGGATAAATGATAGATTATAAAAAGAAAATTAATTCAACTTAGTTTCCTATATGTAACTCCAGTTTTTGTTTGTTTTTGTGCTATGTATCTGTAAAATCTGTTGTCTTTCAAAAATAAAAACAGATTTCAAAAGTTTTTGTTCACTGCTTACTCTCGGCAATTCATTTCACACTGCTTTTGCCTTGGCCACTAAGGCATCAATCAACTCAGTCTGCTAAAGTTTAACTAATATATATAATAATTTTACAGATACCTAGCACAAAATCAAACAAACAAAACCTGGAGTCACCTGTAGGAAATTGAGCTGGATTGGTTCCCTCTTCAGAGTCGATCATGTATCCAAATTTTATGCAGATAAATGAAAGTATTTTCTAAAAAGTTACAGTTGTTTTTATTTCCCCAATGCAAGTCAATAGGGGTAGAAGTAGTGGATTACACTTGAGCAGAAAAAAATGAAATGTACAGATATAAGATGGGTGACATTTGGCTTAACTACAGTACATGTGAAAGGAATCTAGGAGTCTTAGTAGACTACAGGCTGAACAAGAGTCAACAGTGTGATGTGGCAGCTAAAAAAGCCAATGTAGTTCTAAGCTACATCAATAGGAGTATAGTTTCTAGATCGAGGGAAGTAATAGTACCACTCTATTCTGTTGGATTAAAAATGCGGTGACATTTACCCCAGTTGAAAATACATTTGATGAGCATGTGGAACCTGGGGAATGACTTGGCAGGTCATGATGTAATCCCTAGGGGACATGTAGTAAGGGCTGAGTCATTATAATGTGAACTCATGGCAAGGGGTTGCATCAGCCATTGTCCCTAGCTGATGACCTATCAGCAGGTGTGTATAAAAGAGGAGTGGGAAAATGCTCTGACCCTCTGACACCAAACCTCTGTCTTAGCGAACCTCTCCTTGATGTGTCCATGATGCTGAATCTATGACTGTGGATCTGCGTATCCTGTGTATAGATGTGTATATATAATCCAACAGTGAAGATTAAAGCCTCCAGTATTTTGGATGACAAACTCTGTGTGTGTATGAGCTACTAACCAGTGGATAGAGGGGTCAGAGCTGATGCTGTAAGTTACACTCTGCTGCACACGTTTTTGCTGTTTGGAAACTCTGCTATGCTTGCCTCTGGGACACTTTTGTCCAGAGCGCAGTGGTTCCAGGGAGGATTTTGTGCTGGTGCTGTAAATCAATTTCCCCACATATTCTGCTTTGGTCAGACTCCACCTGAATACTGTGTCCAATTCTGGGCACCACAGTTCAGGAAGAATATTGACAAGCTGGAACATGTCCAGAGGATGGCAATCAAATTAGTAAAAAGCCTGGAAACTATGTCCTATGAGAAGTAGCTTAGGAAATTGGGTATATTAAGGGGTGATGTTAATAGCTATGTTTAAATATTTGAAAAGATGTCATACGGAAGATGGAGCAAGCTTAGAGAATAGGACACAGAGCAATGGCTTCAAACTTCAGGAAAAGAGATTCCATATAAATCTTAGAAAGAACTTTCTGATGGTAAGAGCAGTTCAACAGTGAGATACACTGGTTTGGAGTGTGGTTGA
Source organism: Cyclura pinguis (assembly GCA_030412105.1). Taxonomy (NCBI): domain Eukaryota; kingdom Metazoa; phylum Chordata; class Lepidosauria; order Squamata; family Iguanidae; genus Cyclura; species Cyclura pinguis. Next base: position 127,783,672 of record CM059604.1, on the reverse strand, counting down.
GTCTCTATTTTTCATGGTTTTTGAAAAAAGGATGGATGGCCATCTTTCAGGAATGCTTTGATTGTGTATTCCTGCATGGTGAGGGTTGGACTTGATGGGCTTTGTGGTCTCTTCCAGCTGTATGATTCTATGATAATGATAAGGGTGTACTTTAAGAAAGGGTGCTTTTTGCTTTATTCTACCAATAAACCAAGTGGCAAGATTCAATGATATAGCACAAGGAAGTAGGATGATAACGACAGCATGATTCATTTATCATTACCAGTAATCCAAATAGTGAGATCTCCTGGTTATGCCCCCTAACCCACTTCCTCTTAAAGGGTTAGATGATCTGGACTGATGTGGCAATTTCCCTTTCATGGCCTTATACTCTCCCCACTGCATCTCTTCTGAGTTTTCTGCTTAAACCTCTTGCAGTGGGAGGAGAGTTGAAAATTGCTGCTGTTGCCACCATTCTTTGTTCCCACCTTCTGGGTCTTACTCTGGTACTTTGTTGCTTTGACTTTTTTTCTGTCTTAATAAAGAGAAAAATTTTAAAAATAGAGAAAAACAAAAGATTGAGCTGGATTGTTCAACAAGACAAACAAAAATTAAAAATAAGACTTGGTGAGACCAGCAACTAGCATCCCTTACTACAACATTTTCATGATTTGCTAAAAGCAAAGAATGAAGTGATGACAAAAAAGACTGACCATATATAACTGCAATGATCTCATACAATCCCCTCCCTTTAAGCACTGTGATTAGAGAATGCTGGTGAGATTTATGCTTCAGATGGTACATTAATGTCAATGAGTACAGTCCAGGTTTCCTCTTTCCTTTCTACACCACACCATCTTTGCATCTTCCATACATAGCCATGTTAGAGATCTGGCCACACTGCTGAGTAAAAACATATGCTGTTATTGCCTCTTCTATATTTTGAAAATAAACAATTTTATTGTAATCATCATTTTTAATATCAGTTCTATTTTTGTTCAGACATTGTTACATACAATCTTAAAAGTCATATTTATGGCTAGTGTTATTCTTTTAAAAGGTGTGTAAATGGAAAAACTCTTTTGTGCATGCAGTACCCATCCTGGAATCCCAGCAGTTACCCCCTCCCTCTACAACACTCTACTTCCATCCACCCCATTCCAGAGGGGGCCCAAGACTCAAAAGCAGATTTTCATACAGCATATTGAGGAAGAGGGATTAGCAAATACAAGGTCTAATTCTGAGGATCAAACCCAATAAGCATGCTTGTTGATTTTGAAGTGGTACTGTGAAGATAGAGTAAAATGATCTACCAGAAGCCAGACTTCAAGTCAGGAACCATATACCTCAGTTAACAAAGCTTCTGATCAAGAAGCTCCTTTTTACAAAGTCTTTTTCCTGCCCATCCAGCCCCTCTTCTTTTCCTCCTTGTCCTCTATCTGGAAGTTTTTTCACAGGATTTGGAGAGTGGTAAAGGAGTACTGGAGAACTACATCAATTCATTTGCTGGATTCCAGCAGTATGTCTCCTGTAAACAGTGCAATACAGTTTGAGCTGGGAAAGAATGGGATTCTCATCAGACAACCCTCTTCTAGTTGTGTAGGAGTGTCTACAATAGCCATAAATAAATACCAGCTGTCTCTGGAAGTCCTTATTGAACATGCATGAACAGCAAAACAGAGAAAGAGGAAAGCAATTTAAATTGTCTCACTACCGCCACCATGTTAAAAAGCATAAATATGTAAGAATGGGCATCAAAATGGAAATTATAGGAAAAGTGGAAGCTTGTGAAAGAAAAAAGAATATCCCTGGATACATTTGGGGCCAAACCTTCAGGTTGTCTCTAAAAGGTTCAAAATGTTTTTGTTTATTTATGCAAAGCTTTCCTGACCTTGTTGTTTTATTTCATATGTACATACTGCTAGTTTTGAATAAAAAGTTTGATGACACACGTTGAATTACACTCCTTAATTGTGTAGGAACCTATTCCTATACTTTTCATGTTATTTCTACCTCTGGTACCAAAATTTCTGTTAAACAAATAATGCTTTTCACATATCTTCTTCATTAACTAAGATATACCTGTATAATGTGTAGCTTTTCACAAATTTCTGGCTGGTGTAAATGTGATACCTGTAAATGTGGTTGACTTCACCAATACAGGGAACATCAGGCATGGTCATGGTTCACTTATAGCAATGGAAACATCCCTGAGTACCATCCATCCCTTTGCCTTTTGAAACTGAGAGCTTCTTAGTATCCTAAAACCTATACAGGGACTAGTGTAACATGAAGTCTGCCATCTTTATCTTCAAACCGAGTTTAACTGCAGGCCTCATTGTGACCATAATAACACACCTAATTGTTTTGTACCACCTAGCAAGATGAAGAGTTCAGAGAAACTCAAAAGCTCACACACTTTTTCTATTCTATTTGTTGTAATACCCAATTTTTGATTTTGCTTTTACTAATGGAACAACATAACTAACTTTTTTTAAGTTCATGTTTATTAGAATTCACAATGCAAATGTAATCAGAAAACTTGAGTATGTCAAGCATTGAGAATACGAACCATGGACAACCACTGGAATTGAGAGAAGGAAATGACACCATCTCCCAGCCTCAGATTTACATTCATATCTTTCATTTGATACTGCAGTACACTAAAGCGCTAACATGCAGAATCAAGCTTGAAGTCAGAGGGAAGTTAACTGTTCCCAGTTCTTTCTACCCTCACTGATCCTGATTTTGAGTTAAATATTTTGAATTTTGTAACTTGGCCAAATATATATGATAACATGGAGTCAGTTATAATGTCCCTGCACCTCCAAGGGCATTGTTAAAGTGCCTCTAGGTAAGATGTCATATGACAGTGATTTCTGAAATTGCAATTCTTTGGTGTGGTTTTGCAATGATTATTTCTTACATTTCCCCCAGTAGAGAGGATTATGAGAAAGATGAACTTGATTTCTCAGCAGAATCTTATCATATCTCTATGCTTTTGCTGGGATTTTCTCAAGGTCTGTTAGAACAATATTGATCCTAACATCACCACTCAATAAGGCAGAGGGTTAGGTGTATTTGACACATAACATCCTGGTGTTTGATCTATACAGGCAAGTGAAATCAACTGGGAACAGTCATGTCTAAACAAAAATGTCCCGCCTTGGGGAATGAAGCTTTGGCTCTTGAGTATAAGCTGTACAACAATCTGCAACAACATGTGGTGGTGTATCCTCATCTCATAAGTGGGGTGTTTCTGTTCATGATTTTTGCTCACCTTCTCCACTATATTCTACCCACACTCTGGTTTTGCAGTTTTGTTTTTCAACAGACATTAATATTCTGTAACCACTGAATATATTGGGCTGCTAATGGGATTGTTTTTACCATTTAGCTGACTTTAACAGAAACACACACACCTCTGCAAACTTTGAGTCTCCCCAAAATGCCACTATGGTTTCTCAGTGGTTTCATTATAGCCGTATATCTGCATATAACCCTTCACAAGCCAAGAACTTTCAAAGTGGAGGAAGATCATTACTGAATCAGACCAAAGGCCTATCTAGCTCAATCATCTGTTTGATCAACCATCTACGGGAAGTCCAGGTACTAGAGCTGAGTATAGTAGCACCAGCATTGCCTATGCAGGAGATAGTGGTTTCTCAGGTGGTGTCAGCACTTTACAAACCACCAATTACAGCTTACACATTGCTCAATAGCACCTCGTGACTTGTGCAGAGCTTTTAGCACAGTACTCTGAAATGTATTATAGGAAATTCCCCAGAATATCATAATCCCTGCATTGTGCACTACCCCCTGCCTCTTAAGGGCAGCTACAACCTTATTCTCACTCATTCTCAATGGCAACCCTTTATAATATGCACTAGCCCAGTCCAAAATACCTACTTTTATCTGCAACTTACCACCATTCAGCTCATTGGGTGACCCTGAATCTTAGCATTAGGGGTTGACTTTAACTCCTATATACTTTTTGTACACAAAGCATCATTTTATGCTCCTCTATCATGTTTCTTTTGTTTGAGTTTTTTCCTAAGTTAAATTAGCACAACACAATGTGACCTTTGCTCATATGGGAGTTGCTCCAAGATCTTGGATTCTTTTGGTTGTCTTGGCTACACATTTTCCTGTTATACAATACCTTTTTTGAGATGTAGTGACCAGAGATGTACACAGTATTTCAAGCACAGTTGCACTGTATCTTTATTAAATGGCAGTATGGTATTAGCAGCCTTATTTTTTATTCTTTTGCCTATTACACTCATCACAGAATTTGAGTTTTCACAGTAGCTACACATTGGGTTGACATTTTAATCAAGTTCTCTACCACAACTCCCAAATCTCCTTTTTGGCCAGTTGCCACTAGTTCAGATCCAATCAGTCTATACATTAAGCTAGGAATTTTTTGTCCCTGTGTTCATCAGCTTATACTTGCTTACACAGAATCACACTTGCTATTTTAATGCCTGTTATTGCAGATTTGGAGAGACCCCTTTTTTGCTTTAACCACTCTAAAAATTTTGGTATTATCAGCAATCTTAGCTGCCTCACTGCTTACTCTTAACTTTTGATCTTTTATGAACATGTTAAAAAGCACTATTCCTATACAGATCCTTGCAGGATCTCCATTACAATCATTCTCCATTGCAGACTTTTGCACATTTTATCTAGATAGTCAATAAGAAACTTTATGTATTATTTTATTAATAAGATAACAAAAACAGTCCAACAACATCTGGAAACCACTCTCAGGCCCTTTCCGCACAAGGAAGTTAAAACGGGCCAAGGCGTCTTGTCATGGAGGTCGTCCGCACCTTGGATCGGACTAGGTTCGGACTATTTACCTTAGTTCCGCACGTTAGTCCAATCCAAAATGCCCCCAAGTGGTCCTCCAGCACGGTAAGTGAAGACCAGAAAAATCCAGTCTTTCAGTCTTCTGGAGCGCGCCACTGCGTTCCTTCTCACTTGTGCAGATGTGCAGGCTCACACCAATGCGAGCCTGAGATCAGTAGAGGGCGGGCTGTGGGCGTGGTCAGCATCAGTGGTTGGTCCAGACCCACGAAGAACAGGAAGCTGCCATTTTCAGCCTGAGCTGTGCGGATGTACAGACCTCGCACTGCTCCGATTCGCCCTGCAACAAACAGAGGAGCCCTGCAGAAGGGCTTAAGGGAAAGTCTGTATTGCTTTGAAGAGAGAAGAACCGGTAAGTAAGGGCACTGAGCGATTCACTCGCCTTGTGCAGAAAGGGCCTCAGTTTAGCTGGAATGGTTAATCTGAACGGAATTAAGAATTCTCCTCACTTCCATACCATTTTGTAATATTTTACCAGTGCTGGAATGCTTATCGTATGTTGTTTAATTTTTTCTAAAGCCATGTTGTCCAATGCAAGTCCCATTTACCCAGGAGTAAGACCCACTGTATTCAGTAGGACTCACACTCAGGTAAACATGCACTGATAATCTCCAGTACATTCATAAGATCAGGAAAAAACAAACAAGCTCCCTCAGAATTATGACTTGGATTGATATCAGTCTTAACAACATGGCAAAAGAATATTTTACAATTAATTATTTTACTGTTATTCTTTTCTAAATGCATAAGCCCTTGCAAAAACAGATCTTGCAAGTGTGAACAGAAACTGCTTTAACTTATTCTTGGACTTTTTGATAGAATGCATCTACCTTATTTTGGAAATGCACCCTTGCATGTGGTCTTTGACCAACACATACCTCGGACTTACTAAGATATTTTCAGCTCTGCAGTTCTTCAAGAGAAAGAAACAGGCAAGGATATTTTGTTTAAAAGCCCAAACAAAGCTCTAAGTGTTTGCTACCATAGCCATTACTGCCTACGTGGTGCTGAGTACTTAGACACAAGAGCAAAGTACAAACGTTTTATCCTTGTATTCAATAATTCAGTAAACCGGCCAGAGGATTTCTCACCAGCTCTTTATTGCAATTCAGACCGACACTTTCCCCCCTGAAAAGCCATAGGTTTAATAAACACACAGGGCTTACCCTTGAGCTCAGCACGGATCTGCAGTAAGTACTTTATGACAGATTTGCCACAATTTTTTTTTAGAAGTAGCAGAAATCCCAATTGTTGGAGCTGATACTTTTATCAAAGCTCCTCACCTCTAGGGTTTTATGTGCAACCTCTCAACTCCCAGCCTTGGAAATTGGGGACCGAACACATCAGAACAGCAGAGAGAAGGATGAAAAGACAGCTTTCTCTGAAAGAAGTTAATAATGGCATTCTGTTGATTTTGAAGGAAATAAGAAAAGGAAAGAGTTGGCATTTTCATTTAAATGTCTAATATTAGCTTGTTTTTATCCCTCACCCCCTTAATCACAGACTTTTTATTTATTTATTTCTCTCTCTCTCTCTCTCTCTCTCTCTCTCTCTGTTTGAAATTAAATAGGATATATATATAGTGTCAGGAGACTGGTATTTTAGACCATGGAGATGTGCTGTGTGTGAATATTGCTGTCTTAAACCTATATCCAGTGGGATAGCTGTGTTGCATTTCTTGCACAGAGAATTAAAAGACTTACAGAACCTTACAGGCCAACAAATTAATTACGGGATCAGCTTGTTTTGGTTGCACATGTATATGTTCTTCCTGCTCATTCTGGCTATCTAGACATAGCATGGGATGTTAGGCCATTTCCCCACTAGTCTGTTATAGTGCTATTATTTCACTTTCAACATCCTATGGAGTCCTGGGGTTTGCGGTTTAGGGAGGGGCATTTAGATTCCATAGGATGTTGTAAGTGGAGTAATAGCACTGTAACAGGCTAGTGTAGAAATGCCCTTAGTTACAGAGAATGGAAAAAAACTTCCTCAGAGTTGACTCATGCACCTGACTGTTACCCTGTGAACTGGGGGTCCTGGGAGGGACACCAAAATGTGCTCCGCTGAAGTTGGGGAAAATTAGCTCAGAGCACTGCTTAACGTTACGAGAGGCAGGGTAACTTAGCGAGATCTTGAACCCTATGTCTATGGGGTCGGGTCGAGTCAAGGAGAACACAAAGGTTGAAATAATAAATGATGTTTATTAAATACAAGCAAAACAGTGTATGCGACACACTCATACAAGATAACTAAAGAAAATAAAGGTTTGAGTGGTATGGAGGGATTTTTAGAGGGATTGCTGGTTTGGGTGATACTTCACCTGTCCTGAAGCCCAGAAAAATAGAGAGTGAAGCTGGGGTGCGATGTAGCTCAGCATGTGGAGCTGAGGGGAGGCTCGCCAAGCAAAGCGGCAGCAAGGTGGGATGAAACTCGGGAGCGATCCGAGGAAGGTCTCGGAATCAAGGGTTTTTATAAGGAGAATTGCGACTGCAGGCTATGCCGTACTTCGGGGAAAACAATGGATTTGGAGTTGGAGACAAAGCCTCTGAAAGGTCAGAATCTGAATGATTGAGTTATCGTAACAGTTCTCAATAGAGTAGCCAGTATGCAAATACAGAGTACTTGGGTATTGCATAGTTTACCCATCAAGCTGCCATCGTGGGGCAGAGGCTCTTTGGTAAGTAGCGTGCATACTTAATTAGAGTATTTGCCTGGAGGTCTCCTAAAGCAGTGAGTCAGCTATTTCTGGCCTGCCTGTGTTGTAGTTTGAATCTTATGGCTATTAACGGCCAAGCTTGTTTACGTGCTTGTCCGGTGGCCTCGCAAACACGTGGAAAGGAATAGAGAAGTGCAGCTGAATCGTGATATCAAGAGGATATCTTTAATATTCCCAAAGCTCGGACTAGCCAGGGCAGTAACATGACACATGGTGTGGACTGCTTCATGTGTGATCTCTTTCTGATATAGATATAATCTCCCTTAGGAAATAATGTATTTGCCACTACTCATCATGTTAACCGCAAAGGTTTATTCATCCCTGAGTATAGAAAGAGGCCAGACCTGGATATATTATTTGCATATGAGGAAAAAAAATGTAATGCATGAAACATACTCTAATTGTTAAATTCCTAGGGAATTTATGTGGAACCCAGCTCACAATGGCTGAGATACAAGTTGAGATGCTGCTGCATATAACATAAGCAAAGGTCAAAAGAACTAAGCATAAATGAAAGCCATTTATGTTTTGCGTTGCTTTGCTTCTAGGTAAGGTATGAACTATACCTTTCCCACCTTCCAAGTAGCATATGAGAAGCCCCTTAGGGCACATACCTTACCTCTTATCTTTTATGACTGAGCTTAAAGGACTGTCAAAAAAATTAAGGTCTGATAGGATTTATTGAGTTAATCTTTAAAAACTGCAGGAATATTTAGCTATTATGAAATTGCATTTTATGTACTTGTAAAATATTTTATATGCAGTTGCTCTTTTCAAGCGCTAAAAAGTTTCGTCTCTTCCCCAATGTACATTGTTCTGTATACATCTCACCTGCGGCATTGTAAACTTCACTCAGACACTTCTGTCTGTCTCTTACTTGGAATGCAACTTAATGATTCACTGCCTTGCTTTGACTAACATGTCAGCTCAGAGCATGTACCTTTCATGATGGTAGGGATTGTTTAACCTCTTAGGAACAGCAGATAGCCTAACTACCATGGCACATAATCTACCCAGATGAGAAAATATATCTGGTCACCCTATCTCCACAAATCCTTGATCCCCACACAGTAACTGTCATTTCTTACTGCAAAAGCAGTTATTTAGAGACTGCATTGAGGAAATAATAGTACTGGGTATACTGGACATCTCAACAAGAGAAAGTCTCTGTTCTCAGGCAGAGTCTGCTTCCATGAAGTGTGAGCTACTACTCATTTTATAGAGATTCTTATCAGAGAACCAGGAAATCTGCAAGGTTGCAGCACATTGCCTATTATTTGTGTGGCTTATGCTGAGTTCTAGAAATATCAGCATTTCTATAAAAAGGAGCAGGTTTTCAGCTTTCAATGAAGCTGTGGGCATATGCACCCTTCCCATCTCAGGTTGGTTACAATATTGATAAAATACAGGCAACAAAAAAATGCTCTTCTCCTTTCAGTAATCTTTCCCATCCTCAGATAAAACAACCTACTGGATTGTATAATGTGCTCCACCAATTTTACTGGAATCTGTATGACACTCCTGCCCCCAAGTTACTGCCACTTGCTGTGTGTTTCTGCATCAGTTATCTGCATACCTTAGCATTTACTTTGCATGATGCCTACCATAAATAGGTGGTTTTTACTATCTTTCATGAAATAAACCTAGAAACCTGTGTGAAAGCTCTATGATGCACTAAAATGAAAGCATTCAAGTCCTGCATTTTTAGCACCTTTTGGAAAATGTCTTGTGCTCCCTCTGCTGTTTTGACTGGAACACTGAACTGACCACATGTGCAACTAAAATTCAGCAGCATAGGAGAGGTACAATGAAACCCTGAAGCCAGTATAAGTGAACATGCAATGATTTTGTGTCCCGTTTGGGCTTTCAGAATAAAATGTACATATTTAGATATACTTTCAATTCATATGACTACTAAAACATCTGTCAAATATAGATCTTCACTAATCAAAAGTAAGTTGAAAGAAAAGAAGGGGATAATGCTTTGGGGAAAAAAAACCTGAAGAGCTCGTAAAATTGTTTTGTAAATGTCTATCAATCAGTTATTTAGTCAATTAATCCATTATTAGCAGCACACAAAAATATATAATATGTACAGTATAGCCTCACCAAAATGAGATCCCTCAAACAGATTACATTTTTTTAAAATAAAGGAGAAACATAGTAGTTATGGGACACACAGTGATATCTGTTGGAAGTCAGACTTTGCTAAGAAAGAAATTCCTGATTTGCCTTGGGAATCGTCCCAAATCCTCCCTAAACATAAAAAGGCCCCAATAAATACAGAAGGCACTTTCAATTAACTTTGGTTGAAAATTGATTGAAAATAGCATGGTAGAGCCCCACTACAGGGGCGTAGGATTGAACATTGTTCCCCTGCAACCCACAGTTTCCAGAGTTGCCCACTCCTGTTTCAAAGTAACTTTCTAAGCTCCATCTTCACTGAATGTAGAAAATGTAGGTATGCATAGAAGTGACCCAGAAAACCAGAACTGATCAGGCAGTTATTACAGGACAATATAAAACATCATTAAAAAAAAAACTAAAAAAAAACAAGCATGATTTCACCGTCACATAGCTTTCTTGAAGCAAAGTCAGAATTATTTGACAACAAAAAAAATCATATTGTCAATATTTTGGCTAAATCCAGATGCTTTTTGCCAAGGCTTGAGTGAAACAAGAGCAACAAATTTCTGAATGCAGAACAGATTACTTAAATGACAGCCTCTGAATTATATTTGCTGAAACCAATGGATTTTAACATGGAAATAGACCACATATTTACATGACCCCATAGCACAACTCTTAGTGATATCACCATAACAGTGATTCTTTTTTCAAACAAGCTAAGCTAATTTGACCTTGAGGATCCCTACAGCTGGGTGTAGATCACATAAAGCTGCTGTTTGCTTTGTGTAATTTGCATGTGAGAGTGAAAGCATTTCAGACTTTAACTGGTTGTAGTTCGTTGATGATGCATTTGAATGGGCTCACATGGGGTATGAAGGTAACCACTAAGAGTGTTCTTATGTAATATGTACTTGGAGGTACATACTATTCCCAAAGGTGAAGTAGTTATGAGTAAGTACAAAATGGCAGAGTTTAGTGGCTAGGGTTGCTGCAGCCTCTTTCTGGATGGTGTTATCGATGGCTAGTCCATCCTGGTGTGGAATTTTGGTGTATTCCACATTCATAGTGGCTAGGATGGTGTTTTCTGGCAAGTTGTGGATTGAATATATCAGAAAATCAACTGCATCCTTCACAAAGTTTTGAGTGTTGTTGACATATGGCCTGAGAACTGAGTCCATATATCCAGATATTCCAACAGTGAAGGTTCTAATGCTTGAGACTATAAGTCTTCCTAGATAGCTTCATTTGTCTGGAGTGTGTACATTTGTGTAGGGTGTGTACAATTGAATTCAATTCTGTACATCAGTGGAGAATTCTCTGAGTACTTTGTGTAGTTTCTTCAGATATTCATCAGTGGGATCTTCAGACAGGCACCTGCAAAATGTGGTGTTGACTAGTTGTCTCTCACCCTCCTGTATGTAGTCTGACTTGTTCATGATACCTCATAAAGTTGCTTGTTGATATCACAGAACAGCCCATGGAGCTTGAGCTTGTTGGAGAAGAAGGGAATAAAATATGGCTATAAAAATATTTACATAAAAATACTAAATATAGCTATAAAATATTTACATAGGAAAAATCATCTATTTGAATGCATTGTGAATAATTTGAATGACCAATATTTAGAGATCTCTGATATGACTGGACCTCTGATAACATTCTTGTACAGATAAAGGAAGGTATTTGTATCCTGCGGGTTAATCACTTCACATTTATGGTTAAACAATATATTGTAATTGATCTATTGTGTGTGTGATCCAAATTATTGATCTCCTTCCATCATGTTGTATTCTCTTTTCCTTCTTGGATCTTAAGAAGAATAAAAGAGCAGCTATGGATGAAGAGGAAAAGAATGCTTCTTGAATATTTTCCTTGGAATCATAGAATCATAGATTGGAAGGGGCCTCATTGGCCATGGAGTTCAGTACAGGATCCTCAGGTAAAATATCCCAAGCAGGTAGCTGTCAAACTGCTTTCTGAAGATATTGAAAGAAGAAAACCCCATGGCTTCTCTAGGAAACTACCTTTTCATTATCATCTGTTAGCATTTTGCTATCCTTACTGAACAGTAGCCCTACTGTCTCCTAGGTCATTCTCTTGATTCTGATATGCCTGAAAACCCCCTTTTTGTTACTCCTTGCTTGCCTAGTCAATCTCAGCTCATTAAGAGCTTTAGCTTTCCTTATACTAGTCCGCAAGCTTGGGCCACATATTGTACTTTTCCTTGGTGATTTAAGCTTCCTTCCATTCTTTATACATACTCTTTTTCCATTTTACCCTCCTTGAGTTCGCTGTGCAGCCACATTGGCTTTTTCAGATGTTTCCCATTTTGATTCTTCCATGGGATTATTTGTGATTGTGCTTTTTGCAACTTGTTCTTCAAGAACTCTCATTCTTGCTGGGTATCTTTTTCCTTTAGCATGTCTATCCATGGGATTCCACCCAGTAATTCCCTGAACTTCCCTGTTAAAATCAGCTTTCCTGAAATCCAAGGTGTGTGTTTACTAGAATCTTCTTTGCCCTGTCCACAGCTGGAAATTCTAGCATTCCATGGTCACTTCCTCTTAAAGTACCAACTAGCTTGATTGCAGTGACCAACTCCTCCCTATTGGTTAGGATCAAGTCCAAGATTGCTGATCCCTTTGTTCTTTCCTCAACATTTTGAAACAGAAAATTATCTGCAAGGCATATCAGGAATTTGTTGGAGAGCTTACGCTTAGCAGAGTTCATCTCCCAACAGATATTAGGGTAATTGAAGTCCCATCTAACTACTAATTAATTATTGCATCTTTGAGATTTCTGAGATTCGTTTCTGAAAAGCATTATCTACCACCTCTTCTTTGTTTGGTGGCCTGCAATGAACTCCTTCCACAATGTTGCATGTATTTATTTATCCATTTAGTTTTACTAAAATGCTCTCTACAGGACCACTCTGATAATATAAACATGTTTACCCATAAAGTAACTCTCTATTGATTTCTTATAAAGTATGATTAACAATTGCATTTAAATCCCATTCATATTTTCTGGGTTTAGGCCTCACTGAATACAGTAAAACTTTATTCTAAGTAAATATGCATAATATTGCTCTATAAATCTAAGTCATTCTTTCTCTCCTTTACCTCTCTTCATTCTTTTCAGTAGAATTGTATAGCATTACTAGAACTTTTCCCCCCTCCACTGTAAGTTTGCGAAAGTTTTTATTAATAATAGGCTGAGTTTCAATGCTTATTTTGGATACTGCTTTTTATAGTAACAGAGGTCTCCCAACATTTTATGTCTATTGATCTCAGAGAGCAAAAGAACAACTCAAAGCAGTCTAAAATAACTTTAAAAACCCTGTAATGATTTAAAATAGTGTACAAAGTATACACTGTATCAGAGTTCTACAACCTGGTCAGGGTTTCAGCCTCAAAAATTGTGATGAAAATCTAAGTTTTACCTTGATGCCAACATCAGTGCCACACAGGCCTTCAAGCGGACAATATTCCACAAATAGGGCAATAGAGCAGAAAAAGCTGTCTTGTGTGTCTCCATATTATCTTTTTATTTCTCCCACTGGTAGGAGATAGAGGAGGACATTCTTCACAGACTTCGGTGCTGAGACAGATATATGTAGGGAGAGGAGCACTTTCAAATGTGATACCAAGTTGTTTGAGTATTAAGTGTCGTTGCTAACACTCTGAATTCAGGACAGAAGCATATTACCATTCAGTGCAATTCCTTTAGAAATAGTTTGGTGTGGACACTGATAAATTAGACAATTGGGCTGAAACTAATAGAATGATATTCAGCAAACACAAATGTAAAATTCTTCATTTAGGCCACAAAAAACAAATACACACTTATAGTATGGGAGACACTGGATCAAAAGTTGAACATGAGCCAGAAGTGTAATGCTGCAGCAAAGGTGGCAAGTAATATTTTATCATGCATTAATAGAACTGTAGTTTCTAAGAGCAGGGAAGTTATAGTCCCATTATATTCTGTACTGGTCAGGCCTCATTTGAAGTACAACATTCAGTTCTGGGCACCTCATTTTAGAAAGGATATATACAAATTGGAGTAGGTTCAGAGAAAGGCAGCAAGGATGATAAGAGATACGGCGAACAAAACACATGAGGAAAGGTTGGGTGAACTGGTAGAGAGGAGACAGAGAGATGACTTGACTGCACACTTTAAATACCTGAAGGACTGGCACAGGGAAGAGGGGGCAGTTTTGTTCCCTGCTGCCTTCAAGGGTAAGATGAGGTCTACTGATTTCTGGACAGTAAGAGCTGTTTGGCAATCAGATTAATTTCCCAGAGAGACAGTGGGACATCTTCAAAAAGAGGCTGGACAGCTACTTGCTGGGGATACACTAGCTGGACTTCCTGCATTGAGTGGAGGGGGAATGGACTTGATGGCCTACAGGACCTTTCTAGCTCTCTGATTCTATGAATTGTCTGTGATTTTTCTAAAGCTTTCTTATCAGCAATCTGCCTGTTTCATGTATTGCACTATCTGCAGCCTCAGTGGCAGCTTCACATAAGGCTCAATGCAGAAGTCTAAATGGGAAATTAGCAGTGCATGAACTACCATGGTCAGAGTATCACTCTGAGGAAAGGAACAGAGCAGGCAGGCCAGCTGTGAAGTCTACTTGGGCCATGGGTGATAAGAACAGATCCAGAAGCATCCTAGATTTTACACCTGCTCTTTCAAAAATGCAATCCATTCAGGGCAGACTACTCACTCAGTTCCTGAAACTAGGGCCATTTCCACACTACGCTCTAATAGCGTGATTATTCCACGTTCCACTGGTCGGCCCCTCCCGAAACTGCAAACCCCAGGATTCCATAGGATATTGAAAGTGGAATAATCGCGCTATAAGAGTGTAGTGTGGAAATGGCCTAGGAATCATCAATCTACAGAGCCTCCATTTTGTCAGGATTAAGTTTCACATTAACTGCTCCCCAGACAGCCCATTACTATATTCAGGGGCTGGTTCAGCACCTGCACAGGCTCACCTGACTCTGATGACATTAAAAAGATCTTAGTGTATTCAGCATGCTGATGGTACCCAACTCCTGATGGCCTTACTTATAGTTTCATTAAAACAGTAGATGAAATGAGATGGAACCATATTATCACCCTACAACTTAACAACCAGGATAAGAAATTCTCCAGTCCTTTTCTTTTTTTTTAATTTTAGCCTACAGGGAGGAATGGAACAACTGTAATACTATATCTGTAACACCTGTTTTGCACAATCAGAAGCAATAGCCAATGGGATCAAAAGTTACTGAGAAATCCAGTAGGATCCAGGATGATAACTTAGCTACTATAGCTGCTGTTGCTGCTGCTGCTGCTGTTGTTATCCCACCTTCTTCGACAGGCTTCAGTTACAAGACAACATCCAATAAAAGTTTTAATAAAAATCTAATAAATCATACCTAGTAAAATATAAATCTAAATAATCATACTATTTTTAAAAAATTAAAACAATTTGAAAAATTCGAAGCCAATATTAAAATAAGCACTAAAAAGTCTGGCACATCCCTTTTGAAATTCTAATTATAGCAAGTAATCAAATACAGTAGTCTACCTTTTCTGCCAGTGGAAGTACAACAGAGAGGGGGCTTGTCTAACTTCCCTTGGGAATTTCATAATCTGGAATAGCAATATTATTATGACAGTGCACTTTTATAGTGGCACTTTTGTCATTTATCAGATAGTAGGCATAAGATGAAAATAGGGGTAACATGAAAGGAACTTTAAAATGTTTCAGCACCAGATTCAAACCATCATATTTTGGTGCTTAAGAGAAAGTATCAGAGGTGTCCTTTCCTATTAAGAAATATAGGGTCCAATTTAATGGCTATTCTCCTTCATACACTTTGTTGAAATGAGTGAGAAGTCTTTAAGATTATGCAGAGTAACCACCTAGAGTGGCAAAATACCTGGGATCAACCCTGCTTGAAGCTGGGTGAATATTTTGATATTCAGTCACATTTGAAACTGGAAAGTGTGTTAGCACTCTCCATGCCCTTTTAATGTGTGTTTCCCAAGAGATTATCTCCTAAATGAGATTCCTGGCAGAAATATTTGCAAAAAGATTAAATTTTAAGCAAATGCCACAAAATATTAACTGAGAAGTCATTCCTAAACTTTTCACATTGACACTCTGAAGCTGTACAGAAGAAATAGGAAGGAATATATTGTGGTCTATCAGTCTGGCAAGCAATGGCTAACACAAATTTTAAAGTAATACAATAGAATCCAATGTCTACAATAGAAAACCCCACATTTTCTGAATCTGTTGCATGGTTCCTCTACAACCTGTTTTAGTGAAGCTCTGTGGAAATAGCAGCCATGCTTATGAAAATTTAGGATCTGTATATGGGAACCTCCTCCAGGTAGCTTGCACAGAAAAAAGGGTGCAATTGTGCTATGTTTCACACAATATTTTAAGGTAGACTTTTCTACAGATGGGTTGACCTGTATGGAAAAAATTACAGCTTAATTTCAAGAATTAGAGAAACTGAAACAGAAATTTGGAAATACTTTGTATACTGAATATTCAGCATGAAATGGATTAATAATAGTAAGAATATGCATCTGTTTCAGCAGCACAATGTTTCACTTTAATACTAAAATGTATGATGGAATGAACCAGGATAAAAGAGAGATTCAGAGATATGAGACCTGTCAGTACAGCCCAAGAAGACTGGACATTCAAGGAAACAGGAAAAACATTTAATCAGGTGCTCTTATCTGATAATGTGATATATACATGCCCTCTGGAAAGAAACAGCAGCGTACTCTGCCCTATCCTTTCACAATCAAAATCTCCATAGGCAAACACTAGAGAGGGTTATTTCAGAAATGGCCTTCAATGTTTGTGCAATGCAGGATGCCAAATTCTGAAAATACTAATGTTATAATACCAGACATACTTCATGGAAGTCTATAATATTAAAGAGTACCTTCCTGAACAGCTTGGGGCATTCATGTGTGGAAATGTTTTTCCAAAGAACAGAAGCACCTGTTGAAATTGTTTAACACAGGGGCTCAATAAGTGGGTGCTGTTTGAAAAGCTAATCACACTCTGGAAATCCCCAAGGAAAGTCTTTGTAGAAACTGTGATAATATAGAAATGGCACTTAGTGAAGCTATTTGCCCTTGATTTCAGAAGAAGGTTATCAGGACTTAGAGAGTTACAAGAGACCAACAGGATCTTTGAACAATTCCAAGACTCCAAATTTGGGGGCAATGCAGTTCACACCTCCCATTTACATGAATGAGAATTATGCTTTTTCACAGAATCTGTTCATTTCAATAAGTCTGGCAAGGAGAGCCTGGTGGATTGTGGATTGTGCCATTTGAATGTAATAGTTCATCTCATATCTAAGTGCTATCCTGTGGGAAACATTAGCTAGCAGAAGAATATGGGTGGCCTAAAGTGCCTAGGGGCACAGCACTGAAATTATCAGGAGAGCTAGGATCTCTTACCAACTCTGCCACTGAGATTATGTGCAAAAGTTGCATGAGCTTATTTCATCCATGATTATTAAATTCCCCTTGATATGTCTGATCTAAATTTAAATTGAAAGGGGGATTGAGAATTACAATAGCCTTATTCCCATTTCAGTTCAATGTAGTTCAGGTTTATAGTATTTCAGTTTCTTTATCTATCCCAATATATTGTGTTACTTCATAATGTCCAGAGTTGTGTATGCAAGCTTTTGAGTTATACAAAATTCTCCTCAAGTGGAATGTACAATAATATTTTGTATTTTTCTCCTGTGTAGATAGAGCCTACATACAAGAGGATAATCTTTATGTAACACAAACACTAATAAAATGCAAGCTAAGGCCAGAGAGGAAAAAATAGCAGATATCTACCACACTGACATGAAACTATTGCCAGTGTAAACTTTTTAAAGAATCCATAAGCACCAGGAGGAAAACTGTGCAGCACTGGAGTTAGGGGAGCAAATAGATGGTCTTTAATCATAATCCTATCACTTCTCAGGATATGAAAATTATGTAAAACATAACACCAAAAGAAGTGTCTATGTTAACCCACAAGCACTGGAGTGAATGAAGTAGGTTAATGCTACTCTACAATACCAGCTCAGTATATCAAGGTGGGAAAGAGCAGCCAACATGTGGCTCCTAACCTCTTTTTTGTACCCCAAGACACCAAGGCCAGCTCTCAGAACCCCTGTCTTAATTTTTTTTTTGGTTGATTTGCCCCCTAATTGTCCCAAACCCTCAAATGTGAGGGTTCTGCTTCCCTCACCACTGTGACCATGGCTGACAATAGAGCACAACCCAAACCTAAAGTGATGCCATGTCACTTTGGCTTCTGGGGAAATGTACTCCTGCAGCCTGCCAGGATGAATTCTCACATCCACCCCCATCCAGTTGCCTGTCTCTTTGCAGCTACTCACAGCAGAAGTAAATAGCCATGCAGCATAAACTCAGGGTCATGGCATGTGCCTGCATGATTCTTATGTCTAAAGAATAACAAACACATAACAGCAGGAATAAGAAAAGAGTTTAATGGGCATGATGTAGTGGTTTGAGTGGACTATGACTCTGGAGACCAGGTTTGAATCCCCACTCACCCATGAAAGCCCACTGGGTGACCACTGGGTGGTCTTTGGAAATATTCTTCATACTGTCTCAGTCTCAGAAAAAGGCAAAGGCAAAGGCAAACACACTCCCAAAAAGTTGTGTGAAGAAAATCCTGTAATAGTTTCACCAGTCACTTTCCACATGGGGTTTTTAAAACGGTACAGAGCGTCCTCCAAGGAGGATGTCTGCACCTGGGAGCGGACTGGGTTGGACATACTTCACATAGATCCGCACCCCAGCCCACTCCAGAAAGACCCCAAGTGGTTGTCCAGCGTGCTTTTGAAAAACCTGTTTCTTGAGGTTTTTCAAAAGCACGGAGCACGCCAGATTATTATCTGCAGATTATGCAGATTCGCAGGCTTGCATTGGTGCAAGCCTGTGATCTGCCGGGCGCAGGCTTTAGGCTGGCGAGCTTCAGCGGTTGGTCAAGAGCCTCGACCAACCGGAAGCCGCCATTTTCATCCCCGGAGCAGTGCGGAGCGGCGGCCACACACTGCTCCGGAGCAGCATGGACTGGACCAGGAGCCCAAAAGTCCGGTGAGTAGCGTCACAGGGCGATTCCCTCACCCCGTGCAGAAATGGCCAAAGGCACACAGCAATAACAATTTATAGAACCATCTAATGTCCCACACAGCTCATACATCCCACCAATAGAAACACCTATGAGGAACCTCAGCAGCACTTACAGCTGGTACTGTAGGCACAGGCAATCAAGGAAGGAATTCACAGCAAAAGGAAGGCCTTGCCTCAGAGCTGAACTCCTCCTCCTCCTCTTTCTTCATTTATTCCAAGTAAGTGTGGAAAATACTTTAAAAGCAAACAAACAGGGCCATAAAATATTTCTCAAATCCAGTGGCCTACAGCTTCCTGTGGCATAACGATGTCCATTTTCCCAGGGTTCCTTGCCCTTTCCACAACTCGCGACATATAGTACTGTAGCAAATGAAATTTAACCCAGCATAGAGACAAATGGGGACCCTTAGGCTGTTGCTCCTCTATCTACAATGTGCTTCAGACTGAATATGTTAGCGAAGCCCAGAGGGATAGCTATAAAGGGGCAGTAACTGTTACAGTCATCTGAGTCCAATAAGTGGTTTGTTTGTTTTTAACAGAAGTCCCTACTACCACCTATTTGTTTTTGTTTTTTTTAACAAAGGTCCCTACTACCACCTATTTCAAAGATGCTGGGACGACTCCCTCTTGTATAGAGACCTAAATCATCTTCTTAACTTTCCCATTGCTCCACTCTGGCTCAGTGTAAACAGGGGCAGGCACGGATCCGTTATGCCTAGGACCATTTCCACACTGCACTGTTATAGTGTTATTATTCCACTGTCAACACCATATGGAACCCTGGGGTTTGCAGTTTAGGGAAGGGCATTTAGAATTATCAGCCAGAGAATTCTTTGGCCTCAGTAAACTAAAAACCCCAGAATTTCACAGGATGTTGAAAGTGGAATAATAGCACTATAACCATGTAGAGTGGAAATGGCCTAGGTTCAGAAGCAGATGAAGGGCCCTCCTTCCATCCCAACTGCCTTGGAGAGAGAGGAGAAGAAGCAGGCACAGTTCCATCATGCCTAGGCCCTGAAGCAGATGATAGGCCCTCCCTCCATTCCAGCTGCCACTGGCCTGGCTTCAGAGGGAGAGAAGAAGAGGCAGTATCTGCTGGATAATACCCCCCAACACTGCCACCCCCTTTCCTGTGTCTTTAGATTGTAAGCCTGAGAGAAGAAAACTGTTTTTTCTTGTTCTTTTTCTTTAAAGCACCATGTACAGTGATGGTGCTATATATATAAATTGATGACGATGATGATGACGATGGCGATGATGATGATGATGATGACGACGACAACAGGTGAGAATAACTGAAACTGATTCTGATAGGGTGGTGCTCCAGATAGAGCCATAGGAGTAGTTTCAACAGAAATGTCAAGACTGGAGTGAGTATGAATGATTTTATCAGAGCCCACTTGATGCAGTGATTTGGATGCTGAACAAAGACTCTGGGAGATAAGAGTTCATATTCTTGCTCAGCAACAGAAGCCCCTAGATGTACTTGAGTAAGTCACATTTTCTTGCCCTAAAAGTCAATGGCAAACCTCCTCTGAATAAATTTTGCCAATAAAATTTTGATAGTTTTGTCATAAGCCAGCATTGACTTTAAGGCAATAAGAGCAACCATCAATTTTTTTTTCTTCAAAGTGTCTTGCCGACTTGTTAAAGCAGGTGCTCAGGTATTCTAATATATCCCTTACAAGGAAAGTAAGCAATTACAGCCCTGGAGCTGCATTGTGGACCTTGACCCCTTCAGACTCTCCAACTTCTTTCACATTCTGCTTTCAGAGTTAGAATTGGACTTCTGGACACTTGCAGTTTTCTCCCCCCACCTCTTTTTTTTTTTTTTTTTTTTTTGACATTACTTCCAATCTATGCAGCCCCAGAGGGTTCCAGAGGCAAAAAAAGGGGGAGGTCTTAACCTGCCACAGTGCCCACCCCTGCCTTTCATGGCCACAGCATACCAAAAGCCTGGGCACATGGAGGAACTCTGTTAGATTACTATTCAAGCATGCAATAGTGACAGAAAAGTAGTGTTTCACTATTACAAAGTAGTGATAATGAGCTCACATTTCTTCATATGCGGTACCAGTCTTATGCAAATTGCATTCTAGGTCATTTCATCATCCCCATCTCCATTCAAATTAGGAAGCTAGCCTGGTTTTACACTAGGAGAAATGATGCTTAGGCAAGTAATTGCGTTAAGAACTATTTCCATCTTAACTGGTGGAGCATTTGAAAAAAATTACCCTGCAGAGGGTAATTGCCACAGCCTATCCAAACCTCATCTGGGAGTGATCTGACCCTAATGGGATCACAAAATTCCTCTACATGCACTTTCTAAACTATCAGGCCCCTGACTGGTTGAGAACAAGAGATTCAAAGCATATCCTACATAACATGTAGGGCAGATTATCTGTTGAAACAGTTCTATAGCTGGCATAATGGCCATCACCACAAGCAGAAAGAAAAACGCTTCTGCAGCAGTGTTACTGCTGCCTTTCCGCTTTCTCTGTCCTCACAGCTTTACCCTTCCTCCTCTTCTCACTATATCACAGCAGCACTAATACTGCAGTCTGCCTGGTTGCTCGCTTATTCCCTTCCCTCCCTAAGCAAAGCACCACTGGCTGCTTTGCACAGATGGCTCTGTTTTGCACAGAGGATATGCAGGGAGAGGGGGCAGGAGGGAAGGCAGTGGTATGATGAGGGGGAAGAGTGGGGAATGAGGCAGGGGGAAGAAGGAAGAGCAGGTAGAGGCATGGTAATATAGGGAGGGAAATGGGAGGGGCAAAAAGGGAATAAGGGTAGGAGAGAAGAAGGATCAATGGCACAAAGCAGTGAGGGAGGAGAGAAAGAGAAAAAAAAGGAGGGAAGTGAAACATCAGTGGGGAAGGCTTCTGAGGGAACAATGCAATTAATTCACCATTCCTGGTGTTCCACCAAGAGCCAGTTGTAGTGTGGTGGTTTGTGTATTGGACTATGACCCTGGAGACCAGGGTTCGATTCCCCACTTGGCCATGGAAACCCATTGGGTGAGTCACACACTCCAAGCCCCAGAAAATCCCACAATAGGTTTGCCTTAGAGTCAGCATAAGTCAGAAATGTCTTGAAGGCACAGAACAACACCAATAACACCACTACCACCAATGGTATTCTCCCACCTCTGGTGGCCTCCAGACTCTGAAAAAATGAACATGCTTGCTCCAATGGCCATGATATCCTGAGCCAGTTACAACACCAGCTCAGAGCTTACAACATCACATTGAGGCCACTTCCACCATAACAGGAAAACTGATGGACATCAGTATAACCTTCACTCTGTCTCTTAGGCCAGCGGATCTTGGAGTGTGGGGGAAATGGGGCCACAGCACACGGGGCTGTGGCTACAAGCCAGGACGCCCCAAAAACATTGCCGCCCCAGGGCGAACCGCCCCATCCCCCCCCCCCCGTCCCTACATGACTGTCTTAGACTCATCATAAGGAGCAAACACCCAAGACTAGTGTGCAGCTGAACAGGTCTTTTGGAGAGGGAATGAGATTCTCTACAGATAACAGCAGGAACCTGCCCTCCCTAACCCCCAAGTTTCTAACATAACGTACCGAACTATGTTGCTACCTCCACAAGGGATATAAACCAACGTAGTTTGTTAGTGTTATCTGGGGAATACAATGACTCCCATAGAATAAGTTGCTATGAGTGTGAAGAAATCCCGTGTTCTTTTCCTTTTCATTGGATAAATGTGAAGGAAATACACTAATCTTATTTTCCATCATTGGATCAGTCTGTGTTTTGGCAATAGGAACCTGAAATGGCATGCCCATTAGCTATGGTTGGCATTTGTACATGACTCTGACTTTGTACAGAATGACACTAGCAAAGTTGGGAAACAAACAGTCTCTGAATCTAATGTCAGTAATTCCCTTGGACAATCTAAATGCACATATTTAGGAAAGTAATATCCTTCCCCACAGAGCATGATTTCTGTCCCCCCCTTTCACACATACACCAAATATCACAGGCAATGTGATTATTGCATTTTGGAAAAGAGAATGACATGTGGTTTGAGTAACAGAAGTGGGAAAGAAAAGCTGCAGAATGCCAGCTGCATACGTCACACTGTAAATGTCATTCAGCACCTGGGGAGTGTGTTATTCTCTCAAGGGTTTGAATTTGACACCATATTGCAAGACTGGAAATGTGAGGAATCAGGAAATGTTGAGCTTAGGAAACAATAGCTGAATATTCGTCTTGAGTTAGTGGACTACCCGTAAGAAACATTTGGGAAGCAAGAACAGAGTTTACAGTGTTACTCATAGAGAAAGGAGGATAGGTTTTCTTTAAGTCTTTTCTTTTAATGCAGACTTTCAACCAGTCCATAAAAATTGCTAGCCACCTGCCAGTACATTTCTGTGACAGTACTTTGTGGTCTACATAGGCTATAATAAATATGTAAGATATATTATACTGTATAATAAACAATAGAACTCATACTGCATATGTTCTTACAATGAACAAATGTATCTTTAATAAAACCGTGACATATTAGCTACATAGACCAGTGGTGCTTAACCTGGGGCTCGGGGACTCCCAAGAGTCCATGGATCCTCACAGGGTCTGCAAAGCCCCACTTCTGTATACCAACAGCTGTAGCAGCAACAGTGATATAGCAGCTGGAGGGTTGTGGGTGCTGAAACTGCTCCTTTGCTTGCAAATGAAGGAGCAGTCTGGGTACATGTGCACATACTCCTACTATCATGTCCCTGACAAAAGGGACCCAGTAGGATGCATGTGTGCACAGCCAAACTATGACTTTGAAGACAAGCATCTGAATCCCCACATGGCCATGGAAACTCCACTGAATTACTTCAGGCAAGTCATATTCTCTCAGCCTCAGAGAAGGCAAAAGCAACAAATCTTGCCAAGGAAACCCTCATGATAGGTTTGCCTTAGGGTCGCAAGAAGTCAGTTTTCAAAGGGGGAGACATGATGGCTCCCCTGTCAATGGCGCTTGTTGCGTGCCTTCAGATCACTTCTGGTTTATAGCAACCCTAAAGTGAACTTATCACAGGGTTTTGGGGGGGGGGGGTTTGCAATATTTGTTCAAAGGGAGGTTTGCCTTTGCCTTCCTCTGCCACTGAGAGAATGTGATTTGCCAAGGTCACCCAGTGTCTGAGTGGAGATTTGAACCACAGTCTCCAGAAGCCTTAAAAAAATAATTAATATTTGGAAATTTAACTAAATATTTGAATATTTAAATCTTCAGTTAAGTCTAGGAAATTCCCAGGAAAAAACATATGTTTGCTGGGGGTCCTTGGTAAAGAAAAGTTAAGAACCACTGATAGAGACTATTCTATATACAGCTACACATGTAGTTGTTATAGCTACACTATATCATAGCACCAGCTCAAAAGGTGAAGTTCAGCAAAAGCAGCAAGAGATTTTGATAATACTAAGGCATCATTTGTGGATTTAAATACTACCTTTTGATGTTCATTTGCCAACACAAACTCAGCATTTAGAAGTTCCGACTAAACTGGGGTATCTATCAACACAGAGGAAGAAAAGTACTTCCAATTGATATAGGAAAAGGAGCATTAATTTTCTTAGTTTTTCCTATACCAGAGAAAACATAATAAGGAACATGAGCACATCTTAATTCCAAAATAACTGTTGGCATAAAACTAAACAGTAGTGAAAAAACTCATCTCAGAGGGGAATAACACATTTGAACAAGATAATCTTCTAAACAATGTTGGTATTTAAAAAGACAAATTATGGCATTACTTTCTGAGGCCATATCAGAAATGTCAGAAACAAATAAAAAATGTCGTAGGTCCTGGATCTAAATTTTTCTTTAAGGATGTAAGAAAAAATGCAACTTCCACATAACTGCACTAATTGGATCTAATTCTGGTACCAACTTGGGTGTTGGGAGAGGGTCAGAGAATAACATTTTCTCCCTTAAATATATTTTAGGAACTAATATAGTAAAGCAGATTTCCTATTTGGATGACAAGCTGCAGATGTCAAATTCTACTCTTTTACACAGCAGTTAAAAGGTCACAGTGCTTACTCTCCTTTGCATCCAAACCTTCTATGAGTGAGTGGCAGTTGGTTACTTGCTCTGTGCAGCCATCCAAGCAATATTTTGGATTATCACAACTTGTTCCATAATTGCACCCAGAGGTTCAAAACAACAAGTTAGCTGTATCAGGCATTACATGAGACTGCGGTTAGAAACAATCTTTATCTAATGGCAACGCATAATGAAGGATGTGATGTGTAGACCAATTGCCCACATTTGCCCTTATACATCAACCAATGCATTCAGTTAAGTGCCAACCAATAACACCTGTCCTCCAGAAGGTATTTGCACTCCTCCATGCAGGAGGACAATATTCTTCAGCTACGCCAGCAGCTGGTGACCCAAGCACTGTATCTTTCAGGTTGCTACCATCCACCTGCATTGCCTGAAGCTGGGCACTATCTTTTTAAATATGTAGCAATCCAAGTGTTGTTGGACCACAACTCCCATCCTACCACAGCATTGGTCATGCAGTCTGGGGTTGATGAAAGTTGGAATCAAAAACTTTGGGTAGGGCCACAGATTTCCCACTTCTACTTTACTGTTAAGTATAAACAGCTGTACATTATGGAACAGCTGTACCATTCTTCTTTTGGGACCTCTGAACCAGTTTCACCAGAAATATATGAAATGTGACATCTTAATTCCAGAAATAACATCTTCAGCTTTTTTTCTCATTTAAATTGTTTTTGATTGAGTTTTCTTCCTTCAGGAACTCCCACTTATCACAGACTCTTTTCTTCTTAGCTCTTGATTACATCCAGATCTTTCCCTCTACAAATGAAGTGGCCTTCTCTTCTCATCTGTCCTGCTAGAAGTTTGCTTGAGTTCCTGTAACACACTGCTGCTTCAGAGAGAATATCTTCTGGTCACCTGTTGAAGACAGCTGTGTTAGCAAGAAACAAAAGGACAGAGTGATCTGAAATTGTCCAGAGGAAGGAAACCAAGCCTTATGAGGAATGACTAGGGAAGCTGGGCATGTTTAACTTTGAGAAAAGAAAACTTAGAAGTGAGAGAACAGCCACTTTTAAATATCTGAAAGAAATGTCATATGGAAGATGGAGTGAGCTTTTTTTTTTTTTTTTTTTTTTTTTTTGCTGCTCCAATAGGTTATAGGACTGGAACCAATGGATTCAAATTACAAGGAAAAAAAATTCAGACTAGTAACAACTTCCTGATGTTAAGAGTTGTTTAATAGTGGAGGAGATTATCTCAGTAAGTAGTGGCCTCTGATTTGCTGAGGCATTTAAACAGAAGTTAGATGGTCATCTCTCTGGGATGCTTTAACCTATGGGTTCTAGCATGGTAGGGGGCTGTCCTAGATGGCTTTTGATGTTTCTTCCAGCTCTATACTTTCGTGATTCCAAGTGGTTGTCACTTCACTGGACGTTAGCCCTTTTAGCCAAAAAGAAAGAATAGGCAGAGAGGTAAGAAACCCAAGCCCCCAGAAGTTCCTAATGATCTTTGGTCTTTTCAGCAGATGGTGCTGAAAAAACATGCAGATGAGTTGCTACCTCATCAGACTTTGGGCTCCCTCTCTCTTCTGACCTTTCCAGGAGGTTGGTGGATAACCATTAATATACCCCTAGGTCCTTTATTTCACAGCCATTAATTAGTTCTTGCCATCTGGAAGGAGAACTTTTTAAAAACTGGGATAGCTGGAGTGAGTAGAAAAGTCCTGTTCATTCACACAGCAAACAAATCTTATAGGAGGAAATCGGCGCATGGCAATCCTACAAGCAAGGGTAGATTCTTAGTGAAAGTTACTGCTTTGGAGGAGAAATACCTCAAGACAGGTCTACAGTTGAGTACATGCACTGGGGTATTTAATTGCTCTTGTCTTTCTTGTGCTGCTATCTAATGTAATTCTGTTCTCTATCAAAGAACTCTTAAACAAGCTTGCTGACTGTTTTAGGGCCCTTTGGACCTTAAGAGATGATCATACTAAACTGAAACAAACTCTAGATTCATTCTATACAAGCATTGCATCTGCTCTGAAAAACATCAAAGTCCTCTGTTACATTGTATCTACCTTGTGGTGTATTCTGGCCATAGAAAATTGTACTGGTTTTTATCCATCTCCATTACTTACCAGCAATTCCAACCACTTGTGGGCTGTTTGTGGTCTGAGAAAACATGAGCATTAAGAGAAAGTTATGGTGTATTCCCTTGGGAAGAATACCTCTGGCGAATGGAAAGAATGTCTCAGGCTAAAGGTCCATCTAGTCTAGAACTCTGTTTCCACAACATCAGACTAGTTGGCTTCCTATACGAAATTCACAGCAGTTAGGCAGGTATGTATGTCCACAATAGGTAGCATAGGCTGTCTCTTCTTTATTGCTATTCCGTTCCTTCTCAATTCCCAACTGCTTCACTTTTTTGGAAAAGAAAAACAAGGTAGGTATAATTCTCATGAAGTTTTAGACGCCTGCATTTCAAAACAGAGATGAATTTTTAGGTCTTCCTTTACAAAACTCCACATTGTAGGATCTGCCAATGGATCATCACCTTCTTTTTCTCACCTAAGGCGAACACATTTGGAGCACGAATTTAATGCAACACATCCAGCGACTGGAGGTTGCAGTCGTCCACCTTTCTGAAAATTAAATCAATTCTACAAATCAGCGGCCGCCCTCCGGCTTCCGATCTATCCAGAGAGTTTTCCTGAGTTGTGCCAGACTGTCCTTCGAGGGAATGTCCAAAACCAATAGCGCGTCAATTTGCGTCCCAGGGGCGAGGATTAGAGGTGAAATTTTTGGCTCAGCTAAGAATCAATAGGAGTTCAGTAATTGGCTTCGACGGAGCCAGAATCTCCTTCCTCCTGTAGGATATTTATATCTACACTGAACAGGAGACAAACGACCCCTTCTGCTGCTAAGGTGGGTTTGGAAATGGGGCTTTGGATTGCCCAGGAAAAAACAAAAACAAGCCATCGGGAACAACTTCCTTTCACAGTTTATTTGTAGAGCAAGCAAAGAGAAGGCTACTGACAGCAGAAAAAGAAATATAACTTCGTCTATATTGTCCTTGCTCAGTTTTCCAGATCTTCGATTCGCCACCCCACTGGCCATCTGTCAGGAACTCGTCCTCCAGTCTTAGAGCAGGGGAGAAGCTCTGCTTCGGGCTCTAGCCAAACCTCCGTCGGGCCTTGCGGACCCAGAAAGATTCCAGCCCCATCCCTTACAGTAGTCTCGCCCTCTCTCCTTCCGTGGCTCTCCCCATTTTAAGGATCTCAGGATGGAGCCCTTGGTCACTTTTTCTAGTCAGAACTAAGCATAAGCTCGATTTTTTTAAATGGCCCTTTCACAGTAGATTCGGATGTTTTTAGACATTGGCCATTTCCGCACTAGACTGTTACGGTGCTATTATTCCACTTTCAACATCCTATGGATTTCTGGGGTTTGTAGTTTACTGAAGCCAAGGAGCTCTCTGGCTGAGAATTCTAAAGGCCCCTCCCTCCCTAAACTGCAACCCCAGGATTCCATAGGATGTTGAAAGTGGAATAATAGCACTGTAACAGTGTAGTGCAGAAATGGTCTGACTTTCAGCTTTGCGGTCTACTTACTGGTGGTGGTGCGGCCTGGCTGCTGTATCTTTTTGACCTTAAGGTGTTGTTTTTTTTTAAGATTTCTATTATTGGCAAGCCACCTGGAAAGAAGACTTTGACTAGGCCGTTTCACTTTAGGTAGATCTAAGAGCAAACCGGGTGGGAGAGAGAACCCCGTAAGACAAACACTACCTTCCTCAACAGCTTCACACTGAAGGAAGTGGCACTGAGTTCCTTTACATCCACTCTGTTAAGGCTGGGATGCCGGCGAGGCTAGTCAAGCCCAGTACAGGACCTTAACAGAGGTTTAGTAACCATATTTGCAGATCCTTTCGCTTCCTCTGACGCTTTTACTTTGAGGGGAGTGTCCCTATACAAGAAAAAGATCCCCAGAACATCTCCTTCACTCAGTTTCTAGGGAAAGGCTTGGAAAGTTAAACTTCCTTGCGTCTCGGCCATATACAGGTTTCCTTAGAAAAATAGGTCTCCTTCCCCTCCCCTTTTAGGTAGACTTACTCCCGAGAAGGTGTGCATATAACCCGTGCCTCAGCTGCTCGCCTTAGCTGCATATTGCTGCCTAAACTGGCCATGATTTTTGCCTCAACATCGTTTATTCAACTGCTCTAGGAAGGACCACAGACTCACATCCTACACATGCGCGTGCGCACACTTACACCAGCCACTCCCTGTAGGTTGCCTAGGAAAGAAGTAAGGGACTCAACACACCACCGGCTTCTCAGTGGCTTGTGGGCAGCTTCTGCAAACGGCCTTCTTCTCCTTTCAAAGCTGGAGAAAAACTCGCTTCTGACTTCCCTTTCAATCCCTTCCCCGCCGCCTCCAGCTTCAGCTTCGATCCCTCCTTTTTTTCAGGTTTTGGCACTCTGCTTGTCCCAGATTTCGAGGAAGGTGGGGGCCCTTAATCCGTCCTCTAACCCTATGACCTCCTTCCTTTAAGGAGCTTTTTCCCTTCATGTCTCTGGCTTTTGAAAGTCTGCTTGACAAATAAAAGCAATTTCCTTTCGGAAATACAACCACTACGCGGGCAAATGCTTTCTGAAAAAAAAGCGGAGTGCGCGGAGGTTCTCTTCTTCCAGCGTTTTAGAGAGTCTGGGAGGCTTGTTTCTTTAGATGCTTTCCCCTGACAAGTTTTAATTAAAAAAAGGTGATGCCGGGCCGGGCGGAGCCGGGCCGGGCCCGCAAGAGGAAAGAGGAAGGGCGAGCACAGGCTTCTGGCTGAGAGCTGCAGAGAGAAGGCGCCCCAGTCAGACAAGATAAATACTTCCTGAAAAACCTCGAGGACAAAGATAAAAAAGAGCTGAGTTGCTATGCTGAACGAGACGGAATCGAGGAGCACGGGAGAGAAGAGGGCGGACAGGCCAGAATGGCGGGGAGCTCGCTTCGAAGAGAGCCTCCCTAAGTGCCCGGAACGGATTCAGGGACAAGGATGTGCAAGACTTTATGCGTCCAGGTTCTCGTCCTACACAGAGATCCTCTTATAGACGCGCTGACTTAAAGAAACCAGACCCACCGGGCAGACCCTTCTCAACGCCTCTGCGCACCAGGCCACCTGAATTCTCCTCTCTTAGGTCATTTCCGAACTAGACTGTTAGAGCGGTATTATTCCACTTTCAACATCCTATGGAATCCTGGGGTTCCCACTTTAGAGAAGGCCTCAAAGCCCCCCCCCCAAACCGCAAACCCCACGATTGCACAGGATGTTGAAAGTGGAATAATAGCACTAACAATACTCTAGTGCGGAAATGGCCTTAGTTTTTGTGGAAATGGCTGCGCAAGCAGTGCGGGTTCTTCTTCTCCGGTCCATTTTGAAACAGCAGCACATTCCCTCCTCCGTTTCCACTCTTTTCGCCGGCTCAGTGGGAGGAACAGTGGCTCGCGTTCAGCGGGAGAGTAGATCACAGGAATGATTTGGTGAGTTCGAAGGAGAAGAGGGCGCCACGATTTAAAAAAAAAACACTTAAAAAAAAGCCTTGACTTCTACGGTCGCGGCGTAGGGTGGATCCTCCCCGGGACAACAGGCTAGGAAGGTGTAAGAATGAGGCCGGGCGGAGACCAGGAAGGCAGCCGCCCGCCTTGACGCACTCGCCCGGAGCCCCACCCACTCGAGGAAGGAGGCAGGATTAGCCATGGCGCACCCCCCCCACCAGCGAAAGAGCGATGGCTTGTGACGGCATTTGTTGTTGGGGTTGTTTAAAGCTGTGCAGTGGGAAGCACCAGTCCCTGCCAAATCACCTCCCCGGATTAATGTTTTCTTTAAAAAAAAAACCCTATTGGAGATACGCGCCCCCCCCGGCCCGCTGTGGGAGGGGATCCAACCTTTTCATTGCAACCTGGCTTTGAAGTCTCCCGTCCCACCCCCAGCCCATTCGGGGCATGCGGAACTGGCAGGTCTTGAATGACTCCTACATCGAAATCGAGCAGAGATTGCAGGGACGCACCGGACCAGATCCGGGTGGTGAGCTTAGTTTTCTCTGATCTGTGAGCTGGCAAAACAGAGAGAGAGAGAGAGAGAGAGAACTGCGTTTCATTCACCAAAAGGAGAAGGAGGAAGAAAAAAAGAGCTGGGGGGGAATCCTCTTAGAGCGCTGGGGGCGGCTGCCGCGGGGTAGCCCTGAGCCGGGCATAACCGCCTGTGACGCGGGTGCGCCATGAATATTGCATTAGATGCCTCTACATATAGGCAAATACCAAGCCCGCAGAGGCAAAACTTTTCCCGCCAATGCCTGTCCTTGCTCGGGAGAGAAGGCATCCTCTGCCTGACCAGGGTCCCCTCCATCCCTCCCCTTGCTTTCTCGTCTCAAGGCAAGATTCCCTTTGCACGTGGACCGGCGAAAGGACGCCGCCTCCTGCAAACCCAGCCGGCAGCAGATCCAGGAAAGCTGAGTCAGTGTCGCAACAACAAAACTCGGAACGTAGCATCCGCCAAAGGAGCAAACGTCTCGCGCTCAGCCAGAGTTCAAAACACAGGGCACGCTCCGCATCCCAATTAAGCCCAGACCAATGGCACGTGAAAGGACTAATCCCCTCGTATTTTAATTTAGCCGAGTTATGGATCTGCCTTGAAAAGTCACTCGCTTCTTTAAAAAAAAATATCTCTTTCAAAAATGCTACTTTAAAAATGAAGGTCATACTCATCTACAGCCAAACTTCATCGGCCTGCAAGTATTTTCCTATCGATCTTATTTCACAAGTATACAAAAAGCAATGAACTCCTTTCTCCTATTTAGGGAGGGGAAAAAAAGCCAGTATTTCTCAGTTCCAGCCGCACCTCATGTAAATCCGTCTCACCTTCATTACACTGGCATACTTTGGCTTAAACAGCTCGTGGATCACAGCTGTCTTTTTTAATTCATCGGCTTTCGTCTCGCTCTAAAAAATAAACAGTTTATTACTTTCCATGATTAATAATTCTATCCCAAGATTATTTAACTGAAAGTAAATTTTCATTACACCGGAACTCGTTTCCAAGGGTGTTTAGAATCATAAAGCAAATATATACGATGATGAAAGCATATTTATTTATTTGTTTGTTTGTTTATTACTAAACATAAAAAACCCTCAATTATAAATGAGGCTTTTAGAGTGGACGGAAAGGTATTGGTAATGGTTTGCGTTTGGGGAGAACATTCACTTTCACGAGCTACATTATCTGTGTATAGGCAGGAAAAAAACAAGTATGTTGTAGGATAAAAACTCGCACACTGCATCTATGTAAGATCTCAGTCCTGTGCACCCAAAACTAATCTTATAACCAACGTAATCATATACGTGTCTGCTAAAAGGCAAGTCTCACTGACTCTAACGGACTTGCTCCCAATGAAGAGTATTTAGGGTTGCACCTTAAGATCCTACACAAAGACATGGAGTCCGAAGCAAAATCCATCGTATTGAATTGGTTAGTAACTGTGGTCAGGATGGAGGTAAAAAGCAGAAACCAAAGCACACTGACGTAATTTAAGATGATTTTCTTGAATATGAGAGCAGGTAGTTTTGAACAGAAGTAGATTTGCTCGGTTTTGAAGAGGATTGTGATTTTTGAAATTTTCTATTCACAGTTCTATAATATTCTATCTAAGATGAGAAAGGGAAGTACCAACTATTGAAGCGCCAACTATTGAATTTAGCTCTGAAATGTTTGGTTCTTCTTCTTATTCCCCGAAAGGCACGCTATCACGATTTTCAAGGTGGAACGAAGATCAAGTTCATAACGAGATATTTAGTGGAGAGCGTCCCACACAGACTGCAGTGGGCCACTGCCTTAAGGTAGAATGTTTAGGATGGCGGTTTTCAGTGCTGCGCAGCAAGATTAGTTCACAAAACTAGCTTAGGCTGCAGTCTCAGTGTGTGGATTTACTCAGAAGTCAATCCTACGGAACCCAGAGAGACTGATTTCCGAATCAATTCCCATAGGATCGGGTTGCGCTATTAATTACCGCATAAAAGGATGCAGAAATGGAAAGCAAACAAAAGCACCACAGGAATTTTAGCAGTTGGCTTTCTCCCTCCTTTACACCCACTCACATTACCAAACCAGGCTCTGGAAACTTTTTTTTCAAAGCCCTTAGTCGCATCCTTTGAAACCAGAGCTTTTGGGCTGAAACCAACACTAAGAGCCTATCCTTTTGCTGGAACTAGGATTCAAACGCAAGAGCGCTGTATCCTAAACGCATTTATTCAGATTTTTCTTCCTTGGAGTTGCGCCGCGTTTAGAATCGAGGGATATAATAGATCTGGAAATCCAGCTGGACTTTTCATAAGTGGAAAATTCTCGTCTAAGGTTGAGAAGGAGTCGATAAGTCTGTTGTACATCTCCTGGGCGCTCCAGGTGGGTTGAAAGGGGATGCAAAAACACTTTGAATAAATAAAATAAAGCTACCTTCATTTTGTGACGCTAGGCAAATTTCGTGACATGAGTTCAGTGACACCGGCGGGTCGCCATTGTGTCTTTTGCAACTGAGACCCAATGAACTGGATCCAAACTTTATAGTTAGAGTAGACCTTCTTTAGTCAGGCCGATTTAAGTTAGCCCCAACTTGCTTCTTGGACTTGGATGAATCATCGTCGAGTCAGGAATGCAGCCCGGTCTCTCTGGGGAATTCCCTTTTAAAACTGCATGAGCTTTTCTTTGTAAATTACTTTATTCGAAATGTTATTTCAGTCCCTACCGAGTCGGCATCTTGTTGCCCGAATCTAACCCTCCTTTGAGATGCTTGTCCTCCGAGAATCACCTGTCCCAATACACAGACTGTGATGCTTCTTTCTAGTGAAACCGAGATGAGAATTCAAATTCTCCCTTCCAAAACCTGATCAAAATATTCTCCATAATATGTTTGCTTAGCGGGAAAGAAACATTGGGGGGGGGGGCAGCCTATTAGTGAAATAGAAAGGACGAAGCAGCCAAGTCGAGTTTTAGCCTCCCATTAGGCTTACTTTTTCCCCCCTCGCCTTTAAACAGCTGGAAAGTAACGTTTGGGAGACCATAAAAGTTGATTAGCTGTTGGGGCTGTTGGACTTGAAATCATGCCGTTAATTGAGAGGAAGGGCTGCTTCTGTCTCCCAGTAACCGCGGAGGTGTAAATCCAAAGGAGTTTAAGCGAATTAGCTACATTTGTGGGAAGTATAGGACGATATCCCATTTCCCTTTCTAGGTTTCTGTTAATACTCCAACTGGTATAGAATTGCTGGTCTTTACCGTCACAACAGAAGCTGTTGTGTCTATAAGGATTAACTCTTCTAAATCCAAGGAAAGACGCACGAAACTTTATGCAAGACCCTTAAAAATGACAGGCAGAATACTGAGAGGATGCAGAATGAAGAATTTATAGGGGGAACACACAAGTTTTGCCCACAATTTGCTCTTTCTTTCATTCTTGCTTTCTTGTCTTCAGATACCTAACTTGAAACGTTAGGATAATCCGAATTCCTACCATTTCACCCAGTCTCTCGTGGGAAATATATTTTAAAAGAAAGACGAGATTACTACAGGGAATCGGAACCATGGCTGTTGACTTGAAGAAGCATAACAGTAATTTTCCTTTTCTGCCCCTGACCCCCGAAAGTCCAGTGCGAGTAAATCCATGGTATACTTTTCCTTCTGGTATTAAAGGTGGTGAGAGGAAAAGTTAACTCCGGAACCCAACGGCTGACTTTAGTTACACTGTTTAGTCGAATCAAGGAGGCACTATTCTGATCGTCTTCATGCTCAGGCGAAACTTCATAATGTTGATTTGTGTTTCCTGAAAAAGTATTAGAGCAGTCTCATAACTGTGCCATATGATGATTCTATGGCGGAAGCCAGTACTTCAAATTTCCCTGTTCAAAGGAAATAGTACTAAAACAGCGTTGTTTTAAATGAACTCTGTTGGCCACATTGCTCCACAATGGCAGGCGTCTTTTGAAGTTCAACATGCAAATACTTAAGTTACTGTTGAGAACAATTATATTACATTGGCTTAGCCTGTGAGATAAGGAAATGATCTCGGATGATTCTTGCTTGACTATTTAGCCTTTACACCATAGAGAAAGAAAATAATTTTATCCGAGATTCGTGGGGGTGTGAACACAAAGAAGCAGACCTACGTGGTAAACTAAAGAAAGGAAAGATTAAATGATAAAAGAAACGGATTTATTATGGAGGAGAGAAAGTTCTATACATGCAAACACAGCAGGAAATAGAAGATCCATAGTACGAGGCCACGGATGATTTAGCAAAAACTACTCCCTTTATTGTTTACATTAGGAAGTAAAACTGATCTGAGATCAAAGTTTTTTTCAGTATTAATATACCAGTTCCCTCTTCCTCCTCCTCCTCCTCACTATCATTACTTGCCAACCCCCCCCACCACACTTCTCGTTCTGACGCGGGATATTTCTCCTTCTTCATATCCTCTGTATAGTTTGGGTCACCATCCTGTATATTGTAGTAAGTTGACCGGGATTTTGTTCTTTGTAACTTTTTCTACGGTTTTAAAAAATAATACCTAAGAAACCAAAGAGCAACTTTCCCTGTTTCAAAGAGAATTTTAAGGAAACGTTTTCTACTTCTCTTTTCAAGGCCACGCGTTTTACCACTAACATCGCGGGAGTGGGTGCTCAGACTGGGAATGAGGCACTGGAAAAGGTGGGAGGGAGGTCAGCGTGACCTGTGTTTGACACAACCAGGTAAGAAAGAAAGTCAAAAACTTGGGCCTGTTTTCTCCCCCGTGTAATCGGAGAATACTCCCCAAGAGGATAAAATTCCTTGTCAAAGAAACACCTGGCCTGACTCCTTCGCTTCAGGTCGATCATTTTGGTAAGACGTTATAATGCACCTCACCGAGACAAAGCGTGTTCCGCCCCGGTAGGAGCAATCCTTCATCCTAAATGCGTTGGTATCCCTTGCTCAGGCAGTGGAGTGCTGTATTTCTAGGCACTGGGGATGACTTCCAGATAAAATGCTTCAGATAAAGGTGCAAGCGAGAGATTTCTTTTAGACCATTTGCTTTGTGCAGTTTGTTATTGGAATACATTATAAGTTGTAAACCGCTTCGACTATAGGACTGTGCAGAAAGCAAGACAGACAGACAGACAGACAGACGGCTGCTGATTTAGAAACAGTGTTCACTGACATCCAAGGGATTAAGTTAAGGTATCAAGTAAAAAGATCTAATTTCTTCAGTACATACTCTGTCAGTCAAATCATACACAGCCTGTCTACTCAGAAGTTAACCTCTTTAAGCTCAGTGGGGCTTACCGCCAGGTAAAACGGTATGGAATTAAAGTATACGTGCGGCGGGAGTGAGGTGTATGTGTGAATGTGACAGACAAGGGGGACGGGCAGGCAGGGCCGAAGCGCGACAGGGCAACTAAGCAAGGATCCTTAAGGGAAAGGTCTTGCCCTTCCACCTCTTCAAGAGCTTTCCAGGGTGTTCCGAATTTCTTCCCTTTCTGACTTTGTTACAGAGTTGATTCTCTGTCGACTTGGACAGAGTCGTCGTCCATAAATATATGCCTCAGCCAATTCCTTTTTTTTTGATCGTATGTTATTTAGGTTTAAAGTCTTTCGCTCTCCAGCCTGTTCTGCTGGGTGTGTAGGTTACAAGCCGTTTGCCAAGTTCGTGTGGTGACGACGCGTCGTTTACTTTGAAAGGAACTTGTTGCCCTTCTAAGCCAGCTCCGGGCCAACAAGAGTATTTCGGTTGGTCATTTTGAAGAGAGGCGCATGGGAGGGGAGGGGTAGGTCTGTAACATTTTAGTCGACTGTTTCATTCTCCAACTTCACTATCGCTAGTATCAGACATGACCTTTCACCACCTTCCCTGAGATCTGAATTGCTCAGTGAAAGTGGGAGTGAAAAAGGAGAGAAGGACTACGTGCTCCAGCGGTTTTGTGGGACTGAAACTTCTTAAAACTATGTAACATATGGTGCACAACCACCATTTGCAGGCAGTATTCTCACCTTTCATTACGGTAAGGGGATATGAGCAGGTACGAAACACACACATTTATTTTAAATTCGTGTTTTTAACCAGTTCTGTCTATTTTTGATTGTTTGGAACGATCTCGGGTCATAAAGGATCGGGACTATAAGGAAGAACTTGACCAAGATCTGCTGACCCCTGCTTTTATCATGTTTCTCTCCAGCCCCAGCCCCCACCCCCATAATTTAGCTCTCAGAAAGATCAGGTAGACAAGCCCAGAGAGAATCTGGCCTATCTAACTGCTTTCATTACTTCTAACTTTCATTGTCTCAGCCAGTATATGCTGTTGGAGACAAGGGTAGTAGAATCCTGATACCAAGCGCCCCCCTTTAGTCCTCCAGTAGTATGCCAATTTAGCAGTCCCAGCCCAACTGCAAAGCAGTCTATACCTAACAGAGAGTAGGAACGTTTTGGTGTGCGCGCGTGCGTTTGTATGCGTGTGTGTGCGTGAAAAACAAGGTCTATGAGTCTCTCAATTTCCTCCCAAAAGTAACTTTGCAACAAATATGAGATAAACGAAAGGGATAGCTTAATTAAAACACACACACAGTCGTGATGATGGCTTCTTGATCGTTTGGACCACCGCTTGTAAAAGGGGGGGGGGCGTAATTGTAGTTATGCTCGACTGTTTGGGTTAGGTTCCAGTCCGAAACATATTTATCATGACCTAAATCCCTATAAATTCTTTGGAATTTATTAGCGGGAATCGGGATAGTAAATTGTTTTAAATTTCGGTATTCTGGTTTAAATGAGTTGTGGATTAGTCCAGAAAAAGTACCAACATATTCCACAGAGGGTTGCACTGTAATAATCGGGGGAGGGTGGGAATGCACTTATATAGAATCCATACAAGCGAATTTGCTTCGCAGTACCTTTGGACAGAGAAGGGTGGGATAGCAACAACATCTCAAAACCATGTTCCTGGTCTCTCTTTAAGTCATAAACAGTGATCAATACATTTAAACATATTCATGTATCTTATATGATACTCATATTTGAAAAATATGTACACTTTTTAAAGCTTAGTGTTTCATTTTGAAACAGAACTTTTTTTCTTCCAGTGAATTTCTCAAGATAAAATAGATAGAAAGTTTTGTTATCTGATCAACTAATTTTTCTAGGCGTTCCCCTCAGCCCCCCTTTCTTCTTTCCTGAATTCCCACTAGCTGGAGGCGAGGGTAGAAATAAAACTGGGATTTAAGCCAGACGAGCGTCAACTTCAATAATAGTTTTGTATCCAAACCTTTATTTATCATCTACTTTAGAGTTTATCTAAATATTTCTTCTGGATTCTCCGCCTGCAGGTTGAGTATTTCCTGCATCAAGATAATTTTCACAAATAGAAATGTTAAAGTGTGGTCAGCACCGAGTGACAACCAGCGTTACTTGATACTTTGGACAGCTAATGTTTACTTCAGGATATTTTAAGCTCAAGTCAATAACTTGAGGTCCGCCCTGCAGCGAAATATTTGAAGTGCAA
This sequence comes from Cyclura pinguis, assembly GCA_030412105.1. Classification (NCBI taxonomy): domain Eukaryota; kingdom Metazoa; phylum Chordata; class Lepidosauria; order Squamata; family Iguanidae; genus Cyclura; species Cyclura pinguis. Next base: position 127,745,202 of record CM059604.1, on the reverse strand, counting down.
CACCTTGGACACGTTTAATTATGGGGTACTAGCAAAGCCAGGTCTTCCAAGTAATTAGAAAATACTTCTTGGGAGACAGCCTAATCGCTTTCCATGGGGGCATTTCAAGAAATTAACCTCAAGATATTTGTTAGACCACAAACGCCTGAGACGGGGAATACTTGATCTCTTTGGATGCCCACGCACTGTTAATTATACAAGATTTTTCAATGTTGTCCGGGCGGATTTTAAAAGGGGAAATTAATACAATTTTCTGTCCCCGTATTTTCGGTGACACCAAAGCAATAGTAAAACAAAGTCATAGAGATGGGGATCTGAGTTACAGCAACACCTACTTAAAGGCTTAAGAGAAACAGATCAGATTTCCCAGATCGCTTTCATCCAACTTCCAAATGTGCACCTGGATCCTGAACGCATTTACGCAGGAGTCAATCTCCTTGATTTAAAAAAGGCTCACTTCCAAGTACAGGTATGTGGGGATTGGACCTGTTTGCCTAATGAAAAATAAATTCGTTTTAACATTGCATTTCCACAATATTACAGCAGTTTGCTGACAGGAGTTATGCCTTTACTCTTGAAACATTGTGCATTCCCCAAATGAGTCCGGCTGTCGAGCACTAAAAATAGCTGATCATTACCAATGCTAAAATATGTAACAACAACAGTACCCAAGCACAACACCGAACAACAGCAACGTACTGGATGAGAGTAGAGTGATATATTAATAAGTATTGGTCTGATTTTTTTCGTCTCCTTTTATTCTGACTCTTTCAGAGGCCAGTTGGAATCGTGCCCCCCTCTCCTTTTGGTTCGTTCTCACGTAAAGCAGTTCTAGGATTAATCATCCTTAGTTCTCGCCCCTAGGAAAATAACGTCCGAAGCCTCCAGCTAAGACTAAACCTATGGAGACTCAGTGAGAGAAGGGTCAAATATTTCCCAGCTGGTGGACTCGGTCCCCATGGCCTTCTGATTTCTTCCTCTCTGTTCTCGCCTTGTCTCTTTCCTAGGCTTCCGTTCCCACTTTCCCCACATCACCCCACTTCCTACCTCTCCCTCCCCCGGCTCCCCTGAACCTCTTAGATTCTTTGCAGTTGCAAGATTCCCACAGAGCAGAAGGCGAATCTGTACCGCCTGGTCCGCCCGGTGTGCGGAACGGCGGTCCCTGAAATCTTGGGAAAGGGCCGGGTCAGCTGCCTGGACGACGCTGTTTATGTTTTGGCTTCGTGGAGGAGAGGGTGTCCTTCGGCAAGCATGAATCCTGCGCGTCATCCCTAAGTCACAATAGTTTGTTGATGAAATCTCTTCTCCTTCTCGTCCCTCCTCTTGTGTCCTTTAAAGCCACACCAGTGCTCCTACGCTTCACTGACCTTTGGGTGACTTTCACAAATTCAAGACCAGCCAAGCAAAGATCCCGCGGATGGCGTGGAAGAGATGAGTATTTTTGGTTTTGTCCGAAAGCACAGCGTTTTGGGAGACTGTTTGTGCACGGGGGACTTCTTAGTAGGCCGAAGGTGGAGAATCTCAAGAAAAGGATTGGGTGGGTCCTTGAGGGGCCCTGCATGGAACAGCTGCCAGCATTCCTTTCAGAGTTTTTACTTTTTCTTTTCTTTTCTTTTTTTTTGCAGAAGGTTTTGTTTTGAATCATAGAAAAATAGATCAAAATCAACATGCAACCTATTACTATTCTCACGTGTTTTCTCGGCCCCCTTCATTTAATTATTTTGATTAAAAGTGCTTGGAGGAAGGGGAATCTCGCGTCCTGGTGCCTGTCAATGGGAAACCTCTCTGTTTAATATTGTTTTTGAAGCTAGAATAAATGATCAAAGGCTCCTGTCCAGTTTTCAGCTGAATGATTCAATTATCAGACCATCACACATATGATGCAGGGCAGTTCCTAGTAATAATAGCTCCAGCGCAAGCTGGTGATTTTAAAAACAAACATAAACAGGAATCCTCTACATTTGGACGTATTTTCCTGCAGGCTAGGCTTTGGGATTACAAAAGAGAAGGCTGGCTGGGGCGGGTGGGGGGGTGCGCGAAGAATTAAGACAAAAAGAGAAACAGAGAAAGGGACTGCTCCAAAATTAACAGCCTTTGATTCTTCCTTTTGATCCCGCACCCCAATAAATCGGTAGCGCGCGCACACACACAAACTCTCTTTGTATCGCACTGGTTCATTTAATATTATATTTGCAAGGAATTGTGGGATTTCACCCCCCTCTCTTTCTATCTTCCTCCCCTCCCCCCAACTCGAATTGTAAACAATATGGATTTATATACAGACATAGATATAGATATAAGCAAATCGGAGCTCTTCTTTAGACGAGGACAGAGAAAGAAACAGATTAGGAAGACAAGGGGTAATGAATTTACCCCTTGTTTAAAGAACGAAGGTATTTCTGCATTCCTTCTTTAAAAAAAAAACGTTCTCAAGGAGAGAGGACACTACAGCTTTAAAATCGGGGGGAGGGGGCAAACAGAGACGGGAGGAGGGGGGCTGCTCCTGTCATTTACTAGAGTGCTACTGTATCACGTGTGGAAAAGTCTGCTCTGCCATTGGCCAAAGGCACGTGTCTAGGATACCGGCCTTGCAACGTCACTTGAGGAGCTCTATTAAAAATAAGAACAAAAATCCAGAGTGAAAGTATTTCAGGTTCAGTTTAAGTGGCTTCTAAATTTATACCTCCACTATAGACAGTCAGGAAAGCGAGTCGCGGTGGAGAGTGCGAGAGTGCGAGAGAGAGAGAGAGAGAGAGAGAGAGAGGTTTCCCCCTTGTCTCATCTCCTCCAAAGCAACTTGGACTATTTGGCTCAAAGAGGAGGGCGAGCCAGAGAGCGGCTGTGATTGTCCAGATGCCTCGGTGTGTCTCAAGGCTGCGCTCGCCGGGCGCGGTGTAGAGAGAGCGAGTGAGAAAGAGAGAGAGAGAGAGAGAGAGAGAGAGACTTTGCTCTCCAGCCGAGCAGATGTGATTGCATTGACTTTTCCCCCCCTTTTGACGGACAGTCACCACCATTTTCCTCGGGATACCGCTGGCCTCTTGGCAGCCGTCCTCGCAAGCTGGACGCTAGCGAGGGCGGGGGCGGTGAGGGTGGCTGAGGAAAATCCTCAAGATGAATCCTTTGCGGGGCAAAGGACGCAGGAGGGGGCTGCCCAACTGAGAAAGCCGCAAAGGGCCGGGAAGAGGAGGCAACTACGGGCCGACAGAGGAGGCGAAGCGGCGGCAACGGCTTCCACTCTCCAGCCCGATAGCTCCCTCGCGCACGCCTGAGCTCTGGTCGGGGCTTGTGGGGCGGGAGGAGGGGGGCAAAAGTCTGGCTCTGGATTGCTCAGCGGCAGGCTGTGTGTCTGCGTGTGTGCCGCGGGAGGGGGGACCCGACCGAAGAGCCCCGAAGCGCGTACAAACAAAAGGGGGAGGAGGGCAACATTTGGAGATTCCGCGTGCAGCATGGAGGAGACTGAGCAGCGCCCGGGCGACGAAGGCGGCGACCAGCAGCAGCAGCAGCAGCAGCAGCAGCAAGAGGAGTCGAACAGCGGCAGCGACGGGGAGCCGAACCGGCGGAGGGCGGCGATGCTCCTGCCCCGGGTGCTCCAGGCGCCCGGCAATCACCCGCACCAGCACCCGCCGCACCGGATCACCAACTTTTTCATCGACAACATCCTGCGGCCGGAGTTCGGGAGGAGGAAGGATGACGGTACCTGCGGCGGAGGCGTTGGTGTTAGCTCGGACTCCCAGCAGCAGAATCTCCCCCAGCAGCAGAACCACAACCAGCAGCAGATCCTCGCCGCCAGGAGCCCCTCCGCAGCGCCGGTCTCTGGTTCTCCGGCCGAAGGAGGCGGCGGCGGCGGCTGCCCCAAAGCCCTGATCCCCGCCAAGAAAGGAAGCGACTCGGGCGAGCTGGAAGGAGCCTTGAAGTCCCGCGGTGCCGGCGGCGGGGGAGGCGGCGGCGGCAGCAGCAGCAGCGGCGGCGGCGGCGGCGGCGGCGGCGGCGATCTCTCGCTGAGCTCAGACTCGGACAGCTCCCAGGCCAGCTCTTTTCCCAGCGGGCAGCCCATGCTTTGGCCGGCGTGGGTCTACTGCACCCGCTACTCGGACAGGCCTTCGTCAGGTAAGAGGCGGCTCTTGACCTCTTCGAGAACCGGGTTCTCCGATCCCCTTTGCAAGAAACAGCAGACCACCGCTCTCCCCTCTCCCCGGTCGCTCGCTCCCTGAGCAAAAAAAGATAGCGCCCACCCTTAGCAAAAAAAAGCTGGCAGTTTCAAAGCTAGGGAAAAGGCGACGGTGGGGGAAAACGCTTTATTAGTCCATACTCTCAAACGAGGCGATTTATTCTTTTTTAAACAATAATGATAATTATAATAACGAGAGGTGGGCCACAGTATTGGGAAGGACCGAATACAGTCAGGACAATTCAAGAGCGGGAAGGAGAAAATGAAAGGTTTCCTTCGGTAGCCACACAAAGCGACCTCTTGGCACTTTGGAAAAACACCGAGCCTCTGAAGCCGAGGAGGGAGGTGATGTTTTAAAAAAACCTCTCCATTATAATGAAACGGGGGGGGGGAGGTCCCTTGGAGGATTCCTAATCTGCCCCCTTCTCTCAGAGTAGTGGAGATGACCTCCGGGAAGGCCAGACTCTGGGAGTCGGGCGAAGCCTTCGCTGGCCGCTTGTAAACAGGCCTGAAAACTTGCCCCGTCCTTTCCTGGCTCGCACTCAGTGGCGCGGCGGTTCAGCTCCTCGAACGGGCCGTGGAAGTTCTTGCCGGGCCTTTGGGAAGACAGAAAAACCCGCCGGAGGGCCGGGAGTGCGGCAGGGACTCCCGAACCCCGGCCCTGGCCAAAGAGCCTAGAGAAGGCGCCGCGAAGGGAAAGGAATACCCTGCTTTTATCATCGGGGTCACTGAGAGGGGGTTTTGCTTTGAAACGAACAGACCTACAGGCTCCATAAATATTATCTTCTCATTTGAAAACAATCTGATGGTAAATCGCGCGTTTCCCCCGAGATGACTTTTCAATTTATATCCCAAACCATATTTTATTGTCGAATGAAATCCTTGTAGATTCAGATGAGTTACACAGCGACGTCTCGCTGCCGGATAATATTCCCGTCTGATTCGAAATTTGCTCCATTGTTCTCCAGTCGACTCCTTTGTTAATATTTAATTATCATAAATCTTCACAATGGGCCAGGCCAACAAGGAAGTTGATTCCTTTCACAAAACGCTTGAAACATGGATATTCCTGACAGCGTAATAATTTTTATTTTTGCGTACAACGTTCGAAAATATAAAATGCCACCCCGGAAAAGAAATCTAGTTTAAAAAACAGATCTTTCGATTTGAATATGCCATTTATTGCACAAAAAAGGGACACTCTATACAATCCTTGGGTCAATATTATTAAAAGAAAGTAAGTTCTGCTTTCCTATTTATGATGTTGCCTGAGTTTATGCAATTCCTGCTTTTAAATAAGAGAAAAGTATATTTAGTATGGCAGAACATACTTAAAGAGTTTGCCGACAGAAATTCCAGTATGACAAAGAATTAGACCCAGAATGATTTGAGACAATTTCTCAGAGACAAGGAAGATAGGAAGAATTTTCATTTGATTTTTTATTGTCCCCAAACCAGGAAGTCCTGTCTCCTTCTCTCTCGTAATAGATTCTCTAGGAGATGTGTGCAGTGGGGATGGGGTGGCGAATGGCCCGATCTCGGTTATTTTTCCAAAAACCGAGACTTTACCTCTCTAGTTGGATCACCTTTTGGCAAAGTGAAAGCAAAGTTCCCTCTCCTCCCGCTCCCCCCCCCCCCGAACCCGGAGATCAGAATCGTCTTCTCGGACGATTTTACCTCCCCCAGCCCAACGCGCCCGCCTCGTCATGATTAATGAAGGCCGCAGAGCCGCCGCCAAGAAGCGCCCCTTTGGTTGGCTTCTTCGCTTGCCATTCCCGGGGCTTGCATAGACGTGAGTGCAGACGGAGGGCGCCATCGCGGGACGGCACAGACAGGAAATCAGGAAACGGGTAGGTCTTGCTGTGGCCTAGCCGAGGTGCCAGGTCGCTTGCGAGTGGGCGAACGCTTCAGAGAGAGAGAGAGAGAGAACGAACTACTAGGCTGCCCGCCGCCAGCCAGCCAGCCAGCCACCTAGCTAGCTTCTCTAGGCTCTGAATGACGCGCCATCAGCCCGACAGATTGACGAAGCGCAATTAAGGCCACGTGCCCGCGTGTTCTTAAAGCCAGCCTCGCGAGCGAGGTAGCCGCTGGGCGGACCTGGGGTCGCGGGGAGCGTGGGTAAAATGGCCGGAGGAAGCGTCAGGCGAGCGGGTCCTGCCTTGTCTGGCCTAAAGCCGGAGGCAGGGAGCTACCCCGGGTACTCTGCCTCCGCCCAGAACAAAAGAAGGGGACCTCCAGCCCCAATGCACAAGGGGGGAAGCGTTGGGGTTGATCCATTCTCCCCTTCGCCAAAGGGAAGAGGGGGCTAAGGAGTGCTGGGTCTCCCAGACCTCCCTGATGAATGGTGATTCCTGGGTAGCTCCTGGGCTTGCTTCCCTTCCTCTTCCCCGCATCTAAAACGCAAACAGTGAACTTGGGTGGAGGTGAAGGGGGGCAAAAGAGACTTCTCCGTCTAAAGAAAAAAACAAACCCTTGCAGGGTTGACGGAGGTGTCCTTGGCCTGGACCCGCCTCTCCCCTTGCCGTCCTCCCTTTCCTCCATTGGAGAGGATTCTGCGGGGCGGGGGGCAGGAAGCAGATCCCATTTGGCCATCTACCTTGGGAGAGTGGAGCGGGGGACTCCTCCGCTCCCCGACATCCGATCTAGGCCCTTTTAATTGGTCGGGGAAGCCCTGCTTTCCGGAAAGAGCCCGCGGTGCATTGGTGGCATGCGCTTGCACGAGTTCCCCGAGGGGCCGAGAGAACCAACTGGCACTCAGCTCGGAGAAGCGAGGAAGATCTGAGAGTTTCCCTCTCCCCCAGTCCCTCCCGCCCCCGCCCCCACCCCCTCACCCAGGGCTGCTAATTGAATTAAGTGTCCAAGGCTGGGCAAGTTCTGGGCTCCCTTCCAAAGCGCTTCTTCCCTCAACCTCTCTTGCTCTGTGTCTCTCCTTCTCTCGCCGCGGACGGTAGGCCCCAGATCCCGAAAACCAAAGAAGAAGAACCCCAACAAGGAGGACAAGCGCCCGCGGACCGCGTTCACCGCCGAGCAGCTGCAAAGACTCAAAGCGGAGTTTCAAACGAACAGATACTTGACGGAGCAGAGGAGGCAGAGCCTGGCTCAAGAACTCAGCCTCAACGAGTCTCAGATCAAAATCTGGTTTCAGAACAAGCGGGCCAAAATCAAGAAAGCCACCGGCAACAAGAACTCCCTGGCGGTTCACCTCATGGCACAAGGACTGTACAACCACTCCACGGCCTCGAAAGACGGCAAGTCCGACAGCGAGTAGAGGAGGAGGGGCGGGCCGGGCCGGGCCGGGGAGGGGAGGGGGAAAAAGGGGGGAAAGGGAGGGAAGGGTTCCTCTAGAGTTTATACAATGCAATAATTTAATTAAAAACAAAAACGAACAAGGGCCAGTGTATAAAGACTATACCAGCATAAATAGTGGGGAAATATTGTGTATTAGATATAATTCTGCAATATTCCATGTGTGTGTGTATATATATATATATATATATTATATTATATATTATATATATATATAATTTACAGGTAAGGTGTTGTAAAAAAAATCCAAAATATCTGATTATAAAATATTTTTTGATTTTTTTTGTTCTATGGAAATTTTAGAAGCTAACTTTATCAGTTTTTTTTAAAAAAGCTTAAGTTACTTTTTTATAGACTTAAGCACTGTTTTAAATGGACATTGGACACTGTTTTCTGAAATTCAAAATATTAAAGACAACTTTTGCTGAAGTCCAAAGATTTTTATTGCTGCATTTCACGAGACTGTGAACTGAATAAATAGCTCTCCTATTTGTTCTATGAGTTTTAACGTTTCTTTTTCTTTTCTTTTCTTCCTCTTGTGTTTGCCTTTGGGATGGGATAGAAGAATAATTAATATTCACAATAGAAATTATAAACAGAATATATAAACATTATATCCGTCTGGAAAAGAAAATTAAGAAATTAGAGGAGACGGGAAAGTCCCGAGGCATAGATTTATGCCTAACAACTTTTCCTAAATTTCCCTTCCTTTCTCTATGGAATAGGTGTGTGTGTGGAAAATAGTTTTTACAGTGGCTCAGAAAAAGTCGGTAAGCCAATAGAGACAGGCTTCGAGGAATTCGGAAATTATTCATTCTGCCGCCCAATAAGCGTCCTGGGAAAAGTTCAGAAAACGTCGCCACTTCCGGGACAATTTTCTGGGAAGTGAAAAAGGAAGAAGACTTTTGTTTTGTAGTTTCCGTAGGACGATCTTTGCCCCCCGTGTGAAGCCAGGGAAAGCCCCACACGCTTCCAAGTTTGCTTCCTTGTTGTTGCGTCCTATTGGCTCATCTATGCCCGTCCGCTCGTTCAGATATTCTTTTGCTTTACCCCTTGCTCGCCGCTGCCTTTTAAAGTGGAGTTCAAAAAAAAGCAGTTTGACCGGCTGTTTTAACTTTTCAGTGGTTCGGACAACCGCCCGTTCCCGCTCCCTGGGACATTTGGTAGTGGTGGGCTCCATGTGTGTGAAGAAGTCGGAGGAACGGATGTGTATCTGCACCCGTAGTTTCTGGGGGACGGACGGCTCTCAGAGGCTAAGGGGCCGTGAGGCCCGAACTAGCCTCGGGGAGGGAGCAAATGGTGAAGCAGGGAAAAGTTGATGTGAGGAGGGGCGATGGGGGGGGGCGCCGAGACGAGACTTAGAACACCCTTTCAGCTCTGCTGACTTCTGTTATGCAAGAGGGTATGTAAAGAGAGGGAGGCGTGTTTCTGGAAGCCTTAGGTTAGTAATTCTGGATTTTTATTTTGAGGGAGAATAATCACTAACCCAGGGTAAATGTTACTTTTCGTTCCCAAAAATCTGAAAGATTTTAAACTGAGCACGTACCCAGTGAAGAACTGTGAAGGATTTGTCAATGGCATTACAGTTTGGGGATTTGACCTATCGCCCCTTTTCTTGTCCTAGTAAATAAAGGGGGGGGGGATGCACGGTTCTAATGAGAAATACAGTGCAGTTAAGTATTTGTATTTTGTTTAGAACTCCATCCCACGTCCTCCAGTCCCGCCACCTTTGTGGGAGGAGAAGAGTATCCTCAAAGTTGGCTACAGTCATATGAGCCCCGCGTGGGGGCTGCTGTACGATGGTGCAGGACGGTATCTCCCTTGCTTATTGAGGGTGAACTTCTCGCTTTGCCTTAAAACCTCTCCTTATTTCACAATTATAGCAGACATACATTGTACATACTGGTATTCAATTCGTGAAAGAAAGAAAGAAAGAAAGAAAGAAAGAAAGAAAGAAAGAAAGAAAGAAAGAAAGAAAAGTCTTAAATCTACACTGTAATTTTAAATTCGGGATTAACTATCGGCTGCTTAGGAGACAGGATTCAGTGACATTGCCTTTTACGAACAAAGCGAAGGTGTTTTGTCCCCCCAGTTTATAAGACCTGTGCATTTTACAACTTGCAGTATCAAATATTTATTATCTTATGAAATATGAATGTTTCTATTTACAACTGTGGTCTCAAAATTGTGAACATTTTCACTGCATTTTGTGTGTTTAAATCTTTGAAGACTGCATTAAATAAAAAAACCCAAATTTATTACGAAACCTACAATGCGTGCATCAGAACCTTGGTGTAAAACAATACAGTGCTTAAAGTGCATTTCTGAGTCGCAGGGGAATTATAGGTGTAAAAGAGTTGTGACCATCAGTTTAGGAGAAGAACAATTTTCTACAAGATGGTTAATCGATCTTTTGAATAATTAAGGAAGTGTAAACGATTCATCTTTACAGGGGAGAACACCTACCAAACTTTATAACATCAGAACTTCAGAGCATTTATGGTTAGAAATAAACCAGGACAATAACATGTAATACATACAACTAAACAGTTTTATTTTTTTCTGATAAATATGTACACATGTGAACACCTGGAAAAGTGGTTTGGCATAATTCTATGCCTTACTTGGGAGTAAGTCCCATTTTACTTAATAGAATTTAAGTAAAATAGAATTTACTTATGTGTGGACGTGCTTTCGATTCCACTAGAAAATAATACTTGGGAGTTATTGTTAAACAAGCTCAAATGAGTAATGACAATAACACTCAATTGCATGTCCTGTCTCCAAACTCAAACCCACATAGTTCATTTGCTTTAGTAGAATATAGGAGAAGTCATTTCGAATATGTCAGCCAAACTTTCTATAGTGACTATATAAAAAATAAAGAAGTAGTAGGAGTTCTGGATCTAAACTGCATTACTAAGAATTATTAATGATGTGGTGCATCATAGATATTAAGTACTAATGATATTATAGAAAACATTAATATGTTAGATAAAATTCTAAAAATAAATCTGATTTCAAAATAAACCATACAAATAACATAGAATGTTTTAAATAATTGCAAAATTTATTGTAATTTTCTGAAACAAGTAAAAGAAGTCAACAATGTATGCAAACAAATATTCCTAACGGGCTCAGTTGACACATCAAACTCAACTATTGTACACAGAAAGTAGGAATTTTGAGGAAAGGACTAAACAACCAGTTCTGACACATTCTTGCTGGGAAACATCAGATTTTTTTCAGAAAATATTTTTAGATATTTTGCATTATCAGTACCCGAAGTCAATACAAAGTTAGGGCACCAAGCCACCGAACTATATACCCATCGAGTCACAAATGTGTAACGGCGCACCTTTAGGTTCCAAAGAGATCGGCGAGATAGAGTCTGTGCCCCCTGATCACAGAAAAGTTTATTTACACGTAAATAAGTTCCACTAAGTTAAAGAGGCTTACTGACAAACAACTGTTTGAATGACTGCAACCTTACAGAAAAAAAGATGCCAGAATCTCTTGCCATTTGGTACTGGAAATCCCTCCACACTTCAGTTTCTCAAAAGTTAACATGTTATCCGAACCATCAGCAGCAGCCGAAGGAGCAGAGAACGTTTTCATACAACCTACTCTGATGAATAGAAAGTTCAGCTCTGCTTCCGGTTACTTTAATAGGAAAGTATGAGTAAAAAAGAGGCTAGGCCCGAGGGCCCGTCCTGAATGTGAGTGTGTGTGTGTGTGTGGGGGGTTAGACTTACTCCTATTTCATCCCCTGTAACACTAGATTTGGATAGAAGCGAAAATGACATTACATTTAAGAGTTTACAAAGATACGTATTTTCATGGATAGAATTACTACCTTCACGTCTATCAAACAGCGTCACAGTTGCAAAGGCCTCTGTGTTACCGTTGAAAATATGCTGAATTTCTCGATCTTAAGAATGTACTGGTTTTAATGTGGGGGTGTCCATACAGACCACTATGCACTTAATCCACTCCATCTACAACCCAGTCAGACTGGCCATTTGTATTAGCCTAGTTTTAGTTCCATGAAATCAGTGGGGCTAAACTGCCTTCCATCCTACTTCGTCCCTTAACTGGGCTGAGGCCCCTAGGGAAGCAGATTAGAATTTAGCTGAGATGAACTTTTTTGGTTTGTTTTTTAGAAAAGCTTTAGTGGTCCAGGATTTTAACTGAATTCTCTTTATAAAAAAAATTTCTTAAAAAACACATCATGTCACTTCCTACAGGACGCATTATAAGAAAATGGATATCAGATATTAATTATTTTTGCTGTTATATTAGGTAGTATAGGAAACCATAGTTCAAAAGCACAAAATATGCAGTTAAGCTTCTTATGGACCTTAACTTTAGGCAAGTACCTTGTTCCATAGGCAATTTTTTTTTTCAACGTCGCAATCTGGGGAAGAATCATTCCATAGTAATAATATTGCAATCTCTAACGTCCCACTCAAGCAATATTCCACATCATTCCCAGGCACTATATATGCAAATGTTCTTGCCTTATTGTGCCATAGGTATAAGATTTAAGGGACAGATTGTTGACTATTTACATTAGTGTATTCTTACGAAAGGTAATAGGACTACTTCTGACTGAATGGTCAGTGCGTAGCCCCCTTAGAGGGCGAAACAATTTAGCAATCTCGGGCTTGTGGCAAAAAGTCACTCTGCATCCTGCTGATTTAATATCCGACCTGTCTATCCAGTCTCCGCCCATGCAGCTCTCCAAAGTGCCCCCGGGATATCTGGATTTTTAGACAAGCATCTCTGATTATCAGATGCTCAGGAGATGGATGGTTCAGATATCTGTGTTGCAAAGATGGCTCAACTGAATTTGATAAACATTCAGCCTGATTTCCGCAAAGCAATCAATTAGCATACACATATGAAATCTGTGAGTGGTTACGACGTTTTCCCACTTCCGGTGAGGACGAAATGCCTTTACTGTATTCACATGAATAAAAGAAAAGGATGAGCCCAGGCGCTGATAACCCGAAACTGGGCTGGAAAAGATATTCGAAAACTCTAGTCCCTGCTCACAAGCGGAGCATTTTATTTGACTTGCCGGTTTTAACATTCTAACGGTGGATCGTATTTCATACTCTTGGAGCGTTTCTAGACGCCTATTGGAATAAGAAGGTGCGGAGAAGTCCTCACAGTTCTCTAACTGAACCTACGAATCAAAGATTCACCAGCACCGGGCTACTTCTCCCACAGTAATTTCCAAATATCTAAATATGACTAAATGAGAATGCTATTGTTGCTGTTGTATGCTTTAAAACTGTTTCCGACTTACGGCGCCTCTAAGACGCCTCCACCACTGGTTTTCTCGGCCAGATATCGGGGGTAGGGGTGTGTCTTTGCCTTCCTCTAAGGCTGAGAGAATGTGACTTGCCCAACACTGGTCTCCAGTGTCGTGGTCCGACGCTCAAACCACTTCACCACGCTGGCTCCCTCCTGAAAACGGGCCCACAGTTAAGATTAGAACAAGCTGGCACCAGAAAGAAAGTCGATGGAGGTCCAGATGGACTTCCCGAAAATTGTTGTGGTGGGCAGAGAAGCCCAGCTGAGGGGAGACGGCCATCCCTCAAGCAGCCCCCTCAAACCCTTGTGAGCTTAAGACAAAGGTACCGTTTCTTGCCTACCCTTTCCTCACCCTTGCAATTCTTCATACCTGCTATTACTGGTGGGGGATTGCAATACCCAATACAGCTTACTTAGCGGGGGGGGGGGAGGATAATGATCGCCTAGTATTAAAAGAGTCATATTTAAATCAAAAGGGCTGGATTATGTATTGTAACCTGGATAGACTGGCTTCTTGCGCTATTTTAAGAGCACTGGAAGATCATTTTTTTCTTGACCAGCTCGAGTTCAATTTGAACTCCTCTTAGTATTAAGAAAAGGAAAGTATAGTGATCGCCACTTCAGTGATTTCCCATCTTATCCGAGCCACAGTGTCTGTAACTTAAAAGAGGACTAAAATATTTCTCTTCTTTTGAACTCATACTGGCACCTTCCTTCTCGTTGCTGCACTGGTGGTTGCTCTGTCTCCTTTATAGTTGGATGGTAGCGCAACGTCAGGGTTACAGACTTTACACGGACCCTAATTGCACAAAGATCTACACTTGATATTATTCTCACCAGGCTATAGTAATAGTCTGCTGAAAATGCACCGATAATTTGTCCTGCTCTGAAAGATTTTGGGAAAAAGGGACGTTCAAGAACAGGTCAGACGCTCGGGTGCGAAAGTACCATTACTCCAAACACCAGCGCGGATCTTTCCACGGGTTTATATGGGCATACCCATTTTTAAAGAAAATCTATTCTCTTCCTGGAGCGTTTTTTGGGTGAAGGAGCGGCCGCCTCGACAGGCTTTTCCTTCAAGCTTTGACAAAAGCCACCGTAGCGCGGCAGACCCCACCATCTTTGCGGGACATCTCCGCACTATTCTGTCCCCCTTTTAATCTCGAGAATTCAGCCACCGGATTGCAGAGGGCTTCCTCCGCCTTGACTTGGTTCCCTGGCAAAGGGCACTATGGAGCTGTGGCACTGGCGACCGGCGTTCCAGTTCTACTTGGTTCTACGTGCGTTGAATAATCCCGACGGCCTTCTTCCCTTCAATACGCCATGTTGTTGTTTTTTGAAAAAAAGATCTTCAATTTTTTGTGGATTGGGAATTGGGTCCAAGTTTCCAGACCCCTTCATAGCCTTTCTTTCAAAAAGCTTCTCCATCCCAAGCCTCAAACCTCAATTCTCCCCTTTTGCCTCATGAACTTTACACGAACTTTGCAGTGGTGTAAGAATACTCTTCAGCAAGTACCTCAGTCAAAAGAAAAATGCACACTCCCACAAAAGATTCCTTTTTTTCTAAATAATTATAGGTGGGGGGAGCATTTGCAATGTTGAGGTAGTTACCAATAAGCCAAGACAAGCTCTACAATAGGAAACACAACATTCAGGGCCCACCTACTTTATGGTTAACTTGTGGTTTCACTTACCTATCTTCATTGCTATTTGTGTTATGTGCCTTCAAGTCTCCAGTAACTTATTGTGACCCCAGGAATTTCATAGGGTACAGGCAAGAAATACTCAGAGGTGGTTTTGCCAGTGCCTTCATCTGAAATACAGTCTAGAAGATCTGAACATGAGGACAGAAATCAGCTACTGATCTCCCTGCCCTTTTGTTAGGCCCTTGACCAAATACTTCATTTCTGTTACCATCTCAGATTTTAGCTCAGAGCAGTTGGATCTATATATCCCTCACTAATCAAAGGTCATAATTGTCTGACTTCCATTTTTACTGAAGCCACTAAGTGTTTTGCCATGGTTAGAATTGTGATGCATTGTTTGAACCCACAAGTAGAAGTAAGTATTAAAACTTTCCTTCCCTCCAGCAATCCTGAAGCTAAATAATAATTAAAAAGGAAGGAAAGATGGAGTTCATGAACACATGTATACAGAGAAGCCTAGATCATTTCATACCACTTTCTGTCTTTCATCTGTTAGTGACTACAACTGTAATAATGCCACCAGAAGCTGTTCCACTCCCCACCCCCCCAATGGAGCTGGGTCTAAGTAACCCTTTTATATGTAATTGGTGTTCCTATAGCTAAAACATAATAGGCTTTGATTACATGCTAAATAGAATCAAATGTAATCCTTGAGTTAATTATGTGGAGATAATTTTATAATTATATCAATTCAATTTAAAAAGCAATGCATTGTAACGTCACTTTCTAAATGGGGAGTAATGACTCCAAATAAAATTCTCATTAATTTGAAGTATCTCAAACTCACATCAGGCTTCCTTTCTCCCAACTCCCATCTCTCTTAAATAGCAAATGGGAACATACATTTATCTCATCTATTGTCACATTACCTGTCTCTGCTCATATCTAGAAAGTGGAAAACACTGGAAAATCGCAGACAAAGGAGGCTGTCTGAGAAGAGCACTTCCCAGCATTGACCTGCTCTCAAATGCTAAAGAAGCTGATCTGCATTTCTATTCTGCCCAGCTTGTATGTGGAAGTAACGCCCAACGGTCACTGACTTGATGAGCTGGAGAGAGAGAATGTGCTTGTGTCTCACAGACACTCTAACTTACTATGAATAGAGTCGATGGCCAGAAGACTGGGGTGAAGGTCAAAGCCTATGTCACAGCTGCAGGTGGCTCATTTCCTCTCCCTTCACCCCCTTCCTCCTCCACAAAGCCATCTCACACCTTTGGGGCAGGGGTGCCCATTTTTCCCCTCAAGTATGAGGGAATTGGCTTTAAAGATGCATGGTAATCTATCCTGAACAACACATAGACAAATCGTCAAAATAATTGCTAACTACTGAGAAAATTTTGTATGGAGAAAAAGAAAGAGAAGAATAACTATTTGTCTGATATAAATAATCTCACAGGGAACTAAATTAAAAATTCCCTCCTGGTCCTACTCTGTGGTGCCATAAACCTGCTTGAACACCACAGTATCACCAGAGGATCTTTCAACTTTATCTCTATACAAGAAGCCAAGTAGTATGAAAGCACCATGAGAGATAGTAAGAGGTGCTCAGGTTCAGAAAAGAAAAATCAAGCAGCAAAGAACTTAAATATCAAAGTCTATAAACACAAATGATCTGTAGTTCCATGCTACAATTTGTATCACAATCACCTAAGAGAATACAATAAAGATCAGTTTATACAAATCTCTATAGACACTAAAAACACCTGCATAAGTTTTTTTTTTTTAAAAAAAAACATTATTATTGCTAAGTCAAGGGTTGGAGCTTGCTGCCCCTTTTCAAGTAAAGATTTAAGCATCCTTTCCCTTCCCCCATAGAATTAGTTCATCCGTACCTTTTTTTAAAATGCTTCCTAGTCAAACTTGAATATGCAATGAAGCTCCAGAGCTTTGTGGCGGAAATATAATTAAACTGGTGAAAGATGTAAAAGATGAAGAATGGGGATGACATCAGGCCGATTTCACACTTGGCACTCGGATGGCTGGGCCCAAGCCGTGCTCTTGCCATGCAACACAGATCAAAGTGCACTGCCACTGCTAAAAAGGCAAAAGGGGACTTAAGTATGCTAATCCCCAGGACAAATATATTTTAATCTTGTTAGAATACAAGTTAATGCTGCAGCTCAGTGGCTGAACTTTGTCAGAGTGTAGAGATCCACTTTTACTTTAGCTATGAATGAGGTAGACCTCCTGGTTTATTCATACTTCATAAAAAGTAACTTTCCTAAATGAACCCCCTTATAATGAGTTTCTCTTAATGAAAAAAGACAGTCATTTTTCGAGTAACTAGCTATTGAGAATGCCTAACCTAAGATGCCTCAAAAAGGGGTCTGAATTTTGGGAGTACATCCAATGATTGAAAAACCAGACCGCTTTGTGGCATCTCAAGAGAAACCCATCCATTATTTTCGAACTGGGCATCCTCAATCTCCTAGTTTTCCCTAGCTAAGGTAAAAATAAAGCTTTGCATGGGGAATACATAGCCATTCAAGAAATAACTTCAGCTTTTTCAGGTGATTTATCTTCAAAAATAATTTTCAGTAAGTCCTGGAGAACTAAATTTATCTTGTTAAAAAAAGTCACAAATCCCCAAACCCCACAAATCTATATAATTTTTAGGTTCAGAATACATTGGGAAGTTCTCCTGCACAAGTCCTATTGTGCTCTTGTGGAGCTCCCTTTCATTTGAATAGGACTGCACAGAAGAACTTCCCAGGGGACTGTGCCCATTGTGTCTTTATTGTGGCCTGTGTATAAGGAATGTATCTCTCCTAGGCTGTGGCAAAGTAGACTTACACAGAAATAAGTGGCAGCGAATTCAGTGAAAGTCATTTTATGCAATATTATCTTAAATACAGAGGCCCCATCCAGAACTTTGCTCCAACAAAATCCCAAACTTACAGCACTATTCTAATCTACTATTCTTTTCTTTAAAAAAAAAGTTGATAAGAACTCCTTGTTTCAATCAAATTCCGAACTAACAGCACAATTCTATTCTACCATTCTTTTCCTTGAAAAAAAAAAGTTACCTAGAGGACTTGGGAATGTTTAAGAATAAAATCTTCCAAAGGCAGTTTAAATCAGTTTACAGAAAATGCCATCAACAAGTAAAATACAATTAAAAAATTTAGATATGATGAATTTGGCAATATGGTATGCTTGGCCAAATAACCATCTGAACCAAGAACAATTGTGTGGCATCAGCATCCAGACGGTATACGAAGATTTACACATCCCTTTCTGCCTAGAAATATTGATGAAAGTGGAAAATCTCTGTAATGTATAAGATAACATGGCATTGACTTGTAATGAAATCTTCACTAAAATGCCAAAACTGCCACCATTTTATCTACAGAACACATGATTATTGCTGTTCTTATGTAATTACACATAGGACTTACAACAAACCTTTGCAATATAGTCTTGCCACCTAGGAATTTCCCTGTTGAGGGTTCTAGACAACCAATATACTGATTTCTATAAGACTATTCCATTCCATCCCTACCCCAAGTTTTTCTTTTTTCCTTGATACTCAGCATAGCATCACTTCTGAGGAACTGCAGTCCTCATTGGCCTGTGCTTTTTGTTCAGTTCTTGTACATTCATTGTATTTCTGCAAATGTTGGCCTTTTACCAAGCATGTAGATAGTTCCTTTTTAATATTATTCCACTGTTGTTTTAATTTTTTTAACAGATTTTTATAAAAATAACAAAATTAACAATAACCTCAGGAAAATACAACACATCCAAAATCCACAAAACAGCCAACCAAAAATGCACAAAATATATCATGCAAGCTTCCAAAGTTCCACTGGTTTCTTCATCATGCAAAGATATTAAAAATCATACAGAACAAAAAAAAGCATGATGCCAGAGTCAAAGGTCCACATTTTGTCAAGATGTTAGTTTTGTTGTTGTCTGTAAAAATGATGTGGAGGGATATCAGTGCAGGCAGAGCTCACTCCCCTTTTTGGCCATGTGGGCATGGGATGCAGAGAATCATAAAATCTAAGAAATAAAATTTCAACTCTATTAGCAATAGGAAAAATAACTTCTCTTGAGATCCAGACTGTTTTGGTGATGCTACCCACCCCTTTCCTAGGCAGATAACATTGGATTTCTCAAGAAGTCTCTGTAATGTTCCATTTGGAAAAATCTTTTAGGTGCTGTGTAGAAGAAAATAAAGGGGAAAATAAATTTTAAATCTACTAAATTTATAAGGTTCAGCAGTATGTGAGACAGGCTAGGTTTGGCTGGCACAAGCTAGGAATAGATACCACCTCTCAGTTGTGTTTGGCCTCTGGAGGCACTGATTTATTTTGTTAAAGTTTATACCATTGGCTAAAGTTCAGTGTATGTAACTCCTGATCTGAAGATATTTCCAGGTAGCTTGCCAAAGTTTACAAGCTTCTGCAGGAAGTGGGATCTAGATTATTCTTCAAATTCCTAAGTTAATCAATGCTAGATTAGACAAAATAGGTCAATTTAAGATGGTCTTCATGCTTTATACCCACTTCAAAACTATTTTATTCAAAGCAGCTTGCAAGAAAAAAGATAACAGCAATAACAATATCAAATAAAAGAAATACAATATATAGCAACAAAAAATGCATCAAAACAGTAGAAATTAATTATAAAATGGCAGTCATTACAAAAGGTTTTACTACATCCATCTAAAATCAGGAAGAAAGAGATCTTGGTAGACTTCCCTGACAAAAAACTCAACAACTGTAAGGCCACCCTCAAGAAGAACTTGTTCCAGGTAAACCTCACCCAATTTACATAATTACTAGAGATATGCAGCAGAGTATATTCTCTGGTGCAGATGTCCAGATTTCAACAGGTTCATATGGGTAGAAGTGCTACTTAATATAGTGTGTAGGCTATCTGGAGTTTTAAAGTTCTTTAAAATAACAGGTAGTTCACATACAACTCTCAGTTGCTCCTGGTGGCTTGTGAAACTGGAGAACCAATCCATTCCCCTTTGCTGCTTACCAGCAGAGAACCAATCCATTTTCCTTTGCTTCTTACCAGCAGAGAACCAATCCATTTCGCTTTGCTGCTTACCAGCAATCACATTTCTACCTCTCAGCACAACAAGGAGGATAAATACATAAGGAAATCAAGATCCAAAAAAGTACCTTGGTATCTAGAACAAGCAGAATCAAGATTTTCTACTCCCCTCCAGTTGCCTCCTTCTATACCTGTTCCAGAGGGTATCAGTAGACATGGACACACAGTGTTGTGAGGAATTGCAAAGAAGCTAGTAAATGCAGGCTGGACAGGGCTACTGTTAGGTAGGTTTGTAATTGGTTGACGGACCAAACCCAAAGGGTGATCACCAATGGCTGCTTTTCATCCTGGAGAGAAGTAACTAGTGGGGTGCCACAGGGTTCTGTCCTGGTCCTAGTGCTATTCAACATCTTCATCATTGACTTGGATGAAGGAGTGAAGGGCATGCTGATCAAATTTGCAGATGATACCAAATTGGGAGGGGTTGCTAATATACCAGGGGACAGGATCAAATTTCAAAACGACCTTGACAGATTGGTGAGCTGGGCCAAAGCTAACAAAATGAATTTCAACAGAGAGAAATGTAAGGTCCTGCACTTAAGCAGAAAAAATGGAAGGCACAAATATAGGGTGGGGGACACATGGCTGGATAGCAGTACGTGGGAAAGGGATCTAGGACTCTTGGTAGATCACAAGCTGAACATGAGTCAGCAGTATGATGCAGCAGCCAAGAAAGCCAACGCACTTCTTGGTTGCATCAATAGGAATATGGTGTCTAGATCAAGGGAGGTAATAGTACCACTGTATTCTGCATTGGTTAGGCCTCATTTGGAATACTGTGTCCAGTTCTGGGCACCTCAATTCAAGAAGAATGTCGACAAGCTGGAACGTGTCCAGAGGAGGGCAACCAAAATGGTGAAGGATCTGGAAGGCATGCCCTATGAAGAACAGCTTAGGGAGCTGGGTATGTTTAGTCTGCAGAAGAGAAGGTTAAGAGGGGACATGATAGCCATGTTTAAATATTTGAAGGGATGTCATGTTGAGGAGGGAGCGGTCTTGTTCTCTGCCACTTCCGAGACTAGGACAAGGAGCAATGGATTCAAGCTGCAGGAAGGGAGATTCCACTTGAACCTCAGGGAGAACTTCCTGATGGTCAGAGCTGTCCAGCAGTGGAATATGCTGCCTCAGAGTGTGGTGGAGTCTCCTTCTTTGGAGGTTTTTAAGCAGAGGCTGGATGGCCATCTGTTGGGAATGCTTTGATGGGTGTTCCTGCATAGCAGGGGGTTGGACTCGATGGCCCCTGGGGTCTCTTCCAACTCTAGAATTCTATGATTCTATGAATTGGACAGAAGATGATGCTTTTCTGATCTCTCTGCTGTTAGCTCTGGACAGCACAGAATTCTGATGAAGTGAATTAATCTATGAAATCTTATGCCATAATAAATTTGTTAAGTCTTTAAATTGGCATAAAACCTTTTACTTCTTTGAGGCAACAGGCTAATTTGGCTGCTCTTCTGAAAACAGCCTATAGCCATTACCCTAAAATTACCAGAGATCTTGCACAATTCTAATAGAAGTTTTACTATTTTAAACTTCCATTGATAAGAATACATATGCAAGTACACAACAAATAGGTACAAAAACAACCCAGAACCTTGTGTTACCTTAATCCCAGGGTGGGGAAATTACTGCCCATGAGGTCCATTTTATGGTCCTGAAGCCCCCAAAGTGGGCTAGAAAGGTGTTTTTTTTAAAAGGTGGTTTTTCACTCTCAAACACCAAAAACAGTTCAGAAGTGACACAATTCCACCAAGTCTCCCACATAGCTTGCAAACCTAAAACGAACCCACCTTTCAATGAAACAAAAATCAGCCAAAAATGAAGAGGCATTGAACACAGTCCCTGGAGAGATGCAGGGGTAAAAAATTTCCCTCAAACTCTTTGCAGTTTCCCACTTCTGCCTTGAATATTAATACACTTGTTGTAGCACAAATTTTAAAGGAGTAGATGTTAAATATCTAGTCCTCTAAAAGCACTAGGACTTAAATAACAATCAGTATACAAGTGGGCTCAACAAATAAACACAGTAAAATTTAGATGGTTCATTAAGTAGCTGAATTGCACATATGTAGATGGAAAGTTATATACTGATTACATTACACTGTGACAGCAAGTATTGGAGATCAGGACCCTAAAATATAGGCCATAGTTATAGTGCTATTATAGTGTTGTAGTGGCCATTATTCCACTTTCAACATCCCATGGAATACTGAGGTTTGCAGTTTAGGGAAGAGAATTTAGAATTCTCAGCCAGAGAGCTCTTTGGCCTCAGTAAACTACAAACTTCAGAATTCCAAAGGATGTTGAAAACAGAATAATAGCACTATAACAGCGTAGTGTGGAAATGGTCATAGTATCACACAAACATTTGCTAGATATATGTGACAATGAGAATCAACAGTCTGGAGTATAAGGAGGACTAAGGAGTCAATCTCCAAGTGTTTTCTGTCATTTCTCTTTGGACAGAAGACTATCAACCATCACCAGCTAAGAGAGTAACTAAATCTAACCCTCTATTTATCCATTACTGGTACTGTTACTGAAGACCACCAACTGCTAACAAGAATGGGTGAAATAAACCAGTCTTCCATTCTCCATCTGCCATTGAAAGATCTACATCTAACAGAATCCAAGAGAGTGACCATATCTACTAGCTACCAGGGTTCCATCACAAGTTGCCTTCCATGTGATGAGTGTTATGTTTTCTGTGTTTTTTTACGTAATTATTTAACTTGTTCTGTTGCTTTCAACATATCAGTGGAAAAATATTTAAATCGAACAAAATAATAACGAAACAAAATAAAGAGAGAGTATAGTGTGGCGGTAAGTGTGAAATACACAAATAGGAGCCTATGTAAAAAGACAACTAGGTAGCAAAAAAGAAGAAAATATTTACCTTCAGTCAAATCAGAAATAAGTCAGACATAGATACAGATCAGCTCCTACTGATTGAGCATATGTTTGTGAGCTTCCAGACCCTCTAATGACCTAAAATCAAACTGAACCAACAAATGGTATCACCCTATTTGTTTTTGTATATTTGAGTTTAGCAAAATAATTTATTGATACTAGCCCCAATTCTATCCTTGAATTAGCTATTTTAAATCAAGCAGAATTCTAATGTAGTCTGCAGAACTATAGCACTATATAACTACTAAGGAAAAAATAGGAACCTGAAAATCAAAACGCCTCAGATTCGATTTTATACAGCAATATCACTCATCATGGTTAAAATCTTCTCTGACATGATCTTGACACACCACCAAATAGCAAGAGATAACAATATATTTCATTAGATGTATAAACCAGAGCAATGTGATCTTAAAACATCATATGAATTGAAGAGCAAACATTCAAGATTAAAACATCAACTTTCCTGAAGAAGCTTGTAAAATAGTGTAAATGAAACTAGTAATTAACATCAACACCAATCTAAATATAGATATTCTGGGATAGACATTATCCTCTCAGGAATGAAATTTCCTTTTAAGGACACAATTGGCCACAAAAAAAACACTATGAAGCTGCAATGGTATGAATGCCATTAGCTTAGGGATGTTACAAATCCATCCTTCTTGCAAAAGCAGATGGTTGCCATAGATTCTGAAGTTAGAACAAGCAATGTTGTTTATAAATTGTGCCAGATTTTTATAAACTTGAGGATGCAATCCTAAGCATATCTATTTGAAATAAGTTCCTAATTCAAAAGACTTGATTTTGAAGTAATACCTTTATGACAGGTGTAAAAGACTGAAAATAAATTCACATGACTTTTGAGAGGTTGAGAAGCACATCTTGAAAAGTTACATTTTTGGACTACAAGTACTGTATTGTTGTTGTTATTTATATTCCTGCCCTTTTTCAAGTCCGAGACTCAAAACTGCTCAAAAATATTAAATGATTCACACAATCTGTCAGCCAGCATGGGATTTGAGACTTTTCAAATGTCCAAAATGGTGACTTTTCCAAGCTCTGATGCAGAAAAATTTGTTCATCCAGTTTCAATCAGTGCATGCTGACCAGCCATGCGAATATGCTTATTGCAAGCACAGGTACAAGTACAATGTAATTCTATACAGGTCTACTTAGAAGTATGTTTAACTGAGCTCAATAGGTTTTTAGCTGTTTTAACAGGTTTAGTATTGCAGTCTTAAAAATCTAGCAATGACAAAATAGAACCTAAAATAACCATTTAAATAGTACCACATTTTAAAAAAGACATTCTAGTGCACAACATGTAAATGCATACAAATAAATATTGAGGATATGCACATGTATAGTTTGCCATTTCAGATGTTATAATTGATAAGGTCATTTTGAATGACTAAATATAACAAATTATAGGACTATTGTCCTATAATCTATTTTGATTTTAAAATATGTGAATTGGCTCTGGCTAAGCTATTAGATTCATTCTTTGAGGTTCATAAAGCCTTAGAGGCACAAAGTATTTTCTCTAAGTTGCAGCTGATACACTAACAGTGACCCCTCCTGAACAGAGAGAATCTTGCACCATTATCCATGTCTTGGTCACTTCTACCTTAGGAGTTTCTAGGATAGTTCTGAAGCTGCTGAAATCTACACTGCAGTTATAATCCTAACAGGAAATGCACAAAGATATCATATATTCTTATATTAAAGCAAATCTGCCTACCCACTATGGCAGGGTTCCGGCCCTGCAGCAGGTGAGGACAGAAATCCACCCCCTCATGGTAGCTTTGGCATGCTATATGTCACAGCACAGACAATGTGGGAGGAGCAACCAGGTCCACAACAGCCTCCTTAAGCGAATGCTACCTTCCAGCCATTTTTCTGGGCACTCTTTCAACCTGCATTGGGTAGTGCAGCCATTGAAGACTGCTTTGATGACTGCTTTATTTCTGGATGGGTGGACAATCTACTGACTCCAAGAAAGTAAGTACTGGCCTTAACTATTAAAGTTTTACATTGCCTAAGAAGCAAATGCTTGCTGAGCTGCCTTCTACTGCATGAATCTGCCTGCCCACTGAGATGATCATCTGAGGCTTTTCTTGAGGGTGGTTTGTAGCAAGTGGAGAGATTATTAAATAATGATTTAGTGTTCTCTCCAACCTATGTGAAGGACCATATTTCCCTACATGAACCTATCAGAGTCTTAAGATTCTCAGGAAAAGGCTTTCTTTTGGTCCTGCTACTATCATAGGTCCACTTGGGAGGACACTGGTGAAAGCCTTCTCAGTGGCTGCTCCCACCCTGTGGAACTGCCTTCCATGGGAGACTAGGCTGGCACACTCTCTGCTTTTCTTTTGTGGACAGGCAAAGACCTTCTTATTCAAGCAGACCCTTAATGAGTAATTGCTTGCATGGAGCCAGTTGCGTAAGGACAGGGAGCGGTTCGCCCCACGCAGCAATTTTTTGGGGTGTCCCAGTCTGTAGCCATGCCCCTGCGCACCTTGGGCATGCCCCCGTGCACCACAGCTGTGTCCCAACACACAGTGGCCATGCCCCTTGCGCCATAGCCTGCCCCCCCCGCCGCCCCTCCACACATTTCAAGCTCCGCCACTGCATGGAGCATTATTATGGGGATTGGTAGGTAGTCTAGTTTTACCTCTTGCATATTTTTAATGTTTCTCTATTGTTTAATTTATGGTTTTCATACGGTAATCTTTTAGTTGTGCTTTAATGTATTTGTTATGTTTTTAGCTAATTTTGTTTTATTGTTTGTAAGCTGTCTTGGGTCCCATACTGGGAGAAAAGCAGACATACAAATGCAACAAACAAATTTAGGGGGAAGATAAAAAAACAGTTCACTGCTTTTAATTGAGTTTTTAGTTATACTATTTTTTTACCGTCTTATATTTATGCTATTTTAGTACTGCCCACAGTCATTTATCAATTAATTAAATAAATTCAATCAATACATTTTCTGTTTTTCCTGCGGTTTTTATGAATCACTAAAGTTGGCATTCTGACTTTAGAGCACTTTTGATTTTATCACCAGTCAGAATGTGCTCTCCTCTCTCTCTCTCTCTCTCTCTCTCTCTCTCTCTTTCTTTTGTTGTTGAGCATTTATTGTTCCTAACTACTTCAATAGCAGCCTTGGGAACATACATTTATGTTGAAGGTGCAGGGTGTGCATATATATGCTCATTCTTTTCTTCATTGTCAAGACACAAATGCTGGTTCACTGCTTCCCTGAATCCAGTGGGACTTATCTTCTGGGCAGGCATGCACCAGATTTTGCTGAGTGAAGAAGCTAGGGATGCTTTCAGCCACAGATTTCAACTCAGCAATGTACACTATTCCAAACTGGGGGACACCTGAGCAAACTGTCTCCACTGCAAATTGGAAACAATTACACAACAGATTAGCTGTTCCTAAGTTTTTGAAAGAGGAAACTGTATGATCAATTTATGAACCAATATATTCTGGAAGAGAAGGAGTCTCATGCAGTGGTCATTTCATCTGTGAAATACTCAGTGGGTATTACCCAGGCCTGAGGAATCATTTCTTTCTTTCTGAGGCCATTTCCACAGTACCCTGTTATAGTGCTATTATTCCATTTTCAACCTCCTGTGGAATTCTGGGGTTTGTATTTTACTGAGGCCAAAGAGCTCACTGGCTGAGAATTTTAAAGGCCCCTCCTTAAACTGCAAACCCCAGGATGCCATAAGAGGTTGAAAGTGGAATCATAGCACTGTAACAGTGTAGTGCAGAAATGGCCTGAATCTAGCATGCCTTCTTCAGTCAGCCTCTCTGAGTCCACAATCTTCCACACAAGATAACTGCAATGGGAATAAACCAGCAACAGCAATAACTGTATTACAATCCATAATTACTGACTTACTTTTCCCATCTTCATGCCATACCATTGCTTTCCTGACTCCAATTCCTTAGGGTGCGAAGGAAACCTCGTAGGGGAGGTGACTGCTGCTTTCCTTGTTTCTTCACAATGGTTTGCCAAGGCCAGTGCTACCGTTGGACAGAAGGAAGTCCGCAGATTTTTCTCTCAGGCCAGATGTAACTTTTTTTCTACTTTGAGGCACATTTGTTGGTGTCCCATATCTAGAAAGATGGTGCTCTTACAATAATATGGAAGTTCAGTCAATGAAGCATGTTCGTTTTTCCTGTAGCTACTATAATCAGACTCATCAGTATATAATTACTCCATCATTGAGTAAATTTCCTGGAAGTTCAGATCAATTTTATATCAAGTTCCTGTTGGAAGACAAGTCTCCAAAAGTGACTCTGACTGTTGCTAAATTTCTTATAGAGGTGGCCAGGATTAGAGTTCTGTGTACCAGATAAAAGTTGACTGTAATTGTTTTACTGTTTTGATTTTAACTTTTGGATGTTGTGTCCCCTTTTGGTCTTATGCTTGAGTTCTTTTTGCTGGATCTGTGGATTGCAATAACTTGATGATGATGATGATGATGATGATGATGATGACAGAAGGAGGTGCCTCCCTCAGGGCTGAAGTAAGATTTAAATTCCAGTCTGGTTGACTTCTGCAAGCGGAATGTGCCTTCGTGTTTGTGGGTGTGATTTTCAATGAGCCTGAGCGAACACTTCTTATCCTTTGCCTCAGATGACAAAACAATTTTGGCTGGACCCCACTGCCCTCAGATGCATTTGTCTGTACAAAGTTGTTGCACATCCCTTTTTTAGTCTCTTGTCCCTGTTCCCGTCCTCCTCACGCATAACACCTGTTTCACTCACTTTTATACGGTTTTCTGTTTCTCCCCACTTACCCTCCTTTTTCCTTAGTTTACTGAAGCGCTTTTCTTCACAGAGAGAGAGTCAGACAGAAGTCAGATCAGAAAAAAACTGAAATGGCGGCCTGAGGGGAGAATGCCAGTGCGTACACATAGATATATCGTTGTATATAACAGAATGGAGTCATATAGGTGAAAGAAAAACATGTTTGCCCCTCTACAGAAGGACTTTCCAGCTTTGACACAACAAAGCATTTTCTCTTCAGCTTGTAGAAGTCTAGAAGGTTCTGCCCAGGCAACTGGGGATGTCACCATGGCAACCAACTGCCACAGGTGGTTGGCAGTTGGAAGCCTTTTAGGCCCAAACAAACCAAAACCACACACACACACACACAAAGGGTTGGAGGCCTTTTTCTAAGTCTCATGAACTCAAGCAGGCAGGCAAGCATAGTCACACACCCGCGAGCGTGTGTAAACGTACGTATACATGTGCACACACAAACACAAAACACCATATTCTCTGTCCCTGACACTTGGCAGGAGAATTCCTCTCACGTATTTTCTCTGGGCCAGTACCTCTCTCATCACCGCAGCTTTGCTTCCAGCCTGAATGCGGGACACACTACTCCACAGAAACCTTCAACCAATTAATGAGTTACATGAAATGATTAAAAACATAAATGGACAGTGGACTAAGATGGTGACCCATTTTAAAAAACATTATGCTGTTGCAGTCCCTATCTCTGCACAACCATTTGATATATACTTAGGCCATCTACTAGTAGCTCCAGAAAAATTTATCTGCTTATTTTATACTTCCATGTGATAAAATTATTGTGATCAAATACTCTTCCACTATGCTCAGAGGGGGGAAAATGGCAAAATACACACAATATATTGCAACTTGACCGTGCTTTGGGACCCAATGTTACACATGCAAAGAAAATCCATCTTTCGTGTGATATTTATCATGGGTGAAGTATCATCTGGTTTTTTTTTGTTTTGTTTTGTTTGTTTGTTTGTTTGTTTTTGCTGGAGTTTGGCTCCAGTTAATTGATTTTCTGGTCAGTTGTGCCATAAACCAAAACTCAGTCTTTTATCTTAAAATGATAATGTTGACAGGTTCTGGTCAATGTAATAGTTCAATGTAATTATTTTCTTCTCTAGCTAAATTGCCTTCCAGACTAACATATCCTGTTCTGGAAGCCACACTATGAGAAGTATAGAGGTACCTGCTTTAGTCTATTGCAGCAAAAAACAAGAGTTCTGTGTCACCTTAACCTCCATTCAGGCAGACAGGAAATTTTTGTTCCCTCAAATCATGTTTTGTTGTAGAATTCACACAGAATTAGACTGACAGAGGTCTCTTTGATACTAAACAATTGTAGCACTATGATTCCACTTTAACTGCCATTGCAATATCTTGTGGAATCCTGGGATTTGTAGTTTGGTGAAGTGCTAGAGCTCTCTTGCAGAGAATTCTAAGTACCTGATGAACCTAGAAATTCTAGGGTTCCACAAAGTGCTGTAACTGTATAGTGTGAAAGAGAGTCTGGTAGCCATTTTAGGACAATGTTACTTGAGTTCTAAACAATGGCCATTTGCATAGTACACTGTTACAGTGCTATTATTCCACTTTCGACATCCTGTGGAATCCTGGGGTTCGTAGTTTAGCGGGGGGCATTGAAAATGCTCAGCCAGAAAACTCTTTGGCCTCAGTAAACTACAAACCCCAGGATTCCACAGGATGTCGAAAGTGGAATAATAGCACTGTAACAGTGTAGTGCAGACATGGTCTAAGTGGTAATTATGAATACAGAACAGTTGTGGACGAGTAATCTAGATAACTGTTCCATATGCATGATTGCTGCTTAATCATGATTGTGACACTATTGCCACAAAACTAATCCCCCCAACATACTTTATTGGGCACTAGCTACATAGGGAGAAAGAGGTCCGTTCTGCTGGTGATTGGACCATGGGCAAATGATGTTTCCATCAGTATTAGGTTGGGGTGGGAGGGCTGAGAGAACTTAGGTAAATATACTTAGTTACACAACTTAACTAAATAACCTCTCCTGGCTTGATTCCCTGTCCCCCGCCAGCCTGATGGAATTATTATTGTCATCTGCTTAGTACACTTAACTAAGTAACCAAAAAACAAAACAAAAACTGGCCCACAGTTCTAACTCTGAAAGGGACATCTTCTTCCCTCCACATTTATCTATAGGTTCTGCTTCTTTGTAAGGCTTTGGACAGCAAAAGTTCATGGTAGAAGCCAAGCCAACTGTAGAAGCAATACAGCGACCTTTGAAAAGTAGGTTCTATGCTTTTTAGCTGCATTTTTAGCTGCAGCTTTTCTTTTCTTAGACTACTGCAATTTTTAAAAGACACAACAAACACCCTGGAGTTTGTCCTGGGGAGCTTGTGTTGGCCAAGGGGACCTTTTTGGCTTGCTTTCTTTCCTATATAAACAAGCAAGCAAGCAAGCAAAGTGGCTAGACCTTCTGTATAACCCGACAAGTTTTCAAAGTTTAATTAGCTCCACACTCGGCATTTAGACATTTCAAGCGGGCATACATTTACATACATTAAGAAATAAGCAATGACTGTATGAATGAATAAAATGAATGAACGGGTTTTCAGTGTCAAGCAGAATGTTTTCTACAGCATTGTATTCAAGGAGTTCTGTTGAAGTGAATGAACTGGATATAGGCTACTGGAAGCTGTTTGTGTGGTAACCTGTACAGTCGAAATTCTTACATTTTGTAATACAGATGAGACAAAATTCTTACATTTTGTAATAAAGATGAGACTGAGGATTGCCATATTCAGCAGCTGATTATACACTAAATGCATTATTCTGTACTTTTGTTGTTTTGCAAGCAATGAGAAATTCCAAGGCAACCTTTTGGATGACAGAACATTGGAGAGGTATGGCACTTTCTTTAATAAATTAATTTACAAACAAAAGTAAATAGGAAAGGAGTTTTGCCAGTTGAACTTCAACGGCATGTATCAGTCCAATTTGCTTTCAAACATACCACAGGTTTTAAAGGAGGCTATGTATAATCATCTTTTTCTTATTCAAAGGATGCCTGCCAGTTCCTGATGTTTCAGTGTATGCTCCTTGATCCCTTATAATAGTACAATGTGTTGTGTGTATATAGCATACAGACAGACAATGTGTGGAAGTTTGTTTGTGGGTTCTATGGCAGCAATAGCACCACTTGGGTCAGGGGAACTGTCCATTTCAACCACAAGCCCCCTGAAGTCTTAACTTAAGCCCAGTCTGGCCTTGAGGCTGGAGCAGTTTCTTTCTCCCTCCTAAGTATGGCTGGTATTCAGTACTGCAGTTATGGACTAATAACCTAGAGTTACAGATGTGTGACTGATCTGTATTCAGGAAGACTACATAGTCTTATTGTTAACCTATGTAAATGCCATTGCAGCTTGCCTTAAGAACCAACTGCCAGATTGGGAGAAGAAGGTTGGTTCAGCTGGTGGGTGGGGGTCAAGGAGGATGATACCTTGATCATCAGCTGAATGGACCTCCTTCAATCTGGTCGCTGGCTCTTAAGGTGGGCTGGGAGGTTATTTAGGCCATTTCCGCACTACACAGTTATAGTGCTATTATTTCACTTTCAACAACCTATGGAATCCTGGGGTTGGCAGTTTAGGGAGAGGCATTTGGAATTCTCAGCCAGAGAGCTCTTGGACCTCAATAAACTACAAACCCAAGAATTCCACAGGATGTTGAAAGTGGAGTAATAGAATTATAACAGTGTAGGGTGGAAATGGCCTAAGTCACATCTCCCGAACTAAACAGCCAATCTAGGGTTCTGGCAAACATTTACTTGGAAATAGACATATGTTTACTGTATTTGATGGGATTTACTTCAATATAGTAGGTATAATATTTACATGCATGTACCAGATACCGTAGGCTATATTTCAGAGGAAGGAACTTACAAAACCACCCCTGAATATTCCTTGCCTGAGAAACCCTGTGAAATTACAGGGTTGTTGTAAGTTATCAGGTGACTTGAAGGCACATGCACATACACACACCCTTCTAGAGTCAAAATGCTCCTACACATATCATTGCTTTAGCCTTTATATACTCTAAAACTGGGAGGCCATATTACTTCTCTGAACTCACTGAGGACTGTTCTTCATGTTACTGCCATGATGTAGCATATCCAGCTGTGGTGTTAAATTTTCTGTAGCAGCAAAATGAGGAACTCAAAAGACAAAAACAAAACAAAACCCACACCTCACATGCCATTTTTCAAAAACTGTATGGGTGTTGTCTGAAGCTGAAACACACTTCTAGAAACTATGATAGATACTGAGGAAGAGGTGAGACTCAAAAACTGGGTAGTGGCCCCGTGTATATGTTGACCACTTCTATTTTATATCCACAACAGCCCTGTGAGGTTGATTAGGATGCAAGATTTTGACCAGGATCTAGATCACCTGATGAGCTTCATCGGTGCCTGGGAACTAGAATCCTAGTCTTGATATTCTAATGACTACACCAGACTGGCTCTTGGGCTTTTTATTTTTCTCTCCATAAATAAAAGAGATAGAAACATCTTTTTATTATTTTATTTTTTTTAAAAAAAGAAAGGCTGAATATTCAGGGAAGAGGGCTAGAATGTCTCTGTGGGGGAAGGGGGGCTAACACCTGTCCTTGGCTACAGCCTTGTTCAGATGATTAGGTACAATTGCAAGTAAAAATGTATTTTCACTTTGAAACCATAGTTTAATGACAAAAATGACATGAATATATATATTCTACCCACCAGAAATGATCGAAATGTAAGATTTAGGGGTCTAGGTTGGCATTTGTCAGTATACAGCTTTGATCTCCCACAGTCTGCTTCTCCTCCCCATTCTTACTGTCTTCTATATTACTACTACTACTACTACTATTTTTATTATTATTATTATTACTATTATTATTATTATTATTATTATTATTTTAAAGATGTTCTTGGCAATAATATTTAATCTGTCAGTTTTGTAAGGGTAAAAGAGTTCCTATAATTAAGTGCAGTTCAGTAGTGGCTGTTTCATCAGAACCAGATACAGCAGAGCTGACTGTTCCTGTGCTTTGATATTGGAAGCACAAAATCGAACTCTTCCCTTGATCATATTTCAAGGTAAACTCACGTCTAATGGAGTCTTCACTATCATCCCAAGATCTTTACCAGCAGTAGAGTTTCCCCATGTTTATTTTTTTTTATCAGAGACTGAAAATCTAGTGTTAGATTATTTTTAATGAAATGTTCTAGGTTCTTTTTTCCCCAAGTTGAATTTAATTTTTTGCCATCCATTGATATTCCAAGGCTCTTTGAAGTCTTATAATTTTCCCTCCGATTTCTAGTTTCAAAGTTCTTTCTATTTGGACTTGTTCAGTAGTATGCGATTTATTCTCTCTTTGGGGAAAATAAATAGGAAGATAGGCCGAACCATCTCCGAAAACAGTAGATAGAATGTTTTTTAGTGACCAGAGACAGGGACTAATTGGTCATAATCAATTAAGTTATCAATTAAGTTGGAACTTTTCTAACATAACGGGTCCTGAATTAAATTTATTTTTAACTTAATTTAACATGAACCAAGTTTCAAATTTAGCATCAACTTAATGCCAGAATTAAGTTATTAATGAAGGATTGCGTCCTGTTCATTAATTATTATGTCATATGTCAGACAGCCAAGTGTTTGAATGTTGGACTATGACCTTGGAGACCAGGCTCAATTCCCCGCTTGGCATGGAAACCACTGGGTAACCTTGAGCACATCACACACTCTCAGCCCCAGAAAACCCCATGATAGTTTCATCTTAGGGTCACCAGAAGTTAAAAACGGTTTGAAGGCATACAACAACAATTTGTTGGCCTTATGCCATTCCAAATCACTTTCATGGTTGTTCTGCATGAAAAGACCAAAAGCAGCACGGCCTTGCCCTAAACAAAGCCGTTTCCATGTTGCTAGAGAGCAGGGGGATGAGCAGAGATGTGCCACCTCTTTTCTTCAAGTTGGATATCATGGGACAGGCATCTACAGGAGTTCAGCTACAGGAAGAGAACTGGATGCATCTCTGCTCATCTCCCCCCACCACTTTCCAACAACAAGGAAATGCCCATGTTGGGAGGGCTACCCTGCTGAAAAGGTAGGTTGGAGAGGTAACATCAAGAGACATGGCATGGAGATGCAGCTACATCTCCTGATGCAGGATATTGACCTAAGTTATTAATTTATCAAATGAAAGGTGGTGCTGAAGTGGTAAGAAATGTTACATTTCCCAGCTGCTTCTTTATTTGGAATCTAATTTTCTTTGATTTTTGTAAAACTACTTCTTGATTTGGGGGTTTATAATGTTCCGGTCACAAGATCCAAATCGCTTATTTTTGTTCATTGTTAAAGTATTATAGTTTAGTTAATTCCAGGGTTAAAATATTTTAAACCTAGAAATAGTTAGGTCTGCTTGAGAGGGGGTGATGTTTGCATCTGGTTAATCCTCCTGTGTTTTATATCAGATACCACGCAAAAACTCCTCATCTGTCCCAGGAAACTGAATTTTGAAGCTCTTAACCCTGGGACTTTTTCTAGAATTCTAAGGAGAATCAGTAAGCTAAAGAAAGGAGGAGTCAGAAGATTTATAAGGCAGGGAAAGAGGAAAGTGAGAGAAAAAGAGTCTGGTGGGGTGGATAAGAAACTGGGTTTTCAAAAATTCATGCATCTGCTTCCTTCATTACAAAGCTCAAAATAAGAACCGGTGGGACAAGGAAGTAAAATCATGGGTGGTGTTTTTTCAGTTTAATTTTGTTAAGTCTTTTAGTACTGAAGTTTAACTTAAATTTAACTGAAATGCAAGAGAAACTTAAAATTTACATTCCCCTCTCCTAACATAAATGCTAAAGAATGAACTTTTTAAAGCTTAATAATTATTAACTAAACACATTATGTTTAAATGGAAATAAAAGAAGAAATGGGGGCGTTGATAGTGAGATGAGATGTAGCAAAAGCAATCAAGTGATGTAATACAAGATCTGATTGAATAATATCAGTAAGACTTAAGGGGAAAACCTATCAACAATATAATCACAATCCACATTTATGCTCCAACTATAGAAGATGAAGAGGAACAAATTGAAAAATTCTATGGTGATATCCAGAACAGAACTGATCACATGCTAAAACAGGACATGTTATTAATCATAGGCAACCACAGTGCAAAAGCAGGAAACTCAGTAGAGCCAAATATTGTCAGAAGACTAGGACTTAGAAGGCCATCTGTGAAGGAACTAGAAAAGATCCTCAAATGTAAAGGCATATCATTAAAAACCAAAGTCAGAATCATATGTGCCATACTATTTCCAGTTTCTATGTATGATAAAATTTGGACAGTGGACAGGAAGAGAAGGAGGAGGAGAGTTCTGTAGATACGATGTACTGCTGAAAAAACAAAAAAATTGGGTCTGACAGCTAAGCCTGAACACTTGAAGGTTGAACACTGAAGTAGATGTGACAATGACCTCAGTGAGGTTATCATACCTTAGTTGTATCATGAGGTCACATGACTCATTAGGAAAGATTAAACTTCTGGGTGAAGTGGAAGGCAGTAGCAAAAGTGGAAGACTGCATCATAGGTAGTTTGATTCAAGCAGGAAGAGAACACTGAGGCCCTTTTCACATGTGGGGGGGGAAACGGTGTAGAGCGACCTCTCACGGAGGTCGTCTACACCGTAGAGTGGACTGGTGTGGACTACTTTTAGTAGCTTCACACCAGAATCCACTCAGGAGCGGCCGGAACTAGCCAGGCTCTGTGTTTTTTAAAAACCTCTTTTTAGAGGTTTTTAAAAAGCATGGAGCGCGCAGCCCCGTGCCGCTCCGTCGCCCGGCTCTAAAGTGAATCTGCAGGCGCGTGCAAGTGCGTGCCTGCAGATCTGCCGGGGGCGGGCTTCCGGCTGGCGAGCTTCTCCGGTTGGTGGAGAGCCTCCACCAACCGGAAGCCGCCATCCACGATGCCGGAGGAGTGTGGAGCAGCGAGCTCGCGCGGCTCCACGCGGCGATGGACTTACCCAGCTGGAGGTAAGCTCCGTTTTAGCCTGTTTTCGCCCATTTCCCCCCCGACATGTGAAAAGGGCCTATGTTTGCAAAACCTGAGCAGGGTCGCTGATTACTGGGCCTCTTGGATGTCTCTAATTCATAGGACAAAGCTGACTTGGAGGCTATTCACAAGTCACCACCACTACCACCACCATACGTTCCCTTTTCTACCAGCATTCCTATCTCTGGTAGCTACATAGGGCATTCTCATTGTTACAGCACTATTATTCCACTTTATCTGCCATTGCAACATTCTGTAGAATTTTGGGTTGCAGTTTGGTGAGAGTCAAGAGCTCTTTGGCTGAGAATTCTAAATACCCCTCTCTAAACTGCAAATCCCAGCATTCCATAGGATGTTGCCATGGCAGTTAATTTGGAATATAGCATTATAACAGTATAGTGTGATAGGACCCATAGCTGTTGTGGTATTCTGTGCAAGGGACAAACAAACAAACAAAACCTGCTACCAGTACAGAAATGAATCACATAACCTTTCTTGTGCCAAATATTCTGCCTTTGAACAGGAATCTGAAGTGCATGGATATTTTATTTTCTCAAAATTCTGTGATATTATATGTCTATCCTGGGCTGATCAAAAGTATTAGCTGTCTGAGGCAAAGAGAAAATTGGGATCTACCCATTCTATGTACAGACGTGGACAAGACCTGCAGCTCATTCTTACATTCAGTACTGACAGGATTATGGCCTCCCCCACACCTGTGAGGAGCAGGCCAGCTTAGCAGAAAAAAGACAGGCCAAATGACACTGTAACATTGAAGTCCAGCCCTTTGCCACTCTACTTCCTCCTACCTCTGCCCCTTCTACCTCACTGTGGGAGTCACCCTGCCACAATCTTAAAAACCATACCATAGTTTACATGACATAGTATGAGAATAGGAAAGCAGATCTGAGAAAATTTACAGGTATGTTTTTTGTTTGTATCACTTTTCCTGTGTTTGTTCTTCATTTGCACTCAATGCTTTGCCATTGGGATGAAGGAAAAGCAACTCCTGGCATCTCCATTCACAGCCAAGATCCATGTGAGGTCTGCTGCTTTCAGCCTTTGGTTATACAATTATGGATAACTGTTTGGATTTTATCTAAAGGCATATCTTAAGGAGTTAATAGGCATTCTTGAACAGAAAAGTTGGTGCCAAAGGCAGAAATAACATGGAAAAATATAAGTGTAGGTTCCTTCACCACAAAAAAAGAAGACCAGTTCAACATGTTTCAACAAACTTTTTAACCAAAACAATAGGCACATGTGAAATGAAACAACCAGGTCAGATAATCCTTGCATAATTAAACAAAAATCTTTTAAACCTTTTAGAGACCACTTGAAACTCTTCCAAAATGTGTGATTTCCTTTTTTCAGCAGCTTTTGTTTTTCTTATGATTTCCATTTTGCTGGGTATATTTACAGATCTATGCTTCATTAACATGTTGGGTCTAGCTGGTGAGACAGGCTTATTTGCCGTCCCATATTTTCTCTGTTTTGCTGCTCATACATGCTGTAGGATTCTGAAGCCAGTTGATGTTTACTTTATATGTTATACGGAAGCACACATGATCGTAATAGAATTGACTGGAGCAGAATCCCTCTGTTTGCTAGCTCAAGTTTTAATGCATTGTTTCCTGCAGATACACTGCTGCAACTTTACTCTGAAAATCTAAGTTTTTCTAGAATTCCTTCACCATCCACCCAGTTCCAATGTTTCTTTAAAAATGTCCAGTTAGACAGAGGACAGGGAAGAAGAGGGGAGTGCTGTACAGGCATTAAAAAAAGAAGAAGAAGAAAAGAAAACTCAGTGAAAAGGATCCTCTTTGTCCAAGGCTTTGTTAACTGAGGGCGTTTCCATACTACAATGTTCTAGTGCTATTATTCCACTTTCAACATCCTATGGAATCCTGGGGTTTGCAGTTTAGGGAGGGGCATTGAGAATTCTCAGCCGGAGAGCTCTTTTGCCTCGGTAAACTACAAACCCCAGAATTCCATAGGATGTTGAGTGGAATAATAGCACTAGAACATTATAGTGTGGAAATGCCCCCAGATATTCTTGTAATAAGCAGTAACACCAAGTACATTCTCTGATTCCCTACAAGATACCCCATGGTGGCCATGGAAAAAGAAATCCTGTCACATCTTCCTAGATGCTACAAGGACCTTCCTTGGTGCTTCATGGCTGTGTTTCTGGAAGCCCTTCTTTAGCAATCCTCGGTCCAAATAGAGGTCTTCTTTCCAGGTAGCCTTGTAGTTTGCATCTCTCAAGTCCCTCATGGTATTTTGTTACTTTGTTCAGGTACTTTCTTCCTCTGCTGCATCCTGCTCACGTGCACCCATCTGGCCTGTTGATGAGCAACTTGAAGGTCCCTGGTGTCCATTCTTATAATTACTTTTCTTTAAACCAGTTTGGGACTTAACCACCCTTCAAAAAGAACAATGAAAGCCCTACAAACCAAACAATGAAGTAGGGCACATGGCCACTCCTGTTTTAGCAGTGATGAGTCCAAGTATGTGACTCATCAGATGTTCTAAATCTGGCACATGAGTACAACAATTTTTAAGCAATATTTTCTTACAACAAATATTGAACATTTAGTGGTTGAGTGGCTAAGGAAGTGTTGAAATTGTATAATGACTACAAAATGATCTAAAGTGTTGAGCCTAAATTAGATTGGAATAATAATTATGACCACAAGCCAGAGGTCTGCTCATACAGTAGCTAAAGGCCATAGGCAACCTCTCTAATTGTGCAGAATACTATAGTATTGGGAGCCACTTGCTGTGCTGTGTTTATACCTTGATCCCGTAGGGTATGGGAATATTTGCACATCATCCTTCATCCTGATATTCTGGCATGTTCTCACACAGAGATTTAGTCTGTCTGTCTGTCCATCTACAACATCCCTGAGCTCTGGACAAAAGAGAACTAAATTGTGTAAAGAACAAAACTGGCAAGAAAATGAATGTCAAAGAAGATCATGTGACAAGGCTGATCCCTGTAAAAGCTTTCAGATTGGGCTTTGTCTCTGACTTAAGCACAAAGAGAATGTAACAGGGTAATATTATTCTCAGATGTAGGCTGTCTGGTGGATTCTGGAAGTTATGGCCCAAAAAAGTAGCTTTTCCAAACTCAGTGGGGTTTACTTTTTTGTTCAGAATTGCATTGTTCATCTGCTATTAGTACACAAAGCCATGGTAGCAATACTTTTCGTAAGCAATATTGCATAGCCAATTACACATTAATAATAATTAAAAATTAATGAAAATTGTATAGAGATTCTAAATAAACACCAATATTGTATTGTTTGATGGCCCTTAGGAGTTTGGTTAGAATTATTCTGAGAATCTGCAATGTTTGTACACAAGCATGGTAATTACGTGTTATTTTTTCCTTAGGATATGTCCTTCCGTGTGCTGTTCCAGGGCTACCCTTCCGTGCCTTGCTCACCAAAAGCAAGCTTTGCATTAAATAAATGCATTCTCCTTGACAGTCTGAATCCCACAGTTACATTCATCCAAACAGGTAACAAAAGCAGAGAACTTCACCTAGCCATTTGGTGACAACCTGCTAGTACAGTTTGCATTTTGAATAATAATAAATAATAAACCGATCAAGTGTACAAATATGTGGCTCAAATGTTATTCACAGGAATTAACTGGGAAGTCATTTTGAATAATGAATAAATCTGAGACTGTGGCATATGATCCAAACACAGAAAATTGGCTAACTATGCAAATTAACTAATTTTCCCATTCAAACCCCCACGTTACCCCCAGTCACCATCGTCACTATCACAATCATCATCATTTTATTCCTTCCAGTCCAAATTTCTATTCATTTTTACGACGAAAACCTAAAAGTCCATATTGCAGCCATTGAAAAATTGATAAAAGAAGACCAAAATTCTCAGCTATCAGCTCTTTATGAAGTGAGTTGACCAGCTCCTTTTTCAGACACACTGCGGTGATCTGCAGCTTAATTACAATTTGCTGAAAATCCTCTTAATCACTTCTATTCTTGTAGATTGCATGGCATTTGTCATATGCAGTTACTTCATGTCACCACACTTTAAGTGTGCACACACACATGAAAGAATGAATTTTTAGAGTTACTTCTTGTTCTCAGGACAATACCTTTCAAAACGTGATTCTTGTATAGCTGAATATTAAGATAATGGATGTTATTGTTACCTACAGATTTCTCATTTAATTTAACTGAACTCTGCTTCTTCCACGGCATTCTTTTCATAATAATCTTGCTGGATTAAGAGCCATCAAAGGGATATGATTATGTTACTCTCAGTTTTGATTGCTTAATTCCTTGCTTTCAGAAACCACTATGATTTGAAACACTAAGCTGTTTTAAGGTTATTCTTATGGAGGTTATCATACCTTTACTGACTGTAAGGAAATTTCTTCCTGAGTATGATCAGCCTTTTACTATCAACCTCTGAAATTCTCCAGCTGAGAATTCAGCCTGAAATTGCAAATCACATTGTGATAGTGCTATATGTTTTATGCACTTCCGTTTATAGATTTCACTTTTTCTGTCAGCTTGTTACTCCAGTGTAAAGTACAATTATTGTCACATAGTATGTGCCATTGATTTCAATGGAACTTGCTGCCATACATGTGTGCTTTACAGCTTGACCCTATGTATAATCAGTAGGGTTTACTTTAAGTCATTATGACGGGGATGACTCCTAATCGAACTAAACATCTAGAAGGGATACCATAGCACACACAAAAAACAAATCGTACTCTGTGGGGATAAATAGGTTTAACTGAATCCAGTTTCCACGTGTTTGGAATTCCACAGAGGAAAAACTTAACAAGAAAAAAAAAACAATATACATTTTGCACAATTTTTGCACAATTTAAGAAGGCTTCTTGGATGCAGAAGTTCCTTTTTATGTCAGTTGAATACTTTTGCTGTTTTGTGCCACATTGATTTAAGTTGAAACAGGAAAGATTAGGTTCTCATA
This sequence comes from Cyclura pinguis, assembly GCA_030412105.1. Classification (NCBI taxonomy): domain Eukaryota; kingdom Metazoa; phylum Chordata; class Lepidosauria; order Squamata; family Iguanidae; genus Cyclura; species Cyclura pinguis. Next base: position 127,704,826 of record CM059604.1, on the reverse strand, counting down.
ACCCATGTAATAGTTAGTATTTCAAATTCAATTTGCTAACCAAGACTGAAGCTTTTACTGATTTTGGAATTAGCACTACCTGTTAACCAATGAATTGTGAATTTATTTCTCCAGTTATTTCCATTCAAGTATCACCTTTGGCTTCTTTATTGTAGTATCTGTCTGCACTGCAGCGCCCTTCTTTCCCCGTTTCTCTCAGCTTAAACACCAACCTGGACACAACCACTTTCTAAAGGGAGCCATTTCACTTCATCACATAGAATCAACTCTGGCTGCTCCTGAAATCTGATTCTTTGTGGACTTCCTGCTTCTCTTACTATTGTTATTCATGCTCATTTTAGATCCATTTGGCCATGTCACAAATGGTTTGATGTGCTTCAAAAGTGATGGGCAAGACTTTCTGGCAGAAATAACTCTAGCTCCAACAATTTGAATGGAGTTATGCTGTTTTACACTTGCTGGCCCGGCCAAGTAAACCCAATAAAAACCCACTATAGTTCTGCTTTGTAATTTCACCAACTTAGCTGTTTTAATACTGCTTCTTGCTCTTTTCATCTCAAAGGGCTTGGTTTTGCCCTGCATTTTTCCATAGACCGCTTTTATGTTGCTACAGTTGGCCTGAACGTTTGTTCATGCTCAATAGCTAAACGTTAGGAATGCTGAGATTCCTTCCTTCTTGTCAGGACAATTGTTTAGACTGTTTGCCACTTAACGCTCTGATGATCTCTCTCTCCCTCTCTCCCTCTTGCTCTTTCTGTGCTGCCTACAAATCCCCTTTTCCTTCTTAGTCCTTCAACTCTTCCTCATTGGCCAAGACACATAACAACAACTCTCTCTTTTTGACTTACTCTTTGGTGAGACACTCTTCTACTTTTCCAGCAGTTTTCTTGCCATTTGAAGTTTTTTTTGTGCCTTGCTGTTTTTCTGCTTGGTGGTGTCTGGAGCATTGCCGCAGAGAGCTGGTGTCATATGGGTTACCTCATTATTGACTTCCAGTCCTCCTGGACTTTTATTTTATTTCATCTCAGCATTGGCACCATATGGCAGCTATGGCAACTGAATATATCACTGTATTCATTTTCTGGTTTGAGTCTGAATTGCTGAAGGGCTCCATTCCCTGGCCTGGTTTTTAAAAAAGGAACATATCTAAGAGAAGCCAAGCCAGTACTATGGAGACTAATTTACATTTGCATTTTATTTCTGAAACAAGCAGTTTGGGGGCCCATGAAATCATTTTTTCCCCTGATATACCAAGGTTGAGATTTGTTAATGAAATAAAAACATGAACTCCATCATGCCTGCACTCACTCTATCTATCTATCTATCTATCTATCGATCTATCTATCTATCTATCACCTATTATCATCTATCAATAATGTTATCTGATCTTGTCCGTATGTGCTTGGAAATAAATTGCACTAAATGCAATGATGTTTATACCCAAATATGTATACACAGGATTGCAGCCTAAAAGTGCAACCCTATACAAGTCAACTCACACCTAAGCCTTTCTAAGTTCAGTGGGAACATCCCAGGTATGTACAGGACAATAGTCTAAAAGTTCCACTTTACTGAAGGAGTCCATTACAAAATTGCATTACAAGATTACAACCCAGTTATCAGAAGGAATGCAACCCTAATAAAAGGAACCATGCGCTCCACCTCATGACCTATGCTCCTCTTTTACCCAGAGGTGCTTAAGCTTCTCCCATTCTCATCTGCTGTTCTGAGTCATTTTTTGTTTTTTTATTTTGTTTGAAACTGGGGAGATAAAATTATGATTTCTCCAGTGACGCATCTCATTATGTCCTGGAAGATCCCACAGTATGTATATGTGTGGCTGCTTAGAACAGTGATCCAAGTTATCAGGGGTACCACTTAGGTCATGGTGAGAATTTTGCTTCTGTGTATTTTTTACTCCAATAGTCATGAAATTCCAATGTGACAAAAAGTGAAAGTGGCATTTGTCAATTTACCAGAATTCAGATACGGAAGAAAATGAAAGTGGCAGATATGCACATCCCCAATAAAATAGATTTTTAAAAAAAATAAAAATAAAAATCTAACTTATTTACCCACGGACATTTGAATCAGACAGCTTGTGTGGGAGTTTTCCTAACTGTGCAAACTGTCTGATCTGTAGGTACCATCACTGTATATAGTACATGCTTCTGTTTCTGGCAGTGTGATATTCTACGTAGTTGTCACCAGAGAGGTGAAACACATTCTTTATATAGAATATTTTCCTGCTCCCGATCACATAATGAAAAAGAGGAGGCTAAGATCAAGAGCAAGTGCCACTTTATTTTGTTATTTCATAAATCTTATGGTGAATCTGTTTCCAGAATTTAAGAGCTCATCACATAGCTTCAACACACATGCTAAAAAGGAACCCCTTTTTCTATAACCAGACCATCATTAAGGACATTGTATTTTCTTGAGAAGGTGGAATTCATAAGCAACCATTAGTGGAAGTTTCAGAATGATTTCTCTTACTTTTGGAAAAAGATGATCTAAATGGTTGCTTCCACCAAATAGAAAATAGCATATTTGCTGATGCTTTTCTCTGATGAAGATTTTAAAATAATATGGTAGCACCCTTTATGGAAATTAAAATGTTAAAATGTTGTATATATCAAATCCAGATAATTGAACGCATGTTGATCAGGTTTGCAAAGGATATTAAGAAATCTAAGGTATGTTGAGTAAGTGTGTGGTTTATGACAAAATAGTGAATTTGGAATCAGTTTGTTTTTAAGCCTAGAGTTATGCAGAAATTTTCAGTCTGAGCATTTTCAATCAAATATCTTGGACTACATTCTTATACAGGCTTGCCTGAGAACACATCCCATCAAACTCAATAGAACTTACTTCTGAATAGATTATGTCTATAGCATATAGATCAAGTTTTTCTAAGTTGATGCTTGTCTCACAGAGTAAGGATTGATTTAGAAAGGGAATTAATGGGAAAGTTGGTAGTACTGGTTTATTTACCCATTATTTCTAAACAACTAGTGTTGTTTAAAGGTTGTGCAGCCTATGGATAAGGGGAAGGATAAATGGTGAGAAAGATCTTGTGAACTGCTGGAAAGGTATTCAAGGGCAGTCCACAGAAATCCACATTTAGCCTGAAGTAATATGAGTCATATTGAAACTTTCAGTTTTTTACACCCCCTCATAATCCACAATACTCTATGTTGTCATTTTATGGAGATCTCCACCTCCACCAATACATGGGTGAAGTGTTCAAATGCGGTTCCAGTTTTTTACCTATCTTGTGCATACTAGAATAGGTAACATTTGAATAAAGAAATTTGTCATAGTTGGTTGTCGTAGCATTTTGGTGGTAGTAATTGTGCCTGGCCATGTCAACATGAATCTATCGCAATCTCTCATTGGGAAGACTCATATATTCCAACTATTCCAATATGGCAGAGACCATTCCCATTAATCCTCTGTTATTCCACTTTTTGAGCTGCTTTTAAAATGTGCTAGTTTCTCCTGCTCCCATTTTCCTCCTTTGTCCTCAGCTTACTTCAGTTTTTGCAAACTGAATTCAAATGGAAAAAAGCTGTTTAAATTAAATTAGATCAGAAGGGGGAAGAGGGCAGGAGGGGGCAGAATCTTACCCTTCTCAGTAGGCTCAGACAAAATCAAACTACCGCAGCCCCTCTTAGCTTATTTATTTCCCTATTAAAAACTTTTGTCTCCCTGTTTTCATCTGTTCGCAGCAGCTGACGTAAGCTGAGGACAAAGGTGGAAAGTGGGAGGAGGAGAGGGGAACTGGGACATTTTAAATGCAGCTGGAAAAGTGGAATAGCAGAGGATTTATTGGTTCTGTTCCTACCAAATCAGGACAGTTGGAGGTATATATTTATGTAAACTCATTTCCCTCATTCTACGTGCTTGTCTGGACCTTGTGAGATTTTTGGAGCCAATCGGGGCAGTTCTATAGCAGTAAAGGGAACATTCTGAACAATTAAGTTTTGGCAGGGATACCAGCACTCATCATGGGCAGACAGGTTGTTATTAATCTTGCCTACTTGCAGGGAGAGGGAAAATTACTTTTTCCATCCACTGACACTGTAACAGTCTCAGATATGAAGACCCTTGGGGCCTTATCACACTATACTGTTATAGTGCTATTATTCCACTTCAACTGCCATGGCATCATTCAATGGAATCCTGGGATTTGCAGTTTAGGAAGGGGCATTTAGAATTCTCTGCCAGAGTACTCTTCGGCCTCACCAAACTATAAACCCCAGAATTCCACAGAATGTTGTAATGGCAGTTAAAGTAGAATAATCGGGGTATTACAATGTAGTACGATAAGGCCCTCAAAAGCACAAGGTGTACTTACACGTGCCCTCTGTGTGTTCAGCGTAGCTATTTTCCAAGGCAGTGTGCCCTGGACAGATTGCAGGCAACCCTTATTTTCCTGGGAAGACTCAATAACAACAGCTGTCTTTTTATTTCTTAGGCCTTTACCGTACAACATTGTCATTGCGGCTTGGCAACACGTTGCTCTTGGTCTGGGATATGTGCCGTTGCATTACGTCACCGCTGACAAGGTGCTATCGTATCCCCATTTGTTGTAAACATACTTGATATTGTTACTGGAAAAAATCCAGTAATGGCCCCCTTTCCTGCCACAATCCCGTCGGCTGCAGGTGTGCAGTAAGGGCTGAAGCGCTTGATAGCGCTTCCTTTTGCAGTGGAGCAGGAAGAGGTGGGGAAAGGGACTCACCATTGACACTATACTGTGGGGGGAAGAAGAGTGTCCCTAATGCTACCCATCTGCCAGCAGCCAGCCAGGTGTGGTGGGAAGCGTTCAGGCCCCAATCCCATCCCGGCAATGGCACAGCTGGGATCTCATTGGGATGATGCGATATCAAGGCATGGTGCGGAAAGGGCGTTAGTGTCTGATTGTTTAGAACACTTCTTATTGATAATTCCTAAGGAGTTTCCTAACCACAGCAGTCTTGGTGGTCCAATTTGCCTGATTATTTTTTTTTGGGCGGGGGGGGCAGAAGGCTTAGCCTTCCCATGCCTAGTCATGGGGGCTCAAGCCCTCCTGCTCCCCGCTCCATTCTGGAGTCCAGCACCCTTTCCGCACAGCATTTGCCATGCGAAAGGGCGCCTGGAGCGTTGCGCAATTGTGAGAAGTGATCTGCATGACGCACTCACAATCACGTGACACTCCAGGGGCCAGCAGGCACTGATCGCGCACCTTTTCATTTTCAGCTGGAAGCTGAAAATGGTGCACAATTGGGCATTGCTCCCAGGCCCTGCGCACACTTACCTGGTGTGCGGAGCCTCTGGAGCCGTGCCGGTCACGCTTCCTGCCCCAGCGCAGCCTGGGAAAGTCCCAGGCTGCACTGCGGAAGGAAGAGGTGGGGCTCTTGCATGAGCAGGCAGCTCATGCAGAGCTGAAGCAGCAGGGACGCGAGAGCCTCCCGCCGGAGGTTGCTCGCGCGATCCTCGCACCCCAGTGTCGGAAAAAGGTAAGGTGTGGAAAGGGCCCATGTTCGTTGCTCCATGTCCTCCTTTAAGGGAGAAAGAGTTTCCTTATCTGGTTAAAACTAAGATTTGTGTTTTAAGAGGCAGGTGGAATAATACTTCTCTATGCAAGGTACAACTAATGCTGTATAGATGCAGAGAGGAGGCAGGAACATCTGGTGAAAGGGATTCAACACTGTAATAACAGAGAGATTGAATCCAGGGACAGGTGCTCTGGGTGTGACTTACAGGACACAGACACATGCAGGGAAACATCTAGTTCACAAGTATTTTTGTGATTTGATTTGTATTGGATTTTCCAGGGTTTTTAATCATGTAGAGGTCCTCCATGTATGGAGGAGACTCTCCTTTTCAGACTGTTTCTTTCCACATGAGGAGATCAAGGACTGAGGGAAGCGGAGCTGGCGCCCTCCCATTCTTCCTGTATTCACTTGAACCATTTCCTGATTGTCTGAACAAAGTCAGTGCAATTTCAAAATTATTTTTTTTTCTTTCATGATTGATGAAATTTTAGGTGTATGATATCTGTGGGAGGGGGCTCATATGACAAGCTTTGTTGTTGCTGCTGCTGCTGCTGTTGCTATTGCTGTGTGCCTTCAAACCATTTCTGCTTTATAGTGATCTTAAGGTGAACCTATTATTAGAGGGTTTTCTTGGTAAGATTTGCCTAGAAGGGCTTTTCCTTTACTTTCCTCTGGGCTGAGAAAGTGTGATGTTCCCAACGCCACTTTGTGGGTTTCCATGGCTGAATGGTGAGTTGAACCCTGGCCCCCCATTGTAGTCCAGTGCTCAAACCACTACACCATGCTGGTTCAAGGTTGTACTGGACACCAAAAGGATGCCTTACTGGTTGAATATGGAAGTACTTTTGAGAAATACTAGGAGATTTTTACGTCATCCATCGTTAAAGATGTTGCTGAACCATGGAGATACTCAGAATGTGGCAGTTTGTTCTTAGCAGAAACGTTGATGGGTTTAGAACAAGCTTACCACAGTGAAAATTGGAGACGGCTCCTGTATCTGAAATGATTGTGTAGAAGAGGGAATTTCAGCAAGTGTTGCTTATTGTTGCTTGACAACCACTCCTTGTTGGAGCTGCTCCAGATTTGCCCCAAGGCCTACTGACCTGACTTGAGTAGCAATGATGGCACCAGCCCAGAATGAAATGGTAGGCCTAGCCAGGTGAAGCCTTGCTTGGCACTGCTGACAAAACTACAGACATTGTTCTCATCGAGAGGGCAAGGAATTAATGTCTATTCTTCTCCAGAGACAGTAACCATGTTTACGCATTACAACAAGCCATTATAGGTATTTCTCAGTCTCCATGTCTATCTCTACTAACAGTGTAGGTTTGTTCACTGGTTACAAACCACAAGCTTAAGCCATGAGTTTTTCTTTGCCAAAACATAAGAATTCAGAGCCTTATGTTGTTCTTCCATGGTAAAATAGGAGCTGACTAGGGGTGCTGAAGTAAAATGAACTTGAAAGAGAAAACAAGTTATGGTTGGTTTGATCATGCTCTGTGCAATCTGTGGCTTAAGCAACAAACATGAGTAAACTTATGGCAAATGTGCCCAATAACTCTGCTGCTGACTACGGAGGCTCAACTATAGGAGTCTTGGTGATCCACATTCCCTGGGCCATATTTGTTTCAGCCTTACTTGGATCAGGTCAGATTTAGGAAGGGGTGATGGTATTGCTGCAGTTCCAAAAGATTTCTCACTCTGTAAGAAGAAAACCGTGGCTGGCATTCTGTTGGTGAATTACAAGGTAAGTCAAACTTACAGCATCACAAATTAGTTTTTGGGTCATTGCAGAGGTTGGAATTCTGATCTGATCATGCAACAAACAAAATCCCACCCCTAGAAATTTTCTTTTAAGCACTGTGGCAACTTCAACACAGTGCTTTCCACCTTGTTGTGAGGGAGAATCAATGGAGATGCATGCCACAATTTTCCTATAGCACGATGTGCTACAAAGATATAATCTGCAGGAATCTCCTGTGGATTCCTGGAGGTCACTGTGGATGCCAGTTTCAGCACATCCTGCTACCAGAAAATTGTTGGATTCAACCTCACTGATCTGCCTATATTCCAACAACACAGAAGTAGCTCTGTTGCTGGGGTGTGATGCTTAGAAGGTGGGTTTTGAGGGGGTAGCATCAGGAGAGATAGCTATGGAAATGCAACTTCATGACACTCGTACACCTCTTGATCCAGAATCTCAGCCATTATGTTTATTACACATAATGAAAGAGATAGTCGAGTGTGTCCAAGTTATTTCCAGATTGGACCTAGCATGTGTGCATTATAAAACCATCTGTAAACATGTTCTTACAACAGCTTTTGTATCCTTCTTTACCCTTCTTCTAAGTATTCTTTTAAACATCAGAAAGAAGCTGATGTAAGACTGTTGTGGTACTCTAGAAATCTTGTTGTGTAGTACATAGAACCATGAGCAACTGACACTTTTTTGTGAGCTAACAACATCTCACTTCTCTGAATGTATGCAAATAAATTATGGATGAATGTTCAACAAGACTTTAATTTTACTGCAGCTTCCAACAGCAGCAACCATACTCGTTGTAGGATACAAATCTAAAAGATCATCACAACATGCCCTCTCCAGTGAGACTCATTTGTTTTGCCACTTCCTGCCCCACTCCCAGTAATTTAGATTCTTCTACATCTTCTTCAGTGCCTTTGAGTCATTATAGGCATGTGGTTTCCCAACAGGTCATCTCCCATTAAAGCTTTTACATTGAGCATGCCAAGGCATTTCTTTGGTTCCAGCTTTTCTTTTCTCCATCAACAGCTTCAGCTAAGATACTAAGATACTACTGTTATACTAGGAATATAAGCTTGCCCAAGGTCACCCAATGGATTTTTAAGGCTAAACTCTGGTTCAAACCCTGGTCTACCAGAGTCCTAAGGCCTTTCTGCACTACACTATTATAGTGCTACTATTCCACTTTCAACATCCTATGGAATCCTGGGGTTTGTAGTTTAGGGAAGAGCATTTAGAATTCTTAGCCAGAGAGCTCTTTGGCCTCAGTAAACTACCAACCCCAGAATTCCACAGGACGTTGAAAGTGGAATAATATTATAACAGTCTAGTGCAGAAATGGTCCTAGTGCAATACTGAAACCTCTATACCTCACTGTCTCAGCTTATATTAATGTATATGTCTAGTTAACCTAGATTCCTATCTCATATTTTGTACCCCTTTCTTTTCCCCCTCTCTGTGGCAACAAGGGAGAGGCCTTTCTTGGTGGCTGCTCTCAGACTTTAGAACTCCCTCCCTAGAGAGGTCAATGTTGTTTCTTCCTTTTCCTACTTCCAGTGGCAAATAAAAACATTCTTATTCTATCACCATCACAGTTTCAGAAGCTGACTGTGATGGGCTTTTGGTGGGTGAGGTGCTTTTTTTGTTGATTTTTATATGGCCTTTGAATGAATGTTAAATGGTTTTAAATCTACAGATTGTTTAACTGCTTTTAAATAATTGCTGTTGGTTTTTTTACAGATATTTTTGTATAGTTTTTAATCTGTACTAACCTGAATAAATTGTAAGCTACCTTGAGTCCCATTATAGGGAAAACGAATAAATATATAGATGATGATGATGACGATGATGAAGAATCTTTATCAAGTACCTTTTTTAGAACTGAAGATTAAGGAGGTTTTAAACAAGGTGAATTCATCTATAGCAAGGCAAACAAATGAAGTTTTGAGCTACCCTGCCTAAGAGATCACATGCAGTATTGTTATAAGAGTCTTGATTCATGGCAGAACCACCTTTTTTATGCATTGCGCATATAGTAAATACAGTGCTTCCTTTTTTTTTTTTTTTGGAATAACATAATGAGCCTTTGTGATAAGAAGATGGCAGGGGTGGGGGAGAAGAAAGGGAGAGACTGCAGCTCACAAAGCTCTGTCTAAATGAAATGGAAAAGGAAGGCTACTTTCTATGCCTTTAAACATAATTGTAGCCCAGTCTAGATGAGAAGTTGCTTTGAAAGAAAACCAAAGTATAAACAGTTCTTAACTGGTACTTAATTAACAAGAGTCCCAAAGCAGGGGTGGGAATCATGTGGATCTCCAAAATGTTGTTGTACTATAGCCCCCAGCAGGCTGAAGCGGAAGAGCAGAAGAGATGGAGAAGAATTCAAACAGTTGTAATTCAACCAGGTCTGTGTGATTCCTCCCCCTATTGTAAAGTTACTAGATCTAGAGGGACAGTCAAGTTGAAGCCCTTGGGCCACCTGTGGCCCCAAGGCTGTTTCTGTGGCCCTTGACCACTGTTGGCCAAAGGTGTTTCTGTGGCCCTTCAGAGTCCCCAGATCAATCTTTTTGGAACAAAAAAGAGGGAAAATTTTGTCCCAGAAGCTTCTAGAGTGGAAATTAATCTTTTAAATAAGTTGTAGGGCCTCTTTGCCCTGCTGAACATAAAAAAAATCAATTTTTCAAATCAAAAGTAGACTTCCTGTCACTTCTAAATTGGTAGGCTTATATGTTTTTGCATTTTTTGGCAGCCTGTAGGGTCCTTGGCAGGCCACAGGTCCAACAAAGTTGTTCACCCCTCCTTTACATGCAAAATCTGGCTTCTCTGGGCCAAAATATTTTCAAAATCACATTGCTTTTAGGCACTGCCTTCTGGCTGTGAGGTGGTGATAATTTATTTATTTGATTTATATCCCATCTTTCTCTTGATATGAGACCCAAAGTGGCTTAATGATTCAATCACAGCAAGGATTCAGTGAGACAGAATTTTGACTGTTCACATCCACAGTTATTTCAATACTTATCACATAGTTGCTGGAAATGGCAAGGAGAACTCCAAACCTGAGGATGCTCTGAAGGAAGTCTTCTTTCCTTTCCCTCCCTCCCTCCCTCCCTCCCTCCCTCCCTCCCTCCCAAACATGCTTTTTGCTTTGGGGATGAGCAAACAATTCAGTAACTATCTGTTGGATCATTGTTTGTTTGTTTGTTGGAAATTTTGTCAGAGGGGGCTCCATATATTCAGAGAACATATATGGAGTGACAAAGCCACTATTTTATGATAAAGGAGATTAGCAACAAGTAGAGATCTATCATTTCCTCCATATGTGATACTCAAAGTAGAGCAGGGTGTGTTCCATAAAAGCAGAAAGAGATTTGGATCTTGTGTTCAGTTCCATAGCACAGACTCATTGAACTGAAAGGGTTTGTATACATTTGACTCACTATTCAAAAACTGATTGAGTGAGTCTACTCTTGGGGCTTACTGACAGGATACAAGCCAGGGTATATGGAGGGAGGCTTTGAAGACAATCCAGTCAGGAAAATAGGAAAAAATACTATGTTTCAGAGCAGAATAGCAGTAGGAGACTCCTAACTCTGCTCAGATACAGCTAAGTACAATGCCATCTAGTGACTAAACCGTATAATTGCATGATCCACCCACTTTCTCTTGTTTAAAAAGTGTTGGTGGGGGGAGAGAGAAACAAATAAAGCAGTACTGTTAAAATATTTGGTGGGTCAGGTCAATCAGCATCTTAAAATTTAAAACCCAATTATGGCCATGGCTTCCCATGTCTTGTCCGTCTGGGCAACAGTGTAGATTTGGCTCAAAAGAACATGGCAAGCAAATGGGCAGCAGCAAGACCAGGGCACACAATGGAGAGGGAGAAGGAGAGGGAGAGGAAGAGGGAGAGATTTCAGAATTATTGTGGTTGGTGACGTCCATTTCAGTGGGCCAATACATTCACTGTAGGCGTTAGTCTGAACTTCCAAAGAGCTATCTATCTAAGCTCCTGAACCTTATCTGGCCGAAGAGGTGAAGGACCATAGCAGAATGTTGGAGCTGGTGGTAGGAAGCAGAGCTTGAGGCATTTCAGTGGCCTCTGTTTTCATGTTGCATCCCTTCCAACGTAAGAGATAATTCAATAGAGGGACAGAAAGGGACTTGTGGCAAGAGGTGACTGAACATTTCAGTGCAAGTGAAATGATGGCAGATAGGGTTCAAGACCTTTGATAGCTCTTTAAAATCCAGAAGGAAATCATTATCCCTGCTGACATAGGCCAATTCCATCCTACATAGTTATAGTATTATTATTCTACTTCCAACATCCTGTGGAATTCTGGGGTTTGTAGTTTACTGAGGCCAAAGAACTCTCTGGCTGAGAATTCTAAAGGCCCCTTCCTAAACTGCAAACCCTAGGATTCCATAGGATGTTGAAAATGGAATGGTAGCACTATAACAGTGTAGTGCGGGAAGGCGCATAGTTGCCACTACCTCTCAGCAAATTTGCAGAGTTTCCAGGAAAAATATATAGCATGTAAGTTCGGGCAAAGCCTTTTGATAAAACAAATCAAAAACTCTCCATGAAAAGAGTTCATTGCTACCCAAGCGTTTCCTCTGGGTAGGAAAATACAAAGCCAAGTCGTACTTAGAATGGTCCACTATTATAAATTTGGTTCAGGACAAGTAAAAAATGAAACAGCCTAGAAATATTGAAGAAACAAGAAAGTGGCTCCTCTGGTTCAAATCAACTAACACCTAGAAAATCAGACCAAAGGGAAGAGCAAGTGCAGGTTTTTACTAATTAAGAGTGTGTGTGATGGGGAAGAGAAAAAGTGTACTCAATGTATGACCTAAACCAAGGCTGGCTCAACCATACAGGTAGACTAGACTGCTCCCATTGATCTAAATCCTATTGTTTGTCCTATCTAAAATAGACTTATTAAAGGATTGAGATTTACCTATATATCACAATTTATTCTATGAGTTTACTCTAATTGTGACTAAACAACAGGATTCAGATCAAAGGCAGTATAATTCAGAGAATGCTTGTACTACTGAAAGCAACAGGGATGTCGGGGTTTACGCTTTGGAGACTGATAGTTTCTTGGAGACACTGCAAACAGGTGTACACCTAGGCCCTGAACTACTATTCCAACCAGGAAAGAGGGGAATTGATTTTTTTTTAAAAAAACTCTTCATTTTGCTAAGGCCCTTTCCGCACGAGGCAAGGGAATTGCTCTGTGCTGTTACCTACCGCTTTTTCTGGCGTCTGAAGCAACGTGGACTGTCCCTGAAGCCCTTCCGCAGGGCTCCTCCTTGGTCCAGGGCAAATCGGAGCAGTGCGAGGTCTGTAGATTCACGCTGCTCTGGCGTCCAAAATGGTAGCTTCCAGCTTCCAAAATGGCAGCTTCGGGCTTCCAAAATGGCGGTTCCGGCTTCCAAAATGGCAGCTTCCAGTTGGTCGTGGGTCCCAACCAACCGCTGAAGCTTGCCACGCCTAAAGCCCGCCCTCCGCAGATCGCAGGCTCGCATTGGTGTGAGCCTGCGAATCTGCACAAGGGAGCAGGAATGCAATGGCGCGTTCCAGGAAGATAAAGATCTGTTTTTTGCGGTCTTTAGAAAACACGCTGGAGGACCACTTGGTGTCATTTTGGGGCAGAATGAGGTGCAGATCTTCGGTAAGTAGTCCGCTCCTAGTCCGCTCCAAGGTGCAGATGACCTCCGTGAGAGGACACACTGTCCCGTTCTAATTGCCTAGTGCGGAAAGGGCCTAAGTGATAAACAGCCATTTGATGGCCATTTTCTGTCTTCAGACGCTGTTAGGAAAAAAGACCTTACCATGTTGAGTGCAACTGGAATAATGTTTACTGACAAGTAATCCCACTGAACTCAGTGGGATTTATTTCCTAGAACTACAGCTTTCATTTACAGCAAAACAAGGCCCCAGAAGGCTTTGAAGCAAACAAACAAGGACACCCATCAACAGAGCAATTAACTAAGTAAAGTTGTAGCTGATTCATCTACCCAGTAAACCCATTAAAGGCTGCAACCCTTATATCTTTATCTACATTTTCCTATAAAATAGACATCCTGTGTTTCACAGACCTCTAGTGGAACACACATTGTTAATGCCTTAGTTGCCAAGGGCCTGCATTTCACACAAAGACCTACAGCCCACCATACATTCTTGCTTTCCACCATTGTTTAGAGAAACTTTGATGTTTCTCATTGTGTCTCTCATTTCATGGTGTTTTGTCCCTGATTGTCTCCCATTCAGAAGATTTGCCCTTCATTTTTAGAGTTCAGGGGTTGAGAGGTATGGTACAAAGCAAATACTCTTTGGGCATGACTTTCTACCAACATGATTTAGATGGGCAGTTCTTTTCCTCTCATCGCACAGAGTGAAGTAGCAACACCTTGGCTCTCTGGGACAGCCTGTTGCTCTTAAACAGTTCATGGGACTGAATAGAAGTTAATGGGGAAGCTCCATGTGTACATAATTTATTGATGGACTAAATCCTATTGTCAGTCTCAACTAGAGGAGAGCCATTGAATCAATAGGATTTACTTATATGTTGATTCACTTTTAAACATTCAATTCCATGGGTCTACCAACAGGACTCCAGCTGATATTTAGTGTCATGTGTGGAGCAGCCTTATCTTTTGCACCTTCACTCAAATCTAAGACCCTTTTTGCATGGCATTTGCCACGCGAAAGGGCCCCTCGAGTGTCACGCGAATGTGAGGAGCGGTCCACATGACGCAGTCACAATTGCGTGACGCTCCAGGGGCTGGCAGGCGCCAACCGTGCACTTTTTCATTTTTGACTGTGAGCCGAAAATGGTGTGCAGCACAAGGAGACTAAACAAAAACAAGCAAACAAACAGACAAACAAGCACTGCCCCACAAGCCTGTAAACACGCTTGGTCTAGGATGTCTTCACAGACCCAGCTCCCCCTCTGCTCTCTCCTCTGGGGAATGTGCTAGAGGGCCATTGGGAGCTCCTAATAAGACTCCTCCCCCCTAGCTGGCTCCTCCCCCTCGTTAGTCAGACCGTGTGCTCAGGGAGAGGACACGGCCAGCATAAGGAGACTAAACAAAAACAAGCAAACAAACAGACAAACAAGCACTGCTCCACAAGCCTGTAAACACACCTGGTTTAGGATGTCTTCACAGACCCAGCTCCCCCTCTGCTCTCTCCTCTAATGGGCTCATATGGTTTATTTCAAAGCAACTAGAGTTGCCAGATCTCAGAGCCGGGCCCTGAGTCTCCTGTTTCCATGGGTCATCTCTGGGTGGGAGACAAGGGTGCAAAGTCTTCGTTTTTGGTGGTTTCAGCTCCAGGGAAGAAGAAATTTCTGTGTGCAAATCTCCAGTTCAGCTAGTAGAGTAGTTGTGTTGTTGTTGTGTGCCTTCAAGTCACTTCCACCTTAGTGGGACCCTAAGGCAAACCTATCATGGGGTTTTCTGGGGCTAAGAGTGTATAACATGCCCAAGGTCATCCAGTGGGTTTCCATGGCTGAGCCAGGAATTGAACTCTGGTCTCCAGGGTCATGGTTCAGTGGTCAAACCATTACCCCACCCAGCTTGCTATAATTTGCAAAGCTTAATTCATTTGTTGTTTCAACATGCAAAGACTCTTGGAGGGAGGGGTTATCTTCTTCCTTCCCTTTAAGTCATTGTGGCACGAGAGCTGATCCTCTGCTCTGTTCTGCTCTGTATCCACCTACAGGTTAGAAGCAAGTAGGCTACATTAAATGTTCCTTATGCCATCTTCCCAAGTAACCACTAAGGAATAATCCACTCATTTCACTTTCCTTTGGGAATTGTATATTGCTAAGGTTTCTGTCTTAATTTCCAAACAGGGAAATATGGCCTGTGTGTGTCTGTGTGTGTGTATGCTTGAATAACAAATAATGAGCAACTGTAGTTGGTTACTACCAAAATGCTTGATGACATCACAAGAGACAGTCCCTCGTTCTCAGGTTTTGGCCTGGAAACCTCAGAGCCTAGGACAATCCTCAACTGACAACCCTAAAAGCACAATTTTGTCTGATGATGAACTGTCACTTTCTTTACTAAACAAACAATGCATTGCATACCTTTTCTTTATTAAATCAACAATACATTACATAACAACCATGGCTGATGAAATTAGAATTTAGAAGCAATATGTATAGAATAGACAATGAAGCATGAAAACAAACTAGGAGCAGCAGTTAAGAATAACTGTACCTAACAGAGAGGCAAAGAACGGAATGGGAAGGCAAATGCAGTTCATTGACTGGCCTGACTAGAGGCCTGCCTGAATAACAAGGTCTTCAGCAGACAATGAAAGGCCATTAGGGAGAGAACCCAATGGATCTCTTGGCTTAATCAATTGGTTAATTAAAGGATTCATCTGTTAATGAGTGGACAGTTAATCAACTGAATTAATTAACTGGTTAATCAGTTAAAAGCTGGACAGTTCAGCATCTGGGAAGGAGACCTTTTTATCAGCTAACGGAACCTCTCGTTATAGGATAGCACATAAAATTTTCTGTAGTGAATAATAGTAAACAGTAAATAATAGCAGTATTAAAAAAAGTAAATAACAGTAAATAATAATTAGTAAATAATATAGGTAACAACAAACAACAACACAACATTTGCGCACGCTTAATACATCAGAAGTTCTCCAAGGAAGCCACTGCTTGTAGCAGAATGGTGAGACAGAGCAAGAAATTGGAGGAAGTAGGTGAAATCCAGAAGTGAAAAAGAAGATACCTTTTCCCCCCTTCTTTTTTGGGCTATGAAAATCCTTTGGGTCTTTGCAGGTTTACAATTTGGGAACTGGATAAAGAGTTTCCTTATTCTGTGCAAAGATTACTATTAAACATTGGTTGCTTTGGGACTCATAGGACTGGGGCTTCCTGCTGCTCAGCTTGTGTGCATCAGTTTGAACGCAGAAGTCTCTCATGCCCTGTCCCTTTTGTTAAGCAATGCTTTGTCTGAAGCTAACAGGATAACTGCAGTGTTGTTCTTCAGGGATCTGTATTGACTGTGCCAAAGGCAGGGCAGCATCGCTCAAGGGCACTGCAACATTCTGGGGGGGAAATCAAAACTCCACATACCTGGGACAAATTTGCGCGTGCACACACGAGGACCTGTGTGTGTGTGTGTGTGTGTGTGTGTTCATAAATACACAATTCACACACTGAAGCCAACTCCCAGAATTTAACTACGCCTTGCTTTTCCTTTTCTTTGTCTTTCCGTTCCCTTTTGGGCTGCAGTCCTTCACACCATTTAGCTGCCTGAATCCCATCAAAGTAAGAGAGTGTTGAAGATGCTGTAAAGTGAACAGGACTGCAACTGTAGACTCATGAGAAAGTGAGCAAAGACCTTCCTGCTGCATCATGCTGCCCTCTGTCTAATATCCAGGACTTCGAAAAAATCAGCTCATCTACTTAATACAGACGACCTTTTTGAAAATATATTCCAGTGGCTTATTTCCCTAATCTTATTTTATTATGCACTGACTAGCAACATAATGTGTAAGTTCCTTCCTTCCTTCCTTCCTTCCTTCCTTCCTTCCTTCCTTCCTTCCTTCCTTCCTTCCTTCCTTCCTCTCTTTCTCTGCCAGCACATACATCGTACATATATTGCTACAAACAGCCTCAAGGTGGCTTTCAACAGTGAAAACAAATAAAATACAGTTTTGCACAACCAGCAGACTGGCAGCACAAGCAGCAGATTAAAAGAGAAAAAGGAAAAAGTTTACCTAAAGGATCTCAAACATCAGAAAAGGCATAAGAGAAGAGGATTGTCTTAGCCCAGTGCCTCAAAGATCACTGAGATGCAGCCAGATAAACTGTCAGGGAGAAAGGTCCATCATTTTTGTGACGTTTCAGAATCTACTTTTCTGATTTCAGAAACATCCAGGAAAGGCCTATTAAACAAATTGAGTTTAAATGGCTCATTGATGAGGTAGAGGGCAGCCCTTTAGCTATGGCTGCGGGGTACAAGATTGGATGTTGGCAAGAAACGTGGGATCTCCACTGAGATACGTTTTTAATCCTGGAAAGGATAGAGGGCTGGACATCTCCTGAAGATGTATCCTCTAAGGATATAAAGTTCTGGGACCCAGGAGCCATAATCAGTGTGGATGTAGATGTGCATGCAGGGGTGCACAAAGCAAAAAGAGGGGAAGGTCAGACCTGTTCATGGACACATCATGCTTTTATAGAATCACAGAATCATAGAATAATAGAGTTGGAAGAGACCACAGGGGCCATCCAGTCCAACCCCTTGCTATGCATCAAAGTACACCCAACAGATGGCCATCCAGTTCTGTTTAAAAACTCCAAAGAAGGAGATTTCACCACACTCTGAGGCAGCATACTCCACTGCTGAACAGGAAGTTCTTACTGAGGTTCAGGTGGAATCTCTTTTCCTGTAGTTTGAATCCATTGGTCCTTGTCCTAGTCTCTGGAGCAGTGGAAAACAAGCCTGTTCCCTCTTTGTTATGACACCCTTTCAAATATTTAAACATACCTATCGTGTCTTCGCTTAATCTTCTCTTCTGCAGACTAAACATACCCAGCTCCCTAAGTCAGTTCTCATAGGCCATGACTTCCAGACCCTTCTCCATCTTGGTCACCCTCCTCTGGACATATTCCAGCTTGTCAATATCCTTCTTGAAATGTGGTGCCCAGAACTGGACACAGTATACCAGATGAGGTCCAACCAAAGCAGAATAGAGTGGTACAATTACTTTCCTTGATCTAGACACCATACTCTTATTGGTGCAACCAAGAATCATGTTGGCTTTCTTGACTGCCACATCACATTGCTGACTCATGTTCAGCTAGTGGTCTAAGACTCCTAGATCCCTTTCACATGTACTGTTGTCCAGCCAGTTGTTCCAACTGTCCCAGTTTGGCCAGGACATTCCAATCGATCCTCTGTCATCCAATCTTTTCAACTCCTTTTAAAATGTCCCAGTTTCTCTCTCCTCCTTTTACCTTCCCCTCTCTGTCCTCAGCTTACATCCACTGACACAAACTGAGTTCAAACTTTAAAAATCGTTTTGTGCTCAATGAACTCAGCAAGGGAGAGAGGAGAGGAGGGGACAGAATCTTATCCTTCCCTATGGACTTAGGCCAAACAAAACTCCTGCAGCGTCTCCTACTTTGTGTGTTCCACATTAATCACTTTTGCCAACTTGACCTTACTTTTATGTTGCTCAGCCACATGTCTCCTTATTTTCATCTGTGAAATGTTGGAGGGCATAACACGTCTCATTCATGCATTCACTGATATGTGTTCATCTACGATGGATAGATGGATAGACACACACACACATGCCCCAGACACACAAACATACTTCAGGCCTTAGAGCAAGAGTGGACAACTTGTGGTCTTCCAGATGATGTTGGACTGAAGCTAGGTATCATGTACTGGCTAGCTTTGAGTTCAGAAAGCAGGCTTAGAGAGTTCTAAAAGCTTTATTCAGAACATTGGCCATTTCTGCACTGCACTGTTATAGTGCTATTATTCCACTTTCAACATCCTATGGAATCCTGGGGTTTGCAGTTTAGGGAGGGACCTTTCCAGTTTGCTGAAAGTGGAATAATAGCACTATGATAGTCTAATTGCAGAAATGGCCATTGAAGCAGCAACAGCACACCTTGGTAATTGTCAAGACTAAACTATTGGATTTGTAGTACTTTCTAAGCTATAACATTACAAATTAACATGCACAAGTATTCTATACCACAGATAATTAAAACAACTCTTTTCCCAGCCTCTTGTCCCTCCTGCCAACTGAGTGACCTTGCAGCTGCACCTGTTCTCTCTTAACAAAGATTGTTAGAGTAACATTCTCTTCTTTCCAGCACACTGTTTCTCACTCAGTCCCATCATTCCCTTCCAACATTTTTCAAATACCAAAGCACTACATGACATTACATGGCATGGGAGAGCAAAGCTGACCTGACATTAGGCTTATAATAACGTGTAAGATACCTAGTAAAATCTTGGGAGCCTGACAACACCGAACATCAGAAAAGGCCTTATATGCCATTAGGTCAGGAAACAAGGCTATCTATTTAGAGCTGGAAGAGTAGCCGAAGTGCAGAAATTTGCTTTTTGTAATACAAACCTCAGAATCCTTAGGGATATAATAAATGTTTTTTCACAAGCTCTACTTTCTCAGCTCTATTACCTAAGATTCTTTCAGGGGGAGCAAATCCCCTTTTGATTCTACCAGCACTCTTCCTGCAAAAGGAGTCCACACGGTGTATTGATTTGCATTTGAGTGATTCTGAGAGACTAGATTTGAATCCCCACTCAGCCAGGGAAACCTACTGGGTGACTGTAAACTAATCCCATGCTTCTCTCAGGCAATGGCAAATCTCCTCTGAAGAAATCTTGCCAAGAAAACCTCATGAAAACCTCATAAGTCAGAGGGCCAACCGTAGTCTGCCTCAAATTCCTTAGTTTAAACCTAGTTCTCACCTGAGCAGATCCACTGAATCAAGAACACTTATGTTAAGCTTTGCTGTACAAAGTTCCCGATGTGACTGGAACTAGCAATTGGATTTAAGGCCTCATTTCAGTGTCTTGAAAGGTGTACTGAAAACCAGTCACATGCAATTGTCTCTCTGATTTAATACTCAGGTGATCTCCTGGTTGATTTGGCCTTCACTGTAGAACTGAACCATGGCACCTCTGTGTGGCTTTAAGAGTCATGTAACATGCATATTGGAGGAAGCTTTAATCTGATAAAAACAGGTCTGCTAATTATCAGGGATGGAAACAGGGCCACCTCAAGACATTTTGCTTTCCAAGTCAAAGATGATTGCCCATGGTTTCTCTCCATGTACAGAAATCAACTCCCCAAATCAGTGAATTCAGCACAGTAGAAACTGGATAACTTCTTCCTCTGCACTGGAGGACAGGAGCTTGTTTCAAAGAATTCAGCTACACGAAGCTCTGCCCTTCAGTGCCTTTCTGCCTAGTGTTTGCATGTCTCCCATTCAAACACTGCAATTATGCATTGCTTGTTCACTCAGAGCTAGGAAAAATGACTTTTTTGAGGTGTCAACTCCCAAGCCAGCATGGCTAGTGGCTGTGCTGGCTAGTGGCTATACTGGCTTAGAGATTCTGGGAGCTGTCATCCAAAAAAGAGCCCAGTGATCTTGTTGAGTGTGAGAGTCTGGGAGCTGTAGTCCAAGAAAGCAACTTTTCATAAATCTAGAGACTTTCTGCCCTACACTGATAGAATGCTATTATTCCCCTTTCAACATAGGCCATTTCCACACTAGATGCCATTAGCACAATATACCATTACAATCCCAGCACTGCTACTTGTGTGATGGTAGCAGATTAGGAACACTGTTTTCTGCACCCTCCCGCCTTCAGCCAATGAGTAGCGGTGTTGCCACTGCTGTTCCTTCTGCACTACAGTGTCCCTGGCCACTCCCTTTCCCCACTTTCACCTCATCCCACCACCCCTGATTGGTGTTTTCTTTTCCTTGGAAGCCGTACTAAACATGCCAGTACGCTATTGCATTTTCACACATAATGCCTAAAAATGTATTTTAAAAAGATAAAAAAAGTTTTAACTCAAAGAAGAATTTTAAAATAAACATGAAGAGATTATAGATTTTGAAGTTATCGTGCCATGGGAGTCCACAAGCTGAGCACGCCCACAGCTCACCCACTGCTGGATCCACAACAACAAGAAGAGCTATCAAGTGCTATGATGGTTCCACAGTGAGCCGCTGATGGGATTGAAGTGCTAAAGGAGGCGCTTGACAAATTTTTTTCTGCAAATAGAATACGGCAGTTTTGCAATGTGTGGGGATGGGATAGCAGCTGGATGGCCATGGCATTGTGCAGCAGCAAGACTCCTGACCCAGAAACAACCCGCTCCTATGGCTGTATAGTGACCTCGTGCTGAAATGGCCATTCTGTGGAATTCTGGGGTTTCTAGTTTACTCAGGCCAAAGAGCTCTCTGGCTGAGAATTCTAAATGTCTCTCCCTAAACTGCAAACCCCAGGATTCGATAGGATGTTGAAAGTGGAATAATAGCACTATAACAGTGTAGTGTGGAAAGGCCCTAGGTCTACTCTGGTTAGGACTAAGACACTTTCTGCAGGACAGCGTCTTCCTGGCATGAGGATGCAAGAGGAGTGGGATCGCAATGATGCTTTGACATGATGTTGTCCTGGTCCCTCCCTTCTTGTGTCACAATTGTGGGGTATATCATTGACAAAACAAACTCCATCAACGGCCCCCAATTGCATGTCACAGCCAGCCATGCACATGCTTGCTTTCCCACTGCAACATAGGAAGAAGACCAGTGTGGAAGGGAGCACTATGTCCCTTGCGCTTCTTTTCACAGGCAGCTAGCCAGGTGCAGAGAGGACCATTGGGGACATGCTTCCATTCTGGTAGAGGTGTTGTCCTGTGGAAAGGGCCAAAGCAGTAAGACTGAAATCAGCAATTAAATGAGACAGTGAGATAGCCAGCAACCAAGTAATTCAAGAGAAGAGGAACAGCTAGGGAAAGGAAGAAGGGGACCTCTGTGACCTTCGCCTTCTTGATGGCTGCGTCTGCTGCCTGCCTAATAGTAGGGCTGGCCCTACCAAGGGAAATGAACCAATGGATGTACCCATCATTTCACACTGCTGTACTGAGCATGAGCTCAGATTAATTTGGGAATTGATATCACCAGTCCAGACTGGTGAACTTCTTTAGAAAATGTATTAGATTATGCAAATATTCACCTTAAAAAGAACTCTGTTCAGCACCATTGTTTGTCGTGGCTGCTGCTTCTGACTGGCACCCACTGGGCTGTTTCTTCTTACATGGTTAATCCCCCTCGATCAGGGATCATGCAATGAATGGGAATGTCATATATATGGTAATATCACTGGAAGCCTGTTTGGGGAGGAACCAATCTACAACCAACCAAATTTGGCTAGATGTTGAAGTCACTGAGTGTGCAGAAGGACAATTGAGAATAAAGATAAATTATGCCACTTCAAACTTTTTTTTTTCAGGGAATCCCCCTCAATTGTCAACCATGGAAGGACTTTTTCAATACCATTTGCAAAAACAAATATTTGTGAGAAGTTTTGACTTCACTGAAAATAAGCTCCAGATTGGAGCAAATAAGCATTCATTAAGTTTTCAATATTCTCACATTTCTTTTGATAATATTTTGATTTTTTTTTAAAAAAAGAGGAGTTTAATACGTCTAAGAAATATTGCCTTCTTGGAAACTTGGCTGTTTCGTCCCATCAATCTGTATGTTACCTCCAGGTTTGCTATAATTCTTTATTGGATGCTCTTCTAGTTCTTTAAAAAAAAAAATATTCAGCAGGTGCAAATGCCTGCAACCTGGAGAGTGAGCAATATAAAATGTCACAATTGGCATATGTATTCCCCCTTCCTCAAACCTGCTCATAAAGTTTGAAACTGATATTAATATTTAACTTTTAAACTCACAAGATCTTTCATGGTCTCAGCCTGACTTAATTAGCTGACATTTAGTTCCCAATATTCCACAGCACACTCTTTGGAGTCCTTGGGTACTAGTTTATTAACATTTCCCCACAGTCGACTGGCAAAGGCAGCTTCCAGACTCTTTATCAATTGTTCCTGTAGGCAACCGAATTCATTGCTGAATGCTGTTAGACTGGCCTATTCTGTAAATATGTTTAAAGGCAGAGAGAGAGAAAGAGAGAGAACAGCCTTCCTTTTCCATTTCATTTAAACGAGCTGGGTGAATTGCAGTCTCTCCCTCTCTTCTTCTCCCCCACCCCTGCCATCTTCTTAGCACAAAGACTCATTTAAAAAAAAAATTAAAAAGCACTGCCTTTACCTTTATGCATAAAGCATAAAAAGATGGTATTACAATGAATCAACACCCTTATACAAATACCTCGTATGACCTAGAAAAACTCTCTTCGGCAGAGTAGCACAGGGCTTCATCTCTCTTTCTTGCTTTAGGTAGCTTCACCTTGCTTCAGACTCCCTTAACCGAGGCGAAGATACTTGGTGAAGATGTGTTTGGGTTGATTTTGAATGAGCATTTGTAGGATGCGTATGGATGGCTACTCTTGAGCCTTTTCCTGTTCACACTCCTAATGGTGATAATCCAGATTTCTAAATCATGCTAGATCTCCTTCCTGGATGATACAGTTTTAAAGTTTCTTTGCTATTCTTAGTCCATCTTGGGAAATAAAACAATGGTCCTGAATCCCACCTCTGTGAATAGTCACTAAGCTTGCATTCTTGTGTTCATGACTTGACATTTGAGTCCAAACTTGGTTGTTCGAGAATAAGGACCTGTGAAAGATGCTTTACATTGAAAGTAGAATGTGTACAATGTGGAATGTATACGCCTTCCATGGGCAGTAGGATTTCTACATTGTGGTCTCCATTTTGCAGTACTAGCTACCAGACATTGAAGTGATGATAGTGGTTTTCTGTGCAGCTTCACAGCTTCAAAGAAAAACCTATCTGGATCTTCTCACTTTCTTGTACACTATATATATATAGTTATATGTAATATGTGAGTATATCTCAGAAGATACATGGACAGAGTTGGGCAGACATAAAAAACCCATACAGTATTTGATATTGAACAGAATTCCATTATCTTGAGAATCTCGCCTGAAGGATTTCCATATATAGGTCTGGAGAACCACAGTTCAATGCCATGCACGTTTGTTATTGCTGTGTGCCTTCAAGTCACTTCTATGTTGTGGTGACCCTAAGGTGAACCTATTGCGGGTCTTCCTGGGGCTGAGAATGTATGACATGCTCAAGGTCACTCAGTGGGTTTCCATGGCCAATCAGAGAATGGAACTCTGCTTACTTGGAAGTATATCCTGCTGTGTTCAATGGGGTTCACTCCAAGTAAGTGTTGCAACCTAAGCACAATACCTAGATTGTTGTTGTTGTTGTGTGCCTTCAAGTCATTTCCAACTTATGGTGACTCTAAGGTAAATCTTTTATGGAACTTTTCTTGGCAAGATTTGTGCCAAGTGGTTTTGCTCAGGGTCACCCATTTGCTTCCCATGGCTTAGCAGGAAATTGAACCTTGGCCTCCCAAGGTTCCTGGTTTTCATAATTCCTTACCTTTTCTCATAATTAGCTGGAATACAAGACATTTTTCCAGAGAAATATGTGCATATTTATAGTGCCATTCTAGATAAGTTTACTGCTTGTGTACACAAACACAATTGCAGTGTAAATGTGCATAAATTGCAGGATACAGCCTATTTTGTCACAGAAGTTTCTCTTCTCTGAGTGCTAAAGTACACATAGGCCTTAGTTTATCCTTCAACCACATCATATAAATTCTGGCAGAGTTGTTAGAGATCCACACACGATACCTAGTGACTGAATAACTTTAGCTCTAATTATCTAGTTAAGCTACCATAACAAAACATGCTGTATATGGTTGTGTTCAGTATAATTACAGAGTATTTCACACAGAAGTGTGATTAATAGTATTTCATTACATTTCGATGCGGCTTCCCTAATTTGTGAGGAATTTAATGCGTGCTGGGTGTCTACTTTATGAGTTAATATTCTTCCATCATATTTTTGACTTGTGTCAATAACATATTAAAAAAAATGCAGCTACACTGGTATATATTTCCTTATAGGAGCCTGTGTGTGCCTGTGAAGTCACATTCATATGAGAGAGTGAGGGTAAATACGAGAGAGAGAAAGAGGAGAGAGAGAGCGCACCAGGAGACAAATATGAGTAGAAAAATATGACTTGTTATTGAACAATCTTGTTTTTAGGGCTTATCATAGTAAATAAAGTATTGATCTTTTCCATTGGGGACCTTTGGTTTGAATCCACTATCCATCCCTCAGTGATATGTACACAATAGTGGCAGCTCATTCCTAGCAAACAATATCAGTCCACATTAAATATAATATCAGTCACAGCAACCTGAGCTCTTTGCCTGATAGAGTTCATGCGGAAAATGAAATCAACCATTAAAAAGTAAGTGTATAATTCTAGCCCTGTTGCCATCTTTGTTTCAAAAGAAAACAGACGCTAGGGGTTTCGCTGTTGCAAAGGGACATGGCGCTCTTAGTCTTAGCTGAATGATGGCCTTTTATTGCACCATTCTCTGGTTTCCTTGAGCGGTTGTTTGGAACAAATGATATTCTCTCTCTCTTTTCTACTTTTATCCAAATTTTAGATTTTGCTAAAATAATCTTTCCAATCAGGACAATTTGTCATTTTTTTTTTTTGAGAAAATATCATTTATTTTATTTTGGTCCTGCACTTCTTAGGGAAATTTAAAATGATATAGTAGTGAAGTAACTGTCAAACCAACTTCTTATTTGCAACAGTTTCACTGAATGGCTCTTAATAAATATTTAAATGGAAATATTTCACCTAGTGATTACATATTATAGAGCTGAGCACTGTCAGCCAGTACTGAAAATATTCCCTTTTCAAGTAAGACCTATTGACACCTTCCAAGTAAATGATTAGAATCAAAAGCTTATAGCCTTGACCCCAAATATACTGCCTTCAAAGTAAATCCCATTAATTCCAGTACAAACCCTCCACTTCCGAGGAATTGTGCATAAGGTTGCATCATTCTGTGATGATTTGGTTTCCCTAAGTAGTGTTGCTATGACATATCCTGCCCATTGTCTGAAGACAGCATATGTTTTATATTAGTGATTTACGACTTTTTCCATTGCTCAACCTGGTTTTAAAAGGATTGGCTTCAGTATTTCAACTGACTACTCACTGCTAGTAATTCTTACAGAGTGGCACCTCAAATATGGAAGTCCTTCCCATGATCGACCTGGTTGCCATCTAGACTTTTGTCTCTCAGGCACCCACTGAAAGTATATCTATTGTTACAAGATTTGGAGGAATACGGAAATGTTTACTCTGTCTTTTACTGATGCTAATTGGTCATTGTACTTGTAGCAGGCATTTTCATTCGTGATCTTACACATTTGTAAATGGAGATGTGCAGTTTGTGATTTTTTATTTGACATTTTAGATAGGTGCACATTTAGATGTGTGGGTTTAGATTTCTGATATTACACATTTGAAATTTGTGATTTTATGCTTTGTTTAAGTTATTAGCCTTATTTGTTGACTTATTTTTAAAAAATATTTATATCACACCCTACATTCAAAGATCTCAGAGCTGCTTACAATAAAATCAGATTAAAATAATGAATAATAACAATAATTTTATGGGGAAGGGTTGGGTATAAGCTGAATGAATAGTCATACAGACTAGAAATAGCCTTTCCTCAGGGTATTCTTAGTACTGATGCTGTCCGATGTACTGTCATCATAGAGACATTTTTGTTGCATTTAGAAGATCTGGGTCTATCCACCCAGGTCTCAAGACACAGGAAAATGTAAAATAGACATAATAACATTGCTTTTTCCTACTCCCCTCACCACCATTGCCTTTTATTACTCAGAAAGAAATGTGGCACCACTGGTAGCCTTTTTATGTGGAAACCTGATCTGGAGCTACTCCCAAATTCTAGAACTCCCACTCTATGGAGGCTAAGCTGGCTCCCTTTTGGTTGTGTTTCATCTTCAGGTAAAGACTTTTTTTCATTCCAGCAAGCTTTACACAAATAGGGCTTTTTATGTAGTGCTGTACAGTGTTTACTGTTTGCTTTTCAATGTTTCAAATTCTGTTAATTAAATAGACAGTTTGATATGTGTTTTTATGTGTTTTTAGCCACACATACCTTCATCTGTAGTAAATTTTATTATCTTTTGTAAGCTTCAGCTTTGGGGAAAAGATGGGCTGTACATAAGTGATGGAAAAGGAATGGCATTTCCACCATTTCTTTGGATTCTTTTTGAGGGCAAAAGGATGTGGACCCATCAAAGTTTATGAAGGGTGAGCTACAGTGCAATAATACTGGTGTAATACCAGTGTAATACCATGCAGTGTAATAAAAAGGCACAAATGACCCTTTTGCATCATTGGCCTCTGTCCCACTATGGCTTCATTATAGACATTCTACTCATGTCTAGACATCCTACTCATTCATTTTGATGCAATGAATGTCTGGACAATCCACAGTTTGCTTGGAAAATAATTCCCCTGGGTTGCAACCTGTGAATGCACACACTCATATCCTAAAGCTGCAACCCTATTGTTTTTATTTATGTGTTTGTTTGTTTGTTTGTTTGATGTCCCCCCCCCCTTTTCTTAGGAAGAAGTCCAAATGAACTAAGCAGACCTTATAAAGTAGGACTGACTAAGTTGTACCAAAATAACCTTGATAGAATTGTTGGCATATAGGTGGATCAGGGCAACCATTTCACAAGGCTGCAACAGCCTTTTAGCTGGCCATTATAGTCCTAGAAGATAGCTTCAAAAGTCTTCTGGTTATGTGAAGAAATAATCTCAAAGACCCAACAACCAGTTCCAAAGACCTGCTCATATTTTTCGCCTTCTAAGCCAATCAAAATTGCACTGGCTTGTCACTGCTGGCCAGACAGTATGAAGATACTGGAAATACAACAATCAGCAAAGCAGACACCGAGTTAGATTTTCATTCATACCCTGTAGCACACAAATGTATCATCAGAGATCCCCAGTATTTACCTAATAAGTAAAGCACAAACCCTTCATCAAAGGGCTCAAAGTAGGTATTTAAAACAATACAGATGGCGACTCTTCATCCAGATACCATTTTAATGACAACAGTAAACAGAAGCATTGAAGATTACTAGCACTAGCAGAGATAGATAACAACAATGATTTTAATTATTGACACCTTCAATTGGTTTACTTAGTGTGGTCATATGTGCCTTAAAAAAACCCCATAGACTTTGTCTTTTTGTTGGCTTTCGTACACTCTGTGAAATCAGCTGTTTGCTCCCCTTTTAACGGAGGGGGATGGGACCCACAATGGTTTAACCATTCCCCAAACTAATTGGGATACTGAGACCACATCTCACTAATTAAAATAAGCTGATGAGATTTGAAGTTGATTATGCCTCCCTTTTAATATATATAAAATATAGATTTTGGGCAAGTTCTTTCCTTATCTTCATCCTAAAAAATCAATAGGATTCCATGAAGTGTGAAGGAAGCAATTCGACCCTTTCCCATCTAATTTCCCATCCACCATGAATAGGGACAGAGTTTCCAGCTCTATTTGTCTAAATGAAGCCAACTGGAAACCTCTCTGTTTCTTCTTCATATCCATGGTGTTTGCTGAGCACATTGGTTTCATGTCAAAATTAAAGTCCTCCCACTAACTGGTGTGTTCATCTTTGTTAATCATGAGAATAGAAACTGAACTAATTAGCCAAAAATGTATGGTTTAAATGAAAGAAAGTAAGCGAATGTCAGTTCCTGAGGTAGACAATAAAAGTTCAAGACAAGACAAAGAAAGAATATTCAAGAAGACAAAGGAAAAATTAGGGGGCGGGGAATAAGAAACTGTCACCAAAAGAATACCCTGCTATGAAAAATATTAAGGCATCATATTCCAGATCCAGCTTGAAACAAAGCGCTTATATTTTTGTGGAAGTTGGTGCAAGGCAACAGTCCATCAATGATTCATTATTTGAAAGTAAATCCCACTGATTTAACAGATGTTGTTTCCAAGTAAATTTACCTAAACTTGTAGCCCACGGCTCTGACATAACATGGTCCAGTTAAGCTGAAACCCAGGATAGGTCTTATAGTTAGGGCTTGGTATCATTTTCATGTAAACCAGCGTAGTTCAGTTTGCTGCCATGAGGATGTCATCCGACCCTAACTCAGCACATTCCTTAAGAAATGTGTTTGTTGATGTCAGCGGAGCTTACTCCCAAGTAATATTTGCAGGGTCAGCTTACCAGTCATGGTTAATCCACCATCTGTGACTTGTAAGGTTTGTGGGAAGCACTGTAAACCATGCAGCAGAAATCTTGGTAAAGATATAAAGTGGATTACTGGCTCCAATAAAACCAAATTAATAAAAGTCTGCAGTGACTGAAAGGACCATGAACTCGCACTTGGCTGAAATAGACCTACATACATTTCAATCATAAATATGAAAGTAAAGTCCGGTTGGTTTCAAAAGAACACACAGCCAGCTTAAATGTTTTGAAATATTAAAATGCACAATTACATTGGAATAAAATCACTCACTAAAGCTTAAACAGTAGGTAAGTTGAGGAGGGTGTCTTTTTTAAAAACACAGCATGGCTGTACAAACATCCTACTGAAAGTTTCTTCATTTTAAATGATGAGCTGTTTTAACAGCCCTTCTTCTTTTTACTCTTTTAAAGCGCTTTCCTAAATAGTTTACAATATATAGACTTTGATTGACTTGCTGGAGACCTCAAGACATTGTATGTGCTTTAAATTTTTCAAACTGAAATTTCAGTGCAAAAAGACCACTAGGAAGCCTCATGTATTTCAAACCATAGGTAACACAGAGACAAAATATAATGTAGACAATATCTCTTTCTTAAGACTGATGGGTATGATTTGCTCCATAAGCAGAACACACTTAAACATCAGTAAGAATTGTCCGGAGAGTGAGAAAACCTTGGTGGTAGTTATAAGCAAGAAGTATGGAATGAAAGAGAGCCTTTCATAATAAAGTATCGAAAATTATAAACAAACACATTGTGTGGATTAGTAATAAAATACCTTCCAATCAAAAAGGAAATTATTAGACACGGTTTACTGGTGCAAGGAACATCAGGGGCATGCTGACATTTCCCCGTTGAAGCAGCCCACTTACAATCTGATTGCAACTTATTATGGTAACCACATTAAATTCCACACTTTTGTTTGTTTTGATTGCAAGGAACATAAGCAGCCGCCATATGGACTGCTTGGATTTTACCAACAAATAGGATACTCTGGTATTTGATTGTCTCTTGCAACACGTTCTCTTTCAAAATCCAGACTGGAATTTGCCACAAAATGCTATGGCAATGGCTTACTTCTAATCAAAACAGGTTTCCTGGCAACACATCACTCTTAAATGATTATTTAGGCATTTGGAAAGCTACCATGTTCTGCCACAGAGCTGGTCTGAACCTAAAGGCATGAACCAGTATTTATATAAATTGGTATGTCTCCCTTGAAATCCATATTACTACACCACTGCTGGTAAATGCTTCTGATGTTGAGCCCAACTTTTGCCATTTAAAGGTTTGTTCTTTTGTTTTTGAAAACTTCAAAAATCATTAAGCACAGGTAATGTGTTCAATTAACATGCCTCATATAGTTTTTTAAGCAATAAGCAATGTTTTATCAACGAAATAATATATTTACTAGTAGATGTTAACAGTTCTAACAGCATCTCAGAAATAAATACAACTTATGGATCTTACAATGTGAAGAATGTTTGCCACTGACCCATTCCAGTTATGGAAACCCCAGTCCACTGTCATCAACAAATAATGCAGACAGCAATGTTAATATGTCAGTCTAGGTGCATTTATTTTTTTTAAAAGCAAATAAAAATAAAGGTTAATGTAAGGCAGAGCCTGGAGAGATATTTCATTTGATACTCTTCATCTTTAGTAATGGCAGACTGCTGCTTCTCTAAAGTTCACTGTGCATTTCGGGCTTTTCACAAAGACCTGAAGAAGGAAGGACATTGTTATGCATTGTTAAAGGATGCAACTATCCAATTCTACCACAACAACAATACAGTTTTTCCATTGGTTATGTTTCAGAATCTCTCAACCAGGCTAATGCAATAAGGGAGTGATCCTCTATCTGCTTTCCTAGAAGTAAGCCCCACTGAAGTCAAAGGACTTACTTATGTAGTCAGAAAGAGATGTGATTGCATAGTAAATGACTCATCATGGTTAGAACTATGTAAAATATGCTATGTCTTGGGATCTACTTTGCACCAAAGAGCTAGTGGCTGGTTAGCACAGAAGTTTTTCCCTTTGACTTTGATAACAAACCAGTTAGTTCTTGCTGCTCTTGTGTGGCTGTTTAAAATACTGCAGATTTTTTTTTTAAATGGATGGTGGATCTGCACAACTTTGCACTTTCATGATTGGCTGGGTTAAGTATTAAAGTGCTTTAAAAGTGGAAAGCAGTGCTTTGGAAGTGAAATGCAAATTTCTCAATGGGATGTCTCTGGAAATATTTCAAAGATGACAACACCGTCACCATTTGAACTTGTTTCCCTCTGTTATGAACAATACAGTTTGTTTTCCTTCCATTTCTTTGCCCTCCACAAACATCTTCATTTAAGAATTTTGCTGGAATACAAATCAGAAAAGCCCTCCATGCTTAATAAATGAACAATTTGCTGGGCACAGATGAAACAAACACTGTTTTTACATTGTTGTCTACGGTTTCTGATGCCTAACAATTATTTAAACATTTTGGCTGCCTTCTTTCACCTAATTATTTGACAGTAAATCATACTGACATTCATGGGACTTATTTCTAAGTAGAAGTAAATACATCTAAATGCTTAGATTCAACTATACAACAAGAAAATTGGGACAGCATTCAGTGGATCTCTTCTGCAACAGAGATATTTTTCAGGTATGCCAGGTAACCAGTGCATATCTACATACAGTTTGAGTTTTTGTGCTGTCTTTCCTCCAAGGAAAAGAAGCCAACATTTGAATGTTAAATCAGAAGTAGACAATCACTAATTTAAAAGAAAACGACAAGATACTGCTAAATGTAGCTTTAATTACTGAGATCATCCAAGCCAACACTTACATTTACAGAAGGGGGCTGCCACAAAACACTTTATTTACTGAAATTTTCCAAAGGATTTGCAAGAAAGATGAGTATGAAACTGTGTATGGTTTCTTTTAAAAGATCATCCACAAAGAGAATACATCTTCTTTATTTTTTAAATCCCAGAGAAGGTTATTACATCCCAGAGAGGTTATTATTGAATATGTCACATGATTCATGTATTGACACAGAGCTGTATTATTTAGAACTCTCTTGTACTGCTTTGGGATTGGCACATCATCCTGAACAGCAATTCTCAGTAAGGACTAGTCACCTGGAAAGTATCAACTTTCTAAGCAGTGCTGTGAGAAGAATAATAGATGTGTTGCAGCTAGGTTGACTGAGAGGAGGGAAGGGGAAGTGGAAGCATCAGGCTTTTATAGAAAAAGGGAAGTATTTTTCTACCCTTGTGTGATTCAAAAATGCATGAATGGTTTCTGCTCATGCTTTCTACATATATAAACAAATTCACCTGTGGGATCAGAGTGGAAAATTTCAGCCAAAGAGAATAATTTTGCAGAACTATGAGCATGTGAAGACGATTAGTGCACAGAAGTCTCTCTGTTACCTTAATGATAACTTTGGGGGGCAAGTGGAAGCTACCGTAGTGCATTTTATTCCAGTGGTAAATCAACTGACAGAGCTCCATACACTAACCTGGAAGATCCTTGACCAACTTCATAATTCTAATTGCAATTAACAGCATAATTGCCACTGTGCCCTTTAAAGGGTCACCTAGAAACTAATGAGATAACATTGGTCGCTTATGTAAATCCATTTCCTGCCTTCTTCTACTTCCCCAAAATCTTTCAGAGGAACAGAGTGATACATCTAGGAGCAACTGTTTATCCTGACATGTATCAACACTTCCATGATGACATCAGTCCTATGATAATTTTCATCTTCCAGCTAATGGCTAAACTCTTATCCTGATAAATAGTTCTCAATTCCTGGGGCAGGGGGAGAAAGCGGGGAGGAAATTTTTTTAAAATGTGTAAAGTGTGTTTCATCCTTTTTGATTCCTTATCTGGGAAAAGTATAATATAGAGATTTTGAGTGAGATCAAAGAAAACTTTTTGACAGATAACTGATCCACGGTTGTCTGTATCAAACAGATTCATCATTTTAATATACTTTGTTGGAGGGTTTTTTCCCCCCCAAAACAAATATCATGTAAATGTGTACAGATATGCCAGTATATCTGTCTTAACAAAAAGCTTCTTGATTTTGACACACCGGTAGCACTAAGAGCACATATTCTTAGGAAATTGATGCAACTCCTTCATAGATACACAAAGGCTGTGCCTCTTAATGTATATATTTCGCCATCATACAACAGAAGAAACACAGAGCTGTTCAATTCCATTGCAAGTCACTTTCCTGCCAGCCATCCCAAACATGATATGATATAATATCTGAATGTTGCTTTTTAAAACACTTCAGAATGCTATTCCAAGGTCTGTTTGCACTTTTGCTTTCCAGTGGAATTCATAGCTCCACAATTAGTTTTTTACTGTAGGCAAAGCCTTTTAAGGGGCTGTTTGGGTGACTAAAAAAACGTTCATTTTTTCACAAAGCTAGGCATGCATTTATAATAGTATCTTGAGTAGCTTCCTGCACAAACTGTGGGCAAATAAGAATGACTGCCAGGCATTAAAACAAGCTCTCAACAAAGATGTAATACCAATAATTCAGTTGGGAAATGAATTATATATGTACAACTTAACATAAAGATTTCACCATATTTTGTCCTTTAGCCCCTGCTATCCATCCAGTGCATCTGTGGAATGATTTCTGGAGAAAGCCACTTTGCTCTTCTTGCCAAATATGATTCTCCTGCCAGTTTTGGAACCAGATTCTCACTTGACCAGTGGTTACGTTAAGATAAATGCTTGGCTTTCTAAATCTAAGTGATTTTATTTACTTCCAGTGATGACGATGAGGAGGAAGGTGCTCTGAATTAATTTTCATTTCCTAAAGCTAAGTAGTTTTTATTTCTCTCCATTTATGATTTTGGGGATCTCAATTAATTTGAATAACAATGTTGTCATCATTTCCTCTTCATTTTAATCTCTCTCTCAGTTTAAATTAGCCTGCTTTATTGCACATAGAGCATGTTTTTCCCCCTTATTCCTATGGAGGAAATGGTAGATGTGGCTGCTTGCTTTACTATCTCCCTTGCAATTCTGGGGTTTCTCTTTAGCATGTCTGCCATGTTTGTAGTCCTGGGAGATTTTTACAAGGTCACACACAAGGACTGATCTATTCTGCAATTGCATTTTATTCTTTCCTATAAATCTCCATCTAGGCAAAAAGTGCAAACCTGCTGTTACAGTTATTGTTGCTATAATTGTTGTTGTTGTTCTTGTTTTGCAAAATGTTTTTGATAGCTGCTCAACTGTAAGAACTGTAAGAACGTATCTTTGTCTCTAGTTGCCGTGAAGCCCCCCCCACCTTCCTACTAGGTGTATCCGCTGCATTTTGCCACAACCCCAAAACACACCATCTTTGTTGACCAATTTTTTTTAGGTGGATTTATTTCTAAACCAGCATATGTAGAATGGCAGTCCAGCCCTACAGTTCTAAATACTTTTCTTTGGAAAGGACTCCCATGGTTTGTGATTAAAGTTAACATGAGTTCTCAGGAAGCAGTTGATTTCAAGGGAATTGCAATGCCCGTGAGTATTTTTAAAAGGTGGTTCTATGCTTTCATAAAAATCAAAATCTGACTAAGGTAAGCCCTTATTATAAATCAAACAGAAAAGACAGCAAAGGCTTACAGCTACTGTTCTAGCACCATGCATGGTTACTTGTTGGTGCTAAGTTCTACTAAGTTCAGTACAACTGACGTCCATGTAAATGTGCACAACCTAGGTAACCTCTCCTGGCCTGAGCCTTCATAAGCAAAAGTTCACTTTGTCAGATGCTCCAGGAAAAAAGATTCATTACATTGGCCTTTAGCATAAATGTGCAAATTTCAACATACTTTTGCTACTGTGTGACAGCAGATTACCTCACCCTAAAGCTACAGGCAAGCAGAAGAGTTAGATCAACATGCTGGAGATAGCGTTCTCCTACCATGATCTGTTTCTTCTTGCTCTATAACATTAGTTTCTCTTTATCTCCCTATTTCATGGGGAGAGAAAAACTTTGACAGAAAAAGACAGTTTGTGGCAACTCCATGCAGTGCTGTGAGAACCATCGTGGCTGATTGCTTTTTCTACTATACTAAGAAGAACTAGTATAAATTATAGAATGATCAAGAGAAAGAGGGTTGAAAGCTATAATTTTAAATAATTCATCTTTCTGTGTTGCAATGAGGACTTTTTAGCAGTTAAGAATCTCACTGTTAAGACTTTTCTAGGCCTCTTAAATATTTACTTTTTTTAAAAAACTTCTCTCAAGCACCCCAGAGTTGTGGCATCTTTTATCTCACACTGCTAATGTCCTTTATAGTTACAATTAATATTAGATATTCAGACTTTTCAGTCCTGTGTTGATATTACAAGTGCTGGTTCTTAGATCAATATTTTCATACATACCTACTCAATCAGCCTCAAGATCTAGAATATTTTTGCCCAATTGCGATGGACTAGCACCACCACATGTCTACGTATGCTTACTCAGAAGAAAATCACACTGAGTTCACTGGGATTACTCTGAGGAAAGTGTATATTGCAGCTTAAATTTATTTAGAATTTGGCCAGAGAGGAATATATCAGCAAAGGACAGAATGCCCACTTGGTCTTAGATATAAACACACACAGCTAGAACCTTTATAAACACATGGCTAAATTTTTAACTAGTTGCTGTTTCAGTTAGATTTTTTTTTAAAGGGTGACGCCTAAACATTGAAACCTATCTTTGTGAACATGTTCACAAAGTGCCATTTGAGCAGAAATCAACCTTGGAACTGCTTAAGGACTAGTAGCTTGCCAAAATGTTTTTGCAAGCAATGTAATGTTTGATAGAAATAGAGAGAGAGAGGGAGAGGGAGATCGCAAAAAGGGAAAGCACTAACCATCAGTTATAGGCATAGTCCAGCTCCATTAAAAACAGTAGGTGTTTTTGCCATTGGCTTCGGTGAGCTTTGAATGGTAACCTCAGAGCTTTGAGCATAATGGACGTTTTCATATTTTCAATAAGTTGGATGTCTAGTTTTGAAAACTAATTATAGAACTCAGTATATTGTGGGGTAAAAAACGTGGCACTTGCCAGACTTAAGGAAAATGCATAGCAGACGGCCATGACGTTTTCTTTTTTAAAAATGGTGGCATGTTGGAACCAGTGGCGGAATTTACATGCAGATGCTAAATTCAACTTCCTACCCCCTCGCTCCATGTCAAAGCTGCTTCAGCCTACAAAGCATTATTTTTTTTTTAGCGCTGCACCCGAGCAATACAACTGGCTTGAGGGGGGGAGGGAAGGGGGAAGAGTTTCTGTTGAGAGAGAGCACATGTTACATCAGACACAGTACCTGATTTTTCAATGCACAGCTTGTCAGCCAGAAAGTCTGCCTCCTGGGCGATAAGTGAGAATATTTCATCTTCATACTGTTCTATGATAGTTTCACACTGAAAGGGAGGGAAGGAAAAAAAAACACAGTAGCTCTCTAGCAAAGAACTAAACAAGGCCATTTACAGGCAGCAGTAAAAGAGTACAGTGCCAAGAAGACTGCTAGGGGATGTTGGCTCATTGCAGCATACTGATCAATTGTTCTAATTTATTTTTCCTTTGTAATTAAAAAAAAATTGAAATTCCACTAGATGCTAATTTGCGCTCCATTTTCCAGAAAACAGTCCTTCCCTTCCATTATGAGAAATTTTTTTTTTAATGATCACACTCAAATTGGAAACGTTTTCAGTTCATTCAGGCTATTTTCATTTCAGTACAACGGGAAGAGGTTACTGTATGATTTTATATATTACCTTATAATAGATGATAATCACAGTATTTTTACTATATGCAGACACACATTCATTTGGGATTTGTGGAAATGCATACGTATCCTATATATAGACATCCACTACACACACACACACACACACACACAGGCTCCACTTTTAAACAAAATGCTAACATTTTTCAAATTGTTAAATGTGATGATTGATTTTGGGTGCTACCAGCTAGTATTCTGATCTCCTGGGTACAGGGCACCGCCCTGGCAAAATCTGTTTGGAACGCAGAGGGTAAAGCTTTGCCCGCACATTTTATCTACAAGTTATGGGTACAAGCCTCCATCCCCTAACTCCAGAATGGATCATCATAAAGGAGGCAAGGACTGTAGAATGTATTTTAAAAACAACAATGAAAAAGGTTTTTGTCAGGATACCAAAAACCTACAGCAATAGACACCAGCTTTTACACAACTGAAAACATCGACAATTTAGGGCTCAGTTTCAACACATTAAACTAAATATCGAGATCTTGAAATGCAAGAATAGATTTTAATGTTTCAGAAAGCAAGAGCAATTCAACTGGCCAGTTCTGCATTGATGATTTTACATACAGTCTTGACAAAGCTTCTGAGTTTACCATAGTACAGCAGAAATTTCATCTGCATGCTACTTAGGGTAAAATTAAGTAGAAATACTTATACCCCTGAAACAGATTGGATTTTGGACTAAGGTGCAAATCTATCACCAGTTTGTTTTTTTCCTTTGTCTGTTTTTTTTTAAATACAAACATAGCAGTCATTTCATGATGCACAGTGATGCGTGATACATGAAGGTAAATTATTTTTATTTCGCAAAGGAAGAAATGGGTGTTAGGCCAAACTGAGGAGCTACACTCTCGCTTCAATATGCTCTAGGCCCTTGTTCTAGTTCAGTATGTGTGAAGTCTTTCAATAAGGCCCAAGGATGTGAAAGGTGAGGAGATACCATGCCTTTTCCTCTCTGAACAGCAACAAA
Source organism: Cyclura pinguis (assembly GCA_030412105.1). NCBI lineage: Eukaryota > Metazoa > Chordata > Lepidosauria > Squamata > Iguanidae > Cyclura > Cyclura pinguis. Next base: position 127,666,856 of record CM059604.1, on the reverse strand, counting down.
TATTCAAAATTTGTTGATATTAGTTTAGATTCTTAACCCAGTATCACAGTTGCAGCCGCTTTATAGAAGAGGGTGGCAAAAACATTTCCTTACTGCCGATCTGTATTATTGAAAAATAATTGCCAGCAAACCAGGAGCTCCAGTTGTTGTTGTTGTTGTTTTTAAAAGATTTTTTTTAAAAAAAAACAGAACAACAGCCTAGAAATAGACATCTAACAATGTCTATATTTGCAACAAAACTGTTGTATTATAAAATATTAGGTCTGGTACGTCATGATGTCCCATGTTCTATGAATCATGCCATAACATTTATCATTATTAACAATAACCTAGTGCAGAATTGAAAAACATAGTAAAAATTTTTTCTATATAAAAAGCCATGGGTTTACATTGGGTGCCATGATTTAATATCCACCTTCAAACACAATGCTAATAGCAATTCATCCCAAAATGTCACCAGTTCATTATATGTTGTCTTACCGCATACTTCAAGGGCTTATAAGCATCAGAATAAAAGAAGTATTTTTTATATTCTGCATAGATAGGCTCATCCTTCCTGGGCGCATATCTCTTGAATATCTTTTTCTTAGTTACTGGGTCATCTTGAAGTTGATAATCATTCATCCGATCACATATCTTTTCCAAAACGTCTGTTAAGAAGGTCTCTGATTTTGCAAAAGGAATCTAAAGGAAAGGGGGAAATATAGGACAGACAGATCTATATATATATACACACACATGGATATGCAAAATTTCAGATGTCACAGAAGGGAGAGTGCAGGCAAATGTAAGTACTGGTTTCTTAACAGAGATTGAACAAACGGAACAATGCTACGAGAGCACTATATCCACATAACTATTAACTCATATTATATTTAGAATCCGATTACTTTTAATAGTCTGTGACACCATGATCATCATAAACCACATTATATCACATATATAATTCAAAATGCCAGCTGACTCTAGGATGACACTTGAGGAAAAAGAAACATCTAAGGTTCACCATAAAATATTCCTTTTAAACGGAAACAATATAGTTTGGCATTGTAATCTTTTAGATTTTTAAGCAAATTCAGCTTTTCAAAATACAAGACCTGGCAGATAAAGAGAGAAACAATGTTTCTCCCTGGCCAACATTTTCTCAAGGCAGCCTCAAAAGATTTCTTGATTGGAGTCAGCTTGGCTTTCTTTAACTGGAGCTGAGTTTCTCGAGGAAAGTCTTTCCACCCTCTCCCCCACCCCACGACCAGTCCTTCAGTTGGTCTGCCTTACTTGCTGTTCGTCAGCTCAGATGCAGCTGTTTAATGCCTCCCAGGGGTCTGTACAAAGAAAAATAATTGCTTACAAAAATTTAACTTCTCCCAGGTTCTACTGTTTCAAGCTTTATTTTCAAACAGCTGGTCCATGTCTTCGCCCAGTCCTCTTCCTTCAGAATTCAGCCAAAATTCAGGAGGGAAACATATAGACGCTACCTACATGCTTAGCAAGAGTTGCAACAGCTAGTGCTGCAGGGGTCAAAGAGCACCCCTCACCCTTGGAAACAGGGACAAAAAAAAAAAACTTCTCTCCCGTCTAGACAGGTCAAGGTGCAAGATGCGCCTATCCCTGTTGCTTCTTCCGGAAGGGGGCGTGAATTGAAGCCAAGTGCACAGTAAACAACAGGGCTGCATCCTTGGGCCTTTAGAAGATTCCATTCCATCCCCCCTCCACCCTCTGCTGATCAAAGTAGGAAGTTATCATGACAACCATAGTCAAAGGGACTGCATCACAAATGAACTCGATTTCTGCAATGTTGATATATCCAGTCTCCATTGTCTCTTTTCAGACGCAGTATGAACCCTTCCGGTCTCAATGATTACATTACAGAAGCACTTTCATATGTGTGCTCCATTTACACAAAGGAGTTCCTTGCTTCACGACCATCTGGCTACAAATCAGATAAATAAAGGCAGGAGAATTAAAATTAAAGCTTAGCGTCTCTTCCCTCTCCTTCCTCCCCCTTTCCTCTATACCCCACCTCCTGTGCTTCTTAAACTAGGCCCTTTCATGAGGCTGTCTCCACTAACCTCACCCTCCATTTTGCATTTGGCATCTTAACTTTTGATGGAAAACGAGGGAAAAAGGGAAAGGCAAAACCTCGCATATCAGGAGCGGATAATAAAAGCGCTTGGGGAACAGGAGTTTTGTAGGTATGTTGGATACAGATTTCAAAAGCTGTACCAAAGCCCAAATAATAAATTAACTATTCAAAATGTGAGTACAATATAAATAAGCTGTTAACGGGGCTTAAAAATATATAATCAAGAGCAAAACATTTGGCTTCTGCCCTCTTCAGTTGCCAAAGATGAAAGAAGGCAGAAACCTTCATCTTTGGCAAGTGAAGAAGACAGAAACTGAAATGTTTTGCTCTTGATGTGCATTTTAAAGTTCTGTTTGATGATTGCTTCAACTTGCATGTATGTGTATCTCCAGTGATCGATGGCATCCTTCTTGGATCTAGAACAAACTTGTGGAAGGGTTGCTGGTTTGCTTGTTTAATCACACAAACACAGTCAGGGACACACACGCGTATACTCACAAGCACACATACAGTGACCAAACGGCATGCTTCCAAAGAGATTAGCTAAAACAGACAATTCATCACAACCTTCTCCTCCCTCTTCCTTCTGACTTGGGGTTAAAGAGCCAAATACCCTGGTGTTGTCTGAAAGTCTGTCCCAGTGTGATTTCTGTTCAGCTTGATTTCTTATATTTGGGTTCAAACTGCAAAAATAAATGAAGAGGTGCATGTATGGATTTGTTTTTGAAGTAAAATTACAGTGTCTTCATTTTTTTAGGTGAAATTTTGTCTTATACTCATAACAGAGGCAAAATATGTTGAGGACACGCAATGCAATGATAGAGTGAGTATTAAAGCTGAGCAAGTTTGGTCTGAGATGCACTGGAGTACAGCTAAGGCATATTTTTCTCACAGTCACAGTCTAATACAGTGATTTCAGTGTGTAAGCATGCTTAGATATACATTGGATTGTAAGTCCAATTAAACTCAAGGGTTGGTACTTCTGAGTGAATATGCATAAGACTGTACTTCATATTAACTGTAGTAGATTACTTTTAGGCATTTAAATATAACAGTTGAATGTAATGGGAAGAAATGTAAAATTAAATACTAGTTGTTTCTCAGAACAATGATTTTAAAATACCTGCCAACTTTTAATAACACTAGTTTGGTTACTTTACCAAGCATATGTGAAAATAAATATGTTATTTCAGCAACTATTATTCTATTTACTGGTTACTTATATCGGATTCAGTGAAAGGAAGTGGAATACTAAAAATACATATTGCATCTGCAGTAAATACCAAAAGAAGTTCCTATAAACATACAGATTCAAACCACAGAATGTTTGAAATTCTGTAATTCAGGGCAAATCTAAGCATATTTATCCTTTACTAGCATCTCAGACAGTGCAGGATTATGCTTGCTTGCCTGTTGCATCAACACATTCTTCTGAGAGGTATACACACACACATATATATCAAAAGACAAAAAAATTACTTAATATGCTAAGAGTGGTGTATATACAAATACCGACACATCTTAAACATATAGCATATATGACACTACAAATTGCATTAGGTCGAGAGGAGAGCTGCCAATGATTCAGTGTATTGTACGCCTACTTCCAAAGTAATTTATTTTGGAATCAAATGAAGGATTTGCATTGTTTTATGTTCTTTTTAAATAGCCTCATTTTACCTTTAACAACTAGCAAAACCACCTTTGATTATTCCTTGCCTAAGAAAACCTTATGATATTCATGGGGTCACCTTAAGTCAACAGGTGACTTAAGGCTTGAAGGCACCTCCCCCTTGAAGAAGTTACAATAAACAGGGTCAGCACAATGGCAGATCATAATTACAGACACTTCCTATTTCCAAAATTCCATCCCTTTTTTGAAATGATGAGAGTTAAAGTCAAGATGAAGCATTCTCTCCTTTTTTCCCTAAGGAATCTTTAGAAGCTTAAATCCTCTTTGCACTTACACTTGGTGACTGTGACATATGCAGAATTGTACATGAAACAACATATACTTCCACTGTTTATGAGTTTAGGCTGTCCTTGAACAAATGAAACACATGAAACACAACCAGCTGATTTCAGCTGGCTCTGTTGGCTTTTTCAACAGCCAAGTTTTATTAATGAATGCAACAGGCATTTGTTTGCCTATGAACTGGTGCATACTAAAGAGAAACCAGAGTATACTTTTGTATACTAGTGTAGTCTTGTGGGAGACATACACCACTTTTACCACCAGTTCAACATCCATCCTCCAAAAGTTAAGTATACTATAAAATTGGTTTAATAATAAAAGAAGGGGGGGTAGTATTTGGACAAGTGGAAGAAAATGAAAGCCTTTCTTTGGAGACTCTGAAGATTTTGAATGGTACTTGTCAATAAAGGAACTCCCATTGTAGTGACACCGGAGATGTGGGCCTCCATCTCGGAAAAAGCTGTCTTAGAGATAGTAACCTCATTAAAATATGAATAACAAGTCAGCCATCATTGTAAAGAGAGAAAGGCATCTTACTCTATGTCAAACTTTAGCTATAATTAAAAACAACAACAACAACCTCAGATCAACAGATGCCTCTAAAAAGGCTCTGTTTCCTTCCCTTGATTTGAGTGGTACAAGTACATTTTAATAGTAGATGGACTGCCTGAAACATTTTCAAATACATCTCCACTGCTGCTGTTCATTCAAAGCATGCCTGACACTTTTTTTTTTTAAGCGGGGGGGAGAGCGGTTGATTTTCCAATAATTCAAACTGCTGAAAGAGAGGTAGGGGGGAGAAGCGAGTTAATATCAACACACATAGCCATGTGCACAGAGAAACAAATCAGTTCCAGGAATTTTTTTTTAACCAATTTTAAGCCCCATGATGGAGCATTTATTACAGGCTACAGAGATGACACCTTCATAACCATCAATTACAAGGGAGCTCATGAGCCAGTTCATTACTATGTCTCTGCTAATCTCGTTTTAAATTTCTGCCTTGATAGAGACCATAACCAGCCAAGAATGCAATTGGGTGGTGGATTTAGGGTAACAAAAATAAAAATGCAATGGCTGCAGATGGACATCTTCCAAAATTCAGAGTGCCAGCCAAATATATATTTCTTCCAGCAGCGGTTTCCTTATAAGAGATGTTCTTTCCTTCTTTCCCTCTCCGTCTCTCCCTTCTCTTCTGCCTCTGTTAGTGTTGCATATGTATGAATTATGCACGCACGCACACGTGTATACATATGTACAATCACCCATGTATATAAGTATACATGTCAGGCAGCCCACAAAACTGGGAGTGGAGGGAGCCATTTCTGTGAATTTGGAAACAAGTGTTTTTAAAAAGTGTTTCATGTAGTTTCAAGACATGCTTTATAGCTGGCAAAAAAAGTAGTCCAATCATTTTGGATATTTATTAAGAGTCAATATTTAAAAGTGAAAACTACCCCCTCCTCATCCCGCTTGCTCTAGGCTAGAACAGGAGAAACATGAATGCCGAGCTACTCAAAAGGCTGATGGGATATATAATTAGCTATTATGTTAATTGAATCCGCTGTGAGTTTGTTGTATGAGATTTCTTCATATAATATGCAAATGATCTCCAAGGTTTAGTTTTATTAGACAATATAATTAGAAATCCTTTAAAAGGAGAGAATTCTAATGAGGCATAATAAAGGTTGGAAAAATATGTCTGTTATGTGGGTCTACCACCTGGGTTTGCTTAATTAAAAAAAAAGAAGGAGAAAGAGAGAGGGAGGGAGACTTTATTTTCCAACAGAAAAAAAATCACAGTTTTTAAAGCATTTACTCTTAATGTTAGACACTGAAGTTTATGCCAACTGTGGGGAGAGTGGAGAAGGATACATTTATTTAACCTGCAAAAAACAACAACAGATTTTCTCCTTTTTAAAAAACTGATAATGTTGGTTAGTCAAATGTAAACTTTTTTTGAAAATTAAAAGCAGAGATAAATACAAAATTGTGCTGTATGTGTGGAGATGTACATCAGAGAGAGCAGTTCATTGAGAAAGCCTTGCTCTTATCATTATTGTGACGGGACATGATCTGAACAGAGGATACTTCCGCTTTTGTGTTGTAACTAATCAGCATAACTTCATTTACAGTGACGAATGCTGACTTTCTAACATCTGGAATGAAAAGCCTTTCTTGAACAGCAAGACATTTGTGCCCTCTCGTTCAAGAGCTGACTACATAGGCAAGAGTTGCCTTCCATCTCATGAGAGACCATCACCAATGCCAGCTCTGAAACTATTTCAACTTTGTCAGTTTTTGGCATTTCAGGACATCTCCTTCTCATTCACACAGGAAGCAGAGACAAAATATCCAGCATTTAATTCCAGACCCGCTTCAGCAACGGCAATAATGATCGTCTGCTGTGTTATTTTCATAATTTAATATAATGCAATAATTTATGATATAGGTAATCTTGTTAACAGAGTATTCATCCTCTTTTGTTTTAACCACACATCTGCAGCAGTGTACAATTGATCCAGAAGAGAAAAATCCTATAATATCACATCTGATGAAGTGGACTGCAGTTCATGACTGTTCCATGCTACTGTTAAAAAGTTTATCATTCTGTTATGCTATACAAATCGACATGGTGGATCACAGAAATTCCAAACTTGTCATGCTCTTTAAGGAAGACCACAGTAAAGTTTAGGACCCAGTCTATCAGCTCCTTCAGATACCTCCTGAACAAAGCACTTCAGTTTTGTTTAAATTTATTTTTGCCCTAGAAAACTGCTTCCCAGCTACCCGATGTAGTTAGTTTTCCCAATGTGGCAGGGATCGGTATCATATTGGTGCTACAATTTTTTCTTTCATTTTCTGGAAACTCACCAGGGCCTAGCAGCCAATGGTTCATGGACTGCCACTGCCACTACCATGTTGAATAGCAATACTCTAGAATGCATGTTTATGGAACCTTTTTTGACTTGGAATCATTTTTGTGGAAGTTTGGGGGCCACTGTCAAACTTTGGCTTGAAGAAAAAGTTAGTTTTTGTCTACCTTGCATGGAATGTGGTGCGGAACAATTTTTAAAGTGCAACCAAATATTTGTTTCATCCAAGCCACACAGAAAATCATCGAGATCAGTCGGGCAATGCTAGGTAAATTTTCTAGAGCCAAATCAGTTAGTCAACTTTATTATGGTCACAGATCACTCATAAAACCAAGACAAAACAGCATATATGGGGGGGGGGGGATAAATTTCCCGGCATCTGTAGAGTTATCTGGGTGTTTCCATTGACCTCCCTGGGCGAATCAATGGCCATCTGGGGTGAGGCAGAGCTACCACTGATCGGCACAGGGAAAAGGCCACCTGCCCACCTATGCTTGTGCAAGAGTGTCAGATATTTCCTTGCATGAAGGTTGGAAACACTCCAACTGCTGGGAGATACATGGCCACAATGCCCCTCTTGGATCCTAGCCTTAAGTGTTTGTTCTGGGAGAAAAGTGGGACATAAATTGAATAAATATAATAATCCTAATGCTAATTAGAATTGTAAGCAGTTCTATTAATCATAGAGATTAATAGAGAGAGAGCCAGCATGGACTACGACCCTTGGAGACCAGGGTTTGGTTCCCTGCTCAGCTATGGAAACACACTGGGTGACCTTGCATGTATCACACACTCTCAGCCTCAGAAAACCCAGAGATAGGTTTGCTTTAGGATCACCATTAGTCAGAAATGACTTAAAGGCACATAACAAGAACAATTAATTATGTAAAGGAGTGATCAAACAGAATGTTTTATCTGTCTATGAAAGGAGATTGATTTCCAAACCCCAGAGCCACCAAGGGAACTTATTATTTTCAGCTGGGCATTTCTGAAACTATTTCCAAATTATGACCAGCTTTTTTCCTTCCCAAACTTTCTCCATCACATACAGGAATTGAGGATGCAGAGCAGTTAAATCAGGACCTTCACTCAGCAAAAGGGATGGCACTGAATTCTTTGCCCCTTTATGGGTCACAGTCTGGATTTGGGAACTTTCTCTCCATAAGCTGGTGTTTATTTTAAAAAAAATAAAAATCACACATTTAGTGCTAGTATAATGACAGTGCCATCTGTCATGGATCTCAATAGTGCTGGTTTCATTTCAACCTTTTAGGACAACTCTGTACAACTCCATATAAAAGCAGGAAACCACCCAAGCATGATCCCAGGCAGAAGAAGCATGGCTACCCAGGGAATTCAGACGGCAGACTGCAGCAGGGCTGGACTGCTGTTCCCCACTCTTGCCATAAAATCAGTTGTATGCATGAATAATGTGAAATTGCAGTGGCACAACCTTAACGATGTTGGTTCTCCTCTGCCACCAAAGAATCTGGGTGTGGATCCTGATACCAGACCCTAACTTGCCTGTATCTGGCAAGGCATAGGATCTGAATCTGACGAAGTGAGCAACAACCCATGAATGCTTATGTTGTATAAAACTTGTCAGTTTTTGTTGTTCTTGTTGCAATATATGAATATGGCTATTCTCCTATTAATTTTTGGAGCAGACTTCCATACCATTTAAGACATGGCCAATAGCTGCATTACAGTGGGACAGTGACTCTATCATCAGTATTCAAGGCAAATTTGCCTGCAGCTCCCCCAAGCGTTAGGTATCCAAGCGCTGAAGCCTGTTCTCAGCACAGGTTCAGCACCTGGATAGCTCCAGTAATACCTGGAGTTGCTGCAGATGAAGCCACTGTGAAAACTGAGAGCGGAGTTACTGGTCCACAACAATGAACCCATCAGCTGTACCTGAGCACTTTCAAAGAAGAAAAATTGCTACACAACTAAAGTGAAGCCCCACTGATTTCATCTGAAGAAACTCATGAGTAACTGGAGAAATCTATACGGCTTTAAAATACTGGGGAACATCCAGTAAATCATGCCCCATCAACAGTACATTTTCTTAACCATTTGTGACTCATGCTTACAGTTATTTTTTTCTTATTGCTTATTTATTATTTATTTAAAAGCTATGGTCCAGCTCCAAACACTAAAAACAATAATGAAAACATTAAGTTATACACTACTTCAACTAAAAAGTCAGTTGATTTACTCCTTTCCTGTGGATTGTGACTTGTCTGATTAACATATTGCTTACAGTCTCTAATGGGCACTCCAAAATTGGCCAACACGTGAATAATAAGCAGATAATCAAAGCAAAAGCAAAGCAATCAAAATGCAAACTATTTCTTCCCCCACTTTGAACTTCCTCTTCTGGAGATTCAATAGCAAACTTTTTCAAGAACAAGGCTAGCGAAAAGCCAACGGGATATACAGACCTCCTGCAGTGCTAATAACGATTGTGTCAGTTGTCATAACATTAACCAATAAAAGAATTGTACATACAAGAATTGTAACTACATTTCTGTATGCATTTATACATACAGTTCTTTGGCTATTTGACATGACATACATTCAGAACAACAGTGTGTGTTTATTAGCACTGTATGAGCTCTAGCTGCTTGAAGAGACAGTTGAAGAAGCCTGAAGCAACTGTCACACACAGGAAAGTATTTTCAGACTGGAGTTTCTCAGGATGCTTCCAGACAATGGCTCTTGGGGGGGCGGGCAGGAGATACAACCAAATCACTGGGATTCAGAGTGCCTAAAACCAGCAGTCACTAGTGCGGCTCTTCCTACCTTCATCCCCATCAAGAACAGCTGCTTGGTCAAAAGACAGAAACTCTTGCTTACTGCAAAACCAGCAGTGGTGCTAGCAAATTCCCATGTAAGACCACATTTTTGTTTAGCGCTACCTTTGCTTTCCCTTCCAGCATCACTGGAGGAGACACTGACCTGGAAGCACAAGCAATTGGAGAAGATCTGGAGCTAGTAAGATTATACTAATCCAGCGTGACGATTAAAGAGAGGTTTACGTTCCAAATGGCATTAGTTCAAATCAATTAAAAAGAAAACACCTTCTGAAAGAACACAAAAAAGGTTTCATCTCTTCTCATCCCTGGAAGAGATGCAATATCCATGTCACCCTTACATTTTTCTTCTCTACAAATTGAGACAGATCCAGTGCAGGCAGGGCAGCACAAGCACACAGAGAGCATGGGCAACCTCATACACATGCCAACTGGGTATACTTGCCCCTCTAAATATGATAGGATGTTCTCTGAGCACTCATTTTGTTTAATTAGGGCCTTTTTTATTATGGGGACAAAAGCCTTGACAAACTGTAGTAACGTTGATGTATTCTGGTGTGATCTCAACTATGCCAAAGAATGCACTTTTGAGATGCAGCAGATGGAAGTGATCATCAAGCTTTCACGTTCAGAGTAGTGTATGAGTTCTGTGGTTGGAACTCTGCTGTGGCTCCCCACTCACTACACCGAGGATCCAGAATTTTGCTATGTAAACTCCATGAACAGTCACTTTGTGACTGGTGGTAAGGGGGGGGGTTGGAGAAACATCTGGCTTTGCCCCATAGCCAGATGCAGACCAAGGACCTCTTCTGCTGAGATCTGCCAGGGTCTTCCAGAGGTCTCCATGGATGATGAAATAATTTTGTGTCTGGCTAAAAGGACAGAAACACTTTCCACCAGTCACAAAATGGCCTCCCAGGGTGGCCATGGCAACAGCACTATGAGTCCTGGGGCAATATTTGGTCACTGCACCTAATGGAAGAGAATACCAACCTCCTCCCACTCCTAAAAAGCATTGACATAATGCGGATGTACACTTGTGTATGTCACTGACGGACTAACAGGTTATTGACCACTGTATACCTTCTTCCTTACCCCATGTGTGTAAACAACAGCTGGAGGGGCCTCATAGGTGCAACTCCAGGTCGTGCATCATCAGATGTAGCTAGAAGGTCAGAACTCCATCGTTGTAGCTATTTCTGCCAATGTCACTCCAAAAACCTATCTCCTAAGCTAGGAAGTGCCTGACTGAAGCATTTCTGAGGCGCTGCAAATCAGGGAACTGGGAAATGATGACTGCAGGACTCTCCCAGACATAGATCATGTTGGAACATGGAGCTGGAGAGATCCCAGAAGGTCCTGCTGCAACTGCTTCTCTCAGGCCATTTCTGCACAAGACTGTTATAGTGCTATTATTCCCCTTTCAACATCCTTTGAGGCCCCTCCCTAAACTGCAAACCCCAGGATTCCATAGGATGTTGAAAGGGGAATAATAGCACTGTAACAGTCTTGTGTGGAAAAGGCCTCAATGTGCCCATGACCATGACAGCCTTGTAGTCATCTTTCACTAGCTCCCCAATCTGCAGCACTTCAGAAACCCTTTGTTGGGGAGCTCTCTGGCTTAATAGGTAGGCTTTGGGGTTACATTCAGTCATTAACCACCATAAATTTGAATTGCAGAAGGTATGAGATCGAGTTGCACTCACAATCTCATAAACACTGAACAGGATTGTTGTTGTTGTTGTTGTTGTTTGTGTGGCTTCAGGTCAATCCTGGCTTATGATGACCCTAAGGTGGATCTATTGCAGGTTTTTCTTGGCAATTTCTTCACAGGAGGTTTGCCACTGCCTTCCTCAGAGGCTGAGAGTGTGTGACTTGCCCAAGGCCAGCTAGTCAGTTTCAATGGTGGAGGAGAAATTCAAATCTAGTTTCCCAGAGTTCTAGTCCAACATTCAAAGCACTACAACCATGCTGGTTCTTTCTAGTGAGCAGAATGGCAGCCATTATTTCTTGCTACATTGCAACTATTTGCAAGATAAGGGAGCTGGGATAGAGAAATATGTCCATCCCAGTTTCTTCTGTATTCACCACATTTAAAACCAAGTTCTTTCCACATTATATACGAAGAAATTAATATGCTTCGGCCACTACTTTGCAAGCAAATGGAAGCAAACCTTTCAATTACTGTTTTTTTTTTCCAAATTCAAAAGATTCAGCTGTTCCCAGCATGAAGAGGACTATGTTATACCTACCTGTCATGCTGTCAAAAGTGTTGTCAGGGGTTAAAGGTTGCCTCAGAAAAAAAGAGGTAGAGTGTTAAACATAGTTGAATATGCAAGGATTCAAAGCCAGACATTAAAGAATTAAGTACTCAAAGCTATAGGCCTGGGTGTACAAATCTATTCTGTTTTCTCCCATTTTTAAATTTCTTAAATCGCACATTCTTGACATCCCAGAGATGAAAATATTTGTACAACCTGGTCTAAGCTCTCAAAAATGAACTGAAGTAAAATTCTCACCCATCCCTAGAGAATAGGTTCATCCCGGACACTCCCCATTTCCTGTCAAGTACTAAAGTGCCACACCAGCAACACAAAGGGTTTTCTTGAAGAGGTACCCTATGCTTCAGCCTAGAAAGGACTGCTGTTTTTTCACAGGGTTCATAAAGTTGCCTGTTACAGAACTCCTGCCAAGCTAGAAGCAAACTTTGTGCTTGCACAACAGAGCGGCAGCTGAAGGAATGTCTCTCACTCCCATTAATGATACTAATTTTTAGGGGTTTTCTTGCAGTGCAGACCCTGTAGATCAACCAAGCTCTCAAATTCAGGGCAGTACTTCTACGGTAAATGTGGAAAGCAGGCTCTTAGCAGGGGCATAACTTTTCCTGCCCCCAGTGGTTGCACAGATGCATATTGTAGATTCAATTGAATTTTTGCGATCAGTTCCACGATCCTCTTATCAATAGCATCTATCAATATTGCACCAATGGAAAAAATCAGTAATTTATGCCAAGTAACCATCCATTTGTACAGCCAGTAAAACCACTGACTACGGATGCTAGATGAAAAAACAAAGAAGGCTCCTCTACCCTTAATGGCTGGGCAGAAGAGAGACTATCAACATTTGGAACTTGAGCAACAAGCATCACGTGTTGAACTTCTCTCTTCTGTACAACTATTAGAGGTACAGGAGCCCTGTCCTGTTTTTCAGCTGGCAACCCTACAACTGACTAATACAGCTGTTTGAAAATAACCATTTTCCGAGTAAGCTTAACACTGACACTCATTTGACACACTCACTCTCTTTCAGACACACACATATAGGCTCAGAAAAGTGTCACTTTTGGACTACAATTCCCAGAACCCTCCAGTCCGCATGCCCATATTTGCTGGGGACCCTCGGAATTATAGTCCAAAAGCATCAGTTTCCTAGGCCCTGGGTCAAACTGGCCATATTCTAACAGACGCTAAACTTAGTCTACAAACTACCAAATTCCTTCTTTGGCCTACCTCTGTTTCCACCCTCTTGTACTCTTTGTGAAATTAAAAAGCTGCTAATACCATAATGATATGCAATAGTCCCAGGCATCAATGAAATCAGAAGTAGAAATCAAACAGCCCATGGGTTACATGAGGTCATTAAAGAGTTCCTGTCAGGTCCTTGGCATCTCCTCAGACATTCCCCCCAGGCCAGTCCCCCCAAAATTGAGCCCAAGCCCCCGCCTTTAAAAAAATCTACCCTCCAACTGCCCTGACTTGGCAGGGACGGCCCAATTAATCTGTCATCCCACTTTTTTCAGCTGTTTATAAAACATTCCACTTTCTCTTTCGTCTTCTCACTCTCTTCCTTTATTTTCAGCTTGCTTCAGTTGCTGCAAAATGCAAAAGAAGTCTGCACTCAATCAACTCAATGGAGAGGAAAGGAGCAGAGGTGGCAGAGTCTTGTTCTTCCCAGTAGGCTCAGGCAAAAACACACTGCTGCAACCTCTCCTAGCTTGTCTGTTCTTCATTATTAGTAGTGTTTGACCACAATTTGATGTTGCTTGGCCACACACGTCCTCATTTTCATCTGTGAGATGATGGACAGCATGAAAAAACCCAGCTAGGAATGCTGGTAAATGCTCTAAAATGCTTTAATGTGCTGGATTTTTTTTAAAAAAAATTTGGATGGCGGGGGGATTTTATCCTGAAACTGCTAGGGCTTTGGAGAAGGCCAAAATAGCAAGCAATAGCTCTCCAGAAACAGGGACTTCCCATTACAGAATTAAAGCCTGCCAACACTATCACATTCTGTATAACCCCTTCTTTACAAAACATGTGGCTTTAAAAAAGTAGATCAACCACACCATGATAGAAACCTCCTGGTATTCCATTTCTGAGCTGTAGGCAGACCAGAGGCACCCAGTCGTGCCAAGAAACTCACAGATATTATGCAGAAGGAGCCAGCTGGCCACGTATGTGAAAGTCAAGCCAAGATACTTTGTATGGTTTCTGGGTAAGAACACCGACAGCTGAAAGGAAGAGGGATGAAAGGTTTGCTGACATTCCACTCAACCTTAACCATCCTTTATTCACCCCAAATAATGGCAAACTGCAGGGGACTTGGCGCAATGACCCCCATTCATCTCTCCTTCTGTGCAAGCCAGGGAGAGAGGGAGAGGGAGAATAAAGTGGATTGCAGCAAACACTGCCATTTAATGCCCTTCTGGACAGCCGGAAAAGTTCTTCAGGTGACTGAATAGAAGAGGAGGGGACAGTGAGTTTTGTTGTTGCCGCTGCGTGCCTTCCAGTCGATTCCGACTTAACTAAGGCGAACCTATCGCGGGCTTTTCTTGGCAAGATTTGTTCAGACAGGGGTTTGCCTTTCCCTTGCTCTGAGGCAGAGACAATGTGGCTTGCTCAAGGTTACCCAATGGGTTTGCACAGCTGAGTAGGAGTTTGAACTCTGATCTCCGGCACTCACACCAATAAACCTCACTGGCTCTCTGGAAATGAAGTATGGATCCTAGGGATCTGTTGTACCTCAGCAAAGGGCATCATGCAGCACTGGCCACACCAGGCCTAAGCTGAACACTGGGGACCACACTGGAAACATATATCAAGAACTTGAGGATGGCAGATGATTTCCATGACTCGAGAGTATGCTGTTTATCTAATCTGTGACCTGTTTTCATCTCATTTCCTGGACAGCTAAGAAGTATATATTTGTCTTATACAATATCCCTATTGGACAAACTTTGTGATCAAATGCATTTCGTAAAAAACAGAAACAATACTGGTGAGGACACTCGAGGAAAAAAAAAATCTTCAAACGCAGACTTTGAAATGAAATATTCTGGAAGCGGGTCATGCTTGCATGCAAACACGCCCCCACAAATGCACACACATGCATGCATGCGTGCACACACACACAGACACCCACCCCACACAAAAACATACATACAGAAAGAGCTCCTAGGAGCAAATTGGAAGCTGCTTTGTGAACTCTCCAAAAATAACCTCTCCACTAAAAAGCTGGATAAATTACAGCTGGACTTCAGGTAGTATATCAGTTAAAATGTGTACAATATATGAAAGATCACCATTAAAACAGAATTAAACTATTAGCAATGCTAAAACAAATTATAACACAACTAAAATGGCAAAAAGCAGTTAAAAACAGTACAATTTAAACAACACAGCACACTCTTAGAAGCCCTTTCCTTAAAAAAAAATCATAGCTGAAAGCCTGTGAGAACAATAATGTAAATTGTCTTTACCCACCAGGGGAAGAACAGCAAGGAAAGTCATTCTAGCATCCCTGTCCAGAGTGATGTAGTGGTTTGAGCACTGGACTATGACCCCGGAGACCAGAGTTCGATTTTCGACTCAGCCATGGAATCCCACTGGGGGACCTAGGGTGCATCAGACATTCTCATCCCCCAGAAAACCTCATGATAGGCTCACCTTAGGGTCGCCATAACTCAGAAATGACTTGTAGGCACACAACAACAACAAGAAAGGGAATTCTGGATCCTTGGAGCCATGACGAAGAAGGCCCTGTCAGAGTTACGCTAAGCCAGAGTTGCACTTGATCACAGCACTGTGCAGTCATTGTGCAACAGGCAGCAATGCCTCACAGTTACTTGTTGCATTGTTGTTTTGCTGATGACACCATTATGCATCCTCCTAGAAAATACAACCATCCAAGTAATCCACCAACAGAATTCTGACCATTTTTAAAATTTCATTTTTAAAAGCTGACCTCTTAATATTTTAGGCTCTTAATATTTTAGGCTATAAGGATATTGTATAAGACAAATATATACTTCTTAGCTGTCCAGGAAATGAGACGAAAACAGTGCAAAACAAACTGGAGCAATTACTCAATTCTTTTTCGAAAGAAATACAAACTTATAACCTTCCACGTTTTTCTGTTCAGGGTAATTTAACCTTGTGGAGAAATAAATACGGCAAACAGATTCTACACAGACTTATCAGCTATCACTTGAGAGAGACAAAAGGGATTATCACCACAGCTGTCAGGAAAGGCAGCCTTGTTATACAACCGTTACAGGTACCAAAGGTCGTGTTCCTACCGCGGCCTTTGGGGACAGGGCACATCTCTCTAAAGAGTTAAATCCTTTGCAGAAATAAACAGGGCTGAATGATTGATTTAAACAGTAAAAATAACTTCATGGTGGGAACAGCTACAGAGAATGCCAGAGAAATAACATCAGTAACTGATCCATTCCTTCTCTGTGTTGGGATTTTTTTGGTATATATTTGTCTTATATTTAGAATGGCTCCAACTGAATTTGCCACAGGAGTACCACTGTTCCCAAATCAAAACTTGGAAAAGGGCTTGGACTATAATCACATTCGTGTGTGTGCATATGCCTTCAAGCTGCCTGTTGACTTGTGGCAACCCCATGAATTTCATACGGTTTTCTTAGGCAAGGAATACTCAGAGGTTGTTTGCCCGGTTTCTTCCTCTGAAATACAGCCTACAGCACTTGGTATTCATTCGCAATCTCCTATCCAAGTACTAACCAGAGCTGACCCTTCTTAGCTTCCAAAATCAGATGGGATCTGGTGCCTTTAGCATATACTCTCCTGCATTTCACAGATGAAAACTGGAACATGTGTGACAAGCAACAACAGAGGTGGTGAAGATGGCAAAAGTTATTAACGAGGAAGGACACAGAGCTTAAGAGCGGCTGCAGCAGTTTGCTTTTGGCAAAGGTAAGATCTCAGCCCCTTCATCTTTTCACTTCCCTGCTAAGCTAATTGAGTGCAAAGTACTTCTGCACTTTTAAATCTGTTTGCAGCAACTAAAGTAAGCTGAGCACAAAGCAAGGGGAACTGGGAGGAGGAGAGAAAAACTGGGACATTTTAAAAGCAGCTGAGAAAGTGGGATAGCTCAGGATTAATTGGGACTGTTCCTGAAAACTGGGTCAGTTGAAGCATACCCAGTTCCCAGCCATTAACCATGCAAGCTGGAAAATTCTGGGAGCTGTAGTCCAAAAAAGTAACTTCTCCAAGTTTTGCAGCAGACGCAGGCCTTCAAATGCACATATATGCACGTGATTGTGACACAGTCAAATTAGGGCTTCCAGAGCTATCTTTTAACTATTTAAGGAAGATCTGGTGTATTTTTTAAAAAATAAATTGCAAGCTGCCTTGGGTCCCAGTTCTTGGAGAAAAGCAAGATGACGATGGTGATGATGACGATGACGACGATGACAGCAGCATCAGCATAACACCAGTAGCTGCCTGTTTGTTTGTTATGTAGGACTTGTTCCAAGGAGCATAGGGCAGCTGCAAGCCACCTCCCTCCTCCATTTATACCCACAGCCTCACAAGAAATCTTGCCCTCATCACAGGCTGTGCAAATTCCACCTCTTTTGTCACACAGGTCCTGGGTGAACTTGCTGCATAGGAGGCAGTGGCCAAAGGGTTGGGCATTAGAGATGCCCAAGGACAGGCATAAGAACTGTTATGGCCTCCCAGATGTTGTTGGGCTGCCCCTCCCAGCAGCCTAGCCAACACAGCCAATGGCGAGAGATACTCAGAGCTGCAATTCAGAGGTATCTGTGGGGCTATCTAATTCCCACCTCTGCCCAAGGGTAAGGGCACCATATGGATACCATGCTTTTCCTGTTCCTGGTACTATACTTGAATGTGATGGCACTGTGGAAATCTTTACTAAGCTACTTTCCAGATATAAAATAGGATATAAACATTAATAAACAAATGAATAAACACAATACTGTGAAGTAGGGTAGTCTGGGAGAGGTAGATTAATCCGAGAGCTAGTGTGATGTAGTGGTTTGAGCATTGAACTATGACACTGGTGAGCAGGGTTCGATTCCCTGCTCAGCCATGGAATGCCATTGGGTGACCTTAGGCACATCACATATTCTCAGCCCCAGAAAACCTTATGATAAGTTTGCCTTAGGGTTGCCATAAATCAGAAACAACTCAAAGGCACACAACAACCTTAATATGAAAATCAGTAACTGGTCTTTGGAGGAGGAACCGAACTCTGAACTCCCAAGCTGTAGTCTAACATTGCAACCAGAAATTAGAAAAGAAAAAAAAAATTTTGACCACAACTCCCAGAATACCTAGCTAAGATCATTGGGAGCTATAGTTTTTTAAAAAAATAACTTTCCCAAGTTCTAACTCTAACGACTGCCCCACATGCTGGTTGCATAACATTTGCCACAAAGGAAGAAAGTTCTGTCACAAAAGCATATAAAGGTAGACTCAGATTTGCCTGTTTAGGAAGATGTTCCAGAGCTGAGTGCCATAACTTAGGCCAACTTCTCACAGAGACAGTAAACCTGTGCCTGGGCTCTACCATTTCAGACTACAGATAGGGGTTCACATATTGTGATGTTCTGCTATACAGTGAAGGAGACAGACTGAATATTGAGCCTCCATCTTCTGCTACTGATGCAACCCAGGCACAGAATTAATCCTTCAGAGACAAGTAAGCCACAGTTGCCGGAGCGCACTGAAGCCTTTCTAGTGTAATTTCATTGTGTGGATAGTGTCACTACATAATTTAGTCACTAGAGGGAACTGGACTTAATTGTATTATCATGTACCCTGAAGACATTCTATTCCATCTGATCTTGGAACCTAAGCAGGTTCAGATCTGGTTAATACTTAAAATGGGAGATTTCCAAGGAGTACCACAAGCTGTAGGCTGTACTTCAAAGGAAGGAATTGACAAAACCATTTCTGAGTATTCCTTGTCCAAGAAAACCCTATGAAATCCAAGGGGTTGCTATAAGTCAACAGGGGACTTGAAGGCAAGCAAACAAGCACACGGGTGCATGTGCACACACGCATGTCCATGCATGCACAGAGACCTTTTTAGAAGTAGGAATTTCCTTTTTTCTTTGTCATCTCTGCGGATTCTCTCCTTTTACACAGCAACCTGTAATTTTGGAGCCATGGTGCAATTTCATGCTTTCCCTTTACTGCACAGCTCTGCCCTGTTTCCTTGTCACCTGGGAATGGGGGTGTGCCTCCTACCCCCCTCATCATATTTGGGGATGCTCTTGACCTTTACATGGTAGAGTAGGGCAAGGTGGAAACTCCGACTGTTGCTGAACCTGGGCATAAAGTGACGGGGGCCTCCTCCTCCTCTTCCATTTTAAAAAACCGAAATCTTAGAAATTCTCTTTCTCTCTTCTTTTGCATCCACAGCGTTAGGGTCTCCATTTCACTCACACACGGAGGCCCAACTGGAAATACAAGTGGAAACAAAGACCGTTTCTGCACTAGACAGTTACAGTGCTATTATTCCGCCCCTCCCTAAACTGCAAACCCCAGGATTCCATAGGATGTTGAAAATGGAATAACAGCAGTATAACAGTCCAGTGCGGAAATGGCCAAAGAATCTTACATTTTAAAAGTAAGGCATTGATTTCATCATAAGGAGAAGGAGAGAAAGCCAAGCCTCTTCCTCACCAGTGCTTTTTTGCCTCTTTCTCTGGGTACCCAGTGTGGGGGGGGGGAGCCTCCTGCTCCGCAAAGCTGATTCAGACTCAATTAGTCGCCGGCAGATGAAAGCAAGAGGCTGCTCTAATCTGTCTCAGCTTTCCCAGAAGCTGGAAGCCTTCCTGTCTGAGCTGGAGAAAAGGCAGGGAAGGAGATTCTGCTTCCTCTGGTTGACTTTCTGGTGAAATAAATACCTCTTTAAACGTAAGACTCTGTTTCCATTTATATTTCCAGGTGTGTGTCTGTCTGTGTAAAACTGAAACAAAGATTATGCCACTGGGGCTGCAAAACAAAACAAAAAAGCAGAGAGGGTCGTTGCCTTCTCCGTTTCTCTACTGTTGTCGTTGCTACGACCCTTTAGGTGATTTTCGACTCAAGGGCGACGCTATTACTGGCTTTTCTGGGCAAGATTTGTTCAGAGGGGGTTTGCCATTTCCTTCCTCTGAGGCTGAGAGAGGGTGACTTGTCATTGGGCACTGGGCTTCCCTCCAGGGAAAAAAAACCCCAAAGTTTAAAAGTTGTTCACATTCTTGCACCTCCCAAACTGAAAGGAAGGATCCTGAGTTCCAAATACCATGCCAGATGTTTTATTTTAGCACAACACCCTTTCACAGATAAGCAGTATCTGTGAGACCAAACCTCTTCGTCCTCCTCATCTACTTTTATTTTGTTGTTGTATGCCTTCAAGTTGTTTCCAACTTATGGCGGCCCTAAGGGGAACCTTTCACCAGATTTTCTGGGGGCTGAGAGTGTGTGACTCACACAAGGTCACCCAGTGGGTTTCCATGGCTGAGTAGGGAATCGAACCCTCATCCCCAGGGTCATAGTCCAGTGCTAAAGCCACCAGACCATGATGGCTCTCACTACTCTTACTACGGTTATTTAAAATTAAAATACTGTGCATGTGGAATGAGGAACAAGAGATGGTTCAGAACAGCCTTCAGGGATACTTTGCTTTGCTCTATTATTTGAATGTCCCATTGGAAATGGTCCCGAGGTAATGGAAGCAAGGAGGCATCCCTAGGTTCTGCCCAGACGACACCCAGACATCCTCACTTAGAATCATAGACTCCTAGAGTTGGATGAGACCAGAGGGGCCATCCAGTCCAACCCCCTGCCATGCAGGAACACACATCAAAGCACCCCCAACAGATGGCCATCCAGCCTCTGCTTAAAAACCTCCAAAGAAGGAGACTCCACCACACTCTGAGGCAGCGTATTCCACTGCCGGACAGCCCTGACTATCAGGAAGTTCTTCCTGAGGTTCAGTTGGAATCTCCTTTCCTGCAGCTTGAATCCATTGCTCCTTGTCCTAGTCTCTGGAGCAGCAGAAAACAAGCCCACTCCCTCCTTGACATGACATCCCTTCAAATATTTAAACATGACTGTTATGTCCCCTCTTAACCTTATCTTCTGCAGACTAAACATACCCAGCTCCCTAAGCCGTTCCTCATAGGGTATGGCTTCCAGACCCTTCACCATTTTGGTTGTCCTCCTCTGGACACACTCCAGATGCCCAATATCCTTCTTGAACTGAGGTGCCCAGAACTGGACACAGTATTCCAGTTGAGGCCTAACCAATGCAGAATAGAGTGATATCATTACCTCCCTTGATCTAGACACCATACTCCTATTGATGCAACCAAGAATCTCATTGGCTTTCTTGGCTGCTGCATCACACTGCTGACTCATGTTCAGCTGGTGATCTACCAAGTCTCCTAGATCCCTTTCACAGCCATGTGTCCTCCATCCTATATTTGTGCCTTCCATTTTTTATGCCTAAGTGTAGGACCTTACATTTCTCTGTTGAAATTCATTTTGTTAGCTTTGGCCCAGCCCTCCAATCTGTCAAGGTCATTTTGAATTTTGATCCTGTTCTCTGGCGTATTAGCAGCTCCTCCCAATTTGGTGTCGTCTGCACATTTGATCAGCATGCCCTCCACTCCTTCATCCAAGTCACTGATGAAGATGTTGAATAGCACTGGGCCCGGGACGGAACCCTGTGGCACCCCACTAGTCACTTCTTTCCAGGATGAAAAGCAGCCATTCCTGATCACCCTTTGGGTTCGGTCGGTCAACCAATTACCAATCCCCACCTAACAGCAGCCCTGTCCAGCCCGCATTTTACTAGCTTCTTTGCAACAATGTCATGACAAAGTTCCCCACGACAATAAGTCATGCCAGACTAATCTTATCTCTTTTTATGATAGAGTTACAAGCTTGATATGTAACTCTATCATAAAAAGAGATAAGATTAGTCTGGCATGACTTATTTCTGAGAAATCCATGTTGACTTCTAGTGATTATGGCATTGCTTTCCAAGTAATTACAATCTGACTGTTTAACGATCTGCTCTGGGATCTTTCCTGGTATGGATGTCAGGCTGACCAATCAATAATTATTTGGGTCCTCTTTTTTTCCCTTCTTGGAGATGGGGACAACATTTGCCTTCCTCCAGTCTGCTGCTTCAGGTCTGCCGACTCCAAAAGCAGAATAGCTCTCATGACCACACATTCCCACTCCAGTTACACTGCAGTTTAAAAGATTACAGTGATAGACACATAAGCTCAGAGAGGCTGCAGCAGTTTGCTTTAGCCTGAGCCTACAGGGAAGGGCAAGGTGAGCCTGTTTCCTCCTCTCTTCTTGTGTCCCCCCCCCCCCCCCGAGTTACTTGATTGCAAACTGCTTTTTCCCTTTGAACTCATTTTGTAGCCATGGAAGTAAGCTAAGGATAAAGGTGAGACAAGCTGAGACACTGAAAAGCACCTGAAAGAATTGGGTGGTATATTATTAGTCAACACTGCCCCTCCCAAACTGGGACAGTTGGAGGATATGGAAATGGGTGGGGGCCACGGGTCAATTCCTCCACAATCCTCCCATGGACTGCAACCCCGCCCCAGCAAACCCAGCTACATACCTTCGTGTAGTCATAAATCAAAATGGAGACAGTGGTCAAGAAATCAGAAGAAGACTGCTACTTGGAAAGGCAGCTATGAAGGAACTAGATAAGATCCTCAAGTGTAGTTATGCCACTGAATACTAACATCAAGATTGTCCGTGCCATCATATTTCTGATTTCTAAGTATGTTTGTGAAAGCTGGACAGTGAAGAAAACTGATAGGAAGAGATTCAACTAGTTTGAAACATGGAAGAGAAGCCTATGGAGACCATGGACTGCTAAAGGGAGCAATCAATGGGTCCTAGAGCAAATCAAGTCAGAACTCCCCGTAGAAGCCAAAATGACCAAACTCAGGCTATTGTACTTTGGCCATATCATGAGATGCCACATCTCATTAAGAAGGTGACCGTGCTTGGTAAAGTGGGAGGCAGAAGGAAAAGAGGAAGACTGTGGTACAGGTGGATAGACTCAATCAAGGAAGGCCAAACCCTGGGTCTGCATGACCTGAGCAGGGCTGTTGGTGACAGGGCGCCCCAGAGGCCCCTGACTTACAGGATTGCGATATGTTGAAGCTGACTTGACAACAGTTAACAACAACAGCAAAAGGCCAAATATACAGTGACTGGTCAGGACCTGGCTGAACACAAGGAACACCAACTGATAGATGGAGCCATCTCACAGAAGATTACCGTGGATGGCCTTCACAACCCTAATCCTTGCAATCTCTAGCTGGGGCAGAGCTCAAGAACCTGCCAACACATGTACAGTTAGCCCTCCACATTTGCGGGTTTCACTTTTGTGCATTTGATTATAGATGGATTATTTGCTTTCACCTCTGCTGCCTCCCTATGCTATTTTTAATAGGAACTGCAAGCCTCGTGAGACTGAGAAACTGCAAACAAGGCTTGTAAGTCCC
This sequence comes from Cyclura pinguis, assembly GCA_030412105.1. NCBI lineage: Eukaryota > Metazoa > Chordata > Lepidosauria > Squamata > Iguanidae > Cyclura > Cyclura pinguis. The sequence continues at coordinate 127,643,296 of CM059604.1, read as the reverse complement.
TATTAAAAATGGCGTGGGGCAGGAGTGGAGGTAGCAGTAAGCCCCACCAGCCACCCACTTCTGCCTCTTGAAAGAACCCTGATGCCTCAGAGGAATCCACGGTGGGTTGAATATCGTGATTGTACGTTTTTGTGTGTTAAATATGGTTTGGAAGGACCTAAAGTTATTCATGGTTTTTCCACTTTCAAAGGGGTCCTATGCCCCTAACCCTAGCGAATGTGGAGGGATGACTGTACACACATTACAATAACAGCAAGATTCATATTTTAAAGTTTGGGGACTCTCAAGGGACTACAATTTCTTGTTAGGTGTAACAAGAAATTCAAAAATATTATGGCATCTCTGCTACAAAATAAAAAGTTGACTTTCCTGGTCATTCCAAAAAATGCTGAAGATTAAAGCAAGCCCTTTGGGAAGCCTATACAAGAGAAGGTAGATGGTAGAGTCTGAAATGACAGGGGGATTTCACGTTTCCCATTAGATCCAAATGTTCATTATCCTTAATAAAGACCTGGATTCGAATGCATCTGATCTGCAATTGTTTGTGCCTGAACACCTCCTATGGGGATGGAGTTTTACAAATTAGGAGAGTTAAGCAACTTCCAGTGTCTCCTGAAATACAAAATATGCTGTTTGTTACAATTCAAATTGAATTAATTTGGGCTGATTTTGTTTGGCATCTCATTACTATACAGTCAGATGCTGTCATGTGTGTCTGTTTTGTGTCGGGTTATTTTGGGGGAAAAATTGCTTTTAGGTATGATGAATCAGCAGCTCAGGGCTTCTCTGTTTATTATTCATTCCCCGTTAATCAAAGCTTACAACAATGCAGGATCATATGCCTGTGTATTGATAGCAAAAAGCAAAACAAAACAAAAACAAACAAACAAAAAAACACCTGCTGGAGAATCTGCACTTCAAAATTCCCTTCAAACTGTAAACAGGTGGTAAAGCTTGGAAAAGTTACATTTTTGGACCATAACTCCCAGACTTTCCCAAGGATACTGGGAGCTGCAGTAAAAAAACTATAACTTTTTCAGTGTCTGATGGGTTGAATAATGTGAACTTGGCCAAGAAAGGTTTCTTTCACCACTAGTGGGAAGCACTGGCTAATCCATTTGCAACTTCACCCTGAATATCAAGTGGTGCCCTTTGGTACTGGCCACATGAGCAGAATCAAGATCCTCTAATGGTTTTATGCCTAGATATTTAGAATGAGACCTGACCAGAGATGTGCAAGAAATCTACTCCAGTGGACTGACTGACTGAATGACTATCTATCTATCTATCTATCTATCTATCTATCTATCTATCTATCTATCATCTATCTGTCTGTCTGTCTGTCATATAAAAGTCAAAGTTTGTCTGTCTGTGTCAGGCGAAGACCTCACATGATTGGCTGCCTGTGAAGATTCTATGGACTCGTGGGGATTGCGGTTTAGGGAGGGGCCTTTAGAATTCTCAGCCAGAAACCTCTTGGGCCTGGCCGGTTGCTATAGAGATGAGGCCTAGCAGCAAGGAGAAGGGCAGTGTATTCCCCCAGGAACCCAAACCTCTGTATGTTAATAACTCTGAATACAGATTGGATTGGGGAATATGCGGAAAAGTTACAGGTACTGGACAAGACAGTTTGGGGAATTAGAGACACAGGATCTCAAATCTTTCTAACAAGTATTACCTATGAGAAAATAAAATCCTGGGCAATGCCCGGTATATATGCTAGTTTATTATATTTATATGCCACCTTTCTCCCAGAGTGGGACCCAAGGCAGCTTTCAAAAAAGTTAAAAACATTTAAAACAATTAAAAACTTTTAAAACATACATAATTATAAAAACTTACAAAAAGTTTAAAAAACATCTTGATAAATTAAAAACCCACTTGCTTACATATTATAAACCTGCTTAAATGAAAATGTTTTTTGTCTGCTGCCAAATGGAGAACAAGGAGGGAGCCCATCCAACTTCTTGAGGAAGGGAGTTCCAGAGAGTGGAAGTAGCCACTGAAAGGTCTCTCTCCCATTACCTCACCAGGGTAGCTACTGGGATGGTAGTGGAACCAAGAAAAAGCCTTCTTCGGCAGATCTTAGAGCTCTGGCAGGTTTGTGTAGGGAGATACAGCCTTTCAAATAGTTTTCCCAGTTCAAACTGCATGGACTGGATGCAGATCAGAAACACTGTGCATTCGAGCTTCTGCTCATTTCTATATGACTCTGGACACATCTGATGAAATATACACAACTGAAAAATACATAGGAAAATGTACATTTTTCTAGTGGATGCCAAAATGCTACACAAACTCTCTTCAGTCAAGAGTGGGAGATGCTTGCAAGTGATGCTGGTGATTTGGAAAACATGTAGAAAAATGTGCATTCTCCAAAACAGATGAAAAAGGACAGATCCTGTAATTAAGAAACAAGACTGAAGAGAAGATAGAACAGAGATAGAGGGAGGGACAGGCGGAAGCCTGTGGGCATTTGATAAAAGTACAATTCCTCACCTGGAATTAAGAGGCTAATGGGCACGGACTTCAACCCCTGGGTCCACACCAAAGTTCAGGAAAGTGGCTTTTGTGGGCTACAACTCCCAGAATCCCTCATATAGTTTGATAGTTTACTTTTAGGTAAGAGTTTGCAGTGCTTGGAAAGGTTACTTTTTTGCAGTTCGGCTCCCCAAATCTTTCAGCCAGGATGCCTCTAACTATGCCAGCTAGGGATACTGGGAGCTCTAGACCAAAAAGGGAATTTTTCTAAGCTCTGCCCTGGATAACCACTGCCAGTCAGAGTCTTCAGTACTAAGGCTAGATAGATGAGTAGTCTAACCTGGTAAAAGACATCTTCTTCCTGTCATTAATTCTGAATCTCAAGCTGACAATCATAAATGTCACATTTGCTGATGTATCTGGATTGGCATAAAGTAGATTTGTCAAACAGCTGACATATTCCAATCTCATAGATATTGTACAACTTGAAGTATAGTGCCAGAAGGCAGTGCTCATCTTAAAGAGACACTGTTCACTCTCTCCTGTAGGTGCAGTTTGATTCTTGTCTTTGAGTTTCATCACTTCTGTAATGTACTGGCTTGCTTTCATGATGCAATTCTACTTGGACACTAAGAAACATGGCAATGAGACAGCAGTCTGTCAAGAATGCCTTAAATCAGCAAGAAAAAGAGATGCTTTCAATAGATAGAAGCAGAGCTTGGAGTTCTTCTTCAAGTCCCAGAATCCCCCAGTTAGCATAATCACCGTACTGGCTGAGATGTTATGGGAATCATAGTCCTAAAAAAGTAACTCTTCTAAGGCCTGGATAGATTTGTCCCATATAGATTGCAGGCTTTACAAGTAAGTTTCCTTAAAAAGTAAAGCTTTCTTTCTAATCCAGTAGTACAGCTATGTAGTTTTACATCCTGGACTTCATAAACTTGTAGATATCTTCTTATAGGGACCTCCTTCCAAGCACAAAATTAAGATTTTTGCCTTCTCCCACCCCTCCATGTTGCAGGTGCATATTTTACGACCACTTCTGCATTCCTGCTTGCTTAGGGCCAAGATATTTTGCCAGTTCTAAAAACAAAAGAAATCCGCTGAAACAGAGGCCTGCCAACTAGGTTTGAATCATCATGTCTTGTCTTATGGAGCTGATCCTTGTACTTTTTCTTCTTTTCCTTGTCATGAGGAGAAGTAGCTTTGCATTTTCTTCTAGACTCACTCTGTCTCACAGTGTGTGGAACTGATGGCTGAGATGTCTCTGACAAATCTGGAATACACACCACAGTAACTGAGATCAGCTGAGATGAATGCCTATAAGTGGAAGAGGACTGTGAAGACAGATGAGAAGAGTGCTGAGAATAAGATTGCAGCTGAGGATGAGAAGCAGGTCTGTTCTATGTTTGACTGAGGAAAATGAGGAAGAGAGGCCTATCTTGAGTTGCATTTTGTCATCCCTGTAGAGCTTCTCACTGGTCAATTCATCGAAGAGACTCTCCTGGTTGAAGGGAAGATCTTCAGCTGTAGCCTGCCGATCAGATCCCAATCCAGAAGACCTTAACCATGTGTGTCAGCATAGAGATAGCAGTACCAAGGGCTTTGGCCTCACAGTCTACATGAGGCTAAATGAGCATTGTGCATTGTAAATTCATGGCACTGTGATGACTGCAGCAATGAAGTCAGGTTATTACTTGCTGCCATGGCTAATCACGTTTACTTCCAAATAAGTTCTGTTTTATTGCAGGAAAGAATCTATTTTCAATGAAAACTAAATGAGCACCTGTAACTATGCATGTATCTGGTTAGTTGATTCCTGTTGTTCTCTTATGCCACAGTTCAGAACAGCATTTCTTGTCTGGCATGTCCATGGTGCTGGCACAAAGCATCTTGCTGCTTATAGCACTGGCTGGTGGCTCCCACATCAGTGGCAGGGTGAATGCATTCCAGGTTTTGCCCGGAACTATCTAAGGTGCTGAGCCCCATCTCCAAAATAGGTCCAGCACCTTAGACAGTTCCCTTAAAGCTACTCATGATAGGACTGGCCCTGTTGTCCTGCAAGCTCTGATCAGGAAAATAGAGGCTGCTTTATATCAGTTAATTGTTCATTGAGTTGTATAACATCTACTCCAACCAAGTGCTGGCAGCTCTCCAGTCAGTAGCTTCATGCAGAGGTCTTATCCATCACCTGATTTTTCTGCATTTGAATCACTGGTAAGTGGTCTGCCACTGAATATCACTGCCACATTGAGCCAATACTGACTCAGTCACCCTTCCTGGGCCTGGATTGCCAACAAACACACTCGAAAGTTCATAACTCAATGAATGAGTAACTGTTATTACTGTTGTACTGTTACTAACAGCCCTGATCAGCCTCTCTGACTGAGTCAATCCACTGGTAATGTGTTTTGGCTCTTTTCATGCTTCCTTCAGTTTTTCCAAGCATTACCGTCTTTTTCAGTGATCCATATTGTCTCATGGTATGTCCAAAGTATGATAGCCTACTCATATCTCTATCTCTATCCATATCTCTATCCAGGTATCGCTATCAATATCTGTCAATATCTGTATCTTTCTATGGTTGGAATCCTTTTTGGGACTTGTGTTTGCATAACAGGGAGTCATATCAGCATGAGCAGCTTTTTGGGATGTTGCACAAGGACGTAGCTAGTACCTCACTGTACAATACTTTCTCTTGTCCACAGGGATGTGCTCACACTGTTGCCCAATTTCTAGCCATTGCCCTCCAGCGTAAGAGTGCTGCATGAACTTTATATTCCAAAAGTATAGAATAGGATCTTGCCCTTAGCAACCTTTTATCCATCTCCACACTTGCCTGCTCCACAAAGGAGATCAATACAATGAAACAGTCTTTCTACATGTGTATGACTTACTGGATCAGTAATGTCTAGGCTAATAGCATCTGCCAGCATGGGGCACATGGGATTCTTGGAGAGAAAGTCCCTCTCTGTTGATCATGATCCTGCTTCTATGTTCATCCCCCACTCCTGGAATTTTCAGTTCTGAGGTTCCTGAAGCACACCACTACCTCACTTTATATTATTTCCATATAATTGGGGCAGATTGTCCTACAGTCACCTATCCTCTTGCTTTTGGATATTCACAGTCCCTGCACATTTATTTCAAGTCCCAAACCAACATCCTGTGAGCTGAATAAATTAAACTAATTGCCCCATGACATGACACAACATTGCCAGTTCAAGTCAATGATCCCCTTGGTGCGGGGGAAAGATGTCCAGAGTCATGGGAGAGCCTGCTCTGAGAAAGATTTTGGCTGCAACTGCTCCATTCATGCCTTCTCCCTCAGTGGCTTGGATACTTCCGACTGACTTCTCTTTAGCACCATCTGGCCACAGAACAATCACTCCATTCTCAATGTTTAAAAAGCCCCCTCCAAAACTTAAAAAAAAAAAAGGTCCCAGAAATGGAGGAAAAATTCCTCAATTTCAAGCTCACAGATTACTTTAGGTCCCAGAGGAAAGAGAAGCAATTTAGTGGCTGCTGGCCTTACCAAGGAAAAGGTTAGAAGATTAAGAGACCAACTGCTGTTTGGATAAGTGGTTGGTAATTGCACTTGCCAGCAATTATGGGCGGCCATGTCTCCCTCTCCCTCTCGCTCTTACCTTTTTCTTCCCTCGTGTGCCATCAGGGTTGATTCTATAGGTCCCTGAATTCACAGTCCTCTTTGGACCGATTTTCTTTATGTCATAGACCAGTTCATCTGCGAGGGCCTTACAAGCTGTAATGAGCCAAGAAAAGGAAAAGAAAATAAACGGATACCAAAAAAGAAAAAAAAGGGAAAAGGCATATCACTTTCCAAGAAATCACAGAAGAAAACATGTTCATTTTTTGCAGTTCAACAGTTATTGAGGGATGCTCATATTTTGTGTAAGAAGGAAGCTAGGTGGTTTTCTTAGTGCACAGTAGTCCTTGTTAGCTATGCAAATGAGCTGGTGCATCTAGTGACTCTTTTATGTTGTAACAACTCAGGTGGAAGCACCCTGTACATACAGAATACAAGAACAGGGATGTTAATAAAGCACTTTCAATTAGAACTTAGAAAAGTTACTTTTCCAAGCTTTATCTTTAATCCTTCAAAAGTGAGCCAGTTGAGTATGTGCTACTGCAGGCCTAAACAACATGTGACATACCACAGATAGTAATGGCAGTGGATTGCTTGAAGTCAAGGAATCTGACGGCAATGCCAAGCTGCCCTGTTCTCTGGAAACGGCAGTGGCTGGTGGCTCTTATGTCAGTGGGGCTGAGCTGTCCAACATGCTGAACTGATTGGATGGGAGAGGGTTCAGGACCTTGGATAGCTCATATACAGCCTGGACTGGATTTGCTGTTCCACTGACATGGGAGCCATAAGCTACCGCTGTTGGAAACATGTGGACACCTCAATGGCTGATATTTACTGCTCTACAGCATTGCAAAATGGTGTCCAGAAATGTGTACTACAGTCCATAACCTGGCTTTACTAGGTGATCTGCAAAACCAGTGCTGGGTTCTTCAGTCAGACCAATGACATGTCAGAGTAACTGTACCTGGACTCATTTCTTCTGGAAAACAACACTATGGATTACTATATACCCTTTGTGGGTCCTATTGAGCTCTGTGATATGATCTAGACCTTGACCACTTCTTTTTCTGGACTTTGCTTTGTCCCAGCTGTCTTCTTACATAGCTGTGACACAGACCTGCAATTGAGATGGCTCAGCAGAGATTCAATACACTAATTTTTGCTACTCATCTGGAACAGGGAAAATCATAGTTTTCAAGTAAGTAACTTGAAAATCCAGAGCTAGTGAGCTGCATTTGACTTGTTGGATCATAACCAATGTAGACATTCACTATTGTAATATGACTAATTTATGATTTTGCAATCCTCAACCACCCTTGTCCCAAACTTTGCTGAATCCTTTATCCTGGGACTCAAGGAGCACGAGTTGCACACTTGGAGCTAAAGAACAAAATGTGGATCAGGATGGGGCTCATGATAAAGGATTACAGGTTAAAATAGGCATGGTATCTTTATCAGAGTTGTGTGCAATCAGTAAAGGCAATATCGTATCTCATCTGTTTATATTTTTTTTTAAATATCCACTTTAATCCAACAAGTTTTGAGCACATTATGATAAACTTTAGTACACACAATCGAAATAAAGGATGTCATATGGCACATGGCCGTTATACCCAAATTTATTCAAAACTATTTATAGAGTACAAGTTCAAGAACAGAGAAATCAGTAACTGTTCATGTGACATGCAGTTGCGTGTGCTGCTCTGTTAAGCTCTTTTATGCTGTAAAAGAAGGGGAATCATTGTAATACTAACTAGCTCAAATAGCAGATAATAGGCCTACATAATCCTCAAATATCTTCTCTTTGCCTGTTTTTTTACCTCTTTCCCTTCTCTACATTAATATAAATTATTGTAATTATGCTTCTAAACTCTATCAGTATCTCCAAAATTTTAGGACTAGGAACTGGTTTCTAACTAATATGCAAGTCTCTTCTTATGAAAGCTAATTTACACATTAAGTGTAAGCTAGTATTTCTTGTATGTTGGCCCCAAGAAGTTATCTCCCCAATTACAAAAGAAACCAGATGGGTATTAATTAGTTTCCAGCCACAATTTAAGGCAATATCTGTTTTCATCCTTCAGGAGCCCTTCACTAGACAATGTTTGGAGTATCCATAAAGACTGTACCTCCACGTACCAAAGGATAAACAAAAAGGGACAGCCATTTTCTCAGGACTTTAAAGAGACAATGTTGGGAGTATCCATATAGAAGTTCTGTACCTCCACGTACCAAAGGATAAGCAAAAGGGGACAGCCACTTTCTCAGCATTTTAAGGAGAAACTATAGTCAGCCCTCTACATTCACCAGGGTTAGAGATGCAGGACCTCCACAAAAGTGGAAAAATTGCAAATATCAAAATGTGTGTGTGTGTGTGTCTGTGGGAAGGGGCCTGAGACATGGTAGGGAAAACAGGCACCCAGGGTCTAAACTAAGGCCCTTTCTGCAACTCACCTATTTTCGGCACTGGGGTGCGGTGCTCACGCAAGCAGCCTCCGGAGAGAGGCTCTCACTTCCCTGCTTCTTCAGCTTCGCATGAGCTTCCTGCTTGCTTCAGCCCCGCCTCTTCCTTTCACAGTGCAACCTGGGACTTTCCCAGGCTGCACTGGACAGGAAGCGCAACCGACCCGGCTCCCGAGGCTCCGCATGCGAGGTAAGTGTGCGCGGGGCCCCGGAGTGATGCGTGACCACGCAGCATTTTTGGCTTCAAGCCGAAAATGAAAAAATGAATGAGCAGTCCCTGCCAGCCCCTGGAGCGTCGTGCAAATGTGAGTGCGTCGTGTGGACCACTCCTCACATGTGTGCAACACTCAAGGGAACCTTTCGCATCGAAAATGCCATGACAAAAGGGCCTCAGTCAGGGAAAGGAGAGAGAAAGGGTGTGGATCGGTATGGTGGCCCTATACTGCCTCTCTCTCTCACTCATTTTCTTCTTTGGATGTGGGGAGCATCAGGAGAGGGTTTGTGGTGCTGAGAAATTGACAGTCTTTTAAGTCTTTACTCCAAGTCTCAAGTCAAATCTCAAGTCTCTACTTTCAAGTCTCAAGTCCTTAAAGGCACTTTCAAGTCAAGTTTCAAGTCAAGTCTCAAATCTGGGAGCCAACTTTATACCCCAACCTGTATTCCAGATTTTCTGAACAGAGTTGAATAAGGTCACTTTTAACATTTTAAGCATAGCTGGCCCTCCACATGTGCAATTTTGCCATCTGCAGCTTCAGAAGTAAGGAACAGGAACCTTCTTATTATCCCTTCCCAAAGCTGGAGGCTTTTGTGCCAATGGACATAAAAGAGTATGCAGCTTCAGAAGAGAGGAATAGGATCCTTCTTACTCCCCATTATTGAAGCTTCAAAGGCTTTGGAAAGAAAGATTCTTCCTCCTGAAGCCCACATTTGTTGCTCCCCTCTGAGAAATGCACCCTGCACTCTTGAGGAGAGTCTTGTCTTCTGCTCTTAGAAAAAGTTTTAGAAGGCTCCGCTGATATGCAGCAGGGACAGGCTGCTGAGCAGACTTCAAGCCATTGCCTAACTTGTTTGCTGTTCTCCTCCGAGAAATGCACCCACACTTTGGGCTTGAGATAAATTGTCCTGAGACCAGTAGGCAAAAAGAGATGGAAGTGTTGTTCAGAGTTGTAAGGTTTCTGGATGAATGTGTTATGTTAGTCAGCAAGTCAGTGACTAAAAATATACAAGCCTCAAGTCGGGTCAAGTCAGTACATCATTTATTGTTGAGTCGAGTCCAAGTCAAATCACTGAAGTGACTTAAGTCCAATTTGAGTCCGAGTCAATCAGCTCGAGTCTACATCACTGGAAATTGGACTATGAGCCATCTTTAGCTGGGCAGGCAGTGACTGGAGGAGGAGGAGGAGAAGGATCAGAGGAGGGTTTTTAAAGGGCTGCATGGCTTGATCAGAACCACCGAGAGGGAAGCTTCCCCTAGAAAAGAAACATCTGAGGAGGGAAGGTGTTGGAGAAATGCAGAAATAATCAAATCCGTGAAAGTCAAACCCACAGATGTGGAGGGCCAACTGTAGTTTTTAAACACAAAATACATATTCTGGGTTATCCAAAAATTTATGAGGCTACGAAACGTACCATTGTGTTAAACAAAAAAGTTATAAGAAAGAAGAATAAATTCTAACAAAACAAGATGTCTCACACATCTGGGATTCTGTGAGAAATACAATGTAGTGGCTATTGCCAGTTGTCACAAAGGCTGATGTCAAGAGCTATAGAATATCTTCAGCGTGTGTAACCCCAATTAAACAAAAGCCTAAACCAAGAGTTAGAATTATGGTGAGAACGAGGCACCATCAGGCATGCAAGCTGGGCTTTATGGTAGACTTGACCCAATAAAGGGGAAGAAAAGCACCACATCTAATGTTTGGATCAGCCAAAAAAGTATTTTTATGACTCCCAGGACTATACTGCGGAAATGAAATTGTATTTGTAGACAGGTACAATAATTCCACATTGAAATGGGGACATGTGAGCATTTCTTTAAAATAATTTTTTTTAAAAAACTACCACATCATACAGAGTTTGGGGTTTCCTGCTCCATGCCTAAGAACATTGTGGGTAAAATTCTGCCTCGGAGGTTCCTCACCTAAAAATAATTGGCAGCCAAATTAACTGTGGAGGAAAGGAGGGGAATGAAATATTAAGAGAACTGTTGACAGGCAAATTGAATGCCAGAACATCCTCATCCACATGCACATAGGCACACACACAGTTTGTCACCATCAAATATTAATACACATAACTGGGCCAGCCCCTCTGCATAGACTCTCCTCCTGAGAATAATTTTTGGAAAGAAATGGTAGATGTTGTATAGCATCTGCAAAAAAACTAAACTAAACTAAACTAAAAACTCCACAAGCACAACGGACAAAAAGTATCTTATTCAGGGCCTTCCTTGATCCACATTGGTAACAAACCACATTTTAAACCCTGCTTCTTCCTGTGACAGCACCATCTGAAGACTTTGCAGGCCATGAGCTTGTGAGTTTTGGTGCAGGTACAGATCAAACACACCCACACTCACAATACTCATCGCAGAATTACACACACACACACACACACACACACACAGGCTCAAATGCATGATTTAGAATGTACTAGCAGTATTGTGGTATTATAATATTGCATTGTAGCATTGTGGTATTGTATTGCATTGTAGTTTCGTTTTGTCTTGATGATATGTTTGTCTATATCCCTTTTCTCGCTTATATGTAGATATCTACGTATATGTGAAGTTTATCTTTTTACAATAAATATATTCTAAAAAAAGCATTTACTAGGTCCCAAGGGCAACAGAGGAGCAAGAGTTAGAAAGATGCAGATAAATGGAAGAGATGAAGTTGATACCTAGGGCTCTGAAACAAGCAGTGCAAACCTAACTCAGAGATGCAGTGACAGTAAGGGATTAGGATTAGGCTCTTCTGCCACTGGGTCTCAGGGATTTCCTGACAGAGCCATTTGCTGGCAGAATTGTTCTGCTGGCTAAGATCTGCTGGCAGATCAAAAAGTTGTCCTGATTTTGTCGGGACAGACGCAATTAATCTTTTTCATCCTGCTTTTTCAGCTGCTTTTACAATGTCCCAGTTTCTTTTTCCTCCTCCCATTTTCCTTGTTTGTCCTCAGTTTACATCAATTGGTGCAAATGAAGTTAAAAGACGCAAGTAGTAGAAGGAAGAGCAGAAGAAGGGGGCAGAATCTTGTCCTTCCTTCAGGTAAAAGCAAACTGCTACAGCCTCTCCTAGCTTGTGCGTGCTTCTTCATTAATAACTTTTGCCATTTTGACCACACACTGATGTTGCTTGGCCACATGTGTCCTGGTTTTCACCTGTGAAATGTTGGAGGGTATGACAAGGGGCAGAAGCTGTCATTGTAGCCTTTCAAGTTCATCCCCAGACTCCTCCTACCAAGTTCCTTTCAGTACTTGCTGTACCTCACTCCACCTCTTCTTCCACCTGTTCTCTTTTCTTTCTTTTCTTTTGCTATCTTCTGCTTTCTTTCCAAATCTCAATGTCCTTGACTTCTACCTTCGTTTGTATACCCCCTATTAATACGTCTGGGATTCTACCCTACAGTTTCTCCTCCTTTCCAAATTTTTGCTGCATATTTGAGATGGACAGGTAGATAGATAGATGGACAGAGAGACAGACAGATAGATGTACTGTAAATATTGTATTTGGTGTTTATAGAATTATTTTTAAAATGTGTAAAACAATATATGTGTGTGTGTGTGTGTGTTTCCTGTATGCCACACTGACATCTCCAGATCTAAACAATCTATAAATGTGTTGTTATTTGTTATGTGCCTTGAAGTTGACTTTGAGGCCATCTCTGCACTACACTGTTACAGTGCTATTGTTCTACTTCCATACTCCTGTTACTGCCCTGGCTAGCCCGAGCTTGGGGGATATAAAAAGATATCTCTTGATATCAATAATTCGGCCTCCTTTACCCATTCCCCTCCACGTGCTTGCGAGGCCCCCGGACAAGCACGCACACCGGCTCGGCCGATCATCGCCGTAATATTCCAACACAATACAGGCAGGCCAGAAATAGCCGACTCGCAGCTTTAGGAGACCTCAAGGCGAGTACTCTATTATGTATGCACGCTGCTTACAAAGAACTCCCTGCCCCGAGCAGGCAGCTTGATTAGAAGAATCCTCATCTGTCAAGCACTCCGCGTTTGCGTACTGGCTACTCTATTGACAATTTGGCTATAATTCAATCATTCAAATGCCGACCTTTCGGAGGCTTTGTCTCCAGCCCCAAACTCAGTGTTTTCCCCAAGTACGACCTAGCCTGCGGCCACAATCTTCCCTATAAGAACCCCTGACTTTGAGCGCTTCCTTGGATCGCTCTTGGCTTCCATCCCGCCTTGCTGTCGCTTTGTTCAGCGAGCCTTCCCCTCAGCACCACGTGCTGAGATCCACGCTCCCCAGCTTCTCCGCTTCCAACCGGGCTTCAGGACAGGTGAAGTATCATCCAAACCAATGACTTCTCTAAAAACCCCTCTATCCCCACTCCAACCTTTATTTCCTTAGTTAACTGTGTGAGTGTGCTGCATACACTGTTTGATCGTGGTTTTATTTATTTATTTATTTATTTATTTTATTATTATTATTAAATAATAATTATTTATTATTTCAACTTCTGTGTGCTCCTTGACTCGGCCTGACCCCGTAAACATAGGGTTCAAGATCTCGCTATGTTACCCTGCCTCTCGTATTGCTAGGCTGTGCTTTTGGCTAATTTCTCCAACTTATAAAATTGAGAGCACATTTAGGTGTCCCTCCCGGGACCCCCAGAAATCAGGGTAACACTCCTGTGGAATCCTGGGGTTTGCAGTTTAGGGAGGGGCCTTTAGAATTCTCAGCCAGAGAGCTCTTTGGCCTCAGTAATCTACAAACCCCAGAATTCCACAGGATGTTGAAAGTGGAATAATAGCACTATAACTGTGTAGTGCAGAATTGGCCTATCTTATGGCAACTCTACCACAGGGTGTTTTTTTTTCTTCCAGGAGGGAGATTTATTCATGGGAGGTTCGCCTTTGTTTTCCTCTTACGGACTTGTTCAGCGGGTTTTCCTGCCCAAATGAGGATTCAAACCGTGGTCTCTCGGAGTCCTAGCCTGACAGTCAAATCACTGCACCATGTTGTATGTAGTATATCAATAAAAAAATAAACGAAATTACACACGGAGAGTACCCTTCTCCTTCTCTTTAAATCTTCTTTCTCTTCACTTCTGGGAATTTTCCTTCCCAGCTGAATGCATGGCATTTCTTTTTCTTGCTTGGGAAAATCTTGTTTTTATAATAAAGGAACAGTGCATTCTAGCACAAAGCAATTCTGCCCTTTTTCACTCCGACAAATTGCAGGTGTTAGTTATTTGGCACGTTTTTAATTAATTTTCCAAGCCAGGGAAGGGAAGAGAGGTGCTTGAGGGTGCCAAAATAAGTATTGGCCAGCCTTGAGTACTATACAATTTCACCTTATTTTTGATTGGATTTAAATATGTAAATATGAAGGAGGAGGGGAGAAAAAGAGGGAAAGGGTAAGATGCATAGGATATGCTCAAAGGTTAGGTATATAAATTAGGGTACTATGTACAGGGTGGAGTGGGAATATCATTAGCTGTTCTGACTTAGCCAGCAAACTTTCTTGGGCTGACCCTGATCTTATTTGATCCCTGATAAAAAGAAAAGAGGTAAATGCTGATTGCTGCAGAATCAAATTACAGGCATCTTCCAGACTGCCCTCCTCTTCATCTTCAGGGTCACTTGGGAATTTCAGCTCCAAGATGTGTCCCCCATGGGACCTGACTTTTGGGAGAACATCAGGCCAAGGTACAGCCTGTCCACCACCTCCCACCTCTGGCCAAAGGAGAGAACTACAAGATGACCAGTTGGCCCCACAAACAACCAGCCTCCACACAATAACAAGGGGAAGCAAGTCAGGGCAATAATGAGCCCAAATCCATACAAAGCAGGGCAGACATCTTGCCATTTCTTCTAAATCAAAACAACTGCTGCCCCTGTTGTTTGTTCTGCAAAAACAGCATCTGACAATTCTCATTAAACTCCTTGTCCCAAATGGCTTCCCAGAGGTTTTAAAAATGTTCCTCTTTTTTGGATGATAGCCACTGGCCAAGATGGCTGCGGGATTCTGTTCACTGCAGCCTCCCAAAGTAACTTCACCAAAGAGGGTTGGCCACTTCACCTGACTTCTGTAGATCAAGTTCCTGTTCAAGGCACAAGAACAGGAGGCCAGAGACATTTCTTCTTTCCTTTCTCCTCAACCTTTCAACTAGAAAGCTGGCAACCTTACTTTAAACTTCTCAGGACAGCTTTCCTGAGCAGTTCAAGAGATAAGGAGATCCTCTTGATGGATGTCTAGGACAGCGGATTCCCTGGAACAGAACCCTTTGGTCCCCAACCTGGCAAGGTCTAAATAGCCATTTCTGCACTACATGGTTATAGTCCTATTATTTCACTTTCAACATCCTATGGAATCCTGGGATTTGCAGTTTAGGGAGGGGCCTGTAGAGTTCTCAGCTTGACAGCTCTTTGGCTTCAGTGAACTACAAACCCCAGAATTCCACAGGATACTGAAAGTGGTATAGTAACACAATGCCCATTTCCACACTACATTCTCATAGCGCAAATATTCCACTTTCAACATCCTATGGAATCCTGGAGTTTGCAGTTTCAGGAGGGGCCGGCCGGATTCCATAGGATTCCATAGGATGTTGAAAGTGGAATAATCGCGCTATAAGAATGTAGTGCGGAAATGGCCAATAACAAGATAGTGTGGAAAACGTTGTAAGCTCTTTTAACCTGTTGATTTGTTTCATATGGTTTGATCGTCTTTAAATTGTTTTAACCTGGAATTATTCTCAATTGTTTCTATTGTGTTATTTCACACTGCAAGAGCCAGCATGGTATAGTAGTCTGAGCACTGGATTGCGACCCTGGAGATCAGAGGTTGATTCCCTGCTCAGCCATGGAAACCCACTGGCTGACCTTGGGAGTGTCACACCCTCTCAGCCTCAGAAAACCCTGTGATAGGTTTGCCTTAGGGTTGCCATAAGTTGGAAACAGCTTGAAGGTAAACCTATCATGGGGTTTTCTGGGGCTGAGAGTTGCAGACCATTCTTTTTTTGACCAAAATAAGAGAGAGTGAATTGCTTTCCCTGAAAGCCACCAGGAGCAATGATTCACCTTTTAAACTGGTTGTGGGCTGCCTACACTGTTTAACATTTAAACAGCCGTACTTTCACGGTCACACTTTTCTCACCCCTTTCCTAAATGGTTGCTGTATGACTCTGCCATCTTTGCTGCAGGCACTGGCACCCAATGCAAATACAACAATTCCACCTGGATGTGATGAAGGAAGAGATGATGGGGAGGGGGAGCATTCTTTCCTGGAAAGGAGGGAAGGATTTTGTTTCCTGTCTAGTTAGAGATTTGGCATCTTTCAAAGGGGAATGCCATCTGTTCCAATACAAACACCTTCCCCCACTCATCCTCACAGAAGAAACTGATTTCCCAATAAAGTGTCAAAAGATAACAATGTGTGTTCCAACACAGCTCATCTGTTTATTGCCTGGGGGGGAGCCCTTGGCTGAGAAGGCATTGGCTGTTCCACCATGAACTGTTTAGTCAGCTAATCAAATTTTGCAATGAGTCAGAGTGCTGCGATTGGTTCCCATTTTTTGTGTCGCAGCACTCGGATTTAATGGTTTAAAACAAATACAGGCACCAACTCCACTGCCGAGGTCTCTACCTTTGCTTTCCACCTGCTCAACTTATGTTAACACTTGATTATCCCTCTACTTTTCAAAGTGTGTCGGCATACTCTTTGATGTTCCACAGATGAAAACTGGAACCATTTCCGCACTAGACTGTTATAGCACAATTATTCCACTTTCAACATCCTATGGAATCCAGCTGGCCCCTCCCTAAACTGCAAACCCCAGGATTCCTTAGGATGTTGCAAGTGGAATAATAGCGCTATAACAGTCTAGTGCGGAAACGGCCTGAGACTGGCCATTTTCACACTACACTGTTATAGTGCTATTATTCCACTTTCAACATCCTGTGGAATCCTGGGGTTTACAGTTGAGGGAGGGGCATTTAGAATTCTCAGCCAGAGAGCTCTTGGGCCTCAGTAAGCTGCAAACCCCAGAATTCCACAGCATGTTGAAAGCGGAATAATAGCACTAAAACACTGTAGTGCGGAAATGACCACAGTTATGACCAAGCAACACTGGAGCGTGGTCAAGATGGCAGAAGTTATTAATGAAAAAGAAAGCACATGCTAGGAAAGGTAACAACGGTTTGCTTTTGCCTGAGCTGATCGGCCTCTTATCTCTTCTCCTCTCCTCTCCTCTCCTCTCCACTGATTTGAGTGTAAACTACTTTTTCACCTTGAACTAAGTTTGCCCCAATTAATGTAAGCTGCAGACAAAGGATAAAAGTAGTAGGAGAAGACTGAAACTGGAAAGCAGCTGAAAAAATAGGATTGTTGTTGTTGTGTGCCTACAAGTTGTTTCTGATGCATGGCAACCCTAAGGCAACCTTATCATGGGGTTTTCTGAGGCTGAGAGTGTGAGAGTGCACCCAAGGTTCCCCAGTGCGTTTCCGTGGCCAAGCAGGGAATCGAACCCGGATCTCTAGGGTCATAGCGCAATGCTCAAACCACTACACCACGCTGGCTCTCAAGCAGGATTAATGAAGGCCATTTCTGCACTGGACTGTTATAGCGCTATGATTCCACTTGCAACATCCTATGGAATCCTGGGGTTTGCAGTTTAAGGAGGGGCTGGCTGCCCCCCCCCCAAAACTGCAAACCCCAGGATTCCATAGGATGTTGCAAGTGGAATCATAGCGCTATAACAGTCCAATGTGGAATGGGTCTAAGACTGTCCCTACCAAACTGAGGCAGTTGGAAGGTACAGTGTCAGAAAATACACTTTCTTTTGTTTGAATGGACATAGAGTGATTAAGGATGAATCTGAAATACACACTGTTTTGAAACTGGTTTCACTTGCAGCATCATGGGGATTTTATTTTTGTGGGCATGCAGGAAATTCTTGGTTGCTGACAAGTATTTCGACTTTTGTGATTAATATTGTTAATTATCCCTGATATTCTTTACTGCAAAATAACAGTAATTATAATGGACGCTTATTTTGTCACACAAAGCTGAAAGGTCTTTATTTCTCTCTCTCTCTTTTTTTAAAGGATTCTTATTCACTGATAACTGCTGCAAGATAAAATAGCTCTGGCCCAGAAAGATAGACTAAATAAATTGTTAGTCTCCAGCCAGAGTAGACCCATTAGTCTGAGGATCTTACATATGTGTTGACTTACCAACAACCTAATCATTCTTAATGGATCAGGCTTTAGTTGGGATAAACAATTGAATTTAGGACAGCCTTCTTCAACTGCAATTGTTTAGGAATACGAAAAAAGCAGCTAATTTTCTTTTTTCAACATTTCTTGGTACTCCCAAGGACTCATACTACTCTGTATTCTGTCTTTTAAGTGTGCATGGTTTTGCAAATATAGTTGGCCCTCCACATTCACTAGGGTTAGGGGACAGGACCTTTGCAGAAGTGGGAAAATCTCAAATATTAAAATGTATTTGTGTGCCTGTGGGAAGTGGGCTAAGACACCCCCTATGGAGAGCTGGTCCAAACCAGGGGCATTTCCGCAGTAGATTGTTACAGCGCTATTATTCCACTTGCAATATCCTATGGAATCCTGGGGTTTGCAGTTTCAGGAGGGGCTGCCTGGCCCCTCCCGAAACTGCAAACACCAGTTAGCATGGTGGCCCTATATTTCCTGAGAAGTAGTGCTGTGAGATATCCTTAGCTGTCCATGCAGCCACTGGTGATGGAGGAGGAGACCCAGAGGTGGGTTTTTAAAGGGCTACACAACCTGATCAGAGCTGCCAAGTGGGAAGGTTCCCTCAGAAAAGAAGCACCTGAGAGGTGTGGGGGGGGCAGGTTTTGGAGAAACTTGCAAATAATAAAATCCACAAAAGCCAAACTCACAAACGTGGAGGGCCTGCCGTAGAAGCAGCTGATGGGATGAATTGCACCAGATAATTTAGGACTGAATTTAAAATCAAACAGCATCAATTTTTTTTTATTTATACCAGGTGTTTATTAAGATACGTTCAAACATGGTTGCTGATCAGAAAGTTATGGTTTTGAACTGAGCTGGAGAAGAATCCAAGGGTTTTAAAAGCTTGCTTCCCTTTCCAGACAGACCTTCATGGACCTCTGAGATACCTATCTGAACCTGGGTTGGGACAATTTTGCCAGCATTCATATGAATACAGAACCATCCAAGCCTGTCACCCAACTCAATTTACTCTGTTCCTCCAAGCCTTACCTTACTGCTTCAGACCAAACATAGCTATTTCAACAGGTGTAAGAGGCTAAGAAGTGCCTTGCTATGAAAGACTTGCAAAACTTTCTTTCCGTCTTTCTTTCTTTCTTTCTTTCAACACAGGCCATTTCCGCACTAGCCTGTTTTAGCACTACGATTCCACTTTCAATGTCCTATGGAATCCTGGGCTTTGCAGTTTAGGGAGGGGCCGCAAAGGCCCTTTTGAGACCCCTCCCTAAACTGCAAACCTCAGGATTCTATAGGATGTTGAAAGTGGAATCATAGCGCTATAACAGGCTAGTGCAGAAATGGCCACACACACACACACACACACACACACACAGAGTGTCTTTCAAAACTATTTCTCTTGGGGAGACTAAGAACATAATCTAATACGTTATTCAGTGCTACCAAACTGCACATTACTACCTAAAAAACAGAAAGAAAAGCAGCATAAAACCAACCGCAGGGACCTTGGGCATATCACACACTCTCAGCCCCAGAAAACCCCATGATAGGTTCACCTTAGGGTTGCTATAAGTCAGAAATGACTTGAAGGGACACAACAACAGCAGCAACAACAACAACAATGGAAAAGCAACTCATAATACAATATGTAATACATGATTGGACTTATTTTCTTTTTTTCATCTTGAGTAACAGCAACAGCCTTTTGAAAAAAAAACCTGTAATGAGTAACTAACTTTTCAAGCTCTGCTCTGAACTGTACCACTTCAGACATGAAGGGGGAAAGAGAAGCTCGGAGATTCCTGCTTCAGGAAAAAAACAAGGGTATTTTGCCTTAAGCACCTGTATGTGTGTATGTGTGATTTTTGCTTTGCCTCAGGCATCCCTATAGAAGACCACATTACAGATGGATAGATTATCAAGGAAGACATGTCCCTGAATCTGCAAGACCTGAGCACAGGGCGGTTGTGGATAGAGTGAGCTGAATCACCAGAAGTCCAAGGTGACTTGACAGAAGTTAACAACAACAAGGATTAACCTCTCCCCATGCAAGAAGGCCCTTCTGAATTATGGGGAGCCAGCATGGTGTAGCAGTTTGAGTGAACATGAGTCAGCAGTGTGATGTGGCAGTTAAGAAAGCCGATGTGATTCTGGGCTGGAATATTGTGTCAAGATCAAGGGAAGCGATAGCACCACTCTGTTCTGACCCCACCTGGAATACTGTGTCCAGCTGTGGGCACCACAATTCCGGAAGGATATTGACAAGCTGGAATGTGTCCAGAGGAGGGTGACCAAAAATGGCAGAAGGCCTGGAAACCATGCCAAATGAGGAGAGGCTTCGGAAAATGGGGAGATATAGCCCGGAGAAGAGAAGGTTAAGAGGCAACACAATAGCCATGTTTAAATATTTGAAGGGATGTCATATGGAGGATGGAGCAAGCCTGTTTTCTGCTGCTCTAGAGACTAGGACACAGAGAAGTGGCTTCAAACTTCAGGAAAAGAGATTTCATCTAAACATTAGGAAGAACTTCCTGATGGTAAGAGCAGTCTGACAGTGGAATGCAGTGCCTCAGAGGGTAGTGGAGTCTCCTTCTTTGGAGGTTTTTAAATAGAGGCTAGATAACCATCTGTCAGGAATGCTGTGGTGGTATATTCCTGCATGGCAGGGAGTTGGACTGGATGGCCCTTGTAGTCTCTTCCAACTCTATGGCCATTTCTGCACAGGGCGAGGGAATCGCCCCGTGACGCTACTTACCGGGTCTTTTGGCTGCCCAGTCCGGTCCAGGCGGCTCCGGAGCAGTGCGTGCTCGTCGCTCCGCACTGCTCCGGGGACGAAAATGGCAGCTTCCGGTTGGTCAAGGGCCTCGACCAACCGCTGAAGCTTGCCAACCTAAAGCCCATCCCCGGCAGATCGCAGGCTCACATTGGTGCGAGCCTGCAAATCTGCAGAAGGGAGCAGGCTCCCACTGGCGCGCTCCGTGCTTTTGAAAAACCGCAAGAAACAGGTTTTTCAAAAGCACGCTGGACGACCACTTGGGGTCGTTCCGGAGCGGGCTGAGGTGCGGAACTACACTAAGCAGTCTGGACCCAGTCCACTCCCAGGTGCGGACGTCCTCCCTGGAGGACGGACCGCACTGTTTCTAATACCCCGTGCGGAAATGGCCTATAATTCTATGGCCATTTCCGCCCTAGACTGTTATAGTGCTATTATGCCACTTTCAAGATCCTATGGAATCCTGGGGTTTGCAGTTTAGGGAGGGGCCTCAAACTGCAAACCCCAGGATTCCATAGGATCTTGAAAGTGGAATAATAGCACTATAACAGTCTAGGGCAGAAATGGCCTCAAACACTGAGAGACTAGAGTTCAAATCCCTGCTTGGCCATGGAAACCTACTAGGTGGGCTTGAGCAAGTCACACTCTCTCAGCCTCAGAGAAAGGCAATGGCAAATCCTCTTTGAACAAATCTTGCCAAGAAAACCCTGTGATAGGTTCACCTTAGGGCTGCTGTATGTCAGAAAGGACTTCAAGGTACACAACAACAACAACGTGTGGTCAAGCCCAGAAGCATCACTGGCTACTGAACATTGGACGCCGGGCCGTACCTGCATAGCTAGCAACAACACTGACGACTGGATGTGTGCCCTACGCACCCCGGCCTCGGTGCTGGGCCAAGCACAGGATGAGGGCCATTCCAGCTGACTCCGTCTTTTCCTCTGCCTTTCAAATTAATTAAGCTAGGAGCAGGAGGCCCAGAAGGGCTGATGAAGCTGTGAAATTTTCTGTCGAAACCATCTTTCAACTCCTGCCAAGGGCTTGTGTGGAAGTTGGAAATGATTTAGAAAGGTTGAGAGGAGGCCAAAGAGCGAGTAATTGAATAATCCAGCCCAGATAGGAAACGGGAGCAAAAGCAAAGGCTTGTGCTTCCTGAAATGTTAACCCTGCTTTAGATGGCTGGGGAGAAAGGCTCACTCCGCAAGAGGAAATGAACGTGTCTCTCAATTGTCATCCTGAGGGGAAAAAAAAGAAATAACCCAGATGTCCAACTTATTGCTAGGACCAAACATACAACCCTGTAACCTGCTGTCACATATTTCTTCACCGATCGACAACTCGTTTGATATGTATTTTTTTTCAAAAAGCATTTGTCTTATTTCACTGAGGCAAAAACAGAGATTTGGAAGGATCAAGTCACAGGTAACATACCTGCTCAGAGTTAGGCCATTTCTGCCCTACACTGTTCGAGTGCTATTATTCCACTTTCAACATCCTGTGGAATTCTGGGGTTTGTAGTTTGCTGAGACCAAAGAGCTCTGTGGCTGAGAATCCTAAGTGCCCCTCCCTAAACTGCAGACCCCAGGATTCCATTGGATGTTGAAAGTGGAATAATAGCACTGGAACAGGCTAGTGTGGGAATGGCCGGTGTGTTGCAGAATTCTCAGCAACCTGCAGATCTTCCCCAATGGATACACTTTCATTCTGTGTCAGAAGAATGAACTGGAGGGTAGGGTGCTCTTTGAACTTTGCTCCAAGCCACATTCCTGCATCTCACATTTTCCAGAGCTTGCACTGAGCGCTTTTGCCATTCTTCAGCAGGGAATGATTCTCTTGTTGAAACATTTTTAGTCTAATGAAAACATTAGATCAATTCCTACCAGCAGAACTTGTCATTAAATCAATTGGATCGCCACATTCATTATGCTGATATCTGACATGCAAAGAAGGGCTATTAACAATAAGATTATGCAGGATGAGAGCCCCCTATTCAAGAGAAGACCAAAAAAAGGAAAAAAAATCTGCCTAGCGTAAAGTTATGTAAAGCTCTTAATAGCGACAACCAATTCCAAGTCATTTGAAATGCTGGCAGATTAAAATGACTTGTGTGTAGTATAAGATTAATCACATGGTGTTGTAGAGAAGAGCATCAGGCTAAAGTGACAGAGCGTCACAGTGCTACAAAAAAATTTCAGCAATGGGGAAGACCTTTCTTATATTGCACTGGCCAAGAAATATAACTATATATAAAATGAACACTGTACTTTAAAACCTTTCCCACTGCAGGTGAAATGATCTGCTCATTTATTTACTATGAATTTTTTAAAAATAAAAGACCAGAGTTATGTTTCAAATTTTGAAAAACAGAAAGATCAATCAAATGAGAACTGAACTCCCCCACCCCATAATAATAATATGTAATGACCAATCAACAAGATATTAGTTAATCTGAACCATAAGTAAATTCCAAAGCCAGATCTGTGCACGTATTTAATTGAGATGGAGGCCATTTCTGCACTACACTGTAATAGTGCTATTATTCCACTTTCAACATCCTGTGGAATTCTGGGGTCTGTAGTTTACTGAGGCCAAAGGGCTTTCTGGATGAGAATTCTAAATGCCCCTCCCTAAACTGCAAACCCCAGGACTCCATAGAATGTTGAAAGTGAAATAATAGCACTATAACAGGGTAGGGTGGAAATGGCTGGAGAAAGAGACAGAATCCAGACACAACCAATACAATAGAAGCTGAATCTATCATGAATGAACCATGACTTTGCAGGTTCCTGTTTGTTGTTTTTGGTAGATTGGAATGGATTAACAAATTCCCATCGTCCATCAGTAAAAAAAACTTTATATATAAGGAAATCCCTGAATGACAGTGAGTAATCTCGTTATGTAAAACTCCTGTTTTCATCAAATCTCCAGTTTAAAAAAAAAATCTGAGGGCACTGGAACATGGTTCTGATCAACCAGAATGCTTGTCAGATTTCTGAAAATATTTTTCAGAGTTGCTTAGGGAGGTAGACCTGAGAATAGGCTAGGCTTAGACACATATGCAGGGCCTAAATACACTAAAGGCACCAAATCCCATCTGATCTTGGAAGCTAAGTAGGGTCAGCCCTGGTTAGTCCTTGGATAGGAAGCTCACGAACGACTACCAGGTGCTGCAAGCTAGGCCATTTCCAGACTAGACTGTTATAGTGCTATTATTCCACTTTCAACATCCTATGGAATCCTGGGGTTTGCAGTTTAGGGAGGGGCCTACTGCAGAAATGGCCCTAGATTTCAGATTTCCTGCAAAGGTAGTGCCTTGCACTCAGTGCATTTACAGTGTACTCAATGCATTTACAAATGTGCATTTAAACTATTTTCAATGCTTTTATAAGCGATGTCTGCTGGTAAATCTTTAAACTCATGGACATCTGGTTGAAATATAAAAGCTAGATGAGCCCTAATGATGCAGTGGGGAAAATCCAATATTGTGCAAGGGGAAGGCAAGTTCTCATGGTGAATATTTCCCAGACTGGGGTACAGCTGCACTATGCTTTCTCCTAATAACAAAAGGATAAAGCTGAGGAACATTATGTTTGTAACTTAATAAGGGGCAATTTCACTTCTTGTGCAGTGTAACTCTATTTTAAAAATTACTCTTACAGTCATGGGTATGTCGCCTCATGAAATGGTGGAGGAGGAACATGATATGGTTCCAGTGCTGGTGTGTACTTTGCCTCATTCTGCTGCCTCCTGTTCTGTTGTTTAGATAACAATGAGGTTGGCAAGAGGAGAACTTTTTTACCTACCATAGGCTATTGGCTTGTGGATGAGAACTCGAAATACCCCCGCCTAAACTGCAAATCCTAGGATTCCACAGGATACGACCAGGGCAATTAAACTGGAATGACAGTGTTTATTTCGGGGCTGGCCGGCCTGTCCAAAGCTGCAAACCCCAGGATTCCATGGAATGTTGCAAGTGGAATAATAGCGCTATAACAGTCTGGTGCGGAAATGGCCAGTGTCGTCATTGCGTAGTATCAAAGAACCCTAGGTCAGAATCAGGGAATCAAGCAAAGCAGAGAGATACAGGAAGCCACCACCTTTTGACACATCATTATCAGTCTTTTGACACTTCCAAATAAAGACAAGTTCCATTAATTCGAGAGGGGTTCCATTCTTTTGTCAGTTCATGTTGTCTACGGAGGCTTGCCTGGAACTGCTCACATACACATGCTGCTCGCAGAGTGAGCTAAAAGGGAGTGGGTGGGAAGATGCCAAGCCCACTGAGAGACTCTGCAAGCCGCATGTGTGCGGTCAGCCCCAATTCAGCCTCCGTTAATTCCTTTACGCTCCCTACAATACAGTACAACAGTTCTGCTCTTCAACCAATCCGATTTTCTGACAGTGTTCTGGTCCCAACCTGTCAGACAAATGGGGAAGCCTGTGTACATTTCACAACAGCAGGAAGTTGCTTTCCTACATTGGCCTATTTTGCGTGGGATGGCATGTTACCTTATCCGCTCTATTTAAGGAAGGAAGGAAGGAAGGAAGGAAGGAAGGAAGGAAGGAAGGAAGGAAGGAAGGAAGGAAGGAAGGAAGGAAGGAACCAACCCATGAGCATATGTAAGCCACATCATTTGCCTCCCAGTTTCCTTCTGTTGCTTTTCAGTAAAACACGGGGCGGTCTATCTCTCAAAACTGCCGCGCTTGCATCACCCAAGCAAGACTTTGTGTCAAGGGAACCTGGGGACTGACGAATGGCTGAGGCTGCAGCCACCGGCATTCATGAGGGAGGATTTATTTCAATATGTTGTTGAAACTACTTTGTGTCAGGTTATCTGTCTCGTGGGGGATGTACATTTCTTATAGCTCATTGTGCCATCTGTTAAAAGACGCAACCACTTGTCTCTCTGCTAGGAGACCACAGATGGAGAGTTTTCCCCCTTGTGCCTGCCACTGTCAATAGATGACAAAGGCTTGTTGTTTTTGCAGCCAGATGGAATTGCTGGGGAACGAAAGAGGGTGGCATGGGTGCTCCCGAAGAGACTGACGCCCCAGCACGTAGGTAGTAGGTTATAGGGGAGGAATGAAGCCAATCAACGCTAGTCCAGTGGTGATTTTAATATCCCCTGGCATATTATCAAAGGTTGTTGGTAAGTAAAGCATGAAACATGAAATAAATCCATTTTTATATACTTAAAAAAAAGGGGAGAGCTTCACATCTTCACCAAGAGAGCGATCCTATGGATGCTGCTCAGAAGTAAGTTCTATGCAAGTCTCACTGTATTCAACAGAACTTAACCTCCAGGAAATGTAAGCAATTGATTTCAGTTCCTTCTGAACCGCACAGACAATACAGCCACTGGTGGGCTTTGTTTTTGTTTTTTGGTCCCACAAACTACCCCAAATGGATCAAAAGTACACAACCTCCCACATAGCTCCAATTCTAATTCTCCTCCCCTAAAAAAAAAAAACAACACACAGTCCAAATAGGCTGAAAATGAAATGTCCCATCATGCCACTTCCAGTCACATCAGGCACACCCGTGTGGCCCACACAGGGGATGTGGGTGTGAAAAATGCCCCCCTTGCCCTTCGCAGTTGCCCACCTATGATCTAATTACTACACCACACTGTCTTTCTCTTGTACTCCTTTCTGTGCTGAAACAGACTGGTCTCTGCATTTCTCTCGTGCATTTTTCTATATTTCTGATACCTGTATTTTCCTAATTCTAAAAAATACACCGTCATTAGCTTGACAGTGCCCCAAGGAAGGACAAGAGAGGAACCCAGCAAAGCTACTCACCTCCACAGAACACTTCTGGGTCTCTCTGTCCTTTTACGGTGTTGCTGAACAGAGCGAGCAGCAGCGGGAGTGACAGCACCAAGGGGAGCACCGCCATTCCCCATGCACCAGCCTGAAGAGATACATAGAACTTTTGTAAGCAAGTATACTTTTTGCTCCAATTTTTTTAAGCCCTGATACTGACTCCTAAACAGGATTAGACAGCAAGCCTGGGGTACAAAAATCTATGGCCATTTCCACAGTAGACTGTTATGGTGCTATTATTCAACTTCCAACATCCTATGGAATCCTGGGTTTTGCAGTTTAGGGAGGGGCCTTTGAGAAATAGCCTGTGATAACTGCCCCTGTAACTTGATTTCTGTCTTCCCCGATCAACCTTTATTCCTCCACCTGTATTTCTCCAATGCCATTTAGTTTTTCTGGAAGTGCGTCATCTGCATTACACCATTATAGAAGTTTAAAACCCCTTTAAGCGCTGTGGCTCCATTGTAGAGAATCCACCAAATTCTAGTACTGAAGTCACTGGTGATTTTAAGCCATTTTCAAAACATTCTTAACTCTTAATGCTAAAACTGTTTTTAGATTCAAACCCCACCATCCCTCAATATTGACTAGGTCAACTTGGGCTGGTGGGAGTTATAGTCCAACAACATTTGGAGTTCTGCAGCTTTTTTTATCTCCATGCTTGATGAATTTCAAGGGCATGCCCCTTCTTTCACATGCTGCAAATATTCTGGAAAAAAAAATCTGTCCTCTATTCCTCAGCGACAATGTTTTCTCAGCTCTGAATATAACAAGCTGGGTTGTATGTTACAGCTCTTTCATATTACCATTAATTATCTTCCTTTGTCTGAAGCCCTTTCCACATGGCATTTGCCATTCGAAAGGGTACCTGGAGTGTCACGCAATTGTGAGGAGCAATCTGCACGATGCACTCACAATCGCGTGATGCTCCAGGGCCTGGCAGGCGCCGATCACACACCTTTTCATTTTCGGCTGGAAGCCAAAAATGGTACGCGATCGCGCATTGCTCCCGGGCCCTGCGTGCACTTACCTGGCATGCAGAGCCTCTGGAGCCGCACCAGTCGCGCTTCTTGCCCCAGCGCAGCCTGGGAAACTCCCAGGCTGCACTGCGGAAGGAAGAGGTGGGGCTCTCGCGCGAGCAGGCAGCTCGTGCGAAGCTGAAGCAGCAGGGACTCGAGAGGCTCTCGCTGGAGGCTGCTCGCGCGATCCCCGCACCCCAGCACCGGAAAAAGGCAAGGGGCGGAAAGAGCCTTCGTGATTTTCCTGTCAGCATCTCTGCACCACACAATTACGGCAGTTTGATGCTACTTTAACGGCAAATGACTCCATTTTACAAGATCTTGGATTCTTAGTTTGTTGAGTGTTGTTGCTGTGTGCCTTCAAGTCATTTTTGACTTATGGGAACATCGGCCATTTCCGCACTAGCCTGTTATAGTGCTATTATTCCACTTCCAACATCCTATGGAATCCTGGCATTTGCAGTTTAGGGAGGGGCCTTTAGAATTCTCAGCCGTAGAGCTCTTTGGCCTCAGTAAACTGCAAACCTCAGAATTCCTCAGGATGTTGAAACTGGAATAATAGCATGATAACAGTGTAGTGCAGAAATGGTCCTAGTCCTAGCCACGGCACCCAAGCCACTACCCACAGTAGCTCTCAAGTATTCTTGTACCCTCTCTCCTACCCCCAAAAAACTCTGAGCTCCTAGAATATATTGGGATCATCCTGTCCCCTATCTTAAACATCATTGCTGAGCCAGTTCATCTGCCTTTCATAAAGCACCCGGAGTAAAACACACCTGCAAAGCCAATGAGGCGTGAATCCACTTATGGAAAGAAGCAGTTCTTTTGCATGCTGGTCACAGCCAGGTTTCAAAATAACCCAGATTGCTTTCTCAGCAGCCAACAAACAGCTTTCCCCAAAACCACTGAGCAAGAATGTAATGAAAATCCATTCCCACCCAAAACCTTCATTCAAAAAAGCTTTGCTTTGGCTGAATGTGTCTAGAAGCTTCCTTTAATTTAGCCATGCCTTTCTTCCCACCTGAAGGAAAGACTATGATAGTACAAAATCCCTTTATTAAACCACACACATACACATGTACTTCAGCCAGGGCTGACTGTGTGGTTGCTTCCTCCAGCTCAAAGAAGTTACTTGGGTGGGAATGAGACAAGCCAGCCTGCTCTCTGAGCATGTTGGCTTCCCATCACCTGTAGCCAAGTTGTGGTCCAACATGAGATCAAGTTATGAGAACTGAACTAGAAAGTACGGTGTGATGGAATCACTTTCTTTGGAGGTTTTTAAACAGAGGCTGGATGGCCATTTGCTGGGGGTCCTTTGAATGTGTGTCCCTGCATGGCAGGGGGTTAGACTCCATGGCCCTTGTGGCCTCTTCCAACTCTATGATTCTAAGTGTTTCTCTGGGTTGGCAAGTCAATAATCCCAACTGATGCTTCTCCAAACTATCTTTATTCTGGTTGTTGAGGGCAGGGGTGGGACAACATTTGGCCCTCCAGATGTTGCTGGTCTGCAACTCCTATCAGTCCTAGACAGCATAAACAATAAAGATGAATGCTGGGAGTCGGAGTCCATCAATGTCTGGAAGGCTGCATTTTGCACGCCTTTGCTTTAAGGAAAGTCTCCAGCTGTGTAATAAGCTTCAGGCTTAAAATAGACTTCAGCACTGTTGATTGCAAGGGCCCAAAGGACAGCTCCCTGCTCTTCTCTGTTCATGAAAAGGTCTCAGTTGCCTCTAGTCAAGATATGGCCGTTTCCTTTTCTAGTTTTGAGATCCAGTGAGGTTTAGTCATTTGAGTGTTGGGCACTGGGAGACCAGGGTTCAAATTCCCACTCAGTCATGCGCCATTTCCACAGTAGACTGTTGTAGTGCGATTATTCCACTTTCAACATCCTATGGAATCCTGGGGTTTGCAGTTTAGGGAGGGGCTGGCTGGCCCCTTCCTAAACTGCAAACCCCGGGATTCCATAGGATGTTGAAAGTAGAATAATCGCACTATAAGAGTGTAGTGTGGAAATGGCCACAGAAAGCCACTGGGCGACCTTGGGCAAGTCACACTCTCTCAGCCACCTAAAAAATCTTGCTAAGAAAACCTCATGACAGGCTTGGCTTATGTTCACCATAAATTGGAAACAATTTTCCAATTTCCACACAACAACAACAACAACTTGTAGTTTAACACATATAGAAAAGCTTTTACCTTTTCCTGGGAAGCAAAAAAAGAAACTCTCCTTCTGAGCCTTCAGTTCCTACTCCAACATCTCCCCCCAGTTCATTACAGTTTCTATTTTTGCTAAGAGAAGGTAGCTTTTCCCTGGGTGGTATTCACCCACCGTCTCATACTCCCATACCCTTCCATAAAAGATAGGGAGCAAATGACTCCAGATGTTATTGTTCTACAAATTCTCATTATTCCTAACCAACATAGCCAATGGTGAGGGAAATGGGACCTGCAGTCCAACATTCTCTTGGGGGTTACACATTCCCTATCTGTGCCTTAATGGGATCCATTCATTTTGACTTACACATCAAATGCACCTCAAGGTTAATAAAAGAAGATATTTTGCTAAAGAATTCCTTGTGTGCATGCACTCGTACTGGGTCAACAATGGTATACATCACTGATCGAGTTCTTCAAGGGTTTTTTCCCCTCTATAACTTTACAAAAATTTAATGTTATGACTCCTTCTCTCTCTCCCTCTGTGTGTATGTGTGAGTGTCTGTGAATCCTGCATCTCCTCAGCAGCACTCACACATTCATTTGTAAGATGGGGGGAATGCAAGGTTTCCTTTACTAACTATCATAGAAAACCCAACTTTTGGTTTGGTAGGCAAACTGCAGCCCTGCAGCTCATCTGGAAAAGACAACCATACTGAATTTCCTTTGAACTTGCAATGTAGCTGGTCCTACAAAATTAAACATTTGAACTTTTGGACCTTCAGGTACAAATATATCCACGTAAACATCTCTGCATTTTTCTTTTCACTGGACTTAAGGACAGTTCTGATGGTCAAACATTCTACAAACTAAATTTGACTGCCCTTGAGACCACTGGATCGAACTTGACAGGAAGGAAATTTAATCTTCCTCCTCACTGTCATCACCACCAACACAACAAGAAGGGGAAGGAGGAGATAGGAAGTTAAGTTCTGCTCTTGAGTATCTGCCAGACCCCCACAGAGAAAAGAGACTACAACTTTTGCTGGACTTCAACAGTCTTCCAAAAACATCCGAAAGATTTGCCCCCCCCGCAAAAAGGCCAAGTTTTCAATCCACAAATGTTATTCAATTTTTATCAGCTGTATTTTGAAAGCTTACCTACTTTGGAAGATTGCAGCCTCAGCTCAGCAAAAATTGCACTATGCACAGCTGTAATAGTCAGACTGGGCAACTTTTAAAAACCTCCTACTGTTCATTCACAAGTCTTGATTTTTTTTCCCCCACCCCAGTTCAGCACAGGGCTCTTCTCATGGCTACAGATCTCAGCAAGGCAGCTGAATCTGCCACGGATGCAGCTGTCACTGGCCTGTTAGCGGATGGGCTCCCCCAGCACTTCTGTTATCATACTGTGAAGCCTCCTGGATAGGTGGGTGAGGCGGGGAGGAGGGAGCCAATTGAAGCCTACCGTGTGGGGAAAACAAGGAACCACACAGCCAATTGAAAGCTGCCCAAGGCTGAGCCGGCTTCTTTGCCCCAAGCAGGTAGCACAAGGAAGAAAAATGGAATTCCGGTTGCCATGGTGAAGGCGATCACCTGCGTGACATGTGGCCCTGTTTAAGCGTTCTGCAGCGTGCTCCAAGGTACTCATTGCAATGCATATTTTTCTGTCCATCGGCAAGAGCCAGAGGCTATTTCCACACGAAACTGTTATAGTGCTATCATTCCACTTTCAACATCCTCAAAGGCTCTTCCCTAAACTGCAAACCCCAGGATTCCACAGGATGTTGAAAGTGGAATAATAGCACTATAACAGTCTAGTGTGGAAAAGGCCAGAGAGAGTCAAGGACTAAAGTCCTGGCAAGGATTTTTATTTTAAGAGGTGCAACTGGTGCTTGGTGTCCCAGATCCCAAATCTGAAACCTTCACTGTCTCTTACGTCACCACCGGGTGAAATAACAGCTTTACTTGTGGTGCCGATCTCAGCAGCTGATGGCTTTCTTTGTAGAGAAAGGCCATTTCCGCACTACACTGTTACAGTGCTATTATTCCACTTTTCAACATCCTAGGGAATCCTGGGCTGTGCAGTTTCGGGAGAGGTATTTAGAATTCTCAGCCAGAAAACTCTTTGGCCTCAGTGAACTGCAAACCCCAGGATTCCACAGGATGTCGAAAGTGGAATAATACCACTATAACAGTGAAGTGCAGAAATGGCCAAAGTCTCCTTATTGTTTCATATAAACACACTTAGGGCCTTTCTGTAAGCTTGACACTTCATCCCAATATCTGCATGTGACTGGTTTTTAATTTTTTTAAAAAAACTTAAATATACTGCACCTTTCTCCTGAATGGGACCCAAGATGGCTCACGCATGAGTTAAAACAAGGTGCATGAATTAAAATTGTGCAATAAAACTGTTAAAACCAGATCCACTATTAAAAACATCAAGCCTTTAAACAATATAAAAT
This sequence comes from Cyclura pinguis, assembly GCA_030412105.1. Taxonomy (NCBI): domain Eukaryota; kingdom Metazoa; phylum Chordata; class Lepidosauria; order Squamata; family Iguanidae; genus Cyclura; species Cyclura pinguis. The sequence goes on along the minus strand of CM059604.1, from coordinate 127,611,090 downwards.
CATTTATGTTGGAATCTAAGACCAGTTCCACACTACACTGTTATAGTGCTATTATTCCACTTTTACCATCTTGTGGATTTCTGGGGTTGAAAGTTTCTTGAGGCCCAAGATCTCTCTAGATGAGATTTCTAAATACCCCTCCCTAAACTACAAACCCTCAGGATTCCACAGGATGTTGAAAGTGGAATAATAGCACTACAACAGGGTAGCGCAGAAACGGCCTAATAACAAAATTTTCCCCAAATTGGTAAAGGTTTAAACTGTTTTGATTTCTTTGAATTCTTAAATTGTGTAGTAAGTTTTCAGACTGTTTAAATCATTTCTCATTGTTTTAAATTATTCTTAGATTGTTCGTACCTGCTCTGAGATTTTGTCATGTACAGTGGGACAGAAATATTTTCTATATAAACAAAAGTACATAGTCAGTCTCATAGGAATATATCAGGAGTGTTACATTATAATAACATTTGGTTTGATCCTGTCTAATTTAGGTTGCGCGGAGACACTATGACCAGAGGCTTTTATTATTGTCATTGGTATGGCATCATTAGCAATGTGTTGGATCTCAGTTAAGACTGTTAGACTCAGCCCCCACTGAAAATCGTATGACTAACTTTCCACAGAGAGCCAGTGTAGTGTAGGGGTTTGGGTTCTGGACTAGGGTTCGAATTGCTGCTCAGCCATGGAAACCCACTGAGTGACCTTGGGCAAGTCACACTCTCTCAGCCTCTGATAGTGACAAAACTCCCTCTGAAGAAATTTCGCCAAGAAAGCCCAATGATAGGGTCACGATAAATTAGAAACAACTTGAGGGCAAACAACAATAACAACTTTTCACGTAATTGTTTGAGGGGCTTAAGTTTGGCAGTGTTAGTTCAAATCTAACCTTCTGACGGTAATGACATACCATAGCTAGGGCTGAGTTTGTAAATAATAAGTTACAAGTAACAGTTATCCATAACTAGTTATCTTTTGGGATAATGAGGCTGTAACAAAGTCGTATTTTTTAAAAAAGTGGTATTATGAATAAGAGCAGAAATACTTTTTCTGCACTGATGTGGAACAATCTCTCACATCTAGATGGGTGCTACTTCTTAAGTCCTCTTCTCAGAGCCTAGAAAAGTTACTTCCTTGGACTACAATTAATAAAATCCCCCAGCCAGTGTGGCCTCTGGGAGCTACAATCCCAAACAGTAACTTTTGCAAGCTCTGTTTCTTCCTAGAACCGGGCTTGACGTAAGCTATAAGAAGATGACTGGGAACTGAACTCAAGATGGACCTCACATGTGGGGCTTTGACATCCAAATTCTGTTCATTTCCTCCACAGATGCAGAAAGCAGGTGACTCTTCAAACCAAGTATGAATGTTGGGGTGGGGAGGATGAAATTGGGGAAAGGGAAAGCAGAGTTGCATGGGCTGGAAAAACCTAAACAAGAAAACAAAAGTTTTTCCTTCTCTAGGCAAGCCAACCACAGCTGCACAACTAACATTCAGTTGACCAAAAAAAGGTTCACATGCCAGGAGCTTCCTTAACCTGGGCCATTTCTGCACTACACTTTTATAGTGCTATTATTCCACTTTCAACATCCTATGGAATCCTGGGGTTTACAGCTTAGTGATGGGTATTTAGAGGGCCTCAGTAAACTACAAACCCCAGAATTCCACAGGATGTTGAAAGTGAAATAATAGCACTATAACTGTGTAGTGAGAAAATACAGTGGTGGAGCTTGGAGCGTGTGGAGGGAGCGTGAGGTGTGGCTGCGGTGCGTGAGAGCGTGGCCAGGGTATGTGGAGGTGTGGCCAGGGTGCATGGGGGCACGGCTATGGGCCAGGACGCCCCAAAAACATTGCTGCCCGGGGCAAATCGTCCTCCCCGCCCCCACGTCTACACAACTGAGGAAATGGCCCTGGACAGCAAAGTCATCTCACAGTCAGGGGCCCTTTCACACTACTCAATTATAGCACAGTGGATCCAGTTTAACTGCCATGGCAACATCCTAGGGGAACCTAAACCTCACTGGCTGAGAATTCTAAGAAACAGTCAAGAAACTGTAAATCCCAGGATTCCGTAAGATGGATCCATGGTTATTAAACTGACATCGTAGTGCTGTACTGTGTTGTATGAAAAGCCTGTGTTTATTAGCACTACTGTCACATACTCTCCAATGTTTCCCAGATGAAATCCAGGACATGTGTGGCTGAGGCCATTTCTGCACTAGCCTGTTATAGCGCTATTATTCCACTTTTAACATCCAATGGAATCCTGGGGTTTGCAGTTGAGGGCGGGGCTTCAGAGGCCCCTCCCTAAACTGCAAACCCGAGGATTCCATAGGATGTTGAAAGTGGAATAATCATGCTATAACAATTGAGTGCGGAAATGGCCTAAGTAGCATCAGAATGCGATCAAGATAGCAGACATTTGTAATGAAGATGAAAACATGCGCTAGAAGCAGCCACTGCAGTTTGCTTTTGCCCGAGCCTCCTGGGAAGGACAAAATTCCACCTTGTCCTCTCCTCTCCTTTATGCTGCATTAGTTGAGTGCAAACTGCTTTGCACTTTAATCTCAGTTTGGTGCACATGAAGCAAGCTGGGCACAAAGTGAAAAGTGGAGAGAGAAACTGGGACATTTTCAAGCAGCTGAAAAAAGTGGGATGAGAGAGCATCAATCAAGACTGCTCTTGCCAAATTGGCACAGTTGGAGCTCGTGCTGTCACTTGGAATATCCATGAACAGTGGGCCTAAAAAGGATTGCAGTGTACAACAGACTTGTGTGTGTCCCCACTTTATCCTTGCAACAGGCCTATGAAACAGGCTGAAAGTCACTCAGTAAATTTCGCCTGGATGTTCCCAGCCCCAGTCCAGCATTCTTACCACTATACCAGTCTAGCCTTCCAATCCCCCTCAAAACAAATTCTTTGTAAACTGCATGGGCTTGGTAGCTATAGCAATCCTCTCCAACACACTGGACTTGTTTATAACCACACTCCACTCATATACATCTGCTGTAGACAATTCCCTTGCTGAGGCTCAGATGTTTCATGTTTGTTGCTGTGTCATCATCATGTACTGTTAGGAGAAAGACGGCAATTATCATATGAGGTATATGTACTGCTATGCTCCGTGGTCTTTTAAGAAGCCTGTCATCATGTCTCCATGTTTAGATTTACTGTTTCCCTGAGTATCTCCATGGCTGTTTGTTTTATGTGTATCACCTTTTCTATAGGACTGTAGAAAATTTGCAGAAAATGGAACAGTATGAAAAAATGAGTTGTACAGTGAAGTGAGGTATCTTTTGTTAAGTTGGAATTGAAATCTAACATATTCATACCTTCATTATTTGGGAGAGGGACTCAATTGCAAGTAACTTCTTATTACTGATGACTCACTTCAGAGTTCTGCACTGTGCACAGTACCCAACATGAACAGGGCAAAAAGCAAAGATATAACATTACTAAAAATGATACTGAGGTAGTAGAAATCTATAAGTGTTAGAGCACTTTAAACAATAATTTAGTAATATCCGATCCTTTTGCTTGGATATTTTCAACAAAATATTTGTTAAGTGTTTGCCATGCATGCTGTACTGTTGCTGTTGCTATCAACTCATACCCTACCCTTACTCATAAGGGCTCCAAGTGGGTAAAGCTTGGGGCAACATTTGTTATAAAGTAATTTTAGGGAATGGCATTCTATGCAGGAAGCCCTCTTATATAAGACTTCTTGATACAAAGGGCTATTGGGTGGAAACACAACTAGGGCCCTCTGGACTTCCATTCATTTCAATGGGACTGGCACAGTCAATTTCCTAGTAAATTGTACCTATATTCTAGCAATACCTAACTCTACTGAATCTGTTTCATCTTTCCCTATATCTTTTGACTGAATTAATTTCCAGACAGAAACAACTGATGCTGTATAGGAGTTTAACTGCATAATAAATTCATCTTTTCTAACTTAACAGATACAAACAAATGCTCATGTTTACTCCCACAGGTAACAATCAAACAGCACTATTATATCAGCGGATGCATTAGCTGTCTCAAAGCTATTCTAGCAGGAATTGCAAGATGTTTTACTGTTTGAGGTTGAAAAGTACGGATTCATCTGGGTAAATTCTGCTTCTGTGCTTTGTTCTTTTGTCTATCTAAATCAATAAACTGATGCCAGATAACGATTGCATTCCTTATCAGAGAGAGCTTCAAAGGAACATGTAAATCACAGACTACAAAACTGTTTTAAAATATTCATCTCACAAGGACAGTTCTATCAGGAAACATACATATTATTACCAGGAAAGCAGCAAGGCCAGCCCTACCATTAAACAGGGTGAAGCAGATGCCTTGGGTATTCACACCATAATTGTTAGGGAAAAGGAGTTCACTGCATATCGCAGGCTGAGGGGACAGGCAGTGGCAGCCAGAACAGAGCTGCTCACCACCCAGTCTATTGCCACAAATCCTGTTTTGCAACCTTTCTGAGCTAGATTGGTGCCCTCAGATGTGGTGGAGGGAAAGACAGTTTTGTTTTCTACAACTGAACTGCACATGTGTCAGCTGTATCTGAAATCATTTGAACACAACAGAACGTGTAAAGCAGAAAGCAAGTAATGCAACAATAAACACTTTTTTGTTGTTATGTGCTGGCAACTTGTGGTAACCCTAGGAAAGAGATCTCTCTGAAAGATCCTGTCATGAAAAGCCCTGCTTAGGTCTTGCATACTCAGGGCTCTGGCTTGCACTCTCCCTGCAATGTGGTTTTCTTTTTTAATGACGGCCATCAGCCTTTTTCCTGCACTGTTGTCTTTCCAAAGAAGTAATCTTTTCTCATGATGTGTCTAAAGTAGGATACCCTCAGTTTAGTTATTTTTGATTTGTAGTGAGAGCTAAGGCTTGAATCGCTCTAGGACCCATTCATTTGTCTTTTTAGTTATTCATAGTATCTGTAAAACTCTACTCCAGAACCACATTTTAAATTACCTAACCCCTTGCCCTGCCATTTTCTTTGTTGTCCTGCTTTCACATTGTCACAGAGAAACTGGAAATTGCATGTTATTGATGACAGAGGCATACCTCAGTGAGCAAAGCCACTGGAAAAGAAGTTCCTGGTGGTGTAGTGGTTTGAGCATTGGACTATGGCCATTTCCAGACTACTCTTGTTATAGTACTATTATTCCACTTTTGACATCCTGTGGAATTCTGAGGTTTGCAATTTACTGAGGCCAAAGAGCTCTCAGGCTGAGAATTCTAAATAACCCTCCCTATAAACTACAAACCCCAGAATTCCACAGGATGTTGAAAGTGGAATAATAGCACTACAAAACGTAGTGTGGAAATAGCCTATGACTCTGGATACCAGGGTGCAAAGTCCTGCTCAGCCATGGAAACCCACTTGACCTTGGGCAAGTCACACACTCACAAACTCAGAGGAAGGCAATGACAAACCACTTCTAAAGAAATCATGCCAAGAAAACCCCATAATAGGTTCACCTTAGGATTGCCAGAAGTTGGAAGCAACAACAACAAGGCTTTATCTGGGACAGATTTAACGGCTTTTGCAAGCAGAGGAGGGAGTTAGTTTTTGAAGAGGGATCTGAAAGAAAAAGTGGTAAGCATACTAGGATGTAGTTGCATGCAGAGAGTGATGGACACAGGAAGACTCTCTTCAAATCCTCCTTCGGCCAGGAAACGCACAGGATGACGGGAGTCAAATACTCTGCCCTGGCTTAAGGTACCTCATAGCGTTGGTCTCTATAAGAGAATTCCAAGTGTCCCATTGAACTTCAAATTCCAGGATTCCATAAGATGCCCACATGATTGTTGAAATGATACCAAATTGCTATAACTATGTAACATACATGCCTACCTTCTCTATTCACAGACGCACAAATACTCTCTCTCACACATGCACACATACTGTCTCTCATTGATACTTACAACACACATACACAGGTCTTCCTTCTCAAAATGTCCTCCTGTGTGCTACTCACTAGGCTTTTCTCAATGTTTAATTACAGCTTGGAAGCAGCAGTTTTCTCAGGGGTGGTCACAGCCTGTGGGTGGGAAGCGTTAGCTCTTCTCTTCCCAGCAGTGCCCCCTAAACTGCCTCTTCTTGTGGCAATTACACTTTCAACAGGGCAAATGGTAATGTGCGGAGAAGCAGAGAAAATGTGTTACCTCCAGTCACCTGCTGTATTGCATCATAGAATGCCATTTACTAGACTCAGAATAGGTGAATAAGCATACCTGAGAGAGGGAAAAAATATATGCAGAGTACCAAATAAGAATTTCTAACAATTCAGTTTTCTCTACAGCACTTTGCTCTTTTCTTCCCATATATCTGTTTCTCTTCTTTCTCACACACAGTAGTTTACCAGATAATGCTTGTCTGTCTTTTCCCTTAGGTATTAGTTATCCAGCTAGCTAGGACATTGAAAAAAAACTGTTGCATGTTTTTTTCTGCACCTGGGCTCTGGGTATAGTATATGGCTTGACTAACTTGCTTAAGTCATATACAGTTACTAGGGTTGTAAGGCCCTTCTATATTTCTGCAGTTTGTGAAATTCTAAAGTGTGCAGAAAATGGGACAATCTCTCTTCTGCAGAGTATGGAAAATGGGGGCTCCTTCCTTACAACAGGAAATGGACTTCAGAGCTGGCTAGCCTATTTGTTGGCTGCAATCTTATACGGTTTAGTATAGTATGCAGAATTATACAACGCTGAACCATCCACCACCTCTTGAATCGTCCATATTGTTGCTATAACCTGCCCCCATCATTCCTGGAAGAGAATGGTGGGGGACTGGAGAAGAGTCTGGCTATAGTCAGACCCAAAGTGATCATGTCATCTGCTGAGGACTGATGCGGTCCTCTAGAGGTCTCAACAGCTGATGTAATAGTTTCACAGCTGGCAACAGGGACATAGCCAGATACTTCCCCAATTCCCTACCTCTCTCCTCCAGGCATGGAAGGCTTTCTTTGGCTCTGTGGTAGATCCAACAAGAGGGGCTTTGGTTACTGCAGAGAGAGGAAAGGAAAGGAATACCAAATTATGTAACAACCCAAAAAGGACATACACAGGTATAAGGTTAAGCTTCCTATGTCCTTGGCACTAACAGGAAGCCAGCCTTCTTATGTGAAGCTAGAGAAATCCAATATGGAAGTAACAAACCATATGTTACTGCCCTGGCTAGCCCGAGCTTTGGGGGATATAAAAAAAATCTTTTGATATCGATAATTCGGCTTCACATACCCATTCCCTTCCACGTGCTTGCGAGGCCCCCGGACAAGCACGCATACAGGCTCGGCCGATAATCGCCGTAATATTCCAAAACAATACAGGCAGGCCGGAAACAGCCGACTCGCAGCTTTAGGAGACCTCAAGGCAAGTACCTCAAGTAGGTATGCACGCAGCTTTCAAAAGATCCTCTGCCCCGCGCTGGCAGCTTGATGATCTGACTATACAACGCTCAAGTACTCCGCGTTTGCATACCCACTATTCTATTGACAATTTGGCTATAACTCAATCATTCAAATGCTGACCTTTCGGAGGCTTTGTCTCCAGCCCAAAATCTATTGTTTTCCCCAAGTCCAACCTAGCCTGCGGTCACAATTTTCCTTATAAAAACCCCTGACTTTGAGCGCTTCCTTGGATTGCTCTTGGCTTCCATCCTCCCTTGCTGTCGCTTTGTCCAGCGAGCCTTCCCCTCAGCTCCACGTGCTGAGATCCACGCTCTCCATCTTCTCCGTTTCCAACCGGGCTTCAGGACAGATGAAATATCACCCAAACCAACAACTCCTCTAAAAAACCCCTCTATCCCACTCCAACCTTTATTTCTTTAGTTATCTTGTGTGAGTGTGCTGCATACACTGTTTGATTGTGTTTTTAATAAAACCACATTTATTATTTCAACTTCTGTGTGCTCCTTGACTCGGCCTGACCCCGTAGACATAGGGTTCAAGATCCTGCTAAGTTACCCTGCCTCTCGTAAGGCTAAAGCAGTGCTCAGAGCTAATCTTCCCCACCTATTGTTGAGCACATTTTGGTGTCCCTCACGGGACCCCCTGTAAACAGGGGTAACACAGATGTGCTATCTGGTTCTGCTTTGGAGGGAATTGATGAACTATCCTACTTGTGGTGGAGTCTCCTTCTTTAGAGGTTTTTAAACAGAGGCTGGATGGCCATCTGTCAGGAATGCTTGGATGGTATTACTGCAGGGGCTTGGACTCGATGGCCCTTGTGGTCTCTTTCAGTTCTATGATTCTATGATTTTAACTACAGGTATTTGTCTTTTGCATCCAATGGCTTGCTAAGAAAGGCGCTGTTGAAGAGACCATGTAGTCTAGAACACGGATGGAGAATCTTTTCCTGACTAGTGACAAATTCCAATTTGGGGATTGACTTAGGGGCTGTTTTTTGGTACTGGGCAGGACTAAAGACATGGGGCAGGACCAAGTCTGGATATTTTCAAACAAACCAGAGCTCCTTTGGTGTTCACTTGTTCATCAGTTCTACCAGTTTTGACCAGTGAAGGTCATTAAAACATACTTGAAAATCTTAAATGTTAAAGCATTCACTTGATAACAAGCTGGGTGGGCCCCAGATGTGAGACAGATAATAGAGAAAGCTGTGATACAGCCTTTTAGAGCAAGGCTGGGAGTTACACAGAACTCTTTGCATTGTCTTTCCTCAACAGGTATTGGTCCAGTCACTGGTATCATCTTATTTATTGTGCATCCCTTAAGCATGGAAGCAAAGACAATAACAACCTATAACTTTTTAAAAAGGTCTTTTTAATTAAAGGATTTAAACTAAGAAGGAGGCACTTATGTACCTTTCCCTTATCTTTCAGATAAAGACCTCCTAGGGTAAGCCTGACAAATCCTTATCTGAAAGATAAAGGATCCCATGATGGTGGTCCTTATCGCTTAATTAAATCCTAGTACAATGGAGTCAATAATTGGTTATTCAAGATCTGTTGTTGTTAGCTCTTCAAAAAATTGTGCCTTATGTTGGATATGGAAAGTCTGCTGGGTCCCTTGTGCTGAAGTGTGGGATATGGGTTAGCCACCTTGTTCGTGGAAAGGAACAAATTAATGGAAAACAAGATGTGAAGCTTAACATGGAGAACTGCTGATAAATGAATGTGATGGCTTGACAAGATAATCAGAGGAACCCTGGAGAAGGCTGGTTTGAGTCTAGCCCACGCCCAAAGACTTCAGGTCCCTGCTGTCCCTGCTACCATAATATAGTCCGCAGTTGTACACAGATGTAGTTCAGCAGAAATCAACTCCATCTGAAATTATTTGAAAGTAAACGCATCTATAAAGGCATGCAATGTGACACTCAAAACAAGGATACAAGTTTACATACATCTATTTTCACCACCTGTGATAAATTTTGTGCAGTATTTTATACAACTTTTATTTCCAAAACCTGAACCCCTTGGGAAATGATGAAGACTAGGTGTGTTAGTAATCCTTGTGGCTTCTTTAGCATAGTGCTGGAGCAAATGCTTTGCATGAAGACAGAAAAGTTAATTTTTTTAATTAATCATTTTTATTAAGAGGGAAAACACATATTTATTTATTTATTGACTTTACATGCTGCCTTTTCTCCCAAAGTGGGACCCATATCATACAGAACAAAACAGTATGGAACGAAAGGAAAAAAAAACCCAGTATACTACTAAACATTCGAACATGAAGAGAATGCAAACATACGAAAACGAAGGGAAAAACCCCCCCTACAAAATCTATCTAATAAAAAACAAATACCTAAACATCACACACCCTGTTGTAGACTTCCCACTCCCCAGATCATGGTTGTTGTTAACTTCTGAAGGTTTTATACTGCCTCCAATTTATCAACTTTTGTTTATTATATTTACTCAGATAGCTTAGAATCAATAATATAGATGTATTTCCAAATATGTACAATAAATAAAGGAAAAAAGTAAGAAAGAACAGTTCTACTAAAAGGGTTCTAAATTCAGTTTTCAATCAAATCCAAGTATAGCTTGTCTGCCTTCAATACATGACAAAAATAACATAACCTTCTAGAAATTTTGGACTACATCTCCCAGAATCCCTCCCCCCCAGCCTGGGAACCTAGTATTTGTAGTCCAAAAAGAATCTTTTTTCAAGCTCTGGCAGATGCTAGTTTCACTCTTTAACATTTCCAATGGGGGAAAAAAATTCAGGTAGTCTGGCATGGGCCCGCACTCTGTCTGATTCAATAGGTATTCCTTCAGTGTTAATATATGCCACTGTAATATTTGGAGAAAGCTGCTTTTCTAAATGGCTAATCACATTTTGTTTGCCTAAGTTCTGTTTTCAGTTGTATGTTCCATTGGAAGGAGCTTCAAGGGGGACAGCAGCACTAGTCTATTACAGCACAAACAATGAAGAGTTCTGTCTCATCTTAACAGTTAAGACACATACTATAGTAGGCTTACAATGGGGTGCATTTAATGAACAATCTCTATAGCCCATGAAAGCTCATGCTATAATAACTATGTTAGTTTTCAGGTGCCACGGGACTCTCTGGTATTTTGGCCGTTCAGGTTTTTTAGGCTACGTGTCCCATTAATGCTTGCTATTGTTTACGTCAGCTGAAGTTTCTGTGAAATGAAGTCTGAAGAGCTTAATGTTTCCCACCACTGCTATCCAAACATGTAACATGTCAGTTGACAGCCAGCTTGATGTAGAGGTGTGAGTGCTAGACTACAATCCTGAAGACCAGGGGTTCGATTCCCCGCTCAGCCTTGGAAACCCACTAGCTCACCTTGGGCACATCACACACTCTCAGCCCCAGAAAACCCCATAATAGGTGTGCCTTATGGTCATCATAAGATGGAAATAAGAAAGCACAGAACAACAACATCTCAGTTTATGCTGCTGAATAACAAAGGAAAGTGTACAATTATGGAGACAGGTTTCCCTTTACAACTGGTACAACAGGGCAACAAAGGCCATTTCCGCACTAGCCTGTTATAGCATTATTATTCCACTTTCAACCTCCTATGGAATCCTGGGGTTTGCGGTTTAGAGAGGGGCCAGCTGGCCTCTCCCTAAATTGCAAACCCCAGGATTCCATAGGAGGTTGAAAGTGGAATAATACTGCTATAATAGGCTAGTGCGGAAATGGCCAAAGAAGCAACTATAGTTGGGAAGAGACTAAGGCCCTTTTTGCACGGCATTTTCCATGTAAAAGAGGGCCTGGAGCGTCGCACGATTGTGAGGAACAATCTGCGTGACGCACTCACAATCGCGCGATGCTCCAGGGGCCGGCAGGCGCCGATCGCGCACCTTTTCATTTTCGGCTAGAAGCCAAAAATGGTGTGCGATTGCGCATTGCTCCTCGGCCCCGCACACACTTACCTGGCATGCAGAGCCTCTGGAGCTGCGCCAGTCGCGCTTCCTGCTCCAGCGCAGCCTGGGAAACTCCTTCCTGCGGAAGGAAGAGGCGGGGCGCTCACGTGAGCAGGCAGGTCATGCAGAGCCGAAGGACCTCGGATGCGACAGCCTCTCACTGGAGGCTGCTCGCGCGATCCCTGCACCCCAGCTCCGGAAGACGGTAAGGTACGGAAAGGGCCTAAGATGAGAGTGCATACTCTTCAATTGTCCTAAATTGACAGCGATAGTCCTGATACTCTGTCATCCCACTTTTTCAGCTGCATTTAAAATGTCCCAGTTTCTCTCTTCTCATTTTCCCCTTTGTCCTTGTCCTTGGCTTGCTTAATTATTCCAAATTGAGTTCAAAGTGCAAAAGTAACTGTACTCAGTTGACTCCAGGGAGAAGGAGGTCTGGCTCTTCCTTGTAAGGCAAACTGCTACAGCATCTCCTAAGCTTGTGTGTTCTTCCTCATTTATAAATGAGCCATCTTGACCACATTCTGATACTGCTCAACCACACGTTCTGGTTTTCATCTGTGAAACGTTTGAGGGTGTGAGAGTGATCGAACCTTGTTTTCTAGATTGCAAGGGTTATAGCTTGGGAGCCACACATTCTTGTATGCAAAAAAATCTCAGGTTATCCAATGAAAGGTTATCCAGCGACTGGGTAGTAGAGATGGTTAAGAGGTACTGCATCTGAATGAGGCTTTGGAGATCCACGTTTACTGAGCCACATGTAGGGCCCACATATCATTTTTAAGGGTCTCTTACAAATTTGGAACTGACATCACAGTCACTCGTTGCAGACACTGGGCATTTCCATCCTACACTGTTACAGTGCTATTATTCCACTTTCAACATCCTGTGGAATTCTGGGGTTTGTAGTTTCCTGGGGCCAAAGAGCTCTCTGGCTGGGAATTCTAAAGGCCCCTCCCTAAACTGCAAACCCCAGGATTCCACAGGATGTTGAAAGTGGAATAATAGCACTATGACAGTGTAGGGTAGAAATACCCACTATCTCATGAGACCTGAAAATTACTGTAAAATAGCTAACATTTCTGAAAAATGCCTGCCTTGCTATTTTGACTTAAGGATAACATCTGGCCTGAGAATCAAACAAGTTTGCTAACTATTTTATAACCCTTAGTCCTTAATAGAAGAACTACAGTATATTAGAAATATCTTTTTTTATTGTAATGAATAAGTTGTAAATATTAAACCTTTACTTTCCTGATCTGTTTTCCATTAATATTCCCCACCCTTGCTGGTTTTCTTACAAATTTACACACATAGACAAGGCGGCTGCTTGACTTTACTGTTCTTGCCCCAATGTCTTCAGTGTTTTATGAGTGCTAGCTTGCTGAAGCTTCTTTCAGGTTCTGCCACAGTTATTGAGTGTGCAAAAATCTGTAGGGGCGTGCATAATTCACTAAAAATTAGTTGCAGTTGTTTCTTTACTAAATTGAATTTAGAAATATGAGTGGGTATATTCACCTTCTGTTTCAAAGGCAGATTTAATGATTGCTTTCAGAAGGAAATATTTGGGAAGAAAAAAATTTCAGAAAAAAATCTGCAATTGTCACCTTGGGCTTTATTATTAACCATTATTAACAATGGCCACCTTGGGCTTTATTATTAACAACAAATTATTTAAAAAGGACATGCATCCATTGAAGCATGGGGAAAATTAGGGGGTTTATAGGTCACACATTCATCTACATCTCTGCCCGAGGGAATGAAGCGTTGCAGCAGAGATTAATTGGGATTATTACAAATACATTTTGCGCATGCGCTAAATTCTCTCCGCCAAATTTTCGATACCAGTCTTCAATCTCCGTCCCTGTCTCAGTTTAGGCGCATGCGCGTCGCTGCACAACATTTTTTTCGGTGAGACCATAGAGAGCGGGGTCAGACGGTTCATTTTCTCCGCATTCGCGCACGCGTCAAAATATTGTCTCCTCTTCCAACGGTCTCCGCCCAGTTTCCAATGCTGCGCAGGCGCCCCAGAAGAGGTTCCTCGGCCCAGTCGGGCGGGTTAACCAACCAGAGAAACTTACTCACTTCCGGGGGGGAGGGAAGGAGGAGGAAGTGGTCCTCCAGTATCCCAGACTGCAACGCGAAGCTAGCGGCGTCCAGCCTTCCCCAGCCCCTCGTCTCCTCTGCTTTTTCCCCCGAGCGGCTGGCCGCCATGTTGTGCTAGTTTTGGGATCGACGGCGGGCAGTCAACCACCGACAATAACAGAATCCATCGCGGTCGCGAGAGGCAGAAGTGTTGCGGGACCCTCACACCTCGTCCTCGCGGGGACCGGCGCCATGGCAGCCGCCTTGGGGGGAGGCGGCGGCGGCGGCGGCGGCGGCACAGGTACGGAAGGGGGTTCTCCACCTGCAGAGGCCGAGGGGGCGCGGTTGCCTGGCGGTAAAAGCTGTGGGCCGACGTTGCCTTCTTTCTTTCGTAGCCTCCTGGGGTGGGGTGGGGGCGGAGACCGTCGGGCGAGGAAATAAATACGCGTGAGGGGTGTGTGTTGGGGGCGCTCCTTGTGCGTGGAGAAAAGCAACGTCGGGACTCTGATCTCCAATGGCTCACAGGGTACAGGAGGTGTAAATACCTGTGCCAGCCTCTTTCTCCTTATGGTGACGCGGAATTGTGTCCTACTGTGTTCCGTGGGTCTTAGCCCCAGGTAAATTTGCCTTTGGTCCGTGCGTGTGCTGGGCCTCGAAGGGGGGAGTGCTTCAGCGGCGCCTGCAGGGATTACTGGAAGCCAATGGAAGAAGGGGGAAATCGATGAGAACGGAGACTGGCTGATGAGGATGGTTGTTGTTTGAGGGGCGGTGAGGATGTCGACTGGCTGCGTGTCGGGAAGCCGAGGGGTATTGCTGAGCTCGGCGTGTTGGCTGGCTAGCTGGCCTGGGGAGGGAGGGATACCTAAGCATGTTCAGCCTGTTTTGTGGCGACGGTGGTCTGGTGAAAGCGGGGAAGCCATAAAGGAGGACAGTGCAAGCAGTACGATGTGCATGAGGGAGGATTGTTAGTTGTATGAGCTGTCCAAGGGGTTTGGTGGCTGCTGCCAGAAGAGAGTAAGGCACCAGATGCTCACACTGAGCAGTACTTAGGAGGATTTGAAGACAGACTGCATAGTTTTGTGGAAGCAGGAAAGGACAGGAGATTAATCTGATTAGTGAAGTGTCGCTATTTATTGTGTTCCTGGAAATAGGGAGGGTTATATGGTTTTGGTCGGGACTTCATAGAATTTAATAAATGACCTTGCTTGGTCAAAATGAGAAATTGGAAAAATGGATGGATTTGATCTTTTTCTCGTTAGATAGCTTCCTTCTTACAGCTTTTTATATGTTAGGATGCCAGTGAGATGTTGTTTCTTTAAAAAGTTGTGTGAAAAAGAAGCAGAATGGAAGTTCCAGTGGCATCATTTCTGTTTACTCCAAAACCTCTTGAATTAATAATAAATTTCTAACCTGGGAAGCTTTGACACCCGCAATCATTGCTGGCCTTTGAGTTAAGTTACTCATTTTTGCCTCATATCCCCTCATGATTTCCTACTTGGTAATTCTGGGCATGTTTCTTTGCCATTGTGGAACTGAGATAACGTGTCAAAACATATTAACGTTAGAAACAGTAGAAATGTGGTAACATGCCAAAAACATATTGCTCAGATATGCATGTTTTTGTAGACACATACAAATACCTTAAACAAAATTTACGGTTTAAGGAATGTTGCCCACCTTCACATTCTTTGCATGGCTTAAGTATATGTGGCATTCCTTATCTGGTTCACTTTTTATCACATGTGTCCTTTCTTACTCTTCAGATTACAGTTCCTTTTATAGAAACCTGACCTCACAGCCCCAGTTTTATTTATTTTTTATGTTGTCCTTAGGGATTTAACAGTCAAATAACTGGTGAATTTATCTCTTCTGGTATATATGAATTTTTGAAATATCTGAGTATATAGTATGGTAGGTTTTCCGTTTGAGTACAGTAATGATAGTGAATGCTCCAAATATTTTAATTTGGATTTATCTGTTATTGCACACAGAAATCACAGAGAAGTTTTTTTTATTTTAAATTATTCAATGTAGAAATGCTTACATGTTTATGAAATTAAAGGAGCAGCCAGTGGCTGGAATATTGGGTTTAAATCAGAGAGAGTCAGGTTATAAACTCCACATGGCAACCAGGATTATTGGATGGTCTTGGGCCAACCATCATCTTTTAGTTTTTTCTGTCTCTCAGGGCTGTTAAGATAAAAAAAAGATGGGGTGGGTTTGTAGATGTAGTAGTTTTTCCAACCCACTTTTGGTATAAGGCTTATGAAAATTGAAGTCTTATCCTTGGTTGGGTTCTTTGAACATGTAGCCTAGTATTGTTTTCTCTGCCTGGCAGCTCTCCGGAATCTGAAGCTGAGGTCTTTTCTATCACATACTACATGATGATCTGAGTATAGACAACACACTCTGCTACTGATGTATGGTCCTTCCCTCAAATTCATATTCCAGTTGGCCAACATTTCTGGGCTCATTGGAGAAAGCTTGAATCCTGGAGAAGCCAGTGTTATTTCTGTCTGTTTTCTTCATACAGTCACCTTCCCCCAAAGATCCTACAATTATTTCTTCCTGTTCTGTTGTAAAACTGTGGAATTCATGACATTGCAGTAAGTTGACAGACTACTTGAAAGTGTAAACCTTAGGTTTTTTTTAAAGTGGCAGAGGAGACCTTGTGCTGGAATGGAGAAGTCTGGGTCAGAGAGAAGCACGCTGTATGTTACAGGTCATGCTGTGGTTGGATCATTTGAAGAGAGAGGATTGTAGAGCTGTCTACATCTTGTGAATTTGAAAATTGAATGCAAAACTGTGGCTGTTGCCTCTGTAGATACATGAGGCTGACTTTTAGTAATAAGTTATAATAATGATAATATAATAAATATAAATTTATAATATTATAATAACGAATAGGTATGATGTTGTACTGAGTCCTTCTCAGTGAGGTTATGGTCTTGAGTATCTATGCTGATAGAAAGGATGAACATGCCCACACAATCTCTGTATGAATCTTCGTCGCTTAATGCATAGTGTCCAGCATTTTAGGCAATCTTCCTGACAATACAAGGACGAAAGGGAAAGTATCTTCCACTGGAAGGGGTTTCTCTTGGAAGGTAATGCATTCTCCATTGCACTTAGGAATGATACAGTAAGCTCACTCCTTAAGAGTACTCCCACCCAGTGTTGGGTGTACTGGAACATTGTGGAAAGGAAGGGAGGAACAGCATTCAGGGGAAAAAAACTACTATACCCTGTGGAGAAGATCATGGTGCAGTTTTTTTAAAAATTCGTCTCTCTGATAGTCCTGGAAAAATATCAGATATCAGATTTGTTACTCAGACGTGCAGAAATATGAAAAAAGTGTTTTCAACTGCAAAGGGTTAGTTCCTGGGAATTTGAATTGCTTCAAACTCTGATGCAATGGGTCTTCCTAGAAGTATGTTTGGATTTATTTATAGTTTTAGCTTCCTTTTCAGCTGATACTGATATGAGTTGCCTTGGAAACGTATAATAAAATGTAGCATAAATATATGTGTGGAGATTAGAGGGAAGAGGGTGATATCTGCAGCTTACTGTTTTAGATTCATGCTTTTGTTTTGCCTATATAGCATTTTGAGTTGCCCTACTTGGCTGAATTACCCTTTTCTACATTTTTAAGTAAAACCAGTTGTTATCTTTATTTGTATCCCGCTTTTTTCCTGGGAAGAACTCAAAGCAACTTACAGTACTTTAAAAAAAATTAAAAAATCATAACATATAAAAATTAAAACAGAAATTAAACAGTCAAGTAATAATTAAAACAGAGTTAAAATACATATTTAAAACAACAAACAAATCACAATTAAAAATAACCAGCACCTTTCTTCAGCCAGGCAATAATCACATATTGAATGCCTGCCGAAATGAAAATGTTGTTGTTTGTCTGCAGAAAGAAGACAGGGAAGGTGCCAATCTGACTCCTCTGAGAAGAGAGTTCCAGAGCTGGGGAGCAGCCACTGAGAAGGCCCTCTCCCATGTTCCCACCAGATGCACCTGTGAAGGGGATGAGACAGAAAGAAGGGCCTCTCCAGCACATCTCAAAGCTCAGTCTGGTTCAGACAACTTGGACCTGAGCAGTGTAGGGCCTTAAAGGTCATCACCAGCACTTTGAATTGTGCCCAGAAACAGATTGGCAGCCATTGGAGCTGTTACAACAGGGAAGTTGTGTGGTCCCTTTAGCCCAGTCAACACTCAGGCTGCAGCAATTTGGACCAACCAGTTGCTGAACTTAAAAAAAAAAAGGTGTAATCGTTCAGAAACACACACCTCTGTTTTTTTTGTACAAAGATAGTTGTTTCTCAAAACTGCTGAAGCATCTGGTGGGCCTATCAGAACATTGAACTACTAATGTCATTGCTAGAGACAACAGACGTGTGGGGAGCACAGTTAACAGTGGTCCAGCACTTGTCCAACTGTCTGATAGTTTTAGTGTCTTGTAACTGTGGCATCTTGTAATGTCTGTACCCTGCGACATGGCCTTCTTTCCTAGAAATGTAGCAAAACAAATGTGTAGTTCAGATTATATTTCTCAGGAGTAAGCAAGTACATGTTAGGGCTCAGTAGTGTTGAGTTTTAGTAGTTTATAGGTCTTGAGATTTGTATTCCTAGGTATTATCTCAAATGAGAGAGCGAGCATGGTATAGTGTTTTGAGCTTTGGACTATCACTCTGGAGACAAGGGTTTGAATTCCCACTCAGCCATGGAAACCTACTGGGTGACCTTGGGCAAGTCAGATTCTCTCCTGGTCTAAGAGGAAGGCAAAGGCGAACCCTCTTTGAACAAATCTTGCCAAGAAAACCCCATGATTGGTTTCATCATAAGTCCAGAATGACTTGAAGGCACACAACAACAATCTCAAATTAACTTGATTGCATCTGAACTCACTGAGAATTTGGTTAGTTTAAAACAGCTTACCCTACCTAGTAGCCTTTAGGTATTTTGGGCTACAACTCCCATAATCCTAATTACTGTATGGTGGCTGGGGCTGATGGGGGTTGTAGTTTCATCATCTTGATGGGAAGCTTGTTTAGTGTGCCAGTTTTATCCAAAATTGTTAAACTTTATGTTATGTTTTAATTGTATTTTATTTTAACTTATATTGTAAATCTCCTTGGATCCCATATTGGGAGAAAGTTGGTATATTGAATAAATACCTAAATGTCTACAATCCTGAACCTACTTAGTAGAACATAAACACCACCAAACACAGTAGAACATGATTGTTATTCACCATGTTCTGGATTGTGTTGCATGCTATGTTTCTAACCTAATTTGGCAAAATCCAATTTGAGAACTCTTTTTCCAGAAGGCTTTCTAGTTTACTTAATACCAATATCTTTAAAATCCTGTTCTGAAATTCCACTGTGTATGTTCCTTTGCTCTTTAATTTAGCTTCAACTTCCTGTAGATTTGGGATTTGAGAATTGGATATTGCTGACTGTCCTGAACATTTAGCTCTGGTCCAGGTTTGTGAGGCTTTTTGTGAAATGCTACACAGCCTACAGCGGGCAGTGTAGCTGTAATGCTTTTTGAGTTATAGGAATTTTTTTTAAAAAAAGTTCAAAACATTAAAAAATTCAAACATTGTAACAGAAAGGCTGTCATTAATTAGTTCAAAACTTTTGTTACCAAACTTTTAATGAAGTTATACAACATTCATTCTGTTCAACTAATTCAGTGGTAATGAATAAATACTTTAGGCATGGATTTTATGGTGCAACAAAAAAAACCCCGATAAGTCTACACATACTGGAGTTGCAGTGTTTTCTGTTGGTGAGGATCAGGGTGGATACAAACAGAGTAATATTAAATGCTATGAGTAATTGTCATGGCAGCTGATTATAAGTAGTACCGTATATGGGAATATATTAAAGATATCCTTTTTTGTGAGTGAAAAGGGGAAACCTGCAGAATATATACTAGTCTTCTCCCACGCTTATGTCATCCAGGTGGACCTCAACTCACATCAGCCCTTGCCAGTATGGCCACTGGTCAAGAATGCTGGGAGTTGTAATCTGGATATCTGGGGAGCACTTTTTGATGTATTGACCATGACCAAAAAAAAAAAAAAATCAAAGCCTTGATATAAGAATGACAAAACTCAGGGTTAGAACCAGACTTACTCATAACTTGAGTAGACAACTTGAAATCGTTGAATATTCACTCACAATTTATGGCTAGCTTAACTCCTGTTGATTTCATTTGGGACTGTATGAGCAAATCAGTATCCATCTCTGTTTAGCTGCAAACCCTCGCAGAAAGTGGTGATATTAGCTGCTTTGTCATGACAATCTTTTGTGAGAATGACATTTTGAAATCTTAAATTATGTCTTTTGGGCTTGCTTGTGTTTCCGGAATACTTAATAGACCCATGATAATTTCACCTATAAGTAAAAATCTTCGCTCTTATTGATCAGAGAGGCCTGCGGCAGTCAGTGTCTCTTGGGGTCTGTCAGCAGTGAGATTCCACTGTCTGTCTGTCTTGTGTGTGGAGTATAGTTCCTAGAATTGAAACTAGCTCAGGGGCTAAATCCAGCATCATGTGGGCAACCAATAGCCAGCACAATAAAGCCTTTTTTCCACCTGTCCTGTAGCCCTTTGTGCTACCTCAAAACTGATTCTGGGGAATTTCCCAGTTTTTTGTGGAGGAGCACATTTGAGGTCTGGATTGTGGATCCTTACCTTCTGATTCTCCTTGAGCCTCCAGTTCTAGCAGTGGAGCTATTGCATCGGCTCCTGTTCAAGTATAAACAGAAGGGCTCCTATGTAGAGGTTTAATATTTGCAGTGGTAAATTTTTAATATACTTTTTATTTTAGAAAGTTTAACTTCTTTCTTCATTAGTTTAATGGCTAAGGCAGGTTACATAAAGACCCTTAAATGCAAAAATTAATAAAGGCTTCTTCCAAATCAATACAAATTTTTAAACAACATGGAAAATAACTCCTGCCACATAGCTATCCAAGATTTTCTCTAGTCTTGTAAGTCATAAATAGGCTTCAAAGAGAACCCTAGCTGGAGAGAATTAGAAGGAAGTGGGGGTGGACTTCCTTGGCTTCTGCTAGTGGAAAGGGCTGCTGCTGATAGTGGGAAGGTCCCTCATGGTGCCTGTGGAGAGATCTGAGGGCACAGAGTGGCAAGCTGGTGGTAGATGGCAGAAGTCCAGTCTAGAAATATTGTTGTTAGGGTTAGGGATGCAGGATCCCTGCAAATGTGGAAATGTCAAAGTGTGTGGGTTTGTGTGTGTATGTCTGTGGGAAGGAAGCTGAGGCACAGTGGGGAGGGAGGGCACCCAGGATCCAAACCAGGTCAGAGAAAGGAGAGGAAAAGCGGGTGGATGTGGTAGCCCTGTCTTTCCTCACTTTTCTCCCATCTCTTTCCCTGGATGTGGGAGTATTGTGAGGGGGTTTGTGGTTCTGAGAAATCAGGCTGTGACCTGTCCTTAGCTGGCCAGAGAGGACCTGGTAGTGGAGGAGGAGGACTAGAGGTAAGTTTTTAAAGGGCTGCACGGCCTGATTGGAGTCACCAGGAGGGAAGGTTCCTGCCCCAGGAAAGAAGCGCTTAGGGTGCAGAAGCAGGGGTTTGAGAAACTTGCAAATAGTCAAATCTATCAAAGACTGAACTCTGGAACTCCCTTTAGATTGGTTGTGTCCAGAGCTGTGCTGTTCTTTCTAGGAAAGACTTTTTTGAGTTCCCCATCAGAGTAAACCTAGAGTTGGTATAGCAGGTTTTGTCCTTTTGTGACCAAGATGGAAGAAGGCATGAAAAATCTTGCTCTGTGACAGAAAAATAAAGGAAAAAAGCTCTCCCTCCCAATTTTTGCCCTGCCTAGAAGCTGCAAAATGAGATGGTAGAGCGACCTTGTTGCCCTACCTCAAGCTCTACTATTGGATTGACCTGTAATTTGTTGTGTTACATGTGTTAATTTGTGGAACTTTCTGACACAATATGTTGGGGTTTCCTTTGAGATAACAGGCTGCTTTGTAAGATCTTAGAATTAGTATTTTTTTTTTAAAAAAAGAAATACTCAGTGGAGTGCCCCAGGAGGTTAAAAATTGATAAAAGCATTTTAAACTAACAAGCAGTGAAGAGATCAAACAAAGCAGAAAGCAAAAAGCAATAACTAATGAAAAGCACCAAAAACAAACAAACAAAAAAGATTGGAAAATTAATGGAGGCTACGGTTACTGACAACCCTCTTTAAAATGAATTAATCTGTTTTCAAGTTGTTGCCATAAAAGACGTGGAAGAAACAAGTAGGGATTCCTAGGAAGAAAACATCAGTGATGCTGTTTTACAATCTGTGCATTTTCTTCCTGTTGTAGAAATCACTAAATGTCTTCTGTTAACAGATGATGACTTTGATCAATTTGATAAGCCGGGTGCTGAGAGATCTTGGAGGAGGAGGACCGGAGATGATGACTGGGACAGGTAAAGGCGCTTTTTTTTCATGTTGAGATGCTTTACATGGAATTCCATTTTACTTCCTTGAGTTTCTGTTTTATGCACTGCTTTTTTTTAAAGTGCAAATTCAGACACTAATGAAGTTGTTTGCCTGCAGTGTATGTCAGGTGCTTAGTTGTGGGGAAATGCGTAACCTCCCTAAGGAGCAGAAACGGAGATTCTCATGCAGGTAGAAAGCTGAATTTCATCCTGGTTAAATTCCTGCAGGTGGGGGCCGTATACCAGTGGTGGGTGCAGCCGGTGCAGATCACTCCACATCTCATTCTTACTCTTTCATGCCCACACCCCTTCTACATATACTCTACATATCTGTCCATCATACGGTGCATAAATTCGTTGTCTCTTTTCCTCCCGTTGTGTATTCCTTTCTTCCAAGCTGGACTTTTGAAATGTTTTTTAAATGGTGCTGCCTTTGAAGATAGTTTAGAAACTTTCAGTGTTAGTGTGGCTACAGAGATTCTGGTGAACAGTGGAAAGCTGAAAACATAATCCTGAGTTTTCACCAGTTGCATAGGCTTCCGCTAACCTTTAGACTCCATTCACAGTGCTGGTCTTTATCTTGAAAGCCCTAGGTGTCTTGGGACCAGGTTTTTTTTTGAAGAATCTCCTTTATACTTCTGTTGGAACATTAAGACTTGCTTCATTGGTCCTTCTAGAGAGCCTTGTTTAATAACTCTGAATCTATGAGGCTTGCTTATTGCCTTCTGTCTTGCCTTTTCTGTACAGGTGAGGCTTTAAGACCTTTATCTTTAATGCTGACCTTACCTGAGACTTACTTACATATGATTAACTTACATATTTTACAGTAGTTGTCAGCACATTCCAAATATTTGCTAAATTTTTTCTTGCTTCTCCTCTTGCCTTTTGTTTTGACAGAGTGTAGCTCCCCCCCAAAAAAACCCCAAACAGCTAAATTGTTTTAAAGAAATAAAATCATGGATTGTGTATGTGTCAGTTAATGCACGTGGTTATTTTAAAATCAGATGTGTATATTGAGGACTGACAGCTAGCTCTGGCTTGTTGTGTGTGTGTATGTGCATATGTATATTTGCAGTGAAGTGTTGTTATTATTCTGCCTTTTTTCTCAGAACTGAGACTCATGGCCGCTTACAGAAATTAGAATGAATACAAATAAAAGCATATGACAAGATACAGTGTGAAATGTAATTAAACAGTTAAAAACATACCCATTTAAAAAATAAAAATTGGTAAAATAGCGTACTCTTGAAGCCAGTTTCCAGATGCCTGTTTGAAATCTTTTCATTTGCCAGTGGAAGGGCAGCAAGGAAAAAGCCTATTTAATGTCATTGGAAAGCAGTTTTTAGAGCTTAGCAGCAGCCATTATACAAATCTCTCTTCTGGTTTCCACCAGATGACTCTGTTAAAGTAGCACGCTGAAAGGAGGATTTCCCAAAGATCTCAGACCTTAGACAGGTGCATATGGGAAGATGCAGCCTTCAGATATCCTATATACTGCTTCATAAGTCAGAACCAGCTGTTTCACTTGTGGCGGAAAACAGATAGTAGCCTGTGGAACGGTTGTAACAAGGGTGTCATGTGTTCCATGTTACCTTCCCCAGTTAATAATCTGGCTGCCAGTCTTGGAACAGCTGATATTTCTGAGCATTCTTAAAACGCAGTGTCACATACAGCATCTTTTAGTAATGCAAGTGGGATGCAACTAGGGCAGTAAAAAAGTCCCTTTGCTATGGAAAACTTGTTTCATTCCATACATGGAAATATTCTTGTGGGTCTTCTTTTAAAACCAGCCATTAATTTCTGCTTTGGAGAAGCGGGTAATTCTTGTTGGCGTTTTCAAATATTGGCTAGCTTGTGATACTTATTTTATTATGTTCTGAGATTCACAATTCCGCTTGCGGTCCTTACCATAACAAGTGTTCCGTTGTCCCTAGTGAGTGTGGTTTGGCACAAAGGTGGGATGGTTTCTGTAGCTGCACTACACTTGAAAAATGCCTTCTTACTTGTATAGCTCTAAGATGGAAGGTGATTGGGACTGCCATGTTGGTATTAGGCCACGGGTTATTTTGCACAGTATCCCAGCATGTCAAATGTAAAGACATACTATTAACTACCAAAGTCAAAATCATTCAAGTGACTGTTTTTGAGGTTCTGTTATGGGTGTGTAAACTAGATAGTGAAGAAAGCTGACAGGAAGAAAATCAACTCAGTTGGAATTGTGGTGCTGTAGAAGAGTTGTAGAGACACTATGGACTGCTAAAAATGACAAGTAAATGGATCCGGGGGCAAATAAGGCTTGAAGTCTGACTAGACTTCAGGACAGTTGATGACCAGGGATCTTGAAAGTCCTCCATTCATAGGGTCACCACAAATTGAAGTCAACAAGATGGCCAACAAGAACTCAGCATGAAAATAATCCCTTGTTCCCTTCCCTGGCTCTGTGTTTGAACCTGCAGGAGATGGCACTGATTGTCTTGTAGCTATATTGAGCTATACATCTGCAGCAGGGATGAACAAAATACAGACTGCATACAGCCATTGGAGGCACTTTTTGCAACCCATAAGGCTCTCCAAGGCCCTTAAATCAATTTTTTCCAAACTTAAAATTCAGTTTGTGCTGGTGGCAGTCCCCAGGAATGGAAATGTTTCATTAAAAATGTTTCATTAAAAAAGTGATTATAATAAAATAGTGAAACGGTTAAATTAACTATCCCTATAAACTCAATACCAGTTTAATACATAACAATGAGAATAGAAGTATAGCATCCCTGCGCCCCCATCCTTCTGGAACAACTGGTTAATAACCGAAAGCCTGTCAAAAGAAAAAGATCTTTCCTTGCTAGCAGAAGGAGAGAAATGGGGGGGCCTGAGAGAGATTTCCACAGCTTTGGAGGAGCCTCCTACAGGGCCCTCTCACGTGTCGTTGCCAGATGTGTCTGTGACAGTGGTAGTAAAGAAAAGTGTTTCATTCGTAGCTGTCTGGCATATTTATGTAATTTAAAAATATAAAAGCATTAATTTTGTATAAGCAGAGTTGTGAACATACAATATAAACTAGTTGTACTAGAGGTTCTTCAGTCCTTTATGGGGACTTGGTTAGTTCTTATGGAGATTGGTCCCCTCTAAATATGTTGTGGTTTTTGCTTACCTCTTTATGACATTTTTTCCCCTCCCGGGAGTCAGGACAATAAGCTGTTTGCTTCTCAGTTTGTAGTAGGATGTTTGTATCACATTTGTGAGGATATGTGAAAAGGCCCAGATCTAAAGAACAGCAGGTACAAGACAGAAACTAGGCTAATGTCACCAGGTGAATGCAAGCATAAATCTGCAAGCAGTGAAGTCTGTACGCTGTACCTGTACACTCCTCCGAGGAAGGTAGCAGCATCTACTGTGTGCAGAAATTGATCTTGGATAGGTATTATCCTGTGGTGTTGGATTGTTCTAGGCACAGAACTCTATACTGTGCAGTTTCTGACACCTGAATGAGTAAAATTTTGTTTTAGTCATTTCACTCATTGTAGAGGAGACAGTGTTTCTTTGGAGTGTTTTTCTGCAAGGTTACCAATTATTCAACAAGGGGAAAAATATGAAAATTTGTTTTGAGAAAAATGATGAAAACAGTTCACTTCTCCCCATGTTTTCTGTCCCATAAGCCCTTTATACCTCTATGTTTAACTTGCCATACTTTAATACCACAAGGAGTCAGTGGGCAATAGATACACACACGTGCGCATGCATGCACACACACACAAGCACATGCAAATTTCGCTTCTATGTAATTTTGCTTTATTGAATAAAAGTATAATTTGGGGTTTCTATCCTGAGAATGAGGTTACCATCTTGTTGGCCAACAAATGCTGCTGAGATCCTTGACACTGTTCAGGTTAAACTTGGAAGATTAGCTGATATAAACAGCTCACTCACTCTTTTGAAGAACTGAGAATTGTGTTTATCTGTTTCTTCCAGTGAATTAGATGATGACTTGCTAGGAGAAGATTTGCTGACTGGCAAAAAGGTAAATAAGAAACCTCGTTAAGTATATACATAAATATGTAGTAAAAAGAAGCACTGAACTTGTTTTCATTGTCTGTAGAGTGAATTGAAGTATCTTGGGGAACCATCTGCTTGTGTTTATCCTTCAAGCATATGTTTGAACATGGCAGCTTGAAAAGAACACATAACTTGTCCTCCCATTCATTATTGTTTCTTTCATGTGTACATTTACTTGCACTCTGTTTATTTTATTTTTCAGTTATAAGCAAAAATGTAATACTCAAAAAATAGCAAGTACTCAAAGAGCAAAAATAGCAAGTACTCAAAGAAAGACCTGTAGTAAGTGTAGAGATTGTTTATGTAAGTCTGTTACATTTTGGTAAATCTTGAAATAGAAATAAGGGTTGGGGTTTTTTTTTTTTAGTTTTTTTTAGGTTAAACAAGAAGAACTGCTCTTGTTTTGCCCTCTTACCAGAGTGAATATTGAGTTTGTGCCTATATGTCATATTTCAGTGATTTACTTGTTTCTTAGTCTGGTGTCCCTCACTGTTCTTAACACTGGGACATAAGATGACTAACATGTGCCAGGCAAGTGCAAACTGTTGGTGCTGGGGTAGAAGATTTAGCCACCTCTTCATTGTGGTTTTGCAATTTTGCAATTTCCCATGATTTACAATGCCAGGAATGTATGTCCAGAATGGGCAACTGTGTTTGCAGCGGTTGCCAGCCTTAATTAAAATGAATTTGACTGTGCTCTAATTTGTTTTGAGAACCTCGTTTTATGAGACATTTTGTTTACCATCTCTTCTGATAAGTTTTTCCTTAATATATTGCTGGCACTTGAGGTATTTTTTTTAAATAAGGAAAGGCAGAAGAGAAATACCTGCCCCTCACTTGTCTTAAAAGTGAACAGCTATTTAGTTTTATTGTAATCTGCTTCAAATAATTATGCATCTTTTTTTTTCAGAGAACATACTAAATGTTTAATATAACTCATAGACTGTATACAACACCTATTTTTTATGGTGATAGTCTTTGATCACACTGCAAATTGTGATCTTCCTGCTTTTTTTCCTTGTGATAGATCCCCTCTTCTGTTTTGTTAATTGTCCTTTATGTAACATTCCTGTTGTTTCTTGTTTTAATTCTCTCCTACAAAGCTTCTGCTTTAAAAACAGTCTCTTTGGTTGAATATAAACCTGTGCGCGTTCAATGAAAGAGAGATATAACCAATTTCATATGGCAAGGCAAAAAACCAAGAATAAAATGGAAAGTCTTGACTGATATACCAAGAAGAGGAGGCTTCGGATTACCGGACTTACAAGTATACTTTAAGGCTGCGGCATTCGCTTGGATAAAGGACTGGATGGATTTACAAAATACGAGAATGCTGGCTTTAGAGGGAGCAGATTTAAGGATGGGGTGGCATGCCTACATGTTCTGTGGAAAAGCGACAATTGATAAAGATTTTATGCATCACTTTGTAAGGAAATCGTTATATGAAACATGGAATGATTATAAGAATAAGAACATTAGGCAGCTACCCACTTGGGTCTCCCCTCAAGAAGCTTTTTTGGGAAGATGGTCAGATACAGAAAAATGGTTGCGATATGAAGATATATTGGAGAAAACAAATATGAACACAAATACAAATGTTTTTAAGATGAAATCAAGAGAGAAATTGGAAATTGAAGGTATAAAGTTAAGCTGGTTTCCCTACAGACAATTATCAGAAAGATTTCAGGTGGACGTGAAAATTCAAGGAATAGAACAGAAAGAACAAGAGAATCTGTTGAAGCTTTTATGAGAAAATCCACCTCATTTACTTTCACATTTATATCAAGAGATATTACAACAACAATGTGAGGAGGAGACAATTAAAATAGCAATGATACAATGGGCACAGAACATTGGACATCCAATTCAGTTGGAATGGTGGGAACAAAGTTGGCAACGAAAAAAGAGGTTCACGGTAGCTCAGAACCTTAAAGAAAACTACTAGAAGTTATTTCATAGATGGTACATGACACCCAAAAAATTAAAGATAATTTATAAGACGGGTACAGGTCAATGTTGGAAGTGTCAAAAGACTGCAGGCACACTATTTCATATGTGGTGGACGTGTTCTAAAGCAAAAATGTATTGGAATGAAATTCATAAGATGATATGTGGTGTATTGCAGGTTCAAATTGATAAGACTCCTGAAATGTACTTGTTAAATATGACACACATGTTAGAGGGAGCTGCGGTAAAGAAATATTGGAGAATAATACTGTATATGGTCTCGACTGCCCGTATTGAATTTGCAAGGCTTTGGAAAAGTGATATAATACCAACGACAGAACAATGGTGGGCAGCTTTTATTGAAAATAGAAATGCAGATATTGTTTCACAGAGATTAAAAGGGAAATCAGATGATGATATCTATAAAGAATGGCAGATGATTTTGGAAGTGAGAGGGGTCTTGACAGGGAATAATACATAATTCATGGCATTAAAGGTTCTTACAAGATAAAATTCAGAGAAATATCATGGAACAAGTAAAGTTGAGTAGAAAAACAGGAACTAACGAATTAAGTAGATAATACTAACAATTTATTGTGATGCATTGATAACAGTTCAATGGAATGATAAAGATTGTAATCCAGAGAGGAGGGAAGACAGTTGTAATACGACAATTAAGAATACAATGATAATTGTTTGTTTTATATGTTGGAACTTTAATAAAATTACTTTAAAAAAAAAAGCTGTGTGTGTTGTCCGTTACACAAATAATACCAGTCTGGATCTTTTTTGGTGATTTGACCTACTTTCTTTTGGATTGAAACAAATGTTGACATCACAATTAACAATTTGGAAGGAGTTCAAACCAACACAAGAGATGCTGCAGCCCTTAGCAATTCTTTTCTGTTTTTTGAATGCCTTTCAATTTCCTCACACTTCCTGTCTCCCTATAACTTTCTCATTTACTTTCCAAGTTAGCAGCCTCTAGAATGAAATGTCAAATAAGAATACTAACCAGTGTTTTCTTTACCCTTCAGCTCAGCAAAATTCACTTTGCCAAGCACATGTATTTAAAAGTGCCACCACTGAGTATACTGTCACAAAATGATTGTTCCCTATTAACTTGAGTAGTAACTATTGCCTTTTAAAGATAGCGCTTGCTATTCAGAATTCACAGCATTCTTTGTGATATGTTGGGGCAGTGTGAGATGTCTGTCTTGTCAGTTGAATGTTTTAACCAGCAGGTCTTACCACAGTGGTACTGCTGGCTCATAATAGTACTGAAATATAGTCATGTTAAAAAAGAAATTTTTAAATATACCCTTTATGTGGGCTGTTTATTTCCTGTTTGTCTTTAAATGCTCCCTGCTTAAAACAGGCATGCAATAGTGAGATCTGTGGGATTTTTTCTTTATAAGGGTTTAGGATTTAGGACCTGGTGCCCATCCTTTCCAAGCCAGCTTATTTACTTTATTCTTCTTTCCAAGGAGTTTTAAGTGACTTTTTTTTTAAAGTGCCCTTTTTTTAAAAAAAAAAATCAGTTCTCAAAAGATTATTCTGAAGCAGAGAGATACTAAGTGACCTAAATCCACCTTTGGAGTGTTGTGACTGAGCAGGGAGATGAATCTGGATTTCTTGCTGTTATTCCAACATTCTAGCCTAAGGATGGGCAAACTGTGGCCTGGCTCTCCTGACTGTTTTTGCAGCCCCAGTGCTGCTTTCTTTCTGGTAAAAAGGATGAATTTCCTCTCATGGAAATCTCTATAGTCTATAGAGACTTATTTAAAAGTTTCTTCTTTTTTTTTTAGAAAAAAGGAGGGGCTTCTGGGAGAAGTTTCCTTATGTAGTTTGACATTTCAAACAAGTACATTTGCCCACAACAGAAATGGGCTTCCAGCCTCTTCCAGTTTTGATTTCACATTTGTTTTTATAATTTTTGACAATTTGTGCAGTCTTGGGGAATATTGTCACCACATCTGCTGACGTTATCTATACCTGCTCTAGTCTGCTTTTCTTTTATATAGTGCTGTTATACTGCTGAAAACTGCATTGCAGTTTGCTTTTATTGAGCCAACTGATTCTTGTGAGTTTTAGGTTTTGATTACTTATTTTTATGATTTTTCATCATTGTTTTCACGGCCCACAGTTAAAATGCAAAATAGCCTGCCTTATTGTGCCAGTCATTTGACTAGTCAGAGCAAAGCAGTTAGTTACATTTCTATACTGCTTATCAGTGCAAAGCACTCCCTGAGCACTTTACAATGTGTTTAGCTAATCGCCCCCAACAAGCTGGGCACTCATTTTACTGATCTAGGGAAGGATGGAGGGCTGAGTCAACCTGGAGCCTTGCAGGATCGAACTCACAATGTTGTGGCTGCAGTACCGGCATTTAACCACAGTGCCACCAAGGCAGTGGAATTGTGTGGAAATGTCCCCGGTTACAAAAGTATTTTGGTCATTGTGAGCCCTTTGTAAAAATGTACTGCTTTGCCTTTAAATATTATGTATTGGGTTATCTGAAGGCCATTTTTTTTAAACTTTAGACTCAATCAGACATGTCTGATGAAGAACTGAATGATGATCTCCTACAGAGTGATAATGAAGAGGATCAACACTTCAGGTTTGCATCTTACTACTTGAGCCATGTAGTGTTCCTGATATTTTAGTACCCCTTCACAGATTTGGAATGATGGAATGGCAAACATAATATGTTTTTAACTCTGCAGAATGAGTAGGTGTGTGTGTAAGAGAAAAACTTAGAATTGATATAGGAGAGACATTATTTATTAGTTACATTTATAACTGGCCTTTCCATGATGTCATGGTGGAGTACGTGGCTTTTCTCCTTACATTCACAACAATCCTATGAAGTAGGTTAGGCTGAGAGAGAGTAATTGATGCAAGGTCCCCCTTAAGATTCATGGCTCAGTGGGAACTTGAACCTGGATCTTGCAGGTCCCAGTCCAACACTCTGAAGGATTTGAACAGAAATTCACTTGGGGAGCTGGTTCAATTTTTTTAAAAATGTAAATAGGAAATAATTGTAGCATTGAACTTGGCTTTGCAAATGAATCTGCAGTGTTGCATTAGTCCCTATTTAAAAAACCTAGCTCCTATCTTAGCATTCCCCACATGTTACTGTTTTAATGAAAAGTCCTGACTTACTAAACTTTGGATACATCTTTAGGCAAAATAGATTAGTTAACAACCAGTTGTAATCTTCTGAAAAAGTTGCTGATGATTAATCAGGCAGCAGATTTTTCTATTGATTTTTAATGTAAGAGACTCATTAAAAATGAAGATGGCAAGGACCGTTACAAGAGAGAGTCCCCTTTTATTCTTCAGGTGAGAGAAGGACTCTTCGGAGAGAGTGCTTGCTATGACACGTGTGCCTGATCTTAATTATATAGGATGGTTAAGAATTGTTGCTTTTCTCCTGTGCAGATACAATCAGTTGGTTGACTAAAACCTGTAGGATTAATCAACTAATATTGGTTTAGTTGGGAGGCAATCCTAATACGTTTTCTTTTATGCACTGTTTCAAAATCTGGTCCCATATATTCAGTTCATCTGCATGCTTTTTACATGGCATAGTTCTTAGAAAGATAGCCAAGAAGAGAGGAGAGTTATTTGGAAAATAGGGCAGATTATACAAGAAGGGTACTATAGCTCTGACTTTCTTTTTTTAACTGGCTGAATTAATTGGCTGTTGCATAGTTTGTTGTCATACCTGTAATGAATCCTCAAATTCAAGGCAGGACACTTTAAAATTCCATTTAAAATTGGTGTGCACGGTTGTAAAGGCTGGCTGGGTTGGAGATACATTAAAACACGTGTCTTTACAAAATATTATTTCGTTATAAGAAAATAAAATAAATGAAGGTCCAAAATAATGGATGCTTGACAGTATTCATGTAAGTGAAAATGATGAGCAGATAATGTTGCGGAAGTAAAAAACAGATACAATTCTTATTCTGAGTATATTTATTAGTCTGGGAATTAAAATGGTAAGCAGCTTGCTTGGTTACCCTGTACTTCTTGCCAGCCTAACCTGTTAGACCATCTGGTTGATTTGATCCCTCTGGTCAAATAGCCTGCAGCTGATGATAAGCTGGG
Organism: Cyclura pinguis; assembly: GCA_030412105.1. Taxonomy (NCBI): domain Eukaryota; kingdom Metazoa; phylum Chordata; class Lepidosauria; order Squamata; family Iguanidae; genus Cyclura; species Cyclura pinguis. The sequence continues at coordinate 127,579,049 of CM059604.1, read as the reverse complement.
GTGTAAGTATGTATATTATGAGTTTGTGGCATGGAGTCAAGTTGATCCCTAAGCTGTATTTTTGCTAGTCAGTGCAGAGACTGTGTGATCTGTGTACATGCTGTACAAAATCCGTGCACCTGCACCCTCTCTTCAGGCTGTGGTTAATCTGATTTATATAAAAAAAATCCTTTCTTTCGTTTTGATTCTACTATAGCACGCAGGATGTCGCCATTAGTCTTAATGCTACCTCTGGAATGGTTACATCCTTTGAACTCTCTGGGAGAGCTAACGATCCCTCGACTGAGCAAGATTCAGAGTATGAACAAGGGGAGGATGAACTGGGCTATGACAAGTCAGAAGTGACTGAAGAATATGCTGAGGAGTACACAGAAGAAGGACAGTATGAAGGCCAAGAGGCTGAGCTGACAGAAGACCAAATAGAGTATGGGGAAGATCAGGGAGAGGAAGAGATTTATAATGATGAAGTGTTAGATCTCGAAATCAATGAACCTCTAGATGAATTTCCTGTGAGTTTTCCTCTATTGTATTTTCTGAGATAACATTGCTTCACGTGCCTAGGTTTTTAGACTGATTTGAAATCTGTTTACCTCCCTGGGGATGGGGGGAAAATTAGACCTATTATCAATGTCTGCCAGTTTCTTTATCTAGGCTGTGACAAAGTTTGTGTTGACAGCTTGTTTGGCTGTAGGTAATGCTCCTTTGTCATTCTAGAAGGCTGTTGAGAATCATGACCTTGAGGATTGTATCCTTAAGGAAGAAAACAGCTTTGTGTGGTGGAGACACAGTGCCAATTGTTAGAAGTACTTAATGCAAAAGCTTTTATCCAGGGTTTAGACAAGATCTGATAAAGTCCTTCGAAGGTGAAAAGATTATTGACCTGCTAAAGACATCTTTAAGGTGCTAATATTCCAAAGTGATTGATGTCCTGCTCACTCGTTTCAGCCCCTCTTTTTTTGTAACTGAGAACTGTGTCAGAACCTGAATAAAGAGATTGGAGGTTACTTCAGAAAATGTCATATGCATAATTTGTTTCGGTTGAAGCAACTTGCTGAAAAGGTTGTCCTGATTCAGAATGAAAATAAACCACTTACCAGTTGTCCAAAATATTTCACAAGAAAAACCCAGGAAGTGGTTCGTGTTTTATTTTCAGTATTGTGTTTCAAAATCCACAGTAGGGCAGAACCTTCCCAAGAACCACCCAAAATACTACCTAATCCTTGTACAGTGTTGTACAAGGTAATGGGTACTAGAAATTATTCATAAATGCATATCTCATGGCATTAAAAAAAACTTTTCATGACAGAACTATTAGTTTATAGTGGTGGTATCACTCCCCCTTTAATTAGTCAAGCCCTTTTTACTAAAATTTTACTCTTTACTGCCATATTTAGGCACTAATGTGAATTATAATTGTTTAGCTTATACTTTTCAGAAGTTATAGTAAGCTTGATGGACTAATCAGTTGAAATCACTGGCAAGAGTGTATTTTCTTATATAAACTGGTTGTTTTTGCAAGACTCGTACTAGCAGCATCATGAATTGACCTTGACATGTGCCGATTGAGACTAGTGTAAACATAAGTATTTCCAGACTCTGTAACAATGGGTAGGAGGCCATATGCTCTTTCCAGTAGCTGCAAATCACTGCTTCCCTTCGTTGGCCAGCCTTAACCACAATTAAATGTTAAGTTGGTATAATGATTAATATTCTCCACATTTCCACCTAACCATTGTTTGCTAACCAGTTTAAATTAAATCATGGCTAAGTGGGAATTTTGCTTAGTACTTGCTCTGATGCAAGTCAGTTGAGATTAAGGTAGGCATAGGAAGTTACAGGAATGTGTATGCATATTGCATGGAATAGAAGTGAGATGCTGTGACCTTCTTAAGGTTCAGAGCGTGAAAAGATAGCATCCTGATTGGCTACTGCTACTCTCAAACCTGAGAATATTCAAAATGCTTTTTCTTGCTTAATTCTTTCAGGATGAAGATTACAGTGAACAGCAAGTCATTGAACAGCAGGAATATGTCACTGAAGAGGAGCTGGAAGAGGTTGCTGATGCTCAGACACCACCAAATGAGTCAGAAGAGGTACTTTAAAAGAACTGAAATCTTAAAGGCAAATATTGCTTACTGCATGGGATTTAAGTGTTGCAGGCCTTATCTTTTGGTTTGTGTTTGTCCTTGGCAGTCCTCATGTCGATATTTATATCTTTGAAGTAGAGACAAAGAGAAGCTATTCTATGAACCTGTGTTAACCTTGTCTTCTGAAACACATTCTTTTGTCAGAGAGATTTGCAATATTTTTTTATCAGGTTTGTCAAAATTCCTGTACCTAAATCCTCCAAACAGTTACCATTATGAAAGAGGGCCTCAGGCCATTTATACAGTGTTGTGGCTACGTCTGTCTCAAGTGCTTACTGTCTGCTCCTCCTCTTGCTGTTTGCCTTTTGCTCCCCCCCCAGTGTTTCCTTGCTCTCAGACATTGTGACCACTTGTATTTCTACAAGGCCTCCTCCAATCAGTGGCTAGCCAACTGCAGTACCCCCTACCCCAGAAAGCCATGCCCTTCCTCCTTCATTTGGATTTCCAGTGTATGTGAACATTATATCAAGGGCAGTTGGCAGTTAACTGTGATATGAGTTTGTGGTGAGCAGTTAGGGATGGGAGGAGATGTTCATCTGCCCCCATCGCTCAAGACATGGAAACTTGAATCATTTACATGTTCTTTCATTTTTATTTTCTCAATGTGACCAAATATTCAAAACTGTTCCAGAGCACTTAATGGGAAGAGTGAAGGATGGTGATCCACCATCTTTTTTTTAAATGGGGCAGTGTGTGCTGGCTGTACAGCTTACACATCAATACATCCGGTGATTTCAAATACTCCATTCCCCCCCCCCTTCCTCTATTGGGGAAACTGACACACATTTCTAGGTTCATCTCCATCTAGGTCCATTTAAGTAAATTTACAATTTAAGCCAGTCTTCTATCGAAATTGCCCCTAGATGCTATTTGCCTGCCCAGTTTTGTCCTTCTTAAGGTTGGAAGAGCTGGTACAGTGGAGCAAGGCCAAATGTTTAATAAAAAGAGCTGTATGTGCTGCAAGAAGTCTGTCACTTGACACTTCATGGCCCTTGTATAAGCAGATGTCTTGCCAAGTGAAGGAGACAAGAAATTCAGTATGACTTAAGGCAACTGTCCATGAGGAGACCAATTACCACCTGAGCAATGAGTTCATTTCTGTCTGGAGCATTTACTTTTCATTCCTTTTGCACAAGAGACTAGCTGCCACTCTTGGCTTTCACTGTCATCATTTGAGGCAGAGGATTATATTATCCTTTTGGGTTTAAGGTTCTTCATCTTTAGGATTTAAGGTTCTCAGTTTCTTTTAAACTGAGAAGCTGGAGTTCTAGTTAGATTGTTTGACAGGCAGTTTGCTTTCAATTCTGTATGACCTTAAAAAAAAGTGTGTGTGGGGGGGTCTCATCACCGAAATTAATGGTTTCCTCAGAGTTCCACTTAGCTCACTTGGTATTGAGGGACCATAGTGAGTTGTATTTTGTTACACAGGTTTGATGTATTTTGTGAATCACAAAGTGCTGTTTATTTTAATTATGTTAGAGTTATTGAAAACAGAATTGCAAGGGCTTGTAGGTAACGCAGTTAAAAGTTCAGATGCTAAGGCATGTGTCTTGTTTAGCTATTCCAAGCAGATTAGTCCATGTAATAGAATATAGTTTATGAATAATATGGCACCAGCTTTTGTATTTCCAACTGTTTTTGTTCTGAGTAAGAGAATGACCCAGCCTGCTCAATCAAGGGTTTTTACAGGGAGAGTGAGAACTTGTAGTTCTTCCTCGTGGTCTCTGTGCCTCACACGATGAGGAATCTTCACGCATGTGCAGTAGCATTTTGGAAAGTTCCAGAGCTGAGCAGCTTGGTGGGAACCCCTCCCCCATACGGGACTGAGCATGCTCAGTCCCGCCAAGCCAATGGTGTCTCCTCAGTTTCTTTTCATCCGCCAACCTGTTAGCAGCTCGGAAGGCTTCCTCGCTGAGCAGTTTTTTTCCGTTTCTTGGTTTTCTTTGTTCTTTCAACTCGTTTTTGGTTCCTTTACAACAAAAACTGTATGAACTCTTCCCCCTTCTTATGTCGTCTTTGTTTAAGCTTTGCGTGTCTTGCGGCCGCAAGGTTTCCCTTTCAGACGCTCACCCCCAGTGCTTTTTCTGCCTCAGGGAGGGCCATAACGTTCAGACCTGTTCCATTTGTAAGGATTTTACCTCCCAGACGCTAAAGAATAGAGCTTCTTGCTTAAAATCCTACTGTTGGGAGCAAGCTCTTTGCCTCAAGGAGCAGGTGGCTTTGAATACCACCCTTTTCACCGTCCCAGTGACACCGCGTCCTTCACGAGGCCCTTCACTATCGAAGCCCTCCACAACAGCTTCCTTAGTCAGCCATGAAATCCCCAGTAACGACCGGGTCCTTGGTACCGATACCGACGTTGACCTCACCGGCCTTACCTCTGGTATTGTCAAGGTCAGAGACCTGGGCGGCGAGCCAGTCCAGAAAAGGGAGTGTAAGAGCCAGCAAAGTCCATCTGGGAGGAAACAAGCAAGCACTTTACACAAGGGAGTTCATTTACCAGAGCGTCAAGCGAAAGCTGTAGTCAGAGTTCCAAAAGCCGAGGGGTCAAGAGTCCAGAGATCAATTCAAGGTAGCAGGAACCGGGTGCTAGGAGCAAGGAACAGGCAAGAGGAGGGCTTGAAAGAAGTTTGCCACAAGCAAAGGAAAGCTTCCAGGCAGGCAGTTATATAGCCCAAGGCACAGGTGTGGCTAGTCACTGCTTCTTGAACTTAATCAAGGAAGCCTCCCTTTGCTCAACTCTCTTGAGTCTCCGCCTTGTTTGTGGGCTGATTGGCACAGGTTCCAGAGCATCTTCAGAATCGTATCCCTGTTGCCCTAAAGGAGCAGGCAGAGGAACGTCCAAGCCTGCTTGGTCCATGGCAGCAGGGGGAGCTCTTGAGCTGCAGGACTCATCTCCAGCCAGAGCCACAGGGACCAACAGCTGCTGCTCATCATCTCCACCCTGAGCCACAGGGACCAACAGCTGCTGCTCGTCATCAGCATCTCTGACAGGGGCTTCAGTTATCACAGGTATCCTCTTTACCAAGGATTCCAAAGCTTTCCAAGATGCCTCCGGTCCCGTCCTCCACCAGAGACACTCCCTCTACCTCGCAGCAGGCTCCAATTCAGCAGTCTTGCAAGGTGTGTACCTTGGCGGAGCATAAGCGAGCTTCATTGCACCACCTTTCTGTGTCTTCTAATAAGAAGAAAAAGAAGGAGAAGCGTCCCTCCCCTTCTCCTGCTGCCCGTTCATTGGCTACTCCACCATCTTCCTTGGGCCCTTTGGCTACGCCTCCTCCGACGCAGCCTGCTTTGTCTACCGTGGAGGAGGAGGACGCTCCTGTCCTTTCGCCGGTGTGGCATTCTACCGAGCTCCCTGTACTGTCCGTCCTGGTTGCTGTTGACTTAACGTCCGACTTGGACCATCAGCCTTCATCACCTCATTCATTACATCGGGCCAGCCTGGTGATGGATGCTCTGAGATTCCACTTCCTCCAGCTCTCTCTTCTGGCTGTCCTGAGATGGACCATCTGCTTGTTTTGGACGCTTCTCAGGCTACTTCCCAAGATCGGCCTCGAGTTAGTGTGGCCCGCTCTTTGGGACACGGTGAACGGGGTAGATCCCCGCATCATCGCGACTATGGCTACAGGGCGGCTCGTGAGCCTTCACTGGCGAGAGTTGATTCGCCTTTTTTGTAGGCCTCCTATATCACTCGATACAGCTGTGAGTACCTTTGGAGGGAGCAGCCCAGCTCTTACCACTCGTACTCGCTGGCCTATCATGGCCGGTACCATCCCGACGTCCGACGTTGGTCTCCGTATCGGCCTCAATGTTCGTGCTTCCCGTCACGATCTCCTCCGGGGTCTCGCTACTGACGCTCCCCTTGGTGCCGACGCTCAAGATCCCATTCTCAGTCCCGATCTGCCTACTACTGGTGTTTACCATCTCGGTCTCATTGCCGGTCCCATGACCGATCACCTCAACATTGAGGTGTCTTGCCGCCGCCTCGGGTGACAGCGACGGTGTCCCAGCCTCTGCCGGATACTCACCCTGCGTTAACTCTGCCAATGACTTTGTCAGTCCTGTTATCGACACAGTCCATTGTTGCACTGATCCTGACCGTTTTACCCATTTTGTTGGCACCGACCGCGGTACCGGTACAGATTCTGACTTCGGTAACGCCCGCTGTTCTACCAGTCTCCGCATCTGTTCCACCGGCTGTACTTCCTGCACCGGGAGCCGCTTGATCTTGTTGTTCTCGATCATTGTCTCCTTCTCCCGGTACTTATGATTCTGACGGTGATTCCTCGGACTCCATGCCTCAGTCACATACCTCCCCACCTCTAGCCTTTGGGGATCTGACTCCTGATTCAGCTCCTGAAGATGTTAAGCAGTTTTCTGACATCTTGGTCAGAATGGCCAACAGCTTAGGCCTTGACATTTCCGGTCCCGCTCCTACGGTACAGGACCCGGTATTCCACTATGACGACGCTCAGCCTCCATTGATGGCTCCAATTCTGTTTCTCCCCGTCCTGCAGGAGATATTGAAACATTCTTGGGCCCAAGCAGCTTCGCTCCAGCCGATCCCTCACCTCCTGGAGCACGTTTACCACGCTCAGAAGAAGGGTGTCGATTTCTTGTTCAATTATCCGACTCCCAATTCTATCGTCATTCTGTCTTCCCAAACAAAAGGGGGCAAAAGGGTCCACACAACTTTCTCTGATCGAGAGGGTCGTTGTTTAGATGTTTTCAGTCATCGGTTCTACTCCGCCTCTTCATTGATCGCCAGGATCTCTAACACTTAAGCCTGCCCGGTGGCCTATCAATGGAGCATTTGGGATAGATTTTTCCTCTTGCTTTCCCATCTGCCGGATGACCACAGAACTACAGTTGTTCAATTTTATAACAAGTCTGTGGATCTCTCTAATTAACAAATCTTGTCCTCCCGACATGCTGCGAAGGGTGCAGCGCGGGTGATGGTGGGTGCGATTACCTTCACTGGTTCATGTGGCTTCGGTCTGCTGGCTTAACCGAGGATAGCAGAAAAAGGATTGAGGACCTGCCCTTTGGCGGCCAAGGACTCTTCCATGCTACTACTGATGATGCTATGGACAATTGTGTGAAAGCTCTCCTGACAGCAAAAAAGATGGACCTTCACCCAACAACTCAACCTAGAAGACCATCTTCATCCCGTTCTTTGTGGAGGCGCCCCTCGTACTCCTATAGGTCGCTTTCTCCTTGTCGCACATCTCACCAATCCTTTCTGCTGGCTTCATCCTGCTGCTCCTTCAGGCGTCGCCAGCCATCATTCAAGAAGTTTTCTTTGACCACCAAGTCACGTTTTTGATTCCCTTTGCAAGTCGCCACCTCTGCCTCTCTTTCATCTGCCCAACCACCTGTCCAAAACCCCAGGACTAGCTCACCACTTCAATATCTGGCACAACATCACTTCAGACTCCTGGGTGTTAACCATCATCCATCTTGGCTACGCTATCGAGTTGTGAAATACTCCTCCTCTCGGTGTCTTCTACTCCACCCCCACCAGTCCTGCCCTTCTCGAGGAGATCGAGACCCTCCTCCTCAAAGGGGCCATAGAGCAACTGCCATCTTTGGCCAGATCCACCAGCTTCTTGTCCTGGTACTTCATGGTACCCAAATAGGACAGCACTCTCTTCTGCCTTTCCTGAGACGCTGGGACTGGCTCGCATCCATCAACCTACAAAATGCCTATTTCCACATTGCTATTTGCCTCCAGCACAGGAGGTGTCTCTGGCTTGTGGTTGACAGGATCTGTTACCAATACAAGGTCCTGCCGTTTGGTCTGTCCACCTCCTCCTGTGGTGTCTTCTTTCTGCAAGAACTGCGTTATGGCATACCCCTATCTGGATGATTGGTTACTGGTGGTGCCCTGCAAACAAAAGTTATACAAGGACATTCATCTTGCCCTCTCCCTTCTTTCTAATCTCGGCCTCAGGGTGAATCCAAGAAGTCCCACTTGGAACTGTCATGCAACCTGGATTTCATCAGGGCCACTCTGGACTCCACTTGCGCCAGGGCCTTCTTGCTGCTAAAGCACGCTTGGACTCTGAGCCAGGCCGCAGCTGCCATTCTGCGCAGTCCGTCTGTTTCTGCCCACAGGACCCAACAGCTTCTCGGCTACATGGCGGCCACGACAGCGATGACATACTTGTCTCACCTTCGAGCTCGCTCTCTGTCACAGTGGTTTCTCCGGCACTTCCACCCTCTTGTCAACGATCAACGTCGGGTTCTGTGGGTCCCTCGCCCAGTCCGGGATTCTCTCTGCTGGGGGCTGTCCCCACGCCATATCTTGTTGGGAATGGCTGTTTGCCGAGCCTTGTCCAACACAACACAACTGACGTGTTCCTCCTCAGTTGGGGAGCCCACTGCGGCGACCTCGCAGTCCAGGGCCACTGGGCCGGCCTGGAGACATGTCTCCATATTAGTGCATTGGAGCTCTTGGCAGTCCTCAAAGCTCTTCGGGCCTTTCGGAACCTGGTCGGACAGACTGTTCAGATTCTATCAGACAACACAACAGCTGCGTGCTACGTGAACTGACAAGGAGGCACTCACTCCTCCACTTTGCTTCATCTGGCTCTACGCATATGGGATTGGTGCATCCCACTGCAAATACATCCCATTGCGGTTCATTTAGCGGGACGGGACAATGTGACAGCGGACACACTGAGCAGGGACACAGTGTGCCACCACGAGTGGTCCTTCTCTGAGGCTGTTTTCCGGCGGATAGTGTCCCACTGGGGCACTCCAACCGTCGATCTCTTTGCAACCCACCAGAACAGGAAATGTCCCCGTTATTGCTTGAGAGCCAGCCTGGGCCCCGGCTCTCTCGGGGCTGCATTCCAGTTTCCTTGGAACGGGGAGTTTCTTTACATCTTTCCACCGTTTCCTCTCTTGGGCCAAGTGGTGGCCAAGATCGCAGCGGACAGGGCAGACGCCATCCTCGTCACCCCTTATTGGCCGAGACAACATTGGTTCGGTCCCCTCCAACATCTTTACTGTCCTGTGTCTCCGCTGCTGCCTCTGTGGTCACTATCACTTGTCCTTTCTCAGCTTATGCACCATCCTTTTGAACCGATGGCTACATCTGATGACCATCTCCTCACCATGAAGACGGCATTCTTGGTCACTGTCACTTCAGCCAGACTGGCAGGAGAACTGACCATGCTACGTTCCGACGAACCGTTCCTGGTGTTTCATGGGGACAAGGTAGTCCTGAGTCCGAACCTGTCTTTTCTTCCTAAAGTCATCTCTGATTTCCATCTGAACCAGGATTTGATTCTACCTACCTTTTATTCTGATCCTGCTTCGCCTCTCGAGCACTCCCTTCTCCTGCTTTACATCGTGCCCTAGCCTTTTACATGCAACGGACTTTGACCTTTCGCCAGACTCCCCACCCTTTTTGTCTGCTGTGGTGGGCACTGGAAAAGTCATGAGGTATCTACTCAGTGTTTTTCCAAATGGCTTGTCCAGACAATTCACCTTGCCTGTGAACTTGCCAGGCAACCACCACCGCCTCTGCTTCGAGCCCATTCCACTAGGGTGATTTCCTCTTCAGCAGCCCTTTTCAGGGGAGTTGACCTGCAGCAGCTTTGTCGTGTGGCTATGTGGTCGTGGCCTTCTGCCTTCGTCCGCCACTATCACCTTGACTGCAGGGCCCAGCATTTTTGGCCTCTCTCAGACTGTTTTAGGACCAGGCAAGACTGTCTTTTAAACAGAGGGTCACCTGGAAGTCAGCTTCTGGTTTACTTCTTTCATGACCTATAACGGTGATGGGGGGGGGTCAAAAACATGGTGGAATAGCCAGATGGCATTATTGTGGTCAGTTTTTACTTTGGGGGGGGGTGTTATTGGGAGGGCCTGTTATTGTGTGCCTTTTGTGATTTATGGTGACCCTAAGGCAAATCTGTCATGGGATTTTCTTGGCACGATTTGTTCAGAGCCTTCCTGTGGGTCTGAGAAAATGTGACTTGCCCATGATCATTCAGTGGATTTTCATGGCCCAGTGGCAGTTTGAAATGTGATCTCCCAGAGCCCACGTCTCTCACTTCAAGCCACTACACCACACTGAGGGGTGGGGGCTGGCAGGGTCCCCCAAATGGCCTTGTTGGGGTACACTTTCCACATCCCTCTTTAAATGGGTATCTCCCTAGCAAACAGACTGCAAAGTGGCTTTTTAAAAAAAAAAATTAGCTTACAGATAACCTGTCAGACTAATGATTTCACTATATCCTCCTATATTAATAGGTAGTTATTGAAAATCTGGAGCTTCAAGAAGAAACCAAAGAAGAGTCTGATGAGGAAGAAGAAGATGATGAAGAGTCTGGTCGACTCCGTTTTAAAACTGAACGAAAAGAAGGAACTATCATTAGGCTTTCAGATGTAACAAGAGAACGAAGAAACATTCCAGAAACTTTAGGTAAGATTTTTGGAAGTGACTAAGACACTAGTGTTTTTCATTAAACATGTTTGCACATTTTAAAGCAATTTAGTATTGCTCAGAATTGAGAACATGGATGAAAACAGTACTGTGCCAGATTATTTGCTCTTTACCAGGCTTTTCAGAGCACCTAACCTAATATATCCCCTGTCCTCTTCATTAGTGTGCTGGATTGGGCCATTTCAGTCAGAATGCTGAATAATAGATGAGTAACTAATTTATACATAAACAAATTTCTATGTGTCTCAGGTTTGCGCACACACACAACCCAAGTGTTGTTATGAGGCAGGGTATGGATTACAAGTGGCGTGGTGATGGTTCTGGTTTTAAATTAAGCACAGTTCCTTCTTTTAGTCATATTTGGAGACAGTGTAATTGATCCTGGATTGTTTGACACATAGCTTAAATCAACCAGAATTTACCTTGCTTATACTTAATAGAGGACTCTGTTGGGTTTTAAAAGTTTTAAAAAAGAAGCAAAAGTTTTCACTTTTGTGGTCATGCCAGGAGAGGGATGTGGAGCATGTGGCCATAGGCTTATTCATGTAGCTTATTCATGTGATGTTAAACAATAAAATTGCAATATGTCCAAAAGGGCCATCTATATGTGCGTGTAATCATGAAATTCAAACGTGGATGCTAGTTGAAAATGCATATTAGCTGTCTTAAGATTGCTCACATTTGTTTGTTTGTTTATTTATTTGGTGTTTTTTTAAAAATCTTTTTTATGTTTAGGAGAAGGTTGTGAACTGGTAAAAGTTTGACGGTAACTGCAGTAATCTGGAGGTTGTTTTAAAAAATCAGTTCCCTTCAAAACTGTCTTTGGTATGATACTCTGGTGTATTTCCACATTCAGATGGTACTTTATGTTGATTAATTGTTCAGTTATGCTTGATCTGTTGTTAGTCTTATTGTGTTGTCTTTAGGTTAACATTAAATGCTGTAGTATCTTATTGTTAGTGATGGTCTGTTCTATGTTGATATGTTTTATCTGGTAAGCTGCTTCTGATACAGAGCGGGAAGACCTGAATGTTTTTTTTTTAATTGGTAGCCCAAAGCAGCAGAATGCTATCAAGGAAACACTGTGGTTTGCTTAGTAGCAATTGGTGATTGATTCCTTGTAATGTTGCCATTACAGCTGAGATCTTTATTTGATTCAGGATGGATAAGGTGTTGAAAAGGAAAAAAATATATGTGGGAAATTTCATGTCTGGATTATAAATCATGGGTCTTGTGGCAATTTTGCATAAGTGAAAGAATACTTACATCTAGATGTCATTCCTGTTTTGGGAACAAGCATGTTAGCTTTTAGTTTGGCACAGTCTTGTTTGCTCAGCATGGGAATAGGTCATCCTCCTCTCCTTTTCTGAAGGATAGGCTTATTAAAGATGGTACCTGAAAGAAATTTCAGATTCATGTTGTCATCATAGTAAGGTAGAATCAGTAGGATTACTAATGAATTATTTATAGTCCCAGTATGTCATCTTGATCCAAGTACATGCAAACAAGTCTCCTATTGAAATGTTCTCATCTTCAAGATCAATATGAAGACGTGACGTAGTTCGCAAACAGAAATTTGCTGGTGTGAGCTCTGTATCCTGGGGTGCAACAACGTCAGGGATGTATTTCCTTTCTCATATTACAGATATTGTAGGTAGACCTTGAAGAGGCACCTTGGTGACTGAAGTCTCATTTAAAAAAATGTATTTGTTTCCAAATCCAGAGTGACTTGAGGATCTGCCAATAGTGAGTGTCTGGAAAGAGCCCTCTCCTCTGTCATCTTTTGCCATGGCCACCTGATTTGCTGCCGTTCTGCTCTGTCAGTGTGATCAGGCAGGAATAATAATTCTCTCTCATTTCCTCTGAAAACAAGGTATATACGTTGTTTTAATGTGGAATTGCATTCCTTGTTGTCAAAGGAAGATGTGGGGTTTTTTTTTTTGCTACCACTTCACGCAGCAGCAGCAAAACAGCATTGGGGGAGGGCGTTGTTGCTCCCTTTCCCACAAGTTGCCCGCATGCTATTCACATGTGGAATTTTAACATACACACACACACGTAATTATTATGTCAGAGTTGACCTGCGGTTTTTATTTGTAAGCAAGCATGTACTTATTAGATGATGGGGCATGCCTGTTTCTCACTTTCATTAAATTTTAGTGGCTTCTTCAAATCCAGAGTCTGAGAGGCTCAGCTGACTGAGGGTGCATAAACTTTGTCTCAGTTTAGACAAATCTACAGGTACGGAGGGAGCTGCTGGGTTAGATGACTGTGGAAATGCCTATCCTGGAAGGACTTCAGATTAAGGTATATGTTTAGGATATTCTTGGGCCCAACTTGGATTATTCAGTACAGTCCTCCCTCCGCATTTGTGAATCTGATTATTCGTGAGGCACGTGCATGCATTCCCTCCTGGTTCAGGCATATGCAAGGGAATGGGAAGCGGGAGTATGGGGAGGGAACGCACCTTTGTGTGTTCCCTCCTCATGTTTGGGCAAGTGACAGGAGGAGGGAAGAGCACATGGGGAGAAGGTACCCTTGTGTGTTCCCTCCCCAGGCTCAAGCAAATGACAAGGGAATGGGAGGAGACAGCATAGGAAAGGAAGGCATGCTTGCTCACTCACTTGGGAGGGTGGGGGGGAACATATTCATGTTTTTTCCACTTTTGTGTGGGTTCTCGAACCTTTGTGAAAGTGGAGGGCCGCTCCAGTTGCCATGGCCTGGCGTGCCTTTCTGGTTGGTTTCCCAAGTATAAGGCCTACTGGAAGTTACAGACCTAACCCTTTTCATTCATGCCTTGGTGACTTCCTGATGAGTTCTGAACCATCTTTAGGAGCAGCCCCACATACAGTATGGTCCAGAATTTTGCTTGCTATAGAATATTACAGCTTTACTCATAATGGCATTAGATACCACTCTTTTCAGGCCCAGTCCTACATACTGATTGGGAGTACCTAAGTGCCTAAACAGTCTTAAATTAATTTGAGGAATGTCATTTTATGTGATTATACTGCAGCCTAGTCAGTAGCACTGGCATCTGCCAATTAAGCATTATTCTGGATCCTGACTCAATTACATGGTAGTTTAACAGGTACTAGGAACAGGACCACCTTTTTGGTAGTAGCCTTGAAGCTTGGGGATGATCTTTTCTGAGAGGGCTGTTTCTTTTTCTGTTCAAATGACATTTCAGAGGCAGGGGAATTTTTTCACCATCACTGGGTCTGTGGATGCCAGGCCTGTATGTGTAAGTTTTTGCCGTCTGTCTGTCTTATCAGTCTTATCTTAATATATGTTTCTACAGGAAGTTTTTAAAAAATTGCAATCAGAATTAGAAATGGCTGCATGTTTTTGCATTACTTATTGTGTAATGGTATTTAATTGCACAAATACCCCCATACTGTAGAAGATTATAGTATAAAAGTATTGTAACAATAAACATTTGTTGATAGCAGATTGCAGAGAAATTTAAATAATATATTTTATATAAGTCCTGTGGTTAGTTTTGTGGTTAGGCTTATGCCTAAGTTTCTCTGTGATAAGCCATTGTCAGCTGGAGCCCTTAAGAGATCTGAAATAATTGATGCCTATTAGGAATTGACCTAATAGAAGCAAAAAATGTAGTAGAACTGGCATAATAAATATTACTTTCCTTCAGGACTGATTGCACTTAATAGGAATTATGGGTATAAAAATGGAACTTGGTTGTATAGCTACATTTCTTTACTTTAAAATCTGGACGTAAGTTGAGAAAACACTTAAAGAGAAATTAATATTTCAGTTGGAATTACAAACGTAATTTCCATTCTGTCACTTTTTGGTGACCTTTTGTGACAGCTTGTCTCTATTGGAGAGAAGCATTCTTACTTGCTGATTAAAGATGTCGTTTGAAACCATTTTATTACCAAGGGTAGCAAAATTAATCTTGACACTTGGAGGCTCTAGAAAAATAATTGCTGATTCACTGCATTAGCTCTGTGTGAAAGAATTCTGAAGTCAAGATTGGGTGAAAATATGTTAAGCATTTTTCTTTGTGAATGGAGCAGGGACATCTCCTAAATGCTGCTTTTATAAATAAAAAGGGAAATCTCCTTACATGGAAAAGTTTGAGGGCAGATGAATAGTAGATAGTGGGTACAAAATGCACTGTGTGGCAACAGGGTTCCAAGGAAGCTTATGTAGCAGGGGAAGGACGATTACCTTTCTTCCGCCTCGAACCCTCTGTCGGTGGCTCCTTCCATCTCATGGAATACTGCTATGCAGGGTTAACTGACTTTCGCTGGAATTTTGAGGACTGGGAAATAGGCAGGTGGAAGAGCACCTTTGGACTCCAACTGGATTTTCCTTCGTTTTTGTGGTGATAAATATATTTCTTAGCAGGTCCACTGTTTATCAGGAGTATAGACTTTATAACAGGCACAGACCTTTCCTCCTTTCTGAAAAGAGAATGTTGGGTTCTGAAAATGGAAGAATATTTAGGATTAAAACTCTTCTCATCTGAGAGAAGATCACACAGTGACGTTGCCAGGGTCGAGGAGCTATGAGCAAAGGGCTGTTTGGGTTGGGCATTCTTCTTGCTGCCACCCCCCTCCCATCTTCCCTCTGCTTCTTTTCTTCTCTCTGCCTTTCTCACCTCACAGGGTTGTGTTCCTGCTGTCCTCTTTTCTCTCCCTATCGTGGTTTTATGCCCTCTGAAATTGAGGCAGCACAGCAGCAGTTTTCCTTTTTAACTATTTAAGGGGTCAGTTCCACTGCCGAGCTACTAGAATCATATCCAAAGTATTTGTTTAAAAATTTAAAAAAAAGGAAGAAAGGATAAATGTACTGCTGGAAAGAAGTGGGAGGGAAGGAGCAGTGTGAGAGAAGGTAGAGTACTGCCAAAGGGAGGAAAATAATGGGGGCGTGAGTAGGGAAGTTTTGAAAGTCAAAGACTGAAAGAGCTACAGGGCCTGAACTGCCATCTCATGATTTGGCCGTAGTAGCACCTCTCAGACCGCCTTTTCCCATACATGCTCCTCTCCAGCTAAGATCTTTATCAGATACTCTGCCTTACACCTTACACTGCTCATACCATATGCCAGGAAGTAAAGTTGACTTCTGCATAAATTGGGGCTTTTTCAGTAGAAACCCCAGGTCTGTGGGATAGTCTCCCAGAAGTTTGCTGGAGAAAGTATCTGAAGGTATTTACAGCAGTGTTGTCATGATAAGCTGCTTACAGATGCTGTATTGGTTATATGTGTACCTTTTGTTGTGAGCAGTTGTGAGTACAAACACAGGAATTTTGTATCAAGTTTCTCCTGCACTTCAAACTAGACATAAAATTTCTGTGTTTGTACTTTAGATGTTATAATACATTTTTCAGATACATGGGATACCCTTGGGGAAACTGGTACATTTCAGTCAAAAACTAATTGTGGATAACACAAGAAGTAATAAAAAAGAATTGTGGGTGGGAAGCAGGTCGAGTGCTTTCCAAAAATCCTCTTCTAGACCTCTCCCAACCTTGTTGGCAAAAAGGAAGTGAGAGTTATATCCCACAGAGCTTTAAGACAGGGTTGGTCAACTGTGCCAGGGGCCAGTTTTTTGTCTCTGCACTGCCCCAGTAGGCTACACCAGAGTCTTATCTGGTGACTTGGAAATGACATCACATCACTTCTGGTTTGATGAGGGGTAAGAGCTACCTCAGGGCCTAAATACTCTAAAAACATCAGATACTGCTTGATCTTTGAAGCTAACCAGTGCTTAAATGAGAGACTGCCAGTGAATGCCAGGTGCTCTAGGGCTATATTTTCAGAGGAAGAAACTGGAAAAATCACCTCTGAGTGTTCCTTTCCCAACAAGCAGTGAGGTTGACATAAGCTGACATGCACACACAGAAGCTGCCTCAGTCACAGGGAAAGTGGCTTTCCATGTCTTACAGCGAAGGGTGTCCACCCAGGGGTCACTCCTCCTCTGCTTTTCTCATATGTCCCTGCGGTCTGTCTCCCCAGACACTTCTCCCATCTGTGCCCCCTTTGACAAGGCTGGAAAATGCAAAAGACAACAGTAATAGAACCGCCTAACGAGGTTGTCAGTTTGTTAATAAAAATAGTTTTGGACAGCACAGTAGTAAATACCAGATTTTCCCAGTTCTACTGCATAAAGAAAAAGCTTTCATGAAGCAATTAGTTTTTCAGACATGATGACAAGCCTCTTTCCTTCAAAATGTGAAGGGAAGAAGCTTTCACATTAAAAAAAATGGTAGTGACTGCATGATGGAATTTTTCTTATTTAGATACAGTTTGTGTATGTAGGGGTGGAGAGAAGCAGCAAGTTGAGAATTTGATGACTGGTATTATCCAGGCCATGTTGTGGTGGTGCTGTGCTTTCAAGTTGTTTCTGACTTACAGCAATCCTAAGGTGAACCTCTCATGGGGTTTTGGGGGACTGAGAGTGTGTGACACATCCAAGGTCACCCAATGGATTGTCATGGCTGAGCGGGGAATCGAACTCTGGTCTCTAGGATTGTAGTCCAGCGCTCAAACCACTACAACATGCTTGCATTAATATATTTCTGTTGCCTGGATAAAAACCTGAAAAAATTAAACTAAAATTCGTACTGTAGTTCTGGTTATGCTGCCTGCATAGCTAAGTCACTACTGTATGTATAGAAGAAAAGTATGCTTGAACTGAATTGAATTTTTGTCCCGTGGTAGTAAAATTGGGATGGTTATTGTGGTAAAAAAAATAGTGCTAAATATATCCTAGCCATATAATTGCACTATGACCGAGGCTTGATTTGTACTTGCCCATTCTTTGCTTGTTGACAGTTTAATCTTTTTCCTGCATTCTGCCATAGAACTAAAGAGCGTGCTTCTTTGTAAAGATGCTGGACATTTGATCTTATTGAAACTAGCCGTTGGGATGCTGAAAAGTATTTCTTTGAGCCTGATAAAATCAGGTTTCCTGAAATCCAGAGTTTGTGTTTGACTATACTTTTCTTTGGCCTGTCCCACCATCATGAATTCTAGCATTACATGGCGCTTTCCACTATCAACTCCTTTGATTCCAGTGACCAACTCCTTCTTGTTGGTTAGGATCAAGTCTAGAATTGCTCAGCTTCTTCTTTCCTCCACCTTTTGAAAGAGGAAGTTATCTACAAGGCACATCACAAATTTGTTGGAAAGCCTGTGCTTAGCAGAGCTAGTCTCCCAGCAGATATCAGGGTAATTGAAGTTTTCTATAACTATCAGTTTCTGAGATTTGTTTCAGAAAAGTATCATCCACCATCTTGTCTTGCCTTGGTGGCCTGTAGTAAACTCTCACCACAGTGTTGTTTTTATTTATTCTTTCGTTTATTTTTACCTGAATTCTCTCTGCTTTTATATTCCAAACATGGGAGTTATCTCAGTAAGTCTCTATTTTACCTAGAAAATCATATTTACCTTTCTGCACCAGGACTTTAAGCTCATCTTGTTCATTTCCCAAACTGTGCATTGGTGTATAGACATCTAAAACATTGCTTGTTGTTATCTTGTATTCTTCTGTGAATTTTTACTATGACACCCACTCTCCTTCAGCTTCTCCTCCAGAATCCACATCCTTGTATTTAGAGCTTGTTTTTGGACAGATGCTTAAGCTATCATCTCCAGTCCCGCAAGGATTTAGTTTAAAGCCCTCTTCATTAGATTTGCCATGCTTTGCCAAAGACATTCTTCTTTCAGGAGAGCCACCAATTTGCAGTTGCTGCAAGTGTATTCAGGGACGTTTGCTAGCAAGAAGACAAATATTGCATGCACATTGCAGCAGACAACAGATCCCAGTAGTTATTTTCCCAATAGTTATGTTTTTCACACTTTTCAGGCAGTACTAATTTTTATTGATACTGCAGGGTGCACACCTCTGGCCCTCAGAGACTGAGCTCTAAAGACGGAGGCAGCAGTTATATAGAACTAGTGGCTGCTATCTGTGCCCCTAAGCGAATCAGTGCATCAGCAGAAGCCCCCACCCTTTTAGACCATGTATTCGGGGAGAGCACTTGGCTAAAAACAGACAAAAGCTCCCACATAAGCCTACAAACAAATATGCACACAGTCAAATAGTCAGGGGTGACCCCCAAAACACATCTTATGCTGTGCTCTTCTGAGAGACTCAAAACTTGAAGGCATACAAGAACAACAACTTGCGTGTGTTCTAAAGTCTTAATTTAGTAATAAACGTGGTGAGAAAATCAGTTTTTAACAATTCATTTGCTGAATAGTGTTTGAAAAGATAACATTTTTTTTCTTGCTATTTTTCTCACAAACTAAAATCAACACAATGGAATTGCTATATTAAATGGATCATATTACTGTAGGTAGTCTATTATTAGAAGGGGAGTTTGGATGTAATTCTGTTATGGCTACAATGTCAGTTCTTTAGCCTCTAATCTTTCAAGTGGATGCTTAAATGTACCTGTTTCTTCATCTAACAGAACTTTCTGCTGAAGCCAAAGCAGCGTTACATGAATTTGAAGAGCGGGAAAGACAAATGAAGCAGGGACGTTATGGCTCAAGAAGAGGAGGAAGACGAGGAGGGCCTTTAATGTGTCGTGGAATGGGAGAACAAAGGAGAGACAACAATGAAAGGGGGAGAATAAAGGATCACAGGCCTGCGCTGCTGGCGACCCAGACCGCTGTTACGGTATCCTCAGTACAATGATGATTATGGTGATGGGTTGGCAAATTGTAGTATTTAAATGAAGTTGTGGAAAAAAAATACTTTCAGCTTCTTTCCAAGATTACGCTGAACAAAGTTGTTGAATTGAAACAATTTTTTTTACTACCCCACTTTATACATGCACATATAAGTCAAGCCATTTTGTTTTTCTTTTTGATGGGAATGTCACTTAGTGTATTCACTTTGAGGAGGCTGTGCACTTATTTTAAGCCTGAGAGATCTGGACCATACTCTGGAAAGATGCTACAGGTATAACCAACAGTCCACTCCTGCAGTTTCCCAAGAAGCTTGATGTGTAGCACAAAAGCTGTTGTCATCTTTTCATTCTGGGAAGAATGCGTTTGAGATGGTAGCGTTTATAAGATAAGGAAATTACTGGACAGGTGTTTTAGGCTGTTTGGTTCTCATATGAGACTATAAAGTGATCTGCTTGGTCTCTGAACCTACATTTCTTTATGAAAGTAAGGAACTCTCTAGAGTCAGACCTGTGCATCCATCTGTTGTAGCATCCTGATTCTAGTGGTGGGCAGTTTGAAGAAAATGCATCTTCTCTGGTTTGCCCACACCACAAGCCTCCAACTGGAGTTTGATCCAGACTTAGGTGTATGCAACTGGACTCATGGAACCACATTTCTAACTTCCCTCCATCTCACAGTAGCCCTTCGAGCCTTTGGAAAATACAGTCCAGAAGGCCAGAGGACACTGTTGAATGGAGTGACTAGCTGGAGGAGGGAGAAACAGGACCCGGCTAAATGTGAGCTCTGGATAGTGGTGGGAGGAATGGAAGTATCTCCTCAAATTGGGTTAAGGAACATTTTAAGAGCGGAGCCCTTTAGGTAGAACAAAATTAGGAGACTGTTTGTAACCTAACAAAGTTTTAGGAGAGCAATGAATTCCAGTGGTGGGACCAGAACTACCAGCATCTCTTAACTGCTAGTAACTGAACTTTTAGAATGGGAAAAAGACAATGCAAAATCTGGGAAACAGAGTGTGATGATTGGGGAACCTCAGATTTGTCCCCATGGTCTGAGGCTTCCTCTTTCTGCAATAGAGGAGTGTAAACCTGGCATTTGGCGACATAGTACCTCTTGACATGGAGGTTTTATTTTGTTACAGTGGCTGTTAAGCTCGAATGGCATCCATCCTACATCAGTTTATTTAATCCCATATTCTCATGAAGTGCCTCCTGTGAACTTTGGGTGGTTTTTTCCCCCCAGTTTGTAAGGCAATGGAATTTCAAGAAAATACGATTTTCTGTGTTTCCCTTTCAGACGCATTCAGACAGGATATTTCGTCATCAGCAACCCATTAGGAATCTCTTCCAGCAGCAGCAGCAACCGCAGCAGCAGCAGCACCAACAGCAACAACAGTTACAGGGTCTGCTACCCATTCCCCCTCAGCATCACACACCACCCCCTCCCCCTCAAGGGATTCATATGCCACCCCAGCTAGAAACACCAAGAATACTGATGACTCCTCCTCCAGTGACATCCCAGCAGCCAAAAAACATACACATAAACCCACACTTCAAAGGGACTGTAGTAACGCCTGTACAAGGTGAGATTTTATTAGACCGTCTAGGTATGGCTCTTACCCTTAACACAGGCAACACTACCAATGTAGTGGGAAAAGGCCATAGCTTAGACAGAACCCATTGTTGGGACACAGAAGGTCTCAGGTTCTGTCAGTGACACTGCCAGTTAACAATAGGCAGAAACCCATCTGAAGCCTTGGAGAGATGCTCTTAGTGTAGACAGTGCCGAGCTCCATGGATCAGCAATCTGATTCTGCATAGAGCAGCTTCCTGTATTACTTTATACAGGGACATATCTACTTGGGGCACTTTTGTGAATCCTTAGAGCTGTAGTTGAGAAGTTACTGTTCTGCATGTACTGTTCTTATCTGACTTAATTTCTGCAGACAGCCATGCATTTGTATGTGAAAAGGGAGCAAGTGTTGCTGAAGGAAAAATATATATTTTGATTGGATACATGCTGCTCTGAGCTGTGCTGCCAGTGTAGTTTTGGCATAGAAATTTCTTTTAAGTCAAAGCAATTTTGTAATTAAGATGAGCATCAGCAGGAGCAGAGTATCCACTGGACAGTGACTTTAAAAAGGCTAATTCTGAACAAGTTCTGTCCCATAGATATACTGTCATCAGTTTCTGCATGCTTCCCTTTTTCCTTTCAATCCGGCTTGTAAAAATCATTCAGACTGTTTGAACGCTTGATACTTGAAAATGTAAAAAAGCTTGCAAAATAAGAAAATGTAAGGCAGTTAACTTTACAGTGCAATCCTAAACATATTTTCTTAGAAGAAAGTACAACTGAAGTCAGTTGGGCTTATTGCACAGTGACACATTTTGGGATTGTTGCTGAAATGACATAATTGAATTATCTTTGGTGCTGCATCCTTGGATCTTTGGAAATTTGTGGCATGTCTCTGATGCAGTTTTGTTAAAATTTGGGCTTGAGTGCAGTCATTGAGTAGTACCTGCCTTATAACTGGCATGATAGGATTTGTTGAGAAAAGATGCCTAGGAATGGGTAGTTTAACTGCTTATAGATAATTCTACAAAATGGAGACATTTTGTAGGTGATGCTGGAAGTACCATAATTGTCCTGTTGCGTGGTGTTAACAATTTTTGCCTGCCTGCAGTGACTTGGGGGAATGAGGAGACAGCTACCAATGAATGTGACTGTATGTAAAAATGGTCTGGAGTCTTAGCTAAATCAAATTGATTTAAAAGGTGTGTTCCTTATTTTTAGTGCCCTTGCTGCCAGTTCCAGCCCAGCCAAGACCTGCTGTAGGACCCCAGAGATTTCCTGTGAGTAGCAGCTGTTTCTTCTTCTCTGATATGGATAAGCATACATTTGCAAAGAAATATTAATATGGCAAATAAAAGCTGTGCCAGTGAAATATAATTTTAAGGATTTGTAAATATTGACAATGATCTGTGAGTTAGAAAATTGTTTGTTAAAAGCTTAGGGTCAATGAATTTTTGAGAGCAGAATTAATTTTGCTTAATTGTAAAATTGTTGAACTAGTCTTTCCAATAGGGAGTTTAAAAAAAATGCTTGGCGTGGGTTTTTGTAAGACACACCTTTGTCCATTATAGTCCTTTCAATACAAATAGAAGGATTGCTTATTTAATAAAAAGGGCATACTAAATGCACCATGTTTGAAAGTCAAATGAAAAATTTCTTGTGTAAATGTAAAGATCAATTCTTGTTTTGTGGTGGTTTTAAGTATTAATATCAGAAGTTGATTTGACATTGGCTGACCCCTCCCCCTTTCTTATCTTTTGGTTTCTAAAACACACTAGCCACCTCTTTCTCTTAGCTAATTCAACACCCTTGATTGATTTACTTCTCTGAATGACATTGAATACACACACATCTCTTGCCATTCACATTTTTGTAATATGTAAATTTTGCAAAATTAGTTTTTTCAGCCTTCTGTTATTTTAGTTACAATTTCTTCGTGTTGAGTATCAGAGCATATAAAGAGTGTTGCTGCCTTTGTTTGCTATAATAATATGATCATATTTCCAGCATCCTTTCTGTGATCTTAGAATAATGAGAAATTAACCATAAACAATATGGGAATGTATGTTTAAAATATATGTTTAAATATATACAAAGCCTTTGTCTACCTTGCAGTAGATTTACACAAAAATTAGTGAAGAATTTTTAAAATGCACTTCTTAAATACGGGAGATTTCCATCGTTCTGTAAGCAAAAAGATTGTTTTTCCAAAAAGATTATTTTATAATCATTTGTCATTCCAGTTCTTTGTGTGAGGGATTACTAATAATAATTGTTATTAGAAATGTGTGAATCCTGTGAGCAATTCAGTAGCTTTGCAAAGCTCTTCATTTTATTTTATGTAATGGGAATGTTGAAGGATGACACAATTTTAGTTTTTTAGGGTTTTTTTTTTAGTTTTTTCATGGGAGGAATCTTTGGGGTAAAGAACATTGTAGTAACATGTTTGTCATGCTTCTTTCTTGAGAACACTCAAGGTTTAGACCTGTTTAATATCCTGCAAATCAGCAAAACTTGGAGGCTTATTAAAATAACCAATTATATGTACAGTGGGTACTAGATATCCGCTAAGGTTTGGTTCTAGGACCCTCTATGGATACCAAAATTTGTGGATGCTCAAGTCCCATTATATATGATGATGTAGTAAAATAGCATCCCTATTATAAAATAGAAAAATCAAAGTTGGGTTTTTGGATTTTGGGGGGGGAGTATTTTCCAGCTGTAATTGGTTGTAGGTTGGTTGTAGGTACAGAATCCACAGATATGGAGGGCCAACTGTACCGTCTTTATTGGATTCACTGAATACTGAATACTGCGTGTATAATGAAGCATTCTAAAAACCAAAAGTTGCCAGCTCGGATTCTGAGATGTTACCTCGTTTTCTAGATATTATTTCAGGATCAGGATTGCAAGTTGAATTCATCTAAATGCAGAACACATGAGTCTTCTTGGTGTGGTGTTATCAGATGGAGTTGCTCTGAAGAATGAATACATTTTTTGAAGGATTCTCTTAAATGTTAGATTGGTAGTGTGCTGCATCTTTGTTTTCCTAGACTGCCTGTGACACTCTGAAACAATGAAGCTGGGTAAAGGAAACTTTTTTAGAAGTTAAAAAAAAAACAATGGAGCAGAATGAGTTTCTCACCCTAGTTTGATTCCTGTTTGGTAGTGTACTACTGGCCAATGTGGTGTAGCAGTTTGGAGAACCAGTATGGTGTAGTAGTTTGAGTGGCGGACAACAACCCTGGGGGCCAGGGTTTGATTCCTTTCTCAGCATGGGAACCCAGTGAA
Source organism: Cyclura pinguis (assembly GCA_030412105.1). Taxonomy (NCBI): domain Eukaryota; kingdom Metazoa; phylum Chordata; class Lepidosauria; order Squamata; family Iguanidae; genus Cyclura; species Cyclura pinguis. The sequence continues at coordinate 127,554,912 of CM059604.1, read as the reverse complement.
TGACTTGAAGATGCATCACACACTTTCAGCCCCAGAAAATCCCATGATAGGTTCACCTTAGGATCACCTGAAGTCAGAAGGCACACAACAACAAGTGCAGTACTGGCCTAAATAGGTTAAAGAGTTTGGTTCCTCAAGCAATAATACACGGTGTGTGTGCATGCACCTTCAAGTCACCTGTCAACCTATGGCAATTCCGTGAATTCCATAGGGTTTTCTTAGGGAAGAAATACTCAGAGGTGGTTTTGCCAATTCCTTCCTCTGAAATATAGTGTTCATATAGCCTATAGCAGTTTGCTCTTCTTACCATGTACTTTTTCCAGGAGAGAAGCAGATTCTGTATGAAATCTGAGCTGGGGAAAAGTAGTAAAAAGGCCTTGTCGTTCATTTAGTCAATCATCAGTAGATACATTTGTAACAGAGAACACCGTAGATGTTTGAAAATGAGCAGTGGTGAGGCTTCAGGCTCACATGAGTCTCTCCTCCTTGAATCATAGTTAAGACATCCTGGTTTGCTGAAAATTTTGCTGGACCAAACCGTAGTACCCTGAATTTGTACCTGATGCAGAACAGTATTTTTTCTTCTAAGCTTTCATTTTTTTTCCCACTCGCAGGTGGAAATGTGCAGCCCTAGGCTTAGAAATCGTTGATCAAAATTGTGTTAGAAGCCAAACTTTGTTGTGTTAGAAGCCAAACTTTATTGTGTTAGAAGCCAAACTTAGGAAACTGAAGTTCATTCTAGTTAACAAATAGACAAATGTGCTTTTTCAAATGTCTAGAGGCCATTTTAAACACGCTTACCTCAGAACTCTGGCTTGCTGTGGATGCGTACTATGGTAGTACAGACTACTGGGCTTGCTTCATGGTGTATCATGTCATTTGAACCAGAGTGCAACAGCCTTCTGACTTATTTCTCTCCCAGCAACCCAGCGCTGAATCTGTAGTTTGTTCTAGTTTTGTTTGTGGGGTTGTCTTTATTTTTTCAAGAGAGAAGCAAGCAAGAGCAGTAGCTCCATCTAAGCCATACGTGCTCTTTGTCCTGTTCGTGGTGTAAAAAAAGTTGCACTTAGTCCTGGTTCCCAGTGAACTTACTGAATACCCATTTCCAGTACTCATGCTTTATGCTTTCAGGCATGCACCTAAAAGAATAATGCGTGGATAGGTCCTTGTAGCTAGTGAAAGTAACTTTTAAAAGTGCCTTGCGGCTGCTCTTCAAAATAAGTGATGAGTGTTAGTTTTTTACACCCTCGTAATACTACTTGTGTGGGCGTCAGACATCTGATAGGAATAATAACCCCCGACCATATCTTCTGCACTGCTTCCAGGTGATTCTGCTTTTACGATGGCAGTGCTGTTAGAACAGCAACAGTAAATGAAATTTTCACTCTATTACTGTGCAGCAGTGGTGGCAAAACCCATGTACTCTGGAAAGCATTTTGTTTTCTTTCTAACATGATACAAGGTATCAGGTGGCCATGATTGACATTTCTTGGATAGAGCTTTATACAGCATTTCATGCAAATCATGTCTGAATGAGACTGCTGAATCAAATTACATTTCTCTCCTATTACAGCTCCTGCAGATGTGCAACTGAGCTTCTTTAGCCCCTGTCGGCAAGATTTTCCTTACGAGGGCTTGCCGTTTTCCCAACTTGTCTACCTGGTTTTACAATTACAGCACTTACAACAGTGATGGAGTGATGAGTGCTTTCTCTTATCAGATCTATAACTGATCACAAGCAGATGTAGCACAGGCTTAGCGCCCCACCCTATACGATGTCAAACATTGTCAGGCCGGCAGAAGGGAGAATGCAATTTAAAATGTAGGTGACATAATAACAAACATCCTCCATTTGCTAGTAGGCTTCTGATTAATCACTATTACCATACATTATCATACCATCAAATTTAATCATATCAGTGAATTCCCATCTGCAGGAGGAGCAGCAGAAGCTGAACGTGATGATAACAGCTATTAAACAAGAGAGAGGGGAGAAAGATATCTAAAATGAAACAACGCTGTTCCTTGTGCTTTCTCCACAGTACATTCATCTCACAAATGATCAAATTTGAGGTGAAATTTTGAGCGGCTTAAGTATAACCATTTTTAAAAATACACAAATCTCAAGACATCAAAATACACAATTAAGCACTCTGTTCTGGAGATTCTGATCCACAGAAGCATTAAATCAAAGGTGATATTACTTTTGTACTTCAGTCCTCAGGGCGCCTATAGAGCAGAAGTTTTGTGGTAGAAGGAACTGTATCAGGCAGTGATTGGATGATCAAGAGACATTGATAACCTTTTCTAGGGGCTCCTTGCTTTCCACATAGAGGAATGAGAGCGTTAGTTCATGTTTGTCAGTGTTTTTAGGATCGGTGAACACAGGCATGTATGAGTTGGTGATAAAAGGAGACACTGGGTTAGGTTTGACTGTGGTTAAAATGCAAAGAGAAATGCGTAACAACCTATGTTTTTAAGGGAGGAGTAAGCAGGCTAGAAAGCTAGTGTAGTATAGTTTGAATGTGGGAGTAGGATGCTGGGACACCAGAGTTTGAGTCCTCACTTGGCCATGGAAACTCACTGGGTGACCTTGGGCAGGTCACTCTCTCTCAGCCTCAGAGAAAAGCAAGGGAAGACCGCCTCTCAAAAAATTCAGCCAAGAAAACCCTGTGGTAGGTTCGTCTTAGGGTCACCATAAGTGGGACATGTCTTGAAGGCACACAAGAACGAGAAGCACAGCAACTGCATGCTGCACCTAAAGCTCTTCTGTGGCTTTTCCAGAATCATGCCACCAAATTTGGTTGGTAATGAACACATGTTTGCAATGAGAATTTCTTGTTCGTTTAAAACAACTTTCATGGTTAGTTGCCAAAGGTCAGAATTAGGTCTGGGGCTGCAGCCCATGGTGAGTTTCAGGGGAGGGGAGTGTGCCCTGGACCAAAGCTTGGACACAACTAGTTACAAATAACTCGTTGGTTGTAGTTAATTCCTTTAAACTGTGGCATAACTAAATAACATTCTAACTTGGTCAGGAATACCTTCTCTCTTTTTGTACTGTAAGGGTATTTGTTTGTTTACTATTATTTTTATGGGGGGGGTTGGCTTCACTAAACGGTAGAGGAAAAAATATCACACAGTGAGTTGGCTTGTGCTCTTTTGTGAGTGTAGAGGTGACAGTGGACTGAGCGAGAAGATGATGTTTTGTACTGTATGCCAGCAGCTTCAATATACAGCTTTTAAAGAAAATAACTACAAGGTAACTATTGGAGAAGCAGTAAAACAAAAAGTTACTTTTCAAAACTGGAACTATAATGACAGGCTTGGGGGCCTTTGTACTATAATTGTAATTAATTAATTTTAAAGCTTGCTCTTCAAGCTGTGCCCAGGATTCAGCAAATTTGCCCTCTTTTTGCTTCAACACTAATGATTCGTGTACAGATTTCCTGAGCAGAAAATATTACTTTTCAAAGTGAGATGTTTAAAAAAAGTATGGCTAGATGGAGGATAGTTTTCATTGGAAGCTGTATACCTTCCATGTGCTGACAAGGAAAACACACACTTATTTACTGTTAGGAAATCTTGATAGAAGTATAATTTCTATATCTTTTTTTTCCAGCCTTCCTGTTTTTCCAGGTTTCACATGTGATTATTCATTGGTTTTATTTATTTTCTGTAGAATATCCAAAACCATTCGCCTCTCTCTCGACATCAAGAATGTCTTCTTCTCCTTATGTGTCTTGTCCTTTTTGCTAAACCTCATTTTCTCACAAGTAGCAGGTTGAAGAAAGCACCATAAAATAATAACACAAAAGTAAAAAAGATATAGCAAATAACATTGCCTCTGATAAAAATAATGGCTCCTCTGAATTTTAGTAGTAATTAGTTTGTAGGCAAATCCATGATAGTTGGGAAAATTAACCATACCTTAGACAGGGGTAATTCACAAAATGTAGAAAAATATCAAATAGTGATGACTTTTGTCTTTAGAAGGCTAGAATACCATTTTTATTCTGTTAAATGGGATCTTTTGGAGGAGAACAAGAAAGTTAAAGAGCAGTCTTCTAAATCTATCACTCTCAAGAGATAAATCTGCTGAGTGGGTTTCCTTAGACCTTTTTATATTAGAAGCTAATCAAGTGACACTGATCACCTGGAATCTCTTGGGAACATGGCCCGTCTTTTATTTATGTTGCTTGAAGATCTTGTTTTCAGCACACAGGCCAAATACCTTATGTTAAAACAATATATTTCACACTTAACTGTAGGACCCAGATACTGGATCCCTCTCTACTCCCCAACGCCTTTTTTTGTTATGCTGTTATTTTCTTGGTGCAAAGCATGGTTGGACAAAGGACACTGCCAGGAAATTAATTCTAGGGTCACTGTGCATTGCCATCAGAACAAACTTTTCGAGAACATGGTGATTCCAGAGTTGAGCTTATGTTGAATATGTGTGTGGGACCTACTTCGGTGTGGTTCTTGACCTTTGTTTAATTCAAGTCACTGTGGGCCTTTTTACCCAAGAGGAGGTAAAGTCCAGTGGCTGTGAAAGTAAGAGGATTAACATTTTGTGAGAGATGGCTGCTGTTTTAATGATGTCATAGGTTACGTAGTCACCAATTCTTTGCATTTATACAGTTTTTAATAAGAATTAGCAGAGTATCCCTACCTTGGTGTCAGCAGCATTCTCCTATCCTCTTTGCATTTTAAGTGAGATTAATAAGTGAAAACATGTTATAGTGACGGGGTGTAATGTATTGAAAGATTCATGAAGTTTCAGTGACATTGTTAAGGTATTTAATTAGTCTGTTTGAAAAAAAAAAATACAGAATGACCCTTTAGGAAAGCTGATAAGTCATATAATAGCTGTTAGATCCTCTTTATGCCTTGCTTCATAAGATTAACTTTGCGCTAAGCAATTTATGCTAAGTTTTCTCTTTTATTGGTAGTCATCGTTATCTGTGGTTCATGAATAGATTATAACAGATAACATCATGTAATTAGCAAGAGATGCTGAAAAGTAAAAGTACAATTTGTGTAAGAATTGTGTGAGAGAATGTTAATTTCTTAACTAGGGAGGATATTTGAGTGGATAAAAAGGAAAGCAAAATAGTGTAATTCTTTGACAGGATTAAGGTAACCTTATCTCATGTTCTTTTAGAAAGTTGGATTGCCTCCGTGGGTGGAAGTCACGCTCGATGAGTTATTCAGATGTCTGTAACAAATTATAGACATAAGTTAGCTTTGAGGTTTCGCAGAAGCAATTGATAACTCCCATATTTGCCTTTGGCATGGTGCAAAATGGAAACAGATATACAGAGACACACTGCTGCAGTATTTACTAGTCATAACTTGCAACTCTGGATAGGCAAATGATGACCTTTGTAAATGTCATGCAGTATTTGGTTGATTGACAAGATCAGTTAGAAACTTTTACATTGACTAAAAAGTTGCTCTTAGTTAATTAGTCTGGAGCATTTGGAATTTTGAAAATATGAAAAAAGTGAAAATTCTGGGGAGCAAACATAGTTTTAAATATTCCCTCTGCTTTCACCTTGAAAGGACTGCCTCTTTAAGATGGCGCCTGCTGGGACCTGTGTATTGGCTAAAAGTGGGGTTCTTCTTCACACCTTTTTCTTTTATTCATATACATATTGTATCAGTTCAGAATTGGCAGCTATTCAATGAAGATTTCTTCACTAAAGTGACAGTGCAAATTCTTTATGTTTATGCTTTGAATGTAACGGTTATTGTGTACAGACTTAGGAGAGTTTATGGCTAAGGGACCCTGAGCTCTGAGGTGGGAGATATCAAGCCTGGGTCATTTATCTCACCTCTGCTATACATTCATTGGGTATTCTTAGACAAGTTGCCAGGTCTTACCTCAGCTTGGTGTGGCCACAGTGGGAGGATAGCACTAATCTGCTACACAGGTTTGCTGTGAAGATTGGTGAGATTCTTTGTAGAAAGACATTAGAATGTTTCCATATGTTATAGAAACATTCTTAATGTAGCGTGTCAGATACTGTAGAGGATACAGGCACCAAGTTGTTAAGCAGGAATAGTCAAAGTGCACCCTTCCAGATGTTGCTGAATGGCAGCATTCTTTATGATTAGCTTTATTGATCAGAGCTGATGGGTGTTGCAATTCTGGACAACCACACTTCCCCCCTTCCCCGTTCTCAAGTTGTGCAAGTGAATACCGTGTAGAGTGTTTTGGAGCTTTGAGTCTGAGGAAAGCAGACCTGTAAGATGGTATAACCTGTACCACTCCTCCTCCAGATGGATCAGACTGGGGAAATGGAAGAAAACAAATGAAGATCATAGTTGTCTTTGCATGGTTAAGCTCTTAGCTATATGTACTCTCCCTCAAAGCCATTAATCTTTTCAGTTAAGGCTGAGATACTGGCTTGGATCTTGGATCAGAAGATGTATTGTGAAGTTCTGCGCAGATGAAACTATGATACATCTCTCCTTCAACCCTTCCTCCAACCCCCCTGACCTTTTAGCTGCTGAAGCCCCCACTTCCCGCAAGGCTGGTGGTGAGCAAGGGTGCAGCAGAGAAGCATCCAGTTGTGATCATGTAGGTGAATGTAAAGCAATAAGCATCCTCTGGGAGCACCTGAGGTTCCCATAGAGGTTCTAAACAATGATGTCATTGGTGTCTCCCCACTCCCCATCAGCCAGTAAATGGTGTATTGGTGGCCTGCTGCAGCTGAAAGATGGGTTGCGCAGTCAATAGAGGGATTCCAACCTCTTCAGCAACAAAAAAATGAGTTGTGCAAATGAAGGCTGGAGTAATGTCTCTGTAACTTGCTGATAGGAGTCATTATTTTAACACAACAGTAACTACCAAGTGGCTCTAAAAAGTGTTACGCCAGTGTATGGTCTGGCAGTGTGATGATTTAGGTTAGGGATTCCCAAACTTTGGTCCTCCAGATGTTTTGGACTTCAGCTTCCAGAACTGAACTGTTGGCCAAACTGACTGGGGCTTCTGGGAGTTGTAGTCCAAAACACCTGGAGGACCAAAGTTTGGGAACCACTAATTCAGGTCATATAAAGAGTTAGGATCAATTTTGTCTGCTGAAAGAATAATGTTACTGAAAGATTAACATCTTTCTCTTCAAAACTGATCACATGAAACCATAAAGAAGATGCCGCTGCGTATATTAGACTTTATTTTTCATCCCTTACATAGTACTTATTTTCCTTCAGTTTCCTGTTTTGCTTAGCACCATTCTCATTCTTGCCTAAATTCAGTGCTATCCTGCTGCTCCAGCCCAGCAGAAGTTCTTTCTTCTTTCCTCCACATGCAGCTGTTGATGCCATCTGAAAATCAGCTCTTGGGTGTTCCTATCCCTGTGGACCAGATTTTTGGGGTATGTGAGGAGCTGCACTGGGAGGAGGAGATTGCCTCTGTCCCAGTTATGCTGACAGGAGCAGTTCTGTCAGTGAATTTTACCATTAGATTCTGGCTGCTATTCAATTACTGTTAACTACTGTTCAAATGAGAATAGGCAGTATTGATATAATATTTATTCTTATTAACTGTGACTATCATCCTGTGTGTGGTATGTCTGCAGACCCAGTAGTACTTCGCTGTTCAACATATATGAAGTTTTGACCATAAAACAAATGCAAAATCTATATTCTACTGATACCCTTTTTAGGCCAACCTAAAGGCACAAAATACATCATGCTGGCTTTCTGAGATCTCAACCTTGTTTATCAGACAAAAATATGAGAACAACACACAGAGAAAATCACGGTGTTGACATCTCGGCATCTTTCTAATAAAGCACAACTCTATTGCCTACCTTTTACTGCCTCTATTCCTAGTCAGGTCATGACCTGGGGTGGGAGCTGTGACCCAGTTGTTTCATCCACAGACTTTTCCCTTATAGCATCTCAGAGCAAAAATGTAGATGCTGTGACTTAGATACTATGGCTGTCCTTCAGCTGCATACTTTTAAAAAAAAAACTATCCACCACCTGCTTGCCTTCTGATAGGGGCTGTCCTTATCCTGGTTGCTGGAGCAGTAACCTTTGGCCTTGCTGTGCTTACACAGGGAAGTGCCCTTGCACTGTGTTGCAGCTTCATGTCTGATCCTTCAAGCAGGCCTCCATCTGTCTTACAGGTTAGAGGCCAGATCATTCCCTGTTTATCTGATGGGTTAGGGACCAAAGCACTGTCAGGAAGTGGAATTGGTTGAAAAGTGAAAACTCATCCTTTCACCAGTTCTTCTCCTCTTGCTTTCTTCCTGTAGGGACCGTGAAGGAATTATTGAGGCTCACTTGAGGCTTCCGTAATTCCCTCATATTCCCTATAGGAAGAAGGCAAGAGGATAAGAGCTGAGGAAAGAGCACACCCAGTGTCAAAATAATGTTGTGTATCTGTAATTTAGGATGGTTGAAACATCAAAAAGTGAGTTACCAGAAAGCAGGGGGATGCTTGAATCAAGGAGGGTTGTACCTGCCTTTCTTATGGAGATAAAAAAAAAAGATTTCATTCTCTAGGAAATTTTGATAATTTGTTTTATATACACGTCAGTTAATTTGTGCCTGTCTTTCGTATGCTGAAAAGAAGCTTCTCAAAGTGTGTAGTAAATTCTGTGTGAAATAGCAGCAACGCACCATACATTGTATGTGTATTTCCACATTACTGTACATACATTCCGCTATGCACCATGCAGTATATATGGAACTGTATGTTAAGAAGCAGCATAACATTGGTACCGTATCAGCTTGCATCTTTGAAAATAAATGGGCTACAGACTGATTTATTAACTGGTTATTTGACAATCAGCAATGGAGAAGTATTTAAAACTTGACCTGTGTACTCCATTTATTTTTATGGTGTCAATGTGCCTTGAAGACGTAAAATTTTATTCCTGAATGATTCTGGTTTAACAGAAAAAATCCTTTACAAAAGTATGTTCTAATACCAAATTTACTGGGTACGTTGGACTCACAACATTACCATAAATTTTTGAACAGAATATATAGAGGGAATAGTGAGTATGTCTTTCATTAGGTGTAAATTGACCTTTGATAAGTGGAAGAAGGTACAATCCATCTTTTGACTACTATTTATGTAAAGTTCATTGGACTGTTATAAAACCGTGGAAGAAAGAAGTAGAAGAGAAACTAGAAACAAAATTCTTAGGAGAAATACTACAAGTCATCATAAAGTATGGAAGGTGTTCAACCTCAAATACAGTTTTTTAAAAAGAACATTACAAAAAGAAACAATTGAAGTACCTTTTATGTATGAGATTCCAAACTGCTGTGCAAAAATAAAGCAAACGTGGATCAGAAAGAATTACTTAGTCTTGCTGGGTCTCTTGTGCTCTTGGTGTTATATTCTCAGGCACATTTTTCCAAACCTGGAATTTACTCCCATGTTCTTGAAATGGTATAACTGCAAAAATACAGTTTATACAAGCAAAGTATAGGGTATTGCTTGTATCCACTTTTGAAAAGTTGTTGCAGATACAATATAGCTTAGTTAGCATAGGCACTTGGTAGTTTGACTTTCCCATTCATATCACTGGGAATAAATTGTACCACCAATATTTCTTAAATTACTTGTAATTCTTTGAAAAAAATTGTGAATAATGTGGTGATATACCACAGGGAACTTCACTTTGTAATGATTTAGGGATGCATGTAGTATGAAATGTCTTGGGTTTGCTAAAAACTGTTCTACAAATATTTCAAACCGTTGCTGAAATCAACAGCAGCCCTACTGTTGTAAAGAATGTTAAGCCTAATAACATTTCTCCTATTTTGATTCTATGAAAGAACATGCCATAATAAGCTAAAAAGCTAAGACTTGTTTATCATACATGATTAAATAAATGGGAAGTGATAGTAATATTTTGTCACTTCTCTTCCTATAGCAGCGCATTAAACAGTGTTTTTAGCTCAGGTCCTTTTTCAAATGATCATTTCAAATTGAGTGCTATCTGCAACTGATATGCGTACTTATACAAATCAACAATTAGCTTCCGTGCTAGATGTTAGTTAAACAAAAGAGACTGCAGGTCAAATCAAACTAGAGTCTTAAAAGATTCTTTTGCACAATTTGAAAGCTTATGTTGGTGGCATTGTGATAAAACTTGTTTAAACAAATATGACAACTTAGCTGAAAAAGTGTTCCAGTCAAGATTAAGAATTAAACAAGTAAAACTGTTTGTGTATACTGCTGAAACTGCTAGAAAGGTGTGACCTGGAAAATCTGCTTCAACAATATGTGCTTTATTGGAAACTCCAGGGGATTCAGAATATAAACTGACCTAGAAGTTCAAATGGGCATTCCTTAGTGGTTCTGTTCCTAGGAAAAGGTATAATACCATATTATCCTCATTTCCTATTAATTTTTTAACTGATGGATACTTGTCGTATAAATGGCCCCTGTTTCTTTAACAGATGATATGGCATGTTCTGTCACAGAATTAAGGGAAAAAAATCAATTACTGAGCTTAAATTTCAAATGGCTTTTTCATTGCTGATTGTGAAACAGCTGAATATTGTATCACTCTGTAAAGCGTTTCTTTAAAACCAAGGGTGGCAAATCTATGTTAATTTTTCATATCCTTTCTGTAATAAGTGTTTCAGATGCTTAAGTATTTAGGGTTGTGTGCTTTGTCACAATGCTGGTCACCTATTATTCTTGAAATATGATTTCTTTACTTCAGAATGGGGGTAAAAATCAATTTATGACATCCAGAAAATTAAAGTAGCTTCATTTTGGTTGCTTAGGTTATACTAAATAGATAGCAAAGAATAGCATGGTTTAAAGAGATAAATGTCAGGAGCATTTTCTAAAGTAGACATTCAGACTTTTGGATTAATGGGATAGAAGGTCAATAATTGCATGGATTTCAGTAAGCTCAATAAGAGATGGCATTCCTGTGGTGCTGCAGTGATTATTAAAACGTTTTGAATTCATTGTAAAGATACCGTTCTTAGGTTCAGTGTTTGATGCCACAGCAGAAGATATGACTCAGTAGGTGTGCCAGTTATACAGATTATAGGAAGATACTTTGATCTCTGTCCTTCTCTCTCTCTAAATGCATGTTCTGAATGGGCTGTGGAAGAAATGCTTCAAGGTTGATTTTGCCTTATTAGTCTTGTCCACCCCCTCCTTTGGTATTCTTCAGGCCCCTCCAGATTTTCCGCAGAACCCTCCTGGTCCTGTGCCTACTAACTTCAATCAAGCCCCAAGACTGTCCCTCCAGGATCAGTGGAGAGGGCCACCACCTCCTCTGCCACCTCCACCTCCACAGGACAGAGAACCTTTCTTCATGGGAGGTAACAACCTCTTTGAGCCAGAGGGAAGCATCTTTATCGGTCTGGGGGAGTGCATTCAGTGGCTTTAACCACTGAGCCAGCAGTTTTGCCATCTGCTACATCTAGGCCAGTCCAAAAGCTGGTAGGACCCTTCATTGTGTAGACATCAGCACTCAGTGATTTGGTAGAAATTATTCAGATTGCGTGCATGTAGATTCAGTCCTCTTGTGTAAGATTTTAGTATTTTTTTTTGTTAGCTAGTATGTTATAACAGAAATTCTTATGGAGGCAATATAACAATGTGAAAGCAGTGAAAATTTTCATAAACACACTTGAGTTTCCCATTATAAATCATGTAATTTACATTCAATGTTTATAGGTTCTAAGAAACTAGTTCTGGTAGTGGCTGTTCAGGGTGGCGTCCAAGCTGTTGTTATTTTATTAATTTATATGCTGGCTTCCTCCCAGTAATGAGAATCAAGACAGCTAACAACATATTTAGAACAATACAAATTAAAAACAATACAAAAGCATTAATAAAAATATAAATATAAGATTTAAAAAACAAACAGTTTATAAAGTTAAAGCATTAAACATTAAAATGCATTAAGAATCTGTACGTATGGTCTTTTAAAGTAGCACCACACAACATTAAAAGCCCAACCCTAGTCAGTTTGTAAAAGCCTGGTGGCACAAAGATGTTTTGACCTGCCAGCAGAAGGGAAGCAAGGACAGGACCATCCTGGCCTCTTGCAATACAGGGAGGGTGGAGTCCCAAGTCTGGGAGCAGCTGCCAAAAAGGCCCTCTCCTTTGTTCCCACCGAACAAGCCTGAGAAGGTGATGGGTTGGAGAGAAGCGCCCTTCTAGATTATCTTACGGTTCTAATGGACTCATAAAGGGAGATACAGTCCTTCAAATAACCTGGACCTCAGCCGTATAGGACTGTATAGGTCACTTTGAATTGTGCCTGGAAATGGACTGGCAGCCAGTGGAGCTGTTCCAACAAGGAAGTTATATGCTTTCTGTAGCCAACTCCAGTTAACAGCCTAGTAGCAGTAGTAATGCAGCTTCTAACGGAATTTGTCTTTCTTCTTCTAAGTCACATTGAGCATTTTGTCCTATGAGAGGACAAATAGCTAGGGGCTATTTAAATTTAATAGATTGACTAGTGGAACGGGTGGATGGAAAGGGTGGAACATAGTGGTATTGCTTTGAAGCAGGGGTTTAGACTGTGGTAGCAGCCCATTCTAATTCCAGTACTCTCCACCCTAGACATCAATTCATGGGATGCTGTAGTAAGGAAAACATCAGGTTTCAGGCATGTCTTACAGTGTAGAAAGCTTTGTGAAGGAGGGGCCCCACCGATGTGACCAGAGAGAGGCTTTGGATATCAAATATTCCTGGTCTGCTGCTGGAATCTCAAGCTGAAGAGGTCAGATAGCAAGTGACAGAGAAGGAAACCTCTCTTTAGTTTGCAGTCAGAAAACTCCAGTTAGGGTGGCTGTGATTCCATTGCCCAAGGTGGAAACACAGTCTGAATTGATAGGCAGCTTTTTCTGTGACTTTTTGTCTATATGAGTGGGGTGAAGGCTGGGAAGTTTTCTTTACAACCCAATTGATTTCCTGTCTCTGCTATTTTTTACCAGAGCCAAGATTTCCCAGCCATCACTTGTTTGAACAACGGAGTCCTCCTCCTCCTCCACCACCACCACTCCTCAACAGCACACATCCTGTTCCTGGCCAGAATCCACTCACTTTCACTCAGCCTGGACCAGGTTTTAATCAGCAGGGGCAACAGCCCATGTTTCCCAGGGACAGGATGGTGAGGCCTAACCTGCAACCACAGGGCCCAGTAGGAGTTCTTCACTTCAACCAGCCTGGAGCAGCAAGTACTCGACCCTTCCTTCCTCCTCGGCAGTCGTTTGTGCAAGTCCCAGGGCAACCATTCTTGACAACTCTCACACAGCCCAACATGCAGGTATGATGCCATAGTGAGAGCTTTTGGTGTCTGCAGTTTAAAATCTCGCTGCTACTTTAGCTTGGATAGTCAAAGTAGGAGCAAGCTGTCCTGTGCAAATAAAGGGAGTTATTAATCTCTAGCACCCCCTTCCTGCCATTTTGTGAGAATCTTGGTTTGATCAGGTGGAGAAAATATAGACCTACTATTCCACAGGTACTATAAAGAGGATAGGAACTGTATTTCCTGGTCCTTAGGAATAAAGTTATGGGGTTTTTTTTGTTGGTTTGCTTACTTTTTTTCTCCCTTGAGCAATTTTGGAGACCACAAAGTGCATAAGAAATATTTATGGAGGAGCATGTCACTCCCTCCCCAATCAGTATTTTTTGCTCTGTGCCTAAGGACAGAGCGAACTTGAACAGATGATTAATTTCAGCCTTGACCAAACTTAAAAGAGCCTCAAACCATTCTTTTACCTAAGCAGAATGATACAGAAACCTTTGAGAAGCTCTCCTGTATGCAGAATTGGAATGTTTTATGTTTAGATTGATGTTACAAATATAGATGAAATTTAAATATGCTTTTATTGCTGTGCCAAGCATGAAAACATGTTTTCCCCCTGTGCCCAGTGCTAATTGAATTACAAGGGTTAGTGGCAACTTTATATCAGCATATTCCTTCAAAGTGAAGATATTAAACTGCTTTGATTTTTTGCGAGGCTGTTCACAGCTAATGAGATTAGAAAAGTTTGTAATGCGACACTTTGTTCAATATTCCATGGTTCCTTAAATTGATTTACTCCAGAAGAAATATGAAAATAATCTATTGTTTAAAAACAAGTTCCTTTACAGTGAGTGGGTTAAGTATGCAAGTAGGAAACAGTCATATTGAACCATCGCAAAGGTTAGAGCACCCTCTACTGGTGCAGTTGTCTTTTGTACAAACATGTTGGTAAATACATATTGGCGTTGTGCTCTTTTTAAACAGATTTTGTTAAATAGAGTAAATATTTCAGATAAGCCACTAAACAAAATGTTCAGCTCTCTCTTTTGTTTAAAAAAGAGGAGTATGATTAGCTTTGCATGATATTTCTAATATGGGCCTCTTTCTTTGCTGCTTGTAATAATTGTGGTATGCAGGATGCTGCTTAAATCCCAGCATTTGGGAGCAGACTTTGTCTGAATTTGCGACATACATGTTTTCTCTTCAAACGCCTAGGGTCCCTTGCACCCCCCTTTGCAGCAACACCAACACCAGCAGCATCCGCAGCTGCCCCAACAGCACCAACAGCCGCCGCCACATCCGCAGCACCCCCAACCACCACCGCAACAGCATCACCAGCAGCATCAGTCGCACCAGCAGCAGCACCATCTCCTTGCTGTGCCTCCTCAGCCTCTGATTCCAGTTGCCCCGTCCCAGTTCAGGCCTCACATGCAAACTGCGCAGCAGCAGGCAAGCAGCAGCCGGATGCAGTGTCAGCAGCGGCAAGGTCTGGTAAAGGCCAGGCATGTAAGTGTCATTTAAATAGTTGCAGAAATGGGGATGTATCAGTGAAAGGGAAAAGTGCCTATAAATTCATAGCATAAAATGGGTGATGCTTGTGCATGAAATGTAGAGTCCAGTTCATGATGGATGAGTGATTCCCCACCCCCCCTCAAAATGACTAACATGGGGTGTGCAATAAATCGCCTTCCTTTCTTTGCAACCTTACTAGCAGGAAAACAAGCTATAATTTTGTTGGAAAACAAGATGTGCAGAGAACAGGTGCCATGTTTTCAAAGAAAAGTGTGTTTTATTCTGCTTCCAGTGAGTTCTAGGAGGAGGAAAATTTAACCTCATCTGTTGAGGTTGGCCATCCAGTTTGGCATTTAAGACAGAAAATGCCAGCAAAAATGCTGTTAGAACCATTGGGCCAGAACTCCAAATGTCTCATACCAACAGCTCCACTGGATGACATTGCAAAGATACAGTGGTAGAGGAGATAAATGGCCTTGAACCTCAGGGCCTATTGCTGTTAATATTAACTATGAAATCTCAATCTTCTACAGGTGACTGTCAGAGATATTGCTCATAAGCTATATAACACAGATCAGCAGAGAAAATAAAAGTATGTTTTTAGAAAATCCAGCAGCTCACAGCAGTCAGTGCAATGCCTTACAGAAATAGGCTTAGTGGAGAAGAAGGGAAAAGGAATCTGATTTTGGAACTCTCTTCTTGCCCTTGCTTTCGAGGAGGCAAGCCTTGTTCTTTTACCGATTATAAAATAATTGTGCTAAGGCCTCCCTGGAAAAGTGGGGAAAAGTCAATTCCGTGGGCCGCTTTTGCAAGGTAATGTGATGGTGTTGTTTTTCTCTCCTGCCCTAGAAGAGTGAATGGGAGCTGACTTGGAGCCAGTTCACCAGCAGTCAGTCAAACAATACCTTTGCAGCCCTGCCTTGCACCGCTGATTGAAAGTGCTTTAGGACTAGCAGTGGTGATGAATAGAGAATGCAGGAGGAGTGCTGCCTTAAAGTTCACAATCAAGACAAGATAGGTGGGGGGAAAATTATAACTGAAAGAATTAGTTTACAAATTGCAACACTAAGGCTGGACAGGTTAACTGGCAGTAGAGAGTGCAGCAAGCAAGAGAGAAGCTTTCCAATGTGGTTTGTGTGAAAGACATTGAAAGAAGATTGAGTAGCCCGTGTAGGACTGTTTTATCATGAATGATAAAGGATATTTAGGGAAGGCCATGTTTGGAGGTGAGGTTGGTTACATTTGTCTAACTCTTGTTACACACCCTGTAATGTTATAGAACATCTCTTCTTCTTTCCTTGGTTATGTCTTCTCTGGAGTTTCCAAATCAGATAGCATTTCTTTTTCTCTCCTCCCATGCCCTTTGGTCCAGCTTTGCTTCTTGGCGTCCTCTGCAGGTGAATAAGTTCATACCTTCACTCACTTCAATAAAAAGAATTTAGCACTGGTAGAAAACTGAGTTTCTCAGGATGTCCAGCTGGGAAATAGTTCTGTTCCTTCTTCTGGTCATCTTTTGGAATGTCCTATCCTAGGTACCATCCTATAAGCTCATCAAGACCAGTTGGTTATTGTCAGGAGCACAGCAAAGGGGAAGTACATCTGTATATGCTGTCATAGAATAGGTCATACAACACCCCTGCCGCAACAGCTCCACTGGCTGCTGATCTGTGTCTGGGCACAATTCAAAGTGCTGGTGATGACCTTTAAAGCTTTACACAGCTCAGGTCCAGGTTATTTGAATCATAGAATCATAGAAATGTAGAGTTGGAAGAGACCACATGGGCCATCCAGTCCAACCCCCTGCCATGCAGGAATACCCTCAAAGCACTCCCGACAGATGGCCATCCAACCTCTGCATAAAAACCTCCAAGGAAGGAGACTCCACTACACTCCGAGGCAGCATATTCTGCTGCCCGACAGCCCTGACCGTCAGGAAGTTCTTCCTGAGGTTCAGGTGGAATCTCCTTTCCTGCAGCTTGAATCCATTGCTCCTTGTCCTGGTCTCTGGAGCAGCAGAAAACAAGCCCTCTCCCTCCTCTACATGGCATCCCTTCAAATATTTAAGCATGGCTATCATGTCCCCTCTTAACCTTCTCTTCTGCAGACTAAACATACCCAGCTCTCTAAGTCTATCCTCATAGGGCTTGGCTTCCAGGCCTCTCACCATTTTGGTCGCCCTCTGGACCTGCTCCAGCTTGACCATGTCCTTCTTGAATTGAGGTGCCCAGAACTGGACACAGTATTCAAGATGAGGTCTAACCAAAGCAGAGTAGAGTGGTACCAGTTCCTGCCTCGATCTAGACACCATACTCCTATTGATGCAGCCAAGAATTGCATTGACTTTCCTGGCTGCCACATCACACTGCTGACTCATGTTCAGCTTGTGGTCTATTAAGACTCCTAGATCCCTTTCACACATACTGCTATCCAGCCACGTGTCCCCCATCCTATATTTCTGCATTCCATTTTTTCTACCTAAGTGTAGGACCTTACACTTCTCTCTGTTGAATTTCATTTTGTTAGCCTTTGCCCAGCTTTACAATCTATCCAGGTCATTTTGAATTTTGATCCTATCCTCTGGCGTATTAGCTGTGCCTCCATGTCTTCCCCTATGAACCAGCCTGGGCGTTTAGATCTGCTGGAGGGGCCCTTCTCTCTGTCCCACCACCCTCACAGCTGCATTTGGTGGGAACACAAGAGAAGGCCTTCTTAGTGGCTACCCTCAGGCTCTAGAACATCCTGCCCAAAGAGGTTGGACTGATACCCTACCTGCCTACCTTCAGGAAACAGTTAAAGACATTCCTATTCCAGCAGGCATTTAATATGCAATCTGTATATAGAATGGTGCTGGTTATTTTAATTGTTATTTAATAGCTTTTTGTATGCTGTTTTAATATGTATTTTAACATTGTTTTAATCATAACTGATGTTTAATCTGTGTTTTTACTTTTGGATATTATTTTTAATTATGCTTTTTATCTTTGTAAGCTGCTTTGAGTCCCGTTGGGGAGAAAAGCTGGATAGAAATGATGATGATGATGATGATGATGATGATGATGGTGATATGGCTGTAAAATCTGTTTCATAACATTCATAGTTACATTCATATCATATTTTCTCCCCATGGTACTAGAGCAGAATATTTACTACAGACTGTTTTTTAAAAACTAGACTGCATACTAATCATTTATTACTGTATATTTTTTTAAAAAAATTCAGAATACACCAGCACAAAACATTGTAAAGCGTCCAAATCAACAGCTTCAGTCACCTGCTCAGAGGAACAGTAACTTGCGTGAACTGCCAATAGCACCTTTGCATGCCATTGAAGCTGCGAGCAACCATCGAACCTCAACGCCTGCTGCTCAGGTGAAACCCATTGCCAGCACTATCCCTGCTGTAAGGCCTGCTGCGGGCATGAAGAGTGAGCAGGGAAGAACTGAGACAAAAACTAAAGCTGTTACTCCTGTGGCACAGCCTAAAGTGGAGGCCAAATCTGAGCCAGAGGTAGGAGATCGCAGTTCTCTTTAAAAAAAGAGTCATACAAGGAACTCTATACACTGTTGGCAGGCTAAGCTGAACAAATTAAAGGGGAAAAAAGCAGCTTTACTGGGATATAATTCAGCATCCATCTCAAGTGTACATATAAAGAGTGCAGTTTTACTGGAATGAAAAATGGGGAATAGGTATCATGTTGACTAGTGATCCCTTGCAAATGTTGATTGTTGATTAATGATTATTTTTAGCAGCAGTAATTAAGGACTTATACCTGGATTTAGAACATATCTCAAAAGTGATGAACAGTAATGAGATATGTCCAAAATTAGTAAAATGTGTTCAGTCTGTCAGAATTAAAATAATGAGACTACATAAAAATTTTTATATGTTCAATGCCTTTTGAAAACAAGGAAGGTCTTAATTACTTGCCTGGATGAGTGAAGTAAATAGATTTGGTGAAATCTAAACTGTTCCCCCTAAAAAGATTCGTTGCCTGCAGATGTTAGACTGTTCTTATGTAGCATTCTTTTCACTCTGGTCCTGAGGTTGCCACCAGTAAGGCTTTTTTTAACAAGTCAAGGGGAAAAAAGCACTGTTAGGATTCTGGCACCCCAGAATGTTGATGAAAATGTACTCTGTTTTCACAGGGCGTGAATAATCCATCTTGCATAGGTGGATAGGAATTTTAGCACAACTTTACATTAAAATATGAACATCCAGCTTGAGTAAATAGGCGCACACATGCATCCCCAAGGTGGAGTTCAAAAGCATTGCCTTCCATTTTAGATTAACAGCTGTTTGTCGTAAAGTCAGAACATGGACAGCATGGCTAATCCTAATTACGGTTTGTTGAAACATGTCAGTATCAAACCCTAGTTTCATGAGATTGGCTTGTTTTAAGAAGGTGTAGCTAAGATCAACAGCAGTTTTAGTGTGCAGGCAACTTCTTAAAATTTACTGTAATTTAAAACAGAAGTGGAAATTTCCATTCTCCTCACGTGTGCACCAAAGGAGAAGGGAAGATTGCATGACTTTGACGTTCTTTATACTTCATTCTTGTAACATTATACCATGGTTTAATATTACATTTGAACACAGCCAGTGTAAGGTCTTTAATTTCAATGTTTAATATTTTTTGCCTGCACATCTGTCAGAAGGTGCATGTTTCTTGTATGTTTGCTTGTATATGTTTCAAATGTCTCTTTATATGTATATCAAAGAGTATCTGTAGGAGGAGGAATTATGTGAGTTGGTATGTAATGGCTTTTAAAAAATCACTAGAGCCGTTAGATCTTTTCTGTGGAGCTGTATATTCAGCTTGTGTCCGGTACAATATTATATCCGCCACATAGCATTGTGTGTTGGGAATGAATAAGATGTGACTCTAGTATCAAATTAATGAGATTCCTTTTCTGGAATAGCCAAATAGTACATGTTAAGCAATTTTGTTTTGTTTAAATGCTTAGATAATTTGGCGAGCAATTGGAGGATCTGTAGTTTGAATTTCTCTTTGCCATTGAGAGTAAATTACTGAGTGGCTTTAAGTAGCCTATGTCTTCTCATCTTTCAACATTCATATGTACTATGCGAATAACTCTTTCCCTGCCTTCCAGAGCTGTTGTAAGGATTGTTAATGTAGTATATGTGAAGTACTTTGAGCACTGTAAAGCACTATGGTTGATTGACTGATTGATTTAATTTGTATTCTATCTTTTTCCTGGTATGAAACCCAGACTGTATGCCAGCTAATGGCTGTTACATTTATAAATGGCCCTGAACATCAAGGCTTATTGCTGTAAATATTAACTGTGAAATCTTCTTATTTTCTAGCCATTTTTTTTAATGTACAGTGTAGTGGTAGAGCAAATGTAGATATTAGCAGTCCTGGGTCAGAGGTCTTGGTAGGGAATGCTGGGGTTTGGAGGTGAGAATCTGCCAAGATCTCTGGGGTAGTGAGGGTAACAGAAATTTAATCTTCCCACTCCAAATGAACCCAGTATTGTTGAGATTGCTGTTTGGTCACTGCTAAACTTGCATTAGTGCTTGGGGCACTATATGTGTGTCCAGGGGAGGAGGTTTAAAGCCTCTCCCCCACTGAGATTTCTTTGAAAGTAGTCACTTTGGAGAGGGTGCTAGGGGTTGGTGAGGTATAGCAGAAGAGGCTTTAATCAGGGATCTGATCTTAGCAGGCAAGGAAGTGAGGTTTAAATCTCTATGACCCTGTATGAGAGGGACTGTCTGTGAGGCTTGCAGTCAGCGTCCTCTCAAGACCAGAAAGGCTGTGTAACCCTGAAGTAAAAGATTGGCTTTCCTTGTGAGTCATGTCATGGGAGTGAGAGGTTTGCTGACTCAGTTTTGGGCAGATGTCTTCCTTCTGACTTCTCAGCACCTTACAAATGCTCAGGAGAGTTGATATGATTCTCTGAACATGGGGTAAATTTTTTAGACTTGATTACAGTGCCATCTCTGTCTTGGTTTCATGAGACTTTTAGTCTCAGAAATATGGTAAATGGAAAGAATGTCCCATTTCATCTCCTGGGCTGTTGGGGGACTTAAACTTTTGAAAGGAAACTTTTATATTTAAAGCTCATAAGTGATGATGGTTAGGTGGATACATGGCTAATTAGGGGTTCTGGTTTCTTTTATGTTTGCTTTCTGTTGATCAATTTCTAGCCATCTCATTTGCCAGGTAATTATGAATACTATGGAAGAGAATTATGTTTTGTGAAAGTAGGCCTTGACTTGTATTCCTGCAAGTAGTGAGGTTCTTCATTTCCTCATTAATTTCTAGTATAGATAGCCCAGTCTGCAGTATGTATCCATCATACAGGAAGGCTTTCTTCCATAACTTAGTTTGCAGTTTGAACTCACTTGTGCTCCTGGTCTTTCTTTATATTTTTCTTTAGGTTATTTTTGCATTGTCTAATAACAAAGGTTCTTCAAGTAGCTTACAGGAAAAAAGGCATATTGATTATTGATTAGGAATAAGTATGAGTTTGTTCATTAGTGAGCAATTTACTACTATCATGTTCTATGAAATAATCCTGACTTCCCCTCTGTGATTATTACAGTGATGAAATTGTGATAATATCCATGAATTTTTTATCCAGGTCTCCATCAAAATGGAGACAATAGTCAAGAAATCAGAAGAAGACTAGTGCTTGGAAAGGCAACTATGAAGGAACTAGATAAGATCCTGAGGTATAAATGCATATTATTGAATACCAAAGTCAGGACACGATTTCTGTGTATGATGGTGAAAGCTGGACAGTGACAAAAGCTGACAGGAAGGAAATCAACTGCTTTGAAATGTGGTACTGGAGGAGAGTTCTGCAGGTACCGTGGACTGTCAAAATGATCATATATGGGTCCTAGAACAAATTAACAAAGAACTCTCCTATAAGCCAGAAAAACCAAACTGAGGCTCCTGTACTTTGGCTATATCCTGAGATGGCATGATTCATGAGAAAAGATGAAAATGTTTAACAAAGTGAGAGGCAGACAGAAAAGATTAAGATCACGTTATGAGCGGATAGGCTCAGTCAGGGAAGCCAGAGCCTGGAATTTGCTGGACCTGAGCAGAACTGTTAATGAGGAGATGGCTTGGAGGTGGGATTGCTGTAGGTCGAAGCTGACTTGCTGGCGTTTACCGGCAAGTTGTCTGATTTCAGTGATCTCTCACTCAGGTGCATTATATTTCAACACTATTTAAATTTGTAACATATTAAAAAAAATAAACTATTTGGGACATATGTGCAATATGACATCTCTAAAAGCCAATCTGATCTTAATGTGACATCAGCTTTCTTGCATTACTACTCTAAGCTTCTTTCAGCTGCTTAATTGCATGTTCTGAATATGAAGTAACTGAAAAGAGGTCTATGGATGGCATGCTGGTTTTTAGCTGGTGGGTTAGGACACTACGTTTGTCATACCAGTTACTCTACTCTGCTTTCTTTCTTTCTTACTCTTTGAAGCATATGCTTAAGGCAGTTGTGGCCAAAATGCAGCTTGCTTGGTCATTGTTTCATACCTTGGGGGAAAAAAAGGTCCACCGGATTTAAGATAGGTCAGAGAAGATTGGGGCAAAATGGCCATCAGGCCCGTTAAAGAAATGATGTTCAGAAACAGATGATGATATTACTACTATTACAGTTGTTGTTGTATTATTTTCTTACCTGCCTCTCCCCATGGATCAAGGTAGGGCACAGCAATAGATTAACATATAGCAGTTAAAAATAGAACATCAATTAAACAGTAGTTGAAATGCATATAATCTTAAAAATACTACAAATACCTAAAACAGGCAATGCATGTTTAAAATTCTTCGTTAAAATTCACAATTTAAAATCATCAGGATAGGCCTGTTAGAAGACACTGGTCTTTAATGCGGTTTTAAATTTGGACAAGATATTCAGTTGTCAAATCTCTTCCAGCAGGTCATTCCACAGTTTAGGAGCAACTGAAGAAAAAGTCCTCTGGGTTACTTTTTGAAGTTGTCCATCCTTGGCTGATGAGAAAGAGAACAGTAGATAGTGAAAGCAGGTGCAGGAAGAAGAAAAGGAAGTGGAAGAACAAAGAAGAGAAAAAAGACATGATAGATAGTAGGAAATTAAAAGTGGACTTCACAGGCAGGTTCTGAAACACAGTTGGGGCCAGAATCGAGACGATTTTCAGATTCTGCTACAGTGAATTGATAACTCTTTTCTGGGATTTTGGGTTTTTTGGGGGAGGTGGTTAAAATAATTTCCCCTGCCATTCTGTACATTTAGTACTGATGTAACATTGTAGTAGTTACATTTAGATGTATTTTATTTTGCTTATAACCAAAACACATAAAAATCTTTGTAATTAAAATATACAAATACACAAAAAAGGCAAAAAGACCATGCATCAAACATATCTCCCTTAAGTCAAAATCAACATTAATACATTATGCAGTTGAAGTTGAATTGTACAGCTAGTATAAATCCAAGTTTTGAAGTACATCTTATATTAAAGTTCAGATTCATACTTATACAAGTTCAGTCCTAAAATCTAAATTTCTGTGTAAGTTCAAATCCAAAGTCAAATCCACCTACCTGGTTGTACCCGATGGCCACCAACAGAGTCTTCTGGAGTAGACAGAGACACAGGTAAAGACATACATAGAAGTCTTCCATGAGAGAACTTTAAAGATGGAAGTGGTTACTGAGCCACAGTCTTCCCTATCCTCATCTCCTCTGGATATGCTGGACTTTAGCTCCCATCATCTCCAGCTAGCACGTCCATGCTGTTTGTGGATGGTACTAGAGTTTCCATCCATTGCAGCTGGAAGTTACACTAAGTTGGAGAAGACTACTATATGAAGTTAGAATGTGTATTGAGCTAAAGCTCCCATCAGCCTTACCAGTGTTGAGGGATGGTAGAAGTTACAAATCAACGATAACTGGATCAGTGCATGTTTCCCAGTCCTGCTAATAGAACCTTACTTTTTGTCTCAGGTTGATTGTACCTACAATAACAACATGACCAATAACTATGTTGCATAGAATTCTTCCTCTTAGATACATTTAATAAGGCAATGGTAGAATAAATCTTCATGGAGCTGGTGACTTGCAGAGGAGATCAAAACTATTGTGTTATGTAAAATGGAGCAATTTCTTATCTTTTGTATTATCTATTAAATTGTGTATCTTATTGAAGGTTATTAACACAAGAGCAACCCTTGGAAGCAGCTTTTTTATGTTTTTGATTTCCTGCTAGCTTCCTATAAGGATGTATTTTTCTGCCAGAGTTTGAGGTCCTCTGGAAAGGTTATTTGACATACAAAGGGCATAATACTTTTCAGAAAAGCCTAAGGCTGGAATATTAAAGCCATTCCTGATATACCATTAATATTCCAACACAGCATTTGGCAACATTTTAATTCTGAAGAGAGTGCATGAGTTCAAGGTCAGAGAGATTGACTTGTGCTGTTCATTATAACCAATTATTGTGTGACAAATGAGTTTCTATCAGGCTGAAAATTCTGTAAGAAAAATCAATAGTTCTAATCAGGGCCTTTCAGGTCATTTACCACCCTACCTTTTGTTAGTTTGTCAGAAAAGAGCAAGATAAAACCTGTGTGACACTGGGCTGCCTCTGTATTGTTACTGTTTCCATTTTAAACAATATTTTGAGATCTTGAATTATATTAATAGTTTAATTGGTTTCAGCAACTTTTGAATGAGTTCTGATTTAGATGGCTTCAGTTTCAGCATTTTGATTTTCTATTTTTCTAAAGTCCTAAGTAGAGATACATATTCTTTGACTCTTCCTAGCTCAGCTAATTAACAGCTTATAAACTTTTGTTGGTAGCTGCATCATTAAAAGCGTGAGCACCATTTCTCAGTTAATTTATAGGGGTCCTTGGAGAGCGCCTGCCATTATGTTCTCTCCCCTTAAGAAGTAATAGGCGTTTTGACCCGTCTGGGTTCTATTCCTGTAACTTGTTTTCTTTGCTATTCTCTAGTTCCCTGAAGAAGACGAAGAAACCAGGCTTTACCGCTTGAAGATAGAGGAGCAGAAACGTCTGAGGGAAGAGATCCTTAAGCAAAAGGAGCTCAGGCGACAGCTTCAGGCTGGGGCTCGAAAAAGAGAGTTGCTTGAAAGGCTGGCCCAGCAGCAGCAGCAGCAGCAGCAGCAGCAGCAGCAGCAGCAGCAGCAGCAGCAGCAGCAGCAGCTGTCTTCCACACAACAGCAGGAGGAGGAGACGTCACAGTCACCCACCAATGGAAACCCACTGCTTCCCCTTCCTAGTGCACCTCCCCGCCAAAATGTGAAATACAGGCTGATGGTTAAAAAACAAGACCCAGTAGTTCCGAACCCACCTGCTGTTCAGCCTAAGCCCACAAATACTCTGCAGGCTGGAGATAATGCGCAGTTTCAAGGACAGCAAATAAAAACAGTGAAGCAGCTAAGACAGAGTAGGACGGTGCCTGAAAATGAGCTCTCGCCCCCATTTAAAGGGCTGCAAACCAAGTCTGGTGGAGCGCACTTGAACCCATCTCAGATTGCACGGGTGGCATCAGTCCAAGGCCAACCTCAGGAGCTGAAGCCTGGGGTGAAAAGAACTGTCATGCAACGGGCAAACAGTGGTAGTGGAGATGGGCCCCATGTCGGCACCAAAGTCAGGGTGATTAAATTGTCAGGAGGGGTAAGTTACCAGGCTCGTCTGTCTGTTGTTTTCATGTGGTTTGTTTGTAGTCTGCTTCTGTCCTGTTGGTGTCATTGGCAAAAGCCCAGAGATACTGGCAATGAAAATAATAGGCTTAGCAAAATTCACCTTTCAGATATTTCTCTGCAGATTTTCAGCTGAAACTGTGATATGCTTAGATGTTTTCACTTAATTACCATCACTTATGGAATATGTGTACTAGCATCCCCATAGGGTCTTCTTGAACTGATGGTAATATGCTATAAGTTAACATGATAAACACGACCAACAGACAGACCATAGATGTTGTATGGTATAGAAGTACTCTGTTCCCCAATCCCCGATCTAGTTTTGTGTATAAATGGAAAACATTTCAGATTTAACTACAGGGAAAAGAGAAATAGAGAGTTGTAGTGGATTACAGACTAAGCATGAATAATGATGTGTGGTTATGTTCAAAAAGAAAGTCTGCTCCCGAAGGAAGAAAGGATAATGTCTGGAAGGTGCACAGTTTAGCACAAGGAGAATGTTTTAGATCATATCACGGCCTGAGGTTTAGGTAGATTTTTTGGTCTGATACACTTAAAAAAAATACTAAATTTAAAGTAAATTAAAATTGAAAATATTTCCTATTCAAAGAAAAAGGACAAATTATGGGCAGCCCAGAAACTGGTGTATGTTTCTGAGTGGTGAATAATAAAGAATTTTACACAGGATATTCATGAGGAGAGCCATAAGAGCTGTGTTTATTTATTATAGACAGAAAAAAAGAAATTTGGACAAAATGTTCAAAAAAGATGAGGAGCAGCCATTCCTCTTGAAAATAGAATAAGAGAGAGGCAGATGAGAAAGAGGTTAGCTGTTCACAACAAAGAAATATCTAACTTTTCCCCTGGCCCAGATGGTGATGATATTGCAACACACTGGACAGTAGCTAGGACAGCTTCACACCAAGATTTTCCCACTTCATTCTTCCTGGTGTTCATGTTAGCAGTAGTCATGTTCTGTTTTGTATGGCAACAAACAACTTCAGTTCGTAGTGCATATTGACAGTTGTGCATAGTGCCTATCAATAGTATTAGAGAGGAAAGAGAAAGGGGATTGATATGGAGAAGGTAGAATATAGTTGATGTGTACGTCACGCTGAGTGTGAACATGCAGTCCCCAGTGAAATTCTTTTCATAACAAGCATGGATTCCATTCTGTACTTGGGCACACTAATGACAAATAGTCTTTGGGTTAAAATAGGCTTTTTAATCCTGTTGTAGAACTATTTTTTGGGAGATCTTTGAGGCGGGTGTTACTGCTGGTTATTCACTAGAGATTTACCTAGTTCCATGGAGTTGGACTTCAGTCTTTGAAATTCTTTCCAGTTGTTGTATTCTGTGTTTATTAGGAAAAAGGAACTGCACTGGAAACAACTTGAGAAGTTAATTAGATAACTGAAAATTTTGTGGGTAATCATTTTTTTCAAAAATAATTACCACTGTCTCCCATTTTTTCCCCACAATTGTGGTCATAGTAGTGCACCTTAGAATGAGAAAGTGGTTCAACATACAGGGAAATAGTTTTAGGTTGTTTCCCATTCAATAGAGCTTAATGGTGAGGGCAGTTCAGCAGACATCTAGAGAGACTGTAGAGTCTGCTTCCTTGAAAATTTTCATGTAATGGCAGGACACATATTTAAGGGACATTTGATGTATGGAGGATAAAATGCAGAGAGGCTTTATGCATGGCAGAGATATCTGTATCAACCCAGATTTTCTTTCAAATTTTTTTTTTTGCTTCAATATTTCCCACTACTAAAGAGGCAAGTTGGTATTTAAATTGCAGATTGGCATGCCTCCTTGGCAGTGTGAACAAAACTTCAGAGAGAGCTCTAGCTGTGTGCATGGTTCTAGCCTTCCCGCACACAGAGTTGATTTGAATCAAGGCCAGAGTTTCCTAGCTTAGAGTATGGAGTAGGAAAATAATGCTCTAATTATTCTTTTCAGGAATCTCTTTAGTTTACAAGAGTTTTAACAAACTGCTTTTATTCACCATGAGTAGTAATTGTGTATTGTTTTCATTTTCACCTTAAAAATTATAATACTAATTTTAGTCCAGTGCAAAACATTTCAGTAGCAGCTATTTGAATTCTTCACTACAGTGGACTTGTTTTTAACCACATTCCTGGTTGCCAGAGACCCTTAGGCCAGTGGGGGTCTTGCCAAGAGTGCTTGGCGTTTCGTTCAGCAGTCTGCTGCATTTCAACTCTGGTCAGAAGGGAGACAAAGCACCCTTCTCCTTGTCCAGCTTAGAAACTAAGTGGGCTTCTTTATTGCTGTATGCCTTCAAGTTGTATCCGACTTATGTGAGCCCTGAGACGAGATGCTGTCAGTGAGTTTTCTTGGCAAGATTTGTTCAGAGGGAGTTTGCCTTTGCCTTCCTCTGAAGCTAAGAGTGTGACTTGCGCAAGGTCACCCAGTGGATTTTCATGGCCATGTATGCATTCAAACCCTGGTCTCCCAGAGTTGTAGTCCAGTGCTCAAATCACTACCGGCACACTGGCAGAAAATGCTTCCTCAGATCAAGATGCTTCATTCAATTTTCAGGAGTTTGTCAAAAAGCTACAGCCATGTTACTTTATTCTACATGCTGTGCAGAGAGGAAAGGGAAGTTATGGGCAGCAAGGGACATAGTCTCACCAGTTTTGATGGTCTGGGATGTAAGTTTGTTAAAGCTTCAGGTGAGCTAAGGATCCAAATCCTTCCGCATGTTCTGAGTTTTGTGTTGAGCATCTCTGGCCCAGTCCCCTTTGAAGCATGCATGTATTCTTCCTTTGCTTCAACCTTTTGGTCATCCTTCAAAACCTGAATTGTTTGGGATCAGCCATGTCGTATTCTGTCTAAACAGTAGGCTGAACTTTGAGTACTGCGGAGCTTCCTGCAAATGTTCAAAGCTATCAGTCTTTCAAAGAAGTTGGTCTGTTTTATTTATTTTTTGAAGTATGATGACAAAAATCATGATGCTGGAATTGTTGGAGAAACTTTTCAGCACAGTTGTGCGACTGCATGTTAGTCGGAAACACACTGCAATATTTGCTTGATAATGCAGTCTTTCTGTTAGTTGTTTTCAAGTATGTGAACTGAAGGAGAGTAGTCGTACAGCTGTCTTTTCCATTAGAAGTACATTATGTAAGAATCAGTTTGTGTTTAGTAAACATATCTAGGGTTGATTCACAGTAAATTTTTTTGCACAGAAAGCCCCTGGTGCCAAGTTCGAGCTCTACAGGCAGACTGTTAGTGTGACAGTTGGGTGCACAGGTGGTTGCTTCACATATGATGCTCACTAGGAATGTTTACCATACATGCAGGATTCACATAACTGCCAGGGATAGTTGTTCTTTACAAGTGAAAAATCATTTTGCTGACATAGGGGGAAAATTATGCAGTTGATAACATGAGCTAGCAGGCTTGCTGATCACTGAGCCTGTGGCCTGCAAGATGCTTTGAACATTTCAAGCAGAAATGCTGTAAGTCAAGAATCTCCCTTTCCCCTGCGTTCTGGAGCCGTTGCAGGGTGCACTATCAAGGTTTAACACAGTATTGTTCGGTTTTGCTTACATGTATACTTTTTACAGTAAATTTCCATTCATGAGGGTCTGCAGTATGTTGGACTGACATTTAAACCCTTCTCAAAATTTTAAAAAGGGCCCTTGAATGATGAAGTACCAGTGAGGAAGAGTGATTCCTAGTTCCATTCCCTTTCCTTCTAAATCGGTGCCTCCTTTTTCCTCCCATACCCATTCCTTACGGAAGACAAGATGGCAAGGGGCACAGTAAGGACGTGGATTCCTTTTGGGTGCTAATAGCATTTTGTTTGAGTATGGTAGCTTGAAATGAAAGTGGTCTATTCAACATGTCCAGCATCACCAAAGCACTGGGTTGTTTGGGGCAGACTGTAAGACTGTAGATGTCCTAGGAGTAAGCTTAGGTCATAGGTCTGAATAAGCTGATCGAGGCAGGGTGTTGCTCTCTTCTATGGATCTGTTGCTTCTGTCTGTTTAACCTTTTATGCAATTAAAATGTCTTTAAAGATTTCTCCCATTTAAATGCAGCCCAAAAATAATTGTGATCATGCCCTCCCATTTTAAAATGTAGATTGCAAAACCTAATATACATACATGTCTATATAGAAGGTCACATAATAAAAATACATTTTGATATGCATAAGATAAATACATAAAGTTATCCACCAAAGCTCAAGAAAATTAGAATATACTGCTGTTTACAGTGGAACTGTTCTGTGTTTCATGAGTCAGTCTCACAATGCAAAAATTCCTAGGCTGCCTTTTATGACACTCAAGCTCTGACAACATGCATCTGACATTATGGTACAGTAACAATTGGTTATATTTGCCCTGTAGAAACCTCTTAACTGTTTTTGCTTGGAGCAGTGCAGGACTTCTGTCACCTCTTCTTCTCTTGGTGCATGGTTAAATGCTATAACAAAAAATGCATCAGAAATATCCTTTTGTGCCTTGTTTGGCATATGAGGAACACTGTCAGCCTTCAGGGTAATCATGATGTGGAGAGAATTTTAGAAGCAGTGGTGATCTCTTCCATTCTTCCACCATACATAGATCTGAAAACTGCTCTTCATTTGCTGTGCCTTGTGTCTTTTGTCTTTTCAGCTGCAAGTGTGTTCTTAGCAAGGTGTCCTTGGTCAGGACATGAAAGATATTTAGAGGAGTGACCTTTGGGAGTTTGGATCCTTTGTTGTTTGTCCTTTGCTGTTTTTATTTGGCTTCTGTTTTCTTTGCCATGTGTGCTTCTGGTGTATTCCATTCATCTGTTTAAGGACTTTTTTTGTCTACTGTGTTGTCTGCAGGACTTGGATGAATGTTCAGTAAGGTCCTATCAGTGAAGGTTTCCTTAGTAAGAGAAAGTCAGAGTGACAGTTTTTTCTTTATCTTCCTCTGACCTTCTTGGGTGCAAAGTGAAAGTAACAACATTTTGTGGGGAATGAACCTTTTGTTAGTCTTTGGGCCTTCGCTACCTTCTAAAATTGTCTCTGTTGATCTGCAGCTAAGCTTTAGTTACATTTTGTACCTGATTCATAGTGGATACCTTTTTGGTGCTGACTTTTGGTATTGCCCCCTTTTTTTTTTTTCCTTTTCTAAGGTAGACTAAGAACTGCTGCATATTTAACTGAGTGTTGAAACATTTAAAATATAGATTCCACACAAATTACTTGCTTGGACTTGTAGCTTCTCTCAGGTGGACAGCAGCCTCCTATTCCTTGTGTCTGTGTATGTGCCTTCAAGTTGCCTGCTGACTTAGGGTGACCCCATAAATTTCATAGGGTTTTCTTAGGCAAGGAATACTCAGCGGTGGTTCTGCCAGTTCCGTCCTCTGAAATATAACCTACAACACCAGGGATTCCTTGACAGTCTCCCATACAGGTACTAACCAGGGCTGACCCTGTGTAGCTTCCAAGATCATAGGGGATCTGGTGGTGCCTTTAAGGTAATTAGGTCCCGCCCCTGTTCCTTAGAACTTTCAGATTCTGTCTCCTCCTTAGCACCATTTTCTGCCCTGCTGCTCTTTTTACAATCTCCTTGTCATCTCTAGTTTTTCTTCTAAAGTGTTAAAACCTAGGAAACTGCCAATGCTGTTTTCCTGTCCCTTGTCCAGTTAGCTTTTAGGAACTAAAGCTATGTCTTCACATGAGGTAGAATTGATGTCCCAAGGTGGTAAAATGGATCATACCATTTCAGACTCTGAGTGTGAAATTATATTTACTCAAGCGTCTTAGCATAAAACCAGTGTAAAAAGTGAATACTGGGCTAACAGAGGCAGGCTCCTTTTCTCAAGAATATATGTTATCTTGTGTACAGGGGGTAGTTTTTATGAGAGGAAGCATTTAGCAATCATATTCTCCCTTTGCAGTCTGGAATAGTGTCACAATCTTTCTCATCTCATATGCATGTGTAAGTTTGTATCTGTCCCTTTGAATCCAGTGAAATCAGTTAATCCCTACTAATGTGAGTTCTGTAGTAAATGGAATATAGCCCTGGTATATTGGAGCATCTGCCTCCTAGCTTCCCTGCTCTCTGGACCCCCATCTATTCAACATTCCTATGCTCAGTCTCATGGCCTGCTTACCTTCCCTCACATCTGGCTGGATGCCTATCTGTTGGGTGTGCTTTGCTGTGTATTCCTACATGTCAGGGAGTTGGACTGGATGGTCCTTGTGTTCTCTTCTTGCTCTATGAGTCATTGTTTTTGTTGTACAAACCTTCTAGCTTTCAGTTGCATGAATGGTTTTCCACAGCCTTTTCTTCATAACAGCTGTAATTTTTGTTCTTGACATCTTCCTCCTTTACAGTTCTTGGTGGGAGGGGACCTTAAAATTTACAGGCAACAATTGGCTACCTTTTTTAGACTCCTAAATATAAACAGAAATATTAAACTTTTATTGTACCTGTCTTCCAAGGAACTCAGCAACCATGGAAAGAATTTTCAAGTACTCAAGGAAAAGAAATGGGTCTTTTGAGTGTCCAGAAAACCCCAACGAAGACAAAGCTCCTCTAGCCCCTTTCTTGCTTTTTTTCACACAGTCTCTGAATAGACACAAGGACTACTCCCCCCCTCTACCCCAGATTCATCTATTTCCAGCCTCACCCAGGCTGGGAGGGGAGAGGGTCATCCCAGTAAGGAGGATTGCTGCAGGGGTATATTCTGATAGCTTGTGCATGATGTTGTACATGATGACAGTGTCCGCATTGTCATGAACCAGCTATCAGAATACAAGTGGTAAGATTATAATTTCCCTGACCCTTGCCCAGTTTCCTCCCTCTGCCTGATGTTGTGCAGAGAAAAGTAAAGAGAGGAGTATGGAAGGCTATAGCCTCTCTGATCCTTTCAAGGCTTCACTCCACTCTTCTGATATTACTCAGAGGGCAGGTGGGAGGGAACCAAGAATGGGTTGTGAAGGGCTGTCCTCTCAGCCTGTCCCCACCACAAACAGCATCAGGAGCACAACATTGCAGGAAGCCAGGTTAGGAGGGATCCTTACTCATATTCCCCACTCTTCTCATGTCATATGGGGTAAACCAGCTGTGAGATCTTTTTAAAAACTACATTGTTTTTGAAGGCATCTGTAAGGGGGGAGAATATTGATTAGTCCTTATTACTGTTATTAAGAAGGATATTATTAATATTCTCTTCCTACCACTATCAAATTCATTTTTTTTAATTTCCCCATGGGGGACTGCTTGTGTTCTGGAGGCAGGAAGTTGTTCCCCAAAACCCAAAGCTTGCCCATCTCTGTTCTATTACAACACTTTAACCTGTAGTGACTGTCAGATAATATTGCTGCTGAAGATCTAATCTGCATTTCCAAAGTACGGAACTAGCACCCCCATTTTAATAAAGTTAGAGTATGGCGCATAGAAAGGGAAGTATTTTTGGCAAGATGACACTGTGTAAAGGGATACCACATAAACAAATGATCCTGCATTATACGGGCACTGCAGGAGAAGAGTATAGATACAGAAGATAACAGCATGTGTGAAAAGGATCTAGGAGTCTTGGTAGATCACAAGCTGAACATGAGTCAGCAGTGTAATGCGGCAGCCAAGAAAGCCAATGCGATTCTTGGTTGCATCAGTAGGAGTATGGTGTCTGGATCGAGGGAGGTAATGATACCGCTCTATTGTGCATTGGTTAGGCCTCATTTGGAATACCGTGTCCAGTTCTGGGCACCTCAGTTCAAGAAGGGTATCAGCAAGCTAGAGGGTGTCTAGAGGAGGACAACCAAAATGGTGAAGGGTCTGGAAGCCATGCCCTATGAGGAGCATCTCAGGAAGCTGGGTATGTTTAGTTTGCAAAAGAGAAGGTTAAGAGGGGACATGATAACCATGTTTAAATATTTGAAGGGATATCATGTCAGGGAGCGAGCTTGTTTTCTGCTGCTCCAGAAACTAGGACAAGGAGCAGCAGATTCAAGTTGCAGGAAAGGAGATTCCACCTGAACCTCAGGAAGAACTCTGTGACAGTTAGAGCTGTCCGGCAGTGGAATATGCTGCCTGAGAGTGTGGTGGAGTCTCCTTCTTTGGAGTTTTTTAATCACAGGCCATCTGTTCGGAGTGCTTTGATGGGTGTTCTTGCATAGCAGGGTTTGGAGTGGATGGCCCCTGTGGTCTCTTCCAACTCTGTGATTCTGTGATTCTAAGAATCATATTAGGAGCAGATGACAATTTATGTACTGGGAGCCAATCTTCTCACCAAGGTACACTCCTAAACTATTCTCAAATTACTTGCCACTCCGTGAATTAGACCATGAGTGGTCAGCATGCACTCTCTAGAGTTACTTGTGGACCTTGGTGTAATTTCCAAGGTCTTCTGCCAAGTGAGCAGTTCAGGACTTCCACAACAGCAAAGTCTTCCTTTCCCCACAGCCCACTAAGTAGGAGGGAAGAGGGGGAGGGGATGGGGTCCTGTCCGTTGTTAGCTTTCAGCTCTTTCCACTGTCTGACAGATTACCCTTGAGGGAATGTGGCCCTTGGTAGGGGAAAAAAAAAGACTGCTACCTCTGAATTAGGCAGGCTGCAGTCCTTAACTAAAGTGCACATTTGGAACTTTTCTCATATTTATGGCACTATTCTAGCAAAGCAAGTGTCTCTGTTCCCATGCCTAGTAACTGAAGGACTTGGACAGGATGCATGTTTTCCATGTTGATTGCCTCATTACAATTGTAACAAATAGAACAGGAAAAGAGATTGTGTGTCACATTAATATTGGTTCTCAGAGTCAGGTTTAAATTGCCCTACGAGCTAAGCATGGCTAACATGTGGGTTAGCCTTGTCTAATTTCATTCCCTTCAAATTCATTGTTGAAATAGGAAGTTCTGCAATTACTGTACAAATGGAGCCTATATGAGCCAGCATGCTCGGATCTGATGAAGCAGGTTTGTAGATAATACCCCGTGTGCCTTTTTGGTAAGGAAAACTGCTCCTGTTGGATGTTATTCATTAATTGTTGTGGAATTATATAATACTTTAATGTTAACTGTGCTGTTCAACTATCTTATATTGTTGGGTGATTTCTCCTTAGCCAAAGACTCGACTCCCTTGCTCAGAGTGACATGTCTAATCCTTTGCCATCTGAAAATGCAAATAATGGACCAAGAACACAACTCTTTGTCTCTGTGGAGAGCTGCACTAATGGGTCTTTTATATATGGAAAATCTGCTTTGTTTTATGCAATTATTGGATCTGTTGGTAGCCACGGTACCGGCAAAGGCTGAAGCAACAGTTACCACAATAATTTTATTTATTTATTTATTTTAAAGTCCAGTCCACATGAGTTACTGGCATTGTATAACAGGTGAAATGCTTGGAAGATGTGGAGGCATGGGAAAAGAGAACTTTGTTCCAGTTGCATAGCAAGCATTGCTCTCTCACAAGTGTTCCAGAAGTGTGACCATCTCGATTTATACTGGCCATTCTGCAAGCCTTGATTATTGTATAGTTTTGATTTGTTCTTGCATTTGTATTGCTCATCTCATGCAATAAAAACATTTAAATAATTTGTATTTGATAGCCCTTTTATTCTGATCTGTTAGATCATAACATCAGTTCCATTATACAGAAGACAATAATTATTCTGAGTATGGATCTTTATTTCTGAAATATTTCTGAATATTTCTATGATAGGCGAACAGAATCACTATGGAGGTTGTTAGATCAATATTGGAATTACAGAAATAAAGATCCCCTCTTCTGCTTCACACACACACAGTTCCAAATTCCAAATTCCATTTGACTGGGCATGCTTTAAAAATCTCTAGACCCATTAAACTATATTCTGAGGCAATAACAGATGAATTCTGAAACATTTTGTTAGTTGGGCACTTCTGCATCTCTTACTGTGTATTTTGAAATCTTACTAGTGTTCATAATGTTGGTTTTGTTAATGGAGGCAAGCCCTATCCCCACAATCACTTGAATTTCCTTGAACCATTGCATGCTGCTTCAGAGGTTTTAGCAGATGTTGCCCATGCACTTTCGAGCATATTGCACCCATCAGAAGTAGAAACATGTTAAATCAAACGTTATATTCTCAGCAACCTGAATTAATCTCCCTTTCCTTCTTGAATTCCTTAAGTAGTCCTATGAAATCATGGCATATTCAACCTATAGGATGGTGTAAGTTCAGAGGGATCACATGGTAGGAGATTGGGGCTGTGCTAGCTGGTGGAGCCCTACACTTCTAAGCAAAGACTTCATCTGTGTTAGTGAGAATGGGAATTCAGCTTAGTTACGGTTTTAGTCTCTGCTATACATTTTGTAATTACCTCTCATCTTCCTCACTCTCAGTGGCAGTTGCTACTCATAACAGTGCTGTTCCTGTTGAATTATCAAGGTACTTTTTAATCCTTGGTAATATAAATATAAATTACATAAGAACCAGCAGAAATTCTTTGTCTCTCCCATGCCTCTTCCTTATATCCCTCCCCATTATTGTCACTCCTTGGATCTGTCATGCTCTGAAGGTCTCCTGCTCCCTCAAAAGACTTTCCTTTGCAACCCTGAACATCTCCTGGAACACCTGAGTGATTCCAGCTTTCCTATATTCTACAGTTTCCTCTGAACCCACCTTTTCCATGAAGCCCTTGTCAAATTTTCCTGGGTTCCTTCTACTGCAACAGTTGTATATTACTAGCTTACTTAAACCTGCTTCCCCCTCCTTTTGTTTCCCTTCTGTTGTATTTGACACTGCAAGGGCAGTTCGTCTGTACTCTGTATGGTGTTATGCACACTGATGGCACTGTATAAGTAAATATGTAGCAATTGGTAAAATGACTATTTTTGCCCCACCCAAAAAAGGCAACTCCTCCTTCACAAAAACAAGGAAATTGATGCACTTGCACACTTGTAGAACATTCCTAGGGTATTAATTTGTTGAAAATATTTTAGGTCCCCTCACAGTGGTGTCCAACATAAAGTGAAGGTCAGCAAATACATAATAATTAACAATAGCCCATGATAAAACAAAACATCCTATCCAGAAAACCCAGTAAATAGTGCACTCGTGGTACTTCTAATCTAATAAAATTTAACTCAGGAGCAATATGAATGGGGTTTTAGGGCTTTTCTTTAAGCCTCTGTGGGGGTGGACGTAGTGAATCTAGTTGATGTAAAAGAGGTCTTCTCCTTCTTTCCCACTAGCCTGGCTTCTCTCAAGGTTGATGGGCAAGAAAGACCTCTGTTGCAGATATTAAAGGGACTATCTTTATGTCCTTCAAATTGGCCAGTTAACCCTGTAAGAGAGGGAGTGGGCAACCTGTGGCTTTCTAGATGATGTTGGATTCCACTTCCCATCATACTTGGTTATTCTGTTTCATGGTTAAGGACATGTTGAGATCCAGCAACATTTGGTGTTGTTATCTCAGCCCAGATGATTGTGTAAAACCCACATGGAAGTTTCAAGCCATTCAGAAGATAGCAGTAGTTCCCTCATTACAAAAAAAGAGTATCCTAGGCCCAGCTGGATGACATCTCAGAATACTGGTAGACTTGTGAATATGAAGATCCAGGTACCCATCTCTATCGCTGACTATACTAGGAGAAGTTGAGGAAGATGTGAGAGGAGAATGTGGAAAAGACTGACAGAAGAAGATGCATGTATTGTGGATCAGAGGTATGGGGTCCTAGGATGTAGTGCCAGTCTCTGGTCTACTAAATTAGCAACTGAATCTGTTGTACCTTCATGGAAGTACTTAGATGTGTTGGAACACAGATTCATATAAAAATGTTGACTGTTGGCTTCCCAACTTTGCTGCACATTTTCATCACTGTAGGGATGGTTATAAATGTTGCTTGAACCCTGAAAGTGACAGGAGTATGCTAACTTCACTTTACAAACTGCATAATACAAATCACTAGATTTTTGAAATGCCCTTTCATGCTGTTTCATGCGAGCTGTATACCAAGGAGAGTAGGACTGAGTAACAGTGGAAAGGATGTTAAACCCATCATCACCACCATTAGTTCTTGTAACAGTTGTTTGTCTCCATCTGAAAGTTTTCAAAATGGTAGCCCCTGCTAGTATTCTGAGGCATGGCATTGGCATTGCCACATTGTTTTGAGAAGGTACAGCTCTACACCTGTATTAGAGGTGAAAGGAAGAGCATTCTTTATGGTCTTCAGCTAATAGTGGAATCCCAGTGAAGATGTTTATGAATGCCCTGGGACAGCACACTTTAGGGGGCCCTGCAGCATTTGCTTTTCACTCCTGAATGTACGTTGTCCCAGGACACATTACAAGTCTTGGAGGAAAATAAGTTCACTGTCTTTATTGCCTGTTTTCTGGCCAGTCAAGACCTTGATATACAAGTTCCTACCCACCTACCCACCTAGAGTATTTTAAGGGGCAATTTTGATTAAATTTTACTTGACATAAAATATGTGTGCTAGAACATCTAACCCCCGCCTTTTAAAAAAATTGTTCATTGAGTTTTTCAAAATGTTAAAAGTCCTCCCGGGATGATTTCTCTCACTATGCCAAAGGTTTGTCCTTGCTTTTCATTGTAAGTCAATAGTGTTTTTTTGTAACATTTGAAGGTGACATTTTCACATGAATGCCTGTCCTCCAGAAGTTACAGGAAAGGTATGGGTGATCTAGTGGAAATAGAAGGGACTCTTCTTTTATTCAACAATGCCTTTACAGCATCTTTATGCATTCTTGTAGGTGCACTGAGAATCTGGGGGCTTTGTTTATGGCACTCCATGCTGAGCACACAAGTCACCCAACCATAAAGACTTGCTTAACAGCTGCATGCTTACACTGAGGGCTAAGTCAAATATTAGAAAATTTGAAGAAAGAAAAATGAGTTATTAATGTCTTTCCCTATTTCCGTGGTGATGTGGGAAAGATGATTTGTGAAGCTCCCTTGGGGAGATCAGCACATCCCAGGAAGCCTCCCAAGATCGTTTTCTAAGCGTCTTACCATCAAAAGTAAACCAGGGATTCCTTTAGATTAATCATTGTCTTCCATATATTTAAATAAGTTCATATTGTATCTCTGCTCATTTAGGAAAGGGGGAGAAATAGTTACTTGAGACTGTAATACAGAGTATCAGAGGGGAACAGCCTCATATGAAACTTGGTTGTGATTCTCCCTCTTTCACTACTCCAAAAAACGAATATCCCATCTTTTTTTTAACCTTTATTTTTTTCCCCAAAGTTTACCAAATGTTTCACTGGCTGGATGGTTACTTTTGTTTTTATGAAAATATTAAGCAGGCCAAAAGGAGATTGAATAAATTCACTGTTAAATGCAATGATAGGAAGTGTGGAACTTCACTTCTATCCCACATTTAGTTGGCTATTCCTTTATTTTACCTCGTGTTTTTAATTGAATGTCAAAGGGCAAGTCCATTTGGATGTACTGTACTGTCCGTTCCCAGTATTGTGTTAGTTAGTAGACTTGTTCGTTGGTAAACGTTGTTTGTTGCACTTATACAGAAGTATGTTTTGGAGGAGGTGTCCATGTGTGCCCCGTGGCCTTGGTTAAAAGGAAAGGCTATTGAGAAAAGGGTAACTTTTTGAAAAGGTTGCATGTTGCATTTTGTTGAAAAAGAAGATGATAATCCTATACGGTTTGTTCATGTCTTTTTGGCATAAGCCTTGCAGGGGTGCATATTGTGTTTAAATTTGAGTTCATCTTTACAGCATAGTACAAAATACAAAATAGTACGGTCTGAGTAGCTTGTGAGCTGCCTGTATCCCTGTGATATTTCCCAGATCAACCCAAGTTTATTTCCTTTAAATGTTTTATCCAGTGTGCACATCCCCCTCACTGTTCAGTGATTTTTTTGAATTAGCTTTAGAAAAGATTACATGGATAAACACAGCATTGTCGTCGTTAATAGAAAGCTGTGCATTGAGGTCTATGGGTTGTAAGATCAGTAACAGTACCGATGACAGTGAAGTATGGCCTTATCAAAAGGAGAATTCATAAGAGGCTGCCCTGGGACACTCCATCGCTGTCCTTCTGTGTATCTTGACAATGTTATCTGTCCTCTCAGTACGGAGTATCAAATGTCTGTCATGAGTATAGAAATTAATTTAATGTCACCTGAAGACATGCAATTAATCTTTTGGAGGTTTTCATAATACCTTTACAGAAAGAGTTGCCAGTTTGGCGGATTTGGATTTTGGGGTTTAGTTGAAGATAAGGAAAATTAATTTTTCATCAGGGTTAATGCAAGCTAGCAGAGCCACAAAGGCTGAGAGAGATGGTTGGGGAATTTGTCAAGTGTTGTCACTCTGGAATAATGCTGCTTAACATCTGATCGGTGTAATCAAGAGTTGAGATTTCTATAGAAAGGGATTAATCAATTTGCTCACTACAGAATGCACATTGGTGATACCGCTCATTCGTGGGGTTTTAAGAATTAAAATAAGATTTGATCTGTCAAATTGCAAGAAGCTCTGACAGTATCAAAGGCAGGGTTTCTTTTTTTAATCAGGACATCCTCAGAGTATTAGCTATAAATAAATTTGTCCAGCCAGTATTGCGGCAAACAAACTTCATCTTCATTGTGAAACTGTCAGGACATCTGCTTTTCTAGCACTCTTTCTGAGGTCTTATTAAAATGCGTGACTTTGTTTTTGAATACTGCAAGCTCTCTCTTGGTAGTGATAATGTTATATTTCTACAAATAAATCATTGAACTGGAGACATTTGGGATCCGTTTGTCTTTGTTTTTGAATGTCTTGCCTTTTTAACCATTAGACCTCTCAGGTAACTTACGCAGGAAGCAGCAGAAGCTCAAATATCAAATAGATTGTCGCTGTTTACATCTGAGTGCAACATCTTTAGCTTTATGTATCATTGAAAATCAGTAAGGATTAGGTTCTTTAGTAAAAATTAGGAGTGGTAAAATATAATCAGTATAATATAATTAGCGTAATCACAGGTCGTTAAGTCTGTCACTTCATTTTTCATTGTCCACATTATAAAATGGAGCAGGGAAGATGATTTGGTATTTTGAAGATCAGTAGTAGTTCAACATTTGCAGTGATCAGACCTCTTGCTATTTAAGTTTTATTGTCTCACTTTTCTCACACACATAATCCTAACCTTGATTTGTAAATCAGCATATAGCATATGTTAACATCTTAGAAGGTATATTCCTTCCTCTGAAACATAGCCCACAGCAACTGGTGTTTGTTGGTGGTCTACCATCCAGGTACTAAACAAGGCTGTAGGCGGTGCTTTATTGTTAAGTTTAAGGCTTTGGGAAATCTATCAAAACAGTGCTCATGCATTAAGTCAGTTAGCAGGTCAGTTTATAGAGTTGCTGCACAAGCAGATGAGTGTTGAACTACTCTGACTGTTCTGTCATCACATCCTTGGAAGTGGTGAATAGCTCTGTCACAACAGGGTTGTGCAAGACAGAAGTCTTAGACAAGGTAATCCTCTTTGAAAAAGTTTGGTTCTAATGGATATCTTGTGTGCTATAATGTTATCATAGGTTTTAGAAAGATCTTCATCAGGATGGACAGTGTCCATGATGCCAGTTCAGCGCATTTTAGTTTATACAGCAGCTTGTGGGGGCCACATTGATCAAGGGGCATGACCTAAAGCAAAGGGAGGAAGTTAGCAAACTTTTTCAGATAAAAAAAAAGTCTTAAAATAGAATCCCTTTTTAGATTTAAATTTCATTATTAACAAAATTTCCCCCAATCTTTATTAACAAATGACACTATTATATTTGAGTAATGAGCATTTGGAAAGCTTGATTTCATTCCTAACAAATACAGTATCCCCCATTGATTCACAAATACAATCCTCTATTTATATTTTGTTATTAAATTTATATTTCTGTGTAGGTGAACTTTAAATGTACTTAAATAGACTGTAATGTGATGTTTACTGTT
Organism: Cyclura pinguis; assembly: GCA_030412105.1. Classification (NCBI taxonomy): domain Eukaryota; kingdom Metazoa; phylum Chordata; class Lepidosauria; order Squamata; family Iguanidae; genus Cyclura; species Cyclura pinguis. The sequence continues at coordinate 127,513,528 of CM059604.1, read as the reverse complement.
GATTGTTCTATTGTCTATAGTGCCCGAATAGTCTGTATTATATTTAATATCCTTTCTTTCCTTTTGACTGTTGTGTGCCTTCAAGTCACCTCCAGCTTATGATAACCCTAAGGTGGACCTATCAGAGGAGGTTTGCCTTTGCCTTCCTCAAAGCTGAGAGAGTGTGACTTGTCCAGGGTCACCCAGTGGATTAGAGTGGTTGAACAGGGATTTGAATTCTGATCTCCAGAGTCATAGTTCCATGCTCATTCCACTACACCCTGCTGACTCTTCATAGTACATGTAGTGAATGGCAGTACTTGTGGTTTTAAAAACGTATTTCTGAAAAATAGCTGAATAATGTTTCTGTTGAGCTGTTTGTTAGAAAGGTTAATCTGGCAAGATTTGACTCATGGATTTTTCTGCGTCATCTGCTGTCACATTCAGTACGTTCGCGTATTGCATAATGAGGGAAGCAGTGTGGTGAAGTGGTTAGAGTGGTGGAGGGGGCTTGGGAAATCCTACTCAGGTCCCCAGTAAATCATTAAACTTGCTAGGTGACTCTGGGCTGATCACTCTCTCTGACCTGACCTTAATTCTACTCAGAATGGAACCTGCCGTTACGGCAAGTGGGAATTAGCTCTAGGGTTCTGTTTTGAGCTGAATTGTATTAATGCTTTATACAGGCTCTTAGTAGGGGTTGCAGGAGTCAGGTGTTGCATTATGCACGATTTTGAACTGTGTGCTGTTCCTTTCCCCGCAGGGTGGTGAGAATGTTGGCTTTTCTCACTCGGAAGGACCTCCCCACCGGCTCCAGCAGCCACCAGAACAGAGACATCAGCCAGTGCGGAAGGTCACGCTGACAAAGGGAACAGTGCAGCAGCCACACCAGCGTCATCAGCACCAGCTGGCACAGATTCATTCCACACTTCCTCCTGGGTTGAAAAACATCCCGGGGATACATCAGGCAAAAAAGGTATTGGTGTAGATTCTCTCCTTGAAGAAAGGGCCAGAAATAATGTTCCATAGTTAAATCAGGCTCTGAATATATATTTTTTTAAAAAAAATGCAAGGAGATATTGGAAGGAGACTATGACTTAATGGTAGCACCTTTAGTAACTTGTTATTTTAATGCAAAATTAGGCTTAGTGACACTTGACGCATTCCTGTCTGTGGGAGAGGAGATAATACAAGATAATAGGTGTTTTCAGTTTGTTGCCATTTTGTATATCCCAGTAGTGCTCTTTTCAGACTTGGAACACCTGTGTTTTGCATTATAAGTCTCAGAATCCCCTGTCCATTGACGTCAGAGTCCTCTTGGGCTCCAGTCACTCACTAGTCTCTCACAGTTTAGCTTCATTGTGGGGAAGGCTGACTCAAGTTGATGACACAGCTGGAAGTCAAGAGCATAGAGCACCAAGTGATACTGTTCTGGCAGTTCTCAGTTTCTAGGGCAGGACAGGGGGTAGGGCAAAGCTAAATAGGTGTTTAGGTACAGCTAAAACTTTTTTATACATCTTCTGGTGCTGTTGATTTCCCTTAGGGATAAAGTCATGTTGGAATTCCCCCACGTTTCCCCATTTATAACAGCGCAGTGTGCCTGAGAGATGTTTGGCTGTTACTCCAACAAATGAGCTAATAACGTACAGGCCTTTAAAATGTTGCCAGCAGCAACCCCACACCTTTTAATCAGTTCCTGCTTTCATCATCTCCTTCTAAGTGAATTACTAACTTTAGCATTTATCTGTCAGATTCAGTTAAGTGGGAGCCAGTAAATCAAACACCTAGGTTGCTTTTGTTGTTGGCAGGTCATTCCTCACGGGAGAGGCAGAGGCCTGGCAGGCCAGATGGGCCGAGGACGCTTGATGCCAAATAAACAGAATCTGCGAGTGGTAGAGTGCAAACCTCAGCCCTGTGTTGTGTCAGTTGAAGGGCTTTCTTCATCAACCACGGATGTCCAACTGAAAAACCTGCTGATGTCAGTAGGACCCATTCAGGTAGATCACCCTATGCTCATGTTACCTGTGCCAGGAATCTTTCATTCTGTAAAGCTCATTGCCTCTGAGAGGAGACGTAGCAGAGGGCAGGGGCATTTAGCGGTTAATTACATGGATTTAAAGATGCTCCCTCTTGCCCCCCAGTGTGTCTGAAAGGGAAGGAATTCTAGTCCAAAGAACAGCATTGAGCTGCAACATAGGAAGCATGGGTAAAGTATTGTCCATCTTGTTGTATTTTCTCAATTCAAACCCTTCTCCCAGGTATTCCATAGCTAATCTCTCTTACTCTGATAGGCTAGCAAGAAAATACCATGCACATAAAAGCACAGTGATATAGTTTGTAAATCCAACAGTAACATTCTTTTATAGAAATTCTTTTGGTGGCACTTGAGTTCCATGCTTTAGTTAACAAAATTAGGTATAATCTGATACTTTCACACCCACATCTTTATGCAGTCTTCAGTCTTCATCTGCAGGCCTAATGAGCAATAGATTGGCCAGGCTTTTCAGTTTTTCTGTTTTCTTGCATCCATTGAATTTTTATTTTATACCATCCAGCCTTCTGAAAAGTTCTGGAAAACCTATGCACATCTTACACACTTTTATGACATTTGGAGGGTACAAACTCCCATTTTTGTTTGTACATATTGGCTAGGGCTGTATTCTTCATTATCACCCAAAGAAGTAAACATCAAACTATAAGGGGTTCTGAAAGATTCTTCTCTCAGTCTATTATAGCAGATCTAATCTACTAAAGAAGGCAGTTTTGACAGGCAGCATTAGAGATGGTTCTGCAGTCACATAAAGATGGGGTTGGACTCCTGTTAGTTAGTCCCACCTGGGAAGACTTACTCAATCAAAAGTTGAATGGTGAGTCAGTACATAGGCAGATCCCATATATTCAGTGATCTACTGTAGTAGGGACTAACAACAGGATTTAAGCTGGATTCTTTTAGTTAGATGTTGTCTAAGAGGCTATGGAATATTCTAGATGCCAGAAAATTTCCTAAGCCCCTTTCTTCCCCTCACTATTCTTGATGAATATTTGATGTATTAATTATGTATTTTAATAATTTTTTTAATTCTTTTGATTGTTTAGTTATGTTTTGGCTTTTGTATTCTTTGTGTTATAACTATGTTTTTAAATTGTAAGTCACTTTGAGTTGCAACCTAGGAAAAAAAGCAGGTGGTTGTTGTTATTATTATTATGTTGTTGCTGTTATGTTGTTGCTGCTGCTGCTGCTGCTGCTGCTGCTGCTATTGTTATATATTAATCTCTGGAAAAGAAAAGAACTATGGTACAAAGAATGATCCTCAGAATGGTCCTCAGGAAACAATTTCAAATAGACTATCAAAACATTTGAATGCAATTGCTACTAATCAACTATTAAACCAATAATAAACCAAGAATTATAGGAATATTATTTAAAGGAACAAATGCCTAAGGGATTAGGACCAAGCATCATACAAGGGGAATTGATGTTAGATGCTCATCCATTCCCTGCTTTTGATATGAACATTTTGGGATTAGCAGTATTAGACTTCTGAGAAAGAAATGTTTGGGAAACTTGTTCCCTGCCATTTCCATCTGTTTTGAGGTGGAAATGTCAAGCAAACCCTGCTTCAGTGCATTTTCAGTTTCAGAAGGAGATGACTGCAGAATATCTTTGCTATGCGCCTTTTGCTAAGAGTTTGCCATCTGCTTGTGTGTACAAATCATGCAGTGAAAATATCCACTTGCTGTTGTATCTTGCTCATGTATTCCATTGTATCGGTCACTACTAAACAGTCCCTTACAGATATATTCTCGGGCTGACAGGAGGATCAATCCACAATGCCTGGGATTTTGATCCTCGTGCCAGCTGACGCAGGAGTTGTTCTCGAGCTTGATGTTAAAAGTCTGTTAAACTGACTCCCTGTCCCTCTCCCTCCAGTTTTCCGTTTCTCCTGCGTGACAGTAGGACGCATCAGGGTCCCTCTCCCACAAGTAGGGTAGAACAACTTCGGAAAAAGAATTTAGGCTTGTGGAGGTGGAGGAATTAGGAGTGTAGAAATGGCTACAGAGAAAAATCTAAATGCGAAAACGACCGTGGCCAATGAAGTGATCTGCAGCACCACGGACATGGGCTCGGTCACTGCAAAGCAATGTACTGTCCAGAAGACCGCCGTTAGGCAGGCTTCGGACGAAGCGGTCAGAGCTACAACACAGAAAAAAGCGCAGTGACTCTCTGAGGAGAAGTGCTCGGCGGAGCTCCAAAAATTTTTCCTGTCCTCCAGTGAAAGCGAGGCGGATGAATTGAAAATAGCGGCCAATAGAAGGTCCATGGAAGGTAAAAAGACGTCCGATAAAAAGATAGACAAGAAGATAAAAATTAAGGACAAGCAAGCGACTAAAAAGCTAACAAAAATAGCTACAGGAACTCAATCACTTACCAGTGAGAGTTCTGGGTGCCATCTTGGAAACAAGGATTCCAAGATGGTGTCTGGAGACAAAGTTAGTCCCTCAAACTCTGCGGATGCCATGGTGAGTGTGGTGACACACATGACTAGCAGCAGGGCTTCGAATGCAACGGCGCCTGCAGAGGCTCGCCAGGCTGCCATGCCTGTCATGGCAGAGCACAATGCAGCTGACCACGCCGGTCCAGCGTCTGAGTATTTGCCCTGGAGTGTTGAAATGAGGCAGTTTCTGGCCGGATGGCTATCAAACGCGCCACAGCGAAGGCCGGACCTGCAACAAGATCCTAATCAGGTATACTGGGGCGGCCAAGCAGGGCAAAGGCAATTGATGTCTGATGATTTCCGCAGCGAAATGAATAATATGATAAAGGATGTTGTTACTTCACAGCTCCAAGCAATTTTAGCGGATCATTTTGCTCCAATGAATGTAGAACCAACTGGGCAAAATAAACAAATGGTAAGACACAAAGCAATGAATTCATTCCAACAACGTGTATGGCAGCCACAATTAATTAATACTACTCAACTGATTGACAATCAAATGAATTTAAATCATTTGGTGCCGGAGAGTAATGAGGAACAGTTGGAGCAGTAGGCAAAGAAAAGGAGAATTGAATATGATAACAGACCAAACACTAGCACACTGCCAATGATACAAAATAAGGAAAAACAGGATTCCACTAAGGGAAAGTCTGCATTTAAAGGAGCACCTTCCTCTCAGACAAGGGGGTTCAGCGAAACCATACCTGAGGTAGAAGGTTTTAGTGATGAAGACAGAGATCAGGAAGAGGTGATAGAATTAGAGGAAAACGATGATCCGTACTCTGATATTGATGAGGAGGAGAGGTCTGATTCAGACAGGCTGTTTGAAGCTGATTTCTTTAAGGGTATTTTAAAAAGGGTGCTTCAGATATTTGGTCTGGATTGTGATAAGGATGGTCAAGGGAAAGCAAGTAAAGAATGTAAGTTAGCATCAGTGATTAGGAAAAAAGAGTCTAGGAGCATGGAGTTCCCTCTGCCGGAGCTATTTAAAGATGTCATCATGGCAGAGTGGAATAATCGGGGGAATGCAAGAAAGTTTGTGGTATAATCATAGGCTGTACTCTTTCATGAAAGAAGATGTAGAGTTCTTAAAGGTGCCCCCTGTGGACGCCCCAGTTGTAGGATTGGTGTCAGGTGCTATTGTCCCCAGGGAGGCAAATACACAACTCAAAGAAATGGATGAGCGCAGGGCAGAATCTTGCCTGAGGAAGGCTCATGAGGTGGCCTTGGCGACAATTAAGGCATCAACTGCCTCTTCAATGTTTGTGAGAACAGCAGTACTTTGGTCTCAGGACATCTTGGAGACCCAAGATCTCACTATGAATGAGTTAATAAGGGCGGTGGAGCGAATTCAAAAGGTCCTTAAGTATGTTGCAGACGCCAGTTTGGATGCTACCATATATGCTGCAAGGAACATAAATATGTTAACGGTGGCAAGACGTTCCTTATGGTTGCGTCATTGGGAAGCGGATCAAAAGTCGCACAGTAATTTGGCTTATGTTCCGTTTCAGGGTGATCTGCTCTTTGGTTCTAAGGCCTTGGAGAAGATCTTGGTGGAGACCAAGGAGAAAAAGCAGGTCATGCCCACTCTTCAAAAAAGGAAGGTGAATAGGAGAGGTTTCAGAAGTTCAAATTATTCCTTTCGAGGGGGAAGAGCTTATGGATATACAGGAAGGAATTCTGAGTATAGAACAGGTAGATTCCAATGGAGCAGATCAAAACCACAATTTGCAAGGCAGTATCAAAGCAATAAACAAGGACAAGGGAAGCTTGGGACTAATCCCAAGCGAGGAAAACCTCAATATTGACTACCAGCATCAGAAAGTGGGGGGAAGACTTCTGTCTTTCGGGTACAAATGGTCGCAAATAACATCAGACCAGTGGGTATTAGGTGTGGTAACTCAGGGTTACAAAATATTTTTTCACGCCACACCCAAAGACAGATTTCTTCCTTCTCCAGTGCCGAAATATCAGGCCAAGCGTCAGGTAGTAATTCAAGAAATTATGCATCTGTTAGACATAGGAGCCATAGAGAGGGTTCCAGAACAACAAAGATGCACAGGGGTGTACTCGGTGTTTTTCATAGTACCCAAGCCAAGTGGCAAGCACAGGCCGGTGTTAAACCTCAGGTATCTCAACAAGTTTGTGGAGTGCAGAAAATTCAAGATGGAGACATTGCAAACAATCAAAGAGAATTTGGTGTAAGGGGACTATATGGCATCTATCGACCTGAAAGAAGCATATCTCCACATTCCCATGTGTCCGAACAACAGAAGATACTTGAGGTTCAATTACCAGGATGACCATTATCAGTACAAGGCCTTACCATTTGGCCTGACGTCTGCACTGAGAGTTTTTATGAAGGTGCTAGTTCCGCTTATAGCATTCCTAAGGATGTAAGGGGTGCAGTTATACCCCTACTTGGACGACATCTTGCTAAAAGCACGGTCAGAGTCCAAGCTGAGACAGGACTTGAATATGACAGTACAAGTTCTCTCGGATTATGGTTTCCTACTCAACATCGAGAAGAGTGTGCTGACCCCAACATTGGACTTGACCCATTTAGGGACCTGAATAGATTCAAGGAAGGGCAAAATGTATCTCTCCACGGAAAGATTGGAGAAGGTGCAACAAGCAGCTCGGTGGTTATCACAGAGCAGCTCATTGGATTTAATGCAGTTGGCAAGAATACTGGGCACTTTAGTGTAAACAATAAAATTGATTCAATGGGGCAGTTTCCACTTGAAGCCTCTGCAGAGGTTGCTAATGAGACGTCAATTGGCCATCACAAACAGAAGACACTGCAAAGTGGAGGTGCCCTCTCATATTCGAACTGGCATGTTTTGATGACTGGAAAGGAGAAATGTGGTGTCGGGCATTCCTTTTCAGAAACAGAATGTGGTGCATATAACAACAGACGCGAGCCTGTACGGTTGGGGAGCCCACTGCGAAGGTCATTCAGTGCAGGGGTGTTGGACAGTTGCAGACAGGCGTTTCAATATCAACTTCCTGGAAGTTGAAGGTGATTCGTCTGGCACTCCAGAGGTGTGTGCACCTTGTGAAGGACCGTCATGTGAAGGTGTTTACAGACAACATGACGGCCAAGGTGTATTATGCAAACAGGGAGGACTACATTTGATTCCTTTGGTGATGGAGTCAGCATGTCTTTTCAACTGGGCCGAGTTGCATGTTCGCTCGATTACAGCGGTGCACTTGAAGGGAGACCAAAACATCCAAGCAGACTATTTGAGCAGGAATTCTCTACATCCAGGGGAGTGGTCCCTCAATGTGGAGGTTTTCCAAAAGATAGACAGCATTTTTGGGCCTTTACAAGTAGACTTATTTGCTACTGCAGAGAATACCAAATTAAAAAGGTATTTTTCCATACTTGACGACAAAGGTGCTGAAGCGTATGATGCATTGTCGGTACAATGGCCTCCAGGGTCTCACTATGCTTTCCCACCGATCCGAATTGTGCAAAGGGTACTGGCGAAGGTACGCCTCGAGAAAGCCTCGGTGGTATTGATAGCACCGTTTTGGCTGAGGAGACCATACTTCTGCAGTTAGCCTGAGGTCCACCCTGGAGGTTACCATGCAGGCCGGATTTACTGAAGCAGGGGAGAGTGAACCATCCAGACCCCAAGTGGTTGAGTCTGGCAGCTTGGAGGTTGAGAGGTGATTCCTAACCCAGCACAGGTATACGGAAAGTGTGGTGAAAACTATACTTGGTTCCTGTAGGGAATCCACACAAAGAATTTATGATAGAACATGGAAAACTTTCAAGAAATGGTGTGAGGATAGAGAAGTTACTTTGGCAGAGGTAGGAGTGACACATTTGCTCCACTTCCTGCAAGATGGCCTGGAGAAGGGTCTCCGACCTAACACTTTGGAAAGGCAAGTAGCGGCATTATCGGCTATTCTAGCAGAGGACGGTAATTCCTATACAAGGCATCCTCATATAAAACGTTTTTTGAGAGGAGCAACATTGTCATCATTTCCAACAGTGCACAGGTTCCCATCTTGGGATTTGAACTTGGTGTTGAACGCGCTGACACAGCCACCCTTCAAGCCACTGAGAGAGACCTCTTTGCAGCTGCTATCTTTTAAGACAGCTTTTCTCTTGGCTATTACATCAGCCAGAAGGGTTTCAGAACTAGCGGTGTTATCAGTGAATGAGAATCTGTGTAAATTCAACCATGACAAGTTGATGTTGGGATTTGACCCCTCTTTTAAGCCCAAGTGCTTGTCATCATTTACGGAACCACAACTGATTGACCTACCAACATTTTGCCCGAAACCGGTCCATCCTTTGGAAAAGAAATGGCACACGTTGGACGTTAGGCGAGTAGTAAAGGCTTATATTAAGAGAACAAGGGAATTTAGGAAGTCAGATGCGCTGCTACTATCATTCTAACCTAAGACACTTGGTCAGCAGGCAAGTAAGGCGGCAATAGCAGCATGGATAAAGACCTGTATTTTCGTAAGCTACGACTATTCTAAACAGTCTAGACCAGTTAATGTATGGCCACATTCGACACACTCAATGGCTACGTCAGTGGTATATGACTCCACATTTTCATTGGAAGGTGTTTGTGAGGCAGCGGGTTGGAAGGAGGCTTCCACCTTTATTAAGCACTATAAACTGGATAAATATAAGTCATCCCAGGCAGTGTTTGGCTGTAGGGTGCTGTAAGCTATGCTATAGAAAACTTACCCACCCATGTAACAGCTTGGGAAAATCCCAGGCGTTGTGAATTGATCCTCCTGTCAGCCGGAGAATGAAGAGTTGTTACTTACGTAAACGATCATTCTGGGATGACAGGAGGAGCAATCCACACCCACCACTAAGATAGGTATGGCAGTTCTGGATAGTGTGGTGGTGGAGTACAGTACGCTAGAGAAGGAAACTGGAGAGAGAGGGACAGGGAGTCAGTTTAACGGACTTTTAACATCTAGCTCGAGAACGACTCCTGCGTCAGCTGGCACGAGGATCAAAATCCCAGGCGTTGTGGATTGCTCCTCCTGTCATCCCAGAATGATCGTTCACGTAAGTAACAACTCTTCAATCTGTGCAGGAACTGAAAAAGGGACAGTAGCATGGCTCGATTCTCAGAGCTTAGGATGAATGGAGCAGATCTCTATCAAGTTCCGTTGAAAAAAGTAAACACAAGAGCATAGCCCTGCCCGGGACCATTCTGTTGGACTATGTCACTATTCAGCCTTTTGGGCTCTTCGTTTCCATAAAGACTCGTCCAGGAGCTGTGCGGATGGATCATACTTTCTCTCTTCTCAGATGTGGCCCGTGTGTGTGTGTCTCTTTGGCACAAAGCAGAATTGAAAAACATGAGTAGCAGAATGAACAGCACCCTTGTTCTTCCCAGTCTCCTGGGGTTTCTTCAGAGATTACGACAGCATGATATTGGTTAGAAGGGACCTACATATCAGTAGAATTCTGGATAAATTCTTCTTTCCACCCTGTTTGTCTTACCAATATCTGTTTTGCCAGGTTGTAAAGGAATTTTGTCCCAGATCAGATTAGCTAACATGAACTTTGGTATTTTGCCTCCCATAGTGTCAAGCAACTTGCCTCACGGAAATCACTAGCGGTGTTTTGGTCTATAGGTTCCTTTTGGCAGATCTGTGTTCTGTGACCTGCATCATGTGTAGAACTGTTGTGAAATCCCCCCTGCCCCCCTGCAACACACATTGCAACCATACATGCAGGAAGCAAATAGGGAGAGAGCATTTTGCTCATTGCTGGGGTGAAAGTGTACAGCATATGTCATAGGGAAATATTAGACCTTTCTTTAATCTTATGCTACCGTGAGACAAAATGGCTCTGTCTGTTCCCGTTGTTTGGAGGAGACAAGTGGTGACGGAAGGGATATGCTGAAGTATTTGGCCATGCTGTTGACTGGGTGCTTTCTAGACTACTTGTTCATAAACACTCTACAAGGCTCCACTGAGCATCTTGGAGCAGGCAGGCTGGTTGAGTAGCTAGCTTGTACATAACTTCCCCTCCTTCCCAGGAGAGGAAGAGGAAGGAACAGGAAGGAGCTGTTTTTGCAATGCTGCATTTTATAAGGTGTACAAAAGAAAAAAAAAAGCAGTTTCTTTTGTAGTTGCTTGTAAAGAATTGATCCTATCACCACACATCATGAAAGCGAGAAACTTTCCCCACCACCATTCAGAAGATCACTCTGCTTTGCCAAAGTAGGTAATAGCCAGCTTTGTACAGAGAGTAGAGTGAATGGTCCTTTGTTATCTCAAAAGGATGTGACTGTAATTATATGCACTTCGAAGTGCATATAAAATTCTAAAAGCACATTTACACTGTTGTTTATCAATAGTGCTAGCCCTAAAAAGGAAGTAAAAGTTAAAAAAAAGTAAAAGTAAAAATAATCATTGCCAGAATACAATGCTGAGACACAAGCTGCACAAATGCTGTCAGCAGACTGAGCACAAAAAACAAAATGGTGCTGTTCTGTGCAATAGAAAAGCACTGTTTTGGCCAAATGCTCTAAAGCAAACCACCTTAAAGCGAGGTATGCCAGTATATTGCAGGAAATAAAATGAGCTGGAGATTGATGTTGTTAACCATGGACAGTGATGAATCTCTTTCCCCAAAATGCATCTCTGTTTTAAAGTTTGGTTTGTAAAGTGCATATAGCAAGAAATAAACTAGATGTGATGGATAGTATGCAGTGTGACAGATCTTGCAGCTTCATCTGTAATATAGGGCAGATTGTGCTACCAGCAAGTCAGCTGCCAACAATTCATCTGCATCCACTGGGACACAGGAGGACATGGATGTGATCAGCTCTTAAGAATCAAGGCAGCAGCTATCATTGTTCTGTCCTTCAGTACTGTTTCTTGGTCTTTTTGAGGGAGCGCGATAGTATGTTAACTGCCTCTGTTTGTTTGTAGAAAATGTCCATCATTATTACAAATGTGTGGATATTTAAAAGAAGACTCTGGAATGAAAAGTCTGAGTCTTGACATAGACCCCTTGCAGCCCTGGAAGGATTCCTGTCAGTTTGGGCTAGAGGGTTCATTGTCAGGGGAGGCTACTTAAGTTGAACCTGTTTCTTGCATACAAAAGTGTCCTAGGTTCAATCCTTGGCATCTTCGGAGACAAGCTGCCTTCTGAAACCCTGGAAAACTGCTGTCACATGGTACAGGTGGTACTGAGCGAAGTGAGCCAGCAATCTCACTTGGCGCAAGGCAGCTTCCAATCTCCCGAAGAGCAGGAAGCAGATTTTGCCCTTACAGCAACACCATCTCTAAGAGAACATGTTTTTTTCCTCAGAGTATGTGGGGCATAGCAAGCATTCACACCTGTGTGTGACAGTGAAAGGATGCATTTGGGAATACCATTGGGCTTAAGGCTGTCTTTCCATCCCTGATGGCCCATGTCATGTCATGCTCATTTCTGATTGCCATGGAATGGAACTTTCTTCCCCATGGAAAGAGGGCTGTCGAAAGGGGGCCCTCCCATTCCTTGTTCCACTGTCAGAAGCATTTCCATCTGTGGGCCCACCAGCTGAATTCTGGCCGATGATGCCAGCAGCTGACTTTGTACGGGTCAGCTGTGTAAATGCAGTGTTATGTGATACTTATATGAAATGTTAGGCAAAGAAATCCTTTGGTTAGAGCTTGAAAGTAAAGAATGCTGGTTGTACCACAATTCAGGAGAATTAGAATTATTGTAACAGTGTGGTTAAGATGTTCAGGCTTAACTCCATTTTATATGTTTTCCTAGCACCTGTTTTTGGAATCCCCAAAGCAGAAGCTGATTAAGTAAGTTATTGAGTAATAGTGGGGTCATGTTACTAGTGAAGGTATATCTCAGTTAACAAAGTAGATGTGTTTCTGACTGTGTGTTCGTTAACAGAAAGTTTGGTAGCAGAGGCAGAAGTAACATGGAAAGAATAAAGATAGGTGCTTACACCAAGAAAGGAGAGCAGTTGAATATGTTTCAGCAAACTTTTTCTTCAAAACTAATAATATGTTTATATGAAATGAAACAACAGGCCAAATGAGCCTTGCATAACTAAGCAAAAACGTTTTAGCCTTCTAGAGACTGTTTAGAGGCTTCTTCCAAACTGTACTCGGAGGTGATTTTTTCTTGCACTGGCCTGCACTTTTCCTATGATTTTCATGTTGGTGGTCAAACTTACTGATCTATCTATTTTTTTTTTTAAACATGCTGGAGGGAGTTAGTGAGGCAGCCTTATCCTCTGCCCCCTTTTCTCTCGCTTTTGCAGTTCAGACATGTTCAGAAAGGGGTTCTAGAGGCAGCTGCTGTTTATCTTGCTCAGTGTTTGTTTATTGCATTGTTTACTGTACACACACTGCTGCAACCCAGCACCAAATGTCTGTGTTTCTCCAGACCTCCTTCACTATCCTCCCAGGATATATGCTGCTAAAAATGTCCAGCTGGAGAGAAGACAGGGAAGGGAAAAGAGGTTGGGCGGGCATTGAAAGATTTTGTAAAAAGGAGCTTCACCGTCAGAGGTGGTAACTGAGGTATGCCTGTATACTGTATATACTCATGTATAAGTTTAGAAATTTTTGTCAAAAAAATTGACCCAAAAAACCTGGGTTTCCTTATTCATGGGTCGATGTAGGTAGTGTACCTTAACTCTTATCAAAAAGGGAACCGTCCTTTTCTCAGAGTAGAATGGCAAAAGACAAGAGCTTAGTCTGTCTTGGGAGAATCTAAAAGAAATACTAACTCCTTCCACTCTCTCCACCACAGCACTTCTTCTGACCTTTTTGAATGCTGGGTGGGAAAGTGGTAGCAGTGACTCTTTGGTGCTTCCCCTCAAAGGAGCGCAGAGAGAGAGAGTAGAGGGGGATGGTGCTTCTTTAGGTTCTCCTGAGACAAAATAAGCTCTCGCTTTGCCAGTCTACTCGGAGAAAGGAATGGTTCCTTTTTTGATAAGAGTTAATCCTGCACCTTAACTTTTACCAGAAAAAAACAACTCTTCTCTTCTCTGAGCAGAGTGATGAGAGGCCTTTTTGAATGCCTGGGTGGGAAAATGGCGGTGGCCGCCCCAGGGGCTAGTGCTTTCCCCTCTCTGTGGAATGATTCTCAACCTGTCTACAACCGTATCAAAATTTTGGCCCTTGAACCGGCCCTCAGCTTATGTATGAAGTCATCTTATACATGAATATATACAGCATTTATTTTTCTCTGCATCACTTCATCAAGTAAAAACCCCAGTTTTACTCTCAATGTTGGTGATTTTCCCCTTTGAATCAGCATGCTAATAGCTGCCATGTTGCAATCCAAAGTCCCTTGAAAAACCTTCCTTAAAAGTCACATTAGCTTTAAATTCAGTTGTTAGTTCCCACTGGAATAAACCCACTGAATCTGATGGGAATTTGAGAGCAGTTAAGTAACTTTTGTTGATTCAGTAAAAATACTGTAGTTGGAAAAAACTGTTGGATGTGGATGCCATCAAATTGTGGATGTCATTAAACATAATTATTAGAGTTGAAATGAGTTCTGGGTTTGAAGCCCACTTTTTAAGTTACCCTGTTATTAATATAAATCCACATTGATTTATTTCTTAGCCTGTTTTACATTTGTTTAGATGATGAAAGTGTTGCGGTAAGGAAAATGATATTTCCAAAACAGAATTTTAAATGCCTTGTTGATGGCATGGTAAGGTGAACAGCACATTGCCAGCTTAGTAAACTAGTCTTGCTTCTGTGAGCTGGAAATAGAGAACTATATTTCAGATGGAATAAGAAGGCAACTGAGAGAGGATTCATTCTAGGAGTTTAATGTATACTTAATAATGAGTGATACAAAAATTAGCACAAGGGTTGAAAACTTAAAGGGTTTGCCACAGGTTGCCATTATTTAGCAAAAAAAAAAAATCCATCTGATGACTTGAGACTCATCCAAGTATCTCAAGACAGATTTATCTAAATGACAAGAAACAGGTATCTTTGAGAAGCTTGGCAAAAATTTTTTTTAAAAAATCCTATATGATTAGCACTGAGGACAGTATAGTACAAACAGGAGTTGGAACAGCAGTGAGCCAGAAGTTTTTTTCTACAGGCTCTTTTTATTAAAGTATTTATAAGAATTGAGTTTACAGAACAGATCTAGAGTCGGAGGGTATGGCCAGTTTCCACTGGGTGGAGTGGTTTCTAAGTTTCTACTTCCTTCCAATAGCTCCAGTGTATAGAACTTGAACTTCCCCGTTCTAAGAACTCGGGCAGAGTTCCCCAAAGCATTTAAGTGTGTGCCGTTGTATACAGTCTCTTGGGACTCTGTGATTCACAGTGGTTTTTGGTGGTGGGGTGCACAAAAACAGGTGTGAACATTATGATCCTGGATTTAATAGAAACGGCTTTTCTCACAGATTCTCTTATTTCAAATCAGGGCCCTCGGTTTGCCATTTTAATTGGTATTGAGCCCCATTTGGGGAATGAAAAGCAGAGTATAGTCAAGTAAATAAATACTGCGTAACATTGCTCCTGTTTACCTAGAGTCTGATAGAATATTATCTTGAGAAATGGTGCTGTGGCTAAATAAAACTTCTTCTTTTTTCCCCCTCGCTAAAAATGGACTGTCACAGGAGGCTGGAGGCTAAGGCATTGGGAGAATGTCCTGCAGTGATTTGAGAGAGAGACACCTAACTTGGTTGTGAGAATCAATTATTGGCAGGGCCGAAGATGTTTCAGGAGAGGAGAGAGCATCTGTTGGCAAAGGAGGAATTGCTGCATGGTGCTGGCGAGGAGTGCACTTCCACAGTTACTTTATCCCTTATGTTGAGTTAAATGGACCCTTTAAGTATGCCATTCCTCTCAGGAAGTAGAGGAGATTCACACAATTGGTGACTTTCCTGTGGGAAGTGAAACCTCAGAGTAGATTGTTTTGCAAATAGATTCTGTATTTGTGTAATTTTTCTGTTAACTTGATATATTATCAGGCAAGCTTTGGCTTCAATTTGTTAACCTTTAATGATGGAGAATGAATGACCTCGTAGAGTTAGGAGAGCTTTTGTTGAAAGATGAGACACAGTATCCTACAAGAGGGTGGAGGTCTGATCAGATGCCTAAAGCTTAGAAACATTACTTTTTTGGACTACAGTTTAGAATCTCTCAACCAGCTTGGCTGTGGTTGGCTGGGAGATTCTAAGCATTTTAATTTTTTTAAAAAAATAATATTTCCAAGCACTAAAATACCCTACCCACTATCAGATTTCTAAGAGTTAGATCTCAGATCATTTTATGTTTAATTGCTGATGGCACAATTTGATTCAAGACCTTATCACACTACACTATTATAGCACTATTATTCCAGTTTTAACGGTCATGGGATCATTCTGTTGAATCCTGGGATTTGTAATTTGGTGAGGCATTAGAGCTCTCTGGCTGAGAATTCTAAGTACCTCTCCCTAAACTGCAAATCCCATGATTCCTGCAATGTTGCAGTTGCAGTTAAAGTGGAATTATAATACTATACAATGTAGTGTGATAGGGCCCTCAGTCTCCACTTCTTGGATATTAACAACTGTTTACTGTAAAGTACAAAGACTGGAATGTGTTCATTTTTTAAGTTCTTTTTTTTAATGTTCTTTGTTAAAGCATTCAATTTTTCCAAAAATATTTGGTAACAAAAACAAATCTGTACCACTAATTCTGTTAAAACTGTTTTTATATTAAAGAGTTTTCAAAAAATTCTTAAGTCGTGATTGCTAAACTAAAGGAAAATGCAGTCTGTTCAATGCACAATAAATACTTTTCACAGGGAGCTCTAGGTGCCTCACACTTCCTAATATGAAGATGAACTCTTTATTTCCTATATTTGCTAAAGTTATTTCTTAAGACATTTCAAAAACAGGCTGATGGAAAAGAGAAGCTTTTGGTTATCTCTGCAGCAACCAGTTTTGGATACAGTTGTGTTCTATGTTAGTGTTTGTATTTTTCAATTAGGATCTGAGTCTACTTTACAGGTTGCATATTGTTCTTTACAATGTAACCTTTGACAGTGATTTCCATGGAAATGTGTTGATCTCAACAAAAAATAATTAACTATAACTGCAGTTCCTGTTTCACACATAACAATCCATGATTAGTTAAAAATTGAAGCAAATTGGCTCAAGTTAGGGTTAGTAAAGATTCTGTGGTTTATGAATTGCAGCAAAATGAAGCCTCCGTTTTGGTTTATTTGTGTGTTTCTCATTCTTAAGAATTTGAGGAACCATTTGCTTCTATTCTGTATATAACTCAACCAAAGGAGATGAATAAGTGTATGTATGCTTAAATTTATTACAAAATTAACCATGCACTTATCGAGCTACACCTGGATTGTTTGCCATTAAATAAATAATACATACATCACCTTTTCATGTGGTACCAAAGAATCTGAGATGCTGAAATAATATCTAAATATACTGACTGAATTCTGGTGTATGAAGGAGGTAGTTGGTAGTCCGCTTTGTGGAAAAGTGGCTTACTTGTTCATCTCTAAAATAGCAAAAATAAAAGGATTTGGTGTAAGAGTATATTTTATTTCCAGTAATTCTGAATGTTGTATTGAGGTGGTTTTACATCACTCCCTAATCCTTTGCTTTTATATTATGTAAAAATAAAACAAAGGATTAGGGATGGAGTGATGTGACGGCACCATAATTTGCCTTAAAACAATTGGTTTTTATCTCAGAATTCAAGAAAGGGTGATTTTGGCTACAAACGTTTTTCAGACTATTAAAATACAGCTCTCGGCAAAAATTACAAAATGCAGACATGCTTAGATGCAAATCTAAAGGGCATTGTGGCTCCAGGCAAGTACCTGTGCAGCCCAAAAAACTACTGCTGAAATTCTGGTTGGTCTCCACAATCTGTTCTGTTGTGTGAGCATCTTCTGGGTGTATGCATCTAAGAAACTTGCAAATGTTCTTGCCTGTATTTTGGGACTTGAGGGGCTTTCTCTAGGTGCTACCACCACCATCACAGGCATGTTTGTTGAGGAGAAAGCCTTCTTGGTGGCTACTCCCAGGCATTAGAATTCCCTACCAAGAGAGGCTTGGTTGGATTGGGTTCCTCTCCACTGTTTTCACTAGCAGGCAAAATCCTTTTTATTTAGGCAGGCATTTGGATGTTAACCTGATTTTTGCAGACAGATCTTTTAATGGGATGTGCTATCTTTGTCTTCTTTGTCATATTTTAAATGTGTTTTAAATTAGTGTTTTTAATAGGATTGCTTCCTTAATGCTTTGTTGTTGCTAGGTTTTTAGCTGCATTATGTTTTAATTTGTAATTGTAGGTCCTTAGGTCCTGTGAAAAAATAACTATTGTTTACAGAGACATTTGCATGTCTGTCAGGATGCTGCTTGGACAGTAGTCTTTAACTTCACCATCGATTTCATAGAGACTAGCAGATATCTGCAGCATGTTTAGCCCATGTAATAAAATCATTCATACCATGGGGCCTTGAAAAATCTTCAATTTCTGTGGCACGTTTGAGGCTAGCAAAACAATAAAGCCTCTAATTTCTCAAGAAACGAGCAAGACCAAAGCATTGCACAGGCTTCAGTTTCAGCATTCATTTTGCTGGGTTTGCAAGTTTTGTGAGTTGCCTTTGGTGGCCGCCGTTTAGAATCACCTTTTTGTGTCAGACAGTAGAATGATAGTCCAACCCTGAACTAGTTCACTATGTCAACCTAGTTCTTCTTTACAGAGAGGGGCAATGATTCTAAGCTCTGATGTTCTTTAAAAAGTGAACAAAACCTAAAACATGACTGTCCCCCTCTCTGCTTTCCTGCTGGCTAGCAAAGACCTTTTCATTTAGATTGGATTATGGCAATTAACCGGTGATTGCAGAAGGGTTTTTATGGGCTGTGTGTGCTGTACTTTCATTCTCCTACTTTAAATGCTTTTAGAACTGTTTTACACTAGTGTTGTTTTAAATAGGAAAACTGACTAATTGTTAAAAACTTTTCAATTACAATATTTGTCGGGGGGTGTTAATCTGTAATTTGTTCTACTCTGTGCTGTGAGCTACCTTGGGTCTCACTGTGGGAGAAAGGCAGGATGTAAATTAAATAAATAAATAGGTCAGAGTAATCTTTTCTTTCTTTTTGTTGGTACAGAGTTTACAGATGCTCCCTCAGCAACGAAAGGCTATAGCAAAATTTAAAGAACCAGCTGATGCTTTAAAATTTCAACAGAAGTTTCACAGGTAAATATTAATCTAAGTAATCTCATTTTTAAAAAATCTAGACTTGTTTATCAGCCAGGAGAGCGTAACTGTTCAACTTAGGTCTAGTTGAGATATAACAGTGTTTTGATAAACCATGGTTTATCAGATTGAGACCAAGCTTTGTGCCCATACACAAGCTGCCCACCTTCACTGTCTTCTCTTGCTGGCTTGCTTGACTTTGATATTGATAGCTTGGCTTCTTAAAACTGCCATTCCCTGTTAAATATGAACTGGGACACTGGAGTTTTTAGTTCTGCTTACAAATCAGGATATCAAATCACATTTGAATCCTGATTCCTAAGGAGCATTTAAACCACAGCTTTCCACTTAAGGCACCATAAGAAACTGTGATTTAGTAAGATGAAGTCAGATTCATGGAATGCAGAAATGAAGGGCAAGGAGGCAGCACATTTATTTATTTAAGATATTGCTATATCCTCTTCAAGCCTACAGGGGCTTCTGGGGCAATGAAGAAATAAAAGCAATTAAAGATAAAACATTTTAGAACTCATTAAAATATTCTTTTTAAAATAATCTTGAAACAATCCTAAAATAGAGTTGTAAAGCGGTTAAAACAGCAATATTGGATGATGAAGGTTATGTAGAACTGAACTACCTGCCAGAAGCTCAAAAGAGATGTTGCCAGCCTAATTTCATTGGGTCAGAAGTTCCATGGTTGGGTTGCTGCTACAGAGATAGCCCCATTACATATAGCCCTTGGTCTGACAAACCATAGTTTATCAGACTAGCATGATCATGTCTGAACCAGATCTTGGGTTTCTGATGGAAAAGTGTGACAACTTAGCGTACTTATCGTATATGTTTTGGTGCCGATAACATGTGCCTTGACTGTTGTATGTTAACCTTATTCCAGGCATATGATAGATCTGTCTCACATCAACGTGGCACTGATAGTGGAGTGACATGCTGAACATGAGTGATCCACACACTACTGGGAGCATGATACGGAGGAAGTCACAAGGCTGGATATCTCCCTGTGATCTCCAGTGCCAGCTTTGCAGTGTCCCTTTGAAACTTCAGACTACCCTGTGGCACTACAGATGGCAACAGCATTGCTACAATAGAAGCTGAGTTTTCAGGATCAAGAATGGAGAGATTTCTGTCTTGGCTTTCTTTTACTGTGTTGAACACATGGAAGCTACTGGTCTTGTGCACGAACCATACATGCAGATGTCTTTCGGAAGATACACTGTGTGATCACGCTGACTCAGATTGAAAGAACACTAACTTTGAATTTTTTTAAATCTTTCTTCATAGCAAAGAATATTTGATAATGGTTGCTCTTATCTTCAGTGTGAGGTGTTGAAATGAGAACGCGCCCATATCTACCTTTTGTAGCTAAGCAGATAGGTGCACATAATGTAGAATATAATATGGGCTACATAATTGGTTGGTATTTTGCCAAGAGGCTTTGGAGCTATTTCTTGAAAGTGCTTACTCCCGATGGGATGAATGCAGTTCTTTGCAATACAAAGTCCTGCAAATTCTCTTAACGTATTTTCCCCTTCCAACATTGTTTTTATAGGAATAATCTCATCATTTTGGCACAACAAGTATTTATACCCTCCCAGCATCTCTGAAAGGCAAGGCTTTAAACATTCTTTTTCTGTGTCTTAGATTGCTTTCATAGGTAATTAATTGCAAGGTTGTCCAAAGTGGGATATGGTTGAGACCCTGTAAATCTTCAGGTTTGTTACAACCGGAGTAGTAGTACACAAATGGGGGGAGCCCATTTCTGACAGGCTGCTGTTGTGCAAATCTCCTATCATCTGTTAGCTTTGGCGAGGCATCTTTCTTTAGGATTTTCTGTATCACATACTTTGCGGCAAAGACTGCATAATGGCAGAATCTGTTGAATTGTATTCTGGTGTTCTCTCTCCAAGTTAAAATTACGATTTTTCTACCTTGAGGCATGGACTTGGGTTTTTTTTTTTTAAAAAAAATTATGTGCAAACTTGAAGGAATCTTTGTTTTATTGTGAACGATACCTGTTCCCATGTCCTGCCATTTTTTTGGTTACCAAAACCCCTTTGGGGTCCAGCTTTATTTGTATAGTAGGAAGGGTCTTCTCTAATTATTTCTAGAAATACATTTCAGTGCTAGTCAGCATAGTGGCTACAGATACAAACCAGTAATTTAGGATGTGGCTGCAATGATTTTTTTTAAAAAATTGTAAATAGAAACTGATGTATGAATACCAAAGCAGGTGGAAGATTATTGTTCTTTAAGGCCTGTGTTTTTATGTGAGATCACGAGATGGTAATATTTCTGTTTCAGCTATTTAAATTCAAACTCTTTAAAGAGTTAGACTTTTTAAAATGGCATTTTAAAATGCTGAAGAAGGCAAAGCTGTGGGAATGAATGATACTTCACTGTTGTGTCATGTCTGTTAAAGGCAGAATGGCTTTCTTGTTCTGCTAGAAATACCACAGGAGTTGTTTAAGGGATGTGTTGGGGTAAAAGTGTGGTTGTTTTAAATATGCTTTTAACAAATAGCTAGTGAACACATCTTCCATCCTTATGGATACCAGGTGTGAATTAGACTACTGGACTGGGAAACAAACTTTGTCATTGTTTGTAATGCTTATTTTGACCCCTGGAATTTTAGTTTTACTTTAGTTAGTTTTTCCTCCACTAAGAATTGTTTCCAAAGCTTACAAGCATCACGTTAGAATCACAGTGATGACTGAATTGGGCTTCAAGGGAGTTTTGGTCTTTAAGAAGATACTTAAGCCTTCCTTATCTGCTTTCTGTTTAAAGTCGTACACAGAAGTTGGGCTTTCATCTCACAGTTCAGGTACAACTTCTCCATAATGAATAAGTTTGACAGAAAAACAGCATCTAGAAAGTGGTTTGATCAAAGTGACAGCTGAACAGCCTGAATGCAGGTGGCTTGAAGAAGTTGAGCTGAGAAGTGAGTAAGGCTGTGGTAATTTGGTAGGTTTCAAAGCATAAATGCTGTCTGAAAGAGGGTTTTCTTAATGGCCTCTAAAATATTGAGACTATGATTCAAATCAAGGCATGCTTCACTGACAATGTCAGCAGGACTTGGAACAGGATAGATGACGTCTGAGCACCTGTATGGAAATGAGAGGCTTCTGTCCTTTCAATGATAATTAGCCCATGGCACATTTAAAATAGTGATGCGTGCATTTGTATGATTGAAGTGTAAGCATATTTGTCTGGCCTCCATCTGTTAAAAGTGATGGAGTGTGCTTAGTTTGTACATATTTGTGCATGTGTGGACATAGGTATTGTATATGTTCCCCGTTTTGACACTGGAGCCAGTCTGCTTTGATTATGGGATGGGAGTACCTCTGATTCTTTTCCTCCAGGGCAGGCAAGAGCAAGCTCCTGATCTGGGTGGCAGGCACCCAGCCTCTGGGTTAAGGTTCTTGGAGTTTTTTGTATCTGGATTGATGAATGCTAACTTAGATCAGAGTTTGTTGGCAAGACTGTAGTTTGACTTCTCTTCCTTTTAGGTGCCTTCTCCAAAAGCAAAATCACTGTAAAAAGAGGAGGCCCTGTCGTTTGTCCAACACTTCACTGCCAGTCACCCACTTAATTTTTGTAGAAGATCTGTTGCAACCATTATCTTGTTCTTTTCTTTATCATGCGCTTAAAATGATATGCGAACTGCAGAGAAGGCATTTAACGTATTATGTAAATACGGGACTTTAAACAACCTTT
This sequence comes from Cyclura pinguis, assembly GCA_030412105.1. NCBI lineage: Eukaryota > Metazoa > Chordata > Lepidosauria > Squamata > Iguanidae > Cyclura > Cyclura pinguis. The sequence continues at coordinate 127,491,115 of CM059604.1, read as the reverse complement.
AAATGAAGCTATTTACTTGCTTACAATTCAGCTGCATCAAAGCTTACTTGGTGGGGTGGGAGGGGAAGGCAGTTGTCTTGTCTTATCAGAGTTGAATGGAAACAGTTCCATACATGTTCATTTTTTTTTTGTGTAACTCTCCAATTTTTTTTATAAAGATGCTAGTAAGTCAATACATGTATCCTGACCTGTGTATTATTTGTTCATAATGCTTCAGAAGCTGAAACTTGGAATGGATATTTAGCCAGTGACTACTGGAGGTAGAGCATTTTTTTTTAAATTTTTATTTTGTTTTTGCCTCTTAGGTATACTTTCATTTAATTTTGCATCATTTTCTAGTTTATTTTAACTCTTATGTCCTTTCCAAAGGAAAACTGCAGCCAAGCTATGTGCAGTACCAGAATATTAATCATGGATTCATAGATAAAATGTGAAATGGGCAATAGAGTACCCATTGTTTCAAGGGTTTGCTTTTATTTTTAAGTTTGGCTGGGGACTTTTTTTAGGTTTGGACATCTTATGAGATATACAGATCAGCAAGATAATAGTGTTTCCATTAAGACTTGCTAAAATGACAATGGTTTTCTTTCTACTCATGGTTTAGGCTATCATGAGGATTTATGAGACTCCCATATCAGTATTGTTTAGTATTCCTTCAGACTATCAAAAGCTTGTTAAAATAATGGATCACAAAGAAGAGACTTGTCTGAGGTTAGTTTAATAAATATCCCAAATGCCATTGAATATTTATTTCTAATAATAGAAATACTGCAGAAGCAAGCAAAATGTTGCCATTAAACTGCCTAGCAAAGAGTATATTGGGATTCCTGCACCTACAATCTACAGCCCATAGCTCAGTAGAGGAGGGGTTGGATAGTGGTAACAGCCCATGCATGGACCAGAAAGAGAGAGAAACAATTGGCCTATGAATTGCAGCTTGTAGGTGCTAGAATAAATGCCACAAAATATGTGGCAAGAACTAGGTCGCTGCTGAAGGGAATTAGGCTGAGTCCATGTGATCATTTGTATGGAGCATAAGATGAAATTTCCCCTTCATTCTCCTTTGGCTGTTACTTCTTAAAAATATTCTGTATGTGGTGAAATCAAGAGATGGCGGCTTTCTTTTCCATGAGTGGTTTTGTGTGGTGACATCACTGTTTCATTAACAAGAGGCGTGTACACAGACCTACCAAAGAAATGAAGGGGCAGTGTCACCTTATGGTGGTTACTTTTCATATGAGAACTGATACGACAAACATGCCCTTTCAGCTTTTGTTGTACTTTGGCCTCTAGCTTTTGCCTGTCACAGAGTGGACCATGTTAACTAGTTTTACAAAGTTCCAGCTTGAAAGTTTTAACTGACATTAGAAGGTGAGATTAACAGTTACCCATAGGGTATACTTGGTTACGTACTGAATGTTATAGCACTTTATTTGGTTTATATGCTGCCATGCCAATTTGCACACTTATATCCTTATCTGGATAGCTTCTATAGCCAGCACTTCTCTGTATATTCCCTAATGTTAGAGGAAGTAAAAAGGTGTGTTTTCTTATCCTAGCAGACAAAACTTCTCCTTTCACATTTTGTTACATGTGGTTTTGCTTGAAAGTTAGGGAGCTAGTCATTTTAGATGCTTCCTGATCAACAACCTTTTCCCCTCCATCACCCGCTTCCAGAGTTTCTCACTGTTAGCTTTATTTTGCAGCAGCCATTTTGGATAAAAGGAAGTGTTGGAGAACTCTTAAGTGGCACTGGAAGGTACAAAAAACTTTTAAAGGAGTGTAAGCCAAAGGATACCTCTGGGCTTTCACCTTGTTAAGATTTGCCGGGAGAATGTTGCATTTAGGATCACCAGTAGTAACTTACTAAAATGAATTTTATAGTATCACTTCTATAAAGGAGTATTGCAAAAATATTAAATCCTAAGGATTTTGTGTAAGGTTTTTTTGTAACCTATTTTTTTTTTAATGAAACACATTAGCAACCTATTATATTAAAAGCCTGGAAAGGCTTTATGTACAGACCACTGATTCATATTGGATCTCATGTACACCATGTTCTGGTATCAATAAGGTTGGGAAGGATCTTTCTTTTAAAAAAAATATGTAATATTCATTGGGTATATTTCTGAGTTCCATGCTCATTTTGGGTAGCAGGTTTCACAACATGTGGGAGTTTGGTGAAAAGGTCATTTCTTTTTAAAACAAAAGCCAAACTAATTTCTATGCTTCAGTATAGGATTGGATGTAGATTTTGCAAAGAGAAGGCAGTGTGTTAATACGTGTTCATTTTTTTAGAAGGTTTCTGTTAAAGTTTGTTTAGAACACACTGACAAACTGGGAAGGTAAATCTCTGAAAAAGTAGTACATTTAAAAGAAGCATCAAGTAGGGTGTCTTTTAAAAAAGGAAAGAGGATTCACAGATATTTTATATATTCATTTGAAGGAATCACTATTAAGTGTAAAACTGTATGTTTACCTGATCGTTTATTCATTTTATCTTACCTTTTACTCATTGTAGGGGTTTCTTCCTCTCCTACTTTTGTGTAACAAAAAGTAAACTCTACTTTGTTATCAGTAACAGACAATTTTCCTTGCAGGTATGTGAGATTAGGGAGCTGATTTCTAGCCTTCATGAGCTTGACCAAAAACTAATAAATTTCTTTTTACAGGGTAAATAGGTTCATTAAATGCATTAAACACATTTGTTTACAGTGATCCTTCATGCTGTCATATATTAAATAATTTAACCTTCTGTTTTAGCTTTCATACTCAGCTTTTGTACAGTTTGTGCTTTATGATTTTTCACTCGTCGGCCGTTACCAACAGCAAGGGATAAAAACAAGCTTTGAGGTTGTGATAGAGATATTTACCCAAAACCATCCCCTTACCTAAGTGGCATAGGGCTATGACTTTCACTGCTAAGAGCCAGAATCTAGGGAAGTTATTCTTTTATATTGCAACTCCTAGAATCCCAGTGACCATGCTGGCTGTAGAATTCTACAAATTGTAGTGCAAAAATAACTTTTTCAAGCTCTGCACAAAACTATCACTGACCCACTGATCTCCCATACAGCATTTTAGCTGGATAACTGCATCCATCTTTGCTCTTGCAAAATTCCACACCTCTTCTTAGGAGACCATTAGAAACCTACTGGTTGACCCCATCAAGTTTTCCTTTAGGCCATTGTAGTAGCCAGATTATTCTAGGAGCTTGGCTGCCTTGTGCAAGAGCACTCCATAGTTTGCTTCTTCCTGCCTCCTCTGATATTCCTGTTTCTCTCGAACACTGGGAGGCAGGATCTGTGAAGAAGTTCTTCTGTGATTGCTTCAGATACACAGAGGGTAAGTTCTCTGGCTATGCCACGTAGCATGCAAGAGAAGCAGGGGCAGAATGGGAGGGAAAGAGAGCAGCGAGAATCACCTTTTTGTGTTCTCACCTTTCACCAAATTGAATGGCTAAGTTGGAAAGGAGCTGTTGAACTTTTGGGGAGTCCACTTCTCAGTGCCAGACCCTGGCATGGAAAAGAAACCTGTTTAGCTGCACAAGTATTGGGATCCATGGCCAAGACCCTAGTAACTCAGCCGTAAATTTCCCTGACCCACCAGTCATTGCTGATTCACAATTTTTCAATCCAGTGGCTTATTTCACTAACAAGGCACTATTTTAGAACAAAACAAGATGTTTTTCTACATCTCTTTGGACAATCATTTGAGTATTTGCAAATGCTTAACCTGCTGCTGAGGTGCCCAATTAATTCTTTTTCTTTACAGGTTCCCTTTCCCTTCTTTTTAGGAATGTTGTGCATCCTCAAGGAAGATTTACTGTTTAACCATACTGTTTGTGTTGATTCATTATCCGTACAGGAAACCAGTCTCCATGGCAGTCCCAGGAGAACGTAACATTACTAATCCCTTTTTTCTCCTCCTCTTCCTTTTTGCAGGGTCTCCTAGTTCTCACTGAATTCAGGAACAGTAATAATTCTGTAAATACCACTCATGTAGCAGTAGTGTCAACTTTTTGTGTTTTTTTTATTACTGTTACTGAATTGTGATCCTTCCTAACCTGTAACTTCGTGAAATAGCTGTATACATTGATCAGAAATGTTGCTGAAACCTGTAATGTTTTAACCTGGACTGTGAAACTTGGGTTTGTTGGGATGGGTAAAAGAGATGGCTGTGTCATTTTACTGACTCCATTGGGGGTTGATTCTCATCTCATGTTTTTGACAACATCAGCTACCTACATTACTTTACAGTTCATTTTCTTAAATGTATGCGTACATTTTTACATCAGATTCCTTCTCCTTGCCTTAGAACTTTTCTCTGGAGTTTGTTGATGTGGTACGAATGTACAAATGTCTTCACAGAGATAAAAGATGTAACTAAAATGTGGTTTCCAATTTCACCTGTATGCCTTTAAACTTATTTCACTGCGATGCACATAATCTTCCTAGTTTTTGTAATTCAACAAAACATGTAAATAAAAATACTTTTAATTGCCAAACTTTCTTCTATGTATTTTATTTGACACTTTTCTCTGCCAGTTTTAAAACTCTAATACAAATGCATAATTTGTAGAAGCTTTCCATGCCCATGAAGTGTATATTTCCCATCAGAGCCTGCCAGGGCTCTCAGATCTTTGTAGGAAGCCATGTTCTTAGTCCTACTACCTTCACAGGCATGTCTCATGAGAACACCAAAAGTTCTGCAATCTCATTTGTAGCTTCCTTCTTGTCATCTTTGGTAGGCAGAGGGCTTTTGCTTCATTCCAACAGGCTTTCTAGAAATAACGGGCTGTTTATGGGAAAAGTTTTTAATAGCGTACTGTTTATTTGCTATCAAGTTGACTTTGACTTAAGGTGACTCTGTGAATGGGACATCCAAGAGTCCTGGTAGTCCCGGTGCTTGCTCAAGTCCTGCCAATTCAGGGCAGCTGTGGCTTCCTTGATCAAATCATTCCACCTCTAGGGCACTCTCCCTCTTTTCCTAACACCATCCACTTTATCAAGCATTATTGTCTTTTCCAGTGAGTCACATCTTCTCATGATATGTCCAAAGTACTATAGCCTCATTTAGCTATCTAGGCTTCTACTGGGACTTCAGTTTTGATTTGCTCTAAGACTCTTTCTTAGACCCCTTCTGTCTTTCTGGCAGTCCATGGTGTCCCTAGAACTCTCCTCCAGCACCGCATTTCAAACGAGTTGATTTTTTTCCTCTCAGCTTTCTTCACTGTCCAGATTTCCTGTACTGCTTAACTTTTTTGAATGTGTTTTAAATCATTTCTAATTTTGTAGATAGTTTGCATGATTCCCCATGCCACATTAGAGCAATTCAAAACCAGTCATTTACCAGTGCCAAGTACAGAGCAATGAAAACAATGGAAGTGCAGCTGGAGGCTACTAAAAAACCACCAACTTACCGTCAAGCTGCCTGCTACCTTAAATTAAGTGACCAGACAAACACCTGTCTTAAAAGAATTGCAAGAGATGTTTGGTGGAACAAAAATGTCTGTGTTTTCAATAGCAAAACTTTCCCAAGCGTTGCGTGATTTTTTTAAATATTCTTTATTAAATTTCAGCAAATGAAAGTAATAACATAAAAGCTTGATATACTTGTTTCCGTCAAAATTAAACAGCAATTAAACACTAAGAATGCTGAAAAAAATAAAGGAAAAGGAAAAGAAATTACAAACACTTACATAGCAAACTTTGATTAGTGAAAGAAAGAAGAAAAAAGGAGAAGTAAAAACAAAAACAGACAGTTTCAAAAAAGGTCTGTAACACACCATAGCATATCACTTATCGCTATTCTTAATCCCAGCTACAAAATACACTAAGTGGAAAAATAAAAGATTAAAGGAGCAGAGTGAAAGAAAAAAAAAAGAAAATAGGTAGTAGATAACATAAATTAATAAATATGTAAAAGTTTAGAAGAGGAGTAAAGAAGCAATATTAGACTTACTACTTTACCCCCTTTCCCCCTCCCAGACTTCCCACACTTTCAAACATTGGTTTATTACATCAAGATTTTAAAAAAACACAACACCTCACTTTGAAAAAAAGGAAAATCCTCATATTTTATCTCTGAATTTCACAGCTAATAATCTCTATATATCAAAACCTAATTGTGCTTCCTCACAAAGTCTGTCCTTCACATGCTGTATAAATAGTCTCCAAATTTTTAAATATACTTGTATAGAATTACCCTTCAACCAATTAGACTATTTATTTTTGCCAATTTCTCCATCCATTCAGTTATTAACGGAATTGAATTCTGCCACCAGTATCTTGCTGCTGTCACCATATAACTTAACAATATCCTAGTTTGTTTTTTCCTCTTTATCTTCAAGGTCCAACATGTTTAAAAGAAATAATTCTAGTCTTCACCTAATTTTTGTTTTTAAGATTTTTTTGTATTTCCCCATTAACACACATCCAAAACCTAGCCTTTCTACAGGTGCACCACAAATGAAAAAAATGTTCTTTCTTGTATTTTACACTTCCAACATTTATTCCTGACATTTTTATTTATTTTCACACACACACACACACACACACACACACACATATATATATATATATTTGACAATTTAACAGGGGTTAAATACCGCCTATACATCATTTTAACAAAATTCTCTTTATAACCATAAGAATTTGTAAATTTTAATCCAAATTTCCAAACTTTTTCCCATTGATCTAATTGTATAAGATGTTTCACATTCCTTGCCCACTTTAACATACGATCTTTAATTAGTTCATCCTCTGTTGTATATTAATTTGCATATTTTTCTTATTAAGTGCTTTTAAAAGGATTAAATTATCCTTTTCACAAGTGTTACATGATGTGCAGTTGGTTGGCAAATTTTCTCCCATGCCAACCATAGAAACAGGGCAGTCCTTTCATCCAGACCTACCTCCTGCAGGGCAGCCTGAGTGTAAAATGAATGCCACACAACTCTGTTAATGGACTTTCTGTTGTGTCAGAGGATAGGATGGAAAAAGACAAGCCAGCCCATGTGGTGTGGCCATGTCAGTACTGGGTCCCCAGGTGGCATTGTATTTCAGTTCCGACCCAGCGTGGTGTCAATTCAAGGATTCTGGAAGTTGTCAGCCAACATCTGGAGACTCGTGTTTGGGAGTCACTGTATTAAGAGGATTTAGGGCAGTAGATGCTGTGCCAGTGGGGGACAACTGGGGTGAGTAGAGTTTATTAGATGAGGAGGGGAAATGCATTTGGAGAGCCTGAGGTTCAAGTCCAGCTGGAAGAGAAAGCCGAAGAACAGGAGAACAATTTTTGCAAGGAGAAGGCTAACTGGTTCTGTGCATTTAAGCCCTCTAAAGCAGCTGTGGAAATTACACAGCCTTTCAGATGTTTCTGGACTGCAGCTCCCAGCATTCCTCACAGTTGACTGGGCTAGCTAGAACTGCTGGGACTTGTAGTTCAACGGTATCTCAATGGCCACGTCGTTTCCACCCATGATCTATAGAGGGATAGTTGCAGTTGAGTGCCTTCAGGTCACTTCCAACTTAGGGTGACCCTAAAGCAAATCTATCATAGGGTTTTCTGGGTAAGATTTGTTCAGAAGGGGTTGCCTTTGCTTTCTTTTGAGGCTGAGAGAGTGTGACTTCATGGTCATCCAGTGGGTTTCCATGGCTTAGGGGGGATTTGAGTAGTCCAGAGTAGTCCAATGGTCAAATCACTACACTACAATGGCTCATAGGGACAATATTCCAGACTTATACAAGAAGAGGTTTTGTTATAAAATGTTATATTTGTAGTCAGGGTAGGGAAGATGTAATCTTCCTGATGTTCAACTGCAACTCCCATCATCTCTTGCCAGCTAACCCAGCTCATGAGAGGTGCAGATCCAGTAATATCTAGAGGACTGCACGTTCCCTCTCCTTGGTTCAGAGGCCTTTGAGGGAATTGACCAGGGGCAAGAAGCACCAGGTGCTGTGGCTTCAATGGATTGCATCAACCAGACTTAGAAAAGGGAGCAAGATGCATAGCAAACACCTAATCATTTATGCTCAAATTAAGGCACTCTAGAACAGGGCTTTCCAAACACACCGTTTGGAACGGCGTGTCGCCTGAAACGTGTAGGTGTGTTGCTTACAATCTTGGAAATGTATGTTATTCATAAAACATACATTTTAAAAATATATGAAAGGTTTTCATGAGATATGTTGTGTCCCCATACATTTTGTTATTACAATTTATGTAAGTGACTGTGTCTCTTAGAAGGGGTTAATTTAACTTCTGGTTTGCTAGTCAAACTGAATTACTGTGTTGCAAAATGATGCATGTCTAAAAAGTGTGTCACCAACATGAAAAGTTTGGAAAGCTCTGCTCCAGTAAGTTAGAAGCCTCAACCCGTGTTGGTAAACATGCTCACATTAAGCAGAAATGCCTCGTCCAGCTTCCCTCTTGGATTTTAGGGTGAGACACCCGTTCAACAAAATCTCTGACTTAAGTGTAACCAACTAAAGGTAAAAATCCAGAAGAAATTACATGAGAGGGGTAGCAGGTCCTTTTTGAATTGATCTGTGTCCCATCACCTTGAGGATCATGCCCAAATAGTCACCAAGGTTGTTTTCACCTGATACATCAATGGGCCCCCACTATGTGCCTTGCTCTTGGCACAAAAGCCCTATGTTAGACCTATTGGGGAGTGTGTGGCCCCTCAGAGGTTGGACTGCAGGTTCCATCAGACCTAGCAGATAGATAGATAGGTAGATAGGTAGGTAGGTAGATAGATAGATAGATAGATAGATAGATAGATAGATAGATAGATAGATACATACATACATACATACATACATACATACATACACACACACACACATATACATACATATATAGTGTGTGTGTGTGTGTGTGTGTATTGTAAGGGCAATCTAGTTGGGAAGTCAGGTGAAGATGTGGAAGATCGGAAATGAAATGTTGGAGTATGTTTGTAGATTTTATGTACGTATGTCTAAGTTGTTATTATTTATGTGTTGTATTTGTTGAGACGTCCCCTGATTTTAGTAAGTAGTCTCTTTAAACTTTTATAAAAATTAAAATAAAAAAAAACTAGCAGCCCTTGAATTGTTTCCTTCCATCATTCATTGGCTCCCCTGCACCATTTTCTCAATTTCTCACTCTTCTGTTTTTTAAAGAGCTCTAAAAGTTTCCATCTGAGAAAGACTTTGGTCTCTTATGGGTTCCCAGAGCTTGGATTTCATCTCACAGAAGCCCTAGCCAGCATGTGCAGTAGTGAGGGTTTCTGGGAATTGTAGTCCAATGGCACCTGGATATTCACAGGTTGGAAACCACAAGTGTTATAATGTAATTCTTCCATCCATGTATCAACTGCTCCTTCTGCTTTTTATTCCACCGCCTCCCATTGCTTCCTCAATTGCTGAAAATTGTAGTGTCAGTTTTCCTGTTCTTTTTAACCTTTCATTTGAAGGACAGGGGTCTTTGCAGATGCAGTCAACTTCACATAAAATTCACATGCTGCTCGGGAGCTCAAACAGACTATATATTCTGTTTTTTTCTGCAGCTCCATTGCGTTCCTCGCTATACCTAAGTTTCTCCACTAGGTGGAGGGATTGTGACATCAAAATACGGCTTTCTGAGAGAAGCCGCGGAGACCTCACCTGGTCCCTTCAGTAAAAAAAGATGTTCCTTCAGTTCATCTGTTGGTTGATGGCAACCCAATGAATTTCATAGGATTTTCTTAGGCAAAGAATGCTTGCTATTGCCTGCCCCTGAAATATAGCCTACTGCCCCCAGTATTCCTTGGTAGTCTCCATCTCAAGTACTAAGCAGGCTTGACCCTGCTTAGCATCTGAGATAGAAGGAATCTGGTGGCTTCAGGGTATTCAGGCAGCTACCTGATCCCTTAATGTCTTAGCAAAATATATTCTGAAGAAGCAAGCCCCTGTGGACCTCTTTTCCAGACAATTTCTTCAAATAAGCATTTATCCAGCTCAACCCTCAGAACCCCCAAAGATTTATGGCCAAGTGGAGGCTTTCTCTCCCACTCCTTGAGTAGCTATAAGAGAGTTAAAACCTGACCCCTTCACAAGAAAACTTTTTAGCAAACATCCTATCTTGGAAAGAAGACCTCTGCACACACACAGCTACCAATTGCCTGTCAACTTATGGCAATTCCATGAATTTCATAGGGTTTTCTTACACATGGAATGCTCAGGGGTAGTTTTGCCAGTTCCTTTCTTTGACAGATATCCTGCAATACCTGGTATTTTCTGGCAGTCTTCATTCCAAGTACTAACCAGGTCTGCCCTTGCTTAACTTCCAAGATCAGACAGGATGTGGTGCCTTTACAATATTTGGGCCCTAGATAAAGTTAAATGTCTGGACCACACTCGCCAAAGCTGAAAATCTTCATTAACATTACTTTCAGAACTTGGGGGGCGGGATCACTTTTTGGACTACAACTCCCAGAGTCCTCTGAAGGAGAATCCATTCCCTCTAACTGTCCCAATCTGGCAGGGATAGTCCCATTTAATCCTCTTTAATCCAACTTTTTCAGCTGCTTTTGAAATGTCCCAATTTCTCTCTCCTGGAGAGGCTGCAGCAGTTTGCTTTTGCCTGAGCCTACTGGGAAGGACAAGATTATTTCCCTTCCTCTCCTATCCCTCTTGTTGAGCTGAGCACACTTAGAATTCAGTTTGCAGAAACTGAATTGAGCTGAGGACAAAGGCGGAAGAGAGGAGGAGGAGCGAGAAACTGAGAAAAGAGTGTGGTGATAGAGGATTAACTGGGACTGCCCCTGACAAACTGGAACACCTGGAGGGTATCAGAGCCATGCATGCCCCCCTTGTGCTGTCTTGAGAAAAGGTACAATGTAAATACTGGTATTGCTAATAATACGTAATGAATAAATGAAACAGCATTTGCTCCATATGAGTAGATAATTGCCATTCACTCATAAAGAGAAACTGAGTCCTACGCTTAAGGATGGAAGTGTATCCTCCCATCCTAATGTGGGATGTCCAGTTCTCACACACAACAGTCCTGCAAGTATTATCTTATGAGGGGTACACACTCTCCCCTCTGCCGTGAGACAGAGAAATACTAACAGAGCAGGCTGATGTCCTGCCAGCAGTAGTTAAGTGTAAAGAAATGTACTCTATACAGCTGCAAGACAAAGCCGATATAAGGTTCTCAAACACGGGGTGCATCCAAACCAGTGACGTAGATTTGAGTCAGTTGACTTGGACTCACGTCGGACTAAAGTCACTTCAGTGACTCAACTCGGACTTGAGTCAGCAAAAATTACACACTGACTCAACTTGACTTGAAACTTGCATATTTTTAGTGACTGCCTTGCTGCCCTTGGTTCAGTAACATAACACATTCATCCAGGAACCTTACAACGCACTGGTCACGTGAAGATCTGTCTCAAGCCCAAAGTGTTGACACGTTTCTCAGAGGGAACAACAAATGGGTTAGGCAGTGGGCTTGACGTGGGCTTGAGGTCTGCTTAGCTGCCTGTCCCTGCTACATGTAGGAGGAGCTTTCTACGTATAGGAGGAGATTTGTGCCCAGAGTGCAGGGCACGTATCTCAGAGGGGAACAGAAAATATGTTAGGCAACAGGCTTGAGGAGGAAGGATCCTTCCTTCTCGAGCTCTTCAGTAATGATGACGAAGAAGGATCTACTCCTCACTTCTGAAAAAGCCTCCAGCTTTGCAAATGGGAAGTAAGAAGGATCCTATTTTCCACTTCCGAAGCTGCAGATGGCAAAATCACAAAAGTGGAGGGCCGACTCTACTTAAACTGTTAAAACTGACTTTATTTGACTCTGTCCAGAAATTCTGGAATACAGGTTGGGGTATAAAGTTGGCTCCCAAACTTGAGACTTAGCTCGAGACTTGACTTGAAAGTATCTTTCAAGGACTTGAGACTGGACTTGAGACTTGAAGGTAGAGACTTGAGACTTGGAATAAAAGACTTAAATGCACCACTCATCCAAACTGAGTAAAAAGACCAGAAAGTCCCAGGTTTTATTTTGGAGATCCATACACGTTTTCTTTATCCCAGAATGTTTTTTATCAGTTCTCAAAATGATCAGAGACTTTTTATAGCAGCTCCCCAGGTCAGTTTGTTTTAACCCGGTATAAAATCAGAAAGAAGAGATAGAAAATCTGGGACTTTTCAATCAGTCTGGACACTCAGTTGGCTTTTAGGTAATAGCTGCCATATAAGGAGCCTTAAGCCAGATACCAAATCAGACAAGGTGTGCCTATAAAACTGAGCTGGAATGAGGCACACTAATTGGATTCCTGGATAAAATAAACACATAAACAAAAGCTGGAAAGGCAGTAGAAGTGGAGAAAAGGCAGCAACTGAAGACCAGTCTGCCCACTCAGACAACTTAGCCGGAAGAAACCCCCAATGGCAAAGGCCATTTCCGCACTAGTCTGTTATAGCACTATTATTCCACTTGCAACATCCTATGGAATCCTGGGGTTTGCAGTTTCGGGAGGGGCCGGTTGGCCCCTCCCGAAGCTGCAAACCCCAGGATTCCATAGGATGTTGCAAGTGGAATAATAGTGCTATAACAGACTAGTGCGGAAATGGCCTAAGAATACCAATAGTAATATCGTAGCAGAAAATGCCAGTAGAACAGATAAGAATTATCAATGCTGTCTTGCAGATAAGAGTTTACTGTCTGGCACAATGGTTGTGCCAAATGAATGCCGTGCGCATATATATGTGTTTCTGCTTCCAGACTTTGGAATTGCCTCTCCAGGGAAGCTAAGATGGCTGCTTCCTTGCTCTCCTTCCACCTCCGAGTGAAAACTTTCTTGTTGATCAGGCCTGTCGGAATTGGCTGCAGTGAACTTTTAACGGAGTGCTGTTTTGTTGATTTTTTAAAAAATAGGCTGTCTTTTAATTAATTAATCCATGGTTTAATCGTTTTTAAATTGATCTTTTACTAATCTGTACTTGTTTTAATGATTTGTAAGTCCCCTGTGAGAACCAGCCATGGTGTTGGATTAGGATTCTAGGAGACCAGGTTTCAAGGCACCACTCAGCCATGGAAAGCCACTGGGTGACTTCGGGCAAGTCACGTTCTCTCAGCCTCGGAAGGAGGCAATGGCAAACCTCCTGTGAGCAAATCTTGCAAGAAGACCGCTTGATAGGTTCACCTGAAGGTCACCATAAGGCGGAAATTATTTGAAGGCACGCAGCAACAACAACAAGCCACTTTCCCCAATTTTGGGGGAAAGAAGGAATATAAATGAATGCAACAACTAATGTTCCCGATGGGCAAAGTTTCTAATGGTATAGAGCCAGTGTGGACGACAACCCCGGAGACCAGGTTTGATTCCCTTGTCAGCCATGGAAACCCACTGGGCTGTCACACACTCTCAGCCCCAGAAAACTCTGTGATAGGTCTGCTTTCGGATCACCGTAACTTGGAGATGACTTGAAGGAACGCGACAGCTTAAAAAAACTTTCAGTTACCACAAGGAGGCACTGTTGCAAAGTTATTTTCCTTGAAGGAAAACCCAGTCAGCCGAATCTTCCCGCCACAGAGGGTCAGGCGGCCATTGTCCACTCCAGCAAACAAAACATGCCATCGTTGCCACCACCTCTGCAACCACCGCCGCCCTTGTGTCGAATCGTCTCAGCTCCCTCGATCTGTGTTATTTTCCGACACAAAGTCACATCCTTTGGGGGGGAAACAAACCGCAGAATCCCAGGCCCAGCAAATTCCATAATGTCTTAGCCTCTCCCGCTCTTTCCTTTTCCTTCCGTCGTGCCCGTAGGTCCCGTTTAATCAGAGACATCTTGAAGGAGAAATCATTTTTCTTCCTCAGAGAGAGGAGGCCTGGCGACATCACCTTCCATCAGCCAAACCCTCAATCACTGTGCTTCGAACAGCGGGTGGTCGGAAGCCCTCATTTCCCTCCAAGATGAATTTTTTAGGGCCCTCCGCCGTTTCTCTCCCTTGGCCTTGACCCTACCTCTCCCCCAACCGCCGCTCCCTCCTGCCCCCTTTTCCTCAGCCCTTGAAGATTTTTATTCCCTCAGATTTATGACGAAATGGTCAGGAGCATCAGAAAATTAGAACAGCTAAAAGGCCATCACGGTTGTAAATGAGGTGGAGTGATTATAGACCGGCAGCTGCTTAAGGTGCACTGATTGAACCTAATTGCCGAGAAATAATTACCTCCTCTCGAAACGGCACAATGGGCTCTCGTGCTGAATGTGACTGATGATGAAGGAGCGTCGGAGGGGGCCTCGAAGACACTCAGGCGGAGAGCGGTTTGCTTGTGAGTATCAGGTCCCGTCTCTCCGGTGACTTGGGCTGGGGCTATGTGCGAGCTCCTTGGCGCATAGGAAATCGGTGTTGCGGTGCCACAGCCGAGTCCTGCCCTTGCAAAGTCAGGCCGCCTCACCTACGCTTCTTGGGACGTTTGTCAAACGTCACGGCGACTCGTGTTCTCAGCCCTTTCTCCCACCCGTAGCCCTGCTTCCCAAACTCTGGCCATTTCCGCACTGGACTGTTACAGTGCGATTATTCCACTTTCAACAGCCTATGGAATCCTGGGGTTTGCAGTTTAGGGAGGGGCCTTTGAGGCCCCTCCCTAAACTGCAAACCCCAGGATTCCATAGGCTGTTGAAAGTGGAATAATCGCACTGTAACAGTCCAGTGCGGAAATGGCTTCTGACTGGTGTTTGGAACTGTGACCAAAAACACCAGTCACCTTTCCCTTGAGCAGCCGTTGCTTGAATGGGTAAAGATGGTTTCGCACATACACCCCTTTGCCCCACCTGCTGTTGAGAGTTTCAAGGACTACATTTAAGAAACAACGAGAAGAAGATGCATTTTTGACGTTCAGTACCACCCCCGATTCCTACTTTTCTCTGACACCTATGATGTTGTGTGCCTTCAGGTTATTTCTGATTTATGGTGATCCTAAGGAGAACCGATCACGGAGTTTTCTTGACAGAATTTGTTCGGAGGGGGTTTGCCCTTGCCTTCCACTGAGGCCGAGAGTGTGTGACTTGGCTGAGCAAGGATTTGAATGCTGGTCTCAAACCGCTACACCACTCTGGCTCCCATGATACCCTCGACATGCTTATTTCTAAAGAAACCGGGGCAATAGATAGCTGACTCGATTTTCTCTACCTGTAGTATAACTGGCTTTTATTTCTGGATTCCAAGACCTTGGAGAATTCAGGGCTGCTGCAGTCCCAATGGGCTCTGTGAGACATCATGGACGAACCCTTCAACACATGAAAACTGAGGCACGTGACCGGGCTACAGCACAGTGTGGTCAAGATAGCAAAAGTTATTAATAAGGAAGGACATGCAAGCTCAGAGAGGCTGCTGCAGATTGCTTTTACCTGAGCAGGGCAAGATTCCCCCCTCTTCTCTTCTCTCCTCTACAGAGTTAACTGAGTGTGAACTATTTTTGCACTTAGAACTCACTTTGCACCAATAAAAGTAAGCTGAGGGCAAAAGAGGGAGATGGAAAGAAGAAAGAGAAGCTGAGACATTTTAAAAACAACTGAAAAAGCGGGTTGACAGAGGATTCGTTCGACTTGTCCCTGCCAAATTGGGACAGTTGGAAGGGATGCTTGCATCCCCCTGGTTGGTAGAAAAGGAAGGTACATAAAAGGCACATTTAACATAACAGCACTCCATCCTAAATCCGTATTGTGGTAATACCTATGTTTGTGCAATCTAAAAGGCCCGATTTCTGTGCAAGATTTTGAGATCATTTGTAGCATGTGAGAGTTAAGGGAAAGTGAAAGGCAGCAGTTTAGTGTTTAAACATGTTATCTGTATTTTGCTTCTGGGATGGAACAGGAACGGTCTACAGACTCTTGCACGGCAACCATCAGATGATGTTCTGCTACTCTTGTAAACAAGCGGGTAAAATGACCTGTGCTGCTTGGGCTATCTGATATGTGGAGCTGGCAATTATTTTTTCTAATGTGTCAGAGAAGTGGTGCTATATTTGCACCTCTTGACTATTTTGGCTATTTCTTTCATGGGAACTTGCCTGTCTGTGGGAATCAGCAGTTCAGGGACCAGCACTGTTCCAGAAACCTCAGCTCTGAGTAGCACTGGCCTAGACGATGCTACTGTTGAGCGAATTTGTAACTGCTTATGGACCAAACCCAAAGAAGGCTGACTGCTGGTTCCTCTTCAGCCTGGAAAGATGCATCTAGTGGGGTACCTCAGGGTTCTGTCCTAGCCCTCGGGGTGTCCAGCATCTTACTTAGACGATGGAATGGAGACCATGGCCATTTCCACGCTACACTGTTATAGTGTTGTTATTCCACTTTCAACATCTTGTGGAATTCTGGGGTTTGAGGTCAAAGAGCTCTCTGGCTGAGAATTCTGAATTCGCCTCCCTAAACTGCAAACCCAAGGATTCCATAGGGTGTTGAAAGTGGAATAATAGCACTGTACAGCATAGTACGGAAATGGCCATGCTTATCAAATTTTCAGATAACAAAAAAATCAAGAGGGATAGCTAATGCCCCAGAGGATAGGATCAGGATTCAAAATGACCTTAACAGTTTGCCAAAATAAACGAGATGAATTTTCAATAGAAGTGAATTTACATTTACGTCAGAAAAAGAATGAACTGCACAAACAAAGGATGGGCAATATGTAGTTTGACAACAGTATCTGTGAAAAGGATCTAGAGATTTTAGTAGACCATGAGCTAAGCTTAGTAGACCACAAGCTAGACCACAACAGTGTGAGGTGGAGCCAAAAAAGCAAATATAATTCTAGGCAGCATAAATGTCCAGATTGAGGGAAGTAATAGTGACACTTTATTGTGCTTTAGTCAGACCTCACCTGGAACACTATGGCCATTTCCGCACTAGACTATTATAGCGCTATTATTCCACTTGCAACGTCCTATGGAATCCTGGGGTTTGCAGTTTCGGGACGGGCTAGATGGCCCCTCCCGAAACTGCAAACCCCAGGATTCCATAGGACGTTGCAAGTGGAATAATAGCGCTATAACAGTCTAGTGCGGAAACGGCCTGTGTCTCTTTCTGAGTAGCACTATTCAAGACATATTGACAAGCCGGAACAAGTTCAGAGGAGGGCAACCAAGACGGTTAAAAGACTGGAAACCAAGCCCTATGAAGACTAGCTTAGGGAGCTGGGTACTTTTTGCTTCCATGTTGAAAACACAAGGTTCATCTTTAGTCTCAAAACTGTCTTCATCTTTCCTAAACCCAGCTGTCATTACCGCGTGGGTTGGGGGGTAAGCTTTTTTCAGGCTCATCTAGATTCCTGCAGAGACATGGTAGAACCACCAGAGGGCGCTTGCATCCCACTTAAGTGGGGAGACTCCCCCTGTTCCTTTAAAGAACTGCAGACTTTGTGTACCACAGAAATCAAACAAGGTTGGCCTGGGCAACACCCCTGCTCTTTCCCATTTTCTGCAAACTGTCCATTTTGAGGAAATATGCCACAGACACAAAAGCTTGCTCATTATTTGATGATATTTTGGTTACTCTTAATAAAGGAATTCAATTGCTTGGCTGCAGGCTTGGAATTAAAGTAGTAGCCGAGGCACCAGATCCTGTCTGGTTTCAGAAACTAAGCAGGGTGAGGCCTGATTAGTACTTGGGAGGGGGACCAATGTGGAATACCAAGTGCTGTAGGCTATACTTCCAAAGAAAGCAGTGGCAAACCACCTCCGTCTATTCCTTGCCTAAGAAAACCCATTGAAAGTTGTGGGGTTCTTGTAAGTAAACAGGCAATTTGCAAGTGTGAGGTAGTGAGGTAGTTTGGCCATGGAAGCTCACTAGGTGACCTTGACAAGTCACCTTTTCTCAGCCTCAGAGAAAGGCAAAGGCAAACTCCCTCTGAGCAAATCTTGCTGAGAAAACCCTGTGCCTGCTCAGTCCCAGAAGTCCACTGTAACAATTGCTCAGCCTCAAATAAACCTCCTCTGGATAAATCTTACTGAGAAAACCCTAGGATAGGGTCTCCATAAGGATTTGTAACTGGTTGACTGACCAAACCCAAAGGATCCTCTTCTTCATTTGGGAGAGAGGTGACTATTGGGGTGCCACATGGTTCTGTCCTGAGCCCAGTGCTAGTCAACATCTTTATCAATGATTTGGATGTGGGAATAGAGGACATTCTTGTCAAATTTGTAGATGACAGAAAATTAGGAGGGGTAGCTAACACCCCAGAGGACAGAATCAGAACTCAAAATGACCTTAACAGATTAGAGAGCTGAGCCAAAACTAACAAAATGAATTTCAGCGGGGAGAAGTATAAGGTATTATATCTGGTCAGAAAAAATGAAATGCACAGAAATAAGGTGGATAACACCTGGCTTGACCACAGCACATGTGAATAGGAGTCTTACTAGACCACAAGCTGAACATAAGTCAGCAGCGTGATGCAGCAGCTAAAAAAGCCAATACAATTCTGGACTGCATCAACAAGAGTATAACGACTAGGTCAAAGGAAGTAATAGTACCACTCTATTCTGCTTTGGTCAGGCCCCACTGGAATACTGTGTCCAGCTCTGGGAACCACAATTCAGGAAGGATATTTACAAGTTAGAACATGTTCAGAGGAGGGTGACCAAAATGGTAAAAAGCCTGGAAACCATGCGCTATGAGGAAAGGCTTAGGGAGCTGGATATGTATAGCCTGGAGAAAAGAAAGTTAAGAGGTAACATGATAGCCATTTTTAAATATTTGAAAGGATGTCACATGGAGGATGGAGCAAGCCTATATTCTGCTGCTCCAGAGACTAAGACATGGAACAATGGCTTCAAACTTCAGGAAAAGAGATTCCATCTAAACATTAGGAAGAACTTCCTGGTGTTAAGAGCAGTTTGACAGTGGAATACACTACTTTGGGAGTGTGTGGAGACTCCTTCTTTGGAGGTTTTTAAACAGAGGCCGGATGGCCATCTGCCGGGAATGCTGTGATGCTGTTTTCCTAAATGACAGGGGTTGGACTCAATGGCCCTTGTGGTCTCTTCCAGCTCTATGAGTCTATGAATCTAAGTCAGCGTTCACTTGAAGGCACATAACAATAATTCTACTGTAGGAGAGACTAATAATAGAATTTAGGTTCACCTTAGGGTTGCCATAGGTCGAAAATGACTTGAAGGCACACAGCGGTGTCATCATCATCAACAACAATGATAACAACAACAACAACACAGTAGTACTAGAAATAGTAGCAGTAATCTAGAGCCAACACTGTTAGTTGTTATGCTGTATCCCCACACCATGGAGTACAGACACCCTTTTCCAAAATCCAGATTTTTGTGAATCATGTCATCTTGTGTTCAACGTAAGGGTTAAGCATAAATGGGGCAGCAGGAGATCTGGAATTAGATGGTGACCTGAATGTGTATTTTCTGAATACTCCAGGCAGGTGTGTAGAGGGAGACAGAGGAAGGAGGGGGAAAATGGTGGCTTCTAGCCAGGCAATGATTTTGGAGCGGAGCCTAAAGACAGGGGAGACAGTGTATGAGTGTGTGCCCGTGGGTGTGAGTGTGTGCCTGTGGGTACAGTTGGAAAGCAGGGCTGTCCCCAAAGATAGGAGAGAGATACCAACAAGATTTTTAATGTTTTAAATATTTGCTCTGAGAACTAGTTCCCGTTATTTTCTCTGTTGCAGCCCTCTGTCCGGACAGCTCAGTCCAATCCCAGATTTCCAAGCTGAGTATACAACGCTGCCACCATCACCAGCAGTTCTCTGCCTAAGTGTGGCTGCGTCCAGAGTGGTCCTTCTGAGATCACAACTCTGAATAGAGATGCAAAGTTTCCAGACATTTTAAAGTCATGCATGAGGGAAGGTTTTTTCCTCGAGGGGAAAAAAACTTCAGAAAAACTGAGGAAAAAATGCAACATTATCACAGATTGAAAGTCACTTTGTTACTTTAGGAACAAAAAATCCATAATGTCTAATTTAGCTTGGCATAAAATGATCATGTTGGATATAATAAAAGTATAGACTGGCATCCTAGTAGGTATGTAACGTCATCGTGAACTGATTAACAATCACATAAAGTTGAATTGTGATGTTGCACAATGCTTGTACTCTCAAGGAGGAGCAGAGAATCATTATGTCCCTGGGACCACTGTGCAAATGGAGCCAGCAATGTCACCTTTTAGCACAGTCATCCTAATGCACAACTGTGCCCATTTCCGCACTAGCCTATTCTAGCACTATGATTCCACTTTCAACATCCTACAGAATCCTGGGGTTTGCAGTTTAGGGAGGGGCTGGCTGGCCCCTACCGAAGCTGCAAACCCCAGGATTCCATAGGATGTTGAAAGTGGAATCATAGCACTAGAACAAACTAATGCGGAAATGGGCTGTGTCCTGATGTACAACGGGGCACACTGCACCGTGGGACAGTTTGTCCACTGGGACAATTGTGCAGTGGGAGCCTCCATTGCACAACAGTACATCATGTGCCATGCCCTGTTGTGCATCATCCTCACGGTTCACTGGCATGACTACACATCCTGTCAGCAATATACCTCCATCATCTTAAAGTTACCCATTGTGCCCTCTGATGCAGGATCTTGGCCACAGTTTGTTCAGAAAATATTGCACATTCACTTTTCTTTGTGAATATTTGTTTGTTTTGTTTGTTACAGATGAAGCTTTGAGATCCTGAACTGTAAGGAAAATCTTTTGTTTTGCTAGTTTACAAGAACTGGGGTGGGGCGAGTGGGGGGAACACAGAAGAAACTACCAACATTAGTAAAACAAAAAAATTATTTGTCTCTTTTACTTCTCTGCAGGGCTGAATTGGCATAAAGTACTTACTCCCATAAAAAAAAAACCCTGAGGAAAAAAAAGCCAAGAGCAGGATTTGCATTGATGTGACATACCATACATAGTCCTGCACAAAAGTCTACCTTTACATAGTTTTTAGAAATGTTACAGGGGACTAAACAGATTAACATCTTACCTTCAAATATTTTATTATCATTCTAAAAGAAAATATCCCATAATATTTTTTTCCCCCAATGTTAGAGAAAAAAAAATCTCCCTATTTTTTTCTGGGTTACTTTCAGGCTTCTCTAGTTCTGAATCAGCCAATCAGATGTTTCCTCTGATCATATGGTTGATCTCTTGTCTTCAGTCACTGTACTTTCTTTGCTTACATGGAAGCCCTACAATATCTTATCTGGTCTTGTTTTGTTTTATCCTGCCTTTCTGTGAAGGCTAGGCAGACAGATTTAGAGTTTTTCATCACTAAGAACAAGAAATATCTAATAAAGTATTTCCAAAGACAAATTTGTTTCTCATCTTCACCATCTGATACACATCACTCTGTGACTTCTTAGCATGCTCCATCTAATCTGGGGTCTCTGGAGGCCTCCACGCACTATCCGTGGTGCTGAAACGGTTTTGAGGATTCACTCTCAAAATCTTGGAAGGTTCTTTTCAAGTCTGGAATAAAACCCAGAGTGGATTTATTGTGCCACTGCCATGGATGTGATCACCTTCATTGGGTCACTCGGGTGCAGGGTGGGTGGGAAGTTGCCCCCAATTGGCTTTTTAGATAATTACTACCGCTGTAAATCTCATGTTGATCTTGCCCTCTTCAGTCTCAGTAGCCACAGTTTGTCTCTGTCTCTTTGAGTGTCCCCCCTCCCCTTGAGTTTGCCACTGGAGGCAGGGATTTGGTTAATTGCTGTATGTGAACTGATCCATATTCATCTGCTCATTAGTAGTCATTAGCTGAGAGTGGAGGCTTGTTTGGCATGGACCAATTCATGTCAGTTTTTTTTTGTTGTTGTTGTTGCTCAAAGAGGGATCAAAAGGCTGTGTGTCTCTAACTTTTGCTGGTATAAAACATGGTGTACTAATCTGTGTAATTTTGTAGGGTTTCTGTCCTGGTTTATTGTTTCCTTTTTTTAAAACAACCATCTATCCCAGCTTATTATGTGTTTAGGTTTGGGGTGCAATTTGCTCCTCATCAACTTTATATCACATCATTTATTACATGCCACCCTGGGATCTTTAGAGCACAGAGCAAGTTAGAAAAGAGAGAGAGAGAGAGAGAGAGAGAGAGGGAGGGAGGGAGAGGGAAAGAAAGAAAGAAAGAAAGAAAGAAAGAAAGA
The DNA here is from genome assembly GCA_030412105.1 of Cyclura pinguis. Taxonomy (NCBI): domain Eukaryota; kingdom Metazoa; phylum Chordata; class Lepidosauria; order Squamata; family Iguanidae; genus Cyclura; species Cyclura pinguis. Next base: position 127,468,988 of record CM059604.1, on the reverse strand, counting down.
AAGAAAGAAAGAAAGAAAGAAAGAAAGTTACTGTTTTTACTACAACTTCCTAGAGGGACCTGTAAGAAGACCCCTAAAGATATTTTGCTGCCTGAGGCAAGGATAAACAAGATAAACAAAAGCCAACTGGATTGGCAGCTGTATCTTACTTCTAAATTGGCAATGAGAAAACCATTTTCCACAACACCTGAAGGCAGAAGTTTGCCCTAGAGGATGCAATCATATAGTTTTCTGATTCAACACTTTGCTGCTGCCTGCCAGTATCTGCCACCTGAGGCAGCCACCTCACCCTGTCTAATGGTAGGGCTGGCTATGGGGACAGTAGGCAAGCCGTCTCTCAGTGGCAGAGCTCGGAGTGTGTGGGGGGGAGTGGGAGGGAGCAGGACTATGGTGTGTGAGGGCATGGCCTTAGTGTGTGGGGTGTGGTCGCAGTGCATGGGGACATGGCCGGGGCACGCAGGGGCGTGGTTATGAGTGGGACACCCCAAAAACATTGCCACCCAGGGTGAAGCGCCCCCAACCCCTCTGTTCGTACGTGACTGCCATCTCTCTCTTTCTCTCTCTCTGCATAGTTACCCCAGTCCCACCTCAGTAATTTGAGAAGAATAGTCAACAACTTTATAGGGCAGTTATGGTGAGAGTTGCTATGATAACATTCATGCAGGGCTTTGAACATTAGCCTGCCATAGAGATTATGAATTCTATTAGCTGTCCAAGGGTGATAGCTTTTCATTCACATCCATATACGTTTGCTTGAAGGGGCCAGATGAGGGAAGGGATACTCAGGGTGCCTAGTTGTTTCAGAGGTTGTTCTCGATGTACATTTTCCAGGCAGTTTGTTGTATGTGCTAGTGTGGCGTTGTGGTTAGCCTAAGTTTCAAATCTTGACTTACTGTGACTTCAGACAAGGCACACTCTCTTTGGCCAAACTTGCCTCAGAAGACTGTTACGAGGGTCAAACCGGGGTCACCCCCATATATTCCTCTGAGCACTTTGGACAAAGGACAGGAGCATTACTTTGGACTGCTATGCACCGACAACCTAACTTACACCATAGGGTTCTCAGTGAAGATTTCAAAGAGGTAATTCCATGTGTGTTAAGCAAATTGCTGCTGCAGGCATGAGAGATTTTTAGCCCTTTTGTCTTTGCATTTTCACACCCACAGCTCTGCTTCCTGGGGAGCTTGAATGCCACACATTTAAGCATTATATTATTGAACCAGTGTTTTGCAGTTGGGTGCAGAGCTGGAGGAACTGGAAAAACAAAGCCCATGTCTTTTCTCCCCTCCTCCCTTCCTGTTGCTTCCTCCTCATGTGTCCTGTCAATTTTATAAGTACAGATTATAAATCTGAGGGCAGGGACCAGGGGCACAGCTTAGCACCTGGGATATGCAGGGGCAAAATATACGAGCCTCCTGAACCCGACTACTGCCACCATCCTGCCATCAAGGGTGGGACAAGCAGTAGCAGGAAGTTCCCATTGGCTGGGGGCTCAGGGGGAATGTGAAACACCTGGCAGGAAGCCCTTGCAAGAGACCAATTGTCCCGTAAACCACTGCGGAGGGTACAGTGTGCTTTAGTGGTTTGAGTTCTGGACTAGGATTCCGGGAGACCAGGGTTCGAATCCCTGCTGAGCCCTGGAAACCCATGAGGTGGGCAAGTCACATTCTCTTAATTTTCTTAATGTAAGAGGAAAGCAACAGGAAACCTCCTCTGAATAAATCTGGCCAAGAAATCTGTCCAAGAAAACCCTAGTATAGGGTCATCATAAGGGACATAACAACCAGAATCCCCCTCTGGGACTTTTCTGACTGACTTTTCATACAGTGAATGAATGCATTTTCCCCTCCTTTTTATGCATTGCTACACTATCACTCTAGTTAAGAGCCTTGGGGTGCAAAACAGGAGTTTCGTATGCCATCCACATCTGATGTGCAGAGCTGAGATCATAAATGTTGGTGATGTTTAAAGTTCCTCACCAGAATGAATGATTTCTATTAGTAAGAAGGTGACCCATTTGCTTGTAAGTGGTGGATCCATTGTTGTCACAATGAAGTGTACTCTATTAGATGGTTTCCAGACCTTGGTGCCCGGTTCCTCTTCTCAAGATGAGGGGAAAAGAATCTCAGAGCTAGAGCACTGCCTTGAAAATGTGTTATACAGTTGTCCCTCCACATTTGTTAGGGTTAGAGATACAGGACCCCTGCGAAAATGGAAAAATTGGAAATATTAAAATGTGGGGTGAGGAAGGGAGATGAGGTATGATTGGGTAAATGGGTATCCAGAGCCCAAACCAGGTCAGAGAAAACAGAGGGAAAGTGGGGTATGTCAGCATGGCGGCCCTATACTTCCTCCCTCACACTCGTCACCTTCCTTGGTTATATTGTGGAGGCCTTGGGAGAGAGCTTGTGGTGCTGAGAAATTGGGCTGAGATCCATTCTTAGCTGGCCAGGCAGTGGCTGGTGGAGGAGGAGGACCAGAGGCTGGGTTTTAAAGGGCTGTGCATGAAGTGCGTTTAAAAGGGTAGGGGTTGGAAAAACTTGCAAATAATCAAATCCATGAAAATGAAACCCACAAATGTGAAGGGCCGACTGTATATATTTTCTTCATTTTTTTTAGATTTGAGTTTTCTTTTTTGAATGACATATCCTATGCAACTGCGGTTGACACTTAGTGTACCAGACCTAATGGCATTGCCTGTAACGGCATCACCGTGGCCTACCCCCTGGGACATTGTAAGAGGTTGCTCCTAGGTTTCTGGGTTTAGCTCTTTAATCTCTTCAGACAGGACATGATAGCCATGTTTAAATATTTGAAAGGAAGTCATAGCAAAGAGGGAATGGGCTTGTTTTCCACTGCTCCAGAAACTAGGACAAGGAGCAATGGATTCAAACTACAGGAAAAGAGATTCCATCTGAACCTCAGGAAGAACTTCCTGATGGTCAGAGCTGTCCAGCAGTGGAATATGCTGCCTTGGGATGTGGTGGAGTCTCTTTCTTTGGAGGCTTTTAAGCTGAGGCTGGATGACCGTCTGTTCGGAGTGCTTTGATGTAGGGTTCTGCATGGCAGGGGTTGGACTGGATGGCCCCTGTGGTCTCTTTCAACTCTATGATTCTATCTCAGGACCTGGGATAGGGCTGGTCTGGCAATCCTCAAACCGCATTGTGTATTATTTAGCTGTGATTTAATGTTAGGTTCCTGTCTCTTGCTTGCCCAGCACCTACAGTGTGTCCCCAAGAGGATACTAGATCAAGGTCAGTGGGTCACCTCTTGACATAACATAAAAGTTTGGCTCCTGGGAAGATTATTCTGCTGCCATTGCTGATAACAAGAATGTTCCAAGTTGCCTGTTTGCAGAGACTTTCAGGAGGGAATGATCAATCACTCCGAGTTTTTAATAGATGATAGCACACACACCCAAATGTACATAACCTGCAGATGTATTAACAGCATTCCAGTAAGAGGGACTTTACAACCTTAATGATATTGACACAATGCTGGGTGGATAGAGAAAGACTTTAAGAGGTCCCAAGAAGGCCATTGCTTTATGTGGGGAACTGTTCTTAGTTAGTTCTCCACCTAAAGGTGGGTTTATAAGGCTGGGATTATTGACTCACTCTGAAGAAAAGTATAACAGGCTACGCATTCTTAGGGAGGAATTCAGACTCGCTGTAGCTTGATGTGATCAAAGGCCAAAGTTCTTCTTCAGTGCAAAAACAGAAATAAGCGAAGAGCTTCTTCTATTATGATAGATTTCAGGAAAAAAATTATGCTTCAGCTTTAGATGTATTTGTTGTTGTGTGCCTTCAAGTTGTTTTTTGACTTATGATGATGCAAAAGTGAAATTATCATGGGATTTTCTTGGGCTGAGAGTGTGTGACTCACCCAAGGCCACCCAGCAGGTTTCCATGGCCTAACAAAGAATCAAACCTTGGTTTCCAGAGTCATAGTCCAAGGCTCAAACCACTACACCATGCTGTCTTTAAATGTGTAACCCCCACCAGGACCTTCAGCCATGCGTCAAATTTTCCTGCTGTCACTTGACAATATGCGTCCAAGGATCTTGGGTGGGAGCAAGATAACTAACAGTTCCTTGAGATCAGATAATCAATCTTAGGCCATTTCCACACTACACTCTTATAGCGCGATCATTCCACTTTCAACATCCTATAGAATCCTGGGGTTTGCAGTTTCGGGAGGGGCCGGCCAGCACCTCCTGAAACTGCAAACCCCAAGATTCCATAGGATGTTGAAAGTGGAATAATCACGCTATAAGAGTGTAGTGTGGAAATGGGCTCAGTTATATATTCTCTAGCTGTTCTGCTTTTGCAGAGACAAGCTCAAGTAATCTTTTGTCACACCACTTTTTCAGCTGCTTTTAAAATATCCCAGTTTCCCTTTCCTCCTCCTTCTCCCTTTGTCCTCAACTTACTTCAATTGTTTTAAACTGAGGCCATAGTGCAAAAGTATTTTGTACTCAACTCAGCAGGAATTTTGCTTTTCCCTGTAGACTTAGGCAAAAACAAACTGCTGGAACTTCTCCTAGCTTGTGTGTTCTTCTCATTGATAACTTTTGCCATGTAGTATGTAGTTAGGTATCAACAGGAGCTGGGTGGATAGAATTAAACACATGCATTCTTTTCAGCGTGACTCATGGATTGAATGTGAATGTGGCCCACAAAGAAGAGAGCAAGCTACCCATAGTCTGTGGGGACAAATAGATGAAGTTCAACTCTCTCGGTAGAATGAAAAAAGAAATCTGTGAATTTCCAGGAATGACTGCAAATTATTCTGAAAACCTTTAAAAGAATCGCATGGAGTGCAGTGTCAAAATGCCAGGGTGCAGAAAACCAAAACCTGTGCTGTGTTTTTATTTTTTAAAAAATTCTTTTCTAAATGGTTTTAACACTGTGCTTTTTAAAAAACAGAATTTTTTTTGTTCTTTTTAGACTTTAATTAAAAAGTTTTTTTTCCGGACCTTGTTTTATATTTTTGTTTGCTGCTTAGAGACTCTTGTAGGGAGAAAGGTGGAATAAAAAATAAGGTAGGATGAGAATAAGGAGGTACAAGCATCTAAGGCTATGGGGAAAGGGAAACCTGGCTTGTACATGAGAAAGATCCAAGTACAGCTGCTTAACAATGTGAAATTCAGGTCAAACTACCAGCAGTCCTAGAAGCTTTATGGATGTGTATGTAAGTCTAAATCCCCTTGGCAGGCCCAACCGGTGTGAACCCATTGAATTAATGGGATTTACCAAATGGTTGACTCATCATCTAACAGTTGATTTAGTAAGCCTACTCTAATTGGGACTACCAATAGGATTCAGACCAGATGTATGCTGAGTACACTGAAGGAACTGATCAGTTGTACAGATGGATGAGGTCAACCTGAATCCTGAATTAACAAGTCTTGAGAAACAGGGCCAGCTCAATATTTTTGCAGCCTAAGGCTGCAAAAACTAAACAATATTTTTGCAGCCTAAGGCTGCAAAAACTAAAATTGTTCTCTTCCCTGGGCTTCAAATCAAAATGTATAGTACCCAAGCTCGATCCAATTTTTTTGGCACCAGAGGCCTCAAATTCCAGCAGATTCTATTCCGAAATAGGATAATTTAAATAAATACTTGCTTCCCCAACCCACCTTCCACGGCTGTCTCACTGCTACATGGCATGGCTGGCCCTGCTGGGTAGATTTCAATCTGAATGATATATCCAAGTGGCCCACCATCACTTGGCAGCAATTTTTTTTTTCAAAAATCAAGGAGAAGATATATCACAGTTAGGACTCTTGCAGGCAATCATTTTGGTTTTTGTAGGACTAAGGGATGGAATTAAATGTAAGGTGCCCTAAGAGATTTTGAAGCACGCGGATTTATCCAATCACCAGGCTTGCGACTACTGAAATTCTGGGAGGATGAAAATTGTGAAAAATAAATTCCTTAGAGCATGGGGGACAATTGTCCAAACCAGAAAACGTATATAGCCTATGTCACATGGTTAACTGGAACAGAACTTTTGCATTAATGTTGGAGGTTTGGAAGTTTGTTTTTTTCAAAAAGGAATTGAATACAATTATAGTTCCAAGGAGTTACTTGCCATAATAGTTACATTTTTAAAAAAAACCCTCTTACTTACTCATTTCTTACAAGCAATTAAAAGATACCTTTAGTTGCTTTTTGAAAAAAGGAATGCTACCAACTCTCTCTCAACACCCACAACAAAGCGTGTGGCATGGCATGAGCCAGACTTAAACGATGTGAAATTGCCCCTCCATTATTTAATCAGGACAAACCCCTGCAACTAGAAAAATTACTGAAAGGTTGCAGTTACAAGGGTAACGTTAACCCTTAAATTTCATTTGCAATGAAAGCTTTGAGTTACTTAAATACAAAAGTGCTACATAAGATTAGATTTCTACAAAATGAGTTTTAAAGTGCCCTTGGTGGGGTTTTTTTTCTTTTCATTAAGGCACACAAATGTTATTAAGATCTCTTACTGTATGCATTTATTTGACTCCTTTCCAAAGGACAGACTTAATTGTGACATAGGTACACTCTAGTGTAATGTTGGATATTCTGGTGGGATTTGCAGACATAGCACACCTTGTGATGTTCTATGTTGCATTTATTGAAACTTTAACGTGAGCAGTTGTCCCTTTTTAGATGATATGGGTAGTTAAATTAATGATGGTGGGGCTAAAACCAGACTTAACTGATGAGAGATCATTGGTTTCAAGCATACTCATGCAGGCCATTTCTGCCCTACACTGTTATAGTACTATTATTCTACTTTCAACATCCTGTGGAATTCTGGGATTTGTAGTTTACTGAGGCTGAAGAGCTCTCTGGCTGAGAATTCTAAATGACCTTTCCTAAGCTGCAAACCCCAGGATTCCATAGGATGTTGAAAGTGGAATAACAGTATAACAGTGTAGTATGGAAATGGCCACAGTGTTCACCCACTAGAACCAGTAGTACTTGTGTTTGTTGTGATCTTAGGTCTCATTTATTTCAGTGGGTCAGTTCTAGGGGTATGATGATATCTAAGCATTGGCAAGATTCTAGGCGAGACTGACTATGACAGCATTACAGAATTATAGTGTGGTTATTCCATTTAATTGCCATGGCTGCATCTTATGGAGTCCTGGGTCTGATAGACTGATGAGATACTAGAGTACTTTGGCTGAGAATTCTAAATGCCTCTCCTTAATTTGCCAATCCCAGGACTCCACAGGACAGAATCATTTAACCAGTTAAAGTGGAATAATAGCACTATAATTGTGCAGTGTGAATGAGCCCCAGGACACTGCAATGTCTTCAAGACCGCTTGCTTTGCATCCAGAGTGAGAGTGAGATACCAAATGTGCTTTTTTAAAATCATGGTTTCTGCAATTTGTGAAAAATATACATTGTGCAAAATTTCTGTCTCTGTACAAAGCTAGGGCCTTTTTCCTTTTGTCAAAGGTATTGCAAATTGTAAACTGAGATGATGTACTTCTGTTTCCCTTATAGTTTTTATCTCAGTTTTTCCAAAAGATGTCATATTGCAACAGCTTTGGGCATTCTGTAAAACTGAACATGACATGACAATGGATATCTGTGTTTCCTACCTAAACAACTTTTTAAAAAAGAAAAACAATGTGATGCACCAGGAATTCTTTGTTATTATATACTAACCAGAGTGCACATGGCACATTTTATTTCTATAAAACTATTAAAACTATTACAAAATATTCAAAAATACATTTTAGTAAATTGACAGCGGTTATTTATCAGTTTATTAATTCAAAACATCCTTTCCCCCCTGCTCTGTACAAACTATTCTCCATTGTCACATAATAGCCAACATGTGCGCTTTTTAAAAAATATTTTCTCATAAATTTCTTCTTCTTCTTGATTTTGAAGGTAAAAATAAGAGAGCTTCTTCTCCCAACAGTTTTGCAAATGGACAAGGTCGTGTAACAGTCTTGAGTTCCAAGGGTACGGACAAAAGGGTGGAAACTATTTTCACACAAAGCAAAAGTGTTTCAAAAACAACAGAAACCATACAGAAGATGACACTACATTTGATACTATTTAAATTAAAATAATATATTCCTGTAATTTACACTATTTAAAAAAAATGAAATGTGACTGTTAAGTATCGATCTCTTTCTTTCTCTCTCTCACAAAAAAAAAAAAAAAGAATTTACAATTCTGTGTATAAAAATATAATTTATGGGTTCCCCCCCTCCCTCTTTCACATGGAGTAGGTTTTTTCTTTGTTCCACGACTCGCTGTTGGGAGAACACAAAGCAATGTGAAGAACGGGAAGGACATTAGGGTTACTTTTGGAAAGTCAGGACACATACATGACACATAGAAAAATAGAACTCTGTGCAGTTTTGCTTGGCCTCGCAAAATAATTTTTCTTCTCCCTGTGAGTGTACAGTTCACATGATAATAAATTATCAAAGAAACGATTTAAGGCTCTTGAAGGTTGGGTTCATATTCTTTAAAACATCTATTTCAAAATACCAACGAAATAAATATCCAGGAGATGAGGACAACAAAACAATGAAACAAACAGACCAAAAACAAAATATAAATCAAATAAAAATATATAATATATATATATTTATAAACTAAAACGACGATGACAGCAACAAAAAACAAAAAACTTCCTCGGATCTTCCTGTACCTTAAAGTCTACTTTGGACTGTCCTACTATTATTATTGTTTCAAAGTCTTTCTTTTCTTTCTTCATCTTAGTTCCCCCCCCCTCCCCGGTTGTATTATTTTATTCTTACGATGGGTCAAAGTGGAGTTTAGAGAGCCGCCTCCCTCAGCTGGCCATGCCCAGTGGGTGCATCATCTCAGAATCCAACAGCCAGAGGCCAAGGTGATAGAGGAGGCGGGAATACCAATGGACGCCGCCTGGAGCGTCCCCTGGTGAAGCAGCCGGAAAGAGGACGGGGGAAGAGAGACCAGCAGGGTACAGCATGGCCAGGAGGGCATGAGCAACTCGGAAAGGGGCAAACGCCCAGTGGGCCCAGCTATGCTCTTCAATGACGGCATAACAGGAAGTCAGCACCTGATTAATGAGGATAGTGCCCTGAGTGGTGAGCGGGGCGTAAGCCCCCGAGGCCTCTTCCTGCAGGGACACCCAGTGCACGGTGGCCTGTAAGAGTGTCTGACCCCCTTGGCCCAGCACGTAGATGCGTTGTCCTGGCTGCACCCGGCTGGCAAAAATGGGCTGGGGTTGGGAATGATTTTGCGGCGAGGCCACAAAGAGGAGGTGGGCGGCCGTGAGCAGGAGGCGCGTCCGGGGACTTCGGGTCTCAATCACGTAGAAGAGCTTGTGGACGGGAGGCTCTTCCTGGTCCAGGAAGGCAAGGAATTCGCTGTAGAGGAGGCGGCCCTGCACATCCGCCGCCAGCACCCGGTCGCCGGGATTGAGGTCTTTGACCAGCTTGGTGCCTCCGTGCTCCAAGTTCACCCAGGCAGTGCCAGGGAAGCAGCCACCCGATTTGGCAGCCACTGAGTTCTCTGAATGGGAGAAAGGAAAAAGGAAAAGAGGTGGTATCAGAATACAACAAACAGTGCAAGCAGTAAAAGAATGTGGTAGCTGGAGAGGCACTGAGCATTTCTAGATGACAAAGACAGAAGCTGAAGGGATCAGAAACACTTCGCTTGGCTCCACTTCATCTCTATTTGAATCCCTTCTTCTCAAAATTTCTGCCACATCACACTCTGTGTTTTTATGTCATCCTGCTGTGCATTTCTCCATCCCTACTTCAGCATGGTGTAGTGGTCTGAGCGCTGGACTATGGCCTGGGACACCAGGGTTCGATTCCCTGCTGGGCCACAGAAACCCACAAAGTGACCTTGGCCAAGTACACACACATACATAGCCCCAGAAAACCCCATGAGAGGTTTACCTTGGGGTTACCATAAGTCAAAACAACTTGAAAGCACACAACAACCCAGCTTCACCAGTGATAGGAAACGCAGGTGGGGAGCCATACAATATGAAGACATCACCACATCATATTGAGTCATGATTCACTTTATGAGGAAGGGGGATTGATTCTTACAGCCTCTACTGCGCACTCTAATATATCTCTGTGTGTTGCTTAATAGCAGGGGGTGGATGGTCTGTGGCCCTCCAGGTTTTGGATTGCAAGTCCCACCAGTCACAGTAAGCATACCCAGTAGTGGGGATAATTGGAGATGCAGTCCCACAACATCTGGAGAGCCACCTCAATTGGCAATTGTCAGTTGGAGCAAGTGTGGATAGAAATTTTGTCAGGCTCTACTGTCAGATTGCTATAATTTATACTAAATGTGCCAGAATTCCAAACTTTCAGTTGTTCAACAATAACAAGTCCTCCCTCCCTCCCTCCCTCTCCCTCCCTCCCTCCCTTTTTAAATTGTTGCTGATCCCTAGTAACTCCTGCTGTTTCCTTGTACTTGTATATGCAGATCTTTTCAGTGTATGACTCATGAGATGCAGTGGATAAATGGTTCACCGTTTGCCTCCAGAGACCCTTTCATTCTATGTAATTATAGCACCATGATTCTCCTTTACCTGCCATGGCTACATCCTATGGAATCTTGGAGTTTGTAGTTTGGTAAGGAACTAAAGTTTTCTGGCTAAGAATCGTAAATATCACTCTCTCTAAACTCCAGATCCCAGGATTCCATAGAATGTCGCCATGGCAAGTAAAGGGTAATCATAGTGCCACAATTATGTAGTGTGAAGGGCCCCTGGGGATGCCATTTTGGTCTCTAGCTGTCTCCCCCATTCTCTGTGGAGACACTGCTTTGCTGTAGGCCCTTACAGATGTTGAGATCCATACAAAAACAAAATAGATCCCAGAAATCAGAGGTTGGCATACCTCTCTTCTAGAGCACTGACACTCAGAGTGGGACCTATTGCCATGCTGTGAGATATTGGCTGCAAGTCTATGGCAAGTTTTCAGAAAAGAAACAATCATTTGTGGTCAGAGGGAACTAGTCCCTGTTACATTAAGGAGGGAAATTCTTGCTGGTCTCACACATGAGGTAGCTTAAGAAACACTGTTGCAGACTATTGCTGGGGAGAAGTTCTTTGCTGTTGGACTACAACTCCCAGAACTTTCCTGGCAGCATGACCATTCATTCTAGCTGAAGCAAAAGGAAGCTGTGCTCTAGAAATGTAATTTTCAAATATTTTGAGCTCTAGGAGGAGCCATACTTAATGCCAAAGCACACTCTGCCAGAAAAATGTCATTCGCAGATCTAATTACTCCTCTTTCTAGCACAAGCGCATATTGCAGTAACCCTGCTTCATGCTGCTTAATATAGATCCCAACAATTCCTGCACAGTTGAGGAACCCTTTGGTCTTCCATTTGTTTTGGACTTTGAATCTCTGAAACCACAGCTGACATAACCAATGCTAAGGGACCTGTAGTAGAAGACATCTAGAGGGTCAAAGATTCCCTCACTCCTCCTTTTACATGATAGCACAAACAGGTACCTTCAGTTCAGCTGTGAGTGTAGCACATTACCTCTCTAAAAGTTATAATTCCACACTGAAGTGGAGCCGCTAAGGGGAAATACACAATATTCCTGGCTGAGTTCCATGACTGCCCCCTAGATCTCAACTTGTTAATTATCTTTCTAATATTCTCCTATGTATATGGGAAAATCCAGGGCTTAATTTGAGTAGGGATCAGCCCAGGAACATGTGTTTAATGCCAGAGGAATATCTAAAGCAATAAAAGTGGGAATGCTCCAAAGCAAAAAGTGGCCTCTTCTTCCCAAGTAGGCAAAGACTAAACACGTGAACGTTGATTGTTCCTTTCATCTCCTTTTGTATTTAAATGCTCAGAAGCTGCAAGGAACTGAGGGAAGTCCCAGGTGGGGTTCTATTTACCCATCCTTGGTTCTTCCTGCTCCTCTTTTCTTGAGGGCTTTTACCATTGTCCCGTAGTCCACTTTTTCTGCTTGCCACTATTAGCCTTGGTGGGTGAAACAGGAGAATTACTGAACCTGTCCCATGCATTGAAAATGGGATTGAACAACCACCATCTCCCACTCTGCCTCTGTAGTTGAGACACTGACTTTCAGATACAAGGGTGTAGCTTTGAGCCCTGCAACTACTCTTTAAAAAAAAAAAAATTAAATGCTGGGAAAATCCCTACCGTTGGCAACAGTGCCTGGCTGTGTGTATGTGCATTATAATGATGCCAGACAGAGGAGTTCTAGCAAGACTTGCCTTTCCCAGGACAGGCTAGGAGGCTTTGAAATCTAATCTCCCTGCCCTCCCCTCTCCACCCATACATGTTTGTACACCTGCTGCCTTACCTATGAAGTTAGCACGCATCCCATTAGAATTAAAGGGATAGCAGGGAAAACGTTAATGTGCTGTCTCTCAGCTTCCTTTCTCACTGGCCCAGATGTTAGTCACAAGTGATTACAAGGAAGAAATCAATCCACCATCCTTTCCCCATCCCCTTACTTTTCATATTTTTTTTCCAGTTTGCACATTTGAGACACCTGCCTTGGGACTGGCAGTTTTTAAGGGGGAATAGGAAAGGTGGGTTTGGGAGCAGAGATTGGCTTGGACTGAAGCCTGTTATGACTCTTCTTTGTCAGACAACTTAATATTTTCCTATCCATTAAAACGGCACAGACAGACAATGAACAAATGGCTGACGTAGCAAAAGCAGCTGAAGGGAAAAGAAAATTAACTGCAGCAACCTGACTTAAGGAAGGAACGTCTACAAAAAGGACTTTTTATTTTTCAGATGAATAAGAACTAGATGGTGTTGCCAGATTGAAAACTAGCAGGTGTTGTTTGTCGCACAATCAGGTAACAAGCAACACCAATTGAAATTCCCTCTTCTGCACAACCATTAAAGAGACAGGAATCCTCTCCAGTTTTTACTCTGGCAAGCCTAGAACCAGATGGCGCTAGCGCTTAACTCAGCAGAGAGAAAAGAAAGAGGGTGGGATCTGGCCCTTCTCAGAAGACTGAAAACTGGGGCACCATCAGAGTGTGGTCAAGATGACAAAAGTTACTAATAGGGAAGAATGCACAAGTTAGGAGAGCCTGCAGCAGTTGGCTTTTGTCTCAATGACTGGGAAGAAAAAGATTCCACCCGCTCCTCTATGAGTTTATTGAGTGAAAACTACTTTTGCACGTTGCACCCATGGAAGCCAGCTGAAGGCAGAGATGTAAAGTGGGAGAAGGAGAGAGAACAGGGATATTTTAAAAGCAGTGGGGGAAAAAATGGGACAGTAGGTGATTAAAGAGGACTCTTCCTGCCAAACTGGGACAGCTGCCGGGGGGAGGTAAGGGATGTTTAGTGGTGCCTCAATTCAAGGCTGGCAACAGCATTCTGTGCGAACTGTGTACCAGAAAATGTAGCAGAATTCTCTCTAGATTCCAGGGATTCTTTGGCCATTTCCGCACTAGCCTGTTATAGCGCGATGATTCCACTTTCAACATCCTCTGGAATCCTGGGGTTTGCAGTTTCGGGAGGGGCTGGCCGGCCCCTCCCGAAACTGCAAACCCCAGGATTCCAGAGGATGTTGAAAGTGGAATCATCGCGCTATAACAGGCTAGTGTGGAAATGGCCTTTGACAGGTATGTAACTATAGAAGCCAAGGGCATCTGCTACCTTGTCAAGTGAATATGAAAAAGGGCCGCACGTCCCTCATGGCAGAACATGTGCCTTAGATGCGCAAGCTGTTAGGCTTTATTCCTGGCCTCTCCAGTTACAGGCTGGGAGATTATGGGAAAGACCAGGGACTCTGCCGGTCACAGCGAACACAGCAGGGTCCCACGAGCCCATGGAAAGGCAGCGTCACCTAAAGAAGACTATTTTATCCTGTGTCCTGTGCAGGTGGGTGGCAGGTATGAACAGTCACCTGTACGTGTGCCTGTTTGCTTGCAGAGCGGCTCACCCGTGCACCAGAGTTAGGTAGGCAGCACAGCCAGACAGATGGCAGTGGTGGCTGGTGCCTCTCTTGTCAGTGGGACGGGGCATCTATTTCATATTCTTCGGAACTATCCTAGGTGCTGAAACTCTTTAGGGCAGATGGTTCAAGATGTTGGATAGCGTCTTAAAGGGATGGGCTAAAGCCCAGAGCAGATCCTCCACTCCACTGACACGGAAGCCACTAGCCACTACAGGCAGGTAAGCAGGTAGGCAGATAGACGGGAGACAGGTGTGCTTGTGTCCCCGCTTTGAGATGATTCAATCATGAAAACCAGGCATGATTCTGATGCAAGAGTAACAGCTCTGTGCAACTTTTAGTTGCACACGGCAGTGGCTATATAAAATTATTGAGCTGCATGTCTTGGTGGCCACTGAAACTCTGTTGCCGTGGCAACGCGGTTGCTAGGGAGAAGAGGGAACCTGTGCCCTCAGATGCGCTTCAAACAGCAGATCAAATCTGTACTCTTACTAATGGCATTGCACATCCTAGGTCAGCATACTTTTAATTTGGTTCCCTTTTGGCCTACTTTTCCAGGCATATATCGACAGAGAGAGAAGGTTAATAAAAACACTGAAAAGTGTCTGTAGGAACTCTCTCTCTCTCTCTAACATGCACACCTGAAATGAAGGCTTTGTACACCCAACATCCCATTGTTCTCCCTTTTCTTTTCTCCTTGCATGGCTGCCCCAATGACAAAATTTACATTGCAAGCCCCTTGGGGCAATGACTTACACTTTTTTTTAAAAAAATAATAATAATTTATAATTACTTTTATTATGTCTCTTTGGAAAATCCCAAGTTTGTACATTGTGCTTCATGTGTTGTTTGCTACTCCAAAAGACTCAAGCAAGATTTCTATCAGAGTTCTCTATTATTTAAAGGAGCTTGCTTTCAGCTCTTAACTCTTTGTTTCATTCCCACATGCTTTCCTGTACTGCTGTGTTCAGTTGCTTCCTGGCAGCTGTTCCTCCAACGTGTGCCTTCCCGCTGGACCACTGCAGGTGCATTTACTCTGCATTGTTATTTCAGTTTCATCCCACTTTTACTGTTATGCCTCTGTCCTGTGGGATCCTGGGATTTATGAGTCTGGTGTGGTGCTTTGAATTTCTCTGCTAGACAGCTTTAATCCAATGATTAACAAACTTCGGTCCTCTAGCTGTTTTGGACTTCATCTCTCAGAAGGCTTAGCAAACTTAGTCTTTGGTCAGGGATTCTGGGAGCTGAAGTCCTACACATCTGGGGGACAAAAGACTGAGAACCATTGCTCTAGTCCACTTCCCTGAACTAAGGCCTTTTCCGCACCAGGCTATTTAAACGGTGCAGAGCGACCTCCAACGGAGGTCTTCTGCACCATAGAGTGGACTGGGGCAGACTACTTTTTGTAGTTCCACACCAGAATCCACTCCGGAGCGACCGGAACTGGTCGCGCAGCGTGTTTTTTAAAAAACTCTTTTTAGAGGTTTTTAAAAAGCACGGAGCACGCAACCCCGTGCCGTTCCGTCGCCCGGCTCCGGAGCAGATTTGCAGGCGCGTGCAAGTGCGTGCCTGCAGATCTGCTGGGGGCGGGCTTCCGGCTGGCGAGCTTCTCCGGTTGTTGGAGAGCCTCCACCAACTGGAAGCCGCCATTTAGGATGCCAGAGGAGTGCGGAGCAACGAGCTCGCACTCCTCCTCGTCGCGACGGACTCGCCTGGATGAAGTTAAAATCCAGTGAGTAGCGTGTTCCGTCGTTCCCCCCCCCCACGTCTGGAAAGGGCCTAAGATTCCCAAGGTATCATCAGAATAGATGGACTGAGGATTAAATCAGCTTAATGCACTCAGGGCATCTGAGGGGGAATGCACTAGAGTTATCTGAACACAGACCCCAGGATTCCTTAAGATGGAGCCACAACAAAGTAGCATCATGTTGCACATACAGTTTGAGTTGTACACTCATGTCTGCTACCCTAATCCTCCTACCTTATTCCACAGGCTCCATTGTAAGCAGCAAGATTCTGCCTTCTCCTCCCCTTGCTGAGTTGATGGAGGCCATTTCCGCGCTACATTCTTATAGCGCAATTATTCCACTTTCAACATCCTATGGAATCCTGGGGTTTGCGGTTTAGGAGTGAAAACTACTTCTGCACTTTGAAGTCTGTTTGCCACAATTGAAGTAAGCCAGGGACAAAGGGGGAAAGTGGGCAGAAGAGTGAGAAACTGAGACATTTTAAAAGCAGTTGAAAAGCAGGATGGCAGAAGATTCATTGAGACTGTACCTGACAAATCAGGATAGTTGGAAGGTATAGAACAGTTGTGATCTGAACTGGTGGAGGTACTCCCTGAACAGTTGAAGGGAGATCTTCAAGTCTGCTCTTGTTGTGTACCTTCAAGTCATTTCCTACTTATGGGAACCCTAAGGTGAACCTATCACAGAGTTTTCTTGGTAAGATTTCTTCAGAGGGTTTGCTTTTCCCTTCCTCTGAGGCTGAGAGAGTGTGATTGGCCCAAGGTCACCCAATGGGTTTCCATGTCCAGGTGGAGATTCAAACCCTGGTCTCCAGAATTGTAGTCCAGTGCTCAAATCACCACAGTATGCTGGCTCTTCACCTTCATGGTAGAATTCAAAGGCATAGCTGTGTTAGTCCAGATCAGTATGCAAAGGGATCTTGTAGCACCTTTGAGACTATCGTACAGAAAGTAGCTGGTAGCTTAAGCTTCCATAGACTTATGGTTCTATTTCATCAGATGCGTGGGGTGGAGTGTCTAGCAACTTCACTCCATGCATCTGATGAAATGGACTGAAGTCTAACAAAGGCTTATGCTACCAACCTCTTTCTCTCACTTAGACCATTTCTGCACTAGACTGTTATAGTCCACTTGCAAACCCCAGGATTCCATAGGATGTTGAAAGTGGAATAATAGCACTATAACAGTCTAGTGCAGAAATGACCTTAGTCTCAGAGGTGCTACAAGATCGCTTTGCATAGCTTCAAGGTGATCAAGGTTAATAAACTGGAGTCCTCCCTCCCAGCTTCATGGAATGCCCTTGCGTTTTGTGGGGGAATAAGGTTTTGGCCCATATGAAGCAAAGGGCCCAGGCTAAAGTGTGTGAAACTCTTGAAATGATTCTTTTTCAGGAATGCCAATGCCAACAGGGAAGGAGAACAAAGAGGCCATGACCTGTGGCCTCAGTTCCTTCCCGTAGACTTTCTCAGATATTACCTCTACTGTAATAAATAGACCAACTTCCTTGGACATATTTATTACCTGAAACAATTTAACACCTCCCTCCGACAGAGAGTCCAAACATACTGGGTGGGTCTCCGGCTCTACCCAGGAAGTTAAACATCAGTGCTCAAACAAGGGCTGCTTGTCAAGCTCAAACAAGAAGCAGCTTTCAAATTCACATTCAGATTTGGGGCGTTTTGTTCCTTGCTGAATGCTCAAGTACTCATATTCAGATCAAAACCCCTTTGAGAGCTCCTGGTGCTTACGGACCCCTCAAACCCACCTGGGGCCAGCTATTCACTTTTTGTGGATACAGCAGCCGGGCAGAGGCTAGCCTTGTGATCTGCAGGCCCAGTGCCTTGCGAAACAGAGGTGAAGCCTCTGCCCTGTGACCTCAAAGCATGGCCATTGCTTCAGACTTGGCCTAAGCTATTTGACTGGCTCAGAAACTGGACCAAATGGGTTTGCTTTGAATCAAGGAAGATACCATCCAGGCCTAGAAAAATTATTTTGAGATTGTTGTTGCTGGGTGCCTTCAAGTCACTTCTGACGTATGGCAGCCCTAAGGTGAAGCTATCATGGTTTTTTTTTTTTTTGCAAGATTTGTTCAGAGGGGGTTTGCCTTTGCCTTCCTCTGAGGATGAGAGAATGTGACTTGTCCAAGGTCATCTAGGGGCTGAGCAAGGATTTGAATCCTAGTCTCCAAAACCCTTTGATAAATAAATACTTGAATATTTAAATAAATCTAAATTATTTAAATCTTGAGTTAAGTCTTTGGGACCCCTGGCAACAAATTATATTTGCAGGGGGTCCCTGGTAATGAAAAGGTTAAGAATCACTGCACAACCCCATGCTTACTCTCCGAGTGCTCTTACACTCTCAAAAATACTCTTCAAATCCATAACCCTGGCGAAGTCGCTGATGATGAGGCTAGCAAGCACCACCAGCATCGCCATCACCTTTTGCAAATCTTCCTTTGCAATTGTTCATTGTCACGGCAATTTTTCATTATCATTTCTAATACAAACGATAGGTACTGCAGCTACAAGAATCAGGAACTCTAGGGAAGAGAGAATATACCCTCCAACACTTCTCAGATAAAAACTGAGACCTGTGTAGCCAAGCAACATGAGACTGTGATCCATTTATGACAGGCTGCAGCAATTTGCTTTTGCTGGAGCCTGCTGGGATGGGCAAAATTCCACCTCCTCCTCTTCCCCTGCTGAGTTAACTAGGTGCAAACTACTTTTGCACTTTGAATTCCGTTAGCAGTACCTGAGGTAAGGTGAGGAGAAAGTGAGAGGAGGAGAGAGAAGCTGGGATGTTTGAAAAACAGATAAAAAAGTGGGATGACAGAAAATTAATCAGAACTGTTTCTGCCAAACTGAGAGAGCTGGAGGATATGGAAGAATGATTTGAGCAGGGTGGTTAATTTGGGGGAAATAGGACTCAGGTCTCCTTACTTCAAAGCCAGCAGTCAGTCTATTATAGGAATAGGGCACCTTGTAGCATTCCAAATGCTGGTGCCACTTCCATCATCCTTAGCTAGCACAGTCAACAGCAAGAGATGATAGGAGTTGTACTTCAAGAATATCTGGGAGGTCTTTTTTTTCCTCCCTTGATGTATTACAAAACTTTGATTTGAGGATAAGCCAGGATTTTTTGAAAAATCATCCTACCATGATCTTAAACACATTTGCTTGGAAGCAGAGCTGTTTTTTTGTCTGACAATCTTCTCACCTAGATAACACTCGCAGGTAGGGGTAAGGGCAGCATTAGGGATTCCCCATAGGCAGAATAGCAGAGCTATAGTTGCCACCAAAAAGAAGTCAGATCTCTCTCCCTCTGTCTCCCTCTCTCTCTCTCTCTCTCTCTCTCTCTCTCTCTCTCTCTCTCTCGCACACACACACACTTCTAGTCCCCAACAGTTGCCCACCTGTGCAGTCTCTAAAGGCTGACCAGTTTGAGGCCATTCAGGTTGCTGGCCCCTCCCGAAACTGCAAACCCCAGGGTTCCATAGGATGTTGAAACTGGAATAATAGTGCTATAACAGTCTAGTATGGAAATGGCCCTACAGAACAGAGTCTTCATGGTCTTTCTTAGTATAAAACATCATCTTTGCTACGCAAACAGATGTTCTCAGAGCAAGACAGTGTTATCACATTGATCTTAGCTATCTTCTTATTGACTGTTGACATACTTCTTATGGCTGAGCAAAGGCACACAATGAAATGGCTCCACCTCAGCTAAGCAGGTAGTTCACAGAGACACACATTTGTGTGCATAGGAAAACTTTTTTAACCCCCAACAGGCCCAAGTAGGAAACTAAGATCAGTGTGCTTAGTTGTATTCTAGGGGCCTGCTGTACCAGTCTCATGAGTGGAGCAAGTCTGCTCTAACCCTTATTACTTGACTAGCTTTACAATTCAGTTTCACAACTCTTTCTGTCACACCCCCCCCCACAGAATTGTGCAAATATCCAAAGATTTGGAGAAGCAATATACTCACAAAACTGCACATATAGCTATGAAAATGTGAAGGGCCAAAAATGGATGCATTTGAAAAATATGCACGAACATAGGCCATTTTTGCAACACAGTGTTATAGTGCTCTTATTCCACTTTCAACATCCTATGGAATCCTGAGGTTTGCAGCTTAGGAAGGGTCATTTAGAATTCTCAGCCAGAGAGCTCTTTGGCCTCAGTAAACTACAAACCCCAGAATTCCACAGGATGTTGAAAGTGGAATAATAGTACTATGGCCATTTCCGCACGAGGCTGTTATAGCGCTATGATTCCACTTTCAACATCCTATGGAATCCTGGGGTTTGCAGTTTCGGGAGGGGCCCGAAACTGCAAACCCCAGGATTCCATAGGATGTTGAAAGTGGAATCATAGCGCTATAACAGCCTCGTGCGGAAATGGCATATAACAGTGTGGTGCAGAAATGGCCATCATTCAGCTAATAGGAAGAAAATGGAGCGGGAGGGAGTCTTGCCACCTAAGGTGATTCAAGAATGGAATGAGAATGCTGGAGAAGGTTTGGAGGAAAAACAGCAACAAACGAAACAGAGATAGAGATTTTCGCATCCTTAGAGAAGGACCTGCAATGCTTGGAAAAGGGAAGTGGAATTGGTCTCAGTCTGGATACTAGAATGCAGGGCAGCACTTTTGGCCTTAAACAACTGGTGCCAGGTAGACCATGAAACACATTTGCCGCAGCTTGATCCCACTTTAATTTCCATGGCTTAATCCCATGGAATCCTGGGATTTGTAGTTTGGTGAGGGCCTTAGCTAACCAAACTACAAATCCCAGGATTCTGCAGGATGGTGTCATGCCAGTTAAAATGGAAACAAACAATTATAAATATGCATTGTAGATTCCCTCTATGATTCACTCCCCTGCTATAGAAAACTGTGGCCAGTCCATTGCTCTAGTGCTTACTCTGATTCAGGCAACTGCATCACTCTGTATACAGCAGTCCATCCACAAAGGCTGCCCTGGTTTTACTCCCCCCCACCTTTGTTGGCAGATGTCATGCAAAGACAGAGAGAATGGTCTCCCCTTCTCAGTGAATGGCAATTAGAACCTTTAAAAAGCTCTCTTTGATCGATTTCATTTGCTACTATTTATACCTTGCTTTTCAATAACTTCCTTGGATGGTTTACAAAGAGTTGGTGACAACAATTTACCCAGTTCTCTGTTCAAACTACAGAATTATCTCAAATGGGCAAGCACGCTGATGGTATTATAAATAGTTTTTTTAAAAAATGTTCATTTTGTAACAATGATACAACAATTGTGTGCATGCTTTTGTGTGCAGGTAAGGGATATTTCTGCTCACAGTCTGAAAATGTATACAGAGATGTGGGCAGAAGAATGTCTGGGACTCATCTTTGTAACTTGAGATGATCACATCTAAAGCCTGATTTATTTAATGATGCTTTCTGATGGAATTAGTTAAAAACCTATGTCAGCAGCAGGTATGAAAGACGGGGCCTTCTCTTGTGACCATACAGTTGTTTTTCAGGCACAGTATGTATGGCCATTTCTTTACAAGCTTTTAGTTTACTCTGTCTAAACCAATTCTGTAATCTTACAGAATGTGCTGGTATTTAACTGGTCTTATTGGCACTTGAATGGTATTTTAATGGTTTTATGGCTTAGTGAGTTTTGTGGCTATAGCATCATCATCACAGTCATCATTATTGTTGCTGTGGGCATTCAAGTTATTTCTGACTTATGGTAACCTTAAAGGAGTTACCATAAGCCCATTGGGTTTTACTGCAAAATTGATTCAGAGGCGGTTTGCTATTGCCTTCCTCTGAGTCCAGGCCATTTCCACACTACACTGTTATAGTACTATTATTCCACTCTCAACATGCTGTGGAATCCTGGGGTTTGTAGTTTACTGAGGCCAAAGAGCTCTCTGGCTGAGAATTCCAAATGCCCCTCCCTAAACTGCAAGTCCCAGGATTCCATAGGATGTTGAAAGTGGAATAATAGCACTGTCACAGTGTAGTGCGGAAGTGGCCCAAGAGAGTTGGACTTGCCCAAGGACACCCAGGGAGTTTCTATGGCTGGGTGGAAATTCAGAGCCTGGTTTCCCAAAATTCTAGCCCAACATCAAACCACTAGACCACACTGATTCTCTCCAGTGATTTAC
Organism: Cyclura pinguis; assembly: GCA_030412105.1. NCBI lineage: Eukaryota > Metazoa > Chordata > Lepidosauria > Squamata > Iguanidae > Cyclura > Cyclura pinguis. Next base: position 127,447,146 of record CM059604.1, on the reverse strand, counting down.
AGGGTAACAAGGGTAACAGTCAACTGTTACTCTGCATTAATATTGGTAGCATTAGTATTGTAAGCATGCAGACTGTTTTATGCAACCACATGATTTATCCTTATACCAGCCATGTGAGTTCAGGTAACATCATTCTCATTTTATAGGTACAGAAACAGTCAGAAAAAGTGCAAAATCTGACCATGATTAAAAAGAAGGTACTCTTGGACTGTTCCACAAATGAGGAACTGTTTCAGGTATACAATTAAGATTTTAAAGAATGCATCTAAATATGGAATGTACAAATGTACAGAAGCTTCCCATCCATGTTGTTGTTGTTTTTGTGTCCCTTTTTTGTCAACTCTGATTTATGGTGACCCTGTCCTTGGGTCTTCCTGTTAAGATTTGTTCAGAAGGTGTTTTCCATTGGCTTCCCCTAAAGCTGAGAGAAAAAATAGGACTTGCTCTATAACATCCAGTGGGTTTCCATGGCTGAGCAGCCCTGGTCAAACCCTGGTCTCCTAGAGTCCTAGTCCAACACTCAAAACCATCACGACACATTGGCTCTATATTAGATGATTTACATCTAATATATAAAAGTCAAAGTTTGTGAGTTTGTCTGTTTATCTGTGTCAGACAGGCAAAGACTACATATGATTGGCTGGGTCAGGCGACAAGACCTTATATGATTGGCTGGCTGTGAAGATTCTATGGAATCCTGGGGTTGGCAGTTTCCGGAGGAACCTTTAGAATTCTCAGCCAGAGAGCTCTTGGGCCTCAGGCTGGTTGCTATGGAAATAAGGCCTAGCAGCAAGGAGAAGGCCAGTGTAGTCCCTCAGAAACCAAACCTCTGTATGTTAACAACTCTGAATACAGATTGGATTGGGGACTATGGGGAAAAGTTACAGGTACTGGACAAGGCAGTTTGGGAATTACAGACAGAGGATATCAAATCTGTGTATTTCAACCCCATCTAATTCCTAAAGTAAGGTAAGGTAACTCTTAAGGTATTTCTAACAAGTGTTACCTATAAGAAAATAAAATCCCAAGCAACGCCGGTTAAATATGCTAGTAATATATAAATGTTGATTTAGAGGATTAGACCAAATGGCCAGTATGGTCCATTCCCATCTGTGATTCTACGGCTTGTAACTGCATCTTAGGACTATTAACATAATGTCCCCAGGCTCTTCTCTCTCCAGGGAAGAGTTTGGCGCAGAACTTAGTAATTCTGCTATTCTTTGTTGTATGCCTTGAATTTGTTTCCAACTTGACGGTGATCCAAAGGCAAACCTATCGCAAGGTTTTCTGTGGCTGTGATGCCCAGTTGGTTTCCATGCCAGAGTGAGGAACTGAACCCTGATCTCCAGGGTCGTAGTCCAATGCTCAAACCATGACACCAGGCTGGTTCTCTGCCATTCTTACCAAACATGAAATATCATCGCAGATAATTAGCACAAATCTCCTGGTCCCAACAGCAAGATAGTTTCAAAAATATTGTGAAACTCTGAAAGGTTAAATTTTTTTGGAATATGACTTCTGCAGTCTCCCAGACAGCCAGCTAATGGACTGTCAAGTTTTGTGCCTGATTTTAATGGAGTTGGGAAGTTACCCAATCTGCCTGTACTGTTCTTTCCTTACGGTGATAAATGTCATTTGATAACCACATATTTTTCCCTTTCCTTTGCCTCTGTCCTTCATAGTTCCTCTTGCCTCTCTGGCCATCTCTTTCCAGACCCCATTTCCTTCTAAAAGCAAGGTGGGCAGGGACGCCCTGAGGCTTGGTGCCTGCCCCCTTACTACCACATACCCTCTGTGGCTTGCAGACCAAGCTATTAGAGTCTGAAAGCAAGCTTTGGAACTTGTCCTAATGCCTTTCTCAGGAAGGGCAGTGAAAGAAAGCACCAAACAAAACAAGATGGATATTGATTTGCCCAACAGTTTTATTTCTTTTGCTTGGGAGTGGAAGACAGGAATGAACCAGGCAGAAAAATCTTTCGGCAGTGGGGGGCAACGGTGGGAGCATGGCAACTCATAAGCAACACTAACCCTTTAGGAAAGAGCAAAGGATCTCTTCCTACGACACCCCTCCACCCCTCCCCTCCCTCCCACCTTCAGCTCAGGCTTTGTTTGCCCACTCAGAGGGGCTTGATGAATAGGTCCAGTTGTGTACCAACTCAGCAAACATGCCGCAAACTGGCGGAGGTGTGAAAATCTGCTCCTTTGAGCCACAGGCCCTTTTTCTGGGGTGGGGGTGGGGGTGTCTCTAATTAAAATCCAATAAAGAGTCGGCACTGTCATTCTGATCTGTGTAATAAAGGGAGGCACTCTGAGAAGAGAGGAGACACTTCCAGCTCTCCACCCCATCTCCACCCCGGCCCCTATTTGTTCAGGTGCGGGGGGCACCCGTGGGGCCAATTCACACACATACACTCCAAAAAGAGAGAGAGAAAAAAAGAGAGACTCCACACTGCTCCCATCCCAAGGCTTTCCAAGACCTATTTGCACAGACCAGGAGCCTTTTCCAAGACACTCAAGATGTGTATTTGAATTTGAAATGGAGGGAGTTTGTTCTCAGTACCCTCACTCGCCCTCATTATCCCTGTCTCTCACTGCTCCTGCCCTCTCCTCCTTTGCCCTCCTGACAGCCATTCAGGCCTTGCAGGAGGGAAGACGCCTCCTTTGCATTCCAATCTCCAGGATCATACTTTTTGCAAATAGAGATGGCCGCCTCAAAGAAACAGCCCTGCCTGGAACGGTGCGGTTTTTAATCTTCTCATTGGATTCTCAGGCATGAAACCAGAGCCCGGCCATTGGAAACCAGCTGGAAGGGATGGGACTCAAGGCAGCTCTCAGGAAATCCACCTCATACTGTCACACGACCTTGTGTGACATGTCCCACCCCCTGCAATGGTTCCCCTCCCTTCCTGAATGCCAGCTGTGCACTGGTTGTTAATGCCTGGATTTGGTATCATGGAACCCTTGCCTTCCTATGAAATACATAAGATGGAATGGCATTGGTCCTCTGTGCTTGGAATAGGGTGCATTTCTGCACCCAAGTTAGGAGCACCTATGGGAAAAGGGAAATTTAATGCTGGTTGTGAAGATGAGTCAAGGCCTGAGTTTGTGAAAGTGGCTTTTTTGGACTACAACTCCCATAGCTGGCTGGGGGATTCTGGATGTTCTAGCCTGACAGTAACTCTGGTCAAAGCCTTTAATAATACCTCAAACTAAGAGCTTTGGGGTATCATTGATGGAACTATGAACTGGAAAGAGCTCAAATCAAATCTTCCTTACTCTTCTACTCTGTAATGATTATATCATCATCATCATCATCATCATCATCAATGATTATTCCATTATTCCTACTGCATGCCCTGCCACTGTCCTGATTTGGCAGGGACGATCCTGATTAATCCTCTGTCGTCCCACTTTTCCAGTTGCCTTTAAAATGTCCCAGTTTCTCTCTTCTTCTCCCACTTTCCCCCTTTGCCCTCAACTTACTTCAGTAGTTTCAAACTGAGTTTTAAGTGCAATGAATGTTATTTCTCAACTAATGTTTGGATTCAACCCCATGTACAGAAGCCAATTGTACTCTTGGACTTGTAATTCAATCTCCTTTCACCACTGGATGTTCAACTGTACATGGGGGTAGAAAGCTAATTTCAGGGGTGAAGGGCAACCCATGTGGTAGACATAACTCTGTCCTCCTACAGATTGCAACCAGGAGCTGCAAATAACCCCCCAAAGCTTTCCCCCTCTGCCCTCTAAAGCAGATGCTACACTGTACCTTACAGAAGAACTTTGTCATTTGCGGCGAGTACAGAACAAGTATGAAGAAGCATGCCTAAATACCCTAAAAGCACAAAATCATGTCTGATCTTGGAAACTAAGTAGGGTAAGCCTTGGTTAGTACTTGGATGGGAGGCCACCAACCAATACCAGGTGCTATAGGCTATATTTCATAGGAAGGAACTGGCAGAACTACCTCTGAATATTCCTTGCCTAAGAAAACTCCATGAAATTCATGAGGCCTCCATAAGTCAACACATACACAAACATAGAGGAGCATACAATGTTCAAGGATACTACAAGCAGGTCCTTGAAGATGTCTGTGTGAGAGAAGAGAACAGGCATGCTCCTTTTCTCCACCTGTCCATTTCTACATGTTGTATGCCTTAAAAAAATCCTCATGTGTGAAACTATTTCTTTCTATTTCTTAAGATTTTATGTTTTTTTCTGACTCAATTTCTCTATTTATAAAAATATGCTATCGCTTAAACTCACAGAGCTGGTGTGAGGATATATTATGTGGCAGCGTAAAGCAATTTTACTGAACCCACATAGCACAGTAGTTTGAATGTTGGACTAGGATTGTGGAAGACCGGGGTTCAAATCCCCACTAGGCCATGGAAATCTACTGCATGAGCTTGGCAGAGTCACATTCTCTCAGCCTCAGAGGAAGGCAGTGGCAAATACCTTCTAAATAAGAAAACCCTGTGATAGGTTTCCCTTTGCATCACCATAAGTTGGAAATGACTTGAACACACACAACAACAAAGTCATGTTCAGACTTACAAGTGCACACATTCCTAACACTACTGACATTAACGAAAAGTAGCAGTGGACTTAAAGTAAATTGCATGAAATGACTATTAAAAAATAATCCAAAGGAATGAATTCTTGACTGATGTTATAACTCTGTAAACTGTTTATAGCAGTATCATTTATTTCATGCTGACTCTGTGGTAGTTCACAAGCCCATTATATTACAACCAATTTGAATTCTCTGGGAGAGGCCGCCTAAAATATCCTTCAGATATTTTAGACTACAGCTCCCATAAACCTTTAGCATGCTAGTTAGGGGGTTGGCAGGTAGTCTTAAAGGGTATTTAAGGTGGCCTGTCACTAGTTTATGTGGAAAGATCCTTTACTCTAACTATTCAGCCTACAATAACCAGTTCCAAATTTCAGTGTGTTCCAAATCCTCCTTCACTTGTCAGATATTACCTATATCAATATGGATTTCAAACTGGTAGTTTTGTAATTCCAGAAAAGGGGGTTGGGGGATTAAAAGTAATTAGTTTAGCAGCACGATAGTTGATGGTATCATTTGGCTTAAATTTAATCTGCATGACCTGAGCTATAAGTTGCTTTAAAAAAAAAAACCTTTAGAGATGAATTTAAAAAGTATCTTCAAGAGATGGACAGGAACACTGCGATTTTGCTGATACTCAGCTCTGGCCAAGGTATTGTTTTGGTTCCACCCTATTTTTTCATTTTATATTACTGTGTTTATTTTATAGTTTCATCAATCACTTTGGAACAATTATTGGTTGGAAATGCCTTATATAAGCTTAGTGATACATTCATAATAATTTACAAATATGTAGGAATATTTATACAGAAGAGTAGTTGTAGTTCCTTTATTTATAAATAACTTTCTTCAGCACTTATACTGAACCCAAGTTTTCTAGGAATTGTGTATACACGAGGTGCGTGTTTTGAAAACCTAACATTCTCAATTACCAACTCCTCCCCTAACAGAAACCCTTCTGCCTCCAAAATCTGAATTTAAAAAGATGTGCAACTTTTCTCATCAAATAGCTGTAGTAACAGGAGAAGGACCACATGCCAAATTTCCTCCTTGTCTCTGTAGCTAATAAAGGCACAGGAGCCTTTGACAAGAATGGCTCTGGCAACCCCACCACTGTTATGCCATCCAGTATCTTCTGTCTTCCCTGGTAGCTCCTACTTAGATCATCCTCATCTTCTTTTCAGTCCTGCGATTCTTCAGATATTTGAGTAAGGGAGGGAGTGTGACCGCAAGGCAAGATGCTGTTGGATGGCAGCAGTTAGCCTTCCTCACCAGTGACTAGGGCTGATAGGAATTGCAGTCCAACAACATCTGGACTGCCATACTTTGCCCACTTCTGCTAGAGGAAGGGACACGGCCAGAGGCATTATCCTACCAAAAGTAATCATAATGCTTTCAAGACCCCCCATATTCTTATCAATAGGCTTCAGCCAGGTCCTCAGTGAGACCTTTATTTCTATCCTGAACACACATATATCTTCTCTGGTACATTAGTAAACACACCTTGGATTTTACAAGAAGTGAGAACTTTCTTGCTGCCACCCTAAGACCTGCCAGGGTCCATTTAAAGCATGCAAAGGGTGAATGGAATTCACTGTTGTTGCTGTCATATGCCTTCAGGTTGTTGCTGTCATATGCCTTTCCCACCTGTGGCAATCCTAAGGTGACACTATCACAGGGTTTTCTGGAGCTGAGTGTGTGCAATTCACCCAAGGTCACCCAGTGGGTTTCCACAACCAAGCAGGGAACTGAACCCTCATCTCCAGGATTGTAGTCCAATGCTCAAACCACATCACACTGGATCTCCACAATGCACTCAAATCCTGCCATTTACAGACACCTTTATTTCCCTTTACCTCCAAGGAAATTCTCTCTTTCTCTCTCCCTACCTTTTCCAACCTCCTGCTTTCTATCTGTGCTGGGCCATAACCCTTCCCGCCTGCCACCCCCACACCCAATGATGTTGGGACTTGTGCTCCAGCCGATCTGGAGAGCCCCAGGTTGGGGAAGGCTGGTTCCCATCTGTGCTGAGACAAAGGCCATTTCCACACTAGACTGTTACAGTGCTATTATTCCACTTTCAACATCCTATGGAATCCTGAGGTTTGCAGTTTAGGGAGAGGCCTGAGGGTGGGACGGGCCAACCTACTGGGCCAAATGTTGCCTGTGGACCAGTTATTGTTCTGCATTGTCAAATGCAGAACAATAAATTAGAGGTACCTTTGACCCAGCCTGAAGAAACATACTTATTCATGAAATCTGGGTAGAATAAACCTCATCTGCTCTTACATCTGAGTTCTCCATGAATTTTCACCCACAATTGTGAATGGTCTTCCTTCACACCCTTTATTAAACCTTCCTCCCTATGTCTGTCGGTATATTTAGCATTACATTCATTATTTTTCTTTTTCACTTGCATGTTTCTTGACCCCCTCAGAAGTATTTTCTTTAAACATCGGTGACAGATGAAGGAGGAGGTGGCAAAACACACAGCTCTAAAAGCTACTGACAGAGAAAAAGCAGAACTACTCATTTCCTTAATTGCTTCAGTCTTCTCTGAAGAGAAAACAGGGCTCAGCCTGAGTAAAACGGAGCAGACAGTGCAGTGGGGGAAATGCAGCACAGAACAGGTAAAGAGGTAATACCGGAATACCTGGCTACTTCAAATGAATTCAACTCTCCAGGGCCAGATGAACGACATCCAACAGTATTAAAAGAACTGGAGGAAGTAATCTCAGAACCACTGGCAATTATCTCTGAGAATTCCTGGAGAACATAAGAACTGCCACCAGACTGGAAGAGGGCAAATATTGTCCCCATCTTCAGAAAGGGAGGAAAAAAAGAGGACACAAGGGAGTCTCCTTCTTTGGAGATTTTTAAACAGAGGCTGGATGGCCATCTGTCAGGAGTGCTGTCAGGATACCTCCATGGCAGAGGCTTGGACTGGATGGCCCTTATGTTCTCTTCCAACTCTATGATTCTATACTGTTTTGGGGGGAAAGTGACCATTTTTAGGCGAAAGAGAAGCCGGCCCCAAAGGTGTGTTTCTCAGTCAGACCAGCAGGTGGCGATGTAAGCACAGGGGATTCCCAGCAGCTCCAGGTAAAGGTGGCTTCTGGGCCTTATAAACTGGTACTGAGCCTCAGCGTGTTTTAAGCACCCCAGGCAGAGTAAAAGCTGTGTGAACAGTCATCCTTTGTAATCCAGATTTCTAGGGGCCACACAGGGGCTTCATGTAAAATTACGTTACTGTAGAGAGACTAGGAAGGATGGAGAAATTAGGTAAGGATGAAGAACTAGTTTTACATTTATTTTGGCATGAAGATAAGGTGAGGAATGGTGAAGGGGGCAGCACTGAATACAGTAGAATCTGTGTGGGGCTGGTCCCGCCCTTTTGTGCAAGATTTGTTTTTTGTCAAAAAAAAAAAATTGGCTTGGGACTGCAGCCTTTCTGTTGGGGAAACCACGTTCTGTTAAGAAACCGCTTTGCCTCAAATCGATCTGTGTAAAAGCACTTAAAAAACCATCCCAGGTTGAGTACTTTACGGATTGCGCGGCCTGCCAGACTGAGAGGTATTCGAACCCATCTAGCTGCCTGTACAGTAAACCTTTGAAAGCCCTGAGAGGTCAGAAAAATTTTTGGAGGACAAGTCCCATGACCTTCTCCCTGGGGATTCTGGGTGTTGTCATCCCCAAAAAGTTGCTGTCCAAAATAAGTAACTTTTCATGGGCTCAGATTCTACCAGACTGAAGCCCAGCATCAGGTATAGGGGTCAGGAGTTTCTTAACTACCAATCTGGCCATTTTAGCATTCGCTTAATAAGGTTTTCTGCCTTTTACTCTTCCCTTGATATATTAATTTTATGCTTCCCATTTATTATTTTGTCATTAGACTCATGATGCTCCTCTTGTTCACTGCTTTGGTCGATGATCTCATCACTAAGCATATATTGTGTTTTTACTGTTTTATAAAAAAACATAGATGCAAGAATAGAACTTTCACAAAACCTGCCTGCCGGTCTTGAGTCCTAGACCCCCTGACCCCCTGCCTCCCTCCCTCCCTTCCTTAAAAATCATTCTGAGGTTCCTACCCCATTGTGGGAAACAGAATAGTGGGCTCATAAAGACCTCCCTATGGTCTCCCAGCTTAATGACCCTGCTTCTCATTGGCTCAGGTGGGCCACGGCTGCTTCTTGCCAATAGCTGAACCAGCTCAAGAGGCAAGTTCCTCCCTTCCCCCCTCCCCAGTTAGGCCAGGTGTTCTTAAGAGAGGACTTGGAAATACACATGAACCTTAGTCCTGATCTCCCCTTTTAAACTTGATTAACTCAACACATCTCCACTTCCTGCATCCTGTTTAGCCCATCATGGAATAATCTTCTGGGTTCCTCACTCCTCTCCCTCCAGCCTGATCTGGCTCATCTCTCATCCCTCCATTATTTTCTTCTTCCTCTCACTACCAATTGGTGCCTTCCCTGTCAACAGGGCAGTATACCCATGCCGGCTCCTAGGGCCTTTCCACATTACACTGTTATAGCGCTATTACTCCACTTTCATCATCCTGTGGAATTCTGGGGCCGGTAGTTTGCTGAGGCCAAGGAGCTCTCTGGCTGAGGATTCTAAAGGCCCCTCCCTAAGCTGCAGACCCCAGGATTCCACAGGATGTTGAAAGTGGAATAATAGCAGTATAACAGTGTAAAGCGGAAAGCCCCCTAAGTCTAAAATGTAAAGGAGCTATCCTGAGTGCTGAGCCCTATTCCCCAAATAGGTTCCCTCTAAGATATACTGGGTAAGGATCACATATATCTGTAATATCTGGATTAGGATAGTAAGACTATTACTAATAGTAAGCAAGTCGCTGTAGTAACAATACTTCTAGTTAAAGCAGTTGCTGGCTGTGAAACAGGGGCAGTCAGTTCTACATCTGTGGACAACGGACTCGCCCCAGATGGCTAGGCTTTACTACTATAAAAGCCATACTGCTTTCTACTGTGGTCAAACATCACATCAGCCTGAGATGGGTAGGCTCGAGGGAGGGTCCCTTCTGTTCTGCTAGGGAAGGCTTGCCCGCTGCAGTGTTAGTTTTAATAAATGAATATGAAATACTCTTGGTGCCTCACTGGAAACTTACTATCTGCTTACTACTGGTAGTACAGACTTTGCTGACATCAGCTCCCACTGTTACCAATAGATACCACTGAAGAATGGAGAACTGAGGAGTCCAGTGCCATTTCCGCACTAGAGTGTTACAGTGCTATTATTCCACTTTCAACATCCTATGGAATCCTGGGGCCTCCGGCCCCTCCCTAAACTGCAAACCCCAGGATTCCATAGAATGTTGAATGCGGAATAATAGCGCTATAACACTCTAGTGCGGAAATGGCCAAGGGGCCAGGAGACGGTGTGCTTCTTGGTTCCGATCACACCGAGGAGGGCTGGGCGCGTGGTCCTCTCCCCCTCCCCGCCTCGCCGGGCCCCCTTACCGGCTTTGACGGAGCAGTGGATGTGGGCCTTGGACTCGTAGTAGACCCAGTCGAAGCCGGCCTCCACGGCCAGCCGAGCCAGCATGCCGTACTTGCTGCGGTCCCGATCCGAGGTGGTGATGTCCACGGCGCGGCCCTCGTAGTGCAGCGACTCCTCGGAGTGGTGGCCGTCCTCGTCCCAGCCTTCGGTGACGCGGAGCTTGACGCCGGGCCACTGGTTCATGACGGAGATGGCCAGGGCGTTGAGCTTGTCCTTGCAGCGCTGCCGGGGGAGGAAGCACAACACACCGGGAGGGTTACCGCCGAGCGCGGGGGAAGGAGGAAAGGCCAGCGGACGCAGAGGGAGAGAGAGCCCTTCCGAGGGGTTGGACTACAATTCCCATTCTCCCCGGCCAACAGAACGCGGAATGATGGGGGTTGTAGTCCGTCCCGTCCCCTCCCGTAGAGGGCCCTCCTCCCGCTCTGATTTAGGACCAGAACCCGAATTCAGTAGTACTCTGGAATCCGAATTCACTCTCGAGTGGATGCTACAGCATTGCCATTCCCTCTTCCGCAATCGGAATTCGCTCTTTCAGGAAAAAGCCCAGGATCCCCAAATCGCTCTCGAAATGTTCACTCCCCAATCCGAATGTGTTGCCTCGCTGGAGCCTACCCAAGGTCTGCACTGGCCCAAGGTGTCAGGTAGGAGCGGGTCCGTCATATACACCGACCGCCTAAATCTCAGATCCTCCCAAGATTGGGGCTCCCCGACTTGTTATTTCTGGGGATCTCTTCGGAATAAGTGGATGGAGGATGGTGAGATGGGCAAGCTGAGTCCGGGTGAAAACTGCGTCCCACAAAAGGGTTGGTTGGCTGGCTGCGATCCACAAAGGACAGCCTTTCTTGGATCCTACCAGCAAAGGATTTGGACAAGTGGAAAGTTACCTTGCTGTTACCCAGAGATATAAGTTAACAACAACCCAAAGCAGCAAAGCCTGGTTTTAAAACAACGACTGGGGAGGTTGACTTTGGATCGCTGCCTTTCTTGGACTTCGGTACTAGGAGTTGATTCTGACACTCGGCTTGCTGCCCGCTTGCTCGAGAGAAGGCACTGCGCACTTTCGCCTCTTGCTTAGGATGCCCCCAAGATCTCTGCAGGGGGCTGGGAACGAAGTGAGGCGGGGGCTTCGTAGGAAAGCAGAAAGAGATGTCTTTCCCTGCCACCAGTGTGCTGCTTCTGGTTATCTCTTGGCTCAACTCTCAAGGCGGAGTCCCATTGCCCCCCCCCCCACAGGCTCGGGGTTTCTCCTCCTCCCGATCTGTTGGCTCTATCTCAGTTCTCATTGCTTCCCCCAGCCAGTATGGGGATGAGGGGAGAAGCAGTCCATCACACCCAGAAAGTTCACCAAAAACTGTCCCACCTAGCGCCATCCAGCAGTCGGATCCTAAATGTGGACCACGCGTTCAGTTTTCATTTGGGTGGATGGCATGCTTGAACTGCACTGAGGGAGGAAGAGGACCTACCTTCGGGATTTTGGGAAGAAGACCCCTCCTCAGCTCGGACCACCTGCCTGTAAACCAATTAAAAGACAACCAGCCCAGATCGGTTTATTATGAACCAAGTCGGCCAACCCCTATCTTGGGCCTTTTCCGCACTAGACTGTTCTAGCGCTATTATTCCACTTTCAACATCCTATGGAATCCTGGGATCTGCAGTTTAGGGAGGGGGGCTATCCTCACTGCCTAAGTCAATTCGGTTCAATTTCATCCAACCTATGTATCAAAAAAAACAACAACAACCTGTGATCCTACGTTGTGAAGAGCTAAGCTTAACTCCAGTGAATACGACTGGATTTGCTTCTGAGTAAAGATCCATAGGATCCCCTTCCTTGTTGAAGCCAGCACCTCTTAGAAACCTCGGCCCAGATCTAACCAGTAGCTCCCAACGACTCCTGTTAAATCAATTTACAGAACTCTCATCGTTCAACAATGAGTTTAATAAGCCTACTCTAGTTGGGAGGAACCAATAGCACTGAGGCTCCTGTTTCTTACCTTCAGTGAGACTGGTTACTCCTAACCTGAACGTTTTACTCCAAAGCGTTACTTGTAAGGAAAGCTAACTAACTCACTAGGGATCCCGATGTTACAGTAAAAGTTGAAAACTTGAAGATCAGCTTTGGATGCAAACCTAAGAAGGGCCCTTGTGCACATAGCAAACCGATGCTTTACTCTGAGGTAAAGCCCCCTGTGCAACAGCTTTCCCAACCTATCCCTTCACTGTGGCATTTTGGACTACAGCTCCTATCATCCTTGACTGTTCCCAAATTGGAGCTGGCCGAAGGAAACTTAGGCCTAAATCCTACTGTCAGTCCTTGACTGGAATAGACCTGTTGAATCAATTGGGATTTACCTATGTTTTTCCTTACAATTCAACAATGGATTGAAAAGGTCTGCTCGGAACTAAGCAACAGGACGTCAGACTTAAGAGTTCAAATCATCTGATGGCAGAGACTAACTTAAGAATTTTGGACTGCAGCCTTTAGTTTCCCACCATTACTAGCTTTTCCTAGGCTGTACCATTTCAGGATTCAGGGATGTGTGAGTCGCAAACTTTCTTCAAAAATCAAGACATTGGTACCTTTTGGGGACCTTTTGCTTGATATAATAAACTTAGTACTGGAACACGGAGTTTAGAACAACTTTATGTGACTAGGCCAAAGCCATTTCCGCACTAGACAGTTATAGCGCTATTATTCCACTTTCAACATCCTATGGAATCCTGGGGTTTGCAATTTACGGAGGGGCCGGCGAAAATGGTCCAAGCCCTTCTTGAAATGCTACCTTTCTAACTTATGTAAAGTTTCTCGGCAGTTGGAGGAAACAAGCAAATATATTTACACCTCCCTCCATAGATGGCACAACCTAAGAACAGCCTCATATATGATTCACAGGTAAATTCTTCTGATTATATAAAGCAACCTTAGACTCACGGAAGCAGTTGCATTCAAACCCCGTCCCTCTACGGATCTCCTTCTGTATCTCCCCATTTCTCTCCTCTGCCTTTCTTTATATTCAATAGGTGCCAGCCCTTTGGCCAAGAACCAGATCTCTTTTACGTCCACTATAGCACCGGTACCACCCATGTCCACTGTTTGCAAGCCTTATTTGTAACACTTGGTAGAGCCAGGCTCACTCCCCACTTTAGAAAAGAAAAAAACAACAACACACCAAATAAACAAATTTTGCTACAAACCCACACAGGTTGTAGATGGGCCAACAGCTCAGAAAAGCAAAATGTCATAGAACCGAATTCGATACTTATCAATCTAAAAAGTTTTTTTTTAAAAAAAAATGGATACAACCGTGGTTTCATTTCTGTATTTACAACCTCCTATTTTTCTTTTGTTTTGGAGGGGAGGGGAGTTGGAGGAGACAAAAATATAATTTGCCACCAGTTTTTGAAAGTTCGGAGCTAATCTTCTCTGCACGTTTATTCAGAAACAAGTTCCACGAAAGCTTACTCCAGACTGTCTACGACAGTCGCCACAATGAGTATCTGCCACGGGCTGGGGGGGAGGGAAGGTGTGCGAGGGAGGGCCAAAAGCGAGCATTGTCCCTTCGGATAAAAATAATGTCTCCCCAATGAAATTCCCCTGAAGTCCCCAAATTCCTAGCATTGCGGGGTGGGGGTGGGGAAGGAGATTGATTGATTGATTGAACATCATTCACATCTGGAGCTCTGCTGAGTTCTCAAGCCCGTGGTAGCAACGCCTGCCTCTATTCTGGATGCCTAAACTGTGAAACTTTCCGCACTAGACTCTTATAGCGGTATTATTCCACTTTCAAGATCCTATGGAATCCTGGGGTTTGCAGTTTAGGGAGGGGCCGGCCGAAACTGCAAACCCCAGGATTCCATAGGATGTTGAAAGTGGAATAATAGCGCTATAACAATCTAATGCGGTAATGGCCATTGTCTGAGTCCAGAACCCATTGAACTTTGTGGGTTTTATTTCCAGGAAGATAGGACAGCCGGCACGGCCTAGGCCCTCGTGGTTTGAGTGTTGGATCAGGACTCTGGAAATCAGGGCTCAAATCCCCACTTAGGCGTGGAAACCCACTGGGCGACCCCCAGCACCACACGTTCTCTCAGCCTCAGAAGCAGGCAAGGGCAAGCTGCCTCTTAAGAAATCTTGGCCAGAAAAACCTACGATAGGGTCAGGGGTAAGCTGATGTTGACTTGAAGGCAGGCGACAGAAACTAGAGCAGACCTGAGGAATTAATGGAGTTTACACCAGTGTTGTAATTCAACCGTTGACTCAGATGGGCCTAATCTCACATTATCGTCAGGATTTAAGACGACACGGGTACAGAGACCGGCATTACTTGAATCCCATTGCTAGTTCCATTGGAGCAGACTCAACTGAATCACGCGACTGCTGACACTTATGTAAATCTCATAGATTGAGGGATTTCCTCGAATGGGTACTAGCAATAGAGCATATATCTACTATAAACCTGAATCCCATTGAGTCTTAACTTTCCGCACTACCCTGTTATAGTGCTATTATTCCACTTTCAACATCCTGTGCAATTCTGGAGTTTGTAGTTTACCAAGGCCCTCTAAATGGCCCTTCCTAAACTGCAAATCCCAGGATTCCATAAGATGTTGAAAATGGAATAATAGCGCTATAACCGTGTAGTGCGGAAATGGCGACAGGCCCATTCAATCCATGGGCTTTACTATGGGCAGATTCTTCATTCAACAATTGATTCTATGCGTCTCCTCGAGCTGGAGGATCGTATTTGTGTAATACACAGAGAGAAAGAGAGAGAGAATATTTTTCAGACACTCCTGGCACTCAGCATTTTGGCCAGGGCTTTGTCTTAGGAGGAAGAGGAGAAGAAGGAGAAACTGAGAAAGGCGACCGGGCAAAGAGTCTCTGGACGGGGTGCGAACTCCAGCTAAAAGCGAGGCTGTCTCGCTTTGCTGTCCGCACAGTGGCCTTCCTCCCAGACACTCAAAGGAGGGGGGAGCCGAAACCTTGCCGATCCCTCACGGGGGGAGGAGCTAAGGATCCCAAGGATCTCAACTTTCCGAGCAAGTGAAACTCTCCAGCCGAGAGAGGCTGAGTCGGGAAAGGAGCCGACAGCTGGGCCATTTCCGCACTGGCCTGTTACAGAGCTATTATTCCACTTTCAACATCCTATGGAATCTTGGGCTTTGCAAACT
Organism: Cyclura pinguis; assembly: GCA_030412105.1. NCBI lineage: Eukaryota > Metazoa > Chordata > Lepidosauria > Squamata > Iguanidae > Cyclura > Cyclura pinguis. The sequence continues at coordinate 127,431,878 of CM059604.1, read as the reverse complement.
CCAGGATTCCCTAGGATGTTGCAAGTGGAATGACAGCACTATAACGGGCTGGTCCGGACATGGCCGTGGTCTCAGAGCCTCCGAGGGGCGGGCGGTGGGGGCAAGCGCTTTGTCAGAGTCAAAAGCCGTGAAGGCCCGGCTACTGATTAATTCACGGAGTCGTGTGCCGCCGATCAAGCCTGGCTCTGGGCAGCCACCGTGAAGCCCGGCAGGGCGGCCTCCTCGGAGACGGCCTTGGGGAGGGGGAGCAAAGACCAGCCCGGGGGGGGGGGAGCGGAGACCGCTGGCGGGGAGGGGGGCCGAATCCGTAGCAACCTCTCCGCTCCCCTCCCCCCCGGTTGCGCTCTGGTTCGCATGAATCTCTCCAGAAAGTCGCACACCTTTTCACGGCGTTGAACCCAGAGTCGAATCGCCCCATCCTGGACCTTCGCTGGTAATTCCACGCAGCTTATTCCCAAACGGGGCTGCCTGCCAACCCAAGGCCCGCTTCGGAGCGAGTTTGGGGCTACATCCGGAGGTATAGGATCGCGCGCTAGGTGGAGATGCCGGAGCTGACCTAGGCGCAACTCATCCCTTAAGGAAACCTCATCGCAGGGCTAGTGAGACTCCCTTTAGCAAGGATCTCGCTCTCCGGTCTTACTCCGCAGCGGGCTGGGCGACCTAAAGTCAACCCGATCCTATGGGGGAAGGAGAAGGCAAGGCTATCATCCTCTATTTGTTTACTCAGAAGTAAGCCCCGCCGATTCCATCGCTCCTGGGCGAGCGGTGCCGTTCTCTGGCTTATTTATGAGTAAACAAGAGGAGGTAGGGAAAAGAACCTTGAGACCGGTCCACAAGCCACAACTCCGTCTAGCAATTCCGCGCGTTTGCGTCAGTTTATAGTACCACCCTTATTTTAGACGGGTGGTCTAGTGGGGGGGAGAGACTGGGCGCGGGAGTGTGGGAGAGGGCCGGGGTGCCCCCGCAGAGAATCCGCGATCCAGGGCTTCCGTCACCTGTCCGAAGCGCCCGCCTGAGCCCGGCCCGACCCGGCCCGCTCCCTCGCTCGCTCGCTCTCTCCGCCGCCTTCTCCCCCACTCCTTCCAGTTTAATATTAACTCGCGAGCGAGGAAAGTTGAACAGTTCCAGCCAGGGCTCCGCGCCGCTTTCCTGCGCCGCCTCCCTCTCCCCCTCCCGCCCCGTCGAGGAAGGAGACAGACGGAGCGACCTGGCGGACGAGGCAGGAGTGGGACGACCGGTAGATGAAGCCGGTGACTCCCACCCTCCTCATTCCTTCGAGGGGCTAAACTGTTCCTCTCGAAGGCAGAGCTCGCTCTCCCGCCCACCCACGTCTCGCCTGCCCCGTCTGTAGTCGGAACTGCTTCCTCGCTTGTTGCGGTGTGCCTTCAAGCCCTTTCCAACTTGTGGCGACCCTATCAGGGGTTTTCTCTCTGTTGGGGGGGGTGTGCCATTGCCTTCCTCTGAGGCTCAGAGCGTGTGACTCGCCCAAGGTCACCCTTGGGTTTCAGCGGGGATTTGAACCCTGGTTTCCAGAGCTGTACAGTCCAGCGCTCAAACCACTACGCCAAACCGGCTCTCAACCCCATCCCATCTATTTCCTTCTGCTCCTTTTATCAAGGGAAGGCTGCCTCGGTCCTCTGGCCCAACAGGCTTGGGGATCGTGGGGTTCTTCCTGCCCACCCCCAATGAAATGGTCTCTATCATTCAGTCGCCCCCCGCACCTGCGCCCCCAAACCAATCAGGAGACCCAAAACCGTCTGCAACAAACCTCTCCCCCGTCCGGGTCCCAAAATCCCCAGCCTTTCCCATCAGAGGGACGAAAGACACACCCCGGACCCTCTCTTTCCAGCAACCCCGGCTTTCACGCGTGACTAGTTCGTTGGGTTTTTTTGTTTTTTTTTGTGGGGGCCAAGGAACGTGGGTGGTTTTCTGAAACCAAGATCAGTCCCCTCTCCATCACCTCCCACCCCGTGTCTGGGAAGAAAGAGAAGGAAGAAGGAAAGGCTCCCCGGAAGGCGCGCGTGTGCGTGGCGTGGGAGCGGCTGGACATTTTTTCCCCCTCCCTGGTTCTCCTCTCTGGAGGGAAGTTGACAGAAGGTCAGAAGTTCAAGCGCTGCGAGCTAATGCGGCGAAGGAGGCCAGCCGTGTAGAAGGCAGGCAGGCAGGCAGGCAGGCAGAGAGATCGAGAGAGAAAGAGAGAGGGGGGACATTTCCGCACTAGACTGTTATAGTGCTATTATTCCACTTTCAACATCCTATGGAATCCTGGGGTTTGCAGTTCCGGGAGGGGCCGTCCCGGATCTGCAAACCCCAGGATTCCATAGGATGTTGAAAGTGGAATAACAGCACTATAACAGTCTAGTGCAGAGAGACCCCCAAGGCACATGGGAAGGGCAACACGTATGCGTGCGTGGGAAATCACGGATCTCCCACCGCTCCCGTTCCACCTCATGTGCCAAGGCGCTCTTCCCACGGGTGGCCTCGCCTTCCCTGCCTCCCCTCGCCCTCCCAGGGGTCTCCTCTGGAGCAACCGGCTTCTAGAGCGAGGGGAGTTTGGAAGCCAGCCGAGCGCACTTGGCTCCGCATTTCGGTCCTTTTCACCCGCGCCCAGAGGCGCCCCCCAACCGCGCCCCCCGCCCTCCCAGGGACGGGCTTTTCCTGGGATTTCCGCGCCGCGGCAGCACCAGGAGAGGACGGCAGCAGCAGCGGGAGGAGAAGGAGAAGCAAGCAAGCAGCAGCAGCCGCCGCTGTCGCCGCCTCGGCCTGTTTTCAAAAGGATACAAGCTGAAATCCTAGCCGTTTGCGATCGATAAGGAGAGGAGTAAGTGGAGCTGAAAATGCGAGATGGGGTTGACTCGCACGCGGCTCGCCCTGAGCTCGCGTCTTGGCAGATCGGGAGAGGAGGAGGGGACAGAGAGAGAGAGAAGAGAGAGACGCAGGAACCAGGAACTAAAATCAGAGGCCGCGGCCATTTCCGCACTGTTATAGTGCTATTATTCCACTTTCAACACCCTCCCCTAACTGCAAATCCCAGGATTCCATAGGAGGTTGAAAGCGGAATAATAGCACTACAACAGTCAAGTGCGGAAATGGCCTGCAAGGGTCAACAATAGCAACCAACACCTCGCCTCCCCTCCGCCAGCGCGCCTTTCTCTCTCTCTGGTTCCGCTGGGCTTTATTTCTCGTCCGCTTTCGAGGCGGGATCGGGCCGCGCGGCTCTTCCTCTCCAAAGCCCCGCGCGGTGGCCGGCCGGCCGGCCTCGCTCTCTCGCTCTCTCAATCTCTCGCTCTGCATATTTAATTGAGGCTCGCGCGCCTCGCCGTGGCGGCGCGCGCGTCCAGCCCTCCCAAGGTACAGTCGGAAGATTTAAGGTGGTCGGGCGGAGATGGCGCCGGGCGCTTCCTTTCCCCTTCTCGAAAGAAATCTCCTGGACGTGCGGAAAATCAGGTGGAGGGAAAAGAAGACGACGGAAAAGAACGGCGAGGAGGAGGAGGAGACCAGCGAGAGAGGGCCTTTCCGCACTACACTGTTATAGTGCTCTTATTCCACTTTCGACATCCTATGGAATCCTGGGGTTTGCAGTTACGGGAGGCGCCCCTCCCTAAACTGCAAACCCCAGGATTCCATAGGATGTCGAAAGTGGAATAAGAGCACTGTAACAGTGTAGTGCAGAAATGGCCACAAGAAAGGGGGAGAGGATGGAGTTTAGGAGATTCCCCCCCCTCCCCCGCAACCGCCTCGGTTTCCCTCGTCTTGGCGACTCCCGGCTCGGGCGCTAGGATAGAAGCTGAAGGTGGGGCTTAACTATATTAATAGCGGAGGGAGGGAGAATCAAAAGACTGTTGACCTATATTTGGAAGGAAACCTATCCGTGCCAGGATGCCAAGCGAGATGGCAGGTAGTTTGAAGGAACTCCGGAACTAGGCGGACCGGGGGAGGGCGGGGGGGGCGCTGAGGAGGCCGATTGTCGGGCGAATATTCCGAGGAGCAAATGAGCGATCGCGCAGGAGGAGCAGAATGATTAACCCGGTGAAATCGCTTCCTATTTTTAGCCCTTCGCCAGGCTCGATCGAATCAGGCGCCTGGGTGAATTCATTCATAGAGACAGATAGAGATCTTCGTTTCTCTATCCGATAGTCTCTCTCCCGCCGCCCCCCCGCCGCCCCGCGCCATGCAACGAAGTGATGCAATGCTGGTTAAGTTACTTGTCCCTCCCCCGCTATGGTGGGAAGGCAGGTCTAACGGGGAACATCCTTAAAGGAAAATCGATACGCTGAATGCTCGGCTGGGCACAGTTGCAAAAGATGGGCTGGAGGGTGAGGGGACTGCAAAGGGGAGAATTCTCCCGTGTCTTAGCGGCGGGCGCCGAGAGTCCTCCTTCTCCTCCTTCCGGGCCCCCAGAGGGCCTTGAGAGAGGAGCCGACGGGATTCCCTGCGGGAGAGCCGGGGGGGGACGTGCAAGGTGCAACATCGAGGGAAGGGCGCTTCGGGGGTTGCGGAGGAAGGAGAGGAGGATGCCGCGCAGCGCCCGCTCCCCTCGGTTGGCGAGGTCCCGCCAGGTCCCGGGGGAAGGAGGAGGAGGAGGCGAGAAGCAGTCGGAACCGGCTGCCCGACCAGACCGACCAACCAACTGGCAGGGAAGGGCGTCGCGTGGCGCTCCTTGGCACCGTCACCCCATGCCCACCGCCACGCCAGGCTCCAGCCTTCCTTCCCACCCGCCCACCCGCGCACCCACCGCCTTCCTCCTCCTCCATCCGCGGGAAGGAGCCCCGCGTGAAAGAGGCAGGCGCGCCAGACACGCGGGTCGGGGGAGCCTTTCCCTTTCTTTCCCCGTCCTCACCAGCAAACTTAGTGGGATCCGAGGGGAGCGGAAAGGCAAGCGGGAGAGGGGACGCGGGGGAGGGAGGAGGCGCGGCTGGAGCCAGGACCCGCAGGTGAACGTCTGAACGGGGCTTTCTCTCTCTCTCTCACCTGGGTCATCAGGCGGTCGGCTCCCGTGTTCTCTTCATCCTTGAAGATAATGTCGGGGTTGTAGTTGGGCGTGAGCTCCTTGAAGCGCTCCGAGTTGCGGCTGATCTTGCCTTCGTAGCGCCCGCTGGCCCCCAGGGTCTTCTCGGCCACGTTGGGGATGAACTGCTTGTAGGCTAAGGGCGTGAGCTTCTTGGGGTGCCGCCTCTTGCCGAAGCCCCGGCCCGGTCCGCAAGCCAGCCCCGAGGAGAGGAAGAAGGCGCCCAGGGAAACCAGCACCGCCAGCAGCCCAGCGCTCCGCGAGAGCAGCATTCCGGCCGCCGAGCAGGAGGCGGGAGTCGGCCACGCTCCGCCGCCTCCCCCGGCCCAACTCCCGGGCTGGCGGAGTCCCTGGGGGTGGGTGGGTGTGTGTCTCAGCGGGAGAGCGAGTGCGATGCCGCCGTCGGTGCCTGCGCGGCTGGCTGTGCGCGCCCGTCTCTCGCCGCCTCTCGGGGCCGTTTCCGTCCTTCCCGGAGCCGAGCCCTGCCTCTCCGCCTGCCGGGGCGGCTTCCTTCCCTCCTTCGTTCCTTCCTTCCCTCCTTCCTTCCCGGCGGAGCCTAGCCTCCGATCCCTCGCCAGACAGGTGCGGGAATGGCAGCGTCGCGGGCGGCGGCGCTAACGGGACTCATCGGAGTTCGGATCGCGATACAGAAAAGGCAGGGAGTGGGGCGGGGAGGGGGAGGAGGAGGAGGAGGAGGAGACGGGGGGGGCAAGGAAAAGCGGCGCGCGCTCCTGGGGCGGCGGCGGCGGCGGCGGCGACGCGGGGGGGGGTCTGGATCCTCGCTAATGGGAGCGAAGCCTACAAGCGCGCAGTGAGAGAGGGAGCCTGCCTTTAGTTCTATATTATAGCTGCCAGGGCTGAGCCCTGATTGGCCGAGACGGGAGAAGCTCGCCTTCTGATGTATTAACCCTGAAGAAGGCAAAAAAACCAACAACAACAACCCCGCCGCCGCCGCCGCCGCCGCCGCCAGCGCCGCGCTCGCGCTCGCCCGCAAAATCGGGCAAGATTCCCCGGCTCGCGCCCGCCCTCCGCTCCGCCTTTGCACCTGAAGCGCTCGGGAAGGAAAGGGGCGGAGACGCGGGCTCGCTGCTCGGGAGAACTTCAGCGGCGCCTCCGGTGCCTTTCCCGGGCTCGCCTTTCCTTCCACCCGCTCTGAAACTTTTCTTTCTCCGGTCGTGAGGAACGGATGCCGGTCAGCGAGAGGAGAAGGGAGCGGAGTGGGACCTAGGCTCCCGAGAATTGTACCTGTGACGTATCTATTTTAACATAAAAGTCTCTCTTTACACCTAAGTACAACTGTGCGTGTGTCTGTACCTGCGCGCACGTTGTACGTAGGCACGCGCCTATATAAGGCCGTGCGCCGGTGTGGTTTTGTGGTCTGAGCATCGGATTAGGGCTCTGGGGAGCAGGATTTGAATCACCGGTCAGCCATGGAGAGCTAGCGGATGAAGCTGGGCAAGTCACCCTTTCTCAGCCTCAGAGGCTGAACAAATCTTGCCGAGAAAACCGCGCGATAGGATCGCCTTAGGGTCGCCCTAAGTCAGAAAGGACCGGAAGGCACACAGTATATATAAGCAAATGCATCTACATCTGTCTGCCACTATTTTTCTGCCTTTGTCTGGCCTCAAGAGCCTTAAGGCTTCAGACCTCATTGGAGCTTGGAAGCTAAGCGGAATCAGCCCTGGTTAGTACTTGGATGGGAGACTGCCAACGAATACCCGGAGCTGTAGGCTATGTTTCGGAGGAAGGAACTGGCAAAACCACTTCTTGAGTATTCCTGGCCTAAGAAAACCCTATGAAATTCATGGGGTCGCCATAAGCCTACAGGCGACTTAAAGGCAGGCACAACCTATCTATGAGAATTCCACAGCAGCCGACTGACAGGCTTATAGCTACCTGTGACGCAGGCACATATTGGGATAAGTCTGATTATAGCCAAGAAATAGACCCATTGAACAGGAGGAGGCCTCTTAGCCAGCCCTTATGTCAGCACCATCGATTTCAATGGGTCTACCGTAGTTAGGACTAAAATTGGAATTCATCTCGTCCAGTGTGCGTGCGTAATATATACGTATACGTGTGCGCGCGCATACACACGCGCAGACATACTATGTTTTATGGAAGAAACAATGGGAAACCTTTAGGATAGGTAAACAACCCCTGGAAACCCCCCAATGACGCACCAAAGCAGACCTTGTAAGGCGTTTGGAGGAAAAAGCTGGGCTGAGCTGGGAGGAAGAATGAGCCGAGCGACTGATCTGGAATGTATTGATCTGACTGAGGAACCAGGTAAGGGAAGGCACGTCCATCCTTCCCAGGGCTCCCTGCCTCCCTTTCTCCCTGCCAGCCCGCTTGCCTGCCTTCTCCCCGTGGCTGAAAGCCTCTTCACGCGTCACCGCCAGACCTCAAGTGAGCGGCGTGGAGCGGGCGAAGTGTAATGTGAAATTAATGGCCATCTCCCTCGCCGGCTGCAGGAAAACTCCCGGGCAGACAAAGGCGCTGAGAGATGCGCCGCATCGCAGGGGGTGGGACCGAGATAAAGGCACCTTGGGCAGCCACCTTTCGGCCCCAACCCGAAAGCAAAAGAGGGGCTGGAGTTTTCCCGAGGCGGGGAGAGGGATCTCCACCGGGAAGAGACAAGAGTTTCTTCCAACAACATCACGATGAGGAACTAGAAATGCATCAATACTGGAGGTTTTTTAAGAAAAAAAAAAATTAAGAAAGTTATCCTCCACTTTTCTCTCCAGATAGATCACCTACCCAGGTGGATAGTGAGACTGTGATTTTAGAAGATGCCTGAAAGGAGTTTCCTAATTGTGAAAGAGTCAGTTTTCTCCTCTAACGTATTTTACAACAGCAGTCAGTCTCAGGTCCCCCGGGATACTTACTTCTGAGTGAGCCCGCTCGGATATTTTCCATGCTCGGACAATCTCAAGCATCCCCAAAAACTTTCATAGAAGTACAAAAGGGGCCTTTTGGTAGAAATTACGTTTTACAATCACTGGAGTCCCTTTTTTGGGAGGGGTTGAGCTCCGATTTCGAGATTTTTAACTGGGACAAGCCTCCTGTGGGTTTCTTGGAAACTTAGGTTCAAGGCTATGCTTGCTTGAAGCTCCAGTAGTAGGTCCCGTTACCCCCTGCGCCCTCCACCGCCTTACCAAGCCGCCCATAGAAATCAAGGGACTTACTCCCCGGAAAACGAGCTGAACATACTAGCGACGGAAACAGAAATGAATCACCTCGTTTCCTAACATGTTGGAATAACTCGTTAGGAGGCGGGAGGCAGAACTCGGGATTCACTGAGTCGACGTGGATCCGACTTTTTTTTTAAAAGAGGCTGACCTCCCCCCCCCCCGAGTTAATTTTCATGCCTCCTTCTTTTCTACGGGTCTTTCCGCCCCAGTCCTGCCTCTGTCGGCGTCTGTTTGAGGGTCTCCGGTGTTGGAAGGCAGCTTTGGAAAGTTTCGAGACATCCCGTCCAAACTTTTCGAAAAGAAATGCGGTCTCTCAGGGAGAGCCGCTCAGTTTGGACAAATTGCACTTCTTTTTTTCTTTGTACGACAGCTCCCAGGATCCGTCCGGCCCACATGCTGGTGATGCTGGGGATTCTGGGAGTTCTGTTCCCCAAAGTAACTTTTCCGAACTTTGCCCCAGCTGGGGGATGACATTCGCACACGAACGAATAAACAGATTCAGAACAATCGGGGATAGGACGCCTCTGAACTATGGGCGAAACTACCTCGCAGTTGTCCCTTGTCCGCAGACACTTTGCGGAAGAAAGACGGGGAGAGCTTTTCGACCTGGTTCCCAAAGGATCCTCCTTCCCCTCGGAAGCCAGGAGGGAGAATCGAAGGCTACTGGATCCCTGGCAAACTTTGGGCATGATCCTCCAGCTCGCTGTCCCACCCCCCCCGGATTCCTCTCCCCGGCTCCGGGTGGAAAACGAGCCTCGATCTTTCGCTTTTTGGAGGGGAGGAGGCGCGGAAATTGCGCCCTCTCCAAGGTTGCCGGGTGCAAGGAAACTCCCCGTCTTGTCCCTTCGCCGCCGCTTCCCCATCGCTTTTCATGCTCAACTTGCCATATGTACAAAGCAGTGACCCAAAGCTTAGCAGGAGGGGAGGAAGCGGCCAAGGAGGAATCAATTACTACACACGAGTAATAAAAAAGTGGGAGGTAGGGCTGGGCGGGGGAGAAGGAAGGAAAGATGGAACGAGAGAGGAAGTGGAAACCGGCTTTGCTTTGAAAGGATGGAGGAGAAAGAAAACAGAGTGACTTCGTTCCAGAGTCTTGGAAAGTTAATTTCTGGGGCTGCCAAGCTCCGAAAGCGCCAGACGACATGGCCACTGTGGGGGTTCTGGGCTCTGTAGTCCGCACAAAAAAGTAACTTTTTCAAGTTCTGGGGCTACCAGAAATCTGGAGCTCCCACCTTCCTCCTCCAATTTTAAGAATAATTCCAAAGCAGGTGATTTCTTTATAGCTCACCGGGTCATCCAGCCTATTGCCTTCGCTCTCCTCAAGCAGAAGTTTAAGAGTGTTTTTCCTTATCCCCCTCCCGAAACTGACGTGGCCAATCCAGAGTCGCCCAACACTTTCTGCCCCGCGGGGCCGAGCAACCAATATTAAAACCCGTCTCCGCGCCAGCATACTAAAAACTATCCAATTTGGCACCGGAGGTTAAAGAAAAGCATACCACAAGCAGCCCTCCCCTTCCCTGTAGTAACAAAGACCCTAAAAAATTATGTTAGCACTTTCTGCCCTTTTAGGATAAGCCCAAGCCTGCTCCTCGAGGCAGCCGCCTCACTCTGCCTGATGGGAGGACCGGCCCTGGTTCAATCTATTTCCGAGGAAAGGAAAGAGCAATTCCATTTTGGAGGCGCGATCCTATGCAACCGCAGTTGAACGCAACGGCCCTTCCTTCTGAGCTGCACCTCTAGAATCGCTGTTAGGCCAGCTCTTGAACTAGTCGTCTTAAGACTTCCTTGTACTTTGAACCTAAGCCTCTTGTCCTACCCAGGGCAGGTAGGGTGAAGAATTGTTTTTTTCTGGGGCAGTGAGGATCACCATAAGCAGAGGAGGATGGACGCGAAGGAAGCGATCACGTCTTCACCCCCCCCCCCGCCATATCAACCGTGCTACTAACTTAAATTTTTGCAGACGTCCGAAAAGGAGAAACACTTGGGCTTGAGCAACTCTTGTTCGGACGTTGCGTGTCAACTTAGCTCGACTTTAATGACTTTTTTTTCTCACATGAAGAAAGCAAAATAAATAAATAAATAAAAAACAGGGAGGGAAAACAAACGCCCTCCAAACAACTCCAGTCCCCAGATCCTGGGCCTAGATGAACTCTGTACAAGGATTAATCTCTCAGTCACTTGGATTAAAAAAGAAAAAATCAATGGGAAGACAGTTGTCCCCAGAGAGCGGAAACTCACGCTATGGTGAAACCCTTTGGCGTGGTCTTTTGCCCTCTCTTTTCTGAAAAAGGGGGAAAGAAAGAAAGCTGAAAAAGGAAGTGGGGAAGGAGAGGAGAAATTCCCTTTATTTCATTAGGGGAAGCCAGACTTCAGGGTAGTACAGCTCTATATTCCATCCCAAACCAAGATAGCACAAGAGGTGGCACCAAGTAACCCCCTACTTTTGTGTGCCAAAGTCCTAGAAAAATTATTCCTTCTTTCCTCCATCAAGAGGGACCCAGTGTTTCTGCTCCATGTCCACTGAACAAGTTCCCTCCTCCTCCCTCCCTCCCTCCCTCCCTCCCTCCCTCCCTCCGGGCTGGGCCCTGTTCTAGACTTGGATCTGGATGGTCACATTCTGGTTCAGCTAAAAAAAAGAGCTTAAGGACCCTTTCATACCACACAACTATAGCAGTTTAATGCTGCTTCAGCTGCCATGGGTGCCTCCTATCCAAGCCTGGGAGTTGTAGTTTTAGGACAGATATTTAGATTTTTTTCTGCCAGAGCTCTGGTGTCTCATCAAACTGGACATCCCAAGATTCCATAGGATGCCCCTATGGCAGTTAAAGTGGTATCCAATTGCTCTAATTATGCAGTACTAATGAATCAATGGTGGCTTACCCTGCATGTTCCTTCAAATCCCCTGTTGACTTAAGGTGACCTCATGAATTTCATAGGGTTTTCTCAAACAACGAATACTCAGAGGTGGTTTTGCCAGTTGCTTCCTCTGAAAAATAGCCCAGGGCACTTGATATTCCTTTGTGGTCTCCTATCAAAGTACTAACCAGGACTGACCCTGCTTAGCTTCCAAGATCAAAGGGGATTTGGTGCCTTTAGGATATTTAGGCCACAGTGGCTCCTTATCTGTGCTTAATCTGCATCTTGGACAGGGGAATTTTGACAGCTAGAAATCATCTTCGCTTCCTTAGGTTTTATTGGGCCAGGCAGCTTTCTAGAAGGGGGCCTTCCAGATGTGGGTCAGACTACAGCATCTATCATCCCCTGTCCAGGGTGGGAGGACTGTCAAGCTGTGGGAAGGAAGGGGGACTGCAAGGCCGTGTGACCTGATGGCTTCCTTAATAATTGTTCCTTACCTTCGTGATTAGACTTAGGGGCTTGCTCAAAGAGGTTTCTAAGACCTTGCCACTTTCTCTCAGAGCCTCATCTTCCTTTCCTATCATAGCTAAGGTTTCTTTGACACAGAGACACAGACACACACACTATCCCTGAGACACAATATCACAACTTTCCCTTCATAGTACTAGCAGTACCTTCTGCCTCTTCACCTGTTTAAAAGTTGCCACCTTACTGAAGCTAAGCAGATTCTCCCCTGGTCAGTGCTTGGATAAGAAAGGGGGAGATATCCCTTGGATGCAGCCTCAAGCTCCACCACAGAAGAAATTCAACCAGGGAAGAAAAGTGGAGGGCCAAGAAAAGAATAAAGGGGCAGATTCTAGCGAGCAAAAGTGGAGCTTCTGCCCCAGTCCCTTCAAATACCAAAGCAAAGAAGAGGTAGCTGGGCTGTACCATGCACTCCCTTGATTTCTCTGTTGATATGTTTTCCTTTCCCTTATGACATAGTCTCTGTTTTCTTAAAAAGGAGGATGGAAGGGGAGAGAGAAAGAAGAAATGTAGCAGCACCTTTAAGACTAACTGGTTTTTATTTTTCCTTGGGGTTTGATGGATACGAATCCACTTGTTCCCATACAGTCCTTTATTGCAACTCCATGATTGCAAAGGTGAATGAAAAGCAAGTACACTCAACAGTAGGTTGCACTGATCTAAGTAGCTTAGCATCAGACACCACGGCCTAAATCCTATTTGTTCCCTCACTGGAGTAGACCCATTGAATCAATTAGATTTACTTATTCAAAATTTGCTGGGACTAGGATTAGCTGGGACTAATCCACAAGGGTCTGATCAGTGTTTTAAAAACTTCTAAGGGAGGGACAGTCCTTTCTCCTTCAGCCCTACAACCTATCTTCCTAAAGGGCTTAAACATTCCAAGATGGTTTTACTCGCTTTCATGTCTCCACTCAAGGGACCCCTAGGATTTGCAGTCTGATAAGGGACTTATTCTCTCCTAGAGATGGCCTCCAGTGCTGTAGCCCCACGGCACACTACAAATCCCAGGATTCCCTAGCATGGAACCCTGACAGCTGAGGCAGCATGATACTGCTATAACCATCAGGTACACATACACAGGGTGGGACATGCCTGTCTCGATAGAAAGGAAGTTACAAAAGTGTTGCTTGCCTCGTTCCTTTGGTAGGAGTGCAGATAATCCATTTGGCTCCCTGCTGCCCAGAAAGATTGGCCTATGCTTGCTGGAGGGGGCATCCTGGGAGTTGTAGTGGACAAAATAACTTTTGCAAACTCTGGTTCTGCCTCCCTTCTTTGAGTGGCAAGGAGCTTCCCAAGGTTTTAGACAAGAACGATTGACTTCCTCAACCAGGAGATACTGAGTGTTGAACCTTTAAGCCGACGGAGCCCCCGCTCTGCTCCCGAAGCATAGCTTACCTTCCTTATCCCATCCTTGCCCCCACATCGCTTGTTTCTTCCTCCACCCCTCCCTCTCCTTCTTGTTGTGTGCCTCCAAATAATTTCCGACTTTTGGCGACCCTATCATGGGGCTTTTCTGGAGCTGAGAGAGTGTGGCGCGCCCAAGGTCACCCAGTGGTTTCCATGGCCAAGCAGGGAACCGAAGCCTGGGCCATTTCCGCACTAGCCTGTTGTAGTGCAGTGATTCCACTTTCAACATCCGGCCCCTCCCGAAACTGCAAACCCCAGGATTTCATAGGATGCTGAAAGTGGAATCGTAGCGCTGTAACATGCTAGTGCGGAAAAGGTCCTGGGGTCCAAACCACTACACGACGCTGGCTGTTGCCCTTTCCATAACTTCGCCCAGTCCTTCTCGGGTTCCAATTCCCACTTGCGAAATTCAGACCTTTTTTTCGGGGGAGGAGCCCCCGGTCTCAGACCTCCCCTTCTTCCATTTTCGGGCAGGGGGGAATCTTGGATTCACAAATTCCCAGGGCAGGACCCCTCCCCTTTGTGAAGTACCTCCACTCCGGCTCCTTTCCTTAGCCCCGCCGTTCCCCGCCTGCCAGTTCCTCCCGGGGACAGCAGGAGGCTCCCTGTCCACACGGCGCTTTTCGGTCGGCACAGACGGGCCAGCCGACGGCGGGGCGAAACCCGCGCTCCCGGCGGACCCGGGAGCAACTCCTGTTGAAGTGCCGGTGGCCGCGGAGGCTGTTTCTAGGTAGAGGAAGCTGCCAAAGATCCCTCTTTCCCCTCGGAAGGCAGAGCGCCGGGGGATCGCTCAACCTCCGCATCGCCCTGAGGGAGTTTCCCCTTTCCAAGCGGGCGCTTTTAGCCACCCTAGGGCGCATCCCAAGGCTGCCCAGGCGTAAAATGCGCTCCGCGGCTCAGTCCCCACCCTCACCCGACTTGCGCGTAGAACCACCTCCGCATTCGGGCGACAATACAGAGGACAAGCGTGCGCTGGGGCACGTGCAGAGTGCATTCCTCCCGTCTCAGAGACTGATCATAACTGCCCTCCCACCTCCTTCTCCCAGCTTTCCCAAGCTGTTTCGAAGTCAGAGGTTCCCAGAAGACAAAGACCCCAGCTTGCAGATAAGATGTCACTTTTTTTTTTTTTTTGGATGCGAAGGATAGTGTAAGAAGTCTGCGAGGATGCACTGTTAGGGATTGCGCGCGGCGAAGGCCGGTTTGCGCCTCCTGTGGGTCAGGGAGGAGTCCCGAGGGAGCGTGCAACTCCTTGGACTCCCTGGGCCTTCGCCCCGCTCGGGGAGACGGACATCCTGGCCGGGTTTCGGACGCCTCTTGTCTTTCTGGCCTCTTCTTCCCGTAGCAGCCCGAAGGCAGCTTCTCGAAATGCCCAGGACAGGCGCCTCTTCGTGGGAGCTGAAAAGTCTGAGGGCCCACAACCCGGCCCTCTGGAGGTTATTTCGCCTGCCACGCGGAGAAGGATACTAGGCACCCTGGAAGGGATTTCAGGCACCCCGGAAAACCTCACCGGCAGTCCTTCAGAGAAGCCGGCAGCTTGGTGCCTGACAGGTGCCAACCTGCAGCCCACGGAAGGCAAGGCTGAATTAAGGTGACTGGGAGCCTGGAGCAGGTCTAGGGCCATTTCCACACTAAACTGTTATAGTGCTATTATTCCACTTTCAACATCCTATAGAATCCTGGGGTTTGCAGTTTTCTTCTTCTGGAAAATTGTCTCTAGGGAACCCCTCCCGAAACTGCAAACCCCAGGATTCCATGGGATGTTGAAAGTGGAATAATAGCACAGTAATGGTCTAGTGCAGTGGAAATGGCCTAGGAATGGTGACACAGCAATTTTAAATGAGTTGAATGAATACTAAGGACCTTTCCACACTACACTCTTATAGTGCTGTTATTCCACTTTCAACGGTCCTGTGGAATTCTGGGGTTTGTAGTTTACTGAGGCCAAAGAGCTCTCTGGCTGAGAATTCTAAATGCCCCCCTCCCCAAATGCAAACCCCAGGATTCCATAGAATGTTGAAAGTGGAATAATAGCACTATAAGAGTGTAGTGTGGAAATGGCTTAGATCTCTGAAGCTCCAATCAGCCTTTTAACAGTCTGGCCTTTGTGTTCTTGTGAATCCACAGTAGGACATATATCATCCTATTCTTGATGTGATCCCTGATTGGCAAGGATGCATGTGAAAGTGTTCAGTTTGCCAAGAACAACTGAACCATCTTTCCCACAGAGACCGAGGCCATTTCTGCAATACACTGTTCTAGTGCTATTATTCCACTTTCAACGTCCTGTGGAATTCTGGGGTTTGTAGTTTACTGAGGCCAAAGAGCTCTCTGGCTGAGAATTCTACATGCCCCTCCCCAAACCACAAGTCCCAGGATTCCATAGGATGTTGAAAGTGGAATAATAGCACTATAACAGCAGAGTGAATTTCAGTACTTCTTTAAGCCCTAATCAGTCAAAGGTGTGTTCTGAAAGTAAAGTAAATTTTGGAAGGGGTACTCCTGCAGGCTATTCTAAGATTACAGGTGCATTACCACCTGATCAGGGCAGCAAAACTTTTCTTTTTACTACCATTCCTAGAATCTCTCCACCATCATCACCCGCAAGCATACTGACAGGAACTCTGGGAGTTTTTGTCCAGAAACTAATTTGTCCAAGCCCTAAGTTTCTGTCACATAACCTTCTTTTAGAAAATTGTCACTTTCCTCCTTTGCAGCTTCAGCCCTGCACCAATGGAGGAAAGATCACATCCGAACTTTGGTCATGAACCTGGTGGCTTGGATGGGACCCAGTGGGTTGTCCTATTTGATCTCATTTCTTCATTATCTTGTTCTACTGCAGTCTGACTGCACCACTGTAAGAATCTCTCAATTGCTTCCCCCCTACCCCTCGGGTAAGCCCAACTGTGAGAGACCTCCGCTCCACCGTTATACTTTGCCTTCATTATTCCACATCATGATTCAGTTATAGAAAAGATGAGAGATCTCATCTATTTTTATCTTTTTAAGTTAAAAATAACTGAACTGGTAGCCTATTACTTTGCATTATTTAAGGGCAGGGAGCATCTTCTCTCGCAGCAGAGTTGGTTGAGGTCTTATTTTTAAACTTCCCAAGGTTCAGTGCCTTGATGTGATTTGCTTTTATGAATGCAGTGGCAACACAGCGGATGGAGATGCTATCTGTGCACAGGGAGGGGGAACCCCCATCCAGATGCTGTGTTTGTGTAGCTTTTGAAACTCTTGTTTAATTACTCTTTTAACAAGCACTCTTTCCACACACACCTCCTACCGAGAACAATTATCACTTTAGCAAGTGTTAAAGTTGGATTTTTGGAACCTTTGGAAAACCTGTGATGCTTGTCAAGGAAAAGTGGGCTAGATGCTTCCTTCCCTTGAAATGAAAGAGGCACCTTAATGTTGGGCACATTCCTCTGTTGATTTCTCCCACTGCTGCATTAAAACAAGCATAGTTTATACAAAGAGTAAATGGGAAATAATGGGCTTTGTCCAACTGTGTAAAATTAGCATGAAAAGAAGAGGAATCAGGCCAGTGGATTAATTTCTGAAATCCCCGGCCCATCCCTGGTGCCACCAAAGATTAATTGAAGCTGCTTAAAAATCTTTGCAAATATTTTTGGCCACATCAAAACATGCCTTCTTTTTTCCGGCAGTTTTTGACTATTCCCGATAAATGTTTTTCTGTCTTTTGACATTTCCTTGCTTTCACTCTCAATTGACTTAACTTGCCCTCAGTGTTATCATCATAATGCAGTCATAGCTAACTGGATGTTTATCACCATGATCCTGCTCTGGATGGGATCTCTGATTGCCTAGGATGAGCTGTGTGAGTGATCAGTGACACTGAAACAAGCAGTGAGGAGCAGAAGACAGTAACTGAATTCAAGACAAATCAGTGTGAATAAACACAATCAAAATATTTTCTATGAAATAATTCTATCCCAGGATGTTTGGTCCCCAAATTGAACATGGAGAATGTTTATTGAAACTGGAGACTAGTTAGTTATAGTCATTTTTGAAGACTCTTTGTGCCTCTGAAAGCAGTCATATACTTCTTTCCTGATAATGATAAACAAGTGCCTTCTTAACACTTAATAATATTTTTATCCTATCCATAATCTAAAGCAGATGTGGACATCTTCCAGGATTGTGGAGCTATATGTACACATGGACATTAGAAGACCACACCTGTCCTGCACCCACCATTTCTAACCCCCAGTCTCCATGTCCCCATTTTGGGGCCTAAAACTGGTCAGGCATTCTCCCCACAAAACCTACAGGGGAGGAAAAGGCTATCCAAGAATCCAAACCCTATCTCCAAACTAGGTTTAGCACCATGGATAGCTCCACTGAAGTCACAAATAACCCCCAGAGCACACTTGCTGCCCAACTGTTCCCTGATCGTGCTCCCAAGAGCAGGGGCGTCAAACTCAATTCCACCTTGGGCCACGTCAGCATTATGGTTGCCCTCAAAGGGCCGGCAGTATCTGTAAGAGTATATAAATGTATCTACTCTTTAATCATATTAAATAATTGCCTCTGCATTCGATTATTACTGATTCTTAAATTCCCTTCCCTCTGCATCAAGGTTTCTTTTCTTGGACATTTTGGGGCTACTTGATGTAGTTTATGGTCCCTATACCTCTGTAAAGTGACGTAGAATTGGTCAGTATATCCAAAGTGTGCCACTTTCTGCTCCCCAGCCCCTCTCTGTGCCTCTTTCTGCCCCTGGGCTCGCCAGGCGTGGGGAGTGCTGCAGCCGCAGGAGAGGTGCGAGGGGCACATGACATAGCCTGGCAGGCCAGATTCAGCCTGTGGGCCTTGTGTTTGACACATGTGTTTGACAAATGTGTCCTAGAGGCTTCTGGAGGTATGGCTGGCTAATTTTTTTTTTTTTTGGCAAAGTGTTTTTATTTATTTATTTATTTTGAAATATTTTTATTAAAGTTTAAGATGAAAATAAAACACACACCCCTTCCCCACTTCCGAGCTTTTTTCTTTTTTTCCAGCTGAGTCTGCTTGTTTACATTCCATTCATACATAATTTCTGTTTAAAAGATACTTTTACATTGTTACATCTTACATTGTTACATTGCTGCTTTGTTAACATTGCCTTGTTACACTGTTACCTTGCTTTACATACAATCTTGATTTATTCTTTTTTCTTTTCTTACGCTATATCTTTATCCAATTCAAGACTTCTCTCCATTCCCTTTCAAAGTTCTGGATAGGCCTATTTTTTAATGAAAATGTTAACTTTTCTATCTCTACCATATCCAGAACTTTTAATTTCCATTCTTTTATACCAACATAGTTCCTTTCCTTCCAGTGCTGTGCATATGTCAATCTTGCAGCAGTTATCAAATATAACAATGTCTTCTGGTGACATCTTATCTCTCTTTGTTGCCCTAGCATATTTAACAAATAAAACTCTGGCTTCATTTCAAAATTTAAACTATAAATTCTTTGAATTTCATCATGAATTTCATCCTTCCAAAATGTCCTTGCTATCTTACAGATCCACCACATACGATAAAACGATCCCACCTTTTCATCACATTTCCAACATCTTTCATTTCCATTTTTAGTTGTTTTTTGCAGCCTTTCAGGTGTCATATACCATCTATGTAGCATTTTGTAAAAATTTTCTCTTAAATTTAAGCTTGGTGTAAATTTTATATTGTTTTCCATGCCCTCACCCATATGTCCAACTCAATTGGATGTGCAATATTTTGTGCCCATCTAACCATATTATCTTTAACAGCCTCTGATTCCATTTCTCTTTGCAACAATAGCTTATAGAATTTGGAGATTCTCTTCTTTTGGTCCTCCGGCAAAGTGCTTTTAAAGACCAGAGAGGTCTCCGTACAAATAGCCTCCTTATGGAGTTGTATGCAGCCCACGTGCCACTCAACCTGATCTACAGAGTTAATTTATAGCATAATCTGTCTCAGTTTTATGACAACTCGGCCTAAGTTAGCTTAACAAAGAATGATTGGTTGCTAGTGGCTTTCATGTTGTTGGGGTGATGATTTCCTGCACCCAGGATAGTGCTGTGAGGGCTTCTGTGTACCCTTCTGCTGCCACCAAATGTGTGAGCTTCCTTCTGTCCCATTGCTACGGCCACCAACTGCGAGGACCTTCCATCTCAGAGGCAAAAGCATATAATAAATTTTAAAAAAACAGAAATTGAATAAAACATCACAGATTTATTTATGTAATACATGTAAATCACACCTCCTCTCTCTCACACACTCATCTCCTAGCTAACCCTGACCTGATTCTAACTACTCTTTATCTTTGACCCTGACTAACTCTCCTAACCACTCAAATTCCTAAACCAAACTAATTCCTAATCTTGATAGATTCCACTTTCATCCTATCCTAATTGCCATCACACCCGCCTTATTAAAATCCTCTCAGACATTCAACCAATCATGAGTCATTCCCAACACTCTATTACATTATAACATCTACTACACAGTGCATACACAACTATACTTTATACCTTAAAATATGTAATACCTGCAACACTTCCTACATAAGTCTAGAACACCACAAGGGGCTTCTATTATAGGAGCTCCTTTAAAGTTCAGACCAGAACCCAAAGTGGATTTAAAGCCCACTAACATGGGACCCACCAGCTGACAGAGCTGCTTCTTCACCAGTTTTATTAACAGCAGTGATGATAAAATACATGTGATACATCTGGGCATGCTCATTATTTGCAGTTGCCTAAAACTGACCATATAACACCAATTTTAAAATCTCTTCACTGGCTGCCTATTAGTTTCCAGGCACAGTACAAGGTGTTGGTTATTACCTTTAAAGCCCTTCATGGCTTGGGGCCAGCCTACCTGCGGGATCGCCTTCTCTCATATAATCCGCCCCGCACATTAAGGTCCTCTGGGAGGAATTTACTGCAGCCAGTTAGAATTAGGTTGGCTGCGGTTACCCAGAGGACCTTTTCTTCTATCGCTCCCAAGTTATGGAATGGCCTGCCGGAGGAGACCCGGCATATTACCAGTCTTGACCGCTTTAAAAAAGTGGTCAAGACTGATCTCTTCCGACAGGCCTTCCAAGAGTAGCATTTTCATTGCCTCCCATCAATTGTCTTCTTGTTTTGTTAATAGTCAACTGGTTGTTAATTGTTGTGTGTTTTAGGGGGTTGGTTTAGGTGGGTTGGTGGACGGTGAGGATTGGGTATGTTTTTAATCTCTTTTAATGTATTTAATGTATTTTATGTTGTTCGCCACCTCGATCCTTGTGGAGAGGCGGAATAGACATAAATTTTATTATTATTATAATTATTATCTACCCAAAGAGGACTGGATCAGTAGTTGCTGGAGAGGTGATGCTCAAGGATATAACAAGAGCCTACTGAAACCAAAGGTAGCTCACAAGGAAATTAAAAGTAGTACAGGAAAAAGCATGTACAGGTCAAAACAGACCAAAAGTGGTAATACCCTAAATACCCTAAAAGATAACAAAACAACTAGCCTGGAGAGGAGAAGATTGACCAATGATATGATATCTATCTTTAAATATCTGAAAGGCTGTTATGTAGATAATGGTGTAAACTTGTTTTCTGCTCCTCCTTAGGGTAGGATATGTAACAATGGATTCAAGTTGCAAGAAAGAGATTCCACCTAAACATTAGGGGGAACTTCCTGATGGTAAGAATTGTTCAACAGTGGAATAGCCTGCCTTGGGAGGTGATGAACTGTTCCTCATTGGACATTTTAAAACACAGCTTAGATGGCCATTCTGTATGGATGGATTCCTCATGGTAAGAGATTGGACTAAAGGTCCCCTGTGATCCCTTTCACCTCCATGATTCTATTATTCTTTGTCAAATTGTAATATTAAAACACTGTTGAGCTTAAAAGCATCTAAAATATATTAGTTAAGAAAAGTGCTTTCTGCTGTCTAGCTTGAACTGTTTGTTAGTTTCATTGGATGACCCCAAGTTGTGCTGCTGGAAGAAGTTCTAGTTTGCAGTTTGTCTGTAAGTTTGTTTTTATCATCATGACTGAGACCCAGTCACTATTAGCACAGAATAGAGGCCAGAAGCCTAAAAGTTTACAATGCTTAAACACCAGTAAAAGTGCAAGTTGGATCTAATAGAGGTCTTGGTACTACCAATACGCTGAATGGTGGCCAGCAAATCTAAGACTGCTCATTTGAGGTGGGACTGTCACATTTAGCTTTTAGAAGGAAAAGAAATGAACACAGATCCTCCATTCTAGCATTTGCCTGGTGATCTTTCTCTTCATCCTTAAAATTATGAGCCTGACACTCTAAGGAAGAAGATGAACTTTGAAGGCCTTCTTCTTATTTTACCTTCAAAACTGTACAGTTTGTGACTCTGCCTAATTTTGGTCCTGAGGTAAGTTCAAAGAGAATAACTATTCATGGGCAACACTCAGAGGGACAGAAGAAAACTTTCAGATGAGCATAAGTGATTCCCCAAGTGAGTCTCTGAGGCCATACATCAGGAACTTCTGGTATTTTTTTTTTAAAAAAACAGATCTCTCCAGCAGGAATATCCCAGAATACATTCAACTTTAACTACAAGAGTTGTTTAGTTTTTTGAAATTGCTGACCAAGAAAAGGTGGCCAAAGCTTGGGAGATCTTCACTGGACTAGAAGAAATATGAAATAAGGTTAAATTACTTTGGTCAGACCAAAATCTGAAAGGATAAACTATTAAAAGAAATGTTATAACACTGATGCAGTCTGAGCTGATAGATCTTTATTCAGAAGTCCAGTTGTATTCAAACAAGCTTACTCCAAGACACATACACACATGATAGGGCCCATTGAACTCAGTGGGACCTACTTCTGAGTAGACTGCCTGGAATTATGCTGTCAATTTATAAACTGGCTTGCAGTTTTCATTACTGTCTCAGCTTTCTGATAACTCTGTGGTTAACAGAATGAGCAGCACTTCAGAACACATCACATTGGAAAAGAAGAACTCCAAGGCAAAGATTCAACTTGAGTGCCACCACCAAACTGCAGCCAAAAGATGGATCTACATGGAGTGCACACAGACCATTTGCATGGACTCTTTTGCCACATAACTTGAAAGAGGTAATTCTAACTCAAGTTGTTATCAAAATGGGTGTGCCATTATGTTTGAAGCCTGTTTAAGGTTTCCCTTCTCTTTAGTTTTTGACGAAAAACAGGGGAAACACCCAGAACAACAAGAAAACATCTGAACAAGCTACAGTGGTTCATTAACTACTTCCTGACCTCTGAAATATTGGATCAGATTGTTCACTGGCCTGACCAAGAAAATCAAGAGCTTGGGTCCACATTTAAGTTCAACTTCAAGTTAAGAATTCAAAATAAGCACCAGAACAGTGAATAGCTTTGAAAAGTTACTCTCTGCGGACTATACTTCCCAGAATCTCCAGCTGGCACAGTTGCTGACTGTGTAGGCTGGGGGATTTTGGACATTGTAGTCCAACATTAAACACAGATCTTTAAACTGTCTTCTGAATATTAACATTTTGAAATCACTGTTAAGGTAAAATGTGAGGAAGAGGGATGCATTTCAAGATTATTTCAAGGATATATTAAAGATTCGATGTGCCTCTCTTTTGTTGGTTCTTCATTATTCTCTAATAAGCGTGTGTGAAGCTCCTCAAAGGAGCAAGTACTGGAGTGGAAAGGGAACATCTCCCTGTTGCCAAGGGAAGCTGTTGGATGCTACTGCATCTGTAGAATAAAGCAAAGACAGACTCTTAGATGCAGCTGGGGGCATGTGCATTTCCTTGAAAGTAATGCAAAGTAAATGGATAATATCCACATCTGGATGCCCATTGAAATATATAATGACTTATGACCAAAGTGAAAACTGAGCTGCACAGTATTGCAGGCAATGAAACTATCAGTTGTAGTGAAGTCAAGTCAAGTTGACTTTAGCTTATGATGACCCTATGAATGGGAGATGTCCAAGTCACACTGTCCTCTTGCAGATTCAGAGATGTGTCTTTCTTGATCCAGTCTATCCATTTGTAGTTGGTCTTCCTCTTTTCCTACTGCCTTCTATCTTACCAAGCATTATTGTTTTTCCTAGTGAGTCATGTCTTCTTGTGATATGGCCAAAGCACAACAGCATAAGTTTAGTCGTCTTGGCTTCAAGGGAGTCAGTCTTGATTTGCTCTAGGACCCATTCATTTGTTTTTTTAGCAGTTCAGGGTATCCGTTGAACTCTCCTCCAACACCACGTTTCAAATGAGTTGATTTTCTTCCTATAAGCTTTCTTCACTGTCCAGCTTTCACAACCAAATTATCATCACAAAACAGCCAAACTGTTTTCTGGACAACAAAGATGCATCTTCTCTTCTTGCTCCATTCAGAATGGGTCCTCAGTGATGTCATAATATCTTCATATCTGGCACTGTGATGCTTTCCTGTTTGCCATGTGGTCCCTAGTTGGCTTGGATCTTAAAGTGATCTAATATCTTTCTGGACAAAATTAGAAGGCCCCACAGCAGAGAGACTTTGGAGAGCAAATGGATTTGAAATATGGTGGAGCTCTCTGGCTGAAAAGTCTCAATGCCTCTCCCTAAACTGCAAACCCCAGGATTCCATAGGATGTTGAAAGTGGAATAACAGTGCAGAAATGGCCCTGGTTTCCAGAGTCATAGTCCAACACTCAAATCACTGCACATGCTGGCTGTCATATCTTCCTGATAATAAAACTCATTAAGTTCAATGGGATCTTGGCTCAGGTAATCAAACATGTGATCACAACTGTAATCATATAGTAGACACTTAGATGCCCATACCCTAGAGATCAGTAGCAAGAGGACAATCAATCAAATAATCATAATAATTTCAAGGACTGAGAGTGTTCCTCCTTCAGAGTTAGCCCTGACTGGACAAAGATAGCTCACACAACCCCGTATTCTGCGATGCCACAGCACAACAAGTCCTGGAAAGGCTTTGGGAAATGGTGATTTGCAGTTGCAACACACAACGAGGCATTCACAAGAATAATTTCCCCATCTCTTTGACTGGGATCCTGTACAGCAAAGCATAGGATACCATTTCTGCAGGTGGAACTATACTACACCTCTCGGATGCCCTTGGCTGGTGGACAGTGGGAGGAGATCACACATCATCTGTTGGGGTCCTCTAGAGGTGTCATTGGATGATGTAATCATTCTGTTTGGGGACATAGCCGAATGCCTCTCCAAACCTCCCCCAGCTCTTTGGTTGAAGTTATGGAACAGTGGTTGTTAACCTTTTTGAGGAATTACAGACTCTTTTGAGAATCTAATGAAAGCTATAGACCCCTCCCCAGAAAAATCCACATAAACATATGCATCTTTTTTTAAATCTACAGAGTTCATTTTATTGCCCTGATTTCCTTCACATAGATCTGTCTGGAAAGAAGAAATTACAAAAAGTACTTCCAAAGACCAACTTTTTGTGTTAAAATCCACCAAGAAGCAGGAAAAATTAAAAGCAACATGAAGAAAAGAGGGGGGGAAATCGTGTTTGTGTCTGGTTCATAGCACACATACCCCAGGCATATTCATCAATCCCCTTGGAGCCATTGGACCCCAGGTTAAGAACTCCCAGTACAAAGAGAGAGAAAAGAGCAAGGGGCTGAGTGGAGTAAGAAGAAATGAAGCAAAGCAGACAGCAATGCCACTTGTATTCAAGATTGCCTAGCAAGGCTTGCCAAAGAGATGGAATGACTCAGCTCAGCTCTTGGAAGTCTGTGGTCTTGGGCAATGCATGGTTGCTCTGCTTGACAGTGCCATCTCCAAAGGTGAAGCCCTCCAAGAATAAATAGCAGTCAAGATGGTCAATTATTTTGTTCCATTCTTCTTGTTCTTTGGTAAGGAAAGCAACCTGGACCTAGCATGCAGGCCATGGCTAGAACTCTGTTGGTGACATACATTGGCATAACCCTCAGATACATTGACGTATGCATTTTAATGGATGCTGCAGAAGGAGGTATCTGCTTCCTCCTTGCACAATGCCCCTTTCAGCTTAACAGCACTTGGTCTCCCCTGCAGCCAACTTTGGTGGCCAAGGAAGTGGGAAGACACCTGGGCACTATCTAGTTGCAGTTGGCCAGCCTGGAAAAAGAAAAGAGCCATTGCAATACCAGACCTCTAGTATTGTGCCGTATGTGCTACTGCGGAGGTCCTGGAGGACAACAGCTGTCCTTTTCCTTTAGTTGCCTAACTACAAGAAGACAATGCCTGAAATTCCTGCCCGTCTTCCTGGCCACTAATTGGCTGTGGGGGTGCACCCTAACACTGTCAAGCTGTGTTGCCGAGCTGCGGAGTGAGGAAGCCCAGGTTGGTAACGCTTCGTGGACTTTACACTCTGCTGTGTTATTGATGGTCTGTGTTTCCAGTTGTGTTCGGTTATGCAAAACTTCTTCTGGCTCACATCTTGGGAGTTTTGAAAAGAAGAGCTATCACCACCTTTCTAGCCCACATGGTCCCTCAAAAGGGAGATGCTAAGAGAAACCCAAAGGCATGAGTTACATTCAGCCTGAAACAATCTTCTTAGCTCTAGCTGGGTAAAGTTGGCTCGCCCAAAGTACACAAACCTGCTGACTGGATGAAGACTCACTGTTTGGGGAACGAGGAGAAACAAAGCCTGCCCTCCGAAATCCACCCTCCAGCCATGGTAACCACTGTATTCACTGGTCCATGGTAGCAGGGGAGGTATGTGCCCTTGGGGTTTTCTTGTTCCCGTACATTTGCAGACCATTTTCTGAACCCAGTTTCCATGTTACCTTTCACCTCTTGATGTATTTACACCCCTGCGTTTCAAGATACTTTGCTAAATGCACTTAAGTGGTTAGCAACCTGCCTGTGAAAATTGCCATTTCCTATACATTTATATATAAATGTGAAAGAAAAGAATTTAACAGGGATGTTCCCAAGTGATCATAGTTTCAAAGCAACAGCATTACTTGCTCAATGGACTGAATATTGCTGGAACCATACATTGGTTTGGTAGATGAATTAATAAAACAACTCATTGGATAATTTCTGTTTCCATTTCCACTCAGAGCTGTTTTACTTTATTGATGAGTGGGAGTTGGGGGCAGGAAATCCCATACTTTTGCTAGAACATTAGACCTGCATATATGTAAATCTTAGCAAATTTTGAGAATCCCCACCCTCAGGAAAAAATGTCATTTACTTTGATAAAATTAAAGGAAGGAAAAGAAGAAAAGAAAGGAAGGATGAAAAATAAAGCTCCATTATTCAAATAATTGGAGAAATTTATTTAATTCATCCTCTGTGAACGAAGTCATCATATTAGTTAAGTACTCTCTTGGTAACAGAGTCAACATGGGTTGCATTGGACTACGGTCCTAGAGACCAGAGTTTGATTCCCCGCTTGGTCATGAAAACCCACTGAGTGACCTTAGGCATATCACACATTCTCAGTCCTCAAAAAACCTGTAATAGGTTTGCCTTAGAGTTTCCATAAGTCGAAAACAACTTGAAAGTAAACAACACCCTATTGGTGTTGCAATTTCAAACAATGAGGAAAAAAGTGAGATAATTTAATATTTAATCAACGAGTCACCATTTCTTTTAATTTAATAAACAAAGCTGCCATTTGATC
This sequence comes from Cyclura pinguis, assembly GCA_030412105.1. Lineage (NCBI taxonomy): Eukaryota > Metazoa > Chordata > Lepidosauria > Squamata > Iguanidae > Cyclura > Cyclura pinguis. The sequence continues at coordinate 127,405,247 of CM059604.1, read as the reverse complement.
TTAGTACAGTTTTTGCCTTCCATTCCCTATCATGCCTACATACAAGAATGCTATTAGCTTCAAGAATAAACAAGCGTGTCTTAAATTCTCAAAGGCCATGGATGAAAATTGACTGCTTTATGATTATTCAATTGAAGTGCTGGGCAGAGCAAACCCGTCTTTAGCTGGAAAAGTTTACCAAAGATGCAATGACTGTAGAAGGTTAGGAATAAGCAAAGGCCTCTCATATTAGGTGAGCTGGCCTTCTTCCAGCTGAACTGCTTTTTTGCCAGCACAACCTCCTTCCAATGCAGCGGTCAAGGGATCTGCTGGCCTAGCTTCGCTGCTGGCTGATCTCAGAGAAGAGTTGATGAGATCAGCCAGCAGAAGAGCCAAAAGAGGGATGGAGAAGGGGTAGAGCAAGGAAGAAGCCAGGTTATTTTCTAGATCCAACCCTTCCCTGGCCCAGGAACACAGCTACTGCACAAAGCAAGCCGGGGTCAGAATAGTCTTAAGAAATTTCTAACACCTCTCGGCTGGGAGAAATTTGGATTTAACACAGCTTCAGGTGATCTAGGCCATTTCTGCACTAGAGTGTTACGGTGCTGTTATTCCATGTTCAACATCCTATGGAATTCTGGGTTTTGCAGTTTAGGGAGGGGGATTCTGGGAATTCTAGTCCATAAGAAGAGAAGGAGCTTGTTCCCAGCTCTGATCCTAGCAGATGGCTGGAGATGCAAAGATGGGTGAATTGCCTGATCAAAAGCCCTGTCTGGCTTAATTCTGGAAAAGTGAAGAGGTTGTAGCAGGGTTACCTACCTTTCACTTCTGACTATTATGACCCTCCCCACATTCCCAAATGGGAGGAAATTTAAGTAAGCCAATTAGTGTACAATTCCCCTGCTATTTCAGGGGTGTGTTGGGGGGACGGTAAAGAAATGCTCTAATCTGCTCCTGAAAAGTCCTCGAATGGTTCTCTTTGGCCTACATGGGCAGTAATATTTGGTGCTGGTGAAGCAAGGATATATGAAATTACAGTAGCAGCTGATGAGGTTTTAAAATTTCTTTTAAATATATTTATCAGTAAAGTGTGAAGCTTTTCCTACACCAACAGATTACCAGAACAATCACCAGAAAGCAATTTAAACAATTCTTTTAATTTAAAACACTTTGAAACAATTTAATAATTCAAACTAGCAAACAGAATAAGATTGTACACCAGCCTTGTCTTATTTGACCTAAACTGCCTGGGTGAACAGCCAGGTTTTAACTTGGCATCAAAATAAGGTTGATATTGATCAGACAGCCAAAGGCAGGGCATTCCATACCAAAGGTACTACAGCTGAGAAGACCCTCTCCTGGGTCGCCACATCCCAGAGTGCAAGAAAAACCCTACACCCCAGGTTGCAAGTGAGCTTGTGATAACAGGAAGAATTTCTCTGGGTTTGCAGTAAGTTAAAAAGATGGGGGTCTTTTGTCTCAGGAAATCTGTTCAAATGATGGGGGGAAATGCTGGAATTATGAATTGTGGTTCACGTTGCATAACTTCTTGCATACTTTGCTATGTAGCAGAGCTGCTAAAGAATCCTGTTAGTGTATTGTGAAGATGCGTGTTCCAGTGTGCATCAGACTCTACCAGTGTGCATTGGCACCCCTTAGCTGGTGTCCTGTTGTATATTGGCTCCCATTATGCATTGGTCCTAAAGCTCAGTGATCACCCTGCTGGCTCCCCTATGTTGTAAGAGAACAGCAACACTGTGCTGAATACAGATGTTGCAAAACTGTTCAGTTCTATTTCTTGCAGATCTATGGTCATTTGCACCCTACACTGTTATAGTGCTATTATTCCACTTTCAACATCCTATGGAATCCTGGGCTTTGTAGTTTAGGGAAGGGAATGTAGAATTCTCAGCCAGAGAGCTCTTTCGCCTCAGGAAACTACAAACCGCAGAATTCCACAGGATATTGAAAGTAGAATAATAGCACTATAACAGGGTACGGTGCAAATGGCCTAAGTTGTGAAGACATGCATCCCCAGGTGAATTCCAGCTTTGATAAACAAAAGAGTTACATTCGACTTGGTTACAGGGTCCCCTAAAGTGATCTCCTCTGCCTGGTGGTGGGCTTAACTGGGGATGAATCCCCCAAGACTTGCTCCTTCTGAGACAAAGGCAAGAAAGAGACAGACCATCTTTCTCGAAGAAATAGCAAGGTTACTTCAACAACTAGGAAGCAAACTTATACATAGGTCTATGAGAAATGCAGAAGGGAAAGCAACATGGCTATCAGCCAACTGTCTCCTCTCTTTGGTTACAAGTACTGCTACAAGTACTGATGCCTTTTGTTCATGAGACCCAAGATATCCTCAAATGGGCTGCCAGATCACAATCTTTGAGAAATGACGGGCATGCTCCAGAGCTCAGAGGGCCATACCATCCAGTTTTCAGGTCCTGTGGAGTTTGAAAGGTTGCAGGGAGTGACACAGCTGCCATTTTCAGGAAGAAACTTAGGTCATTTCCACACCACTTTCCCAAATGCCATGGGGACAGGAGAAGGACAGCACTGTGACAGTGCTTCTGCAGGATATAATTGCAGACCTGTCCTTCTCCCCAGGGGGCGCAATCATAGATTAAATCATTGAGAGGTTTTCTCTGTCAATGACCCACGATTGTGCTGTCATCCCGGACTTACTTGGTTTGTGGAAAGTCCAGAAGCACAATGGCTATGCTTCCTGCCCCAGAGTAGCCTGTGAAAGTACCCAACTGCGCTGCAGAAGGAAGAGATGGGGCCATCACAGTTCCTTCTGTCATGCTATCTTTCTGGCAGTGCCGATGCTGGAATCCCCATCGGATGCCACCGCAAAAAGGTAGTGTGTGGAAAGGGCCTCAGTCTGGACATTTTTTTTAGGGGATGAGGGGTTGAGGGATGGAGATCTCGGGGCTGCAGTTGTGGTTGTGTGTCTTCAAGTTGTTTCCAACTTATGGTGACCCTAAGGCGATCCTATAATGAAGTTTTCTGGGGCTGAGACAATGGCAGAGGTTGGAGTGTGTGGAGGGGGTGGGGCTACAGCACAAGGGGTGGGGCCACTGTGCAAGGGGCATGGCTGTGGTTCATGGGGGTGTGGCTATGGGCCTGGATGCCCCAAAAACATTGCCGCCGGGGGTGAATCGCCCCCACGTTCCTACGTGACTGGGCTGAGAGTGTGTGACACGCCCAGGTCACCGAGAGGGATTCCATGGCTGAGCGGGGAATTGAATCCTGGTCTTCAGGGTTGTAGTCCAACACTCATACCACTATTCCGTGCTGGCTACAGTGTATACCCCCCAAAAGGGCCACATGGGGCCCGCATAAATACCATCCCTGTTTAGAGGTTTCACATAGTGGGCACCCTTACTTGGGAAAAAAATCTCATTTAATTTGATGAGACCTGCTTTTGACTAGATATGCATAGGGCTATTTGTTTATTTATCTGCTGATTAAGACAACTAAAGCCAAACTTGTTTTTATAAGAAAGATTTTAATATACAGAAGGGATTATCTGTAATGGCCTATGGAGAGGTTCTTTTTGTTTTGCTCAGAAACAGTTGGCACCAGAAATGGCTCCAGTTTGGTCTTGAGATCTTTATTTCTAACGTTTGCTCTAAGGGAATAGAACGTGATACCTTAATGCAGCTGGAAATCCATCTGCGCAGTATCAACACAAATGTCCAGGCAGAGGAAAGAAGGGGGAAAAATTGCCACAAATTATATTAGCGTTTCCGTATTAGGCAGTTATGCCTTTTCAACAATTATAGCAGTGTTGTTCAAATTAACTATAATGTGACAACTAATGCATCGCTCAGATTTGTTTGGAAGATTTAATCAATTTTAATCTGTAATTGCCTTTGGGCAACATTTCAGTTATGCCCTCATCATTTTGGCTTCAAATGTAGGCCTAAATCCAATTGTTAATTTCAACTAGAGTAATCCAACTGAACCAATGTAACATACATGTTGACTTATGAAGCTCCCATTGATTCAGTGGGTCTCCTCCAGTTTGGACTAACAATCCAGCCTGAATTTAAGCCACAATAAATAAGTTCTGAATAATCTTTGGGCAGATAAGATACAATTACAGTCTAACCAGGGCAGTGTTAATCCTGATGACAATGCTTGAATGTCTCTGGAGCCATGCTGTGCTTATACCTGGCTTGGGCATCATGAGAAGAAGGGAATCAGAGAAGACCAGCCAAACAAAGTGCTTCTTGAAATGACATGCCCTCCGACATTACACAGATGAAAACTGAGACACATGAGCCCAGGCAACATCAGTGTGTAATCAAGACGGCAAAAGTTAATAATGAGGAAGAGCATACAAGCTAGGAGAGACTGCAGCAGTTTGCTTTTGCCTGAGGCTAATGGGAAAGAAAAGTTCCTGCCTCTAGCGTTCTTTCCTCTCCATCCTGCCGAGCTACTTTTGCACTTTGAACTCAGGCACTTTCCACACCCTACCTTGTCCTGTCATACTCCAGTGGCGATCCCGGAAGTTCTTCTGCCGGAAAGGGAGCGTGACAGGAAGGGAGCGTGACAGGAGTGCTCCCCTCCACACAGGACAGACTCCCTGCAGAAGGGAGCATGACGGCCATGCCTCTTCTGCAGCACAGCCAGGTACTTTCCCAGGCTGTGCTGGGGCAGGAAGTGCCACCGTCATGCTTCCTGACCTTCTGCAGGACAAGCAAGTGCAGGATGGTGGCATGATCACATGTCATTGATGAGGAAAACCCGTCAATGATTTAATCCATGATTACGCCACTTGGGGACAGGAAAGGAGTGGGACTGTGACGACGTCATGCAGAAGCATCATCATGGTCCTGCTCCTCCCTCATCCCCACGTCAGGATGAGAAGACACTGTGGAAAGGGCCTCAATTTCAGCATTTTAAGTAAGCTGAGGAGAAAGGGGGGAAGTGAAAGGAGGAGACAGAAACCGGGATATTTTAAAAGCAGCTGAAAGAGTGGGGAAACAGAGGATTAATTGGGACTGACCCTGCCATATGGTTGAAGGGTATGAAATGTTACACATCTGACTTCCAGAATTTGCAGCCACAAGTTATTAGGACTGCGGGGAGGAGATCACAGCTGACATCCTGTTGATGAATTGATGGTGTAAGCTGGCCTTCAGCCATTAAAGCTCACTATTTTAGTCCCTTCAGAAGGCAGAATTCTCTGCTGATGAGGCAATGACCACTGCAGCCTTTGCTCAGCTGCAGACTCCTGAAACTGGTCATTTCCCTGGTCAGAGGAAGCAACAAACAAGTATCTAGCTATTTGCCTGTAGTTCAATGCACAGCAACAGGCATCTGCAAGGACCCCTATGGTCTTTCTAAGGTCCCTGTAGATGATGTCATTGCTCCGCTAGGAGTGTGCCAGGAAGGCAGTTCCAGAGCCTGGGAGCAACCACTGAGAAGACTCTGTACTGTGTTCCCACCAGATGTCTCTGTGATGGTGGTGGGACAGAGGGAAGGGCCTCTGTAGAAGGTCTCAAAACACAGGCAGGCTCACATGGGAGAATATATTCTTACAGGTACTTCCACTTGTAGTCTGCTATATTGATTTCTCTTGAGAAATTTACCATTCCTAAAGTATTTCACCCACCTCAGAATTGGATATGTTTTTGGAACAAATTGGCAGGAGTGAGGGGAAAAAAATCCTTTGGTGTGGGTAGAGAACCAGTGGCTGTCATCCCTGAAAATCTTGGTCTGAGGTGAGGGTCATCAGATCTCAGGGTCTGGCCCTGAACCTCCAGTTTCCATTGGTCATATCCAGGAAAGAGATGAGGAAGCAGTTTCTCTAGTTTTGGGAGTTTCAGGTCATATTCACACCCCAAATATCTCTTAAAAAATGACAAACACTGTACCTTTAAGCTAAGGTTACGTAAGTAGTGGCCCTCCAGAAGTTGCTGGACTGCAACTCCTATGAGCCCTAGCCAGCACAGTCAATGGTGAGGACTGCTGAGAGCTACAGTCCAACAGTGCCGCCTCTACTACATTTGCCCACCTCTACTACAAACCCTAAAAACACTCCCAGTTTAGTCTTGATGGTAACTTAGTGTGACTCTGAATCATTGAGTTGAAAGAGGCCCCAGGGGCCACTGCTCAAGGTGGGGTCCCCAGCTAGATCCTCCCCAGCAGGTAGCTAAACAGCCTCTTTTTGAAGACTTTCATGAGACAGCCATATAGGGAGGGAGCACAACAAGCTGTTCTCCGTGCCTACTCTTTAAAAATGTCTTCCTTCCCAAATCCTGTTAACATCCAACCTGAGTGTTCTCTTGAAATTATTAGAAACTTTTCTCTTTAGGCAACCATTTTGTACAGACTGAGCAGGGGGTGCTATTATTAGTTCATTAAAAATGTTTTGATTATGTGTTTCTGCTTTGAGCCTTTGGGAATAGGGTAGTGTAAAAATCCAAATATATTTATAAAATATTCATGTCTGTCTCCCTCCCCTCCCAATTTCTGAAGCACATAAACACTCCTTTCTCAGCCTTCCAGTCTGGAGAGCAAAATATATCATAATTTATGTATGGAGGTTTGGAAATCAAAGTAATCTCAAAGTGCAATGCAGTAAGTGTGGCAGAAGAAAAAGCACCAAGGAGGTTTAACAGAGTTTAGTTGTGCATTTAACAACAGAGATTAGAAGAAAGCAGAAGGACTGGCTTGCAGTTTTTCAAAGCTTCTCTAACAGGTTTCTCTGCAGTAACTCAACGATGGTTTGATACATCTCCAGTTCAAGAGACAGTACCTGAAGACAGAGGCAATTTCTGGAATGCTCTTGGCTTATGTCATTGGAGCAAACACTGTCAGGCCCAATGAAGGCTTATGTTTCCACAGATCAAGACTAAAAGTGAACAGTAATTCAATTTGGTGCAGAAATAAGCACTTGGAAGCAATGTTTTGCCCATCAGAGTGTCAGTGAGGAAGGGTCAAGCCAAGTGTTTCATTGAAAAGATTAAAAGGTTCTTCAAAAAAGAAAGGGCCAAGAACAGTTTAGGTAGAAAACCCGACAATACAAGCTTTCAAATTACTCAAAATTCCTTGTTAGGCAGTAGCTATACTTCTCTTGTCCCACATTTTAGAAGTCTGGAGGATAGCAGAATAAATTAAAAATACTATATAAATTGTTTCTTGCTGAAGGACACTGCATTAATGTGACAAGAAGACTTCATCTATGGTGTCTCATTTGTGGTACAATCAAGCTATCATTCCACAAATGCAACTGAAATTCTCTTTTAGGGTGAGAGACCAGTCACGAACTTTCAAGTTAAGTAATCCCATAGGAAACACAGATAATCTCTCAGGCCAGAGGTGTAGTTATGGGGTGGCAGTTCTTATCTGGAAAGGCAATTTCCACATTTTACCCACCTTGTAGCCCCACCCTTGTCTCAAAGGCTAGAGAAGAAAATGAAGGTAATAAGTATTCCATGGAAATCCTAGGCCTCTGGTGCCCATTTCACATTTCTCCCTACAGGATTATGAGGCACTTACTGTGTACCAGTGATGTATTTAAGTCTTTTACTCGGAGTCTCAAGTCAAGTCTCAAGTCTCTACCTTCAAGTTTCAAGTCAAGTCTCAAGTCCTTGAAGATACTTTCAAGTCTAGTCTCAAGTCAGGAAGCCAACTTTATACTCCAACCAAAATTGCACAAATATTGGATAGAGTGAAATAAATTCAGTTTTAACAATTTAAGCAGAGTTGGCTCTCCACATTTGCAAGTTTGCCATCTGCAGCTTTGGAAGTGGGGAATAGGTTGCTATCTTACTCCGCATTACTGAAGATTTAAAAGCTTCAGAAGGAAGAATCCTTCCTCCTCAAGCCCATTGCCTAACATTTGCTGTTCCCCTCTGAGAAATGGTCCGCGTACTCTGGGGGCGAGTCTTATCTTTTGCTCTTAGGAAATGTTTTAGAAGGCTCCTCTGATATGCAGCAGGGACAGGCTGCTGAGCAGACCTCAAGCCCGCCTGAAACCCATTGCCTAACCTGTTTGCTGTTCCTCTCTGAGAAATGCACCTACACCTACAATCTGTCTCAAGCCCAGATTGTCATGTGACCAGTAGGCAAAAAGAGATGGAGGCGTTGTTCAAAGTCGTAAGGTTTTTGGATGAATGTGTTATGTTACTGAACGAAGGGCATCGTCAGTCATTAAAAAAATACAAGTCTTGAATTGAGTCGAGTCACTGAAGTGACTTAAGTCTGACTTGAGTCTGAGTCTATTGACTTGAGATTACATCACTGCTGTGTACCGATTGAAATGGGTGTGACAGAAGATGCTGCCATAATCTGGAAGAGCATACATATACCATCTGTGTGAAACAGCTAATTCTATCTTAGAACTTCATTCTCAAAACAGCACTTGGGATGTACTTTTCGGACAACATCCCCAGCTACTTTGAGGGAGAGGTTACTAAATGTAACTTTTCCAACCTCTGCTCCAAATGGTGCCCCACAGAACTTTCAAACTGATGTGTAGACTTCCATCATTTCAAAGAAGTGTTTGGAGATTTGGCAGAAAAGTTTTTATGAGAAGAGGCAGTGATGGCCCATGTATAAACCTATCCAAGCATTGGCAGACAAGCCTGATGATCTATACAAGCATTATTTCCTTTTCAAAGAAGTTCTTATGTTGAATCCAGTTCTTGTACTGCCTTTTGAGTTCGGAAGGATGCATTGAAGGGGGGTTTAAGGAAGCATACACAGTCTTCATCCGTATTTTTATCCTCACAAAAACTCTACGAGAGGGATCATTCAGAGAAGGAGGGAAAGAGATTGAGAGAGACAGTCAACAAAGGCCACCAAGTGAGATTCCTGGTTTAGTGTTTATTGTTGTAAATTGCTGTCAAGTTGACTTCAGTTTGTGACAAGCCTCTGAACAAGAGAACTCCAAGAGCCCTGGTTATTAACTGCCCTGCTCATGTCTTGCAAACTCAGGGCTGGGACTTCATTGAATCAATCCATTTGTACCGCGGTATTCCTTTTTCCCCCTATTACCATCCGATTTATTGAATATTAAGGATTAGGATTAAATTTATTTGTAAACCACATAGGCCATTTCTGCACTAGACTGTTATAGTGCTATTATTCCACTTTCAACATCCCTTGGAATCCTGGGGTTTGCAGTTTAGGGAGGGGCCTATTCAAAGCAGGAAATCCAGAACTAGAGTGTCCTCAGCGGATGGCAATCCAGTGAGAAAGAGCCCTCCTACCTCTAGCTGTTCAGTTCCATTGCTTCCAATATTACAAAATTTCTCCAAGTGTTTACCTCTACCGTCCAACATTTCATAGATGAAAAACAAGATAGGAAAAGTTATTAATGAGGAATAATGCACAAGCTAGATGAGGCATAGCAGTTTGCTTTTGTTTGATCCTACTTGGAAGGGCACGATTCTGCCCCTCATTCCCCTCTTCTCCCTCTGCTGAGTTAATTGTGTGCGAACTACTTTTGTGCTTTGAACTCAGTCCCTTTCCACATGTGTGTGTGTGGGGAAACGGGCAAAAACGCCCAAAAACGGAGCTTACCGGCAGCCAGGTAAGTCCGTCGCGACGCGGAGCAGCGCGAGCTCGCTGCTCCGCAGTCCTCCGGCGTCCCAAATGGCGGCTTCTGGTTGGTGGAGGCTCTCCACCAACCGGAGAAGCTCGCCAGCTGGAAGCCCGCCCCCGGCAGATCTGCAGGCATGCACTTGCGCGCGCCTGCAAATCCACTTCGGAGCCAGGCGACGAAGCGGCGCGGGGCTGCGCGCTCCATGCTTTTTAAAAACCTCGAAAAAGAGGTTTTTAAAAAACATGCAGTGCGGCTAGTTCCAGCCGATCCTGAGTGGATTCTGGTGTGGAACTACAAAAAGTAGTCCACGCCAGTCCACTCTACGGTGTAGAAGACCTCTGTGAGAGGTCGCTTTGCACCATTTCAGAAGCCCGATATGGAAATGGCCTCAGTTTGCAGCAGTTGAAGTAAGCTGAAGGGAAAGGGGGAAAGAGGGAGCAGGAGAAAAAAAATAAGAACTTTCTTAAAGCAGTTGAAAAAGTGGGATGTCAGAAGATTAATCGGGACTGTCCCTGTCACCTGGGGAGGGTATGTGACTGGAACATGTCCCGGGATTTTTTAAAATGATTCCTATGACTGCTTATTAGTACAGATCTTTTAGCAAAACAAGAATCTCCCAGCTTGTCTCAAGAAGGATTCTTGCAGCTCATAATAGTTGTAAGGCTGCTTCCCTACTCTTCCCACTCTTCATCAAAACCAAGATTTAGGACTTTTGCTGCCTTTCATTTCACATTCTTTGTTTATTTCCTGTCACACGCCTTTCTGCCTTTACAACCTGATGGTAATTTACCGCCTCGATGAAAAGCGTGTCATATATATGCCTGCAAGGATCAAGACATGAACCCTCTGTGAAAGTGATGAGAGGAAGTCTCAGCTGAAGCAAAAGATTGTGCACATGCATCTGAGGGATGTCAACACTTATTTTCGAGCACCTAACATAATAATATGCACACACCTTGTCAACATCCTTTCTCATGACTATCGAGTTTTAATAACGTTATCTGTGGCCATCCAGATGTTGTGGAACTACAATGACCATCAACTTTCTCCAGAGGCTACGACTGATGGAGATGGAAGTACAACCATATGTGGAGGGCTGCATGTCCCTGACTCCTGAATTAAATCCTGAATTAAATACTCCTGAATTAAAAAAATATTTAATTCAGCAACCCCCATTCTATGAAAAAGGCAGTGTGTCATCTTTTTAAAAAATAGCAACATGGTCCCATTGTTTTTAATAGTTGCAAGTCAGGGAGAAACTCAGACAGATGCTTGATCATTGCATCTTGCAGAGTAGATTAAAAACAAAAGAAATCTCTAAAACAACTATCCCTCATCCCCAGACCATGAAATACCAGGGTCAAAAACTGAGACCTAGGAAAGATCCTATGTGATGTTACAGGATCTTGGCTGTGGTGGTGTTACAAATATAGTTTATAAGAGGTTGCCCCTGGTGATACTGTTAAGCATGAAATATTAGCATCGACCACAGTTACACAAAGAATATAATTTAAATAAGATGTCTAGCAAATGAGAGAAATAGTTATATACAGTACACATTCCTTTCAAGGCAGTGCTCTTCCCCTGAGATTCTTCTCCTTTGTGTGGAGATGAGGAACTAGCCCTTGAGATCAGAGGCCCATTCACATATTCAGTTATAGTGCTATAGTTCCATTTTAACTGCCATGGTTCTGATCTATGGAGTCCTGAGATCTGCAGTTTAGGGAGGGGCATTCAGAATTCTCAGCCAGAGTGCTCCAGTAGCCCCCAGACTACAAACCCCAGGATTCCATAGGATGCAGCCGTGATAGTTAAAGTGGGATAATAATGCTATAATTGTACGGTGTGAATGGTCTCCAGTAACCCTAACTCCCAATGTGTGGAAGTCACGTCAAGTGCTACAGTGCCTTTTACAGATGTTAACAACTTGGATTCCTAGAGCTGAAAGAGATTAAAAGACAATGAAAACAATAAATTCTATTTCTGTTCAATTTTGCTGCTTCTACTTTATTTTTCTTTTAATTTGCTTTTTTGTTTTTTGTTTTTTTGTCTTCTTTTTTTTCCTATTTGGTATTTACAGTGCTTGCTATTATCTCTGCCCCTAAATCAATCATTCAGAATCAAAACTGAGCGTTGATAGTCAAGAGTTTTCATTGCCCAATTTGTTTCTTGATTTTTTAAAAAACTGAGTGCATTTGCCATCTTCTGTCAAATGCTAACTGCCTCATCGGGCTAGGCCAACTGTGAGGAGAATCTATAAAGTCACAAAGTCATTTCCACCACACTGAAATTTCCTATTACAAAGACATCTGTGCCAAATTTTAAGGAATTTTCTGTGAACACCATTATTGCCTGTAAACATTATTATTACATTTCCTCATCAAAGTTAGCTGCTTTTATTACTATACTCTCTTGCTCAGTTTCCACTTTTATATAGTCAGTCAGTAGTTAAAGGACAGGGCTGAAATATTTTGCGTCTAGAAGAGAAGCACGGGATGGATTCTATTTTATCAGCGGAAGCCAACTAGGTTGACAACTGAATTAAAATTTGGCCTGATTCATTCTCCCTCTTTTTATGTTCTCATTGTCACCTAAGTTGAACCTTTGGAATAGTATTGGGGATAAACTGGAGTGGGGGCAGAATTCTTGGTCCTTCTTTGCCATATGTATTATGTTTCTTTTAGTGGCCCTTATAGAAGTCATGAGCTATGCTCTGGCTCATAAACAGTTCTATATATGTTGCTTCTTAATATGGGTTGACAGCATGCATGGTTAATTCATGATCTCAATGAAGTCATCTTCAATGCCTTGTACCAATAATTATTAAGAGTGATGTTTCAAATTTGGCACTTTAATACTATCTATCATAAGAAAGAGCTGCTTGGGCATATATTGACAAAAGACATCGACAGGGTCTAACGAGGAAAAATCTCTGTCTGACAAGATTCTTCTACTGCTTCCCTTGATGATATATCACAACGGCACAAGGTTTGCTCAAGGTAATGTATCACATCAAAGCCATGACTGTGCTTTTCAATATCAAGGGTGGACCTGGACTCTAGAGAGTTACCTTTTAGAAATCAACAAACTTATAGGTTGGGATCCTATACGGCCAAACTTGCGTAAGAGTTCTTCATGTGAGACTCCACTGTGACTCCCCTCAAACCAGTTCCAGGACTCTCTGTTGCACTGAGGTAGTCCTACCTTGGCCATCTCTTGCTGCTGGAGAGCAAGAGGAGAATTAGAGAAGAGACTGGCTATGTTCCCAAAGCCAGATGCAGGTTGAGGACATCTTCCATTGATATCTCTTGGAGAGCTCAACAGATGATTTCATCAGTCTGTGGCCATGTCCACACAACATCACTATAACGCTATAGCAGCAGGTTGTTACCGGTCCAGGAACTGTGCTTCTGCATGATATCATCGCTATCCAGATGCTATCCGATCCCCAAGTGTCGCCAAATGGCCGCATTCTATTTCCAGAAAAAATTTGTTAAGAGCCTCCTATAGCGCTTCAATCCCATCAGCTGTCGTGGTGCAGTACCGTCCTAGCACTTGATGGCACTTCCTGTTATGGCAGATCCAGCAGTGGATGTGCCCAGCTGGTCCCTCCCTCAGCAACTCCCATGGCACGGTCACTCTCTATCACCTCTCTGTTTATTTTAAATGTCTCTTTTGAGTCAAAACTTTTTATTTTTTAAATACATTTTTAAACAGCGTAGGACAAAAGTGCAATAGTGTACATCCTGTTACAACATTGCTGTGTTAATACAGCTCCCCCCCCCAAAAAAAAATCACCACCCAATCAGAGGCAGTGGGGCAGGGTGAAGGTGGGGCACCAGAGTGGCCAAGGACACTGTAATGTGGAAGGAACACCTGTGGCAATACTGCTACCCATCTGCTTAAGGGGAAAAGACGCAGAAAAGACTCTCCCTAACCTGACAGCATCGCGTGAATGGTGATGCTGCCATTATAACGGTATAATGCGCTAATGGCCTCTAATGTGGAAATGGCCTGTGTCTCACTATGGGAACACAGCCAGGCAATTCTTTGATTGAGATATCCAGGAAAGGGGTATCTCAGCACAACAGTGAGTCCTAGGAATGGTGAGATGGGAGCAGTCGCGTAGGGACGGGGGTGGGGGGGTGGTTTGCCCTGGGCGCCAATGTTTTTGGGGTTTCCCGGCCCATAGCCATGCCACCGTGTGCCCTGGCCATGCCCCTATGTGCTGCAGCCACACACACCCCCACACTGGCCATGCCCTTCACGCTGTAGCCGTGGCCACTCCCGCCCCCCCTCCACACACTGCAAGCTCCGCCACTGGATGGGAGTAGTGGTGGAACTTTTACACACAGCTGACCCTGTAGGATCTCAGCCTGTCGTTTCATGCTTAGTAACATCACCGGGGCCCATCTCCTTTGATGTCACAAAGGGTCATCCCTCAGCCTCAGGTTTTAGCCCTGATATCACGTGGCCAAAGATAGTCCTGACCAGACAACCTAATTCCCAGGTGTAGAATTGCCTCTGTTAGAGGCACCTACTTGGTGCCTACTGTAACGTCTTTTCAGCTCCAAGCCAAGACCTTTTTCTTCATTCAGGCATTAAAATGTATTTCAGCCTCAGCGAATAGCTTTAAGCATCTGTAATATTTTCTCAGAAGTTAAATGTATCATTTTAAAGTTTGAAAATTTAGTTTTAGAGTTTAGTTGCTTTATATTTGAGCTTGGGTTTAAATATTAAACAGTCTTTTAGCTCCCAGTACTGATATTGGATTTCACTAGTTTTAAAATATTGCTTTTATTCACTGTTAATAATTTTTGTTTCACTTTGTTTATACCATGTCCAGCAAAGTTGGTTAAAAAGAGACTGATTATACATGTAAATGATGAATTATTCAATAAAATAACCATTACTGTAGAGACCTAGGGTGAACAAAGGAACAGATCACATGATGGCTAGCGTTAATATTCAGTGGATAAAGTGCTCAATTACACCATTAAGCTAAAAACCATCAAGCTAAATGGACCATTAAACAGCACAAATAATAAAACTGCAGAATCAAAACTCCTCCTGGCAATCCAAGCCCTAAACAAACAGATGGGTCTCATATTTCTCTCAGAAGGCCAGCAAATCCTTTTTATAAAGAGTCTTTTCCAGAGTTGAAGGGGCCACCACTGAGAAGATCTGTCTCCTTTCAACAGTATTTCTGCATGCCACTGGAAAAATAAAAGCTGACATACCAACCCTCCAATGTTTCCCAGATGAAAACGGAGACATACGTGGCCAAGCAACATCAGAGTGTGGTCAAGATGGCAAAAATTCTTAATAAGGAAGAACAGACAAGCTAGGAGGGGCTGCAGCAGGTTGCTTCTGCCTAAGCCCGTAGGGAAGAGCAGGATTTTGCCCTTTCCTCTCTGGGTTGAGTGCAAACTACTTTTGCACTTTGAATTCAGTTTGCTGCAATTGAAATAAGCTAAGGACCAAGGTGGAGAGGAGGAGAGAGAAACTAGGACATTTTAAAACTAGCTGAAAAAATGGGATGACAGAAGATTAATCAAGACTGGTCCTGCCAAATTGAGACAGCTGAATTTAGATTACGGCTTCACTAAATAGCCCCCAGTTTTAACTTCTAGGCTAAAATCTGAAGCAAAGTAGAAATATTTTCTCCAAAACAGTTTGTGTGGAAGAAAGAGAATCACCCTATCTCCCCCTCCCTCACTTTGGATTTCTGATGGTGCTGTAGTTTTAGCACTACAGTGTACCCCTGCCTCTCAGTTACTGCTTCTTTCTCCTTCCTGGATTGTTAACATAGGTGTACCTATCCCATTCGAGATGACTCAGTGAAAGGAATGCCCTCAGTACAGTATTTATCTAATCCAATTTTGCAGCACAATGCCATAAGTGGAAGGCAGTTTTGGCTGAGATCCTACCTTGTGCTTGCTTAGTCTAAATCTACACTCACACAGGCCATTTCTGCACTAGACTGTTATAGCAGTATTGTTCCACTTTGAACATCCTAGGGAATCCTGGGGTTTGCAGTTTAGGGAGGGGCCGCTTGGCCCCTCCCTAAACTGCAAACCCCAGGATTCCCTGGGATGTTCAAAGTGGAATAATACTGTTATAACAGTCTAGTGCAGAAATGGCATAGTGACTTGGTGGCGGTGATCCCCAACCCTTCTACTGAATACCAGCAGTTTGTAACTAATCGTGTATCTATCAGTGTGCCTGCTTATTGGCTCCTGGTGCAATGGGGAATCTGCAGTGGTTATTTCTGCAATCCCAGTGAAAGACAATGGAACACTGAGGGCCCCTGAAGAATCCAGGAATACACAGCTGCATGAAAATGGTTACACTTAAAAAACTCCTCTGACAAAAAGATGAACTGAATATGTCATGCATAAGGGTATGACATAACAAGATTCCTGCTATTGTTAACTGCAGACCTTCAAACATTTCACAGATGAAAACCAAGATATATGTGCCCAAGCAACATCAAAGTGTGATCAAGGTGGCAAAAGTTATTAATTGGAAAGAATGCACAAGTTAGGAGAGGCTGCAGCCATTAGCTTTTACCTGAGTCTACAGGGAAAGGTTAGATTTCCCTCTTTCTTCCCTGCTCCTGCTGAGTTACTCGAGTACAAATGGCTGTGAATTTGGTTTGCAGTGATTGAAGCAAGCTGAGGGTGGAGGGGGAAAGTGGGAGGAGGAGAGGGGAGCTGGGACATTTTAAAAGCAGCTGAGAAAGTGGGATGGCAGAAGATTATTTGAGCTGGTCCCTGCCAAATCAGGACAGTTGGAAGGTAGCTAAGTGAGAGAGAAACAAACAATAAGAGGAAGGCTGTGCAAAATGCAGGAGTGAACATGCTTGAGTGATTGGAATGGCTGTGCCATTTACCTAATATATAAAAGTCAATTTTTTTTGTCTGTGTCAGGCAAAGACCTCACATGACTGGCTGTGGCAGGCAAAGACCTCATACGATTGGCTGCCTAAGAAGATTCTATGGAATCCTGGGATTTGCAGATTAGGGAGGAGCCTTTAGAATTCTCAGCCAGAGAGCTCTTCGGCCTCAGTCAACTGTGTCTGCTTTGAATAGGCCAGTTGCTGTGGAGACAAGGGCTAGCAGCAAGGAGGAAGGCAGTGTATTCCCTCAGGAACCCAACCTCTTTCTGGTAATAACTCTGAATACAGATTGGACTGGGGAATACAGAGAAAAGTTACAGGTACTGGACAAGATAGTTTGGGGAATTAGAGACACAGGATCTCAAATCTTTCTAACAAGTGTTACTTATGAGAAAATAAAATCCCAGGCAATGCCAGGTATATATGCGAGCTCACTGTAAAAACTTTCTAGAAAATGCTGTGCCATCTTAGCTTTGCCCTCCCATCTAAATCAGTCTTTCGTCTGATAGTCTTCCTATTACTCCCCCGCATGTCTGTTTTAAACTGCAGCAACGAACACATTTTAAAAACAACAACAATGAATCAACAAGCAACCAGCCATGGTTTGTTTACTGTATCCTGAAGTCTGTAAAAGGTCTGAAATAAATATGCTTTAAGTTCTTCTTGAAGTGGGCAATAATTTTGCAGCTGATGCCTTTTTAGTCTGCATTGTTAAAAAAAAAAAAGCCAACCCCAAACACATCCCTTAAAAAGTTCACATACCAGAAAGAAAGACATGGCTTTCATGTGCACGAAATAAAAGTAAGACATGCTCAGGTATAAAGCTGTAGCCATCAAATTCGTTCTTTTCGGCTGCTGTAACAGTGTGATTGCTTTTATGATCGTATCCGTCATGCTGTCAAAAATGAAATCTTATCTTCACTCATTACTAAATATACAAAGGGCTGGGATTTCCACTTGGCAAATGCTCCTGTTTACCTGAAGGCTTGAGCTGTACCTAGGCTTTGATAAAAGTTCATTTACAGCTGTTTGCCGAGATAGATTCAGCTTTTAAAAATCCTTAAGCTGCTTGAGTTTATAAGCCAGGGTTCGCTCTGAATTGCAGGCAGGCATCTGTTTGGGAAAGGGAAATTAAAGACAGGGAGAGAAATGGTGGGATGAACCCTACTATCACTTGTTGTTTTTTATATATATATAGCTTGTTGTGAGTCTAAAGCATGTTACATACATTATACCAAGCATGGGAAGCAGAAAATTGTTTCTAAGGAGTTCAAACTAGTTTGAGAGAGACTTTAATTCTCATTTTGTATGCATGTAATTCTGTTGCTTCCCTACTGTTGCTCTTGGTTAGAAACAGGTTTTTCAGGTTTCTGACAACATGCAAAAACCTAGACACTGACATCCCTGCAAGGTAGGCTAACATATATGCTACATCTAGGAAAATGAAGTTTCAGCACTAGTGGTTTATCTAGGGTTACTGAATGAGTTTGCAACTAGGGCAAAAATCTGTCTGTCTATCTATCCATCCCTCTGTCTGTTTTAGCTATTTTCTTTTAATATTGAAAGCTGCTTTTGAGTCCCATTTGGAGAGAAAAGTGGGATATAAATGATATTGTTTTTGAGTGCTTTCAAGTCAATTCTGACAGAGTGATCCTAAGGTGAACCTATCACTGCTTTTTTAAGACTAGATTTGTTCAGAGAGGGCTTGCCTTTGCTTTCATCTGAAGATGAGAGAGTGTGACTTTGCCTGAGGCTACTAGGTAAATTTTCATGGCTATGTCAAGATTTGTCAAAGTCCTAGTTGAATACTTAACCCACTAAATTACAAATAAGCAATCAATATTCCATCCACTGAGGTTGGTTAACAATACAATTCAAATGAAAACCAGATATGACTAAAATGTCACACAGATTGTTTTAATCTGAGTGTGGAAATGTCCCTTATTTGCACAACAACTCCTAGCATCCTCTAGTCAGCATAGCTTTAGTTGTGGTTCGGGGATTCTGGGAGCTGCAGTTCAAAAATGGAACTTTCTCCAACTTCTCCTAGAAGTGCAATTAAAAACAGACCAATAAAAAAAATCAACAGCCCCTTTCCAGCTATATGCTGAAGGCTTGTCTGATATCATCCTGCCCCTGCCGACAAATACAGCTACAATTCTCACCTAGTCCAGAGGTTTTTTGCTATTCCACAGGAGCCCTAAAATTCAAATCAGGAACCTTCTGGGTCTCAGCATGCTCTGATGGATTAATGATATGCATGTTTCCTCAGAAGTAAATGTCATTGTATTCGCCATGGGTTATTCCTAAATGGGCATGCAACTGCTGCTATGATGCACCTGAACATTATAGTTCATTGGAGTATCTTGTCTCATAGTTCTTATCAGAGAAACATACTAGGCCACAAACTGGACTTGCAACAAAATGTCACAATGTGAAATGCTCCTGCTCACTCTTCCAGCCAGCCAGCCAACCATGACCTCCTCCATGATATTCCATTCCATTTCTCTTCCTATTTGTTTTCTCTTTTATTGCTCCAATAATCAGTGTGCTTCTGTGGTCACTAACCATTCATACTCCTCACTTGGCTTTGTTTTACCACCTTCCATTAGATTCCCCCCCACACACACACACACACAATATTTTTCTTTATACTTTTCCAAACCTTGATGTTTTCTTGACCTGGCTGAGGCTTCTGTCTTGTGCATGGATGGCACTCACCTCTGCACATCAAAAGCAGAGGGAAAGATGTAAACCACAGTACATTCAAGCCCTGACATTCTGTGACTGCATAGGTTGTGCTGGAAAAAAATAAACAAACACCTTGATTTGAATACTGGGACTTCTGAATGCTGAGTTTCCTTGGGTTGATTTCATTTCCATGCCAACTCTTTATCCAGAAAATGGCTCACCCTCAACATTTACAATGCTTATTATGACGGGTTATTCTTTTGTGAGGCTGTATCCTAAAGTTAAGGTAGCTGATATGCCCAGGCATGATTGCTCTGAAGCCCTGTTGACTACCTTGGGTTAAAGAATAACTTTCTAGGTGTTCCCTGCTCTCCTCCTGATTAATGTTCCAAATACCTTCTCTACCCAATGGAAGAGATTGTAAATTCGAGATATGTATATATATTTTTGGTACTTCCTTCTTAACAACGCAGTACAAATACAAGTTCAGAGGCATGTGTTGTCTCATGAATGTTCTGTGGAAGAACAAACTGAGGCCTTCTGAAGTCTGATTTATTTATTTTTTTTTAAAAAAGAAACTTTGATGGGCTTGATAAGGATACAGCACCGACCTGTGACGAGCAGAGTGGCATTACTAGGACTGAATGGTTGAGTAACAGAGGACAACCAAGCAATTGACTCAAGGATATGTGCAACATTGTAAGAGTCCATCTTCTAGCAGTGCCCTCCATGGCGGCCCAGGCCTACTCGGTGATAATCAAAGCTTATCCTTGATATGTGTGTGTGGGTGTCGGTGTGTAATTGCAAAAAGTACATGCTTAGAACTCTTGTAGAGATACAAGGCAAAACGTGCAGGCTGTGTTTGACCCAGTTGCTCAGGAAGATGTGATTTCAATTAAATAACATAACCTATTAGGCTGCCTCTGTTTCTATTCTGGCTGCTCTTCAATGACTCTCCACCCCCTTAGGCTCTCTTACCACCAAATTGCTGGATACCGGCCTGTCTGGTTGATCAGCCAGGCTGTGGGAAGGTAGTTTATGGGCAAGTCTAAAATGATCCTAATGTTCAGATATTGGATTCCCTCCCAACTCTCCCCCTACTCCCTACAACAGCCCAGGGAGGGCTATAACATGTGCATGAATTCTGCACAAACTAGGTCCTAAGGAAAAAGAGCTTGACTTTTTAAAGGACACTTCCAGTCTTCATAGCTGTAGTAGTGAGATATAATGAAGTTAGATTATGACTACTGCTCGTAGTAATTGGATATTATGAGGTCTTTGCTGTATTGGATTGGAGCAACAAGGTTCTATCCCAAGACTTCTCTTGGCTTCTATTTTCATTTTCCTATTTAGTATTGTGCTTGCTTGCTTGTTTTTCCATAACCTGCTTAAGACTTGGGCAAAGCTCAGTAAGTTACTTTTCAAAATCAACCTGTTACAGTTCCAGGTCCAAGGTCCCAAAATGTACTTCTTCCCCATTAAAGTTACATTTAAAAGGAAATTCTTAACTTCCTATTTCCTTAAAGTAACTAAAGTAGTTTCATATAAATTATTTAAAACTTACACAAGAAAGCTAAAAGCTGCTGGCCTGCGATACAAAACACATTGCTTACCTATCTATTCCATCATCATTTCAGCCTCCACTACAGAACATGAAGCTCCTAGAATCAGCCAGGATTTCAACCATGCAATATTTCTCCTCCACGATTTAGGAAGGCTGCATATCCTGCAACTATCAAAACCATCCTAGCATCAAAAACAAATTTGCTTTGGGATTTCAATATGCCTGCAAAATATCATTGATTATTATGGGAGCATCTGGAATTCAGACATAATATTCTGTGGCTAGAATTCATTATGTGAATGGAATATTTTATACCAGTTGAAGAAAAAGCCTGAATAACAGATAATGCGGTTGACACAAAGATGCGTAGTTTTTTTCCTTTAATCTAGAAAAAGATCACAATAAATTGAATTTCTTTTGAAGCCTTGATCTAAGCTTGCTTCCACATTTCATGGCTTTCTGCACTACAGTGAGGGCTAGAAACTTACATTCAAAATTGTTAAAATCCAGACCATCTATTTCTTTGCCAAAAACAAAACAACATGTCCATCAAGTTATAGTAGTGTCATGACCATTCCAGAGGGATTCAGAATCTTTACTGTTAGCTCTTCACAATTGGCCTGTGGCTGTAAGAATCAGTCTGTTGTGGCAATTCACCAGAGGGAGCTAGAGGGCAAACTCTTAGATTATGCTAAAAAGAGTTCAGATGCATATTTAATTAAGGGGACATATCTATAGGTTGAAAAATGGTTTCTGTCCACATCATAAATCTCAGTACTGGATTCTTCCCCCTTTCCCATCATACATTTTAAAATTTAAGTGGTGCAGCTTGGTTATTTTTGTCTGCAAACTGAGCTATGAAATAGGTTTGTCTGAGAGCAAATGATTTTGATCGTCCTAAAAGAAACTTGATGGCATGGGTATGTCTGATTTTGACTTCTTTAGTTCTCTTACTAATAACCATAACAATTATAATAACCATAACCATCATTACCATCATAAATCAGAGCTATTTTTGGATTAGAATTCCTAGAATCTCTAGCATGGCTTTTCAGATTAAAAAGGTACCTTTTCGGTTATTTTTTATAACTTTTCCAGGCTCTGATAGTAAAAATAAAGATGTTTTGGTTCTTTTCTTTTTTAAAAAAAAACAGATATTTCTTACTCTTTGATTATATGATTGGAAATGGCATGATGTAGTGATCTGAGCATTGGACTATGACCCTGGAGACCAGGGCCATTTCCGCACTAGACTGTTATAGTGCTATTATTCCACTTTCAACATCCTATGGAATCCTGGGGTTTGCAGTTTAAGGAGGGGGCTTTGAGGCCTCTCCCTAAACTGTAAACCCCACGATTCCATAGGATGTTGAAAGTGGAATAATAGCACTATAACAGTCTAGTGCAGAAATAGCCACAGTTTCTATTCTCCACTCAGCTATGGAAACCCACTGGGTGACCTTGAGCACATCACACACTCTCAGCCCCAGAAAACCCCATGATAGGTTCACCTTAGAGTCACCATAAGTCAGAAATGGCTCAAAGACACACAACAACATGTAAATATATTTCGTGTCTGAGTGCTCTAAAAGCAGCCTGGATATATGACCTATGCTTTAAAGCACTGGCCACTGAGCATAGGAACTGATGCTGAATAAGCTTCCTTCACCAGTTCTTGAATGGATTGGTGGAGGACCAACAAACTGAAACTCCATCTACACAAGTGGATGGTTTGATGGACAAAGGTGGTAGTGTTCCTAGGCTTTTGATCGCATTGCTCTCTCTGTGAAGGATCAGGTTTGCAGTTCACCAGTGCTCTTAACAACCAGTACTAGCTCTGGATATTCATTTAATTCATTTAAGTCTGGAGCCCCATGTGTGACCCCTGCCGGAGATCTGGACAGTGGCAGACCAGCCATTGAACCTGTAATCCATGCTGTAATGACAACCTAATGATGCTACTTCAATCCATTCTATGCAAGCCTGCTTTAGAAACCTGGTTTGGTTTTGCATGATTCCATATGAATTGTAGCTAGGCTGCTGACCAAAACAGATCCTAAGCAGTTGCTCTGGCTGACACTCTGTTCCTGAGCACAGTCCAACATTTGTTGTTGTTATTTGCTGTCACGTTGGCTTTGACTTATGGTGACACACTATGAATGAGAGACATCCACATCTTAAACAGTCCTGCTCAAAGCCCCTTCACATTATGCAATTATAGTGCGATATTCCACTTCTACTGCCCTGGTTCCATCCTATGGAATCTTGGGATTCCTAGAGTAAGGAGGGGCACTTAGAATTCTCAACCACAGAGCTTTAGTGCCTCTCCAAACTACAAACCCCAGGATTCCATAGGATTCAGCCATGACTGTTAGTAGAATCACAGTGCGATAACTGTTTAATGTAAAAGGGCCCTAGGTTTTGCAAATTCAGGGCTGTAGGTTTCTTAATAGAACCAGCCCATCTGTAGTACGGTCTTCCTCTTTACTTACTGCCTTCCACTTTTCCCAGCATTACTGCTTTTTCCAAAGAGTCATGCCATCTCATGATATGTCCAAAAATAAGATAGCCTCGTTTGAGTCATTTTGATTTTTAGGGAGAATTCGGGTTTGATTGCTTTTGGGCACATTTATTTGTCTCTTTAATAGTCCATAGAATCCACAGAACTCTCGTCTACCACTGCATTTCAGATCAGTTGATTCCCTTCTTGTCAGCTTTCTCCATTGACCAGTTTTCACATCCATGCACAGAAAACATATGATGACATGGATGACTCTCTCTTTGGTATTTAACCATATTTCTTTCCACTCAAGGCGCTTTCATGATTCTGTCATACCTACTCTTCTAAGGAAGCTGGGAAAATGCCCTTCCAAGTATGGTTCAGAATCCAGGAAGCTGGACTACTTTTTGCTTGGCTTTCATTTCAAGAACTTTTTTAACTGGATCACCCTACACTGAGTTTAGAAATGTTACTTTTTTTCTTTGAACTATGATTCTTAGAATCCCCCAACAAACATGGCCAGTGGCCATGTTGGCTAGGAAGTACTGGGCATTTTGGTCAACGTGTAACATTCCTAACTTTTCTGGGGGTTGTAGTCTAATCAAGGAACTTTTTCTGTCTTTGGAGGTTCTACTGATGATAACTAGAGGAAAAGATCTTTTTGGTTAGGGCCATGGAAACTGCAAAAGAGAACTGATGTCATTTTTTTGGTGACAGGTAAGGATCTTTTGATTTACTAAGGGCTTTGAAATAACCTGAAGTTCATCTAGTTTCTAATCTCAGCTAATGGTCTGTCCCATGTTATTGTTCTGGTGTTTTGTTTTGTTTTTTGTTTTTTTTCCCCCAATCTATTGGAAATTTGTTTTAAAGCTATCTTGTGATTTGTCATGTTATCTTCCCACCCTGATAATGGGCATGTTGAAGGGTGGAGTAGAAATGAATTACATAAACCTAAAGGAAACAAGGTGTTGCACAAAGCTTTAAAAAAGGTCTACTGACAGTCCTAGGTTCTTGTGTAGCTCCCATACATTTGACTGGAGCATGCTTAGGAGATGGTCTATGGGGACCACTGTATATATTAAGTGAGCAAAACACTGACCACAATGATAGATATAGCATGTGTAGAGGGACCAGAGCTTGGAAAAATCCAGTGCTCTTCTGTGGGGTTTTGGGATATGTAGTTCCCCAAAGGTAACTTTTCCAAAAGAGGGAGAGTTTGTATAATGTTCTTATTATCTATGGATGTATGCTAATTTAATCAATTGATCAAATGATTCATTAACTAATTTGATCACTTACTCAACTGAAGGGTCTGGAAGCCAAGCCCTATGAGGAGCAGCTTGGGGAGCTGGAGATGTTTAGTCTGCAGAAGAGAAGATTAAGAGGGGACATGATAGCCATGTTTAAATATTTGAAAGGATGTCATGTCGAGGAGAGAGTGGGCTTGTTTTCTGGTGCTCCAGAGACTAGGACAAGGAGCAATGGATTCAAACTGCAGGAAAAGAGATTCCATTTAAACCTCAGGAAGAACTTCCTGATGGTCAGAGCTGTCCAGCAGAGCAATATGCTGCCTCAGACTGTGGTGGAGTCTCCTTCTTTGGAAATTTTTAAGCAGAGGCTGGATGGCCATCTGTTGGGAGTGCTTTGATGGGTGTTCCTGCATGGCAGGGGTTTGAACTGGATGGCCCCTGTGGTCTCTTCCAACTCTGTGATTCTATGATTGTATGAGTATATGAGATTCCTTTAAACAGAGGACAGCCTTGAGGAGACGCATGTTTTCCAACAGAATGTGTCATTCTATTTAGTGGCCAATGCCCACAGTGTAAAATTTATTTAGAAAGACTTTTCAATTGGTTGCCATCATCTCAGAGGTTTTGGGCAATATGTACAACATTTCCTTTTATCTTTCCTTTCCCTACTACCAATTAACTCCAGTGGGGAACTCCAAGTTTCATCATGGTTATGAAAAAGAGATTCCACACTGATAAGGTTCTCTGCAGGGCAATGAGATTAAGCAAATGCCAACAGATTGTGCTGTGTTCCTTACTGAAACAAAGGTTACCTGGTGGGATCCAGTGTGAAAAGGACTGATGAAAATCAACTTCCCCAGTCTTGTCAGCCCCTGCAACCCCCTGAAAGAGCTACAGAGGAGGCAAGGGGACCCAGCTGAATGGAGTGAGTGGGAAAGTAGAGGGTCCCTCCAAAACTTGGTGGAGGTTACCTTCCACAAGCAGCCTTCTGTCAATGGAAGGCAGGTCCTAGATTCAACCCATCCAATTGTTATCTGCAGCTGTGCTTGGACTCTATAACATGAAAACTAGATTCTTGGGAGGAAGATATCAATACCCCAAACCATGCTTGTGTTTTTAAGCTTGTGTCTACACAGTTACAGCATAGACTGGACCTTGGGGTCAGGGGAAGGATCACTTTTTGGACTACAGATCCCAGAATCCCAGCCATAGTGGAGCTGGAGAGTAAATAATACTAGTGCTAATATTAATAATAATAAGCATGTCCACACAAGACCTAGCCATTGTAGAATGAGACATCTTAAAAGCTGAGCACCATGGAAGAAAAAGGATTATCTAATATATAAAACTCAGAGTTTGTGAGTTTGTCTGTGTCAGGCAGGCAAAGACCTCGTATGATTGACTGCCTGTGAAGATTCTGTGGAATCCTGGGATCGACAGTTTAGGGAGGGGCCTTTAGAATTCTTAGCCAGAGAGCTCTTAGGCCTGGCCAGTTGCTATGGAGATGAGGCCTAGCAGCAAGAAGGAGGAGGCCAGTGTATTCCCTCAGAAACCGAACCTCTGTATCTTAACAACTCTAAATAAAGACTGGATTGGGGAATATGGAGAAAAGTTACAGGTACTGGACAAAGCAGTTTGGGGAATTAGAGATGCAGGATCTCAAATCTGTGTATTTCAACCCCATCTAATTCCTAAAGTAAGGTAAGGTAATTTCTAAGGTATTTCTAACAAGTGTTACCTATGAGAAAATCAAATCCCAGGCAGTGCTGGGTAAATATGCTAATAATGTTATAACACTAGACTATCTATAAATATAAAATAAATATAAGTAATATTGAAATGGAATTTTTATATAAGATAACAAACTCTTCAATGTATATGGGATCAGGTCAGTGTTTTAAATATTGAAAAATAGATATGAAATTCACAGATTGTTTTTATACCAAGACCACTTAGGAGGAAGTCAATGGATGTGGAATGTAATGAGGTGTGAATGAATGTTATGTATCAACTTTTTGTGTTTTTAATGATTTAAAAAAAAACTGAGAAATGATGATGTCTTTTTTAAAACAAATGCCAATGAGCATCCTGGAGTTTTCAGTTAATGTTTCCAACCCCCTGCTCTTTTCCTCTCCCTTGATCTCTCTTTCACCCTGACAGCCAGCTTCCATCTCCTCTAACATTTCACAGTGAAAACTGGGACTCCCGTGGCCAAACAACATCAGAGGATCAAGATAGAAAAAGCTGTTTAATGAGGAAGGACAAGCAAGCTAGGAGAGGCCGCAGCAGTTTGCTTTTGCCAGAGCCTACTGGGAAGGGCAAGATCCTGTCTCCTCCTCTTAATTTCTCCTGCTGAGTTACTTGAGTGCAAACTACTTTTCCACTTTGAACTCAGTCTGCTGCAGTGGAAGTAAGTGGAGAAGCAAGGGGGAGAGGAGGAGGAGGAGAGAGAAACTGAAAGACTTTAAAAGCAGCTAAAAATGTGAGACAACAGAGGACTAATTGGCAGTCCCTGCCATATTGGGACGGTTGAGGGGTACAACCAGGGGGTCTTCAGCTTTTTCTTGTGGCTTTTCTCTTTTGGCAGATTTCTTATACCTCAGAATCCCATACTCATGTCCCCTCTCTCACTTTGCCTTCCATACTCTGGTCTTCCTTAAGACAAGCAGCAAAGGCCTCCGGCCATCTCATCAGGATCCATCTAGTCTTATGAAACTACATGTCTGCTTGCAAAATTGATAGTTCCAAAGCATGCTGTTTTTAAAATCTCATTGCCATGTGAAGGTCTAAAAGAATGATTTTTTTAGTGTATTAACAGGAGCACCATCTTTCCTAAGGAAACTGGCAAACTGAAAAAAAAAATACTGCAATGTCCATTTTTTGCTTTCTGACCAGGAAAGGACAGGGAGGAAGATCCCTCAAAAACAAATACCTGGATTTCAGACAAACAATATCATCCCTGATGCACTTGTTACAGGCGTACGTTTTAAATGGAAAAGAGTCTGGATATTATGGCTAACCAGGTCTGTTATGGGCCTTCCTGAGTCTTATGGCTGTTGTGGGAGGGCTTTCTCTCCCCCCCCATACTTAGAGGCTCGTCTGGTGAGTACGAAGGAGTGGACCTTCTCAGAGGCCACAACTAGGGCCTTTCCCGCACCCTACCTTTTTGCGAAGTCATCTGGTGGGGATCCTGGCAGTGGCTCTGCTGGGAGAGGAGCACGACAGGAGCAATCCCACCCCCACCCACCCCCACTGGCTGGCTCTCTGAAGAAAGGAGCACGATGGCCATGCCTCTTCCATCTGCAGCACAGCCGGGTACTTTCCCAGGTACTTTGCACTAGGGTAGCAAGCACAGCCATCACGTTTCTGCAGCTTCCACAGGTCAGATAAATTTGGGATGGTGGTGCAATTGCATGTCATTGATGGGGAAAACCCATCAATGATTTAATCTGCAATCGTGCTGCCTGGGACCGGAGAAGGACGGGAGTGCAATGACATCATGCAGAAGCATTGTCGTGGTCCCATCCTTCTCCCATCCCCATTGCAAGATGGGAGGGTGCTACAGAAAGGGCCTAAGTTATGGACCCCCCTCCCAAGGGAGGTTTGGTTGGCCCTGTCTTTATGCTTTTGTCACTGGCAGGCAAAGGCTTTATTTAAACAGGCTTTTAACCTTTAACTGGTTGGGACAGAAGGCTGTTCAGTGACAGTACTTTATTTTCAAATATCTAACATGTGTTGACTATATTTTAATTGTTTTAAATTAGTGCTTTAATTGGATTGGTTGTTTAATCCTTTTTTTAAAAAGACTTTTGTAGGGATGGGCCAACCGAATCCTCGAATTCTCGGTAAGGATTCAAGATTCCCGAATCCAAATCCCTGAGCCAAAATACGCAAACCGAATCTTTCGAATCCACCAACTAAATAGATTGTTGGAGACTGGGACACCTGAAAACCAGGGAGACCAGGACGCCTGAAAACTGGGGAGACCAGGATGCCTGAAAACCTGGGAGACTGGGACACCTGAAAACCTGGGAGACCTTTGCTAACAATTCCACAAATTACATCTGGGCTTGTATTCTAAGATATTTAAATTGAACATTTCATATTTAAGTTCAGTACTTGACTGGAAGCTACTGGCTTGAGATTTCAAGGACAGCTGAAACATTCCTTTGCATAGGTCCCTTGCAAACGTCTTTCACACACAATTCTAGGGTTTCTAGTTTTACTAGTCGCAGCCTTCTCTGACAAAGTGTACTGGTGCATCATCAAACTACAAACCCCAGGATGCCAGAAAGAGCTATGCAAAGAAAAGCCAGTTTTTGACCTCGATTATCTCTCTACTGTAGTATGTGGCCCTGTTTACACAGGCAGGAAAATGTGGCATTAATCCACATTTTCCTGCCTGTGTAGAAAGGACCTTCATGTCATTTTCAATCTGGGGAGATCCTGAGGCAAAACTACGACAATTGTCTTGGCTAGATTTCTTCAGAGGGAGGTTTGCCTTTGCCCAGGCTTTTGCTAAGGCTGAGAGTGTGTGTCTTGCCCAAGATTATCCTTCTTTCCCTTGCTTTTTAAACTCTTTTTTTCAAAAAGGATTTGAAAGATTCGAGATTCGTGAGATTCGTGGATTCCCAGAACCTTCCAGGGATTCGGATCCGGTAAATTCTGGACTCATCCCATCCCTAGACTTTTGTATCCCACCTTGTGCTAGCTGTTTTGTTTTATATTGTAAGCTGCTTTGGGTCCCATATTGAGAGAAAGATGAGATAGACATGAAATGCAATGCATCCAGTAAAGGCAATCCTGCAAAGATAAGGATCTTCCTATTCATAGGTTGCAGTTCTTAAATCGTACCATCCAGAATTGCTGTGCAGGATATCCGCCAACATTTCACAGATGAAAACTCGGGCATGTGCAACAATGTAAGAGTGTAGTCAGGATGACAAAGGTTATTAATGGTGGGATCACACAAGCTAAGTGAGTCTGTGGCAGTTTGCTTTTGCCTGAACTTACTCGGACGCACAAATTTCTGGCGCCATCTTTTCTCCTCTCTTTTGCTGACTTAGTTGAGTACAAAGTACTTTCACACTTTGAACTCAGCTTGCAGCAACTGAAGCAAGCTGAGGACAAAATGGCAGAAGTGGGAGGAGGAGAGAGAAATTGGGACATGTTAAAAGCAATTGAAAAAGTGGGACAACAGAGGGTTGGGATTGCCCCTGCCAAATCAGGACACTGGGAGGATACACAACTTTGTAGCCTGCCAATCCCCCAGACGATATGTTTGAATATTTTTTGCAGCAAAATATTTGAGCAAAAACACAGAGGCAAACACACTGGCACACACAAAACACCCAACCCACATGAAAATGTGGTGGTTTGGGTCTCCTTGGCCACCCACTACTTCCAAGAAAACCAACCATCCCAAGATAAAAAATCCCCTATATTTCAGGTGAATACTGCAATCAGAAGTGACGTAACCTCACTTCTCAGAGTACCAGCACTGCCTGCAGGGATTGGAGAGGGAACGGCCTCAAGCCCTCCGTGGTTGCTCTGCTGTGGGGAAATTGCAAAAGAAAGTTGACATGCTCTGGACCCTTTTAAAATTCTGTGAATTAAGTGAGAAAGCTACTGCAGTAAGCAATGGAAGACGATAGGGTTGGATCTTTATCTCTCTTCCAGCTTGTCTAGATGAAGTGCCAGAGATATGGATGCCCTTTTCCTCCTCTCCCCATTTCCTTTCCTCTGTTTGTTCTGATTTTTTTTAAAAAAAGGGGGTTGGATAATTTCCAACAATAAAAAGGCTTCCAAGTAGTAGATCATTGCCAGACTCTTTACTGTAGATAAGTTTAAGTAAAGCAAGTGTTACACCCAGTGAATTCTACTGTGACCTCAGCATGAAGGAGCCCATACAAATAGGTGAAAGATCAGGAAGTTCATGATTAAAGGCACAGCGTTGTAACTTTTTTCCCCCCTGTCTTTCTGTTAGAAGTAAAACCAAATTGAAGGCATGATCAGAGGTGCAGTTTTTCTTAGAAGGAGGACCTGCTATGTTCAATAGAGATTTCTCTCAGAGAGGCATACATAGGATTGACGCTTCTTATGGGAATCCTAAACACACCTCATAGAGAGTAAGCCTTATTGGATATAGTGTCTACATTTACATGACAATAAACCAGGATTGCTGGTTTATTTGGGTTTACTCTGGATGAGCAAGGTGCTGCTGCACACAGTCCATTCGCTCTTGCTTTGTTCTTTCTACTTTAGTGAGTGGGTAAAAAAACAAACGGTTTATTGCTAGAATCCTGATATATGGATGGCTTATTGAAGATGTCAGAACTCCATGGGATCCTAGCTTATTTTTCCCAAACAAGCCAGAATCACAAGCCAGCAACGAGCTGGTGTTTGTTGATGGTTTACAAATCAGTGGTTTATCTGGGTGCAACGAACAAGGATCCCAGAGTGGGACATCATAATTCAAGTATCTATTTCTGCTTTAGGCACCTGCTTGTGCACGTGGGAGGAGCAAAGTAAGAGCCAGTGGGCTATAGGTTTCGGTTCATTCATGCGGGTGAGAGAGGGGAAGGGGATGGGACGGGAGGAGGTGCATTGCGCACTTGCTTACACAAGTGAGACGGCGAAGGGAATAGGATGGGAGGAGGGCTTGCACATGCTTCTTCTCGCTTGCTTACTCACATGGGCAGGAGCGGGGAAGAGGATGAGATGGGAAGAGGGAGGGTGCATGCATTTGTTCATTCATGTGGGTGGGGGGTGGGAAGGGAAGGGGATGGGATGGGAGAAAGTGCATGTGCTCATTTGCTTACTTGCTCACTTGCATGGACAGGGGGAGAGAAGGGGTCAGGAGAAAGGTACATGTTTCTGATTGCTCAGTCGTTCACTCATGTGGGCAGGAAGGAGGAAGAAGATGGCATGGATATCCACTTTCTCCGTCCTCCTCCATCCCATCCCGTCCTGTCCCATCCCACCCCACCCCTTTCTCCCCCCACAGACAAATGAGTGAACAAACACGGCCTGGCCCACCCCCCTCACTACAGCTATATGTGTGTGTTAAATATAGTTTAGAGGGTTTACAAAATTCACAGTTTTTCCACTTTTGTCAGGGGCTCCTCTGCCCCTAACTCCTATGAAAGTGGGGGGGAAACTGTCCAAGGGAGTCTCTTCAGATCAAAGAAAATGCAACCACCTGGTTCTTCTGATGTTACCAGCTCTGAATCCACAGGGAACTTTGTGCAAACGAAAATATGAAGCGGTTAATGATGTCCTAAGTCCAACTTAGAACACCCTAACTGACTATCAGGATGCTAGCGGAGTCCTGGAATTTCAACCAGTTCCAGCTGAGAACATATGCTGGCTACCGTACTTGTTTCTCCAAGAGCTCTGCTGATAGTGTTCTTGAACTGCCCTGTGCTGATACAGTCATTCCCCTGTCCTGCTCAAAAAAATAGGCCATGACTTGAAAAAGGAGTGTTTTCATTGTTCATAAGTAAACAGTTGCAGATACTGCCCAATAGGTGCTCATCCCAGAGCATACAGCATGCAGCAATACCAGCAGACAAGGAAGTATTGTAAGGGGAAAAATGCTGCCTTTTGTATAAAAGTGCAGTATGAAGCAGAAACCTGAGGGAAAATGCATGTATTAAAGACTGCAGATCATTAGCACACTTTATCAAAATCTCTCACCAAGGCACAAAGGAAATGTCTGCTTTGCATTTTTTTTCTGAATCAGGAAAGAGAGCAAGAAGAAGATCAACGCAAGTCGAAAGTGGCAGGTGTGGGAGAAACCCTTGAAACATGTGGTATGATGTACCACCACAGAAAGATCCTTCATAATACTGCTTGTAGAAGTACCATATACTCCATACTTATCACACCTCTGTCCCTCTCTGCCCATTTCCAGGAGGCCAACTCACATCATGTATGACTTCTAGAAAAAGGATGTGGGTCCAGATTCAAAGACATCCCAGGAACAGATAACTTTAAAGAGCAATACAATCAGAAGCACTGGACCTCTTTTAAAATAAGATACATTGCCTAACCTTTGCACATTCTGTCATAAATGAAGGATAGTCTGAGCAAACTAGTATTTCAACAGAGACTGGAAAAGTTACTATTTGGACTTTGAGTCCCACAAGACCCTGATTAGGATGGTCACTAGATACACTAGCAGGGGGATTCTGAGAGTTGTGGTCCAAAATAGTAACTTTCCCCAGCTCTCCGTTTTAGTGATGGTTTGAAAGATGCAACAATCCTTTCTGGAAACCACAATCACAAGTATATCCAATAGAAACAGGGCACTTTTTTTGAAAAAAAAGAACAGGGGTATTGAAATGGGGAATGATGAAAAAGATCACAATAGTTTTGTCTCCAACAATTGAGATGTATGATCAGGTTCCACATTAAAAAAATAACGCAAGACCAAATATAATTTAACCAAAATAAATATGCATTATCTTCATTAAAGTTCTTCTAAAATTAAAGCAGTTTCAACATGAGATCAGAGTCTAATGCTATGTGTAGAGTTTGTGTTATGGTTTAAAAATATTCTTCCTATAAAACATTATTCCTCTCAATAATGTATTTCTCTTCTTACCTCTGTCTTTTATTAGAAACTGGGCACAATGAGAGAGGCCCAAAATTCATCAGAAACTAAGAATTAGAGCAGTTTTGTGATCCGCTAATGGCTCAGCACTCAGACAGAAGTATAGATTGTAATTTACAATAGAATCTGAGTGCTCTAAGTAGCCAATTCAATTTTATAAGTGCCTTCCTAGTTTAGGTTAGGTAAGAGCCTCTAGAATAGACTTCCTTTCCCCAAATCCTATAAATAGTGAGCTGTTAAAAAGTGGCACTCAGCTCTCTGAGCACACAGAAATGATTGTAATGCTAGGCACATACACAAAAAGATTGGCGGGGGGAGAGGAAAAAAGAAAAGACAGCTTCATCCATCTCATCAAATTCTGGCCTATATATTATTTATTGCCATAAAAAAGGGAAAAGATGTGAAGGCCTAAAGAGATATGGAAGTAAAATGTCTGCACGCTGGACAAAAGCAGTTCTTATAAAATTATGTGGGTTGGATCCAGACTTCGTCATACTCACAGCAGACCCCTGAAATCAATGGGACTTAAGTTAGTCGGCTTAACTCAGTTCCCCCACTGTTTTTCAATAGGTTTCCACTAAGTAAGACTATGTCTGGATCTAACCATAAGTCAGTGAAACATCCGGATTCCATTCCTGGATTTTTGGAATCCATGGAGAACTCCCCCTGAAGAAATCTTGCCAACAAAACTCCATGATAATGTAGGTTCACCTTAAGGGTCTCCATAAATCAAAAATAGTTTGAAGGCACAGACTAACAACGGCAACAAATGATAGATCTTTCTACAGTCCTACTTATCCGAGGGCAGGGCCACATTAAGGTTTTCATAGGCCCTAGGCCCTCCTGTATTCAACTCCCCACCTCATAGCCCCCCCTTTTTTATTAATCCTGTTTCTGTAGGCCCTAGGCAGTGTGCCTAAATTGTCTAATGGATAAGGTGGCCCCAGCTGAAGGATATCACATAATACACATTTTGCATGCAAAGTGATGGAGCATTTCTGTATCTCTTGGGCATTCTCCTGGGCATTCAACATTGTCCTCTCTCATATCCCTGCACTGAGTTCTCTCATCATCATTGGAGTTCTCTTGAAACCAAAGTCTTCTTTTGCACTGGATGCCTGGTGTGCATCAATATGAATGATACACTGATAAAGCAGACATGTTGAAATTGTGGCCTTCCAGAATTGGAGTTACAGTTTCCATCAAAGTTGACCACTAACTAGACTGGCCAAGAACTGATGGTAGCTGAAGTGAGACACCAACTTTAAAAACACACAATCAGCATGATACCAAGTCACATCAATGGTCCCTCTAGACCAATATTGGTCACACTGACTGACAGATGACATCTTTCCAGGACAAGAGTCTTTTTCAGGCTTACCTGGAGATGCTAAAGACTAAACTAGTTCCTTCCAACTCTTATGCCAAAGTAGAATTTGCTTGACTTGTCTGATCTCTAGCACTAGCCACAGAAACACCAACATAAAGGCATATACTTAAACCAGCTGAAAACCAGCATTCTGAGCACTGTATTTATATTTCCTAAAGAGAGACTTTGGCTAGCTCTAATTCCTTTCCAAAAATATATGTGAAGTCCAAGAGCAAAAATGCTAACCAGATACTGCTAAATATCGGCAGTATTGATTCTGTGAGTCATACTTTAAAAAACACACACAGACAGACATGCACATCTGTAAAGTGACATGGCTATTCTTACAGACGCCAAACATTTGCTTTCTTGTCCTATCATCTTAGGTCAGGTATAAACCTCTCACTTTTGATATATACACATTGATTACTGCTCATGTTGTTGTTTCATGACTCAAAGCATTTTAAGAATGATTTACAGGGCTGTATGCTGTCAGAGTATAAACTTCTCTTTGCAATTAAAAGTGGTTAAAAAGATATCCTCCACTTAAAAGCAGAGCTTCTGTTTGTTCATTTTCATAAAACACAAAGGACTGGAATGCTGTATTTTCCAAGCCAGCCAGAAAGTGTTCTGTGGAGTTTGGCACTGGAAACTTCCCTGTATTTGGCTGTTTAAACTGTGTGGACTTTCCCGTGAATTATTTACATGTGGGAGAGTTTCTTGAATGTGCCATATCACAATAGTTTATTACTATACTTGAGCAATCATGGATCTAATCTAACATTATTTTCCCTCTAGAAAGAGCTTCTGTTGCTTCCGTCTTGTTGCCTAAGGTGAAGGACAAGATGCTTCCGCTTCATTCTGTGTACAGATGCATACCTTCCAACATTTTATAGATGCAAACTGCAACAGGTGCAGCCAAGCAACATCAGAGTATGGTCAAAATGGCAAAAGTCACAAATGAGGAAGAACCCACCAGCTAGGAGAGGTTGCAGCAGTTTGGTTTTACCTGAGACTACAGGGAAGAGCAAGGCTCTATCCACACCTCTCCCCATCCCTCTGCCAAATTAATTGAATGAAAACTGTTTTTGCACTTTGGATTCATTCTGCAGAAATTGAAGTAAGCTGGGAAGGGGTGGGAAGCTGGAGGAGGAGAAAGAAACTGGGACATTTTGAAAGCAGCTGAAAAAGCGGGACGATGGAGGATTAATTGAGACTGTCCGTGCCAAAGGGGGGGATATGAACGGTATACAGAGGCTGAATGGACTGGTAGTTGAATCTTACTAAAACACAATGAGAGCTAGCTGTTCTTCAGTATGCTATCACTGTTCTGCCTAGCATCTGCTACTTGAGCTGGCCACCTTACTCTGCCCAATGTAAGGGTTGGCTGTACTTCTATCAGACACTTTGGCCAGAACCCTGTTGTTGTTACACATATAAGTTCCCTGAGGTGTATTGCTTTGGTCCTTATACAACAGGCATATTCAGTTCATGGGTGCATAAAGCAGTGTTCTACAAGTGTAATCATGTCACCTGAAGTTGCTCATTCTTGGATAGTGTTTAACCGTCTCTTAATGCCTTTTTGATTCATTGAGATTGTAAAACCAACCACTGTGCATTCTGTACTGCACAATGGGACATTAAACAGGCACCTTGGCAGTTATGTAATAAGGTAGTGGAGATTTATGCTATGCAACCGTGGTGGAGGATCTCAGTCACTGATAAGTAGCAGTGATGCCCTCTGTGGATATTAAAGTGACCATCTGCTCTGCTTTATGGGAGGCAGCCCTGTGAAAAGCAGTCTGAAAACAATCCTCTCTTAGAAGGTGCCCTCTGTTTTAAGTCCACTCTGGAAGTCCAGTCCATTCTTGACCCATTAGGAGAAAGAGCACCAAAACAATATCTGAGGGAGGATATTGATGTTGCCCATCTAAACAATAGTAGCTTATTCTAGCTCTGGCTTGACCCACTTCATGGCTCTTCCCTTGTTCCCCTTTGGTGAAGCTACAGAATGAGACTAGTGGCAAATGGTTGTTTTTTCTGAGTCAGCTACTTGAAATCAGGGGTGGTATTTACCCCAGTTGAGTTCATGAAAAAGATCTTGTTGGACAAATAGGCTAGATCCAGTTATTAATCCTGACAGAAATCAACAGAAGCTTGATGCATCAGCACTTATAAAAATCCTGATTTCAGTAGGTCTGATAAGTATACTTAGTCCCAGGAAAGAACACAGCACTGTAGAAAAGTATGTAAACCACTGGTGTTCATACACTTTTCCTAGAACTTTGCAACTGTCAGTTTGCAGTCTTCTTATTTGCATAGTATTGCTTGGGATGCCACATTTCTGAAAAGGCAGGAGATCGTTAAATAAAGGAATGAATGAGTGAATAAAGAAATGGGATACATGAAGTATACCAGAGGCCATTTTTAACATGAATTTTTGTTATTCCTTCCTTCTTTTTCAAAAACGGATCTTTGGGATCCCATTTTTGATTAGCTCCGAATCAGTTTTACTTTTTGGTGTTTTACTGGTATGTATTTACAAGTTCCACAGAAAACTTACTTCAGCATCTGCTCCCCTCCCTTTCTGTGCACTAGCAATTTACA
The DNA here is from genome assembly GCA_030412105.1 of Cyclura pinguis. Classification (NCBI taxonomy): domain Eukaryota; kingdom Metazoa; phylum Chordata; class Lepidosauria; order Squamata; family Iguanidae; genus Cyclura; species Cyclura pinguis. The sequence goes on along the minus strand of CM059604.1, from coordinate 127,368,198 downwards.
AATTCAAATTTGTCTGGAGCCTGCTGTTTTTCCTCCCCTCCAGGAATAAGTAAATGTAATGGGTCCATTTGATTTTCTGACAGCCTACATTGCCTCTTTGCTCTTCTCTTTTGCAATTTGTTCCCTGAATACAACAGCACTGTCACCTGAATGTGAAATAATAAATAGAAATTCAGTAAACTGACATGTTCTAAATAAAAAGATATTGTTCTTCACTTGATTTTTCTTGTGCAGAGGGAAAGAAACATGATTATAAGATGAGATGCAATCATTTTAAATGAGATGCAATTATTTTATTTCACTTCTGGGACTGAACTCTCTAGACCACAAGACATCAACATCACAAGTCATGACAGCATAAAAAAGAGAAACTAAGTGGGAAATTTTCATTGCCAGACACAACTGTGGTGGAAGTCCTGGGTTGAAGCACTGGGATTACTTGATTCATAGGGATGATGGCATAATTTTGCCACCCACTTCGCTGTCACCTATGTACTTTGCTGCAATTCTCATAGTAGCTGAAGGAGGAGGATGGATTGTCCCAGGACCAATGCTATGGGCTGTCCCTGTTGTAATCCAATAGATTTTGGCATGGCTTCATCTTAAATGTGAAATTAAGATGCATTAACTTTACAAAAGACTTGCTCCTGTAAAACTGCCACATTGGCTTGTTGATGTCCCTCAGCTCAGCTGCCTGCGTGTTTGAACTCTTTTTGAGGGGGTGGCTAAGGAGCTGCCACGATGTTCACCCAAACTTCAAAAACTTACCACATCACTAATGTTGCCCAGTGAATTGCCTTTCTTTTCACAGCACATCCACATGGGCTCTTTTGCTGCTTCCTCTTAGTGTGAAAATTGGAGAGACAAACATTCTCAACATCAATGGGTATATCAGCCATTGCTCTGAGTACAAATCTGAACAACTGCCTTCTCCCATGTGAGTCTGCCCCAAACCTGAGATCTTCAGTGCAGGCTCTGTTGTATGTTGCATCACCCCATGAGACTTTGTTGGTGGATGCACAAGGCAGGGCTTTCTCTGTAGCAGCTCCCAACTGTGGGACTCCCAAGGAAAGTCATTCTGACTCCACCCCTTTTGAGCTTCTGGCAGACAGCTAAGACAGTGCTCTTTCATATAGCCTTTGGTCCTGGTTATAATTATTTCAACGGAGTGTTATCATCTGCTTTTAAGACAGATTTTACAAGTTTATATTGACATGTTTTAAATTTTTCTTAATCCACTGGACATCACCTCAGGAGGCCCCAGCTCACTGAGAGGCAATACATAAATTCAATAAGTAAATAAGTAAATTGCTGATCAGCAACATCCACAAAGCTCAGATTGACTGCCTGTCCCTGTCGCTGACCACCCTTCATCCAGACAGATTAAGAGAATCAACACTAAAAAAGAGCAATGGCGACACCCAGTCTCAAGAAGTACTTCTTCTGGGAGTCACGTCCTGTTACACTTCTTCAGAGCGACCTCTCCTCTTTAGAATTCACAGGGCTGGAAGGGACCTGAAGACCGTCTATTTCAAACCTGCTGGCAGGACACGAATATCCAACCGTTGATTTGAAAGAGCTGCACCAAGGCAGTCCATACCACAGGCTGTAATAAGCAGAATGGGCCCCAAATCCTACTGTTAGTCTTGATTACAGCATAGACTTTGACCATTTCCGCACTACTCTGTTATAGTGCTATTATTCCACTTACAATATCCTGTGGAATCTGGGCTTTGCAGTTTAGGGAGGGGCATTTAGAATGCTTAGCCAGAGAGCTCTTTGGCCTCAGTAAACTACAAACCCCAGGATTCCATAGGATGTTGAAAGTGGAACAATAGCACTAAAACAGTGTAGAGTGGAAATGGCCTTTGAATCAATTGGATTCATTTCTGATTGATTCACCATTCAGTAGCTGATTGACTGGGTTTACTCTTCATTGTTATGTGCTTTCAAATCACTTGTGACTTATGGCAACCCCAAAGTGAACCTATCACGGGGTTTTCTTGGCAGAATTTGTTCAAAGGGGGTTTGCCCTTGCCTTCCTCTGAGGCTGAGAGAGTGGGGATTTGAAAGCTGGTCTCCAGAGTCACACTCCAGCACTCAAACCACACTGGGGCCATTTCCGCACTAACCTGTTATAGCGCTATGACTCCACTTTCAACATCCTATGGAATTCTGGGGTTTGCAGTTTCGGGAGGGGCAGGCTGGCCCCTCCCGAAACTGCAAACCCCAGGATTCCATAGGATGTTGAAAGTGGAATCATAGCGCTATAACAAGCTAGTGCGGAAATGGCCTGGGTCTCCTCTAGTTGACAGTAATGAACAAAATTCTAGCGGTTGCATGTGTGATTCAACCAAATGACTCAGTGTATGTGGGGGAATTGGGGAACATCTCCCCTTAGTCGCTGGTTAATGTGAATTTGGGCAAAATCTTTATAAAGAATAACAGCCCCTCATTTTGAAAAAAACAACAACAACCACACAACTTTTCACCAACCAATCCTATGGGATATATCTCCATATAACTTAACATCCTGTCATGTTGAGTTATTTGGACTGGTGTGCTTATGATATAAAATCAGAAAATTAACTACAGCCCTCCCTCCACATTCACAGGTTTGACCTTCACAAATTTGATTATTCGTATGGGGTCCACATGCCTCCCCCTCCCCATTCTCCTCTTCTCGCATCTTTGTGTTTTGCTGGGCACAGAGAAAGAAAGAAACTGTTCCCAGGCATCAAAGGGTAAGAGAATGGGGTGTGGACGCATGTGTGCACCTTCTCCCCTCTAGAGTCCCGCTCCCATCCCCATGCGTGTGGCCCCAGGGGGAAAATGCTCACCGAAGCAAAAGGCAAATGAACGGGGGGAGGCACGCGTGTTCCTTCCTTCTCCCCTCCAGAATGCCCCCTCCCATTCCCTTGCATTTTGCTCTGACATGCAGAACACACACCGAGGCAAAAGGCAAGAGAATGGGGGGCTGAGCCCCAGAAGGGAATGACAGGGGGGAGCACAAGGGGGAGGAGAGTTATTCGTGATTTTCCACTTTTGTGAGGGTATCTGAGCTCTGAACCCTCACAAAAGTGGAGGGGCCACAGTATTCCAAAAGTAACTGTGTGGATTTTTAGTGAATGTTTGCTTCGGATGTACGTTTCCACATTTCTTTCCACTCGGGGCCAAACCTGACCAGACCACCAAGATCTATTTATGAAGTAGATTTTGATATAGGTTTATTTATTTATATTTATCTAGAACATTTATACCCTGCCCCTTAGCCAAAAAGGCTTCCAGAGAGGCTTAAAAGTTGTTAATTTGAGAGTTCTCTGCCTTCAGGCTAAAAGGACAGGAAACACAAACAAAAGGGGGATGGCAGTGGAGGGGGAGATTTAGTCCAGCAAATGCTGGGTGCTGTTCTTTCCCTGAGGCCATAGCAATGGGAGTTGGGATCCAGAGAGAGGGCCGTGCCTTGGCCGCTGCTACCAAGGCAGGAGAGCATTGCTTCTCTCTCAGAGGCCAGGGCAATGGTGGCTGGAATAGAGGGCCTTTCATTAGCCCCTGGAGTCAAGGCATGAGGATGCTATACCGGGCTGCTGGTCTCTCCCTCAGAGAGAATAATGGCTGTTGGTATGGAGGGAGACCCTTCCCTCAGCTACCAGCATCAAATAGTTTAGATAATAGTAGATTGGGTTGCGAGCAGGACACAGCCAGGATTGAAGCCCAGGCCCTGGGGGAAAGGAAGGAGGTTTAACCCTTTTTCTATGAGAGCAAATAGCAGCTGAGGAGACGATAAACAGCACGGTGCAAAGGGATAACTCCTACTCCCTACGCTGTCCCGATCTGGCTCAGTCCCCCTTGGCAAATACACTTTAAGGGCTAGTTAGAAGAAAAAAAAAACTTTGGCCCTTCGTATATGAGAACAAACCAACGGTCTGTAGTAGACAGATTAAACTACCTGTAATATCAGGCAAAGTGTATGAAATATACAATATCAAACACACAGAGAAGACACAGAGCAGGGTTATTTTTTCCCTAAGTCCTCCTTTTTACAAACCAACTCGGTAATAATCTTTGAGAAATCTGAAAATGAGTACAAGCGCTACCGACTGTTACTCAGAGCAAAGAATTATTGATCCTTGGCTGCTTGTATTGATTTTATGTCACTTCTGTGATTTAATCATGTTTTTCCTTGTTATCTCTTTGCAGTCTTTCTTCTATTGTCTGGCAGGAGAACTCAGCCGAGGCCTTTTCAGTCCGTGTGATGATGGCGATCAAAATAACTTTGTCTTCCATTTGCATTGTTTTTTTTCCAAGAAATGTTTAAACAATCCCAAGCCATCAAAAACCCTTGGCACACCGCATCACCCCATACAGAATTTTGCACTGAAACACTTCAAAATGGGTGACCTTTCTCAGTAAAATGGAAGAGAGGCTGGTAAATCCTCTCGCAGTGTCAATGGCTTTTTTTTTAAAGAGACCCAGTAATCTGTGAATCTTTGTCCTGAAACGCCATGCTCAGAGGAGCCTGTAGCTTTTAACGTGTTCTTGACGTTCAGGGCAAAGATCGGAAGTAACTAGTTGCAAAGAATGAGTTGCTTGTAATTAATTCTGCTTCCTTATAATGAAGGTATAACTACCACCACCTTACCCTTCATTCCCTTTCCTCAGTACCTGTTAACAATATAGTTACTTTTATACTCTCAATCAGTGACAGAAGGAATATATCACCTGGTTTCAGGTGTTGACTTGTGCTATGCCTGGCACTGTTGCATTGTGCTCTGTTGGGGTGTTGAAGTGACAGCAAAGTGGGCAAGAGAAGAGAGTGTTTAGGACAAAAGGACCATGGTTTGTAACAGTCAAACAGTGCTTTTAAAAACAACTCAAAAGTAAATATTTGGTTATATTTGAGAAATGGGGAAGTGATCTTTTAAATGGCCAGAGGCCCGGGCCCCCCACTGGAACAACAACTGCAATTAATAGCTCTTTAAAAGTAACTTATCAAGAGGGGAAATCTAGATAGTAGTAGTTTTTCACACACGCACATTCCTTTTCCATAAAACTATATTTTCTCCTTAACGCAGCCAATGGTGCTTCAAGCCACTTGTCACGTTGGATAAACCTGTAGCTACGCTTGCTGAGGGAGATCACTCTTTTCCTTTCCCCATGCGACCAGGTCCTTCAGCATTCCCCAGCCGTCCTGTGGCTCTCCACGGCTGTCATGTTTTCCCACAGGAAGGAACATTAGGGAAAGCATCCCAAAGGACACTCAGTTGAACTCCTGCCTACATAGGAATCCATTCCCCACTAAGAGCATCCCTAACAAATACCCATCTAACCTTTATTTTAAAAAACTTCCAACAATGGAGAGCCCACAAAGAGGAAATATTATTCCCTATCTAAAATCTTAAGGGTTGATGGTGCAAGTACAAATTTAAAATCGCCTTCAAACCAGGATGGCAAGACACATGCTCCTAATACAGGCACAGTGCTGTTGAAAGCATGATGGATTTGAAAGTTTCCAAGTCTGGCATTTAAGCAGCTCGTGCCAAATTTCACTTTCACAGTTTTTCTGACAAGCTGATGTGAAAGGGGAAGAAGTCAACCAAATGAAGTAGAGGAGTGGAACTGGGTGAGTATGTGTGTGCATGTAGAACGAGAGGGTGGATGTGAGACCTTACAAAACGACCAGTCTTTTCGACATTTGCCATATGACAAATGTAGAGTAGAAGGACAAACAAATCTGTCATTTCAGCGAACACAGTCTTAAGCAGCAGGAGGCTGTGCTTTCCAGCATCCTGCCGTTATGTCTATATAGTAATAAACAAGCCCTCTTTGCCAGCACTCTCAAAGCTCTGTCTTCATGCACAATAACTGCTTTACAGAAGCCCCTTTTGTAGGTAGAGCTCTGGAGCAGTAGTTCTTAACCTTTTCTTTACCAGGGACCTCCTGAAAATATAATTTGTTGTCTGGAGCCCCCCAAGACCTTACTCAAGATTTAAATATTGAAATATTTATCTAAATATTCAAATATTTATTTATTTGTTTGTTAAAAGTTTCTGGAGACTAAGGTTCAAATCTCTGCTCAGATACTGGATGACCTTTGGCAAATCAGATTTTCTCAGATACTGGATGACCTCGGGCAGATCAGATTTCCACACTACATTATTATTCTACTTTCAACATTCTATGTAATCCTGAGGTTTGCAGTTTAGGGTGGGGCGTTTAGAATTCTCAGCCAGAGAGCTCTTCGGCCTGAGTAAACTACAAAGTCCAGAATTCCACAGGATATTGAAAGTGGAATAATAGGACTATAACAGTATAGTGCAGAAATGGCCTCAGACTCAGAGCAAACTCAATAGCAAACTCTCTCTGAATAAATCTTGCAAAAAACAAAAATAAAAACCCTGTGATAGGTTCACTTTAGGGTTGCTGTAAGTCGGAAGTGACTTGAAGGCACTCAACAAGAAAGCGCTGCTGACAGGGGGCGGTTCTTTCTTGCCAGCATGTCTCTCCCCTTTGAAAACTGACTTATGTTCACCCTTAGGCAAACCTGTGAGGAGATTTTCCTAGCTAGATTTGTTGCCTTTGCCTTTCTTTGAGGCTGAGATAATGTGACTTGCCTCAGGTCACCCACTGGGTTTCTGTGGCTGAATGGAATTCAAACCCTGATCTCCAGAGTCATAGTTTGGGCTTGCACACATGCCTGTTGCCATGTCCCTTTCATCAGGAATGCATGGGGAGGTGTGCAAGTGCTGAAACTGCTCTGTTATTGAAACTGCTCCCTCAGCATCCATGCATGTCCCTTGCAGCCGCATGCTTATTTCTACCATTGCTGTTTGTGTCCAACAGTGATTCTAGCGCAGTGATTCTTAACCTTGGACCCAGGGACCCTGGGAGTCCACAGAATCCTTACAGCAGGTCTATGAAGCTCTATTGATAGACACCAACAGGGATTTGAATCCTAGGTCATTTCTGCACTACACTGTTATAGTGCAATTATTCCACTTTCAACATCCTGTGGAATTCTGGGGTTTGTAGCTTCTTGAGGTCAAAGAGCTCAAGAATTCTAAAGGCCCCTCCCTAAGCTACAAACCCCAAGATTCCATAGGATGTTGAAAGTGGAATAATAGCACTTTAACAGTGTAGTGCGGGAATGGCCCTAGTCCTCAGAATCCTTAAATAAATAAATAAATAAATATTTGAATATTTAAATCTAAATTTAAATATTTAACACTCCTATTTGTGACCTCCTCCATACCTTCTAACTGTCCCAATTTGACTTTCACATCACCTGCTATTTAATCTTTTTCAGTGGAAGTACCAGGGGAATAGAAAGCCAGCATTGTGGTTTGAGCATTGGAATATGATGCTGGAGACCAGGGTTCGATTCCCTGCTCGGCCATGGAAACCCACTTGGCATGTCACACACACTGAACCCCCAGAAACCCCGTGATAGTTTCTCTTTAGGGTCACCATAAGTCAGAAATGACCTGAGGGCACACAACACAACAAACTAGGGGAACAGGTGTCCTGCAATGGTGGTCTTGTTGATACCAGGAGTCTAGCAATGGGGGGGGGAGGGGGAAATGAGAGCATTGCTCTCCAAATAAGAATTTGGTCTCCCCCCAATGAAATTTTCCTTCAGTCCTCAGATTTCTAGCTTTGCAGTAACTTAAAGTTGACCATTTAGAAACACATATTTTAGGCTTCCAAAGAAAAGGGCCAGGCAAAGTGTCCAAGGGAATATGAATGCAGCAGTTGTAAGAATCATAGGCCATTTTCGCACGGGGTAAGTAAAACGGTGCAGTGCGTCCTCCACGTAGGACGTCTGCACCTTGGAGCGGACTAGGTCTGGACTACTTACCATAGATCCACACCTCAGTCCACTCCGGAACAACCCCAAATGGTCCTCCAGCGTGTTTTTGAAAGACCAGATTTTTTCGGTCTTTCAAAATGCCGGCATGTGCCATTGCGTGCTTGCTGTCCAATGCAGATTTGCAGGCTTGCACAATGCTAGCCTGCGATCTGCAGAGGGCGGGCTTTAGGCTGGCGAGCTTCAGCGGTTGGTCGAGACCCACGCCCAACTGGAAGCTGCCATTTTGGACGCCAAAGCAGTGCGGATCTGTGACCACGCACTGCTCCTCCTCACCCCGGACCGGACCGCCAGAAGATCCGGTGAGTAGCAGGAGGGAGCGATTCCTTCACCGCATGTGGAAATGGCCATAGAATAATAAAGTTGGAAGAAATCAGAGGGGCCATCCAGTCCAACCCCCTGTCATGCAGAAATACACCATCAAAGCATTCCCAACAGATGGACACCCACTCGCTGTTTAAAAACCTCCAATGAAGAAGACTCCACCACACTCCGAGTTCTAGGCATTGACAATCTTCAACATCTCACTCTCTGCAGTGGTCAAAATTTGGGGAAGAAAACTCCATTGAGGGACCAGAATTCTTATGGGGGGGAAATGCATCCATTTTAATCCCCTCAGCTACACCCCTGGTTATAATTGGAGACTGGAAAAGTTACTTTTCAGACTATACTGCTCATGCTGGCTGGGAGGGAATTTCTGGAAATTACAGTCCCCCAAGTGACTTTCCCAAGCTCTGATTTTAAGATGGAGGAGTGTAGATGTTAGATAACATTTACTAGTGAAAAGAAAGCCATTTATGCTTTCTTTTCATAAAGGACAAATCTATCAGATTTAGTTACCACTCTGGACTAAAAAGTATGGATGTGTTTGTTAGTTTGTTTAAAAATTAAAAATGTAATGGAGTTAGATAACATTTTGGAACTGTTAGACTTAGCATGTTGGAGAGCTGTGATTCTTTTTCCTGAGTAAATATACAGACAGCTAGCTAGCTATACAGTCTCTTTAGTGGCAGAATAGCTCTCCTGAGAGAACACAATACTTAAGAACTGCAGTGTTTGCACAGAGCATCAGAAAGAGTTTTTGCTGTATAGAAATCCATGGGAATGGAATTGGATGTTTTTGTTGTAATTGTCTCACTTTCAAGATAGGGACACACACGACATAAAGACTTTGCTTCTGTATTTCTAGATTAGGGACAATTCAATAAATAGCTCTGTCTGGACCTCAGAAATGTCTCATCTGTAGGAAATGGGGAGGATTTTCTTTAGTTTGTATTTCGATGGAAGCTTACTAAGTTCACACTTCCTGAATCAATATATAAACCAGAATGTAGGAATCTGACATTGTTTGCGCTCCTCTGAATTTTTTGGCCCAGTTTTCACTCCCACACCATGGGAAAAATAAAAAACAAAATAGCATTCTGTTGAGGAAAAATATTTGCAAAAAAATATGTGTATATTTGGGGAAAATGTGAACAAAAATGCACATGCAAATTTTCATGCAGAGTTTTTTTTTTTTTAAGCTGCAGATTGGTATAGAAAAAGGTTAAAACAAATTTAAAATGAGGGAGGAGAAAGTAGGAGAAACTGGCACTGACATACATTTTCTCATGCTTGCATGTACCATGTAGCAAAACCCATGATCCCAAGTACACTATACTTGTGTACTTTAGTCAAGATACACAAGATGCCCTCATTCTCAGCATGAATAGCAGTTCTCAGGATGCGTAGCCCCTGTCTTGTTCTGCCAGGAGGTTGGTTTTTCAACTTGGTTTTAAAAGTGGTTTTTAAATGTGTTTTAGGGTACCTCCAGATGGGAAAATCAATCTCTGGTAGTTCTAGCTTTTGCTCCTGTGCAGACTGATTTTATTTTTAGAGATCAGCAGGATGTTGTCCTCATTTTGATGTACTTCCTAGGAGCTCCCAGAATTATCAAGAACTTCTCATTCTCACTCTCCAAGAAGGTTTAAATTAACCTAGTACTTTCGGAAATGAAATGTATCTATACACAGAGGTGTGTTTCTACTGTTTCAGAAGCAGTGAAGATGGCCACTGCCAAGTACCAGTAAACACAGCTATTGCTTCCAAGACACAGATTCAGCAGAGACTGAGCATGGAAAAGATGAATATTAGTACTAAAACTATAATTCTCATGCCTAACTGGTGTTAATATTTTAGCACTTTGATTGTCAGTCATGAACAATAATAAGAAAGGCTCAGTGGAAGTTGATGAAAATCATTTTTTTAACTGTTTCATGAGATTTGGGCCATTTCCACACTAAACGCTATTAGCACACTATAGCGTTACAATCCTGACATCGCCATTTGCACAATGCTATTGGGTTAGGAATGCTCTTTTCCGCATCCTTCCGCCTTAAATGGATGTATAGTGGTATTGTCACTGGTGTCTTTGGCTGTGCCCCACCTTCACCCTGCCCCACCACCCCTGATTGGGTGTTTGTTTGTTTGTTTAATCTGTACTAAAGCAGCAATATTGTAAAAGCATGACATGCCAGTTACACTATTGCACTTTTGCCCTATAATGTTTAAAAATGTATTTGAAAAAATAAAAACATTAACTCAAAGGAGAAATCTAATATATAAAAGTCAAAGTTTGTTTGCCTCATATGATTGGCTGTGTCAGGTAAAGACCTCATATTATTGGCTGCCTGAGAAGATTCTATGGAAACCTGGGGTTTGCAGTTTATGGAGGGGCTTTTAGAATTCTCAGTCAGAGAACTTTTGGGTCTCAGTCAACTGTGTCTTGAATAGGCCGGTTGCTATGGAGACAAGGCCTAGAAGCTAGGAGGAGGACAGTGTATTCCCTCAGGAACCCAACCTCTGTGTGTTAATAACTCTGAATACAGATTGGGTTGGGGAATATGGGGAATAGTTACAGGTACTGGACAGGGAAGTTTGGGGAATTAGAGATACAGGATCTCAAAACTTTCTAACAAGTATTACTTATGAGAAAATAAAATCCTGGAGCAATGTCGGATATATACGCTAGTTAGAAATAAAATCCATATGCTAGTTTAAAAATAAACACAGAGAGGTGATAGAAAGTCACCAAGCCATGGGAGTAGCTGAGGGAGGGACACCCACAGCTGGATCCATGATATCAGGAAGCACTATTAAGTGCTATAACGATACCACACTGAGTTGGCTGATGGGATTGAAGCGCTAAAGAAGGCTCTTAACGGATTTTTTCTGGAAATAGAACAGAGTGGTTTGGTGACACTTGGGAGTGGAATAGCAGGTGGATTGCAATGATGTTATGCAGCAGCACAGCTCCTGGACCAGAAACAACCTGCTGCTCTTGCATTATAGTGACGTTGTGCAGAAATGGCCTTGATGTGCCACATGATAAGTGGGGGTGTGTGAAAGGGGGCAGGAGGAGAGGGAGGGAAAGAAACCCACATTATTTCAAGAGAGATTGCATATATGAATAAATATGCAGGTACAAGAAGAAGTGAAAAGTCTTGGTACTTCCTGAGATATTTTACTCATGTTCAGACTAAATCTGTTAATCTATTTTAAATAATTTTTTTTATACTTCTTGTTGTCCAATGATTTGGGGGGGGAGATGGTCAGAGGACAAGCAATTCACAGATACTTTTAAGTGAGGAAGTAACATATATGAAAGTGCAATAGAACTCATCTGAGCAGGAAAACAGAAAATGCCTTAAGCCAAGGTGGAAAGAACAGAAAAGCTCTTCAGTGCCACATTTATCTGCAGGAAGGATGTTGTTAAGTACCAGGTAGGATTTGCCAGGTGCACATCTTCATCTAATATCTCCGTTCCCGTCAAGAGCACAGGTACATCTTCAAGGGAATTTGCTTGCTCTCAGCTTTGTTTGAGAGGGTCAACCTCTGAGCTATTTGCACTTTGAGCTGTTCTAACAGACAGCTTGTTTTATCAGTCAGCATTTGCTTGGCAAAACAGACCCCTTTTCTCTCCTCTCCACTTGACTTTCTGGGACATCCCTGGGGGTGGGGAAATGGTATTGGGTGGGAAGTTGACCTTATGGGCACCATGGTGACAAAACCAGAGGCCTCAGCTGCTGAAGAACAGACAAACACTAGCCTCCAGTTACTATACAGAAAGAACATCCCCCAAAATTTCAGAAATTTTATGGATAGGACGTTGCATAGTAACTGGGGAGAGATCTTCTCCCTCTTTACAGCTTATGCTCATGTCATTGGCAGAGTGAGGCACATAAAATACACCCTTTCCTTCCTTTTCGTGGTGAAAGCAGAGTTTAAAAGAAGCAGCAGCAGAAACAGCACAGCCAGGCAGTTCTGCCGGAATCCCAGCTTGTTCCCTATTATGTCCCATTGCTTTAAGTTCTAACCTGCTCTCATAATTACAGACTTTCCAACCAGTCCCTGTTGCTGTGCTTTGAGCAATCACTACTACTCTGACCTAAAGAAATTAGCAGATCCTAAAGGTCTTAAAGGAACAATCTGTCAATGGCAGTAGATTCAGCAGGCAGGATGAGTGGGAGTGTATTTGCTCCTGCATTTTTCTTGTATATTTCAATATTAGTAATCTATTGCTTGCTGGTTTTATCATGTAGGTACTGCAAAATAATGACAGCAACCAAGAAACATTTCTGGAGTGCATTTTTCCCTCACCTGGTCTGTCCAGATGTTTCGGACTAGAATTCCCTGAATCCTCCAAGTGGCTGGTGGGTTCTGGGAGTTACACACCCAGTATAGGAAGGCTACTGAAGTGGTTCTGAATGCCCACTGTTCCACATTCATCAGTAAACAGCTGTAATCAGCAACTGAGATGCAAATGAGGAATACCTCCATTCAAACATTGCCCATGCTGTGAACGAACTACATCCCATTCTGTCTTTCAGTCTCTGTCCCCCACCCCCGCCCGCAATATCAGGATGAGGCTGATAATACTGACTTGCCTTGCAAGGTTTGCTTCAGAGATTGGAAAAACTACTTTTTTGGATTACGGCTCCTAAATTCTCTCAGCCAGTGGCCATGCTAACTACAGGATCTTGGGCACTGTTGTATGTGCATCAATAGGAGTATGGTGTCTAGATCAAGGGAGGTAATGGTACCACTCTATTGCGACTGCCCTGGCTAGTCTGAGCTTTGGGGATATTAAAAGATATCCTCTTGATATCACAATTCGGCTTCACTTCTTTATTCCTCTCCACGTGCTTGCGAGGCTGCTGGACAAGCACGTAAACAAGCTCGGCCGTTAATAGCCGTAATATTCAAACTACAATACAGGCAGGCCAGAAATAGCTGACTCACTGCTTTAGGAGACCTCCAGGCAAGTACTCTAATTAGGTATGCATGCAACTTACAAAAGAGCCTCTGCCCCGCACTGGCAGCTTGATGGGTAACCTATACAATACCCAAGTACTCTGCGTTTGCCTACTGGCTACTCTATTGAGAACCGCTACGATAACTCAATCATTCAGATTCTGACCTTTCGGAAGCTTTGTCTCCAACTCCAAATCTATTGTTTTCCCCCCAAGTACGGCATAGCCTGCAGTCACAATTCTCTTTATAAAAACCCTTGATTCCGAGACCTTCCTCGGATCGCTCCCGAGTTTCATCCCACCTTGCTGCCACTTTGCTTGGCGAGCCTCCCCTCAGCTCCACGTGCTGAGTTACATCGCACCCCAGCTTTGCTCTCTATTTTTCCGGGCTTCAGGACAGGTGAAGTATCACCCAAATCAGCAATCCCTCTAAAAATCCCTCTATACCACTCCAACCTTTATTTTCTTTAGTTATCTTGTATGAGCGTGTCACATACACTGTTTTGCTTGTGTTTAATAAACATCATTTCAACTTTTGTGTGCTCCTTGACTCGACCCGACCCCGTAGACATAGGGTTCAAGATCTCGCTACGTTACCCTGCCTCTCGTAACGCTAAGCAGTGCTCTGAGCTAATTTTCTCCACTTTTTGTTGAGCACATTTTGGTGTCCCTCCCGGGACCCCCAGTACACAGGGTAACACTATTCTGCATTGGTTAGACCTCATTTGGAATACCGTGTCCAGTTCTGGACACCTCAATTCAAGAAGGATGTCGACAAGCTGGAACGTGTCCAGAGGAGGGCGGCCAAAATGGTGAAAGGTCTGGAATGAGGAGTGGCTTAGGAAGCTGGGGATGTTTAGTCTGCAGAAGAGAAGGTTAAGAGGGGACATGATAGCCATGTTTAAATATTTGAAAGGATGTTATGTCAAGGAGGGAGCGGGCTTGTTTTCCACTCCTCCAGAGACTAGGACAAGGAGCAATGGATTCATGCTGCTGGAACGGAGATTCCACCTGAACCTCAGGAAGAACTTCCTGATGGTCAGAGCTGTCCAGCAGTGGAATATGCTGCCTCAAGGTGTGGTGGAGTCTCGTTCTTTGGACATTTTTAAGCAGAGTCTGGATGGCCATCTGTTGGGAATGCTTTGATGGGTGTTCCTGCGTAGCAGGGGGTTGGACTGGATGGCTCCTGTGGTCTCTTCCAGCTCTATAATTCTATAAAAGCAAGCCTGTCAGAGCTACCATCATCATTATGCATGCCATCAGGACCAGATCCTATCACAGAACAGGGCAAAATGACCAGTTTCAGGCAGCAATGTTGGGGACCTCATTACAAGGCAGCAAGTTTCATCCATTTGGTATGTTATTATCTGTTTGCACATGTTCCTTTCAGAAATGCTGCCTGAGGTACTCATAGAACCTGGACCATCTCTGAAGGCTGTGGGCTTTGTAAACAGGAAGCAGCACTACACTTCATTGTCTTTTGCTAATGTGTTATATAGTAAAACCTTCTAGAAAACACCTGATTTTAAAGAAACATAGAGGTTATATCAAATGGACCCATAGTTGTCCTGGCCTTTGAGGAGATAACAGAGAACTTTTGTTCTTATTGTCAGCCCAAAACCTATTCCACCCACAACCTGTGAGGAGAAAATTCTGCTCATAAGGCCAGCTAGTATTCCTCTCATAAGAGAAACAGGATACAAGAGTGAGCAGTAAATATGGTTTGGACCGTTCTAAATCCCACAGTAGAAAAGAATAAAATGGTGCAGATTCTGGGTGGCAGGAGAAGTTGGTAGTGCAATGTAAAAAGTGATGTGACTTCTATTAACTGATTTAAAACAGAAGGAACCAAGAACATCAAGCATGGTTTGCGGGTGAGGCCAGTTTTTATTTGTTGTCTCTAAGGCCCTTTCCACATGTGGAGGGGGAAACGGGGGAAAACGCGCCGAAACGGAGCTTACCAGCAACCGGGTAAGTCTGTCGCCATGTGGAGCAGCGCGAACTGGCTGCTCTGCGCTCCTCCGGCGTCCGAAATGGCGGCTTCCGGCTGGCAGAGGCTCTCCACCAACCGGAGAAGCTCGCCAGCCAGAAGCCCGCCCCTGGCAGATCTGCAGGCACGCACTAGTGCACGCCTGCAAATCTGCACCAGAGCGCAGCGACGGAGCTGCACAGGGCTGCGCGCTTCGTGCTTCTTAAAAACCTCTGAAAAGAGGTTTTTAAAAAACACCCAGTGCCGCCAGTTCCGGTCACTTTGGAGCAGATTGAGGTGCGGAACTACGAAAAGTAGTCCACCCCAATCCACTCCACGGTGCAGACGACCTCTGTGGGAGGTCGCTCTGAACCGTTTTAATACCCCGGTGTGGAAAGGGCCTAAATCTAATGCCTTCTTCTGAGACAGCCTTCCCCAACATGACATCTTTCCGATATGTTGGAGTTTTACTGTAGCTTTCATCATCCACGTTGGCTGAGACTGATAAGAGTTAAAAGTCCAGTAAATTTGGAGGATGTCCATTTGGGGCATGCTGCTGTTTTGTTTTATAACCCAATTAGAATGTCAGCTAATTATTCCTTTCCTAACTTACTTAGCTGTTCTCTAATTCTGTTTAAGTTTGATTTTCTCCATTTACTTAAAATGTGTCACTCACAAGGGTTCTTTGGCCTCATTTAAAACTATAATTATTTACAGAAGGTCTTTGTGAAACTGTGAAGCGATTAGCAAGAATAATATAAAAAACGTGTCATTTTCCTGAGGGAAGAGGTCTCTCACCCTTTCCCCAGAGGGCCTCCAATGAACCTCTGTTGTTCTCACAACACAACACAGTTGTATCCTGGGAGATGGTCTCATGAGGCCACAGAGCTTGTGGTGGTTGAAAGCAAAGATGGAGGGGGAGAAAGAAGGCCTGGATGAATAGCGAAGACTACAAGAATACATCCTAAGTAAAGCATGTTACTGGCAAACAATTGTTTCAGTTTAATCACTCCCCAAAAAAGAAGCTTTGAAAATATATCTCTTTATTAAGTGTGCCAAAAATAATCCTTTGTGAATAGAACAAATACTCTTCTAGGAACAAAGATACTAATGACTACGAAAGCATTTGTTCTTAAATGGGTAGCAGCGCTTAATTCAGCATCATTCTTCCAGAGGTGACTTATCTAAATATCAAACTTCAGTTTGTGCAAAAAAACAGAAGTTTGTGCAAAAAACCAGCAACAATCAGAAGTTAGGTTTCTAAATGGTGTTGGTTACATCTCACCACTTCACTACAACATTATTTGTTGACCCATTAGTGGGTGCAATTTAAGTTCTGGTCATCATGTCAGTTTTGCCCAGACTTTACAATTATTGTCAGAATTTCTTTTAAAAAATAGTTATTTATTGCATTTAACTTCTGTCATTCCTTCATTGAGCCTCAGTGAACTGAAGAAACAAAGATTGCTCTCCTCTTTTCTGCTTTATCCTTACAACAGCCCTGTGTGGTAGCCCAAGCTACTTGAGAGCAACTAGCCCAAGGCCACCTAGTCAATGGCCCTTTCTGCACCCTACCTTATCCCAGCAGCATCCTGTGGGGATCCCGGCAGCAGTTCTACTGGGAGGGGAGCGCGATGGGACCACTCCCCTCCACACCGGCTGCCTCTGTGATCCAGGAGGCACAATGGCCCTGCCTCTTCCTTCCGCAGTGCAGCTGGATACCTTCCCTCTGCCCACCAGGTAAGTGAAGGATGGCAGCACAGTCATAGGCCATTGATGGGGAAAACCCATCAATGATTTACTCTGTGATTGCACTGCCTGGGGACAAGAAAAGCACAGGACCACCACGTCATGTGTAACCGTCATCGCAGTCCCATCCTCCTCCTGTCCCTATGGTGGGACAACAATGTCCTGAAGAAAGGACCAATGTCATGGCTCAGTAGGGATTAGAACTCATATCTCCTAAGTCCTGGTTTAACACTCTAACCACTAAACTGCACTGTATCTCTAATCACAGCAAACATGCCGTTTTTTGTTTTTTTTTTGATATGCTGCTGCTGTTATTGTTTCCTTCTTAGGCTAGTTTCCTTCTGCACGCATAATGCAAATGTTGGGTAAGCATAATTTTAATAAATAAGTCACTTTACCTTCCACTCTAGACAATGCAGGATCTTGTTTAAATTTTCCAGATTTGTTCGACAACCAATGTGTCATTGTTTTGGCTCCATTGCTCAGCAACCTTCTGCCCCTTTTGCAATGTTTGAGAAGAGCAATAAAAATGCCACAGCCTCTCTCCTTCTCAATACTCTTCCTTTGTATCTACACAATTCCCATAACCTGTAGGAGTTGTGGTGACCCAAATCTTCAACAAGCCAGCCATTGAAAACTCATATGCTTGGACAACAGAGTGACAAAAACATTAACTGGCTCAATGATTGTGAATTGTGCTGGATTGCGAAGTCTTTTGTTACTTTGAAAGGTTGAAGTTTGTGTTTCTCAATCTTAGAGAGGAAAAAAGATGATCACATAAAAGCAATGCATTTGAAACATCAGGACAAGACCTTCCACTGGGCAGAGCGAGTTCACCTCTTTAGGCAGCAGACTGTGAAGAGAAGCAAATTGTTGTTGTTGTTGTTGCGTGCCTTAAGTCGTTTCTGACTTGCTGTGACCCTAACATGAACTTATCATGGGATTTTCTGGGGCTGAGAGAGTGTGATGTGCCCAAGGTCACCTAGTGGGTTTCCATGGCTGAGTAGATATCCAGGGTCCAATGCTCAAACTAATTATGGTATCTTACTGACAGTGTGGATGTGGGGAAATGTGCTTGTAGAATTTTCTGTTTCGTGGGCCAAAATAACTTGGTTGGCTTTAGATAATGTATGTACCTTGACTTGCATGAACAGCAGACAAGAGTTAGTACCAAAAAAAGGTCTGTTTTAATTCTAGGCTGCATCAAAAGGAGCATATTGTTCAGACCAAGGGAAGTAACAGTACCACTCTATTCAACTTAGGATACAGCTTATCAGAAATACTGTATCCATTTCTGAGCACCACAGATCAAGCAAGATGCTGAAAAAATGGAATGTGACCAGAGAAGGGGAACTGTGGTGGCAAAAGGACTAGACACCAAGCTTTATTGAGAGTCAGCTTAGGGAATTGGGTATGTTTAGCCTGGAGAAGGTAAGACTGGGAAGTGATATGGTAGCCATTTTTAAATATTTGAAGGGATGTCATGTGGGAGACAGAACAAACTGGTTTTCTGTTGTTCCAAAAACTAAGACATGAACCAATGGATTAAAATTACAACATATCTGCCTAAATATTAGGAAGAACTTCCTGACAGTAAGGAGGCTCAGCTGCCTCAGAGGGTGGTGGATCTCTTTGGAGGTTTTTGAACAGAAGCTGGATGGCCGTTTTTCAGTTGGTTATTCTTGCCTAGCAGAGAGTTGGACTAGGTGGTCCCTGGGATGCCTTCAGGCTCTATAAGTCTGTGTCCCACTTTAGGCTGCAAAAATGTCTTGGACTGGCCATGAGAAATACAAGGGCTGAGATCCAACAGTATAGCATATATCTTCACATGTGGAGTTTTACACAGCCCTTATGTTGAATGGGGACATTGCACAACTGAAACAAGACACCAAATATGTAAACAAATGCGCAATCGAATATGCATCCATGGGCAATGTGCAGCCATGCACAATATATATATTGATGTGCAATGATGCTGCAAGTGAACCTCTACTTCCACAACCTTATACTGAATGGAGACATTTCACATCAAACCAAAATGCCCAATTGTTTCTGTAGGGGAATCAATGCATGCATAAGACTCAATAGGATTGACTCATACTATAGATTTAAAATGATTAAAATAACAAAGTATGTACTGTTGCTTCCGAAGCATTAAATGCTTGGACAACGTTAAGACAATTCCTGCATTGTATCAAGACTGTGTGCGGACTTATGTGGTGGACGGCACATGCTCCACAAATGGGCTGCATGACCAAGTAAATGTAGCCAGCCAATAATTGATAATAACAGAGTCCAAGCATTGCTCTCATAAGGCTACCCAATTGATTTCTTCCAAAAGCAAAAAATCATCTGTGGGTTTTCTCAGTTCAAATTTTCATTTTCAAACACACAACAGATAATCTGTGACAGTGAACAAACCTGGCAGCTTTTTGGTCATCATGAACTACCCAGGAGTTAAAGAAATACAGGCTAAAGAAAAATGAACAGCTGTCCTAAGACTGCTGCAGTGACTTACTCATGAGTCTGCCTTTGTAGACTTTTCAGATACTGCTTCAGCCAAGAGATATGAGTTCTGGCACCATGTTCAGAGGACTCTCTAGTACAGGGTTGACAATCTTTCAGCAGGTGTTACTTGCCACACAACTAGGTAACAAGCAACACCTGCTGAAATGCTTGCTTCTGCACTGTCATTAAAAGTACAGGAGCCACCTCCAGTTTTCACTCTTTCTTTCTTCAGATACTTAAAAGATCCCGGGGGTATTATTCTTTAGTACCTTTTCTCTCCCAGCCTACAGGTCACCTCTTCTAGGTGGGTTTTCTATACTTGATTGAGGACATTCTAATAAACCCGGTCTGGATCAAAGATGGATCTGATGGAAATATTACAATGGCTTTTCCTGAGAAAGTTGGGAGCTAGCCTTTGCATAGGTAATGTACTTTCGTCAATATCAAAAATCCATGTTCAAGGTGCTCCTTTTTGGCAGCTGTACCGTCTCTTGTTGAACAATACAGATGCTGTTTTTTTAAAAAAATTAAATGATCTGGCCCAGGAAGAGATCAGAAAAGTTACTTTTTGGGGACCATGCTGGCCTTGTTGATGAGGGTTTTGGGGAATTATAGTTTCCCAAAAAAAAACAACTTTCCCCATCTCTGGTCAAGATGGCTTTAGATGGGATTTTCCTGACATTAACTTGCTCAGCCTTTTCAACAGCCCTTGGAACTGCCATTTCTGAACTGCAGAGTCTGCCATTAAAATGCCGTCTGTCACCCCCATGCTGTCTCTGCTGGCATTTCTCGCTCAGACATAGCAAGAGTGTGAGCAAAAACTCACCCACTTGCAACGCAAATAAAGCCGGCTACTTTCTGAAATGTCATGCACTCTCCAAAAATGTTATGAATTCATGGCATATGAGGCCTGCTCTCACGGTACAAAAGGTTCGACAACAAAATGAATATACTGCTTGTGTTCATAAGTCTGTCTTTCCTGTCAACACAGACTTCCAAAGGCAACTGTTTAACATTTCAATTTAGAGATGGGGAAATCCATCAGTTTTCTTTCGCCCATATTCATATTTTTCGCCCAAATGTCAAATTCATTCATTTCCAAACATGAAATAACTGGCAAACGTTGAAAGTTCCTCCAGAACAATCTAGACCAAACTTCTCCTCAGTTTTCACCAGCAAAGATAAATAGGTACAGCTATCCCAACATGGCAAAAACCATGCTGTATCTGCGTGCCATACTGTAGTTAAAGATGAGGAATCACTCAGAAAAAGAAAAATGCAATCCAAATTAAGCATTCATGTGCGTAAATAGGTAGGGCTTAAACCTAGACATTAAGAATTAAGCACTCAGTGTTCTGGGCCTGGTTGGACAATTCCACCAGTTTTGGTTTCTACTCCGTCACATTTTCTAAAAAAAACACAAGATCTTTCCAGCCAAATATGATGATGATGATGATGATGATGGTGATGGTGATACATTATTTAAAAAATAAATTAACATTTAATACACTACATTAAATACAATACATTAAATACTTGAAAAACATTAACATTCATGAAAAGACAACATAAAAACCTTAAAAAGAGCACTACAGAGCATTAAAAGCCCATCCTATGCAGTTTCCAAAAGCCTAAAGTACAAAAATGTCTTAACTTGCTGAGGGAAGGAGACTGAGGATGAGGCCATTCTGGCCTCCATATGGAGGGAGTTATTTTAGAGCAGCCACCAAGAAGGCTCTCTTTCGTATTCCCCCCAGATAAGCCCAGGACAGTGGTTGGACACAGAGAATGGCCTCTCTAGTGGAGTAGCTAGAGCTTTTGCTGCCCGGGGGCAGTCCCTGAGTTTGCTGCCCCTCTCAGGGGAGGGAGGACCTATTCAAAATGCCACATAAAAGCCACTTGATTGGCATTGGGTGATTGGGCTCTGGGTGTGTGCACTCAGAGGGGGGCACTCTGCATGCGCTCAGAGGCATACCGGCATTCCCATGGCAGTGAGGGCCCTCTCCCCCTTCCCCCCGGAGCTTCAGTTGGACTGTTCTCATCCCCAGTCTTGGAGGTGGGGTGGGGGGTAAGCTGGGCACCTCTCCCCACCTCCTCGGGACTCTGCCTCTCCTTTCCTCCTTTTCTCCCTCCCTCCTTCTCTGGCTGACCTGGAGGTCTGCCGGCATTGGTGCTGCTGCTTTGGCTAGAAACAGGTTTGACTCTGGATTGGGAGGGAGAGAGAGGGAAGAGGGGAAGGGGGAATGGCCATCCCCCTTTCCCATACCCCCTCCAGCAGACGTCTCTGGGAGGCTCCAGTGCCCATCTAGCCACTGGGCATTTGCCAACACGCAGAGGGTGGCCCAACGCCACCCCGAAAAACGTGCCACTGGAATAGTCCAGTTTTTATTTTTTTTTTAAAAAAAAAATCATCATCATCAATAGGATGAATCAGTGCTCCAGCTAAGATGGTACAGCCATGGATTTCATTCTAACCCTGAAAGCTGACTTGAAGCTAGACATTTTACAGTCAGTCCAAATTTCATAACTGAAAAGCCCAGAGTTGGTCCCTGCAGCCCATGTATCTATATGACAATACATACCATTGATTTTTCAAAGGAAACAGGATCAGACCTTTATTTATTGAATCACTGACACAGTTGGCCACAGTGGCCTCTCTACAACAGATGGAGAGCTCCAATTATCTAGGATCCAGGATGACTGAGTCCTGCCAACAGCTGCTCCAAAATCCATAGAAGACTAAGCATGGCTGAGTCAATTATATCACTATTAAGCATATGGCAGAAATGGCTCATTAAAATAACAACAACAACAACCCTACAGTTGTGTTATAGTCACTTTGTATTTTGTGTCCAAGAAGTTTGGACACCTACAAGCTTAGACTCAGATGCCTTTGGGTGTGGTCCTCCACGTCGAGGTTCTAGTTCTTTTGGAGGATGGTATTTAAATCAACTGTATTAACATTATGTACATGGTAAAGGCATTTTCAGTGTGATTTATGGCTGTTCTATTGTGACTTTACTGTGTGAGATGCTTTAGAATTCTGGTGATATAACTCTACTTCGAGGCAATTGATAGATCAGGAACTAAGGACAGCAAATAGTGATCTATTTGATATGTTATGATTGCACCAGAAATTACCATTCTGTTGAACTGAACTGTTTGTCATTACATTGAATCAAAAATTTTAAAAAGCCTGGTTTCACTCCACAGAAAAAACAACACATTCCCTTCTGAATCTATAGTTATCTGTGTACCTGTCCAATACACTTTATTCTCTCCAAGTAAAGGTCTGAGTCCTTTATTGTAGACTTTCTCATTGACACAAGTACCCAAAGCAGAGGTAGGCAACCTGGGATCTTCTCCAGATGTTTTGAGGCTGCTGCTTCCTAGCCCCCTGACCATTGGCCATTCTGGCAGGAAGATATGGGAGTTATGTTCCAAAAAACATCTGGATGAATAAAGGCTGTCTACCTCTGATCTAAAGGTACCCATCTTTCATAGGTTGCTGTCTTGTTAAGTTTTAGCTGTTAAGCAGGCTAATTGGGACCCTTGCTAAGTTTCCAACTTACTGAGCTCACTGTTTCTATCATTTTCCATCTGCCCACCTGGGATACCAAACCTATCTTTAATTTCATGGACCTACTGAAGATCTTGCACAGATCATACCTATTGTCTATGCCAGAGCTGGGGAACATGTGGTCTTCCCTGTATTATTAGACTGCAGCTCCAGTTAGTCCTAGGCAGGATATCTGGTGGTAAGAGAAAAAGGAAGCTGAATTCCAGCAACAACAAGTTCCCCAAACCTGTGTAAGTGTTAACCAGAACAGGAGTTCCTCACTATTGTTGGGTCAGATACTTTTGCTTATTTTAATACACATTCACCCTTTCTGAGTGATTCCATGACTGATATTTTTGGATCATTCTCTGAATTGTATTACAATTTTTTTAAAAAATAAAAATAATACAAATATTTTTTGTATTTGTAATACAAATAATACAAATATACAAATAATTTTGTTTCA
The DNA here is from genome assembly GCA_030412105.1 of Cyclura pinguis. NCBI lineage: Eukaryota > Metazoa > Chordata > Lepidosauria > Squamata > Iguanidae > Cyclura > Cyclura pinguis. The sequence continues at coordinate 127,344,789 of CM059604.1, read as the reverse complement.
AAATTTAGCATTTTCTGTATCAATAAAAGAGGTAATCTCAGCATATTAAAAAGAAATGATTTATGGTATTTAAAAAGTATACCTTATTTTGCAAATACTCAATAAGATAATTCTTTCCTTTTTTCCTCTTTAAAATTTAAGATTTTGTCTTCCTTTCTTAGGTTCTTTTGTTGTTGTTGTTTCAACATAATATTGTCATATTCTTTCAGTTTATTTTCTGTTTTAACAATGGGAGAGACTGATGTTTTCCAACATTTAGCATAACACAGTCTCATGGGTACGTTCATGTAAAAGATACTTTCATTCTGGTATATCAGTGAGTTGCTACAAATTTAACAAAAACAAGAATGGATCCAAATCCAGTTTTTCATGAGCAGCTGTTTCTAACTAGATCTTTCTTCTATCACCAATATTGTGATGCCCAGTTACATGACAGCATCCTGTGCTTTTGCCACTTCATCTTTTTAGCACTTGTTGTCATATGCATGTTATACTTTCATCCCACCTTGGAAAAGTTACTTTCTGGATTACTATTACCCGAGGTAACTTCAGCCATCATGGCCACTGGGGATTTCTCAGACCTGCAGGATCGTAGCTAGAGCTTTTGCCACCTGGGGGCAGTCCCTGAGTTTGCCACCCTTCTCAGGGGAGGGAGGATCTATCCAAAATACCAAATAAAAACTGTTTTATTGGCATTAGGTGATTGGGCTCTGGGTGTTCACACTCAGACGGCGTGCTCTGCACGTGCTCAGCGACACGCCGGCATTTCTGCGGCAGCGAACGCCTTCCCTCCCTCTCCCCCCTTCTTCCTCAGAGGGTTGGCTGGGCTGGGCTCATCCTGGTCTTGGAGGTGGGTTGGGGGGCAAGGTGGGTGCCTCTCCCCACCTCCTTGGGGCTCCTCCTCTCCTCTCCTCTCCTCTCCTCTCCTCTCCTCTCCTCTCCTCTCCTCTCCTCTCCTCTCCTCTCCTCTCCTCCTTTTCTCCCTCCCTCTCTCTCTGCCAAACCCAGAGGTCTGCTGGTGTCAGTGCTGCTGCTTTGGCTGCAAACAGGTTTGACTCCAGATTGGGAGGGAGGGAGAGAGGGAGGAGAGGGAAGGAGAGGGGGAGGAAAGGACAGCCCCTTTTCCCAGGGTGGCATACCCCTCCAGCATACCTCTCCGGGAGGCTTCAGTGCCCATCTGGTCGCTGGACATCTCCCTGCATGTGGAGGGTGACCCAGCATCACCCTCAAAAACATGCCGCCTGGGGCGCCCTGCCCCCACCTCACTATGTCACTGAAGACCTGCAATCCAACAAGTAATTTTTCCGGCTCTGAATATAGTTGGTATCATAGGGCCTTTTAGGGCAGGGGCAGAGAGTTAAGTGACCTTTCTCACTCAGCCTTTCTCTCTCCTTTGATGTGTGTCCAATACCATTCCTACAATACCTATGATGCCACTATACCTTTCCCATATACCATCAACAGCCATCTTTCAATAATTTCTGCTCTTCTTTCATCTCTAATTTGTCCTTGATGCCTAGGACAATTATGCTTCTTTAGCCATCTTTACCCTTGGAATCTCCAGACTTTTCCTCAACTTGCTATTCTCTTCTTTTAGTCTCCAGAAACAGGTGGGTATACAGCTGAGACGAAATGTCTCCTGTTTCCTGATTTTTAAAATGTTTCTAAGCAGCTAAAGCTGGCTTTTCTGACATATTTTGATTGATTTCTCTTCCAGTCAAGGAAAGAAGATACGTGTATGTTTTTATCTTGGGTATAACATCAGGTGGCCACCTCTGCATCACCGGGGGGGGGGGGGAATAGAGAATCAAAAAAATATGACAAACGTACGACTTGTACAAACTTGTATATGTGTGGCTGCAAATTGAGAAAAATTACTATACAGTTGGCCCTCCACATTTGCAAGTTTGACTTTCATGGATTTGATTATTTGCAAATTTCTTCAACCCCTACCTCTCTTCAACCACTCCAGTACCTCTTTTCTGGGGGATCCTTCTCTCTTGGTGGCTTTGATCAGTCTGTGTAGCCCTTTGAAAACTCACCTCTGATCCTCCTCCTCCTGCACCAGTCACTGCCTAGCCAGGTAAGAACTGCTCATACTCCAATTCTGAGCATCACAAACCCTTTCTCAATGCCCCCCTGAAACACACAAGGGAGGAGGCAGATGTGAGAGAGGAAGTGTAGGACCACTATGCTGACTCACCTCTTTTCCCTCTCCTTTCTCTGATCTGGTTTGAACCCTGCATGCATGCCCTCTCCACCATGTCTCATCCCCCTTCCCACAGACACACAAATACACATGCTGATATTTGTGATTTTTCCAAGGTCCTGAGCCCCTAACCCTAGTGAATGTGGAGGGTTGACTGTACTTTGAATGGAAGTACAATAAATTTGCCATAATATGGAATCAGGTGCCTGTGAGTCAGCTCCTTCTCCTTGTCCAGGTTGATCAGCAACCTCAGCTATAGATAGGGTATACCTATGGGGTGGCAAAATGAGATAATTGCCTGTGTCATGGCCCAGGAGTCAGCTTCTCCTGGCAAAGAGCTGCCTCAAAGAAAGACAAGCAAACACAAGTGCACTGGGAGACTAGAGTAAACTCATGGAATCAGTGGGATTTACATAAATCTTGATTCAGCAATTGATCTGTGGGCTTCTGTACTTGGGACTAGCAACTGGACTTACTCTGTTATCTGATTTGTTTTTCTTAACCAGGTTTAATTATTTATTTTTTTAAGGAAACACTTTCCACCTTTAGAGGATTGCGATGTAAAACCAATTATGTCAATAATTTCTTTGAGAAGGGAGTGTTCTCCAGCTGCTTTGCTATGTTTGTAGACTTTGTCCTCATCAGGCAATATTAGTTCCATTTCATCATTAACAAACAGATGCTGGAAGATGCTAGCAGGATTCAGCATAATAAATGTCCCGGTGGCTTAGGAAAGGCAGAAAGGCTGAACAAAATGTTTTCTCTTTTTTTTTGCTGAGCACGAATTTTGGAACTGTCTTAGTGCAACAGGCCAGATGCTGAGTTTCAGAATGACATCAGTGCAAGCCCAAGTTTAATTTTAGGCACCTGCAATATTATTACATTTCTTGGAACTGTTAAATGTGTCACCACAAATTGCTGATAAGGGCCAACAGGAGCTGCCATTTTATACCTCAGACAGAGGACCACATTTCAGAAGCTGTACCAGATCCAAGACAATTTGGATTTACGCATAGAGTAAAAACAGTGAGGATTTTATTCACCTGTCAGGACACATCTCTGAAGCCCAAAAGAACACCTTTCTGAGGTGAGGCTACTTTATGAATCCCCACTGGCCTCAGAGGTATCTTTGGGCTTGTGAAGAAGGATTGCATACCCTCCAACATTTCATAGATGGAAACTGAGACACATGCAGCCAAGCAAAATCAGAGTGCAGTCAAAAGGGCAAACATTATTAATGAAGGAGAACATACAACTTAGGAGAGGTGGCAGAGTTTGTTTTTGCCTGAGACTACTGGGAAGGGCAAGATTCTGCTTCCTCCTCTCTTCAATCCCCCTGCTAAGTTAATTGACTAGAGTAGACTCATGGAAACAGTGGGATTTACCTAAGTGTTGATTCACTATTCAGCAACTGATTTGTGGGCTTCTGTACTTGGGACTAGCAACTGGACCAGCAAAGTGCACTTTTGCGCTTTGAAAATCAGTTTGCGGCCACTGAAATAAATTGAAAGCAAAGGGGGAAGTGGGAGGAAGAGAGAGAAGCCAGGGCATTTTGAAAGCAGCTGAAAAAGTGGGATGAGCGAGGATTAGTCAAGATTGTCCCTATCAAATTGGGACAGTTGGAGGACTGGGATTGTGAGAGTTCCTAGTACAGCCATGCACTGCAGCATGGATCTACATCTCTTAAGCCACTGCAGGGTTGTAAAAGGGAGCAGAGAAAGAGAGATCTCCCAAATACAAATTAAGCCACAGAACCTTGCCGGGGGGGGGGGGGCAAAGCACCCAGAATTCCAGTTTACTGACTTGTTTTGTGCTTTATATATTTTTACCAGAACTTGGAAACAGTACATCTCTGGGCTGCAGCTCTCAGTATCTCCCAACTAGCGACCATGCTCGCTGGTAGATTTGGGGAGTTGTCGCAAATGTAACAATTTGTAGGCTTTCTTTAGTAATCAGCTGAAGCCACAGGGGTGTTTTCTAGAATGATAACCCTATGTGTTTTATGCTCAGCTCTTTATTTGAAAAAAGAGCTGACAGGTATATTGCATGTTTCTTTGTGAAACAAGCAACATGTTGCTCAGGTTTTTTTACTCAATTTTTGATGAGTGTTGCCAATTACTTTATGAATAATTATCAGTTCTTATTCTGTTGTGCATTTATTGATATTCACATTCACCCAGGAAGAAGACTGGTGCCCATGCATTTTTCTCAATACGTTCTCTTCAACAAGTTTGTTTTTAATCCACACATTTACCATCTAGCACCTGTTTTAAGCTTTGCTCGTCCTTTCAACTTTTCTCCTGGTGTTGGCATGGCATTGCTTTTTGGTGAGTCAGCTGGACAAGTAAATAGTGATGAAAGAGAACAGAGACATGGGTCATTTCCATTCATGTGCCCACCTTAGGAAAAACTGGTACTCCCTTCAAGTCAGCAGGCAAATATACTTCCTTAATTTTACATTATTGATGTCCCTTTTGGATGACACAAGGTCTACGTGCAACTCAGGGAGCAGGAATAATATAACACAGTCACAATAGAGATACAAATGTTTGTTGTATTATCAACATGGAGTGAAGAACAGGCGAAGGAAGGGAGGGCGAAAGGAAGAAAGAAAGAGATGTAAATGTCCCATTTCAGCCTGTTCCCCTGTTCCGTATGGGGCCTGGCTCCTCTTCCTCCTCCTTCTCCATGCAACTTCTATTTAAATTCAAATGAGTCTAGGAAAGATACAAAACCTAGATACTCTAGCAACAGAGACAGCCCCAGGTCTGACTTTGAACAATTTATCACAGGGACTAGCATTGTCAGGGGATAAGTCATAGCCTGTAGCTGAGAAGTCAGTAGATTATAAGAAGAAACATAAACCAAGTGTACAGAAGAAAAGAAGGGGAAAATAGAGAAATATTCTAAGGTATTTTAAGGTTTGTTTTATTTCTATCTTGGTCTGTATCTATATCTATATAATCCCTGTGCTATCTGCATCTATAACTATATAATCCCTGTCACATCAGGTCGAAAGGTAACAGTGTGAGAAAAGTTTTTGTTTGGTAATGGGAAAGAAATGACAGCAAAATCTTGGCAGTGAAAGGCATTTACTTTCTTGTCTGGTTCCTTAGGGGTTTTATACTCTTGCTTCATACTCACTGTCAGGATTAAAGCTTCTCTGTGGTTGCCACTTAACACATTTTAATGACTAGGGATGCAAGATGCTCAGCTCATCTGTGATACAAGCTCCATAGAAAGAAGTGGGAATTTCACAAAAGTATATAGCTGCATCATCCTCACACAGCTGTATAGCTGGGTGGTGATTCTCTCTTTCAGCTTAGACCATTTCCTCCCTACACTGTAATAGTGCCATTATTCCACTTTCAACATCCTGTGGAATTTGGGGTTTGTAGTTTACCGAGGCCAAAGAGCTCTCTGGCTGAGAATTTTAAATGCCACTCCCTATACTGCAAACCCCAGGATTCCATAGGAGGTTGAAAGTAGAACAATAGCACTATAACAGAGTAGTGCGGAAATGGCCTTAGCCTACCTCACAGTTTTTTCTGGCAGGATAACAGGGACCAGAGAGCCAGTGTGCTGTAGTGGTTTGAGCATGACCCTGGCGCCCAGGGTTTGATTCCCCACTTGGCAGTGAAAACTCCCTGGTGACCTTGGGCATGTCACACACTCTTAGCCACCAGAAAACCCCATGATAGGTTCACCTTAGGGTCTCCATAAGTCAGAAATGACTTGAAGGCACACAACAACAACAGACAACCTCTCCCATCTTCACAGGCATGCACACCTTGGAAACATTAAAAAAAAAACTGTTATGAACTTTCACGTTGACTCTGACTTATGAGGACTCTTTATTGTTATTTTCTGTCAAATCGGATTTTGACTTATGGCAACCCTATCAATGACAGAGCTCCAAGTGCCTTTGTCATCCATTTCCCCGCTCAGTTCTTTCCAGACTCGGGGCTGTGGCTTCCTTGATTGAATCCATCCACCAGTTATGTGGTCTTCCTCTCGTCCCATTCCAATTTTCCCTAGCATTATCATTGTTTCCAGTGAATCAGATTGCCTTGCAATGTGTCCAAAGTATGAAAGCCTCAGTTTAGTCATCTTCACTTCTAAACAAAGTTCAGGCTTGATTTCCTCTAGGATGTATAGGGTTTTCTTGGCAAGATTTATTCAGAGAAGGTTTGGTGTTACCTTCCTCTTAGGTTGAGAGAGGGCACGTTGCCAAAGTCATCCAGGGGGTTTCCATGACTGGATGGGGATTTCAGCCCTGAGTCTCCCAGAATCTCAGTTCAGTTCTCAAATCACTGTACTATGCTGACTGATGGCATAAAAATTGAATTCATGTTTTTCAGCAGGGACATTGCAGTAAGAGCAAAGCCAAAGAAGATGGTCCTTCTTGGCTGTTTAGACAGTCTTGGTTTTTAAAATAAATTTATCCATTTATGCAATCTGATCCCTAACTCAGGATTGTCAAATAAGTGGTATTTCAAGTGAAGCTTTCTTTTCTGCATTAATGTCAAGGAAGGAGCCACCAGTTTAATTTCTGCCTGTCATACAGCTTATGTCTGAGTAGATGTGCTCAGGGAACAGTTGAACAATTTCTTATTATTTTCATTAAAATCAGCAGAAACTTGGCTGGAATACACCTTTCATCCATCAAATTGTTCTTTAATATTAAAAAGATCCTTAATTCATTAATCAGGTATATCATTATAATCTTATCATTGTAATTATCATATGGTGCACCATCTTATAATCATTCAGTTAGCACTGATATATCTATATTATAGGTAGATATAGCTAAAGTCAGACATGGAGTGAACCCATTGAAATTAATAGAATTTAGTCTTTTGCTGCCTTAAGCACAGTTGGTTTCGTGTTTGGTCTATTTCTCTAAAGTAGGTTATAATCAGGATTTTAGTGACGCCTATTATGTCATATTTGCTTTGCTGTGTTAAGAGTTCAAGTTCATCATGTTTATTTCCCATGTTTTATGCATTAGCTCAGAGACATCTATGACCATGGGTTATTCCCCCTAGCTGCTTATTTTTATCTCCCCCTGTTGGGTTCTTATACTATTCATCTGGTTCCCTCTATAACATTTGGGCTATTATCTCTAGTACTTGATGAACTCCTGCCCCGAAGAATACTGTCCCCCTCCCCCACATAATTCAGTTTAAAGCCCTCCCGATCAGATTTGTGAGATTGTTAGTAAAAATGTTTTTGTCAAGGGCTGTGAGAAACCCAGCATGGTGTAGTGGTTTGAGAGTTGGACTATGAACCTGGAGATCAAAGTTTGAATCCCTGATCAGCCATGGAAACCCACTGAATGACTTTGGGCACATAACTTATACTCAGACCCAGAAACCCCTGTGATAATTTTGCTTTAGGACTACCATAAGTCAGAAATGACTTGAAGGCACAAAACAACAACTGTGAGGTGCAACCCATCACTTGCCAGAAGCCCATCTTCATGAATCCACAGACCATGGTCCAAGAAGCCAAATCATTCTTGGTGGCATCATCTGAAGAGCCAGTTGTTCACCTCCACTGTCCTTCTCTCCCTTCCTGGGCTGTGTCCCTCAACTAGGAGGAGAGATGAAATGACAACCTGTGCATTAAGGTCCTTCAGCTTCCTACCCAGAGCACTGTAATCTCCTGCAATCTCCTGAAGGCTATGCCTTACAGTCTCATTTGTTCCCCTGTTGACCGAAAGGAAGGGGTAACAATCAGTGGGCTTGAGCAGTCTTGTCAGCCTCTCTATTACATCATGGATTTTTGCCCTGGGGGACAACACACCTCTCCAGAAATCCTGTCAGGTCTGCAAACCGCTGCTTCTGTTCCCCTCAGTAGACAGTCCCCTACCACCACCACCTCACATCTCCTCTGTAGATTGTCAGGGGCCACTCCATGTGCTGAATCTTCCAAGGTCACCTGCATGTTCTCTGAGGACTGACACTGTTGCTCTTGTTCCTGTTCCTCATCATCACTAATAAGGGAGAGGGCTTCAAATTAATTCTGTAGCTCTAAACTCACAGAATGATCCCTGGTTCTTCTATTTCTATGTGTCACGTTCCTCCAAATGTCCAGCTCCTGTGTTTAGGAATTGATCTCATCTTCAGAAACATCCCTATGGCTCTGAGGAGGAGATCTACTCCCGGTTGTCATTTACATGGCATAATTCAATTTTCAAGGTTTTCTGTTTTGTTTTGTTTTTTGGCAGAAGCTGGTGTCAAGCCTTTCTAGTTGAAAGATTGAGCTCCAACGTAGAATATAACATGATTTCAGAGGCTGTTCCGCCCTACACAGTTTTCCATTAGGTTTCTGTGATGATATCATGGGTGATCTTCCGCCGAAAATGAATTTCACTATTCTGAAAAGGATAAATCTAAACTAATGGTAGAAATGAGGAGGCAGCAGTTTCATGATCCAAATACATTGCACCATCTCTGAATATAATCTATTTTTGTCAGTTGCACTGAAAAGAAATAAATTACTCATCATTCAATCCATTATTATAATAATAAGAGCAAGTCACTGCTTTAATTGCATCAGTTAAGTGGACAGGACTTTGCCAGTGCTCATAAACGCCATTACATCAAATCCACAGAAAATTAATCAGTTGATTTATGAAAGCTTGATGGACAAAGGAGATGTTACCATCTCTTTTATAATTTAACCTGGGCTCGAAACACACAGGTGTTGAAGGGCAACATCTCCAGTGGTTAGTCATGCAAATTATCTCAAGGAGGAAAAGAGAAGAGGAACTGAGAAGTCTTAATAGCCTCTATCAAGTAAATGTGTGCTCTAATATATGAACTGATCTCCAAATTGCTTCTCTCTCTCTCTCTCTCTCACACACACACACATGCACACGCACACGCACGTGCAGACTCTACAATGCACTGGTATTTCATAAAAAGATAGTGATCAATCATGGACTGTATACATCTATATTTCCTCCAGCAGTAACTGGTATTTTCCCTGGCAGTATCCATTTTCCTCAACCAATATTCATAATTATTTATCATTTCCAGAGCACTTTCCAATTTGAAAAATGCTTTGTAATCCTTATAGCACTCAGCCTCTTAGGGTGTTGACAGTCTTGTTTTACAGTGAGAAAATGGAAACTTAGAGACAATGGCTTGTTGAAAGTCATCCATCCAATGGTGTGCTTGAATCCAGATCATCCAGAGCCCAGCTTCCATTTTAACAGACTATGCAATATCCAGGACTGTGATTGTTCCACCACTAATGGGTTGTAGCATCCACAGACTGATTGACAAATTACAAACAAGACTAAACTAAGGTAATCCCATTGAAACGTGAATGGACGTTGCTTTCGTCATTCTTTTGAAGGAACTGCCTTGGTTTACAATCCATCCTGTATGCTCAGGTCTTCTGGGGCCATTTACTTAAACCAGCCAGGGTAGGCCCTTTCCACAGGATGTTGTCATCCCACATTGGGGACGGGAGAAGGATGGGACCAGGACAACACTTATGCACAACATCGTCCATGTCCTGTCGTTCTCCCATCCCCAGGTGGTGCAATCATGCTGCAAATCATTGACAGGTTTTACCCATCAATGACCAACAATCACGCAGCCCTTCCACCACTCTCCTGCACTTACCTGAGCTCTGTCCAGCTGTGCTGCAGAAGGAAGAGGCATGGCCATTGCACTTCCTCCATTCCTGCAGGCAGCTGGTGCGGAGGAGATCTCTCCTGTCATGCTCCCCTCCCGGGAGAGGCTCTACCGGGATCCTTGTGAGACATCGCCGGGATCTGGTACCTGTGGAAAAGGCACTAGACTGGCCACACAGTCACCCAGAGGACCTACTTGTTAGCTGCCACTAGACTGTGGAATGATCTGCCGGAAGGGATTTGACAGCAAAATATGCCCTCCAAATTTTAAAAAGTGTTAAAGACGTATTTCTTCCAGCAGGCCTACCCAGTCTAATTTTAATTATACTTTTAATTGTACTTTTAATTGAATTTGTACTTTTAATTGTAATTCCGTTTGTACTTTTAATTATGATATATTTTAATTACAATATAGATGTACTTTTAATGGTTTTGTGTTTTTAGGGTATTTTAGCTGTAATTTGTTTTTAATTGTACGTATGTTGTACCCCACCTCAAACCTTGGGGAGAGGGAGGTAACAGATAAATAAATAAATCATCATCATCATCATCATCATCATCATCATCATCATCATCTAATCTCACCTTCAACTTGCACTTTTTAAAGCTTCAGAACAAATTGTTGCTGTTACTGCTGCTGCTGCTCCTGCTGTTGTTGAGTGCTTTCAAGTCATTTCTGACTTACGGTGACTCTAAGGCAAACCTATCACAGGGTGTTCTGGGGCTGAGAGTGTGTGACACACCCAAGTCACCCAGTGGGTTTCCACAGTTGATCAAGGAATCAAACCTTGGTTACCAGAGTCATAGTCCAGCTCTCAAACCATTATACCTGGCTCTCAAGTGTTACAGTAGTCTTCCCCAATCTGGCCCAGTCCAGATGTGTTGGATTGCCATTTCTATCATTTGCAGTCCAACAGCTATGGAGTAGGCCAGTTTGGGGAAGTGTGTGTTGCAGTCATGAGCCATGCTTCACCTTTATGATGACATGGGATCCCTCCCACACCATATCCAAGATTCTCATTTTCAGGAGCAGTGAAAGCCTCATGGATAAGCATCAGCCTTGAGAATAGTTATGTCAGACATCTGTATATTTGAAAAGAGGGAGGGTGGGAGGGAAGGAGAAGAGATTATAATCAGTATTTCATTAACATATAAGGTGATTTGCAGAGAATAATAGTAATAATAATAACCAGGTTCCTGTTCCAAGGTAGCTTACAATTTGAAATCTTTGATAGGAAAGATAGAAGAGGAAGATAACAAGAGTAACAAAGGACACATGAGAGCAAATGTAGTTATTTGTACTCATACCTGGCTAAAGCTAAGAAGCAGGGTTCTTTACTTGCTTAAACTATTTGCATACCACCTGCTAAAATGCAGTCTGGGTGGTTAATAATTCAAAATTTAAATCAATAAACAAAGCAACAACAGCCAAAAGATCAGACCAAAGTGAAGCTTGGAAGGAAGATGTCCCAATTAACAATGTTACTTATATTACTGTTGAGGCTCAGTGTTTGCTTGGGGAGTGAGTAAGAGAAGCATAACAGCGTAACAGCTTTGCGGGGTGGCAAATAATGTCATTCTTGGGGAATTTTGAAAGACTTTTTTTTTAAAAAATAAGCCACCTTCTCACTGTTTTAAAATTTTAAGACTTAAAAAAAAAAACAGCTAAAAATGGCGAGTGAAGCAAAAAGTAACAATAAAAATTGCCATGTTAATGGCATCAAGTTACTTCTTTAGGCACCAAATAAAGTAACATAAATTACTTTCAAAAATAACTTCTGGAACTCTGGCAAAAATAGCTTACCACTCTATAATGTTAAATAAACAAAAATTGTGTCTGTAAAACATATGTGGACAGACACCATTTCCGCATTATACTGTTATAGTGCTATTATTCCACTTTCAACACCCTATGGAATCCTGGGCTTTCTAGTTTAGGGAGGGGCATTTAGAATTCTCAGCCAGAGAGCTGTTTGGCCAGAGGTAAAGGTTCTAAAAACTCTTAGCATTAAAAATACATTATGGACTTAGATCCTACATCAACACCTTATATGCTGATGAAATACTGATTATAATAGCCTTCTCTTCCTCCCTTTCCCTCTCTCTCTTTTTTGGATATACAGAAGTCCAGCATAACTATACCCAAGAGTGATGGAGGTGGGATCACAGCTCTGTCTGACAATGCAATCTCCTCTAACCTAAACTTTGAGCCAGATAGTGCCTCAGCCAAAGGATCTCCCAAGCACCGTAAAATGGGGCACTGGGAAGTTACATCTGCAACACTTACCAATTCACAGGGCACCTTGAAAACAGGCAGCTGGACAGATCCCTTGGAGTCTCGCTACAACTTCAGGTTGGAAGCAAAGGGGTGTCAACGCTTGTCTAGAGTGATTAGTGAAAGGGACCTCTAGAGAGCATGCTTTTGTTTCACCTCTTTATTTCTTTCTTGGATCTATGTACCCTAGCTGTTTTGCCTCCTGTCTGCCTGCCTGCCTTCTTCTTCCAAAAGTTAGCTAATCCTTTTGTCTCCCTTTGTCTGGAAAGGAGCATTCATGATGCTTCTGCCTCAGGACAGCTTATACTCAAACATGAGAACCAGCTTTTAGGGGCACTTCAACTGAAATTTAAGTAATTTTCTTTTGTCTATCTCCTTTCCTATCTCAGATGAATTTCCTGAAACAATACGTTTTTGTAAGTTTTGTAAGTTGTAAGGTTTTTTTCCTTTTTTAACTTTACAGGCAACCACTGAGTACTTTTTTCCTGTTTATACCAAAAGCTCATATTGCACTGGCTACACTGCACTCTGCTTGATATAGATTCCAAATATATAGATACCAAATATTCCTACACTGGGAACATCATTTTTCCAGTTCTCTGATCTTCAGTGCCTTGGACACCCTTTGCCTGGGGCGCTGCCTGGCTGAAAATGTAGGTTTTAGGATCCCATTATGTTGTGAACAACCATAAACATGAATTCCAAAAGTTACAAGATCATAATTCTGGCTTAGAATCTCGTAACTGCTGAAAAGGAAGCTGCCTTCATATTCCTGGGGAATTAAAGAGGTCTTCATATGGTGCCAAGTGGAATAGAGGCCCTGCTGTCTGGGGGATTCTGGGAGCTGTAGTCCAACTTTTCCAAACTATGCTGGATAGTGAGCAGCATCTGAATGTGATGTTAGCAGTTAACTTCACCATACCAGTGCCACCATCTCTGCAAACATCAAGCCAATGTTAATGCTCTAGAACAAATGAAGCAACTCCTCTTAGCACTTTTAAGCCCCCCTCCTCAAATAGATTCTGATCCTCTTTTCCTCATGATAATCTTAATTGCACAGGTAAGTATAGAAATACCCACTTATCCTTTCCTCATCTCCGGAATATTTATAGTAAATGGTGGGTGGTACTGTTTCAATAGGTTGTTAAAGGAGAAGAATGTTCAAGTCCTTTCAAACTGGTCTCTGGTCTCCAAGCAACGCTTTCCCTCCTTCCTTCTTCTCTCTTTCTTTCTCTCTTTCTTTCTTTCCACCTCCACAACTCAGAATCAAGCAAGGGGCATGCAATTCAAACAGTACAGTGTTTCAAGTCTCTTCCAATTTTAGAGTGCATAGATAATGAAAGAACAATAGGAGGAACTAGAAAGTCCATACACTTGTGGAATCGAGGAGCTTCTAGTTAACATGAATTTTCTTAAGGGCCATGCTGTCAAGGGAAAGATGGGAAAGTCAATGATTTTGGACTCCCAGATTCCCTCTGATATCATTATCATGATGACTTGGGGATTCTGAGAGTCATAGTCCCATGACCATTATAGCAGAAGTATTCTGGGAGTCATATTCCAGAAACAGTAACTTGTCCAAGCTCTTGGGATGTGAATGGCTGTGTCCCTTATGCTCACAATGGCTGAAGGCTCCTGAGGCTAGCTCGGGCTGAACTTGGAAGTATGCAGTGCAAGACCAGAAGTGTTGCAGGCAGGCAGGTACAACTTTCTGATCAGGCAAAGGCAGATGGCTCAGTGTCTTGTTTATAACAGATCTAGCAAATCCAGAAGCTTTTCTTTGCCTGCCAATCACATGCAAGCTTAGTGACAGCCCACAGTACCCTCAGCAGCAACCAAGCTTCCCTTTAAAGAAAGGTATTCTTGAGTGCTTCATTCTATTTTTTCACAATACCCTGGTGTACCTTTGCTTTGGTCCACTGAGAAGATCCAAAAGGCTAGTAGTTTCCAGATCCATCTGTCCACCACTCACAGGAGCATGGAAGCTGTCTCCCCTTGCAACTAAATAAACTCACCAAACAGGCCCAGCAACACAAGAGGAGGAATAGTGCAAACTTTGCCTACCTCTCCCTCAAATCTGGACCTAGAATGCAAAAATATCCTAACTGAGAGGATAGTCTTCTATTTCAAGGAGTCCTCTGTCTAAATGGCTGTCCATCTAATAAGTCTGGTTTAAAACCAGAGAACCTTAAGAGAGGAGAGTTGGACCCTGAAGCAGTCTATTACCTGTGGTGTCTACCTGGACTGCAGTTTAATCAGGCACACAAATCACCTGGGCACAGTCTTCTTGATGATGAGATATATTGTGTTACTCCTAAAATTAATTCTTTCTAATTTATCATCTAGCATATGCAAAAAATCATGCAAATCTTATTGTTGTTGTAGCTTTTCAAGTCATTTCTGAGTTATGGTGTCTCCATCTTGGAGTTTTCTTGTCAAGATTTCTTCAGAGGGGGGTTGCCATTGCTTGCTCTGAGGGTGAGGGTATGTCACTTGCCCAAGGGTAATCCAGTGGGTTTCCATGTCCCAGCCTCCCAGAGCTCCTGTCTAACACTCAAGCCACTATGCCACACTGGCTGTCATGCAAATCTACAGCCTCTTTTAGTGAAGCATTTCCTCTTCTTTTGGTCAGTCATAAATAGTCACACAGACACTATCCAACTGCCTTCTGTACCCAAAGAGGATTCAAAGTCTGAGGTGGAGAACTGGCATTCTTCAAGAGCCCCCTCCCACCAGCATGGTCAGTGTTCAGGAACAATGATACCCGGAGTCCATCAACATCCACAAGGCCACAAGTACCTCAACCACCACTAAGATATGAGCACCAACAGTCCCCAAGATCATTTACAGGGCTCAGTTAAGTGAATTCCTGGTCGTGTGAAAATGGGCTCCTCCCATTATCCAGGCAACATGGCTGAAAGGGGATAGTTGTCTCTCCAGGTAAGCAAGAGGTTAATGAGATGTCTGGTTTAAGTTACATTTATTGGGGATCAGCATCACAGAAGGACATCAGAGATCACGAGAGATCATTGCCAAACATCAAGACAAGGTGATAAGCTTCCAAATGCTTTGGTCAGGAAAAGACCTCAAGAGTCCATGAGGCAAGAGAAACAAAGGAACATCAACAAGGACAGAGGGCCAGTGGCAGGCTGGGCAAAGCTGGCCCAGAATCTTGGCTTCCTCCTCACACACCATCCCAATATCTGGCTAATAATGTGAGTAGAATAGGAATGTTTTAACTAGTCGTGTTAGGGATTATATTCTTTTAAAACTCTGGTTGAAATGACCTAGACTTGTCTGTAACTTTATAACGGCTAAGTAACAAATGAAGGAAGGTGCCTTCCTGAATGGGATATTTTTTTATCATTGTGTTTGCCTACTTGGAGTAAAAATCTTTCCTTCTAAAGATCTCCTCTGTCCATGCTCTCTCTACGTGCCTTGCCAGTTGCGCTCACAGATAGAATTCCCCTCTTCCACAGAGGGTGGGAGAGGCAAGCTTCTGAATGCAGAGATTCTTTCCCCAGTGGCTTCCTACTGAGCAACTGCATGATGGGGATTTAAAATCAGTAGGTTGTGGCAGTTAGATGGTTTCCAAATGCAAGGAGGGGGTCCCCATCTCCTACTCAAGGGCAGGAGACAGAATTGAGTAAAAGGATACCTTCCCACTCCTTCCCTCACAGGTTGCCATGCTCTGAAAGCAAAGGCCGTCTCCCCTCCGTATCTCTCCACAATGACATCAGAAGAGATAACATTTAGAGGTTCATCCTTCTTAACAAAAAGTTGACGCTTGACAGGGTACGGTTAAGATACAAAAATCAGTTATTTTTCCTTTCTCCACAGTCACATTTTAAAAACTGTTACTCTTTCTTTCCCAAATATGTACTGTGTGAATTTAGGTACATCAATCAAAAACTGAAACAAAATTTCCTTCCCTGAAATTCTACTGCCCAAATTCAATAAGGATGGCTATTCTCATCATGGAGAGAATCAGCATGAGGGGTTTATTGGGGAAAAATGGCAATCCTAACATCATTGTATGCATAGCATTTCAAACCCTGATTTCTAGACCTAAATCCCACTAGGTTAAAGCCACCGAATCAAGCACTGAGTAGTCAATCAACACTGCTATAAATCTCATTGATTCAATAGATCTATTCTGGTTGGGGACTAGCAACTTGATTTATGCCTGAAAAGTTAAACCCTCAAAACCTTGTACCTAGATGGATGAATCTGTCATTTTGATTCCTTCCTTCCCGCCCTCCCCCAACATTTTCAAGTTCTTTTCATTCACAAAAGGAAGGATTTTGTGAATACTGGCACATGCTAAAATGTATTGGAAAAAAAAATCCTCATTCATCCCTAAACTAAATACTACAAAATTTAGGAGAAGCAGCCAAGTAGATTCACTCAATTGTGACTGTCATAGAAGCCAATAGTTACAACAAAATGCTATGTAACAGGAAGGGGCAATTGGGCCCCCTCCAGCTAGTAGACTGCAACTTCCATCAGCCCTTGCCAGCATAGCCAGTAGTGAGGAATGATAGGAAGTACAGTACCAACAGCATCTGAACAGTTCTGTAGTTACTACATTTGACCCCCTCCTCCCTCCCCTTCAAGCTTCAAGCTCTTGGAATTGTTCCCCACCCTTAAAACAACAGGATCTGGCCAACATTCCTCCCGAAGAATTAAAAAGCACCCGTTTAAAACAGTAAATGAGAAGGGAAAAAAAACCAACTATCTGACCATCATTTGACTTATCTGAACTGTTGTGACTCTTTCCCTAAATTATGCTAAGATGAATCACATCTTAACTTGGAAGCAGAGTCACGGTTAACAAATCATGCCAAATTCAAGAGCATTGCCATTATGGATTCAACAGGACTGAACTTGATTTGGAATCTGGGGTTTGCCCAGACAACGCCAGTGCTTGGAATGCAATATGTTCTGTGATTTTTTGGGGGGTGGGGGGAGAAATGGTACACATGGGAATATTACTGCCAAAATTTACCTCAGTAGGTTCCTACAGTGCAATGGAAAGTATAGCCCACAGGTCACATCTCAATATTTTTTTTATACCAGAGTAAACACAAGGTATCCTGCAGTATAATAAATTAATACTCCTCTTTCTCACAAAAAACTCACTCAGGCTTTATGTGAAAAAACATGCCCCGCTGGTATTTAGATGGAAGTTTCTGTCCCCCTTTTCTCTCTTTCTTATAAAGAGGAAAAATTGGGAACCCTCTGGTGGCCAAAAGAATAGCTGCAAATCCCATTGAATAATAGCTGCAACTAAGTAAGTGCATGGTAAGTTTATGTACCTCTTTGATAATATGTGCCACAAGTTTTTTCTCCCCTCATCACATCAGTTGCTAAATCTCCCATGTTTGAACTTTTTTCCCACAGAAGTAGTCAATAAAAATTCTTGAGTATTATTCACTTCCTACTGCTGCATTTTTTTTAAAAAAAAGCACCTGTTAAGGAGGCCAGAGCAATGAGGAAGCTATAAGAGGCTCTGACTTAGGAAAACCGAAGGCCAATTTTTGATGTTTGCTCAAACCTTTATGGACTTTGATGGAATGTCTGGTATGCCTATTCTTTTGAGGTGAGGCTTCTTCAGCATTGATTTCACTTACGCGATTTGTCATCTTAAGTCCATTTCTTTTGTAAATAATAGCAAAACTGTGAGCCCTCTGGTGGTCAGAGTGAGGCCTTTCAGGTCCTATGGACATTATCCCAAACTATGGCTAATTCTATGCTGACGTAAAACAATATGCTATTATGATAAGAAATAGAAAGCATGGTGCTGTGTCAAATGAAATTATTGGTTCACTTGGACCAAAAGTGGCAACCACTCCCTAAAATTTTAGGTAGAAAAACTATCCAGGCCTCCTATTAGGATGCATTGAACTCCATGTTCAAATTGTTTACAAGCCAAGAATATACAATGCCACTTTCCTTAGGGGCTAGTGATGCACAGCATTGCAGATGTTCCTTTGAGTGTTCTGCAGCCTCTCTAATGTATGTAAAGATTATGCCTCCATCCACAGGAGGAAGTGGTTGCACGCTTGACCTGTGTTGAAACAGAGATGGAAAGGTACTCTGACAACAACTAGTTCCATACCTACCAACTGTCCAGATTTGACAGTGATAATCCCTACTAATCCTTTGAATTCAAAGAGCAAAATAGTTTGTGCTCAGTTAATTCAATGGGGGAGAGAGGAGAGGAGAAGAGGGCAAAATCTTACCCTTTCCAGTAGGCTTAGGCGGAAGCAAACTGCTTCAGCCTCTCCTAGCTTGTGTGTTCTTCCCCTTAATAATTTTTGCCATCCTGATCACACTTTTATATTGCTTGGCCACATGTATTCCAGTTTTCTTTTGTGAAGTGTTAGAGGATAAGTAGTTCCTTGTCATACATTTCTTTTCCCAATTAAATTATACTACAAGTGTAACTTGAGAGGTATGTTCACCCCTTTTGCAGGGTACAGCCTAACTAAATGGTGAAGGAATATCACCTGGCTCTAAAGATGCCCCCTCCACTGGATTTTGTACTGTTGAATGTTGATGAGGCTGAGGAGATGACAGTGTGTTTCCTACCACAAAGTACTGGCTTGAAGTATACAGATGTTTTGTAAAAAATGACCAAGCATATCTATGTTTGCACCTTTTAAGAAAGAGGACAGGAAAGAGTTGCTTTTAACAATGACTGTATTGGTTCCTCGCTACATTTAGACCCTCGGAACTGTAACTGTAACTAATTATTTTCCATGCTGTAGTCTGGAGGTGCATCCAAGGGTTCCTGGAAGGCCTTACCAAGCCAA
This sequence comes from Cyclura pinguis, assembly GCA_030412105.1. Taxonomy (NCBI): domain Eukaryota; kingdom Metazoa; phylum Chordata; class Lepidosauria; order Squamata; family Iguanidae; genus Cyclura; species Cyclura pinguis. The sequence goes on along the minus strand of CM059604.1, from coordinate 127,325,836 downwards.
AATAAGTCAATTTATACTTGATTTCCTTCTGTAGTCTTTACGTCAAAAAGACCACCTGAGCCTGGCCCAGTTAGCACAAAATGAGATCATTTTAGCTACTTGCAAAGGAGTTCAGTATCTTCTCTCCTTTGTACTTCCTGCCTTTGCTTCTTGTGTAAGCAGCTTTGGTTCCAAAATGCAAAATAAGGTATGAGCAGCCTCCAGCATTCGTAGATCCATTATAGATAAATAAAAATAAATAAACTATTTGGATAAACTACCCTTAATTCATCAGTTCCGGTATCAGCCATGCAAAATCCCAGTGAGTCTGTTATGAAACCTGGAGCTCCAGTTTCACTCCTAAATTCCATTTTACACGCACAGGAGAGAATCCATTGGAGAGAAAATGGAGCTGGAGTTCAGCAGAGCCATGGAAATCACTTCACAAAACCGGGTTCTTTTCTCCCAGTGAAAATTGTCTCTTTTTCAGCATATCTTTTGGCACATAGCTATTCATACAACAGGACACCATAGGGTGCAAATTGAAATGTCTCCCTGAACTACACAGATTGGGGTGCCCTTAACAGGTTTTCAGGTGACAAAACTCCAGAGTGACTTTCCTTGGCATCACTTCCCATCCCTAGAGTATCCTCCTTCTTAACCATCGTGATATTGTTGGGAAGCCAAGTTGGAGGCACTCCATCGAGACATTGCAGTTACTAGGAGGAAGCCATCCAGTTCAAGGTAGAGGTGATGAAAGGAATGGCACCAAAGTTGCAACCTGCCAGGGCCATCAAGAAAGTGAAGCAATGAAAAGAAGTTAAGCTTTGCATGGAATAAATTGTCATGGAATATTTCAACCTTGCAAAACTCCTTCCCCTTTCATATATAAAGAAAAAAAATCACTGAATGTTCAGTACAATGTTCTAACTCAAATGTTCATGGAAATGTGGCCATGCACCTAGAGACAAAATGCCTCCACTAGAGAGGAAAGAAGGGTCTGCTCCTACACACACATGCTGCCATATAGTTTTCACAAAATTTGTATATATTCCTTGGTTTGCTGTGGAATATAGAAAGGATTCAAAACAAGTACTTTTAATAGTGCTGCTTTTTAACCTCAAAAATATTGAAGAGTAGCTTTTGGGGCATTCCAGTAAGCCTTGCTCCCTCCCTTACTAAAATCCCTCTCTTACCTCCACAACCTGAATTTGTATGTCCACACAACAATTCTCTCACCATTCCCAGCTTTTTATAGGTTGGTCCAGAAATGTATTTAAAAATAAAGGCAAAACATACATGTACAGCAGACTTAGGTTTCTCTTCCTACCGTTTTCTCTCCTTGCACAACAAAGTGATTGTGGCTGAACTAACAAGCCAAAGAAAAACTTGGAAGGTGGGTTAGTTTTCTTCCTAAGGTACCTGAGTAGGTTAATATAACATCTCATTATCATCCTTTTTCTATAGTGGTTCCTTTTTAAGTTCAGTATGCCATAATAATGTCATTAAAGGGTGACTTCATCTTTTTCACTAGCTATTTTTTTATGCCTTGCCTAATGCTTGTTTGATCTTACATTCAGATCTCTATTACCATAGGTATGTATTAGAACTTAAAAGGATTTTTTTTAAAAAAATCAGTGTTTAGACTGACAGCAGAACACCGATAGAAATGCCAACTTTATTAAACTCCTTAGTCATGTGATGGTATTTGAGCTAAGGTTCTTAATCAGCACATTCCGCCAGTCCATGAGGACAAATACCTACCATCCAAGGAAATTTTATTTGCCTTTTTTCTTCTTTTGCTACCATAGATTCTGTAGTTTCAAAGAAATCAACAAAAAAGTTTTTTTTAAGGCTAAGCCTAAGAAGAAAGATATGATGATAGCAGTCTGATACGGCTTTAACTAGCATGACTTCACCTTATGGAAAACTGGGATTTGTAGTTTGATGAGGTACCCAGACTTTACTGCTAGAACATTCTAGTGCCTCTCCTGAACTACTGCACTAGAGATGTTTAGCAGAGACTTCTGAGGCCATTTCTGCACTACACTGTTATGGTGCTATTATTCCACTTTCAACATCCTATGGAATCCTGGGCTTTGCAGTTTAGGGAGGGGTATTTAGAATTCTTAGCCAGATAGCTGTTTGGCCTCAGTAAACTACCAGCCCCAGAATTCCACAGGATGTTGGAAGTGGAATAATAGCACTATAACAGTCTAATGTGGAAGTGTCCTGAGTATCTCACCAAACTACAACTCCCAGATTCCAGTTGGTATATCATCAGACCTAGAACACTGGATCAAATCAATTTATCCCACAAGACATTTGGGGAAAATGGAGTTCATCTGAACAGCCATTAGGAATACCCTTTTTTCCCCCAAAAATGGAAAGGTTGCTGCAGGGCCATTTGTTCTTGGTCCAAATTCAACCCAAAGGCCCTTCTACAGAAACCATCATTCAGATCCCATATTCCACTGCTAAAAATTGTTTTTTCCCACTGGTTATATCATTATGGGTGTTTACTCTGCCAGAAGCTGAAAGAAAATTGCTCTCTGAGAAAGAGCCAAATTCCATTACTAGATTTGCAAGAGTTTTGACAGTAAAATTAATTAGTTAATGTTTGTAAAGTGCTTTGAAGATGAACGGCACTTCATGAGTTTCAGCTATGATTATCATATGTTAGTGAGTCATTGCGAAATGTTAAAGACTGAGAGGTATTTGCTAGGTTACTTTACCTTATGGCTTTGCTGACAAACTTCAGCTGCAATCTATTCAGCATTAACTGAAGAGAACACCGCACTTTATTTTGAAACAGTAGCTTGGATGACATGCTCCCAGCCAGGATCTTGAAGTTGATCCAACTTAGCAAAAACATAGCATGGGTTGATTCCCCAAGGCCAGAGCCTTGAAGAGCTCACAGTTCAAGACTCTCTTTCTCTGATTCTTCCTTGCCCAAACTGTTCCTTAATGTCATTGCAAAGTGTGGCTAGTGTGGAAGCCACAGGAACACTGACAGCATTTGCAATGCCATCTGGCTCTCCTTGTGTTCTTAGGACTCAGCATGGCCCTAGGTTTGAGGACTGGGATATATAGCAAGCACGATTCTAAGTTTGGGACATAAAATGTTGGAAGGTTTGCAGGATAACATACTTTCCCACTGACCAGCAACCAAAAAGTCATGACTGCCCACTTTCTGGTCCTGGAATTTAAAGGGCAGAAAGCTGAGCTGAAAAATAAGCTTGGGATGTTGCATTCTAACAGATTGGTTTATTGGTCTATTTATGTCAGAACTGTCTCCTCTGACTGTCTGTGGCTCTCTCAAAACAGATATCATCCTCAGCTCTAGCTGGAGATGCCAGGGACTACATCTGGAACCGTCCACATGCCAGACATATCTTCTGCAACTGAACTGTTGGTCCCATCCTAAGACTCCCCTATTGCCTCCTCAAATGATGAAACTAAGGCCATTTCCACACTGTACTGTTATAGTGCTATTATTCTACTTTCAACATCCTGTGGAATTCTGGGGTATGTAGTTTTCTGAGGCCAAACGGCTCTCTGGCTGAGCATTTATGAGTCATGTCTTCTCATGTTGTGTCCAAAGGACAACAGTCTCAGCTTAGCCATCTTGGCTTCTAGGGAAGGTTCAGTCCTAATTTGTTCAGAGACCCAAAACTGCATTAAACCCAGCATTCAGTTAAAAACAATTTCAAAGCACTGTAACCATAACAAATGAAGGATAAGTATAGCACCTTCCATTCTTTTTTTAAAAAAGCCTCCTTTAGCAATCAGGCTCTCTCTGAATAAGGTGGTTTTTGTTTGCTGGCAATGAGAAAGCAGAGATGGCCTAGGGGTGTAAATCTTCATTAGTTTTATTCTTTCAGGAGAGAATAAATAATTTATTCAGATTTTTTTCCCCTGTTGCGAGCTTGAAATGTTTTCTGCACTAAAAAAAGTAAAAAAACAAAAATAAAAACAAAAAAAACCCAAAAGGCAAAAAACAAAAACATAACCCTGCCATTTTCTGTACCAAAAAGTTAAAAAAAAAGTTTTTTTTTCTGCCATGTAGAATAAAGTTTCATCCCGGAAGGTTCTCTTTATGCAGGGTTCTCTCTCTCTCTCTCTCTCTCTCAGTTTGTTATCGGAATATTTGTGAATATTTTTTCCATCTCTAACCTAGCTTCCTATGGGAGAGAATTCCACAGTCTTGGGACAACCACTAAGAAGACCCTCTCTCATGTTCATACCAAACATGCCTGTGAAGGTGGTGATCAAGCCAAAGCGGTGTGTTAACTACCTATCCCTGTTTTGTTGTAGGGGAAGAGGAGAGTATTTGAGTTTCCACCATTTCACACACACACCAACTCTATTCTGAGTTACTTTGGTCTTGAAGAAATTCAAAATGGCTGCTGTCTTCGCTATTCAAGTGGGTTCGTCACTACTGGGAAGGATGGTTAAATACCTGCAGGGGAAAAAAAACGTTAAAGACTAGCTTATTTTTGTCATTAGCTCCAGAAATACAGTGTTGAATAACCTTCCAAGGAAAGGTCAGGCTTATTAAAAATATAAAAACACAGGTGCCCTTCTGTGCAACCCTATTTTCAAATCCGAAAGAGAAGGAAAAGGTTGTTGTTTTTTAAATTGCAATGCCACCTAGCATTTTTTTTTATTTTGATTAAAAGAAAAAAGAAAAAAAGAATGTACTGCAAAATCCCCAAAGATGTGTTATTCAAAAGGAAACTAAAAGATTTAAAAGGCCTCAAAGGCTTTCCATTGTAGGACAGAGGCTGGAATAGAATCAGACAACGGGGTAGCCACACACATGTCCAATTAGAAATAAAACCCATCATGTTTGGTGGAACTTACTCTGAAGAAATTTGTGCTGGTGAATCTGCAAAATGATTCAAAAAAATGGACGGGACAGGACAAAGTTAGGCCACCTTTGCAAATTTCTCTGCAAATTGCTTGGTCAGGGATCTCAGTTCTTGGTGAATCACTCTATGGCCCTTTCCGCATGGTGTAGTCACTGCGTAGCTGCGACAGCTTGAGGAGGCATGCGTCCTCACGACATCATTACTATTAAGTTGATGTTAAGTTGCTGGCTTGCCTTTGCACGTTACTAAAGCGTCGCATTTGAGCAAGGAAAAAATGCATTTTCACTCCCTGAGACCTCTACAACTACATGCGGAACTGTTGAAGCTCATTCTTGCAGGAATGGGCGGGTTCAGGGCAGGCCCGGCTCAGCACACGTGACGTCGTGTCTGCGTAGGGACGTCCTTCCCGAGATTTTTTTAAAAACGAGATCCAATGAAATGGGTTGGGGTGAGCCATAGGCAAAGCAGGGGCATGGCGATGAACACTGTAGTGTGGAATGAGAAAGCAGTCTTCACTGCCTCAAGCGGAGGATGGTGCAGAATGCCGCGTCACCGAAACGTCGCAGAAATGCAGCCATAAACTCTGCTCCTACAATGCCATGAGGCGTTTCTGCCATCTCGTGTGGAAAGGGCCTATGTTAACCAGGTCAGCCTTCACGCATGAGTGAGGATTAGGTGATTATCTTTATGCTGTGGCAGTCTTCACTTTCACCAAAAGATTCTTCTGAGGAATAACAGGGCAGATTTTTTCCCCAATTTTGAATTCTCCTGAAAGGGAGGGAGGGAAGAAGGCAAGGAGGAAGGAAGATCTTCTCTGCTATTGCCTGAGGAGATAGACAAACAAGAGAGAAAACACTGGGAGAGGAAAAAGAACTAGTGATGACTGAGTGCTGGTAGGGGAGGGAGAGGAAACTAGAGAAACGGAGCACCTAGTAGTATGTGTCCAAAATCTTCTTGGGGACTTACGTTTGAGGGTGACTTAAATTTGAAGGTCTTTAAGCAAGAAGTACCTCCATGTGCAATGGCAGCTAAAGAGACCACCCCCCCAACAGCCATTGATTGGGCACAGGGTGCATTGGAGAGACCACTGCCATCTGGCTCACAGCTATCAACCTGCCAGCCTCCAGCACAAGTACATGGGCAGAGAGTTATGTTCCACCAGTGTTACATAGGACCTTGGTGTGTGGACTTCCAGAGGGCATCTTGCCCTGGAACCCTGTCAGCTCTGGCTACTAATTGACTTTCAGGCTCAATTCAGGCTCCTCCATTACATACCATCTCAGTGCCTCAGAACCGTCCAGGAGCTTTGCACCCTCCCTTTCACTTCAGGTAAGAATAGTGAAAACTTTTTTTTTCATGTGGCATCCACCACGTGGAACTCGTTAGCCATAGAGTCCATCCCTGGATTTGTCTCACCACCCAGTGAAAACAAATTGATTGATTGATTGATTGATTGATTGATTGATTGATTTCAGAAGGTTGTTTGAAATATATTGCTGAAGTTGATATGGGTTTTTTTGAAATGATGCTGTCCCTCTCTTGTTCTTGAATCATGCTTTGCCTTTATTACTTTGGCCATTTCTGCACTGTATCGCCTTCCATTGTCCTCCTGTCACAGTCCCAGCAGCACCTTTGCTGGGAAGAGAGTGCAACAAGAACACTTCCCTGCACACACGGGCAGCTCTCTGCAGGGAGCATGAGTGACACGCACCTTCCTTCTGCAGCACAGCCAGGCTGTTTCCCATGTTGCACAGGGAAAGGAAGTGCCTTCATCAAGCTTCCATCCCTTCTGTATGGCCAGGGAGGATGGGAACATTGTGCGATCACAGGCACTCAATCAATTTATTCCATTAAGTGAATGAAGACCCCACGATCCCGACGGGTGGGGACAGGATGGCAGTGGGACTGCGATGACATTGTGCTTTTGTGCATGACCTGTGGACAGCTGCAATCTCATCCCAAACCTGGGACTGCAACATCATGCAGAAATGACCTTTGTGTCAAGATGTGTTTTAAGCATGAAGCAAGTCATTCACTCTGCAACAAGACAGGAACAACATAGCTCAACAAAAAATTGCTAGTGTTGATTCTTTGACCAGGATTTCATTAGGGTACACTATGGATGACAAAGTTTTATTCCAAAAAGCTTTCCACAGAATGATCCTATTGCTAGTCTCAACTAGAGTAGATTCACTGAATCAGTAGGATTTACCTGTGTGTTGATTCATTATTCAACAATTGATTTCTGTGGGTCTGCTCTAGTTGGGACAAATCAAGAGGATTCAGGGCAATATATTTGCTGCCATTCTTTTTTAAAAAAATATTATCTGGCAAAGATGAGTTCCATATTGGCCTGTTTGCCTTTGTGATGTCCCCACTTCTTCAGCCTCTTTCATTTTGCAAATAACTACTAGTGATCACATCTTGTCACCAAGCCAGAGCGTCACTCGATACACAAAAAGACAAAGCACTTTAAAAAGCCACTTGGCTAAGAAACTCCTCTGTCAAATATGACAGCAGAAGTTATGACTGCCTTCTTTTTATCTCCTGGCTTTGATGACAAGCTTATCAGAGACTGAGACAGAAAGTGTGGAGCAAATTCAACTCATTGTGCTCTACCAGGTGAGTTTTCAAACCACATACAGCTGTTCCAAAGGCAAGCCCTAGCTTTGAATGACAGTTGCTTTCATCAAAAGCACAGCTCAGGTTTGACAATGCCAAGAATTTTTGTGCAAGGTGTTAAAAATCTCTCTCTCTCTCTCTCTCTCTCTCTCTCTCTTTTTGTGGAGCACCAAAATGTGGTGCCAGCTTAAAGGCTGATTTTAGCTCAACCAGTTTCTCAAACCAATGCCTGAGAGATGTGGAGATTACAACTGCCATCAGCCTGCCAGGTGGCAGTGGGATTGGTAGTCAGACACCTTGGAGACCTCTTCTAAGTTATCTTGTTTTGCTTTCCTTAAATATTGATAGAATCATTAAACATGCAGTTTGTGCTTCTACTGAAACAGAGAACCTTTCCGCCCTACACTGTTTTAGTGCTATTATTCCACTTTCAACATCCTGTGGAATTCTGAGGTTTGTAGTTTACTGAGGCCAAAGAGCTCTCTGGCTAAGAATTCTAAATATACCTCCCTAAACTGTGAACCCCGAGATTCCATAGGATGTTGAAAGTGGAATGATAGCACTATAACAGCGTAGTGCAGAAAGGCCCATAGGAGGAGTACAGCAATAGCTGTAGAGAGAGCCAGCATAGTATAGCGGTTTGAGTGGTGGACAGCTAAACTGAAACTGTCATACTTTGAACATCTCATGAGAAGACATAACTCACTAGAAAAGACAATAAAGCTGAGTAAGGTAGAAACCAGCAGTAGGAAAAGAGCAAGCCCGTATGACTGATGGATAAGACTCAATCGATGAAGATACATCCCTGAATTTGTAAGACCTAAACAGGACAGTTGATGATGGAGTGACTTAGCAGTCCCTCATTCATAGGGTCACCATAAGTCACAGTCAACTTGATCACAATTAACAACTAAAATTTTCATAGAATCATAGAATCATAGAATTGTAGAGTTGGAAGAGACCACAGGGGCTATCCAGTCCAGCCCCCTGCCATGCAGGAACACACATTGAAGCTTTCCCAATAGATGGCCATCCAGCCTCTGCTCAAAAACCTCCAAAGAAAGAGACTCTTACCACACTCTGAGGTAGCATATTCCACTGCCAGACAGCTCTGACTCTCAGGAAGTTCTTCCTGAGGTTCAGGTGGAATCTCCTTTTCCTCAGCTTGAATCTATTGCTACTTGTCCTAGCCTCTGGAATAGTGGAAAACAGTCCACTCCCTCCTCAACATGATTTCCCTTCAAATGTTTAAACACGGCTATCATGTCCCCTCTTAACCTACTCTTCTGCAGACTAAACATACCCAGCTCCCTAAGCCATTTCTCATAGGGCATGGCTTCCAGACCCTTCACCATTTTGGTCGCCCTCTTCTGGGCACGCTCCAGCTTGTCGATATCCTTCTTGAATTGAGGTGCCCAGAGCTGGACACAGTATTCCAAATGAGGTCTAACCAGTGCGTATATAATGTTGTATATCCATATCCAATGTTGTAGTCCATGCCTTCAAGTCATTTCTTACTTATACTGATCAAGGCAAATTATCATAGGATTTTCTTGGCATGAATTGTTCAGAGGGGGTCTGCCATTATTTTCCTCTTAGGCTGAGAGAGAGTGACTCACGTATGTCATTCAGTGGGTTTCCATGGCCGAGCAGAGATATGAACCCTGGTCTCTGGGAGTCCTAGTTCAACCTTAAGCCACTGTAGTATACCATACTTGCTCAAACTGTGCTATGCCATATACTATACTGCTTCTCCTAGAGAAGGAGTGGCATTCGCATGGCCATGGGTACCAACTGTTACCCTCAGGCTGTTTTTGAAGGCCCAGGTTCCTCCAAGGATCGCCACAGATCTCCTCTTCTGAAAAAAAAAAGGGGGGGTGTAAAAATGTCAGTTGCCCCTTTGGGAAACCCTTGAGAATGGCAATGGCAATGAACTGTACTAACTTCAGAAAAACTGTTCTTTACCCAGTCTGAAGTGGACTTCCAGGTTTGCTTTTTCCAGTCTTTTTTTTTTAATGAGGGGTGCACGCTGCAGCATTTGGGTGTGTCCGCATGGTGGGAGGTTGGGTTCTGGACTCCTGGAGGCTACCAAACTTTCCCTAAAAGCAAACATGGACAAATTTTCCATGGTGGCAAGGACTGCATTCACTTTATAGAAGACTCTGTCTCTGGATGGCTCACATACTGGCACCGGGCAGGGCTGAAATCAATGGTGGGTGGGGCTAGAGCCAACAGTAGGCAATATCCCTCCTCTTCTTTCCTTTCCTTTCCAACTTCCCTTTCTCTGCCAACCTCAAAGTATACATCTGGCTCCCCTGCTATTTTAGACCCACTCCTAAGAGGCAATGAAAATGTTGGCCAAGATCCTACGTCAGGAGATTAGTTATGATGTTGAAGCTTGCCATATTTACCATGTAATATATCTGACTTAGAAGATCGTAATTACCGGAATTCATTTTTATGGTCATTGCAACAAGCAAAAGGGTACCCAAAAACCTCCTTTTGAAACCAGGTAGACCCACAGTAGGAGGATTTCCAAGGTTGTGGTGAGCAGGATACTGGGTAACAATGCATTTAGCCCTGTTCCAGCAGCAAGGTGTGATGTGATAAACAGCTGCAACAGGATTCTTCAGGGAGAGGTCTGGATGCATTCAGTGCCCACTCTCCAACACCTCAGAAATCCTTGTGGTGGGGAAGAGTTTGCTCTTTGGCTTCAAAGATAGGTTTGCACCATGTGTTGCAATGGTGCAATGACCGTACATGTGAATTCCAATAATGATAATATTGTCAGTTCGGCTTATGCCATTATAAATATTGAGCAAGATGCCGTCCATCTTTTCTTTAAAAGGGCATGAAAGTGTGCAGCTCTGCAAACTCCCATGGAACAATCTTCACCAAAACCTGTGGTTGAGCTTGAGACTTCCAAATCTGAGCTGGTTTGGCCATACTTTTTAAAAGTTTGAACAACAGGGCTTGGTTTTACTAATGCTGAACAATATCAGTGTTTTGGATCTGTCTGTCTGTCTGTCTGTCTGTCTGTCTGTTTGTTTGTTTATTTGTTTGTAAAAAAGAAAATTTCTGTCAAATATGAACACAGTACATGCAGAAGGCCAGAACTTGGAAATGTTACTTTTCAGACTGGCTAGGGACTCTGGAAGTTGTAGCCGAAAATTAGCTTTCCCAAGCTCTGCAAAAGAGTAATAACAAATCAAACAGTCCAGACATCTTGTCTCACCTTACTTAACCTCGAATGTTGTACTTGCCACTGGAGACCGTCCATATCTTACATTCATTTATGAGCCATCAAGTAACAAGATCTTGAGTGATGCATATAGAATCTATATTATAGATGCATGAATCATCCCTTAGTCAGTTTCTTCCCTTTATAAAGATGTCTATGCTCTTCTCCAAAGTTGTTCCACAAGTGAATTACAAATTCCATGCTAGCCTGGCAGTAAGCAACTGAGGTATAATTCCATGGTATGTTTATAATATCAGATAAGAACACCCAAGAGCAAAAGTAAGAAATTTCAGTAACACTATGAAGAGCAGAAAGACTGAAAACACAACAAACTTCATTGAGCGCAGAAAACGTCTGTCATATCAGATCCATCAAATGTGTCAGTCCAGTGGATGCACTTAATTAAAAAAGATGTAACCATCTGTCCAAGAGGAGGCATGGGGGAACTTTAATTGATTGACTGAGGTTGTTGCCTTCTCTCCTCCATAGAGTGGAGGGGATGAAAGCATTAGCTTCTCTGTGAAGAGAGGAGACCAGACATCTGCTCAAAAGACTCAGGGTACAGCCCTTTCTTCTGCTTTCACATGTTTGTAGGATGGAAAGTGTGACATTAGACTTCATCATTCCAGCTTCTGAAACTTTGTTGGTCTCTTTGTGATATCCAGCTTAGACTGGGCTCCCCTTGTGTGCTTACTCTGGAGAAGTCAAAGTGCTTTGCCACTCTATCTCTTGAGGATTGGAGTGATGAAGGAGAGGACATTTACTCTGAAGTTATGGCAGATGCTTCTCGTCAACACTGCTCACAAAATGGCGGCGGCAGCTCTAGGGTCATGTCATTTTCCGCACATGACTAAGCTACATGATTCAAAATGGATTTTAGGGAGAGAAGGGAATTCACATGGTTTTCTTGGAAGTCTGAGGCTTGCTACCCTTTCCATATTTGTTCTTTTATAAAAGCAGTCTTTTCTGTCCTTTCTACATATTTTAATTTTTTTTAATAAAAATGTTTTTAATAGCATGTATTTAGTACATAAAACAATGTACAGGGAATTACAAAGACAGTAAAGAAACAGATAGACAGAGTCTAACATCTAACCTACTATTGTCTTACCTATCCTAAATTGTCCAAACTAAATTATACTCAACTACAACTAAACTAAAAAGGGGTGAAAAATACATATAAATGACTTCTAACTCACAGACTTTTGGTTCTAAGATAACCTACAAAGTATATTTCTTTTGGTGTGCCTGTCATTATCACACTATTGCCTAGTGTTTAATAACTACAAGTTTAACCTTCAAAACCAATAATTGACTTTTTCACTATATAATCACAGCAAGCAAGAGTGCAGTATGCCCTAAAATGGGAAAGTGTGGCTTTTCCTTTGCATGAAGACTGGCTGCTGAAGATGCTGGATTTGGCAGAAATGGATGAATATAACTATTTTATTTAAGGAAGGAGATCTGGTTAAATTTAAAAATGATTGGGAGAAACTGATTGTACAGCTAAGAAATTTTCACCGTATTTTAAGAAGTGAACAGTGGTGCTACAGCTGCACCGATGTTCCATTGCACTAATATTCTACTCATGTTCCACTCATGCTCTCAGAGATCAGGCTCGGAATCCCTGCTCAGCTGTGAAACCCTCTGGGTGACTGTGGGCAAGTCATATTCTGTCCACTTCAAAGGAAAGCAGTGCCAAACATCCCCTGAAGAAGTGCTGCCAAGAAAACTCTATGAGAAGGTTGCTGTAAGCTTGAGTTGAGTTGAAGGCACAAAACAACAAATAACAGCTATTTACCTTACTTCAGCAAGTAGACAGTTTTTCAAATGTCACCAGAATGTTTTTCCCTCCAGAGAAACTGAACTCAGTAGACACTGATCATGGCAGGAGGTTCACTGTATTTTAATGGACATCTTGGGATTATGGCTCTCTTGTGGATAACCAGAACTGTGGATTATTATCAAAGGTCAAGTGAACAATCGACTTTTACCCAGGTATATGTATGAGTGCATGCTTGTGGGTGCGCCTCTACAAAAGTGTCAAATCGTACATTGGAAAAATCTTTAGAACAATCCCCATCATTTCATTTCCAAACACAGACCAGTAATTTTCACTTCATGTGAAATTTTGAACTAAATCTAGCGGCTGGTACAAAAGCGAAAAATTTCAAAGAATTTCAAGAGAAGTGAAAAGACTTGTTAAATATCAGGAGGGAGCTATATTTCTCTCAGTTCAAATAGTACTGAAATTTTAAGAAGCTTTCTGTCTAAACAACAGTGAAACCATTGCCCACCCTGTAGAAATTTTGCTTGATTTTTAAACCCTGAGGGAAATAGAAAGCTTTGATGAAGGTCCGTCTACAGAAAAATTGATCCCAAGGAAGCAAACAAATAGGGTCATATTTCTGGGAAGAATTTTACCAAGAAGTTTCCAAGTCTCAGATCAGTCATGGCTGCATCCCTATTCTGTATGGCATTTCTCTTTGTACATACTTCTAAGATGGAGTTGCAGAAAAGCTGCATGAGAGGCAGCTGGCCAATCACAGCCAGCTTTGCCTCACCTTGCCTTGGTACAGCCAATCAACTGATGGCTTGCAAGAGGAGCAACACTTGACCTGGGTGGACAACAGAGAGAACATTCCCGTTCTGGTCTGCTCATTGCTTATATATAAAGCAGGGCCTCAACAGACCCAGCCATTGCATTCTGGGGCTGCCCACCCATTCCAACTCACCTCCTACTTACTTATTCTGTTTTTTCTTGAATGCTTTTGGATATGTTGCACATTGCAGTGGGTCTCCTGTTAGCCATTGTTTAGTAGGGGTTGGAAACTGTTTTAACACTCCTCCCTCCAAAAGGATTACAACACATGTGGACATGCACAGTTGGAGAGACTCTGCTTAGAAATGCCTAATTAAACTAGCATTTCATATGAATGAGAATGTGGGGATGATTACTGAGGAAATGGGTTGGAATGAGTGCATACAAATCAGTGTCAGTGGATTTTAGTCTGAACGTTAAAGGAAATGAACCCTATCCTCCATTTAGGTTAGCACCTTGGTAAGCTCCGCTGAAGTTCAGATTAACACCCAGGATGGATTCCCCACTCCACTGAAATGGAAACCTCCAGCTGCCTATCAGTCTATTCCCAAATGTATTTGACCCTGACTCTGTTCTATCCTTTCTCTGATTAATCCACCATTAAGCCACCAGCTGCCATAGATAATACAAAGACAGAAAATAATAGAGCCATCAGCTCCTAGTTATTCTGTGAGGACCAGGGTGGGTATCATATGATTCATAGACTGTATGTGCCACTATCCATTTTAGGAGCCTCCTGGGATCTTAAGACTCCGTGGATCTTCCACCCTCAGTTTTTTTAAAGGACAACTGCTGTTCCTGCAATCTTCCAGGAGTGGTGATTCTCCTCTAGAATAAGACACAGGGATTTGCTTTATTGTGTGCATAGAGGTTTATTTACCCTTTAAAATGAGAAGGAAATTTTCTGTGGGTTCTAGTTTTGAAAAAAAAGTTTTAAAAATCTATTTTTGGAGGGGTTCCACCCTCCTCTTGGATCCCAAATTTCTCACCTCTGTGTTTGGAAATTGACAGTACAGTCATGCACTTATCTCCACAGAGGAAAGTTCTGTTGAGTTCCATAGGGCATTCTGGTCAGTGGGTAGGAAGTGTACAGGAGCCGGCCCCAGACATGAACACTTCCATTCTCATCTTTATTTTAAATGGACTGAAAAGCAGAGAGTTGCTTTGCCTGTATTGCACCCTTCTGCTGGGACAGAAATTGGTGCTGCTTTGACAGATGACTTTGACTGAGGAAGATTCTGGAAGCTGAGCACAGTTGACTCAACCTTCAGTCCCATTGTCACTTGGAGTGATCATAAAACTGAAACTGTTAAGTGCATTTCTTGTCACAAGTGTCTTAAATCAATGCCAACAGAAATGTGCCTGGGTTTGTAAAAGATTGCTCTTAATGGGCCAGACTCATTTTCAAAGCTTCAAAGGGGGAATCCAAGACAATCCTATTAAAAAATAGTCATCCAGTCATCCAAACTGCCCCCACCTTCATCCTTCTGGAGTGCTTTAATGGAACAATATGATAAGACTGCTGATGAAGACTCCTTTGGCTCATCCAAGTCATTCAAAGAGTTCATTAGGAAACCTTAAATGCTTGGACTTTCAAAATCAATCTGTTCAGGAGCTGACATCAGTCCTGCCACTGACAGGCATCATTGTGACCGATCTCTCTCTCATTCTCTCTGTCTCTGCCTGACCTACCTCAAAGGGCTGTTGTGAAAAAGTGGGAAGGAATCAAGCCATGCATGACAACTTAAGCTCTTTGGAGAAAAGGTAAGAGACACACAGCCAATAAATAAATAAAGTACCTAAAATGACATACCCTCCCTTCTCCCATTTCATTATCACAACAAGCTTGTGAAGTAGGTTTAGTTGAAGAAGAGAGAGATTAGTCTAAGGTTACCTAGACCTGGGTCTCCCTGATCTAAGTTGAATATTCTTTACCTTGTATTAGGAATCTATGGCCTACCAGATGTTGTTGCTACAAGTCCCATAATCCCTCTCCACTGTTACAGCTTTCTGGGACTGATAGGAGCTGCAGTCCAACAATATCCAGCAGCCTTTAGGTTTCACACCCAGCTCTCTGGAGTCAGACAATTATCATGAACATTTGTATAGTGGAGCCAGGACTCACAGAACTGTAGCTCTGGGACTTTTTGATGATACTGTGTTATCATTTGCCACCCTTCCCACTTGGACTCCATTGTTCCCACTGAGTTTAGCTGCAATCTCCATAGTAGGTGGATTGGAAATGGATTTTTCCATCCAAAAATGTATTGTTACAAATTATCCCTGTTTTACTCCAAAGTATTTGAGGATGGCTTGGCCTTCAGTAAGAATGTGTAGTTTTACTGATGGCAGATGGAAACTGTAAGAATGATCTTTTGTGTATGTATCAACACAGCTATGTTACCCTAAGAGGTAGGGGGACTTTGAGGTCTACCTGCAATGCTAGCATCTCCTTAGAATTTGGAGGAATTATAGCTCAAAGGAGGCCTGGTGGAGGAAGGTAATGGCAGGATCTTTTCAGCTGTGTGTATCAGTACTAAATGTAGAGAGGACTCCAGTTAAAAGTTAAACAGAGTATTTTATTTGGAATCAACAAACACACAAGAAATCAGACACTCTCAAGAACCATACAAGGCTATCAGAAAGTGAGGCAGGAAAGGTTGGATAGAGAGAGATCGGGGGGAAAGGGTGATAACCAGTCTTGAAGCAGAAGGTCGAAGTGAAGTGGCTCAGAATACGTCTTAGGGTAGCAAGAATGAACACACTCAGTACTCTGAAAGCTATAGCCCCAAAACTCTTCCCCCACCCACCCACAAAGCTCTACCCTTAGCTTGGTTTCCACAAGGAATATATTGCACCCTGCAGGTGCCCAATCCAGTCAGAAAAAGGACTGTGTGAAGACATATGACATCCACTGGAGCCTTAAATCACTATGCTTTCAAAAGATAATGTATCAGATTATGTGCTTTTTATCCATCTTATAGGAGATCTTGCCTCACTTTGTGCACACCGAGCTGCTGATGGCATGGCTGCTGTATGTAAAAAACAACAAATTCAAACTGCTAGCAATATCTAGTAGAGGTGGGCTACATTCCTCCAATAAGGCAACAGAGGAAATTGCATATTATTCATTTTATTTCATTTTTTCCCACTTTTCCTTCAAGGATCTGTGCATGCTTCCACTTTTATTATCTTCATAACACCTCTACAAGGCAGCTTAGCAGCATAGGTTAATAAGAACCATTGTTACTGATTTAGAAACTGCAGCCTTAGTTGCTGATTTTGACATTCCCAGGCTTCCAGGCTGTTCTAATGGAGATCTGACCAAAATCCTATTTGGTCCAATATTTTGTTATTTTGGTTCCTTGTTGGTATGCACTGGTGTCACAGTGCAACAATATCCTGCCACCCTCCCCCAAAGCAATTGATAGACAAAGACAGACTGTACAGTGGCCCCTCCACATTTGTGAGGGTTCAGGACATAGAACTCTTGTGAAAGTGGAAAAACTGGGAATAACTGCCCTCCACAATCCCCCTCCCATTCCTTTGCCTCTGTCTCCAGTACTCTTGGAGGGAAGTAAAAAGACAGGGTAAAGGGTTCCCCAGTACTTTCCCCTCAGACAGAGAAGAGCAGAATGCTTTAGTATTCTAGATACTTCCAGTTACCATCCTGAGAAAGGAGATTCCTCCCAGAGAGGAGGGGTGGGAGCAAAGAGAGCACCTGACCAATCAGTGGCCATTACACAGCAGTATGTTCTGCCAGGCGGCAGAGAGGATATGCCTCCAGCAGTGAGGGGGGCTTTGTTTACCCAAAAGGAAAAAAAAGTCCGTTTTGCACACAAGCCTGGCAAGACTGTGGTGAAAAATGCAAAGGACTGGGAGGAAGAGAGTGGCGGGGGGGGGGGGAAGGCAAGCATGTGCCTAGTGAATAATCAAATCTGCAGAAGTCAAATCCGCAAATGTGGAAGGAGGACTGTATACCTTTTGCTAGAGGTGGTATATGGGCTTCCTGACTAGAAGCAACTGAGAGCCCCATTCTCCATGCCTTTTACTGATCCCTTTTTCAAGTTATCTAAGTTGGCAGTCATCTTCACATCTTGTGCTAGCCAGTTCCACAGTTTAAAGACACACTGTGTGAACAAAATCTTCCTTTTTACCTGTCCTGTCTCACCCACCATTCAGCTTCAGTGGATAACCTTGTAATGTAGTGTTATGAAAGAGTGAGCAAGCTTCTCCCTGTTCACTTTTCTTCACACTATGTGTATCACACTTGTCATATCTTTGTGCACTTGCACAAAGTACTTTTCTAGGCTTGGGGGTTGTGTCCTCTGCAAAGTGGTACGTAAGCATGGGAGGCAAACTGGCACAGACTTCTTTTGTAGGGCCAGCCCTACCATTAGGGAAAGTGAGTCAACTGCCTCAGGTGGTAGATTTGGTGTGGTGGCAAGGAGTGGCAGCAGAGTGTTGGAGGACACAGCTGTGTGTGCCTTACATGGTTTGCCCTGGGCCTTCGCAGGTTGCTTCTTGTCCTCAGATCTAGTAAGGAATGTTGAGGTAAGGGTACATGGCCACACCTAAAGAGGTGTGTGTGTGTGTGTGTGTGTGTGTCTTGCCTCAGGCAGCAAAATGTCTTAGGCCAGTTTCACATTCGTGTCACTTCTACATCACAGATCCCTAAGCACAATCTACAAGCCTTCTGCTGCAGGAAGGAGGTCTCCTCAGCCTGACTCCATGGGCCTGCAACTCAGCCAGTGTAGCACCTTAAATACAAATGTGACTCAGAGAGTTATGCATGATGTGCTGCTGTGCATCAGCCCTTCAGATCCAGCGAGTGTGTTCTGTCATACGACCTTTGCCACTGGCTTTCCTTGCCTTTACATTTATGGGCAGAGAAATGCAACGGGAGGCTCCTCCTTCCTCTTGCTACTGTGCTGGCAGCACGTAGAAGCTGACCTAATTCTATCTGCATCTAAGGACACTACTCTTCCTCTTGCTTGTGGACATGGCAGAAAACACGCACACCCAGAAAGCCCATGTTTCCAGCAGTGCTTGCTAACAGGGATCCCCTCCAGAGGAATGTCCGGGGCCCTGTGGCAGAGGCCTATCACCACAATATTGCTGCTCAGTCCTATGGATTGTGAGCCAATCCTCTGCACATTTATTTCTTATTTGTTGGTGATAGTTACATCCTGCCTCCCATCTCCCAAGGTTCACAGTTGGTAGACACTGTTCTCCTTCCCATTTTTATTTCTACAGCAACCATGCAAGGTAGGTGAGGCTGGGAGAATGTGACTGGCTCGTGGTCTCTATGGTCAAAGTGAGGATTTGGCCCTGGCCTCATCCAACATGAAAGCCATTGTACTGCACAGGCCGTCGTAGAGAGATGGATCGGCAAGGGTTGAATTGCTGGGACCCCAGGGTGGGGCCAAGGAGTGCAGTCAGATGAGAAAGAGCAACTGGGCCAAGCTGGTAGGAGTAGGCAGAACGGTGACAATGATCAGAAGCAGGACAGGACAAAATCTTTTGGTTCGTGGGCCCAAATTGGAACTTCTGGCTTTTTAGGCATCGGTGTGGATTTCACGACAGAAGACCATTTTTCGGATGGATTGTAGCGACTGGTTGGCAAGTAATCCACCATAGAATCAGAATGAAACCACCAAACCCGGTGCTTTTTCTTCTACTGTTCCCCTAGTTCTGGTATTGGATGGGTTAGGTCTGTTGTTCTGTAGCCAGAGTCCTGCCAGTACCCTGTACCTCCCTGTGCAATGTCATTGTCCCTGGGGTGCAAGTGTTGCAAGGGGCTTGCAGATGAAGCGCTGTTCTCCCAGCCACTGATTGGGCACAGGGCTATGCTTGGGCATGCTTTGGTTGAGTGCTCAGCAGAGGAGGAGGTGCGACAACAGCAGAAATGCTCATGGGCACAGACCCATACCTAAGCATGGGCCAGGAGAATGGAACTGTGTCTAGAAGCCCCCCGGCTGCTCTTACATACCAGGGAAGAAGAGGAATAAAGTATGTGCGGGGGTGCTTCCGTTCCTTCTGAAGCTAGCTGGCTTAAGATCTCCCAATATATGCAGTGGCTCAAGGCCAGCGGGGCATGTGAGTCACAGGGGCTTGGGGGAGCTGAAGGAGGGGGCTCCAATTGAATAATGTTGCTTTTCCTCTCAGTCCATTTTCAGTCTAGGAATCATTTTCTGGTCCTCTCAGTCCATTTTCTCAGCAGTTTCTCCTGTTTTTCTTTCCTCTCCCTTACTCCTCACCTCTGGAAATTTATTCAGAGTGCCTCAGGGAACCTTTTCCTGTTTTCTAGTTCATTTAAAAATATGAGTTATGGCAGCCCACGTTTTGCTTCTAGAAAGCCCCCCCCCCCAACTTTGGAATTTCAGCTTGAAACTGGGCACTGCAGCTTGAATGATAGCCAAAAGCACTGTGTCAAATTTTGAATCTCACATGATGTTCCAGTTAGTTATGATTGCTACAGACACACAGACACACTCTTTTTAAAAGAAAAAATTCTATATTTATGGCGCTCATATTGTACGCATGAAGGGAATCCATGTGATTAAAGTGGCAACAGACATCTACCAATAGGAAAAATGGTGAGCAGCACAAAACATGATGGCCCACGTTATCAGCTACCATATTTCCTTCCACAGAATACTGCACTCCATGGCTGGCATCCAATTAGCGGTATTGTCGTTGTGTGTCTTTAAGTCATTTCTGACTTATAGTGACGTTAAGGTGAACTTACCATGGGTTTTTCTGGGGCTGAGACTGTGTGATGCATCCGAGATCGCCCAATGAGTTTCCATGGCTGAACAGAGAATTAAACTGTGGTTTCCAAGATCATAGTCCAATGTTCAAACCCCTACACCATGCTGGCAAGTGGTGTTACACACTGATCAGGCTATGTAGCTTTCAAGTTAAATAGCTGTTTTGATATCACATGTGCATCCATATGCACTCGTCCATGCACATCTCCACTTCCACAACCCTAGCTTTGACCCCCATCATTTGTAGTATGTTGTACATGGTTCCTCAGACTGCCATTCCTCCGTGCTACCCTCAGGTGCTGTCTGAGACACTGTACTGTGACCCTTTCTTTGGGCTTTGTCAACACTTTCCTTTAAGGTAGGAAATAGGGTTAAAGCTAGGGTTTTTATACCCTGTTTCCTGCCTTGAAAGGGTGCATTGACAAAGCCATAATCGCTTTCCCACAGAATTGATAAAGGGGTCTGGAATGGGCTGATTGCTTAACTCAAAATGTTCATGGGACTCATGACGATCTCTTAATGTTGGGTCAGGTAGGGTGTATAGGGAAGATCTCTGTCAGATAAGATTGAGGGATGATCTCTGATTGCTCACCAATCTGAGCAGTTTGTCTTCAATATTTGGAAATGCAAAAAGCCTGGATTCGTAAAAGGATTAGCACAAACTCATCAATGTGAGGTTTTTCCACCTAATCCTCTCTAGACTTATGACCCTGAACGCAGCTCAGGTCAGCTTGACCCTGAAACATGTTCTTGGGTCATCATGACTTTGATTATGTTCTCTAGTCATTAATAAGTCCAATTTATGAAAATTGCATATCTCACAGGAGGGGTGGTAGGGTATAGTAACAGTAGCAAAAGAGCAAGACTGCATTACAGATGGATAGACTCAACCAAGAAAGACACATCTCTGCGTCTGCAAGACCTAAGCAGGGCTGTTCATGACAGGGCAAGTCTCTCATTCAAAGGGTCACCGTAATTCAAAGTCAGTTTGATGATAGTTAACAACAATGGCCAAGATCCTGCATTGTCAGGTGTAAGTATGATGACAGAACTACATCTTCAGTTACGTCTGACAATGCCACCCCCCAAAACCCTAGAAATTCAGGTGGCATGTGCTATTTTCTCGAGAAAGACTTCAGATTGTCATGATACAGAATTTCTTTTTTTTCCTCTTCTTCTTAGCTTTGACTAGACATTTGCAACCTGTATGAGCTTTCTTGAGTGCAATTTTTCCTCTTCTAAATGCTCAGCCATTCCTTAGTTTTTACTTCTGAGTGCTCAGCCATTCCTTAGTTTCATATTATCCTGACCACATGCTACTGGTTCTAAAAATAATTTCACTATAGATCCAAACCTGATAAGCAGCATTCAAAAGGCTTCATCCCTTGAAAACAGAGGAAAGAGCAAGACAGAATGCAGGATGGCATGAAGGGCAACGGGGGAGAGAAGTCACTCTCTGCTTTTTTGGACCCCTGAAACAGACCCAGCATTTTAATTTTTCAAGAAAAAGACCATCCAGTCCCTCTCATTCCCATCTATTCATCAGCGTTGTCTGTCATTTTATGGAAATTGATTACACACACAGTTAATGGGTTTTAATAAATATGAAGTGCGATTGGCATGTGGAGGCTTTCTCCAGGCTGGACTTCTCATGTCAAATGGTCTGTGCATTTTTGCTAGACATTTAAATCCTGAGCAAATAGCTACAGCAAATACAGAGATCAGGGAGAAAATGCACTTTCAGCTACAGTGGCCACTCCTTACAGAATCTCTTTTTATTTGAAAACCGGGCAAATGGGGTGTGGTGAATGGGTGGGTAGAGGAGTCGTTTCTGTTTGCCTTCTGTACAGCAACTATTTCTAATAGTTTGTTTTGTCTCAGCTGCTTGGCTGAAGTCAAGGCCAAAGATGTGTAAAAAAACACCTCTCTCACACTCACACACACATATGCACAAGCTACTTTTGATATTCCACTGCATTGTAGTATCTATGGTTCTTTCTTTTTGCTTTGTGCCAGACCAAAAAACAAACAAACACACACCCACATTGTGCTTAAAAGGACATGTTATGGAGCAGTGAATCAACTCTGGGTTTTAGCTTGAACTTTGAAGGAGCTTTCCAAGCCTCATAACAATTTCTTCTTAAAAAGGATACCAGGAAAGTTGAGGGGCAGGCAAATTGTTGAGAAATGTGGGATGAAGTCACTCTCATCTGTGTCCTCAAACCATGTGTGCCACCCAGTGTGAGAACAGTAGTCTGTGAGTTCAGACATCAAAGATGGTGCTCTCTCTGCTACTGCTTGAAGCTTCAAAATTCATTAGATTTCTCTGGCTGAGAATTTCTAAATGCACCCACTGCAAACCCCAGGATCCCACTGGATGGGATCCCTACAATTAAAGTGAAGTCATGGCACAATGAAAATGCACTGTGAATGAGACCTTGCAGTTCTAAGTTTCCTTTGGCAAAATCTTACATGAGAGTCTAAAGACAATTGTCATGGGGAGTGGCTATTATTTTTAAAAAGTGATATTAAGACAATTACATATCCGAGACCCCCAGAATCACCATCATTGTACTTATTTTTATATAAAAAAAAATCTATTTGTGTTCTTCTTTCTCAGAAGAAACTAAAATAGTTATCCTGTAGTGAATTAAAACAAATTGTGACAGCTATAGTCTCCTTG
Source organism: Cyclura pinguis (assembly GCA_030412105.1). Classification (NCBI taxonomy): domain Eukaryota; kingdom Metazoa; phylum Chordata; class Lepidosauria; order Squamata; family Iguanidae; genus Cyclura; species Cyclura pinguis. The sequence continues at coordinate 127,303,062 of CM059604.1, read as the reverse complement.
GCTGTTTTATAAAACATACTACTGTCCTGTCCACATCAGAGTTGCTGCTGCTGTTGTTTTTATTATTTATTTATTTATACCTGCCTTTCTCCCAACCATTGGACTCAATGGTGATAAGATTAAAACAGAGCAAATTAAAACATCGGTGAAAGCATAAATTTTTTTTTAAAAAAATAAACAATTTGTGAAGTTAAAATAATTACCCGTTAAAATATCAAAAATATCAAAAACATTAAAACTATACCATCTCAAAAGCTGCACAGCATCACGAGCCCACATCCAGTCAATTTAAAAAGCCTGCTGGGACAAAAATGCCTTCACCTCCCTTGGAAAGGACAGCAGGTATGAGGCCATCCTGGTTTCTCTAGGGAGGGAGTTCTGCAGTCTGGGAGCTGTCACAGTCCTTTTTTCCCACCAAACGCACCTGGGCCCATAAAGAGAGATATAGTCCTTCAACTAAGTATGGGATAGACATGAGCCCTCACTGCAACCATGTTTCTCTTCCACCATTTAGTAAGGAGACATCACCATTACCATAAAAGTAACTGAACATTAGTTTCATCATAAGAGGAGTGAAGTTATCCCTTGTTATGTTACAGTCAAATGTAATGTAGTTATATTACATCAAACATGACAAATTATCGCTCGCCATGGTGCTACCTTTCCACAGTGATGGGACTGTATACTCCCACGAGGCAAGAGGCTATGCTGACTGAAGCCATTTCCACACTACGCTGTTATAGTGCTATTATTCCACTTTTAACATCCTATGGAATCTTGGGGTTTGCAGTTTAGCGAAGGCATTTAGAATTCTCAGCCAGAGGGCTCTTTGGCCTCCGGAAACTACAAACCCCAGAATTCCACAGGATGTTGAAAGTGGAATGATAGCACTGTAACAATGTGGTGTGGACTTAAGGTGGCTTTAAAAAAAAAAAAGATGGTTAACAATTCAAAATTTACAAAAGTTAAAATGAATGAGCTGTAAAAAAAATTAAAATCAGTTAAAAACATAAACCATTTGAAAAATAGCACAGTGAAATTAATGAACAGAAATTCAAAGCACCGTTTAGGCAGAACAGGCCTTGCATGATTAGTTCTCAGAGGCCTGTCTGAACAGAAAGGTCTTCACCTGGCTATGGAGAGAGAGTAGGGAGGATGGCAGGCGAATTTCTCTGGGAAGGGAGTTCCAGAGCCTGGGGGCAGCCTCTGAGAAGGCCCTCTCTCGTGTTCCTACCAGAGATACCTATGAGGGTGACGGGGCAGGGAGAGGGGCCTCTCCTGCAGATATCAAAGCGTGGGCAGATTGTGATCCTTCAGCTAACCAGACCTGAGCTGTGCAGGGCTTTATAAGTCAAAACCAGCACTTTGAAATGAATTTGGAGATTTAACTGCTGGAAAAACACCCAGTGAGTTCTGAGAAGTCACAAGTCCAGCAAAATTCAGTAATTTAGTCGTTTAGTATTTTCTAAAATCTTCTTTCCCATCCGTACGCGCTCACCACCACAGCGTATGTCTGTCATTTTCAGAATATCACCCTTTCTTAACAAATATATTGTAATAACATCCTTGGTGTGAATTAAGTTGCAAATGCCTCTGTGACAAATGATAGCATTCAGCAACAGGCAGGCTGTAATTTAACGCAAAAGTATTTTAATGAATGATTACACCAAAGAGAAAAGAACATGCTTAATCCTATCGTGAGAGCATTTTGACAGAGGTGGAATTATAATTCAACCAGCTGACATGTGTATCAGATAGAAATCTAACATCCCATATAAGAAAGGGAGTGGGAGAAGAGGAAAAAGCAAAGCAGAAAGGTGATGCAACAGGAAACAATGGGGGGTCTTAGAGAAAATAAATTCAACGAGGAGAATGTGCGAGGTTGATAAATGGATGAGTGCTATTGATGGTGGCTGCTTGCAAGGACCGTGTGCCCCCCTACATTGAAACAGCTTCACTGGCTGCCAGTCCATTTCCAGGCAGAACACAAAGTGCTGTCTTGACCTTTAAAGCTCTACACAGCTTGGGTCCAGGCTATCTGGAAGACTGTAACTCCCTATACATGTCGGCTCAAGTTTTAAGATCTGTGGGGAGGAGGGCTTTCTCATGGGTGCACTGGGTGAGGACGTGGGAGAAAACCTTCTCTGTGACTGCTCCCAGGCTGTGGAACTCCCTTCTCAGAGAAGTGAGCTGGGTATCTTCAGCCTGGAGAAAAGAAGGTTATGAGGCAACATGATAGCTATCTTTAAATATTTTGAAGGGATGTCATATGGAGGATGGAGCAAGCTGTTTTCTGCTGCTCCAGAGACTAGGACACAGAGCAATGGTTTCAAACTTCAGTAAAAGAAATCCTGTCTAAGCATTAGCAAGAATTTCCTGACAGTAAGACTGGTTTGATAGTGGAATGGACTGCCTTGGAGTGTAGTGGAGTCTCCTTCTTTGGAGGTTTTTAAGCAGAGGCTGGAAGGCCATCTGTCAGGAGTGCTCCGATGGTGTATTTCTGCAGGGCAGGGGCTCGGATTCAATGGCCCTTGTGATCTCTTCGAACTCTATGATTCTATGTCTGTTTGGCCCCCTCCCAGCTCTCTTTCTGTATTCAGGTGAAGACCTTTTATTCAGGCAGGCCACTGGGATTTAAATTATGATCCTGGAGAGCAGGGTTCAATTCCCCGCTCAGGCATGGGAAGCCACTGGGTGATCCTGGGCACGTCACACACTCTCAGCTTCTGAAAACGCAGTGATAGGTTCCCCTTAGGGTCATCTTAAGATGGAAATGATTTGAAGATACATAACAACAGCAGCAGTAGCAACAACAACAACAACAAAAAGAGTGTGTGAAGTGGCATGCTGCATTTTATTTTATTTTTAAAAATCCTTTATTAGCAATTATGTTTTAGACGTGTTCTGTTTCAACCATGCTTTTAAAAATAATTATCCTATTTAAATCTTCTTAAAATTTGTAAAGTAAGATTTTAGCTGGTTGTGAAAGCTGGACAGTGAAGAAAGTTGATAGGAAGAAATTCAACGTATTTGAAATGTGTTGTTGGAGAACTACACTTACCCTGGACTGCTAAAAAGACAAATGAATGGGTCTGAGAGCAAATCAAGACCAAGCTCTCCCTAGAAGCCAAGATGACTACACTGAGACTGTAGTATTTTGGACATATCATGAGAAGAGATAACTTGCTAGAAAAGACAATAATGCCTGGTAAGTTAGAAGGCAGTAGGAAAAGAGGAAGAGTGCCATACAGATGGATAGACTCAATCAAGGAAGACACATCCCTGAATCTGCAAGTCCTGACTAGGGCGGCTGATGATAAAGTGACTTGGAAGTCTTTAATCCATAGAGTCACCATATGCTGACGTCAACTTAATAACAGTTAACAACAACAACAAGCTACCTTGGGTACTATTGTGGAAGAAAAATTAGGTATAAATTCAATAAATAAATAAATAATGCTACAGAAATAGCATAATACGGAAAGCAGCTTTGTACACTTGCAGTGGATTCATGAGGTTTCAGACAGAAACTTATTTTCCCCCAATCCTACTGGGAGATTCCATGCTCTTCAACATTTCACAACTGAAAATCAAAACACTTGCGGCCAAGCAAAATCAGAGTGTGTTCAAGAGTGCAAAAGTTATTAATGAAGAAAAACATGCAAGCTAGCAGGGACTTCAGCAATTCGCTTTTGCCCAAGCATGCTAGGAACAGCAAGATTTCTCCTCCTCTCCTGCCCACTAAATTAATTACAGGATGGTTAGGAGGCAGGTCTTCTGCTGCCACTGCCCCTATGGCCAACTATAGCAATAGTAGTTAGCAGTTACATTTCTATACTGCTTACCAGTGCTGAGCATTCCCTAAGTGGTTTACAGTGTGTTAGCTAATTGCCCTCAACAAGCTGGGTACTCATTTTACCAATCTACAGAAGGATGGAAGGCTGAGTCAACCTGGAGCCCTGCAGGATCGAACACACAATGTTGTGTCTGCAGTACTGGCATTTAACCACTGTGCCACCAGGGCTCATGATGTAGTTGTCTCACTCAGCTTGAAGATAAAGCAAGGCCTGGGCTTGGACCTTCACAGATTCACGCTGAAGGTCTCATTCAACCAACTGGCCCAGATGCCTTGCATAGGATGCTGCTTCCTCTTGGTAGGCACTTGACCACTGTCTCCACCACTGCAGCTCACACACATCTGTGGGAATTAAAAACAATAATCATCCTGGGGTTGGGTTAAGTGTAGAGAGAGAATCATCAAGCTTCTTTTCCTCAGTGACACTTGTCTTTACAGATTGCTGTTTTAAGCACCCCTCACTCATCGCATCTCCACATCTGTCCTCTTGTCAGCTGGGCTCGATGGCGATGCCTTGGTTCCTTTGAAGAGATTTAAAGCTTCCCATTCTTCCTTTGAAATGTGGGAATAAATTGCATATTAGAGTTTTACAAAGTGAGCGAGGGGCCCTTTTCAGCCAGTCAGATTTTTTTTTCTTTCTTTCCTAGCTTTTTTTTAAAAAAGATGTTTCAATAGAGGAATTAAGACAGGATGGGAGAGTAAATGTGAGGCTGAGCTTAGCAGTTGTCTTGGGCACAGACTTCCAGAAACCCACTGCCTCCACTCACTGTGCAAACACAAGAAGAAAGAAGATGCCTTAAACAAATACCTTTTGTGGGATGAGTTTAAGAACACAACGATGGGACTTGGGTTGGTTGGTTGGGGGGGAAATGGGAACGCCATTGAAAATGCTCCCATGACAAGGCTAATCTGAAAGGGACTCCCTAAGAAAAAATATTGATGAAGATAATGAAATGTTGTATCCCTCCCAACATGGAATAGATGGTCCTCTCAGCTTTGAGAGCGTGACACCAGTCGGATTATGGCAACAGGCTTGGTTCAGGCAATAGGCCCTCTGCAGTTCCTTTCAGAAGATTATCTTTTGCTTAGCAGCTTTAAAAATCTAAAAATCTTCCATCTTTACATAATGATTAATATTGTTGTTATTCAAGGTTCAGACTGACAGACTTGGAAAATTGCATTTGCCAGAACTTCAACTATGAATCGTATAAGGTGGCATGATAAATGTGAGGGCATTTCTCCCATGCTTTGTTCATCAGAACTTTTCAGAATGTGCCTTCGAAACAGACAGATCTTCTTTGTGGGAGGAACTGTGGCTGGAGAGCCAGAAGTTTTTAAGAAAACTAAAAAACATAATGACAGAAGCATCATTATATATACTGTATACACTCATTTCTTGTCTCACTGTTGATTCTAATCAAACAGGTTTTGAAGGTTTCCAAAGCAGTAGAAAGACCTGAAAAAACAGTGAGGTCATTTCTGCATGATGGCACCGTCATGGTAAGCAGAAGCGTTGCTACTGGTCCCTGATGACTGCCATCGCACAATATCATTGCAGTTGCACTGCTAGTGTGTCGCCACCCATCACAATTGATCATCCCTATCATGATTGTGTTGCCAGTGGCCGTGCAGGAAGGGTAGAAGCTCTGTGAAGCACTTCCCTCCTCAGTGCAGTGCAGGAAGAGGCCGGCTGCACTGTGGAAGGAAGAAGCATGTCCTGAAGGCTCCCCATCCACTGGTAGCTGGCCGGATGTGAAAGGGAGTGTTCACATCCCACTCCCATCCTGGCAATGGCACTGCTAGGATCACTGTAGGAAGATGTGGTATCAAGGTATTGTTGTGAAAAGGGTCTGAAAGAGAGGCTATAAAATGATGAATGTAAATAATTGTTCATCCTACTCATACAAACACAGAACATGGGCTGTTGTGCCTCTTTCATTCAGTCAACAACTCTCTGAACAAATATCAGCTGGCATGCTATTGGTTAGTCCCAACTAGAGTAGATCTATTCAGTTAATTGTTGTACAGTGAGTCAACACAAAAATAAATCTCATTAATTTAATGGGACTAGTTAGGACTAACAACTTGATTTAGGCCAGCGTTAAGAGAACCACGAGATCAGTTCATGGCACTTTTCTTTTTACAAGCAAACAGTTCTAGACATCCTCTAGTGTAGAGATAGAATCATAAAATCATATAATCTTAGAGCTGGAAGAGACCACAAGGGCCACCAAGTCCTTGACATTCAGGAATACACAACTAAAGCACTCCTGAATGATGACCATCCAACCTCTGTTAAAGGCCTCGAAAGATGGAAACCCACAACCTTACCAAGTAATTTATTCCATTGTTGGACAGCTCTTACAGTGAGGAGGAAAGTTGGCTTTCAAGAAGATGGACTTCAACTTCCATCAGCCCTAGCCAGCAGAACCAATGGTGAGGATTGATAGGAATTGCAGCCCAACAACATGTACAGTCCCCACAGATTCTGTATCCCCTGTTCAAGTAGAAACCCTGCTGGTAAAACAGATTGAGAGTGAGATGTACAGAATAGACTAGGAGCTGAAAACAACATAGGAGAAATCAGCCTTTGCATTCATTGAATAGGATAGGTAGAGAATATACGTATGTGAACTGCCTTTGAAAAGCATTGCCCTGAAAGCCAGCACAGAAATATTGGAACTAACTAAATAAATCATTATCACGGTGAAGGACAGTTTGGGATCATTTTCAGTGCCTTGTATCCTGGTCCAAACTGAATACTAAGCGCCCAATGAAGCAACAGAATCAAGGCAGTGAAAGCGGGATCTATCAAGTCAGCAGATCAGTTGCAACTGTATGCTGGCCAGGGCTTGGAGTATGGGGGACTCTTCTTATCTGTGAAGGTTCAGTTTCATGAGTCTGCACGAATAGCGAAAAAAGAGCAAATGTCCCTGTCTTATATTATTAAGTGACAGCAATGTGCACATGGACACTTCAGCACATCAGAGTTCACGTTGCTGCCATTATATGGACACGACACTCCAAAATTGCTCCAGTTTCTAGACCTGGAGGTTGCATATACAGAGGATCCACTGCATTACTTTACAAATAGAATTTGTTCTGTTGTTCCTTTGAGCCTTCCCATTAACTTTTGAGGATTTTTTTTAGAGTAATATGTCTCATTATTGTCATATTGACAGATTGGAATTGTTTTTGTCATTTTTAGGAGATGGGGAGGACTCATACCAGCTCTTACCAAGTCTTACTAGATGACCGCAACATCTATCTTCTCCCCTCCCTCTCTCCCTCCCTTCCTCTCTCCCTCCCTCCCTCTTGAAAAAATGATCTTTTCTCCCTCAGAACAAGGGCTGCCTAGTCACAACTATTCCAGACCCTAAGATTTGGTGGACATCACACGCGGTATGACCCCTGGTGATGTGACAGATGGTGGGCCCTGCTATGTTACAAAGATTATGAGGTGGTTAAGCATGAGACATTAAACACCAACCAGAGTCGCACAGATGATACAAATCAAATCAGATAGAAAAATAGTCCCTAAGAACTGAGAACCCTACTTAGAACATCCCAGGACCTTGTCAGCTGCTCTTCAAATCAGACGAGAGTGATATGGTGCTCTAGCAAAGTTGTGGGCAAGTTCCAGAGCTCTGGGGCCACGTGCACCTCCCTACAGACTTCAGAGGGCGACACTCACCCCTCCTGCACATTGCCAAACTCCTATCCCTAATGTTTATTTTATTTTTATTGTCAAGAGCTCATAAATACTTGTTTTGAACATAATTTCTGGCTTCCAGGTTAAAAAGTGGGCGGGGGGTGCAAAATTGTTGTCTCTAGCCTTTTTCTGCACTCTAGCAACAAGAAGAGATGCAGCTTCACTTGCTGTCATCATTTTGAGAAGATCTACTTCTTGATGAGAGAGGAGCATTCTGTGGAGAGTCACCTGGAGCAAAATTGACCCTGGTCCTCACACAGTTGTTTCCCCTACTCTGATCATTCCAGGAAGTCTTGCTGGTTGCCAGAGACATGTCGTGCACTTTTTCCTGCACACGCAAAGGGCAGCTTGTGGGTCATATCTGGTCTTCAGGGCTCCCAGTTCACTATCTAGTACCTCCACACTCTTGTGCCACCTACCACAACCCAACGTCCTTGCAGCATGCACACCCACAGGAAAATAGCTAGACACATCCTCATGGATCCCCCTTTACTCCAACAACCAAGAAATGGCCATCTTGGGGAGAATGTGCTGCTTAAAAGGTAGGTTTCGGAGCTGATTTTGATTGTTGCATGGTCAGAACAGAATTCCAGCCTCCACAATGATGAGTTCACAAACAAAAGTGAGTTCACAAAGAAAAAAGTCTCACCCCTTGCCATCATACTAGATTAATCTTTATTAAATGTACGTAGAAAGTTAGATTTGTACATAAATAAACCTTAAATGTATGTAAGTTGACATTAAAGGATATTGACTATTGTTGAATTAAAAGGAAGAAAATTGACTGTGATATTGACTATCCCATTGACCATAGTGCATTTCATTCTCTTTCCCATTGATTATAATGCATTTAGCAGTTTGCTACACAAAAATGGCCTTGGGGGCACTTGTAGCCCATAGGCTGAACGATTCCCACCTGGGAGCCCTCATCACTTTACCTTAGCCCAATTTAGCCAGCAGCCAACAAGGATTTGCACTGCTCTGAGCAGCTAGTAAGAAATAAAGAAAAAGAACACTTTGGCTATCTCATATATTTGAGGCAAGCACCAGTAGCTTTCTTCCCCATTACCCAATGAGTAACAATAAGGATTTCTGCTCATTTATCATGCCGTTGCTTTATAGGGGGAAAGGCAATGTACCTTGTCATTATGGTGCTGTTATTGTGTGTATTTCATACTTATGATGACCGTAAAGCACCCTAAAGACCCTAAATCATGGGGTTTTCTGAGGCTGAGAGTATGTGACATGCCCAAAATCTCCCAGTGGGATTCCATGCCTGAGCAAGGAATCAAAACTTGGTCTCCAGGGTCATAGTCCAAAGCTCAAACCACTATAGTACATTGGCACTGATAATGTATTCCTCCCAGACTCTGATACGGACCCACATTAAGCTAGTGGTGTAGCTAGTGCTATAACTTACAGGCAAGAGATACCAGAGGAAAGAGACTTATGGAACTAAAATAATACATTGGGTGGAATCCTGTTGGTTACTCCCAAGCAGAGGAGACCCTACTTGAATCAATTATTGAATGGTGAGTCAACATCTAGGTAAATCCAACTGACTCAATGGGTCTACTCTAGTTGATACAAGCCTTAAGTTGGGGCCGCTGTTTGGTCCAAGTAATCTTTCAGAGGCTTCAAGAAGAGCTTTGAAGGATGAATATTCTCAGTCAAAATGCTCAGGGGCCTCAGTTAAGCTTGGAATACACTCTCTGAACCCTGAGCTCATTTTTTGTCCAATGTATATTTCTTTTGGAATTGTCGTCTTTATTTCATGCCTTCTTTATTTCATCCAAAGCCCCCCCCCCCCCGTGGATCCTTTCTTGTCTTACATTTTGATTCTGAGCAACGTTGGGACTAAGCACACTTAATTCCTTTTTGAGACCTTCCATCACTAAGGATATAAGATCAAATAATGAACTAATTAAAATGTATGTCCACCTTCCCTTGAAGTTATCATTCATGTTCTCTAGAGAAGGTGTACTTTTTTATTAGGTGATCTGTCGAGAATACTTTTTATCTGTGCATTTGCTCACAAGAGAAGTGGAAATAGAAGACTTTCTACCCTGTTTTTCTATGTCAACAGAAAAGGTGTTCATTCCAAGATCAAGCCTAGCTCTTTGCTATGTCTCTCTCATGATGCAAGAAGATTTCAGATTGATTCCACCTCCCAAATACTGTCTTAATAAGTAAATGTGAGGGCCTAGTTTGTAAATTTCAGTCATCTTTGCACTATTGCTTACTCTTCCTCCAGAACCAACAGATACTTGTTTCATTCATTTCTGCATCACAATGTTCCTGCATCAGAATTTCTGCATCACAATATGTCAGCATCAGGTTCATAGCCAACCTAGGCAAGTTTTCTGAAAGGTGATGTTAGGTTTCTTCCTAAAGGAAAGACCAGGCTAGACCAATTGTTTGTTTAATATTCAAAACAGAGCTTTTCTCCCAATCTGGGGCTTATCACATTTTGGAATACATATCCTATTGTTCCTCAGCCACAACAGCAACTAGCCACTCTTGCAAGGGGAGTGATGGGAATTGTCATCCAACAGATCTGAAAGCACTTGTTTGAAAAAGATGAAATGAAGTATTTCTCTCCATCAGTAAATTAAGTCTGCTCATTTATTTCCTGAGTTCTTAAGGTGTAAGGAGGGTATTCACTGGAGATGCAAGTAGCTGTTATGGAATGCTCAGAAAAGAACATCCCAGATGGAGGTGGCAAATCATTATCATGCTACCCAATTCTTCAAATTATTATTTGTTATATTTTTATTGTTAAAAACACAAAAGTCAATACACAACATTCATTCACAACTTAGTACATTCCATATACATCAACTTCCTCTCTATTGGTCTTGGTATAAAAACAATCTATGCATTTCACATCTATTTTTCCATATTTAAAGCACTGACCTTATCCCACTGACCTTATTAATATGGTGCTTGTTATTATTTATATCTTCACTTCTCCTGACAGTGGGGCTCAATAACAACATCAAAACAGTACAAATTAAAACAACAATGAAAGTACAAATATAAATTAAAAAAAACCAATTTAACCATTTTTAAAGTTAAAACATTGAATATTGAAACTACCAAGTACATTAAAATACACTCAAAAAACTTATACCAACCTTAAAAGAAACTCGCACAGCTTCAGGAGCCCAAACTCAGTCAATTTATAAAAAGCCTGACAGCACAAAAATGTCTTAACCTCCTGTCAAAAGAAAAGCAAGGATGGGGCTACCTGGGCCTCTCTTTGGAGGGAGTTCCAAAGATTGGGAGCAGCCACCGAGAAGCACTCTGCCTGTTTCCCACCAAATGCACTTGAGAGAGTGGTGAGACAGAGAGAAGGGCCTCTCTGGATGATCTCAGAGTTCTAATGGACTCATAAAGGGAGATTGTTGTTGTGTCGTTGTTTGCCTTCAAGTCATTTTCAACTTATGGTGACCCTAAGGCAAACCTATTGTAGGTTTTTCTGGGGCTGAGAGTGTATGATGTGCATCTAGTGGGTTTCCATAGCCAAGCAGGGAATCAGACCCTGGTCTCCAGGGTTGTAGTACAGTGCTAAAGTCACTACATCACACTGGCTCTCTCATAAAGAGAGATACAGTTCTTCAAATAACCTAGGCCCAAGCCAAATTCTTCTAAGATGCTGGTAAAAAGGCAAAACAGCATCAAGCACTTCCTGTTATGTTGTTCATTTTCTAGACCACACTGTTGCTATTCTAGAGAAGATTACCATGACTTATTACATCAGCTTGCCAATTGGAACCAAGATGCAGAACCATGGATTGGTTGAACAAAGCAAATCAAACCCTCCAGCATACACACAGATGATCTCCACCTGATAAATTATGTTTGTTTAATCTTAGCCACTGTCCTATTTCAATTAGGGCAGCAAGCCAGAGCTTGCAGCTGCACAGCTGATAGCAAAGTAGCAAACAATGAAACAGAACAGCTCAAAATCAGTTGCTTACTGTTCCTTGGTTAAAGGCACAAACAGGGTCCAACAGAATCTTAAGGTAGAGCAAATAAGTCCGGAGTCAACATGGTCCAAGAAATACAACTGGCAGTCAGGAAGGTCAGATAAGCTCCAACAACTCCTGGAAGGGAAAGACTGTGTCTATATTGGTCAGCAGCTTAATGAAGCTGCTGCCTAACTAATTGCTGTCTCCTGTAAATCCTTTGATACCTGCTCAAGCTCTCTCTTTACTGTCTATGCTCAGCAAAGGTAGGTATAGGTAAGTTGTCTTCTGTATCTGAAAGGGCAGGACTCTCGGCTAGAGCTGGCACTGCACCCTGTTCTGTCTCTGGGATCTGTGGCTCTGTAACCTCCTCCTGTTCAGCAGGTCCTGGCATGTCCACTCTTTCAGTCTCTGAGTCAGAGTCTGTTTCCATGTTTTGGAAGCAGGGCATGACACCCACAAAGATTCATGGAAATGGAAGGATCCAATAGGCTGAGTAGTCAAATCTCCTGTTTGATGCAGAAGAGCCCAAGGCAGAGAATCTCCCAGTGCCTGTCCCACCTCTGTTTGAAGGCCTCCGGCAAACAAAAATGCCTATCAAACTGCTCCTACAACTGAAAATGTTTCTTCTCATGTTCAACCATCAATTACCCCACCCCCAACCGTAAATTTAGGCCATCGATTCTAGTCTTGCCCTAAAGAATAGCAGAAAATAAGTTTTTGTCTTCTTCCAAGTGACAACTCTTCAGGTATTTGAAGGAATGCCTTGGCTCTTTTGGGTCCTCCCTTTCGTGTGCTAAGCAGAACTAGCTCCTTTGTCCTCTCCCTCAGGAGCTGTTCTCCACATTCCTGACCATCTATGATTCCATCCACTGTAGTTGTTTCAAGTTGTTTACATATAAATTGTAATGCTTATAGCCTCCAAATCATCAGCATTACAGGACTTCATTATTTCTCATACAAACCAGAAATAAGATGCTGTCAGGATGTGTAGCCCCTATTATAGTGGATCTGATCGATGTGCATTGGAATAATGGAAGGTAGTCAGTGTCAGGAAATGCTAAAGTTTAGTTAGAATGCTACAAAGTATTAAGAGTTAATTGTTGATTGCAACAATGTATCCGTTTGAAGCTTACTTGTATATTCCAATATATCAAATGATTAATTGCTTTATTGCCCATTGCTACAATGTACCCAGTGAAGAGGGAGAAGATCAAAGTGGGAGAAAATGAAAGTACCAAAAGGTGTTTTGGGAACTTGAAGTATCTAAAGACAAGAGGCAGGAAATATGTTCCTGCCTCAGGGATGAAAGAATAGTAAATAACTACCAGTCTGGGAAGTGTCTAAAGATGTGGGGTAATGTTAAATTTATGTTCTTCTCCAATCACAGTTTTGTGCACCTTAAATTTGTATATGAAGATATAAAACCTGTGAACTCCATGCATGCTCTCATCTCAGCAACTTTGGAAGAAGTGTGCTGTGTTGCTTGCTTTATTACAAATAAACACTACTGTCTACCTCAGAGTGGAGTTTGTGGATTGTGAGTTATCCAGGACATAATAGTTACCTTCCTTGAAACTTATTTATACTTTAAAAAAAAAACTTTAAAAATGTACTTTTTTGGCTGAACGTAAGTGACAGAATCTGAAAACCCACCAATGTATCTATGCAGCCAATTTCAAAGTGGAGAACTTAAGCTTCAAAATACCAGTTACAGGAAATTTCTAATTTATGAAGTCTTTATTTGAATTCTAAATTCATTAATCTCACATTTATGTTTTTATCAGACCTGACTGTACCCATAGCAGCCAACCAAAGATGATTTCAGATCAGCCGCTGACCTTGAAAAGGTGGCAGATAACAGTGAAAAAAACTTGGGGAAGACGTTTTAAGTGCTTTCTTTTTATTTATAACAAGTTCTCATGACTGATTTTGGACACTTCTGTCAATCACCTCCTGCCTAAAACTGGGAATGGCTGTAAAATGTGTAATCCATTGGAGAGATCAGGATATGAGGCTGTTGATTTCTAACAACTAGCCCGAGATCAAAGTTGTGGCTGCCCTCCAATGTCTGTGATGTTTCACTTCAAAGTCTACGCTGAAAAAAACACCTTGTTCCCATTCACCTTTCTTTAGTCCTGAGTTTCTCATGATAAACAATTAGTTGGCATCTCCAGATCAATCACAGTCGCCTCAGGCCATATGAGGCCATATGAGTTATCATGGCAGGTTTAAGGAAAGTGTTGGTTTCTCTCTGCCCCCATCCCCTCCCAATTCTCTTTCTTGGCAGTCAACCTGACTAATGGTCGAAGTGGGTCCCATGTTAACGTGAATTATCAGTGCATCTGGTAATCACTCTTGGATCAAGCAGGGAGCCTCCTTCCTGTGAAATGGTAGAGAGAGAGAGCCCCCATTCTTGATCCAAGAATTGTCTGTGGTTGCATTCTAGGATACATGCACAGATATGGCTTAACCTAGTGGTTCTTAACTTGAGGTCTGTGGACCACTGGTAGTCCATGGAGTCCTCACAGGGGGCCTGTAAAGTCCTCCTGCTAGACACCAAAAGCAGCGGCAGCAACAGGGAATCGAAGCAGTGTGTGTGTGGATGCTGACACTGCTCCCTCATTTGCAAATGAGGGAGCAGTTTCGGTGTGCACACACATCTGCCGCCATGTCCCTTTCGTCAGAGATATGACAGTAGGAGGTGCGGGCACTGAGGGTCAAGGTGATAGGTGTGTGCATGCACTCAGACTATGACTCTGGAGACCAGGGCTTGAATCCCCACTTGGCCATGGAAACCCATTGGGTGACCCTAGGCAAGTCACGTTCTCTCAGCCTCAGAGAAAGGCAAAGGCAGCAAATCTTGCCAAGAAACCTCAAAGACAGGGTCGCTATAAGCCACTTTTCAAAGGAGTTAAATCTTGGGGGTCCCTGGCAACAAATTGTATTGATGGTAAAGAAATGGTGAAGAACCACTGGGTTAACCCAATGTATCCTCAAAACAACCCTATGAGGTAGTCTGCTGTGAGGTAGAAAGAATGACTGATCCAAAATCACCCAAGGAAGGGTGGAGTCATGCCTTTACTAAACTCAGTACATAAATTCCAGGATTCCTTTGCTTAAAATAGCACTTTTGAGTATCCTTCTTCATTAATTAACTTTGCATCCTGTTTTTTTTTTAACCACACACTGTTGTGGTTTGGCTACATGTGTTCCAGTTTACATCTATGACATGTTGGAGGGTATGTTGTGTGAACAGAAGTCATTTTCCTGAAAAAGGTTTCACCACGCGCTCAGCAGTGCTCCTTCTTCCTACACCTGTGAGGCTTTCCATTCTACCAACTTTCAAGATGATCTTGGCCCCAGAAGTCTTCCCCCTTGTTTTGTTGCTGCATGCCTTCAAGTCATTCCCAACATATGGCAACCCTAAGGCAAACCTATCACAACACTTTCTTGGCAAGATTTGTTCAGAGGGGATTTGCTTTTGCTGTCCTCTGAGGCTGATCCAAGGTCATCCAGGCGGTTGCCATGGCTGAATGGGGATTCAAACCATGGTCTCCAGAGTCACAGCCCAATGCTCAAACCACTACACATGCTGGTTCTTTCCCCCTTACTATACAACCAAAATTTCACCTTCAGTTCAGTGTTCTACCTAACACTGATTTACAGAGTTTTTTTTATGATCAAATGCACTTTTAAAAAGTATCCTAGGAAAGGTAGGGTTCTTTTTTTCTCTCCTAGCTTGGCAGTTATTTCAGTTGAATAATCTTTGGCAAGAAGCATAGATTTTGACAACACATTAAACGGCTTTTCATCTCAACAAGACAGGAAACTGTGTTCTTAAAAATAAATTTAGCACTTAGAACAGGTGAGAGCAATTGACAAATAAAAAGCTAAATGAGCTGAGAAAGATGTTAGCTTCAGCACATTACTTTGTCCTTTTCACAACCGATTACCAAATGTTAAGATACATTTTGAATGTCTTTTTTTTTATACTTTACTATCGCCTGCCGCATTAGTATTCCAGTGCTTTTAAAAGAGGTGCTGTTCTTATGAAATGGCTGATCAAATGGTGATTTTATACTTAGATTAAGCCATTTTCAGTAAGTTGAATAAAGACAGGTTGGGCATTAATGCAGTTGATTGTATATTCTCAATTCCTTTTTTCCCTTATTAGAAGGGTTCATTTTTCAACCAAAGCAAATGGCTGCGCTATCCCACATCAAGCGTTGATAGAAATTTGGATGTTAATCTTGTACATTGCTGTTTTTAACAATCTGAAATAGCAGCATTATCAGTTTGGAATGGGATAGCCAGTCCCTCTCCCTTTGATCAGCTCCAGAACTAAGCTGCAGCCAAAGAAAAGATTATTAGAGGTCACCCTGAGTAGTGGTGGGAGGAAGAGAAAAAAAGGAAGGAAGGAAGGAAGGAAGGAAGGAAGGAAGGAAGGAAGGAAGGAAGGAAGGAAGGAAGGAAGGAAGGAAGGAAGGAAGGAAGGGACGGACACAAAAGGGGCAAAATGAAGTGTGATATCCTTGCACAGTTCAAGAAGTATATCGACAAGGTAGAATGTGTCCAGAGAACAGCAATCAAACCAGTCAAAAGTTTGGAAGCCAAGGCTCATGAGGAACAATTTAGGGAGCTGGGTATGTTTAATCTGGAGAAAGAAGACTGAGAGATGATGCTGTCTTTAAATGTCATGTAGAGAAATGAGCAAGCTTGTTTTCTGCTGCTCCAGAGACCAGAACACAAACCAATGGATTCAAATTACAAGAAAAGGGATTTCACCTAAATTTTGGAAGAACTCTTTTTACTGTAAGAGCTGTTCAACAGTGGAATAGCCTGCCTTGGTGGTGGACTCTTCAGGCCTTTCCGCATTACACTTTAATAGTGCTATTATTCCACTTTCAACATCCTGTGGAATTCTGGGGTTGGAAGTTTCTTGAGGCCGAAGAGCTCTCTGGCTGAGCATTCTAAATGCCCCTCCCTAAACTGCAAATGCCAGGATTCTATAGGATTTTAAAAGTGGAATAATAACACTAAAAGAGTGTAGTGCAGAAAGGCCCATCATCTTTAGTGGTCTTTAAACAGAAGTTGGATGGCATCTTTGAGAAATCATAGTCGTGTACTCCTGCATGGCAGGGGTTTGAACTGGATGGCCCTTGTGATCCTTTCCATCTCTAAGATTCTTTGATTCTAAGTGCATTTGAGTTAAAGTGTAGTTCAAATATATGAGAAGTATCTTTTCTTCAAATAACTGTAGGGGAGAGCTTGGAACAATTATTTTCTTGAACAATCCCCAAATACATCAGTGATCTGAGATGTTATCTTCTCTTTCTCCCTATGAGTCTGGAGCAGGGTGGGGCTTTAGGAGGAGGCAGAGAGACTAAGACCCTCCTGCAGCCTGAGTTGGCCCACGGGCCAAAGATTCTACCCAATTCAGCATCAGAAGTGGAGCTGAGCACATAGCATCTTGATGCGTTGATAACCCATGTATCAGACATGGCTGTACAGTAGTGTGTGTACAACTTGATGCTCAATGTTCACTTAGGAAGATTCTTATGCAGATTTAGTTGCGCTTTTGGTTGTGCAATGCCACAGTTTACTAACAAAGTGATGTTAACCTCTGTCAGCTGAATGGAGGATCTCCGCCTTAACTGCACAATTAATTTAATATATATTTTAATATGTATAATTTATTGCCTATTTTTTATTGGAACCTTTTCAAATTGGAAAGCTTCTTGTATGGCCATGCCATCAGAAAGGCGAGACATCAATCAATCACTCAGCCAATCAAATAAATAAATAAATATCTTAAAGATACGTTTTAGGTATTTCAGAGGCATTTGAGCTGAATCGTTTAGTTTATTTCTTGATCCTTCCTAAAGTTTTTTTTTTAATGGGTAAAAAAGGCAACATAAAGGAGGTTAACAGTAACAATCAATGGTAACAATTACTTTGGGGGCTTGCAAACAATTTGCATAGTGAATTACTTTTTAGAAGTTATTGTCCTGGTACTGAGTAGCGAAGGAGTTCCCAGTGGCTGAGATTCCCCACTACAAACAAGCAAACCCTCTGAGGAAAGAAAAAAAATGTCCTGGGGTTAGCTAGAACATCACTGAAAAATACTTTCATGTCTGACTCATGAACGTTGGAGCTTTACCTTGACACTGTCATATGCTGATGCATCGCTGAAGTTTAAAGGAATTCCTTTCTCAATTCAGTGTTTGGCTGGCGATGAAATGAAACTGAAGAGCTTGTTCGAAGTTACATTTGATAATTACACAGATAACCACCACTATCCTTGTATTCAAGTTGTGTAAATAAAGCATTTGCTTTTAATGTGAGAAAAACTATTGAGGATGGAGATAAAAGCACCTAAGTGTTTACAGCTATAAATCTATATAGCTATAAAATGCTTCAGCATGTCCTATTTATAGTCCAGCTGTAATTTTAATTATTGACCAACATTTTCCATCAAATGATCTTTCAACTCCACACGCCACAACACTGGAATGTGGGATGCTTTCCTCACATTTCTCTTGACAAAAATTCAGAAGCCCTTGATAAGCCTTTGACTTCCCAGAATTCACACACAACCCTTTCTCACCACATTTGAGCCACGAGGAGACATCAGACCATTAAAACTGCAATCCACGGAGGGATGAGCCCATCTGTAAAGTTCCCATCTTGGGATGTCCCCTTCTTTTCTCTTCCAGGTCTGGGTGATGCCTAGTTCCATCAGAAACTTGTGGGCATGTTTCTGCACATTTTAAAACGATGCACTTAAAATTTAATGTATTCTCCCACTGACAAAGTATGCTTAAACCATGTTCTGTGCATCTTTCAAATGTGTGCATATTCCTACACAGAATCTTCAAAAGTTGCTATTTTTGGATACATCCATGCTTATCCATGACTGTGCAGATTTTGGAGTGAAAATTGCAGCTGGTCTGTGGACACTCCAGGAAGTGCAAATTGGGTAAAGTTCCTAGTAAAATTCAGTCAGAGCAGACACCTCACATCTCACTTGTCCTAAACACACTTCCCTAGGGGGGAAAAAATATCCTGAAATGCAACAGAATTTGCTTCTGATGAAACACACATAGGATTGCATTGTACAAACATTTTTTTTCCTAATGGCTGCAAGATGATGAATATTCCCTGGCCTTGATATGACAGCAGGCATACAGAATTAGTTGCATGCTTTCAACAGATTTGAGGCAGGTGATATGGATTGCTCTGCTAACACCAGGACCACTGAAGAAAGCTGAAAACAAAGGTAAAATGGGAAGGGGACAGGGAGAAGCCGGGACATTTTACAAGCAGCTGGAAAATGGAAAAACAAAGGTTTAATTACCAAATCAGGACAGTTGAAGGGGTACAAAACTGCTTGCAAGGAAGAAGAGCTGGAAGAGCTCTCGAGCAGAGATTATGTTACAGGTGACATGAAGCTGGCAAATTCGGCAGAACCCCAGAAGGCCAAATACCCACCCCACCAAACCAACAGCTAGCCAGCTATTTCTCAGATGCTTGAGGCAGCTCTTTTTTTCCCTTTTTCCCCCCCTCTTTTTAACTATGAGCATCCTATTTTCCTTCACAGCTAACCACAGAAGATGAAGATTTTGATGCCTGAGATACCTGCTTCTCCTTTTTCCTGGGGATCTTCTCCTTCTGTATTATGTCTCTTTTTTTTAAGACTGTAAAGGTCAGGGACAGTCTTGTATTTATTATTCATCTGTAAGCTGCTCTGAGAGGCTTTCTAGCTGAAGAGCAGGATATTAATACTAGAAAGAAAGAAAGAAAGAAAGAAAGAAAGAAAGAAAGAAAGAAAGAAAGAAAGAAAGAAAGAAAGAAGGGAAGGTGGGTGCCTTTTGTAGTCAACAAATTTTCAGATTGAGCATTGCTCTGTTGCTTGCCATCAACTTTCAATCAATGTAAGAAGGATTTGGATGCAACATTCAGTCTAACCAAAGAGCTTGTTCATGACAGAATCCACGGTGTTTTGTTAACTCTGTCTCTTCTGCTTAATTGTGGCATGAAGAAAAAATAATATTAAGGTAGGAACATAACCACATTCATTCCTGACAGACAGCACTTAACAAGCTTATGGTTTGTTTATAACATACCAAACACATTTCTGTTAATGTAACATTTCAGAGCTAATGAACCAAGACTTCCCTCCAAAGAGACAATGATGACAAACTTTGCTGTTTATCACATCTCGTGTCCCCCAACCCCTCATCTTATGGCTTTTTCCATCCTGGGTTCTGCAGACAAAACGATGTTAGTTTAACAAATCAAAGCAGTGGGATTATGCCTTTATACAATCAGCCACCAATACGCCATAAGATGCATTCAAGAACTGTAAGAAAGGAATAATCATACCAAGGTTCTGGAAAGTTTTCACAGACAATCATGCAAGGTGCAAAGCTTTGCTCAGTAGTGGATAGTAAGTTCTATGGAAACAAAACAGTGCATTTAATCTACATTTTTGCCCCAAACTTTAAAGGCATTAACTGATGTGGTGAACCTATTTCAGAGATAGGTAGCACCTTGGAGGAACCCTTTAAAGTTCAGATTGAAACCCAGAGTGGAGTCACTGCCTTACTGTTATGGAAACTGCTACCCACTCCTGACTTCACAAACTCACCTAGGAAAATAGTGACAATGATACACAAGTAGAACTGGGTTGGCTGACAGTTCCAACAGCTAAGCTTTACTGGCTGAAACTGGAAGTGTATTAAGGGCAAAGAGAAGCACAAAATCACTAAGCCTTCTCTGTTGTCGGCAGAGCTTGGAAAAGATACTTTTTTGGACTACGGCATCCCCAGAATTTTCCTGCCAGTATACACAAGAATTTTATTTAGAGATGAGTGAAAACCATATTTAAATTAATTTTTAAAATTCTGATTTTTTTAAAAAAAGGCACTGAAATGAAATTTTCCTCCATTCCTAACTAAAACTGACAGATAACTTTTGGAACTTACTTGTAGGCTCATAAAAGTTTGGACAAGAGGATCCAGAAAAGGTCCATTTACAACATGCAAACTTTTCCCTGGATAGGTTGTTGTGGGTTTTCCGGGCTTTGAGGCCGTATTCTATTAGTATTTTCCCCTGACATTTCACCTGCGTCTGCAGCTGGCATCTTCAGAGGATCTGGTGGCATGGAAGTGAGACAGAATACATATACTTGTGTAGCCCCCGGGTGGGAGGAAGCAATCCTCTGAAGCAATTTCCGCTGGATATCTGGATCTCTTTAAGGCTCTGAAATCAGCACTGCAACTTATATCTAAAAAAAAAAAAAGGAAACCAAATCAAGCATACAAATGGATCTGACATGTTCCAATGAGCTGAGCTATAAGCTCTGGGCTAACAGTTGTTACTTTTCTACTGATTGAAGTTCCTGGGTAGTCTGCAAAGGCAGTTCCATGTATAGCACATTACAGTAGCCTAATCTGGGTCTTACCAAGGTGTGGATAATTGTAGCCAAGCCCTCCCTGTCTGAGAACTGGTAGATGAATCTCACCTGAATGTGAAATACCATGGCACCAAGGCAAAGTATGGACAGTTTGAGGTGGAGATCAAACAGCACTTTCTCCAGGCTTGGAGGCTGATGAGTTAGCCTCAGTATTACATGGGCCTCTTGATGTTATTGTACTACAACTGTCAGTATTCATCCCTATTGGCTCTACTGGCCTGGATTTCTAGGAAATGCAGTCCAATAACATCTGATTTAAGCCATAAGTGGATTGGGTTGCATGCTCCCCAACTCAAAAAATTTAGAAGCCAGCACAACCCTACCCAGAACTAGATGGCTACTTGTTTTCACCAAACTCAGGTAAGACTCAGAAAGGAAACTATTCTCCAGTAAAAATGTCAATCATAGCAGTTCCAAACTGGTTGTGTAAGAAAAGATGCCTCTCTTAGCAGATGGAAAGCATGTGATTTAAAAGAGTGATAAAAAATGAGCAAAGACACCATTCACTGCAGGTACAGGTTTGGGGCCAAAGGAAACTAGGCACTCCAAGAGGGAGACCCCAGTGTAAGCCTGCCTATAACATTAACGAATAATTTGTAAAGACGCATAACAAGTCCAATAAATTACATTCATTTCTTCTCTTAAATGGTACTTAGGCTCCTAGTAAAATAGCTTTCCTGGAAAAGGAATTGTTGGATTTGTGCAGGAGCTATGCTCTGTAATTTAATAACAGATGCAGTTCCTAAGGGCAAGCAGAGTAGTTATTACTTACCTGTTCCTGAATTGGAGATAATTATTGTCTTTGCTCAGTGTTCCAAACTAGCTCTTGATTTTGTCCTGCAGCCAATCTTTTCAATTCTGGAAATATTTTTTCTCTTCAAGATAATACATGTGTGTCGCTGGGAAGCATGCTCAGGTATCTAGTGCTTGGCCAGCAGATAGTGTTACATCTAGGACACATCGTATGTAAATTTCTAAGGCAAGTGACATTTTTCTTGGGGCAGCACTATTACCAGTGGCAGCTGATTCTTCCAATATCAGATTAGCAAATCTGTTCTCAGTTTAATCCAAACTTTATAGGAAAGAGAACAAACTCTACCTTCCAAATAGGCTAAGCACCTTAGATAGCTCTTGTGAAGTTCAAAGTAAAACACAGAATGGATTCACCACCCCACTGAACCAACCAGCTGCCACTTGCTGTTACCTTTAGTGGGATGGATTGTTATCCTAAGAGGTGGGGGACCTTGAGGTCCACCCACAATGCCAGAGTCTCCTTAGAATTTGGGGAAATTATAGGTCAAAGGGGGCCTGCAAGAGGAGGGTAATGGCAGGATCTTTTCATCTATGTATACCAGTACTAACTGTAGAGAGGACTCCAGTTTAAAGTTAAACAAAGTATTTTATTTGGATTGGCAAACACATTAGAAATCAGACACAAAGTGACAAAGCTGTAATGGCTTTCCCACAGGGCTGACAAAGGAATCTGGAATGGGCTGATTGCCTTAACTCTAGGTGACAAACCACTGATGGGAGTCATGACAATCTCTTAATGTCATGGTTAGGCAGGGGACATAGAGAAGATTTTCATAGGGCAAGATCAAGAGATGGTCCCTGATTGCTTCACCTGGGCAGTTTCATCTTCCATTGTTTTTGGGTGTGCACAGAGTCTCAGTTGTTGAAAGGATTGGCATGGACCCACTAGTGTCTGGGTTCACTGAATCCTCTCTGAACTTATGATCTGACCATGATTTCCTGCCATAAATATGTTCAATTATGGGAATAGCACATCCCACAGGATGGGCGGGGGGTGTAGGGTATGGTAACATGATACTGCCCACTTCTCTTGTTAATGTCAGAGGTCATCTAAGCATCCCTGGACCTTCTCCTATGGGCTATGATTGCTGTCCTTCTAATCCGGAGGCTGTCTAGAGTGGCAACTGAATCCTCCTTCAACAGCAGTGATAGGATTTCATCTTTCCCCAGACCAGAGGAGAGCAAGGCAGGTGCAGTGATGCAGGGCAAGTCACATAGGACATGCAGTTGTGTCTTCTGACGCTGCAGTAGCCAGTACCCAAGGCAGCTGCCTCACACTGCCTAATAAGATGGCTGGCCTGCAATAACTATCATGATTACAAGGCCAAGAGTGGTAAAGCAACCACACTCTAGGAGCTCCTGATCTATGAAAGCCACATGAGATACAAAGAGAATTGTGTGCTTAAAGCTAGGATCTGGCTGCAATCAGGCTCCAAGGACAGACTGATGTTATGAGCTGTTCATCCTCAGGGCATTTCCTAAGTCTCTGCCTCCTGGTGCCATTTTTTTCTCCCTTCCAGAAGGGAATCCAACTGGGATGAGAGTGCTTGGGGAAACCTGGGAGTGCCTGAGGATGGGAGAAGGATACAGATGCTGGGAACTTTCTTTTGCTCCTTAAATAAGAGACTGAAATCCTACTTTGTGCATGCATAGTGTAAACCAGGGGTGAGGAATGTGGAGCCTGTGGGTCACATGCAACCTCCAGACTCAGCTTCTGTGGCCCCCTGAACCCCGGTCTCCCTAGGTGGCCAATTTTGTTTAACAAAATCAGTGTAATTTTGGGGCAATTTTCACTTGAAAACCACCTCAAAGCACCCCCCAAAATATGCACAAACTACAACAAAAAAGCCTCCACAACCCCAAATCCCAAAGCCACACTTCTCTTAGATACCTCTGTTTCCCTCTGTTTTTGTTTTTGTTTTTTGTCCAAAATGGTGAAATGTTGGAGGAGAAAAGGAGACAAATGGAAGTAATGGATGCAGTCTATGAAGAGTGAGAGTGGAAAACACAGTCAAGTTAAACCTGTAGCAACTGCCGGGGACCTTTCAGTTGACAGAGTGGCTATATACTAGTACACCAATGAAAATCAGGAACAATCACAAACTTGCTCCTCTGCACAGGAACAGAATTTCCCTTTGTTATATACATGTTTGATTCAGAAGGAGGGACCCATGTTGTTGTCAATCATTTGAAACTTGAGAAACATGCCATGGATTTGAATTTTATAACACATTCTGCAGTGTAATGCAAGTACATAATTATCTGTCAAAGCCCGAGAATTTAAAGTTTTCACAAAAGCTGCATCATAATAAAATGCTACTGTCATAATAGCTATTGTGATGTTCTCTCCAAAGCTCTTTTCCACTTGGAAGCATAATAGCCACTGAATAATACTCTAGAATCAGCTCATTTAAGCCTGAAACAGATGTTTAACTGAAGGAGAATAATGTTTAAAAAGGATTACAAACTGAAACAGGAAGTATTTTGTGCCAAGAAGATTGTGCTTAATGTCCTTCATGATGTTGACAATACAGTGAAATTGACATTTCAGACAAAGGTTTGCTTTTCATTTATTTGGGAGAGTTTCTCTACATTATTATAGAAATCATAATACCTCCAAATACTGACATAGAAATGCTTAGAAATGTGGACTAAATAGGCCGGCACACCCATTATTGGGGTGATTTTGTGAAACTGACACCTGGACAAACACTGTGCAGCTTCATCTGTCATCATGCATAGAAACTGATCAGAAAGGTCAGAGATACAGCAGACTCCGCTGAGCTTTATTATAATAATATGTATTTAGCTCATTCGGTGCAATTCTGCTTTGATCTGGATGGTAGACGCAGCTAAAGGGCTGAATGCTTGGTGTGTGAAGTTTGTATAGGTTTCATTCTCTTAAAAAAATCACAAATAACTCGAAAATGGAGAAAGGTATTACCACTTACCCTGATCCACAGAATATGGTCCACATTTAAGTGAAATAAGTAGGTCACCTTGATTGCAATTAACCTAACCCAGCTGACCTCCATTGAATTTCAGGTTTTAAGGCCCAGAAAATTTAGAGAGAATTTATGTTTATCCTCATTATATTCATTCCTTCTGATATTTTTGGAATCCTCTTTGCTGAAAGCTGGAATCTTTCAAACTAAATGCAGCTAACTGCCAAAAGAATCTCAAGCCTTTTGACCAGGGACAGAAAGATCTCACTGCCTTGAATCCCATGCTGGGAGAAAGGTGTGATATCAATAAAATAAAATAAATATTTGGTTCTGCTTTCTGCCGCGTTTGGATTTCTAAAATTTCCAATTTCTAATTATGTAAATTGTAAGCAGAAATTTTCACATTTTGCTAAGTTCTTAGCAAAAATGAACCAGCCAATGTGCCCAAATATTTCCAGTTTCAATGGATATAGCTCTTCCCAGTTCAAGAGAGATTCGGTTGTACATGCTTGCTATAAGGCAGTTAAAAATAAGGTACTTACAAGAAAAAAATTGTCATCCCTAACAAAGTACCATTAACATGGCTGAAATCATGAGGATTTTAAAGCCAAATTTTTAAGAATTACATACTCTACCTGGTTGCCTAAATACCGTAAAGTCAACAGAACCTACCTGATACAAACTAAAGGTTGCTAGATCAGTATGTAATCAAACATATAAGGCACCTGCTTCTGAAGGCCTACCAAAAGCCTAGGGAAGGGGCAAAAATCCACAGCAGATTCAGAGTCAGGTGGAGCGAATGTGGAGAGAAGTCTGCAAGGAGAAGTATATTATCAGTATGTTGTCTGTGTGTGATATTTGCTACATTAGCAATCATTCTAAGGACTCATCCAGAAGGGGGAAAAGTCTCTGAAGGTCCAGGTTTTGTTCCTGTACAAACTAAATTTATTTTGGAGATCCACATGACATCTTCATCATGTAGTATTTCTTGGGAATTACCAAGGAATTTCTCAGTATTTTCCAAAAAGAAAAGTGTCTTAGTTGTTTGTATGATCCCAAAACTAGCTAAGATGGCAGCTGCTAGCAAGCACGGCTACTGTTTCCAACATCCAGATTCAACAGAGATCAAGGAAAGAAAGAGGAATGCTTGCAGCTAAACAAATGACCCTAAAGTTTAACTAGTGTAATATTGCTAAAGCACTTTTGCATGTTGACTGCATAGCCCTTGACTGATGATAAAGAAGGCTTAATGGAAATTGGTGAAAATGAAATTTTGAAATGTTCTATGAGTCTAGATGTGACATGAGATCAGTGGGAGGGAGCGTTGGAAGAACATAGGGGCAGCCAAGAGACAAAAACCTGGGATATTTTGAGAAGGAGTTTGGGAATATGAAGTAGAATCAAAACAGAAAGCACTGAAAACTCTTTGCTGGCTGTTTGCCGTAATAAATTTTGGAAATCTCACTGAAAACTCTTGATGCTTTCAAGAGACCTTTTTTTTTTTTCCCTTTCTGGATGAACCTTGAAACTCTTAAGAACAGAAGCAGGAATAAGTACATGAATAGCAGGTTGGGGGATGTGAGTTAGTCACACAGGTGACTAACAACAAAACACACAAACCCATTTTAAAAATCTCCAACTCAGGACAGCATCAATTTTCAGGTGTGTTTTCCATCCCACAAAGACCAATTCTCCAAATGCCTACCAGAAGGCATTTCTTTGAAGGTGTTCCTATTAACCAAGTTGTTTGTTAAATACAATGTTGTTTTAACTTGTAGCTACTCAGTGGGTGTTTAGCTGTTTGAATGAGTACTTTGAGGAAAGAAACAGGGCTGTTTTAAGAGTGTTTTCTCTCCCTGTTAGTTGCCCCTTTCAAAAAAAAAAATGCTGTCCTATTTAAAAATCCTTTCTTTGTTTTCTACCATTTCAACTCTTAGTTTTTTCCTCCTTTCTGTCTTCTTTTGGGGAAAAAAAGTTTCTTTGAAACTTCCTGTCTTTGTAAAATGCCAGAAAAGTAAACAATCAAATGTGGAAGGATGCCCTTTCCAGACAATGATGTCTCCAGCAAGTGTTTCTAAGTTAAGTGCTTCTTTCAGTGTAGCCATTTCTATAGGTCTGGTAAAAATTTGGCCTAAAGTTTGTACTGACACCCCTGCCTCAACAGATGATGGATTTCTTGGATGCTTTGGAAGAACTTTGCATTTCTGAATGATTTGCACAGGTTCTTTTTTTTTCTTAGAAGAAAGAAAAGCATTTGTGTAAAAGATCTTAGCTGCCATGTTTATAAATTGGGAGAGTTACTCAAAGTTTTAAAAAATGAGGATGAGTATGGCTGAGAGAAGTTTTGAATATATTGGCTAAGTGACACAGCTAGAAGAAATTTATCTCTTTAACTTGGTGAATTCTTGGAGGACCCCCAAGCTGTCAAAATCACAGTGCAACACATCTGAGAATTAATGTTGTCAAAGGTTGTAATTCGTTCCTTCATATTATGAATTTGGCCAGCTAGAAATTCTCATATGTACTATGAACAAAACATCATTTCTCTGAGAAGCTCTTCTCTGGTTTAAAATATTGGTGTCTAAAACACAGGACGAGAGTACATAGAGTATACAGAGTAAAGCAGCATTGTGTCCTCTTTATAGGAACAGTAAGAAGTTCCAGGGGCAGCACTACTTAGCATCAGCTTCTTTTGTTTTGTTTTGTTTGTTTTTGGTATTACTTGATTTATTTATAAAAATAAGCTTGGAAATGATTTCCTGTTGCCCCTAATTTCCTTGAATTTTCAACGATTCATTGCATTAATTTCATAATTTTGTCTTAATTGCTTAACATGAACCCTACTACATATTTATAGTTAGTGGGGTAGTGGAACTATGGCTTATAGGGGTAAAGCACTGGGGTATTTTGATCCTCAGGGATCATTACATCACCTCCCTCCACCTCTGCACATTTAATTGTACCCTCTGCCTATGCTGACAGTCCGTAATAAAGGGATTGTCACCATTGAGGCTTATGCAGTGGAAGAGACACTTCAGTTTGCTGCAGGCAAATGTGTGGAATTCATGTTAGCAAGAGTCTTTTTCATCTGTGGTTGAAAAGCAAAGCAAAGAGCTATAATTCCCACCAGGTGCAGACACTTGTTGGGTATGTGTGGGTCATGTTCCTGGAAGCCATGAATCCGAAAAGCCAGCTGAGAAGTGGGAAGGAGCATGTGTGTGCCTTTACCAAAATCTAATTAGCAAACGATGTCTCCTTCTCTGTGCTGGAAAGTGCAGAGCACCTCCATAAAATATACGTGAGATCTGCGGGACGTTTTGGCACCTGCATGGAAGTTAATTAGCTAATATTTGTAAAGTGCTTTGAAGAAGAGAACTTATCCTGAAGTGCTCTGTTTTATTAGCCAAAGGTGGTGGGGAGAGGCCAAAAGATGATGTCAAACAGGGAGGGAAGGAAGAGGGTCTCATTGTCTTTCAGCCGGGCTTTGTGTACTCCGTAGATCTACTGAAGCCTGGCATTTGGAACTGGGTGCAGAATGTGTTACCTTTCTGAAAAATTCCGGTTTAAGAAGCAAGTTTCCAGGTCTTAAGGATGTGCAGTTAGGGTTGGGAAATAAAGAAGAATGTGTGTATGTTTGCTAAAGGTGCAGAAATGAATGTGTGGTGTGTATTTGTGCGTGTGGAGGATCCTCGCTTGACTGATCAATGTAGTAGCACTAAAGATGCTACCTGAAGCAATTACATATTAAAAATAAGTGAACAGATTAGATGCTAAACCTTGAAAACTAATGATCAAAAAGTATTCTCTACCATACCTGAAGTCAGCTTGCAAGCTTAGAGAGGGCTTGTCACACACACATCTCTTCTCCAACACCTCGCTGCCATTTCTCAGCATCTTCCACATTGGAAAATTGCTTTGCTTTGTCCAGGGGGCCCTGGAAATGGGAAACATACGTATATATGGATTTAGGTATTGCTGCTGCCCACTGGCCCAGCCTGGCCCTGTCACTCAACTCAATTGCAGAAGAGGCTGGCAAGGATGATCATTTGGCAGTGGAGGTCATTCAACAGCCATATGTGGTTCCAGTGAACCACATACTATGATCAGGGATGGACATCCCCAGTTATGTCATTCGAGTAGGCAAGACTGAGAAAGAATGAAATTCTTCTCCTGAAATGAAAGACATTATCTATCAATCTCTAGAGATTTTTCGCATTTGCAAAGATCATTTTAGTGTAAACCACATAAACTGCTGAACAGAGTACCTGTACTATAGCTGCTGCTGCTATTACATGGACATTAAGGAAGTTTTGGTTCAGTTCTTTGACTTTTCTTGAGCAATCTTTCTGGAGCAATCAGCTGGACCTTCTGTGTTTTGTTCCATGGATGGGTGCTATACTTTGCAAAAAGCAAAGAACACTAGTCTTGTACAGAGACATTTTGGGCAAATCACAGAAGGGTGATTTTCACGTTGAAGGCAAGAAATCTTCATGTTGAAAAAAAAGGCTTTTTCATCCTGATTGAATCATTTAGTGAATTTGCTCCACGCATTGCTCTGATTGTCATTGCGGAGGCAAATGAGGAGTCCATCCAGTTCCCATATTGCCATATCTTTAAGGTTATTTCAGGTACATGTTATGCTGGATGCTTAAATATACTTGGAGAATTTATAATCTATCATCATCATCATCATCTTTAATTTATTTATGTAGTGCCAGTGCCGCACATTGCTTTACAAGTCGAAGAGCAACAAAATATTTTCTGCCATCAGGCTTACAATCTAATTAAGATATGACACAAAAGGAAAAGGGATTAGCAGTGTGAGAGGGGATTAAGTCCAGCAGATACTGCCTCTTCCTCTCTCTTTTTGAGGCCAAGTCAATGGCAATTGGCATGGAGGGAAGGCTTTTCATCTGCTTCCAGGTCTTGGCATGATGAAGCTGTGCCTGCCTCATCTTATCTCCCTCCGTGACCAAGACAGTGGCAGTTGGGATGGAGAGAGGGCCTTTCACCTGCTTGTGGGCCAAGGCATGATGGAGCATGCCGTATAGATGTGCAACCCACATAGGAGTCAGGGGGTAGTTTTTTCCACTTATACTGCCTGTGAGCTGCACCCTCCCCACAATGCAGCAGGCCTAAGTATCTCCATTTTCCTCTGCAACTCTTCTCAAAATAGTGACATGAAGTTAGGAAGTCTTCCATGAAAACCAGAAGTCCCATCACTTCCTGCCATGATTTTGAGATGGACCACAGAGACAAACGGAGGAATCTGGAGATAGTATGGTGTTCTGGGGTAATTGTGAAGTGGGGTATTTTCATATGTTTTCACATTTTATGGGGATTTCCTGTGTAGTTCTGGGGCAAAAATTACCTGAAAATCATGCCTTTTAAAAAAAAATGAGGAACAGCTTTCTAGGACTGGTGGGGTTCTTCAAGGGCTGCAAAAGTGAAATCTGGAGAACATGTAGTCTACGATCCAAAGTACGCCTACCCTTGGTTTACAACATCCTTGTATTTTAGCAACAAGAAACATTTTCT
This sequence comes from Cyclura pinguis, assembly GCA_030412105.1. Lineage (NCBI taxonomy): Eukaryota > Metazoa > Chordata > Lepidosauria > Squamata > Iguanidae > Cyclura > Cyclura pinguis. The sequence goes on along the minus strand of CM059604.1, from coordinate 127,272,746 downwards.
CCATATCTCCTGATGCCCATCTATTGCAGAAAAATATCAGATGTTGGAACTTTTTGGACTACTACTCCAAGAATTTTCCATCCAGTGTGGTGAATGAATTTATACTTTTTGTAATGCTGTCATCACCAAAGTCCACAAATTAGAGTTACTGAAGTCCCAACTAGATTAAACCCATTGAATCAACTGATCTCAACAAGTGCTGGCTTATCAATTTCCTTTTGATTCAACAAGTCTACTTTTGTTACAATTAGCATTTGGATTTAAGTTTATGCAATTTGGTGGTTTGTATTCCAAGTTATAAAGACACTGAAGATCTCAAACAACAGCCACTGCAGGCTTTGAACCAAAAACCTTCTCTGTACAAAACATGAGCCCTAACACAGAGTCATGTCATAAGTCAGGTTATGGTATATGAGAAAGATGTGGGATTTGACTATGAACGCAAGACTGTATAGAATCATAGAATCATAGAAATGTAGAGTTGGAAGAGACCACATGGGCCATCCAGTCCAACCCCTGCTATGCAGAGATACCCTCAAAGCACTCCCAACAGATGGCCATCCAGCCTCTGCTTAAAAATCTCCAAGGAAGGAGACTCCACTACACTCCGAGGTAGCATATTCCACTGCCGGACAGCCCTGACTGTCAGGAAGTTCTTCCTGAGGTTCAAGTGGAATCTCCTTTCCTGCAGCTTGAATCCATTGCTCCTTGTCCTAGTCTCTGGAGGAGTGGAAAACAAGCCTGCTCCCTCCTTGACATGCCATCCCTTCAAATATTTACACATGGCCATCAAGTCCCCTCTTAACCTTCTCTTCTGCAGACTAAACATACCCAGCTCTCTAAGTCTATCCTCATAGGGCATGGCTTCCAGGCCTCTCACCTTTTTGGTTGCCCTCCTCTGGACTTGCTCTAGCCTGACCATGTCCTTCTTGAATTGGGGTGCCCAGAACTGGACACAGTATTCAAGATGAAGTCTAACCAAAGCAGAGTAGAGTGGTACCAGTACCTCCCTCGATCTAGACACCATACTCCTATTGATGCAACTGAGGATTGCATTGGCTTTCTTGGCTGCCGCATCACATTGCTGACTCATGTTCAGCTTGTGGTCTATTAAAACTCCTAGATCCCTTTCACACGTACTGCCATCCAGCCACGTGTCCCCCATCCTCTATTTCTATATTCCATTTTTTCTACCTAAGTGTAGGACTTTACATTTCTCTCTGTTGAATTTCATTTTGTTAGCTTTGGCCCAGCTCTCCAATCTATCCAGTTCATTTTGAATTTTGATCCTGTCCTCTGGCGTATTAGCAACCCCTCCCAATTTGGTGTCATCTGCAAATTTGATGAGCATGCCCTCTATTCCTTCATCCAAGTCATTGATGAAAATATTGAACAACACTGGGCCCAGGACAGAACGCTGTGGCACCCCGCTAGTCACTTCTCTGCAGGATGGAAAGCAGCCATTCGTGATCACCCTTTGGGTTCGGTCAGTCAACCAATTACAAATCCAACTAACAGTAGCCCTGTCCAGCCTGCATTTTACTAGCTTCTTTGCAAGAATGTCATGTGGAACTTTATCAAAGGCCTTACTGAAATTGAGATATGCTACATCTACAGCATTCCCTTCATCTATCAAGCTAGTAACTGTATCATAAAAAGAGATAAGATTAGTCTGGCATGACTTATTTTTGAGAAACTCATGTTGACTTCTCGTGATTACCACGTTGCTTTCTAAGTGATTAGAAACTGACTGCTTAATGATCTGCTCCAGGATCTTTCCGGGTACTGACGTCAGGCCGACTGGGCGATAATTATTTGGGTCCTCTTTTTTTCCCTTCTTGAAGATGGGGACAACATTTGCCCTCTTCCAGTCTGCTGGAACTTCTCCTGTCCTCCAAGATTTCTCAAAGATTATAGCAAGCGGTTCCGAAATGACCTCTGCCAGTTCTTTTAATATCCTAGGATGCAATTCCTCTGGCCCTGGAGACTTGAATTCATCCAGTGTGGCCAGGTATTCCTGTACCACCTCTCTACCTATTATGTGCCGCATTTCCCCTGCTTCCTCACCTGCTCCCCAACCGCCAGGTTGAGTGCTTGTATCCTTCTGGGAAAAAACTGAGGCAAAGAAGGTGTTAAGTAGTTCTGCCTTTTCTCTTCCCTCTGTTAGTAATTTGCCATCTTCTCTACGCAGCCACCCTATCGTCTCCTTCTTTTTCCTTTTGCTACGGACATATTTAAAGAAGCCCTTTTTATTGTTTTTAATGTCTCTGGCCAGCCTAAGTTCGTTCTGTGCTTTAGCCTTTCTGACCTCCTCCCTACATCTCCTAGCTACTTGCTTAAATTCTTCTTTGGTGGTTTCCCCCTTCTTCCATTTCCTGTACACGTTTCTCTTAACGCTTAGCTCAGCTGAGAGTTCTTTAGTCAACCATTCTGGTTTCTTCAGATGCCTTCCATTTTTCCTCCTTATTGGCACAGTTTTAGACTGTGCCTTCAGTATCTCCCTTTTAAGGAACTCCCATGCCTCCTGAACTCCTTTCTCTTTCACTATTCTTGACCACGGAATTCCAGCCAGCAGCTCCCTAAGTTTACAGAAGTCTGCTTTTTTAAAATCTAAGATGAGTGTCTGGCTACACTTATCTTCTCCTTCCCACTGAATGCCAAATTCCAATAGGGCATGGTCACTCCCCCCTAAAGATCCAACCACTTCTACCTCATTAACAAGGTCATCGCTGTTGGTCAGGATCAGATCTAGAATATTTGATCCCCTTGTGGCCTCTTCCACCTTCTGGACCATGAAATTGTCTGCAAGATAAGCAAGAAACATGCTGAACCTTGCTGTCTTGGCACAGTTTGACTGCCAACATATATCCGGGTAATTGAAATCTCCTATTATTACTGTATCTCTCCTTTTTGAATGTGCAGTCATTTGGTTGAGGAAGGCGTCATCAAAGTCCTCAGTCTGGGTTGGAGGTCTGTAGTAAACCCCCACCAGAATATCCCTATTGTTTCTCACTCCCTTAATTCTTACCCAGATGCTCTCGACCTGGCTTTCTGGGTTTAAGTCACGGATCTCTTCACAGGTGAAAACATCCTTGACAAACAAGGCTACTACTCCTCCTTTCTTGTTTGGTCTATTTTTACAAAATAGGCTATACCCCTCTATTCCTACATTCCAATCATGAGACTCATCCCACCAGGTCTCAGTGATGCCTATCAAATCGTATTTATTTTGTTGTACTAGGAGTTCAAGTTCATCTTGCTTGTTTCCCACACTCCGTGCATTAGTGTAGAGACACTTAAGTCCCCGGGCCCTTCCTGCAAGTCCTGTACTATAGTTCCTACTCCTCCCGCCACTGGCCGCTTGTACTACTTGTCCAATATCATTTGGGCCTTTTCCCCCTGCGCTCGCCAAGTCCTTGCCCTGAATAATATTGTCCCCCTCCCCAGTGGAACTTAGTTTAAAGACCTCTTAATCCTCCTTGCGAGACTGTTTGCAAAAACATTCCTGCCAAGTTTCGTGAGGTGCAGCCCATCCCTTGCCAGAAGCCCACATTCATGGAAATTCAGGCCATGTTCCAAAAACCCAAACCGTTGCCGGCGGCACCATATGCGGAGCCAGTTGTTGACCTCTGCTATTGCCCTTTCCCTACGTGCGCCATATCCTTGAACAGGGAGGAGAGACGAAATGACCACCTGCGCACCCAGGTCCTTAAGCTTTGTCCCCATAAGCTCATAGTCCTTTGCGATGTGGTAAAAACTGCTCCTCACAGTGTCATTGGTTCTGACATGAACCAAAATGAGGGGCTTATGTTCAGTGGGCTTGACCAGCCTGGTTAGCCTCTCCATTATGTGGTTGATCTTGGCCTCCGGAAGACAGCAGACCTCTCGATTGAACTTGTCTGGTTTACAAATTGCCTTTTCGGTTCCCTTGAGCAAGGAGTCCCCAACAACCAGAACTCGCCTCCTCTGAGGCTTGTCCAGGGCTCCTCGACCAGCATGTTCTTCTAGGACTGCCTGGGCATTCTGTTGAGACTGGGAGCGTTGATCTAGTTCCCGTTGCCGAAGTTGGATTCCTTCTCATTGACATTCTGTTCCCTCCTCCTGGTGCTCCTCATCGTTCGTAAGGCCAAGAACTTTGAAGCGATTGTGTAGGTTGAGAGTCTCTGTTACCTTCCTGGACCTTCTGCTCCTACATGTGACATTCCTTCAAGCCTCCGTTTCCTGGCACAGTGTGCTGGCTTCCTGATCTGGCAGCTCCTCCGCACATTTGGTCTTCTGGTAGGTCTTCTCTGCCCTATCCAAAAACTCCTCCCCTTCCCTAATAAGATGAAGATTAGAAACTCGTGCCTCCAGCTGGTGAAACTTCTCCTCCAAGAAGGTCACCAGCTTGCACTTGGTGCAGGTGTACCTGACAACATCTTGTGGCAAGAAGAGGAACATCCCACAAGTGCTACAGGTGACTGCACCTTCACCTTCCTCCTAGATACTACAAAGAGTAGTTCTAGAAAGAATAACTGGGCTTTCTTTCTGAAATTCAGCTGTGTAAGCTACGTCTGCTCTACTGATTGCCAAGGGTTGAACTTCAAGGATTGTAGAAGAAGGATTCAATTGCATGCGCCTTTGGCGCGCGCCGTTGAGAGCTCCTAATAAGACTCCTCCCCCTTAGCTGGCTCCTCCCCCTCGTTAGTCAGACCGTGTGCTCAGGGAGAGCACACGGCCAGCACAAGGAGACTAAACAAAAACAAGCAAACAGACAGACAAACAAGCACAGCCCCACAAGCCTGTAAACACACCTAGTCTAGGATGTCTTCACAGACCCAGCTCCCCCTCTGCTCTCTCCTCTGGGAAAAATGTACATTTTATTATTTCTACAAGTGCTCTGATCAATACTTTGAAGGGTTGGAGATACGCTCCTCTAGCAATCTCTGGAGTTTTTTTAATGGGAGCCATTTTGAAGACTCAAAAGATGGGTGTGAATGTGCCATGATGTCTTAATGAAGATCTTGGACTCTAAGAAGTGTATTCCCTTACCAGTCCAGTCCAACAAACAGTGCACTGGGAATCAATGTATTGTTTTAGGCAACGCTTTTTGTTTGATTAAGTTGGCATCTGCTGGTAAAATGGGGGATTGATTTTATAAAGTGTAGAAGGGATTGATGTTGCTAACTAGTCAGAGAGAGTGTACAGTCATCTCCATAGAGTACCGCCAGTTCCTTTCATTCTGGTTTGGAAAGGCCAATTTCAGACTAATCCTCAGGTTTCCCAGACTTCCATGCTTTCATTGTATAAATCATTGTGGTAATCAAGGATTAAATTGCATCAGCATAACTTATAAAGGGTGGAGGCTATTTAGGGATGAACAAATTTGTCAGTTTTGCATTCTCCTTGGTAAATTCTGATCAAATGGGAACTGAAATGAAATCTTCAACCATTTAGTAGGGATGGGCAAAAAGATCTCCCTTTTTCCTGTGTGAAAAGTTTGCAAATTTTGGTGACCAAAATTTGGTGATTAAAAATAACAAACAAATGAAACTTTCATCATTTCTTGCACCATTATATAACCCTTAAGATCAAGTAAAATAGTCAGTTAGGATCCTTCAGAAGGAAAATAATGCTTTCTTCCTAAAATCTGGAAATCACAGATATATTCCTAGAAGACCAAAAGAAATGTTATATAGGAGATATGTAACCTGGGCCATTTTCACACTAGATTGTTGTAGTGCTATTATTCCACTGTCAACAGCCTGTGGAATTCTGGGGTTTGTCATTTACTGAGGCCAAAGAGCTCACTGGCTGAGCATTCTAAATGCTCCTCCCTAAACAGCAAACCTCAGGATTCCATAAGATGTTGAAAGCAGAATAATAGCACTATAACAGTGTAGTATGGAAATAGCCTTACTCTTCCATTTTCTCTACTAATTATAGGCAGTCCCCTAGAGGAAGTTGATCTGTCATTTCCTCTGTTCCCTCACCACCATTCCTCCTCCAGATAGGACTGAGGACAATTTTGAATGCAGAAAAGGGTTAAAATTTATTTCCCTTGTAGTATTCTTCCAGCATGGTACAGCAGTTTGAGCACTGATCTATGACCCTGGGGATCAGGGTTTGATTCTCTGCTTTGCCATGGAAACCCACTGCGTGACCTTGGGTGTATCACATATTCTCAGCCCCCAGAAAATCCCATGATAGGTTCACTTTAGAGTCTCCATAAGTCAGAAATGACTTGAAAGCACACAACGACAACAATCCTTCCACATAAAATGAAAGTCTCTGACTCTAGTAAATCCCTTTCATTAAAAAGAAAATATGGGAAAATCTAACTATAAATGCTCAGTGAAGAGATTTGAAGTAAATTCTCAGAAACAACTAGTTGCTTGTAATTAATTCCTTTCCCCAAACTAATTATATTATATTATATTAGTGTATCCCTTAACTTCACTCCTTTTGATGTATAACTCACTTTTACACTACTCCTTTAGTTATAGTCGTGGCCTCACTAAATAATGATGGAGGTACATCATATTGTTCAAGTACCAGCTTGCATGCTTTGTTGGAGATGAAGAGCTGCAAAGAGGTGGGTGAGAGGAGACTATTTTGTACCACAGATCAGAAGTTGGCAATATTCAGATTTCTAAAGTAACAGAAAAGTTACTGATCTGCAATCAGTAAGACTATATGCTGCATTCAATAAAACTACATGTACATAAATGCCACCTCAGCCCACCTTTAGAACCAGCAGCCAGATTAGATGAAGGAGGTCCATTCAACTTCCAATCAGAGTGCAAGGAGGAGGATGTTTCCACCCCTCCTGCCAGCAAGTGAGGTTTCAACAATCAGAAGCAGGACCCCATTGCAAGTCCTTGCCACTCGCTGGTGGGAGAGGATAGAACTGTCCTCCTTCTTGAGCCCCAATCAGAAGCTGAATATACTTCCTTTGCTCAAACCAGCTGCTGGCTTTTATGGTGGGCTGGAGGGTTGGACCAGGAGAAGTTTCTTGGTTATGTATTTATAATTACATAGCCAATGTTGGATATTAGCAGTTATTTTAAAATTGTAACTACAGTGGTAACTATAAGGGTGTAATGTGTAGTTTGGCCCCTAGAATCCACTGTCACCTGTTGTCTTATGGAGGAAAGAATGATTACTTGGATACTTTGGCCAAGTATGTTTTACTTTATTTTCCTGTTGCATCTTCTTTAGATCCATTTGAATGTTCCATGAGTGACCAGCAGTTGGCCCTACTTTACAAAGCGGTTGCTCATGATCATGCCAGTATTATTTAATGATGAATTGTTCCTGCATTTCAGACTTGTTCTCAGGAATGAGAAGATATGGGTGAATCATACAGCCAGGCTTAGCTTGTCTCAGAATCACTCTCATTATTTTCCAGTCTTGGTTATTTGTCAAAGTGATATAACTCGAGGACTCCTAAAGTCCCTTCACCTACATAATACCTGGCCATATTAGCTGGTGGATTCTGGAAGTTGTTCATCCAGGAAAGTCACTTTTCCAAGTTATACCTGAAGATACAAGTGTCCCACAGCTTAACATAACTTACCATTTGGATGACAGGCTGATAGCATAATCTTAGGACTGGAACAAATATTTTCCAATTTGAAATTAGACATTTTCACAAGCCAGATATTTCTGCCCAGCCCTTAGACGGTATTAATATTCAACTTTTTAAAATACACACACACACATACATATACACACTGTTCATATCCATTGTCTTCCCTGACGATGGCTGCTTCCTTCTTCCTCAATTGATCACATGGATAATTTCTCAAAATCTAGAAAGGTGTCATAAATAGTATGATATCACAGTGCTATTTCTGACATGATGATGTCGCCGGACTTCACTGAAGGCAAATCAGGCTCATTTACATGAGCAATTGAATGCTTTTGCAAGGAGTGCCAAACATCATGGAAAGGGAAAAAGACAACTAAGAATGTTTGCAAAACAGTGCCCTGGCATTGTTCCACACAGATAGATAGATAGATAGATAGATAGATAGATAGATAGATAGATAGAACCAGCCTCAATCTATCTATCTGTTTGTCCATTATCCAACCCCACCCATTATTATCTACACATTTGATGGGGAGGCTTAATCAAAGACCCAGAGGAATATAGAAGCTGATTTGCCATTTGCCGTATCTCAAGGGATTGCAAAATGTATGACTTCACAGATCTGGCAAGAGGCACCATGTACCATGCCAAGTTTCATCACACTATTTCAGTGGTTCAGCATTCTAGAAAGCAAGCACTAAGGACTCAAAGTGATGTTGACTCAGCTATTTGTTTGCTGCCAGGGAAAGTTAGCAATTTCTAAACGTCTTTCGATTTTACCCTAATGTAAATCCATTTAGACAAAGCCATTTCCATGCACTGCTCATTTTCATTTGGCTCTGGGAGCCTGGGCCGCATTGCTGAGTGAGGATGCAGCATCTCTCTCTGACATCATAGGCACAAGGAATTACCTCATTTGTCTCTTTGGGTAATTGCTGATGGGAAGGTTCACTTGTAAAGTTTTGACGCACCATGGGGTGGAACAAGGTAGAGTGAGGGAGAGATAATGGGGATTTCCCTGGGGGGAAAGGAATCATAGCAGATTGTATCGTTAAGGGGAGACTTTTGAAGGAATACCATAAATATTTTGACTCTCTTGCTGCATGCAGAGTTAATTGATAAGGGACATGATAACAGATTATATAAACAGGAATTGGGGCTTAGGAGTGTTACCCCACTACACAAATAATTTCAAGCCAACTCTTAAACACTCACCAATTGCTCTGATTTGTCAGGGACAGTCCCGATTAATCTTCTGTCATCCTACTTTCAGCTGATTTTAAAATGTCTTCTCTCTCCTCCTCCTCCTCTTCCGTCCTACCCTTTCTCCTCATCTTACTTCCACTGGTGCAAACTGAATTCAAAGTGCACAAAAGAGTTTTCAATCAATTAACTCAGCTGGGGAGACCAGGAGACAAAGGGAGGAGGTGGACTCTTGTCCTCCCCAGTTGGCTCAGGCAAAAGCAAAGTGCTGCAGCCTCTCCTAGTTTGAGTGTTCTTCCTCATTAAGAACTTTAATCATCTTGACCACATTTTGGTGTTCCTTGGCCACACTAGCCCCAGTTTTCATCTGTGAAATGTTGGAGCATATGCACTTAGATGCACTTCTAGGATTGTTTTCATGAGTTTTCAGGGCCCAACCTGAAGTTTGAAGATGAATCCTTAGCCATTTCCACACTAGACTGTTATAGCGCTATGATTCCACTTTCAACATCCTATGGAATCCTGGGGTTTGCAGTTTCGGGAGGGGCCAGCCGGAAATGGCCCTTGTGATGCCACAGAGGTGGAGTGGGCAAGAGTTGGGAAGGTGGCCAGAACTATTTGGGTTAACTGCTAGTAGAAATGGCATATAGGCAATCCAAGCATATGGACCCAGAATTTGGAAAACATCTGGCTAACCAGGTAATATGCAAAAGAGAAACAAGAGACGGATCCCAAGGTGCTCAAAAGCTTGGTGCATTTTGGACTATGACTTTTCTTCAGGAACCACTTAGAATTAAAGCTCTAGAAATTTCTGAGGCAGGAACTGCAACACTGAATGAATGAAAATGAATGAATTTAATCTGTAAATGGTTTTGGAGTTTCTGGGTCTGATGTTTTCATTCAGTGGTCCCTTGAAGAAGGCCTTAAGAGCACCTCTAGGCATCTGACTTTAAAACTAATAAATAGACAATCTTGTGCTCATCTTGAGGTGTGTTTCTTGAGGATTTTATTGGATGCTTCCAAGTTTTTGCTTTCCTTTTTAAACCAAGCAATATGGTAACCCGAACCCAGGTTTGGGGGAAGTAGTTTTTATTTGTTTGTTTGCTTGGCAAGTGGCAAAATGAATCCAATAGTTGTGCAGTTGCCACAATTTCCACCAGGGCTCACATTTAGTGTGGACTTGCTTACAGAACACTTGTCAGATGAGGAGACCCTACATGGCTGTCTGGACTTGTGGAGGGCTCACTGCCAGCCCTTGGGGAGTCCCCATCCCAGGTCCTGAGTTGCTGTTGTTGCCAGGGTATGTATAACAAGAAGGCTCACTCACTGTGATACTGGTGCTCCACTCCCTCCCTTACTCCAAATACCACAAGGAGCCCAACTCCATATGGTCACCATCTCTCCCCATTTCCCTCCCCTTCTTACTGGCTGTTTGGTGCACCAGGGTTGCAGAAGTAGCACTTGGGTTACTAGGTTGAATACAAGTACAGGGCTTATGTACCTTTAATAGTTAACAGATCACTGGAAGACGTAGCATAAAGTTCCCCAAAGTGGAACTACACATCTCCCCTGTCACCATCTGGCCCATTTTTTAGCTCAATATTCCCCTGCTCCAACATGGCCATTTACTGGCTGGTGGAGAGTAGGAGGGATGGCAGGGAAGCATCCAGTTATGTTTCTACAGCTAGATGTAAAGTACTGTAGGATGAAACTCCATATGTTAGATATGAAGAACATGGATCCTGGCTGATACAAAGTCCTCCTTCCACATTCGCAGCTTTGACCTTCGTGAATTTGATTATTCACCAGGCAAATGCATGCCTTCTGTTCCCTCCTCCTCCTCCTCCTCCCATTCCTTTGCATTTTGTTGGTTGCAGAGAAAGCAGGCAAGCGCCCAGGTAAAAGGCAAGGGAGTGGAGGGAAGGCACGGACGCAGCTTCCTTCTCCCCTCTGGAGTTCCCGCATTCCATTCCCTTGCCTCTGGCCCCAGCACATGAACAGCAAGGGAATGGGAGGGGGACCATGGGGGAGTTACGTGTAGTTTTCCCACTTTTTGTGAGGGTTCTGCACCCCAATGCCTTGTGAAAGTGGAGGGGCTGCTGTATACCCACCAACATTTCACAGATAAATCTGGACACATGCAGCCAAGCAATCTCAGAGTGTGCTCAAGATGGCAAAAGTTATTAATGGCCATTTCCGCACGGGGTGAGGGAATCGCCCTGTGCCGTTACTTACCGGACTTCTTGGCTCCCCGGTCCGGTCCGCGCTGCTCCGGAGCAGTGCGTGCTCGTCGCTCCGCACTGCTCCGGGGATGAAAATGGCGGCTTCCGGTTGGTCGAGGGTCTCGACCAACCACTGAAGCTCGCCAGCCTAAAGCCCACCCCCAGCAGATCGCAGGCTCGCACTGGTGTGAGCCTGCAAATCTGCACCAGAGAGCAGGCACGGAATGGCACGCTCCATGCTTTTGAAAGACCTGTTTTAAGCGGTCTTTCAACAGCACGCTTGACGACCACTTGGGATCGTTCTGGAGCGGGCTGAGGTGCGGATCTACGTTAAGTAGGTCCGACCCAGTCTGCTTCCAGGTGCAGACGCCCTCCCTGGAGGACGTTCTGCACCGTTTCTATTAGGCCGTGCGGAAATGGCCAGTGAGTGAGATCTCACAAACTAGGAGAGGGTACAGCAATATGCTTCTCCCTGACTCCACAGAGAAGGACTACTTTCTGCTCCCTGCTACCTTCTTCCTTGCTGAGTTGAGTACAAATTGTTTTTGAACTTAGAACTCAGTTTGCAACAACTGAAGTAAGTTGAGGATAAAGAGGAAAAGCTGTTGGAGAAGGAGAGAGAAATTGAGGCCATTTCCACACTAGGCTGTTATAGCGCTATTATTTCACTTTCAACATCCTATGGAATCCTGGGGTTTGCAGTTTATTCCATAGGTTGTTGAAAGTGAAATAATAGCACTATAACAGCCTAGTGCGGAAATGGCCTGGGACATTTCAAAAGCAACTGAAAACGTGTGACAACAGACAATTTATTAGGACTGTCCCTGCCAAATCAGGACAGTTGAAGGGTGCACTGATATCAAATTATTTTATTCTAAATCTCTTAAAAATAACTTTTTAAACATGAGTCCTGAGATTAACTAGACATCCACCCAACTTTCCTCAGGGGTTAAAGAGCCTTTCAGAATGTGCTATACTATTTATTTGTTGTTTTCTTATTTTTAGCTGCTTTTCATTTTATTATTAGTTTAATTCTATTTTCAGCTTTTGTCTGATAGGAGTTTTAAAGCTGCATAATAAACCCATTGCTCATCCAGGACTTTTCCCACTGTATTACCCACATCTCGCTTAGAGATGAATCTCTCCTGCTCCTCTAATGAGCCAATTTGCTCCTCGACAGTTGCATCAAACTCTTCCTCCTTCCACAGACTGATCACTGCTTCCACAGGCAACAGTATTAGATTTCTTTCTTTCTTTCCCCCCTCCTGCAGCTATTCAGCAACAGGAATGAAATGACAGGCCCAAATTTAGCAAAAACTTCAATTCAAGCTGGGTTTTGAAACCATGGCTTCCAGTAGGGAAATTGCTCCATGTCATTATTCCACATCAGAAGCCTTCAAGAGAAATCAAAGGTGCAACTTTTGAAAAAGGAAAACATAAGTTTGAGTGGGAAGGAAAGGGACAGCAGAGGGGAGGGGGCACAAGCCACTGTTAAAGACACATAAGCCCTGTTACCTGTATTCAGCCTAGCAACCCACGTTCTACTTCTGCAACTTTGGTGCCCCAAACAGCCAGTAAGAAGGGGAGGGAAACAGAGAGAGATGGTGACTGTATGGAGTTGGGCTCCTTGTGCTATTTGGAGTAAGGGAGGGAGTGGAGCATCAGTATTACAGTTGGCGAGCCTTCTTGTTGTACATGCCTTGGTAGCAATAGCAGCTCAGGACCTGGGGGGGACTCCCTAAGGGCTGGCAGTGAGCCCCATACAAGCCCAGGCTGCCCTGTAGGATCTCCCCAACTGCCATGTGTTCTGTCAGCAAGTCACACCAAATGCGAGCCCTGGTGGAAACTGTGACAACTGTGACACGAATTGTGACAATTGTGGCACGACATGTTCCAAGGATACTTGCATCCTGACCCTCATATTAGTCCAGGAAGTGAAAATGAGGCAGGTTTATTTAAAGACCAAATGAAATTCTCCTAATCTCTATTTTATTCTGTATTCCTACCATCACCTCGAGTCAGAGGAATCATGAGAATCTCCAGATGTTGTTGATGTCTGTTCTCTTCAGTTCTGTCCAGTAGAACCAATGATGAGAAATGCTGGGAACTGTAGTCTAGCAACATCTGGTACACCAAGTGATACTTAGGCCATTTCCGCACAGGGCGAGGGAATCGCCCCATGCTGATATTTACCGGATCTTCTGGCTCCCCGGTTTGGTCCAGGCTGCTCCGGAGCAGTGCATGGCCGTCGCTCCGCACTGCTCCGGTGTCCAAAATGGCGGCTTCCGGTTGGTCGTGGGTCTTGACCAACCGCTGAAGCTCGCCAGCCTAAAGCCCGCCCTCCGCAGATCGCAGGCTTGCATTGGTGCGAGCCTGTGAATCTCCATGGGACAGCAGGCACACAATGGTGCGTGCCAGCTTTTTGAAAAACCTGAAAAATCAGGTTTTTCAAAAACACACTGGAGGACCACTTGGGGTCGCTCCAGAGTGGACTGAGGTGCGGATCTACACTAAGTAGTCCGGACCCAGTCTGCTCCAAGGTGCAGACGTCCTCCGTGGGGGATGGACTGCACCGTTTTATTTAACCCGTGCGGAAATGGCCTTAGAAATGTCCCATTTCTGGGTTAGTATTAATATGTTCAGTAATAGAATCATATTTAGTAACAGCAATAGGTTAAATATAGTTGAAAAGGATAGAGTTAAGAATGTAACAAAAATATATAAGCAATATGATATATAACAGTTGGAATAAGTATATGACAATAAAGGATCTGGAAAGAAATAACAATGTAAGCTATTTCGTTGTAATGTTTTCTTTTTCACTTTTATGGTAATCATGTGGTGTTATGTTTTGTTTGTTTTTTCTTTATAATTAATAAAAATTAAAAAAAAAAAGGAATGTCCTATTTCTAAAACCACTCTGTGGGCATAGAGATGGGTGGGTTTCAGTTCTCCAGCCTAAAACGGATATTTAAACAGAAGCAAATGCCAGCACACTCGTATATGCAAACCTAGCACAGCTTTGTATGCACTCAGGAACTTTACGTGAGCCTTAGCACATACATGAGGCTCTTCACTAGGCTGAATTTTTTGTCAGCCTAGGGAAAAAACCACCGATATTGCAAAGAAAGACGAAATTCTGTGTACAGTTTTTGGAAATAAGCTCCATTAAGTCCACTGGGTCTTACTTCCAGGTAAGACAACAAAGCTAAACTCACTTGTTGTTGCTGTGTGCCTTCGAGTCATTTCCAACTTATGGCAACTCAAAGGTGAACCTATCATGGGGTTTCCTTGGCAAAATTTGTTCAGAATGGGTTTGCTTTTGCCTTCATCTGAGGCTGAGACAGTATGACATGCCCAAGGTCAACCAGTGGGTTTCTCTGACTGAACAGGGATTTGAACCCTGTCTCCCAGGCCCTTTGCATACCTTACTTGTTCTTGAAGCCATTGTGTGGGGATCCAGGGAAAGCCACTCTCAAGAGGGGAGCATGACAGAAGTGTTCCCCTCCACACGGGCTGCCTGCTTGATAGGAGAAAGTGTGATGGCTCCGCTTCTCCCTTCCACAGCACAGCCTGGCAGTTTCCCAGGCTGCACTGGGAGAGGCAGTGCAGCCATTGTGCTTCCTGATGTTCTGCATGACTGGGAAGTATGGGAGAGAGATGGGAGGACTGCACAATTGTGTGTCATTGACAGGAGAAACCCGTCCATGATGTAATCCACAATTGCAATGGGTGGTCACAGGATCGTGACAGGATCATGACAACATCATGCAGAATGATCATCGTGATTCTGTCATGATCTCATGACCACTGCAGGTTGAGGGCAAGGGGCAGAAAGGGCCACAGTATCCTGTCCAATACTCAAACCACGATACCATGCTGATTCATAAACTCACATATTGTTGTAGTGTGCCTTCAAGTCTTAAAAAAATCACTTACTTTATCACACCACACTCAAAAAGATATATATCTGAACATGTTGGCCAGAAACTTCTTGATGTGCGTGTCCCTTCAAACATGCAGCTGTACTTTTTATCTATTGTGCAACAGATATGTTCATGGCATGGCTGCATAAGAGGAGATTCACAAGTATAACTATTCCACTTTGCCCAAATTCACAACTAGAGGAGAGCCATTGAATCCGTGGGTCTAATCTATATTACCATTCAATAGTTTGTCCAGAGGGGACCTAATCCAGTTGGGACTAACCAATATGATTACAGCCATGCAGTTGCACACTCTTGGATGGTGCATAGATATTCCTCAGTGCCTTCAGTGTACTACATCCTTCAATGGGATTGCAGAACCAGCAGCCACTGTGCATTCCCACTGCACATTGGGACAATAAGTAAAAACCGTGGTAGATAGACCATTGATTGTACAATATCAGCAGACAACAGAAGATTGGCATAGTGCAACTACCAAGTAACTATGTGAGTGCTTTACACTAGTGATTTGCACTATCCAAGCATTATGTAGGATTTTGACTGCTTTGTACTATCTGGACTCATAAGGTGTGTGTGTGGGGGGAAACACATTTAGAATGAGGGCTGCTAGCACAGATCAATTTGTTATGAAGCCACTAGAATATAAATCCTAGCTGAAATTTAACTTCACTACTTTGAAAGCTTTCCTTGCCCATGTGGTATGACACAAACATTCAAAATTAAATAAGCATTTAACATCCAGAATTGTAACAGCAATGAATTATATCTCCATATGTATGCTGAGAATGTGGTTGCAATCAAGATGTATGTGTGGTACCCATGGCTTCAAAAGCATGAATTAAATTCTCACAAGAGATGCAATGCACTATTTAATTCTTTTCATTTGCACTCAGAGTGAGATGCAATGTGCAAAATCCTGTCAGACAGAATTGTCAGTTATCTGTGTCTTGGGCAGCTGAGTTGCTCAGACAACCTTAGCCTAATTTTTTCTTTAACTGCCAGTGTGTTCAGTTGCTCAAGCTGAGCTTTAATTACTATTAAATCCTTCCAATTAGCATATATAAAATATGGAAAAACTCCTGGTACGATAGACAGACAGACAGACAGACAGACAGACAGCAATGGCATGAATGCTTTCACATTTTTCTCATCCAATTGTTCTAATCAAATGTTAAGCAGCATTGTTTCGGGTAGTCCTCTGTCAATCACCAATTCCGCCCTCTCTCTCCCTCTCTCTCTCTCCCTTAAAAGTTAGTAGACTTCTCGCTCCTTTGTGGAAAGCTCTGGACAGTTTGAGTTACTCCAAGAAGATTAAATTCCTTAATTTTACATTATTTCTAGCTGTCTCTATAGAACAAAGTAGGCTTTACCTGTTGAATATGAGGCTTATGGGGAGTGAAGTGCTCTTGAGACATTAAGCAGCAGCCTTGGACAGCCTCTGAGGTTTAAGCCGAGGAGAATTCTAAAGGGATTACCGCAGCATTTTACATAAAATGGGAAATAAAAACAAGACCTGAGCAATGCATGATCATAAACACATTCCTGCTGCGATCAAGAGCTCCCGTTCCCATTGCTTTTTCTAAGACTGGAGCAGGAAGGACTGTCAAAGGGCAACCGTACTTGTAAGGATTTAGTCTTGTCTAATTTGGAATGAAATAGGGGACTGAGTACTTTGTATCTCTTCTATTATAACCCAGCGCTCCAATCCCCAGTCTCGCCAGTTCATAGGTGAGAAACTCGCATAATTGCTTTCATGCCATTTTGAAGATCACACAGCTTTCTGGAGCCTGTGGGGTAAAGATTTATTGAGCAAGAGGGCATAAGGTTTTTTTTAAAACAACCACAGCCTTCTTAAAATATATGGGTTAGTTAAAGAATATTCAAAGGAGCCTGCACTTACATTAATTATGTGTTATTGTCTGTATCTGCTTTAATATTCTTGTGAGCTACTTTGCATCCTAGTCCTGTGAGAAAGGTGGGATACAATTCAAATTAAATACATGATTTGTTCACTGCTTGTGTTTCATGTTTGTCGCCAGTCGTCATCTCATCAAACTAGAGGCGGGCAGAGAAATGCTTTGACATTATGGAAAGGCGTCTGGATGTGGATTAGTGAGACCCAAACTATTTTATTAATAAATTGTCTGTTAAGTGACAATTCCTAATTTATTTATGTATTTATTTATTTATTGCATTTATAAGCTGTCTTTCTCCCATAGTGGGGCCCAAGGCAGCTTCCAGAAAACTTAAAAACACAGAAAAGTTAAAAACACAGTTCCTAACATTAGGCAAGACATGGTCCTTCAGTCCAAGAATGGATAGATCTCTCAGCATCACTTTGTAACACCTTCAAATGTTTTATACCTCCTGTTCTTTTTCCTGAATTTATGAAAAAGCTTGAGGATTTTGAAACATTCCTATTTAAAAAAAAACTGAACAATATACTCAATCTTCTCTAGTGGCTAGATTAAGGTGATATAGCTGTTCCCACCATAGAGGGGATAATGTTGTATCTGACTGTCATATAGCCCTTAAAGATGAGGGGAGAAAGAAGTACCAATCCTGCTTTCGCACTGCAAGCATTGTTGCAAATGCACATGGATTCACATCCAGAACTTCAAGAGCTGAGCATGAAACAAATCTGTGGACCCTTCTTCCACATTTCATTTTTTTTAAATTTTGTATTCTTTCCATTGAGTTCAGGAAGAAACTTGTGAATTTTGCCCAGTTCTTTTTTTAAAAAGAAACCCAAGGAAGTAAATTTCTCATTCGTTCTTAAACCTAACTCAATCCATTATGGCATTGTTTGGAACACATCAAAATCTATCCACTTTAGACTGCCCTGAAATCTAAACGGGCAGTCTAAAGATGGCTAGAAAACAAGGAGTGGATTTCAGAGTGTGCAAAATGCTTTTCTTATAGCAATTTGGAAATTCTTATGAGACTGTTATAAGATAGGTCAGCACTGAAATACTGTCCCTGAACACGCCTGATCTTGCCTGATCTCAGAAGGTATGCAAGGTCGGGCTTGATTAGTATGCAGACGGGAGACCACCTGGGAATACTGGGTGATATAGGCTTTTTAGAGAGCCAGTATGTTAGACTATGATCCTGGAGATCAGGGTTTGATTCCCTGCTCAGCCATGAAACCCCACTAAACCACTGAGAAGTGGGGAACCTTTGGTCTTCCTTGGGCATGTCACACACTTTCAGCTCCAGAAAAAAAATGTGATAATTTCACCTTAGGGTTGCCATACATTGGTAAGGACTCAAAGGCACACAAGAACAACAACATTTGACAGATGTGGGACAGAAGTGGAGAATTCCTGAAGCTGCAAGGTAAATCTACTTAGGCAGATCTACTTAGGAGTAAGCCCTGTGAGCTCTGTGGAGCTCACATCTAAGTAGATATGTATACAGTTGCACTGGATGACTGTCTAAAGCAGAAGAGGGAAACCTTTGGCCTTCTGAGCTGGGGCCCAGAAACATAAGATTTTATACTGTTTTTTAAAAGACAACTAGAAGAAAGCCAGCATGATGTTGTGGCTGAGTGCTGGACTGTGGCTCTGAAGATCAGGATTCGAGACCATGGAAACCCATTGGGTAACCTTGGGCAAGTCATGCTCTCTCAGCCTCAGAGGAAGATAAAGGCAAAGGCAACCCCCCTCCCAAGCAATTCTTGTCAAGAAAATCCCATGAGAGGTTCATCTTAGAGTTGCCAGAAGTTGAAACAACTTCAAGGCAGCTGATAGCAACAAATAAGTAAATAAGAAGTGAGGAATCTTTGCAAAAGAAGACAGAGCTTCCACACTTTTAATAGCTGAGTAACAAAGAAGAGAGAAAAAACAAAAGGACTTTCAGCAGGTGTAGGCACAAATGTTATGCAAAACAACTAAACGGGAAGTGTGTGCAGTTCTGCATATTATCTTGTCTTCATATAATTTTACATCTTTCTTTTTCTTCTGACTAATGTGGCTTATGTAATACAATAAAGATAGATAGATAGGCAGACAGACGGGGAGATAGAGAGATAGATAGACACAGAGCCCCGTTTACAAGAAAAGACATCATCCAATTAGAGCTGCTAGGCAATAATTAAAATTAAAATATATCTGCAGCCAAACAGTAATTAAAATTAAAATATAGCTAACTCAAACTAGGTACCCATAAAGCCTAGCAAAAAATAGCATCTCAGCATCAAAACAGTCCCTAGGCTAAGGGCCAGCTCTGCCCCTTAGGAGTCTGCTGAAATGGGAATGTCTCAGCCTTTTCCCTGTAATTTTGAATACTTTAACCTGGGTGGGATTTCCACAAACAGGGAGGGAGTACCAGAACCTTGGCACCAGGACGGAGAAGGACCAAGCTGCACTCCTTTGTAGACTTTACATCACAATTAGGTGGGACCTGGAACAGAGCCTCACCTAAAGATCTTAATTAGCTAGGAAGTTCATATGGAGGAGGTGTTCCCTTAGTAGTCCTCAGCGAGGCCTTGACAGAAATTACTGCTGCCTTGAGTCAGGCTAATAAGTGTCCTGGAAAGCAGTGCAAGTGATGGAAGATTGGGCACCGCCCCTCCTCCTAAATCAAAGTGCCATTCCTGTGCCAGTTGCCAACTTGGAGCCATGTAGAGATCATTGTCAGGCTGGCCTTATCAGTGGGCAGAATCATGCAGAAGATTTTGAGTGTCATGAAAGGCCCTCAAATGGTTAGTTATTTACTTTGTTGTTACCATATTTTTTTACTGCCAAAGATGTGGAGAGCTGCTTGTAGAATTTTCTGCCTCAGTCAGGTGCCAAGATGTTAGGAAATGTCAGAGATAACTCTGGATCTAACAAAAGGAGTAATAAAATTGGCCAGGCAGAAGCTGAACAACAGTCAGGTCCATGGCCCACCACCAGGCTGTAGCAGATCAAGGAAATAAGTCTAATCTTCTTTGTAAAACATATGAAGTAGCTTTACTTATTGATACTTGTGCATAGTCAAATACATAATATGTGACGGAGAAAGACAGAAAATGGATGCAGGTTAGAGTGATGCAGAAACAGAGCTGGGTGTGAAAAAGTGAACAAAGACGAAGGCCCTTTCTGCAACTCACCTTTTCTCAGCACTGGGGTGCGGTGCTCACGCGAGCAGCCTCCAGAGAGAGGCACTCGTGTCTGGGGTCCTTCGGCTCCGCACGAGCTTCCCGCTCACACGAGAGCCCTGCCTCTTCCTTTCACAGTGCAGCTTGGGACCTTCCCAGGCTGCACTGGACAGGAAGCACGACTGGCCCGGCTCCCGAGGCTCTGCATGCAAGGTAAGTGCGCATGGGCCCCCGGAGAGATGCGTGACTGCGCACCACTTTCAGCTTCAAGTCGAAAATGAAAAAATGCATCAGCAGTCCCTGCCAGGCCCTGGAGTGTCGCGCAAATGTGAGTGCATCGTGTGGACCGCTCCTCACATGTGTGCGATGCTCGAGGGGCCCTTTTGCGTTGAAAATGCCATGCAAAAAGGGCCGAAGTTGGGCAAACATGCAAACTAGCAATTAGTGCAAAAATGCAAAGGTTGCTCACTTTAACTCAAATTACTGGCTTTGAGATATTTTCCCCCTTATCACAAAGAAGGCGTCAACAATTTCTCTGCCTCAGGCTCAAATTGGCCCTACTCATTGCAACAGCCCATACAGGAATGGACACGGATCAAAATGGCTAAGATTCCAGGAGAGAAGACAGTTACTAAGGCCATTTCTGCATTACACTGTTATGGTGCTATTATTCCACTTTCAACTTCCTGTGGAATCCTGGAGTTTACAGTTTAGGGAGGGCCCTCTAGAATTGTCAGCCAGAGACCTCTTTGGCCTCAGTAAACTACAAACCCCAGAATTCCACAGGATGTTGAAAGTAGAATAATAGCACTATAATTGTGTCGTGTGGAAAGACCCTAAGTCAGTGCATCTGTCATAAGTAATCAGGAGGCTTTTCTAGCCACAGCTGAACTCAGGCGTAAAGCCATGCCAAATTGCCTTTCAGGACTACCAACATGTCTCCCTATCTGGGACCCTGAGGGAGTGGAAACATCACTCACCTGTTTCCTGATTGACAGTGGAACAGATCTCTGTTGCTTGCAGTGGCTAATGCACAGTAAATAAGCATTGGGGAGGTTGGGCTGGGAGACACTACTTTAGCTACATAATGACGGTGGTTATGTAGCTCAGTTGGTGACACAAAATCTCGATGACAACAATAACAGCAGCATCAACACGAAATGAGGGAGAGTTTCTCTTCAATTTGATTTCAATGAGAATGCACCAAACTTTTCAAATTTCTTTATGAATTCAACAGAAAGAACTTGAGATCCATTCCAGAAGAAATGGAAAACAGAAGGCTTTGTCCATCCCTATTCTAGTTATTTATTTCTTGTGTTTGTCAGCCAAACCACACGGAGGCTAAGGGCAGGGCAGGGTGTGGGAACAGTTTACAGAAGAAATGTTAATAGCGCTTAGAAAAGGAACACAGCCAAAGAAGCAGAGAGGCCTAGAAATGAAGGTCTGGAACAGGAGTGGTCCTGAGGAATGAGGACAACAGGAGAAGGCCAGGGAAAGTGCTAGAGATGGATGTCAACCTAGAAGGGAGAAGGGGTGTGGAGCACAGCGTGCAAGCCAAGAGCTGTACAAATGTGGAAATCATACAAAATTTAAATCACTGTGATTGAAAACAACAATCAGCTTCAGTTCTATTTTGGGTGAAGTACAGAGCTTGGAAAAGTTATCTTTTTGGGGCTTGAAATCCCTGAATCCTCCACTAGCCATGCTGGCTGGAGAATTTGAGAAGTTGTAGTCCCCTAAAACAGAATTTTTCCAAGTGCTGGAAGAGTACCAAAGGGTAGAGCTCTGAAAAACGGTAAAATATCAACAGTAAATATTCTTTCTTAGGTTAGATGGGCTAATTAGAATAATCTTCTTTGTGTTTTTTTTAAACAGGAATGATGGTAAGGCCTACTTAAGAGGGAAAGTTCTTGAAAGATTCAGTCTCATATTGAGCCTGAGAGAATATGCTTCCCATTGCTAAGCAGCACGGCTATTAAAACTCAACAAATATTGACATGGAGAAGTATCACAGGGAGATTTTCCATTACACAGCCCGAGAATAGGAATCTCTGTGTTCCAATCTCTTCTGTTCTATTGTAAATGTCCTGAATGGGAGAGATGACAAAGCAAGAAGAATGTGGTCATTTCTTTCAAATATAAAATATGGCAGATGAATTCTGATCAATCTATTGGCATTGTAAATCACAGAAAACTATTATTGCCCGTCCTCTCTGTTTACTTTGCACTCTCGCCATTGACGGCAACTCAGATCAGCTTGTATTATAGGTGCTCAGCAAGACTTCTTTTCACACCATTTTCTTTTTCACCAGCTTGTATTCTTTGGCAATGGAGAAAACTCTGCCATTATACTGGAAATCCTGTGCTAATACTCGTTAGGTCTTCTTTAGTACAATAGCTGCTGAAGTAGTTTTAAAAAAATGTTATTCACTATCAGAATGTTCCTATCACCATAACAGAAATTTTCCATCTCATCCAAATTCTATTGCAACAGATTTAACAGAGAGAACATTCTCCAGTTCCATGTCAGCAGAAGCATATTGAGATAGTGTGCCAAGTAAAATACTTATCAGTTTGTGTTATGTAATATATATCAAACATCATACATTGTATTATTTATAAATAGCCTTTCCTCTGTGCTTTTTCCTGGTAAAACAAAGGGGCAAAATTTGTACTGATTTTTTCTGTACCCGGGAGAAACTGTGAAAAACAAATTTTTCACAGAGGGCTTGAAACTGACTTTACATCAATGTACAAGGGGCTAAGGAATTTTCTGTTCTTTCTGTGCTAAATGCTTTTGTTTCTCTCTACTACCTGAACTTACCAGAATGCTTTGGGAGTGATATAGTGCCCCATTGCTTCCAAAGCATCCCAGAGATGCTGGTGAGTGGGTTCTGTGGAGGCAGATTGCACCCCTGGAATTGATGGTGGAAGTGGAAATCAGCTGAGTTTTAAAAAAGAAAGAAGGAAGCATAGACTTGGACCACCTAATAAAGTTAAAGTGATTGGCCAGTTTAAGATAAATTTCTCTCTTTGCCCATTTTCTGTGTGACATATCTCAGAAATGAAAGTTTAAACTCTGCTCTACTTGGGATCCTTGGTAACTGTGACTTTCTACATACAAAATATTTATAACGGCATTGGTCTAAAAATAATCATATCAGATGTGTCAGGTGTGTCAGCTTCTCAATAGCCAGAGGAGCCTTGAAGCATTAATGTGCCTGAGGATTTCTGAAAGTTAGACTCCGAAAAAGTAACTTTCCCAAGCTGATTTCCACATGGGGTGTTTCCAGTGGGACTTCACAGTATTACTTGAAAAGCCATCCCAACAGCATCTGAAGATTAGATAAGCTGGTCGAGGGTGCTGTTTATTTTGTTGTTGTGAGATATAGCAGCAGACTATAATATTTTAAAGAGAGATGAAAGGCATTTTTGCCATTTTTAATGACTGACTGACTCCTGGCACTTTATGGAAAGTATTTGAGAATTGACATAGGCTTTAAATACAAAAAAAACCTAAAGTGGATGTTTAATAGCTAACTTATTACAAAACAAGAATTCTCGAAAGTTCATTTCCCATCACTGAGGAGGAGAAGTCCCTTTTCACACAATAAAGGACTATATTCCAGAAACAAAGCATGCTGGAGAATGAAACAGGGCTTTTCAAAGCTAGAGATGGCTCCACTGAGGCTGCTGAGTACTCAAGAATGCAAAGCGGAAAGATGCCAAAGATTTCCAGAGATACAGATAGCTGAAATCACTGGTGGTTCCTGAGAAACTGGATGACACAAGGGCTTCGTGTTCACACTTGTTTTCTTCTTTTTAAAGGGGGTGCTTAGATAACAAAAGCAAAGGTGTATTCTCTCCCTAGATCCCTTCACTGGCTACTAGTTTGGGCCAGCACCTGTTTCAAACTCTTTGTTCTGGTATTCAGGGCTTTGCATTCTAACCTCCCTCAGTACCAACCATGTAGCTTGGAGTGCGGGTAGGGGAGGTGGTGGCGGGGCCAGGGGCGAGCAGGGGGGCACGGGCATGGCCACATTGCACAGGGGTGTGGCCACATCATGCGGGGGCATGGCCACGTCATGTGGGGCACCCCCCCAAAATTGCCACCTGAAGCACACCACCCTCATCACCCACCCCATCCATACACCAGTGCTCAGTACATTGCAATTTGGCTAGTTATGGTATGCTCCATCCAGAAATTTGAGATCTACAGGCAAAGGATTAGTATTTGTTCCACCAGCACATATAGCTCTGTCAAGGCTGTGAGCCTTTCAAGATCTGGCTCTGCATTTGTGGAACAGTCTTCCTTTGGACCTCTAGCTGAAAGAGGATCTTACCCATTTTCATAAAGGGCTGAAGACCTTCCTCTTTGATTCACCATCTTAAGTCACTGAGTGTGTTTAAGGTGCTGAGATGGAAAACCTGGTGGGCTGTCGGGGCTTTCATTCTGTTTGTTATAGTGTTATGTTGTCTTTGTGCCTGACTGTATATGTTGATGTTCCGCCCTTTGGTGAAAAGGGTGTTATAAATAAATGTTGTTGTTTTGGTTCATGTAATAGGAGGTTGAGGGCCAGTTCGGTATAGTGGTTTGAGAGCTGGACTACAGCTCTGGGAAACCAGGGTTCAAATCCCTATTCTACCATGGAAACCCATTGGGTGGCCTTGGGTGAGTCACATTCCTTCAGCCTTACAGGAAGGCCATGGCAAACTCCTCTGAACAACCTTGCCAAGAAACCCCTCTGATAAGTTTGCTTTAGGATTGCCATAGGCTGGAAATGACTTGAAGACACACACCACACACACATCAACAACAACAGTAGGACGTTTCAGGGTGAATAGGGGAATAAAATCAGAACCCAAAAGAATGAAATGTAATCAGAACAGAATATACAAAGACGAGAAATCCCTGGATATTTACCCCAGCTGATGAACCTGGAAAATATTTGGCACAGCACTACCCTTCACGGTTTGCCATGATCTTTGATCTTTACCTACACTAATCACATGGCAACAAATTGTTGGGGGGGGGCACTTTGATCCTTTAGCACATAGGATTTTAATAGATAGTTAGTAAGGTTCTTTAGTTAGTGACCAATGTGCAGGATCGTGAAATGACATTGAAGTATAATTAATTACTTTTCCTCATTTTTTGAAGGCCATGCCTTCTCAAAACAAGGGAGGATCCAAACATATATGTTACACCATATAGTAACCATGTTTAGAAGTACATAACATACAATACAATCTCAAATCAAGGGAACATCAAAAGTCTACAGAGATCGTCTAATATTTTGTACAGATACGGCATGAATCAGTAGAAGGGAATTCTACAGTTTTAAGGTCCACCACGAGGAATGTCTCCTCTCTTTTGCATGGCAGATTGGCTGGTGAGTGCTCAAGAAGCAGATATGACTCAGACTGTTAAGAGCTGGGCAGGATTATATGGGTAAAGTGGTCCTTCAATTAGCCTGGTCCCAAGTCATCTTGGTCTTGATTTCAGGGTTAATACTAGCATTAGCTGGCATAGCTGGCATTGCAGTCCACATTATGTTTTCCGATATCATGGCCCCCATCACCATCCAGATGGCTGCACAGTGTGCCTGCTTTAGCTTTAGAAGCAATCTCATATGCAGTGCGTTACAACAGCCCTTCTTGCAGGTAATTACAGCATGGCCAACCAAGGCCTGGTCTGACTGGTCATTTAGGATTGCAGATGGCCTCTGTGCCAGGATATGTATAAAGCAATCCTAGTCACAAATGCTTCTGGCAACTCCACAGCCAAGAAGTCTAGAAAGACCCACAGGCTGTGCCCATAGTCCATGAGGGAAAGTTCAACTTAAGCAAGCATTGGTTTTACATCACTGTTCCAGTCTGCCAGCTTCCCACTTCACATTACCTCCAACTATCTTAGATTGTATTTAAGCTTCCATTGTGGAAGCCATGAGATTAGTGTCTAGGTGGAAAGCCATTCTACTTCTCCTGAAAGATGATCTGAGATTGCTTGAGGGGTAGAACACCAGCTTTAATAAACAAACAAAATAGCCCAAAGACTGAGCGCTGATGTTGAGTTATTTTTGCATCCAATAATTCTGCAAGCAATTAAGACATCCCAGGGGAGTTGGAATAATTAGTTTCCTTGTGAAGAAGAAAGTACTGAATCTTAAAGATTCCAGGTGAAATCTGTTTATTTAGAAATGCATACCTTAGGAACAGAGGATTGCAAAACAAATAGATATATGGGCCAGGCTGACTTGCTCAGTCCATCAGGACTTCTCGGTTGCTCAAAAAGTCCTTTCTGAAAAGATCAAGAGATGATTTAGTAACATTTCCCTAAATGAAGATTGCATAGATAATGCTACAAATCTTGAACGACAGGAATTGTTTTTCGTTAGACCTTAATGCCAGGCGCCATCCATCTGAATCATTTTATTGCCCACCAAAACAAAAGCTTTTGGCGAGACTTTCCCAGCAATAATTAGTTAATGGCTGCAAGACGCGAGCGGTCATTGGAAAGCCTTAAATGACTTAAGTCATCCTCCTCCCTTTCCACATTCTTGATGCAGAAGGCTGCTTGTGGTGTGGGGAGTGCCCCAAATGTCCCTTGCTACAAACAAGCTCAGAATGGGGCCATCTTCTGAGTCAGTCACCTAATGACAGCTATTTCCATCAGACATGATTCAGCATTGCAAAAAAGAACAGTGCCTCCTTAGCTAAAATACAAGTAGCATAATTTAAAAGCAAAATCAAGCTGCAAAAACTAAAACCAGAAGAAGCAAAAGGAGGGGAGGCCTCACTGCAGTGGACAATATCAAACTGCTCAGAAAGTTGCAACAGGTACATTCCATTCCATGCAATTTCCTTATTATTATGCAACATGACTACCATACCTTCTTGCAATAAGTCATTCAAAAAGAAAAAAAAAGAGGTTGAAAAGTGTGAAGATATTGAGAAGGACACATCAAATCTAAGTGTGGTTACACCTGTAACCAGATAGGATAACATACCCTCCAACATTTCACAGAGGAAAACACATCTAGCCAAGTTATATCACAGTGTGCTCAAGATGACAAAAGTTATTACTGAAGAAGAAAACACACACAAGCTAGGAGAGGCTGCAGCAGTTTGTTTTTTCCTGAGCCTTCTGGGCAGGGCAAGATTCCACACACCCCTCCTCTCTTACTTTTGTACATTGAACTCTGTTTGTAGCACGTGAAGCAAGTTGAGTAGAAAGGGAGAGGAAAAGAGAGAAACGTCGTAAAAGCAGCTGAGAAAGAACGACAACAGAAGATTAATTTGGACAAATAGGGACAGTTGGGGATATAGAAAAAATGTACTGGCATGTCAATGTTTCTGATAGTTGTATCTAACTGCAGTTATTTCTGAGATCCAAACAATGGCCATTTCTGTATGGGGCGAGGGAATCGCCCCGTGCTGGTACTTACCAGACTTTTTGGCTCCCCGGTCCGGTCTGCGCTGCTCCGGAGCAGTGCGTGCTCATCGCTCCACACTGCTCCGGGGATGAAAATGGCCGCTTCCAGTCGGTCGAGGGTCTCAACCAACTGCTGAAGTGTGCCAGTCTAAAGCCCGCCCCCGGCAGATCGCAGGCTCGCACTGGTGCGAGCCTGCAAATCTGCACCAGAGCGCGGGAATGAAGTGGCGCGCTCCGTGCTTTTGAAAGACCTGTTTTAAGCAGTCTTTCAAAAGCATGCTGGAAGACCACTTCGGGTCGTTCAGGAGCGGGCTGAGGTGCGGAACTACAGTAAGTAGGACCAACGCAGTCCACTCCCAGGTGCAGACGTCCTCCCTGGAGGACGCTCTGTACCGTTTCTTTAAGCCCATGTGGAAATGGCCAATGTTTCTCCTGTCTCAGTGTACCTTCTGGGAATTCTTGGTAATAATGCCAATTTTGTATTCTTCCTGAGTCATATTTTTCCCCTCATCCCAGTAGTTCCCCAAATAGATCAGAAGAAAAATGACATCTGTTCACATATTATCATGGTGCATTCTGAGGTATTTCCAAGCAGTTCCACGGATAATGCTCTTGATCATGTGTCCAGCTGGAGTGTTACTTTTTCAGGAGCGATCACCATGTAGCTTCCCCCCTCCTCCCCGTGATCTCACTGTAGGATGTCTAGTACTTACCTGCAGCTATCTCTTTACAATGCCCGTTGTGACTACTTCCAGACAGAGGAACCATTGTACTACCAGTCAAAAGACTTTGTGCGTCTATTCCTATACTTCCTCCTTAAATGATATTGACAATTTTTGGAACAAAAAAGGAAGGAAAAGTAATGGGGATAGTTGTATCTGTTGAATGTTGCCAGTATAGATGGGTGAGAATTTTGTCTAGATCATTTACTTGTAAGAGTTTACCAAAATGTCCGGATTTTCTTCATAAACTTGGTGAAAATATATCAAGAGTTTTGGTAGTTTTTTAAAAAAAACCTATTGTGGGAGAAAACAATACTGGCAGATGCATGCTGCTCTACTTCCAATTTTCCCACTGTTCTAAACTTCAGTTAAGGACCTTAATGTGACTTTAACGCAAGTTACTATGACTTTAATGGAAGCCACAGTCCCATACAGCTTAAAGCATTTTATTTTCCCAAGTACTTCTGGGTGAATTCTACTTTCCCAGCCTTAAAGTGGTCTGACTGGTTAAGAGTCTGTTATACCCTTGATTTTTGACACTTCTTTCTCAATTTTTATGACTCAGGTTTTCCACCAAGACATGCTTAAAGGAATGAACAATGTACAAGTACCAAGAATGTTCCCACAAGTCTCAGGACATCACACTACATCACTGGAAAGAATGTGGAGCAGGGCATCCCTTGGTTATCTTAGTACCTGGGGAGGTTCTGCCAGTCCTTCACAGATTCCTTACAGAAAAAGCTTGTGTACTACAGCCCAGGTCAAGAGCATCCTCCAAACCGTGGTTGCCATAAAACATTTTTGGAATGCACTGTTCTATTTCTGTACCTCTTCTCCTTCTATAATGACAATAACTGATGGATTTCCACTAAATGGATAAAGCAATGCAGTTGACAACAGTATAGGTATTGTGATAATTGAAAGCTTGGAAATATTAGAGGCATGTTAGAGGCATTTCAGTTTAAATAAGCAATAATATCATTAACTTCCTACCTGAAATACTGGGGGGAACATTTCAGGCAACGTACAGAATAATAAATACTGTCTGGAATCCAGCTGGCATCTTATCTATGTGTAAGTTCACCGTGGACATTATTGTCCAATGCAGAAGTCCATATTCAGTTCAAGTTTGCAGACATGGAGATGAACCTGTGGTGCCATTGTGCCTTCAGATGTGTGTTACACAGTTACACAGGTGGCTATACATGATCATGCACATTCAGTTGCACATGTCCATTTGATTGTCAGTTGCACACCACTGCCCTACATAAGGGCAACATAGCACAATGAATGTGGAGATCTATACTATGGAACCTTGATGTAGAATCTTGACCAATGTTTTTCTCTGTACATTACACCAATGATGCTTCAGTAATGTTGCACATGTTCCATGTTCACCCATACCAGCCTGTTATACAACTTGGTCAGCTAAGAACTTCTTGGTTCTCCCTGGTCCTCTCTATATGAACTAGTTAAGTGGGGGCAAATAGAGCTTGAAAGCACCAAAGCCATTTAAGAGCCTATTAATGCAATCAGGCATTCTGGGACAAAGACCTCAAAACTTTCAACATTTTCTGGTAGATTCAAGTAGTCAATCACCTTTTGAAATAAATGGAAAGATAACCATCACAACAAGGAAAAATCAAGGGCTCTTGACTCACCTTCTTTCATCTTTAGACAAAGGTTTATTACATGACAAATCACAGAGTGATTCTTTCTGATTGGTGATATTCCCAGTCCCACAGTGAAACACTGGTTGCCACAAATGTTCAAAGCCTGACAATTAGAAGATGTGGCTAATGTAAATGGTTGGCATCCTGTTGGTGACATCTATTGTCCAATTTTTCACCTGTATGGTTGTTACAGAAAGAGGTATTCACTACCCCTCTTGTGCAATGACCTCCTAACCACCGATTTTATGCTGCCTCTCCCAACAACCACTGACAGCTGGGTGAGGTTGGAGAAGAGCCACACAGCATCCAGCTATGCTTCTATCACTAGAAGTCTTTGTTGTGTTCCCAGCTATAGCAACATTGCTGGATGTTATGTGGCTCTCCCTCCCCTTTGTTGGACACTAAATGACCAAGAGGTGGGGCAGGGGGTGGGAGGGGTGAGAGGGGAGGGGCTATGGTGTGACGGGCATGGCCACCGTGCATGAGGGCGTGGCTGTGGTGCGTGAGGGCGTGGCTAGGTCATACAGGGACATGGCCAGGGCACGCAGGGGTGTGGCTATGGGCCAGGATGCCCCAAAAACATTGCTGCCTGGGGCGAATTGCCTCCGGCCCCCCATCCCTACGGGACTGATCTGGTGGAATTTTATTATTTTGGCCAGATAATGCAGGACCCTGACCTTTATTTTTGCAAGAATTAGGCCCGCCGATATGAATCTTAAAATGGCACTTACTGAATCTCAGTTATCTAACTATGTACATGAGCTATACTTCACCTATAATTCCAGATCCTTTCTTTAAAGAACTCCAAAATGTATGTTGGTAGTATTTAGAGTATATTAGCAGTCAGAGAGCCAGTATGGTGTAGTGGTTTGTGTTTTGGATTACAACTCCAGAGACCAGGTTTCAAATCCCCATCTAGCCATGGAAACCACTGGGTGACCTTGGGCAGGTCACATTCTCTCAGCCTCACAGGAAGGCAAAGACAAACCTTCTCTGAATAAATCTTGCCAAGAATAACCCATGATAGCCTTAGTGTTTCCATAAATCAGAAACAACTTGAAGGTACACAAAAACAAAGCATTCAGGGTCTCTCAGGTGACTGAGTCCTGATTGCTACAATTCAAGTTTCCTTACATGATCCATTTTACAGTCAACACACAGAGATATCCTTCTTATTTTTCATTGGTGAGCAAGGTATGGGAGTTGGGAAATGCTCAATCTGTACTCTTCGCTGTCTACTTTGTGTTAATTGTATTAATTAAAAATTCCTGGAGATCCTTAGAACTTGGAAACGTTACCTTTGGGGCTACAACCCCCCCATTTCCTCTTATCAGCATGACTACTGGCCAAGGCTGAGGAAAGAGGGATGGGAGCAAATTCCTAGATCCTGAAAAAACAAATGACAAATTACAAAATTGTTTTTGGTATCTCAACAGACCAAACATTAGTTATATCATCTATTGCAAAATTGGTGGGGGGAAACGCTGATTGTTCCTCTTGTGTTAGGCCCAGTGCAAGCTTTTAGCAGCCCTTCTTTGGTCATGTTCTGACTAAAGGACTATTGGTAGCCCAAGAGAGACCATGAGCTTTTTCACACTACACTGTTATAACACTAAGGGTCTTTCCACACTACACTGTGATAGTACTATTATTCCACTTTCAACATCCTGTGAGATTCTGGAGTTTGTAGTTTACTGAGGCCAAAGAGCTCTCCGGCTGAGAATTCTAAATATCCCTCTCTAAACTCCCCAGGATTCCATTCGATGTTGAAAGTGGAATAATAGCATTATAACAATGTAGTGCAGAAAGGCCCAATGAGTCCACTTTAACTGCCATGGCAATGCCCTACAGAACCTGAGAGTTCATACTCTGGTGAGGGAATAGAGTCCTCTGGCTGAGAATTCTAAATACACATCCTTAAAATGCAAATCCCAAGATTCCAGTTGATGTTTCCAGAGCAGTTCAAGGAGAATCATAGCACTATAACTGTGCAACGCATAAGGGTCCCCACAGAGAATGATAGAAAGCCACTCTTACAAACTCTATGTGTGAAAATGGAGGACACAAAGGACACAGGAGGAGGTGTGAACATATAAAAGGGAGGCTAATATTCTACCTGAGCCACAGGGATCAAATCTCCACTGATTTGTGAAGCGGGGCTGGGGCTGGGGAATTACCTATCAGTTCTCCAGATGCATGTTCCAGCTTGTTTGCCGAGCTTAGGCACACAGGCCGGTGGATCCAGGTTTCAAGTGTGAGCTTGGGGCTAAAGCATGCTTTCATTCGCCTCACGCACAAAGACTGATGACAGGGTCAGCAGCTGAACTTACACAAAACAGCTCATATTAAACAAACAGTACATTTTGCCTTTCCCTATTTTTCTCTCGGTGGAAACACGATAAGAACAAGTAAAATTAGCTCTCAGGGGTTTCGTTCAACCTGCGCTTCTTCAGAGCCGGTTCTTAGCCTAGAGCACTGATGCAAGTCTGCATCCTTTAAACCAGCATTTTTCTAGCTCTGCCCTAGGAAATCTGGGATCCCTGAGAAGAGTGGTCCTTCAGTAGTAACAGCTGATAATGTTTAAGAATAGACCACTTGCTCAGAATGAGACTTTCCTTCCCAAAGTAGGGAGCATCAAGTACGTTCTAGGGTGTGTTCTCACTGCAGGCAGGGCCACAGCAGAGCCAAAACTGTGGCCATTTCAGCACTAGACTGTTATAGCGCTATTATTCCCCTTGCAGCATCCTATGGAATTTTGGGATTTGCAGTTTCAGGAGGGGCCCGCTGGAATAATAGCACTATAACAGTCTAGTGCGGAAATGGCCTGTGATCAGAAGCCTAAATGTGCTGAGAATAAAACCCAGAAACCTCTACAGCCTGAAGGATCAAGACTTTGCCACTACTCATCAAATCGGCCACCTTGTAATCCAGCAATCTTGTAGAAGCCCTGATTGTCCAAACCCAATTAATATTTGTCCGCACTTTATGGATAGGGAGACTGTGCATAGACCAGACTCCACACTATCTTTGCCAGTGTCCTAGCCTTGTAACCTGATCTGCACATACTTCTTGTCAGTGACGTATTTAAGTCTTTTACTTCAAGTCTCAAGTCTCAAGTTGAGTCTCAAGTCCTTTCAAGATACTTTCAAGTCAAGTCTCAAGCCTGGGAGCCAACTTTACACTCCAACCTGTATTACAGAATTTCTGGACAGAGTTGAATAAAGACAGTTTTAACAATTTAAGTAGAGTCGGCCCTCCACTTTTGTGATTTTACCATCTGCAGCTTTGGAAATGGGGAATAGGATCCTCCTTACTTCCCATTTGCAAAGCTGGAGGCTTTTTCAGAAGTGGGGAATGAGATCATTCTTATTCTCCATTACCGAAACTTCAAGAGCTTTAGAAGGAAGAATTCTTCCTCCTCAAGCCCATTGCCTAGCACATTTGCTGTTCCCCTGTGAGATATGCACCCTGCACTCTGGGCATGTGTCTTGCCTTCTGCTCTTAGGAAAAGCTTTAGAAAGCTCTTCCTACATGAAGCGGGGACAGGCTGCTGAGCAGACCTCAAGCCGATTGCCTAACGCATTTACTGTTTCCTCTAAGAAATGTGTCCACACTTTGGGCTTGAGACAGAGCATCATGTGACCAGTAAGTCATAAGGTTTCTGGATGAATGTGTTATGCTACTGAACCGAGGGCGGCAAGTCAGTCACTAAAAATATGCAAGTCTCAAGCTGAGTCAAGTCAGTGTGTAATTTTTGCCGAGTCAAGTCTAGGTCAAGTCACTGAAGCGATTGAAGTCTGACTTGAGTCCAAGTCAATTGACTCGAGTCTCCATCACTGCTTCTTGCGTACATAGCTCTCCACTCCCCAGCATGAAGCTATGAAATACACAACTGTTGTCAGGTTGTCAGAAGATTTTTTTTTTCTCCACATTGCTCTGCCTTAAGCCATAGGACAACTGCCCCACTGAAGATTTTATTGGTTGGATATGTTTATACCAGTTTTTCCAGTGACCAAAAGGCAGTATCTTCTCTTCCTCCTTAAATTATCCTGACAACAACCCTGTGAATTAGGTCATGTTGAAGAAAATTTCATGGAATTTCACAGCATAGTAGGGCCTAGATCTTTCAAGTCCCTGCCCAATACTACAACCACTACACTAAGTATTATAACCACTACATTACACTGTTTTTCCCCATCTCTCCTTTGCTCTTATTTGTCCAAAATATCTTTTCATTCCCATTTCCAACACAACAGTGCTGTCATTACAAATATTTCTTGTGTTAAGGCTGAAATTAGCCATTTGTAAACACTGATATTCCCGGTCCAACTATCCAAGAACAACAACTTGGAAAAAGTGCCTTTGGGGACTAAAGGTCCCAGAACCCCCAGCAAACATAGTCAGTGGCCTGCTAGCTGGGGAATTTTGGGAGCTATAGTCCAAACTGTTACTTTTCCAAGGTTTGGATTCAAATCCCCTGATTTCTAGCAGACTGAAGCATCCAGAGTCTTGTGCTGGATCATGGCCATTCAAAAAGTAAGAGGCCACTGAACAACCCCAGCTTGCAAGGAGATCCAGTCAGAACTGGCCCAGGAGAGATTCCACCCTATGTCCTAGAGGAGCATCGGACGTCCTAAGATCTTTTCATCTTCTCTCTGACATTACTCTTTGGTATGATATTACTTGTTTGAGCAAGTATTCACTATACTTAGAGAGGGGAATGCCACAAGTACCATTACATTTTCACACCTTACATAAGAGCAGAGATTTAAAAGAGCAGGGGGAAGGGTAAAAATTAAGGTCACCCAATGCACTGGGCTCCTTTTCAACAATTCCCTCAGCCATCTGGAGGAGAAAAATAATTGAATCTGAAAAGAATATTACATGTGTGGAAAAGCTAGGAATGCCCCTTCAACTGTATCTTTGAACTATAGCTTCTGCGCCCTTGGGTGACTCACTCACACAACAACTTGTTGTACCTCCCTTGGCTATAACAGTAACTTTGGCTGTAGCAGTAACATGTACACCCTTTGGCAATCCGCTTACACAGGGAATGGTGGGGGGAACGCCTTGTACAAAACACAACTCTCTTCAGTTCCTTCACCATTGTAGATTTCTCTTGTTTCAATGCTTCTGTCACTATTTCTAAAAAGCAAATTCCGCATGCCCAGGGCTAAAAGTAAGCCACTGGGGGCCCAGGCACTTGGTGTGTCACCCCTGTGTGTCCGGAGTAACTCTCTGCAGATATAAAAGACAGCTATTAAGCCAGTGAGAT
Source organism: Cyclura pinguis (assembly GCA_030412105.1). NCBI lineage: Eukaryota > Metazoa > Chordata > Lepidosauria > Squamata > Iguanidae > Cyclura > Cyclura pinguis. The sequence goes on along the minus strand of CM059604.1, from coordinate 127,237,613 downwards.
TACCAGAGGTGCTACTTAGAGCACAGGTTTGTTCTTCCTAAGAAAATGTTGTTGTTGTTGTTGTCATTGTTACTACTACTATTATAGCAATACCTTCCTTGCTATAATCAAGCATGTCATGTTAAGCAAACGAGAGAACAAATTTCAGGATGGAAAGATTTTCATACTGTTAAAGGCCTGTTATTGGATATACTCATGATGACTTAGGGTATACAGAGAGAGATTGACAGAGAGTAGGGGAGACTGAGAAGGAACATACAGTCAGCCCTCCACATTTGCAGGTTTCACTTTCAAGGATTTGATTAATTATGAGTTTCTCCAACCCCAGCCCCCCTCCCACCTCAGGCACTTCTTTTCTGGGGAAAACTCCCCTCTCAGTAGCTCCAATCAAGCAGCACAGCCTTTTAAAAATCTGTCTCTGGTCCTCCTTCTCCTCCACCAGTTATTACCTGAACAGCTAAGGATGGCTCATAGCCTGATTTCTCAATACCACAAACTGTCTCTTGATGCCCCACACATATCCAAGGAAGGAGATGGGCAAGAATGGAAGTACAGGGCCGCTTTGCAGACCCACCCTATTTCCCTGACCTGGTTTGGACCATGGGTGACCACTCTCCCTACCATACCTTGGCCACTTTCCCACAGACACACACACACAAATTTTGATATTTGTGCTTTTTCCATTTTTGTGGGGGTCCTGTGCCCCTAGCCTTAGTGAATGCAGAGGGCTGACTGTATATATAGTGGCCTCTCCACATTTGTGAGGGTTTGGGGTACCGAACCCTTGTGAAAGTGGGAAAACCATGAATAACCCCCCCCCCAAGATTCCCCTCCCATTCCTATTCCCTTGCCTCTGGCCCTGGCGCTTGCAGGCAGAAGAAAAAAGACAAAAGTAAAGGGCTTACCGGTACTTTCCCCTCAGACAAAGAAGAGCGGAGCACTAAGTTCTGGCATTCTAGCTACTTCCAGTCACCATCTTGAGAAAGAAGATTCCTCCCAGGGGGGAGGGGTAATGACAGCACCTAACCAATCAATGGACACTACACAGGAGAATGTGGAGCCATGTGGCAGAGAGGACAAACCTCCAGCAGTGGGGGGGGGGCTTTGCTCACCCCAAAGGCAAAAAAATCCATTTTAATCAGAAACCTTGCAAGCCTGGGATGAGGAATACAAGGAAATAGGAGGAGGAGAATGTGGGGGAGGCAAGCACATGCCTCACGAATAATCGGAGTCACAAAGGTCAAACTCGCAAACGTGGAAGGACTGTACTGCTTTCTTTATGTTATAGCAAGGTTGTATCCGCAGCAGTAGCTGCTGGCTCCCATGTCAGTGGGGCAGAGGATTTGCTCTGGATTCTGCTTGCATTTTAAATATGCCCTCCAAGATGTTGAACTGACTTCTAGGGTAGGGTACAATGTCTCAGAAAGCTGAGTTAAAGTTCACTCAAAAATCTATAGAGTGTTCACCACTCCAATTCACCAATATGGAAGCCACCAGCTGCCACTGAGTGTACAACAAAATAGATGAATGCAACAACATGCTATGTTTAGATAAAACCTTACAGCAAGCAAGTAAATACCTGCTAATACTTGTTTCACCCTCATTTGATTTTCTCACCCCCAAAAAATCTCAAGTTCTTTTTTTCCTCTTGAGGAAGAAATTAGTGGATTTTGGGAAGTTCTTCACAGAAAACAAAATGGAAGAAATTATCATCCAGCTACACTTGCCAAATGCAATAGGTAAGCTACTCCCAGCACAGAGAGGACCGTATTGTCCCTGCTTGTCAATAGCTGTTCAAGGTGAAGAGCTTCTCAGGAAATCATTTACATAAAGAACAGTGTGGTGATTGGTAGGTTGTTTTTTTTTTAAATAACATTCTGTTCCTTTTCCAACAAACATAAAGACTGCCACAGACATTTATATAACTAAAAAGTAAAAGTGTTTCCCTACCATTCCAGAGGACAGCATTCTAA